>OY979629.1:860202-3360202 GCA_963855885.1 Coenonympha glycerion
CGTAGCCCGCCACCACGTCGCAGCACAGGCACAGGCGCACCTGCGTGTGCGTGTCCGGCGCTAGCGGCGCTCCGCCCGAGATCATCAGACGCAGTGAGGACGCACCTGTCCAGCGGGTCCATGACAGTGGCGCAGGAGGTGGTCTCCGTGAGCCCGTAGCCCGCCACCACGTCGCAGCACAGGCACAGGCGCACCTGCGTGTGCGTGTCCGGCGCTAGCGGCGCTCCGCCCGAGATCATCAGACGCAGTGAGGACGCACCTGTCCAGCGGGTCCATGACAGTGGCGCAGGAGGTGGTCTCCGTGAGCCCGTAGCCCGCCACCACGTCGCAGCACAGGCACAGGCGCACCTGCGTGTGCGTGTCCGGCGCTAGCGGCGCTCCGCCCGAGATCATCAGACGCAGTGAGGACGCACCTGTCCAGCGGGTCCATGACAGTGGCGCAGGAGGTGGTCTCCGTGAGCCCGTAGCCCGCCACCACGTCGCAGCACAGGCACAGGCGCACCTGCGTGTGCGTGTCCGGCGCTAGCGGCGCTCCGCCCGAGATCATCAGACGCAGTGAGGACGCACCTGTCCAGCGGGTCCATGACAGTGGCGCAGGAGGTGGTCTCCGTGAGCCCGTAGCCCGCCACCACGTCGCAGCACAGGCACAGGCGCACCTGCGTGTGCGTGTCCGGCGCTAGCGGCGCTCCGCCCGAGATCATCAGACGCAGTGAGGACGCACCTGTCCAGCGGGTCCATGACAGTGGCGCAGGAGGTGGTCTCCGTGAGCCCGTAGCCCGCCACCACGTCGCAGCACAGGCACAGGCGCACCTGCGTGTGCGTGTCCGGCGCTAGCGGCGCTCCGCCCGAGATCATCAGACGCAGTGAGGACGCACCTGTCCAGCGGGTCCATGACAGTGGCGCAGGAGGTGGTCTCCGTGAGCCCGTAGCCCGCCACCACGTCGCAGCACAGGCACAGGCGCACCTGCGTGTGCGTGTCCGGCGCTAGCGGCGCTCCGCCCGAGATCATCAGACGCAGTGAGGACGCACCTGTCCAGCGGGTCCATGACAGTGGCGCAGGAGGTGGTCTCCGTGAGCCCGTAGCCCGCCACCACGTCGCAGCACAGGCACAGGCGCACCTGCGTGTGCGTGTCCGGCGCTAGCGGCGCTCCGCCCGAGATCATCAGACGCAGTGAGGACGCACCTGTCCAGCGGGTCCATGACAGTGGCGCAGGAGGTGGTCTCCGTGAGCCCGTAGCCCGCCACCACGTCGCAGCACAGGCACAGGCGCACCTGCGTGTGCGTGTCCGGCGCTAGCGGCGCTCCGCCCGAGATCATCAGACGCAGTGAGGACGCACCTGTCCAGCGGGTCCATGACAGTGGCGCAGGAGGTGGTCTCCGTGAGCCCGTAGCCCGCCACCACGTCGCAGCACAGGCACAGGCGCACCTGCGTGTGCGTGTCCGGCGCTAGCGGCGCTCCGCCCGAGATCATCAGACGCAGTGAGGACGCACCTGTCCAGCGGGTCCATGACAGTGGCGCAGGAGGTGGTCTCCGTGAGCCCGTAGCCCGCCACCACGTCGCAGCACAGGCACAGGCGCACCTGCGTGTGCGTGTCCGGCGCTAGCGGCGCTCCGCCCGAGATCATCAGACGCAGTGAGGACGCACCTGTCCAGCGGGTCCATGACAGTGGCGCAGGAGGTGGTCTCCGTGAGCCCGTAGCCCGCCACCACGTCGCAGCACAGGCACAGGCGCACCTGCGTGTGCGTGTCCGGCGCTAGCGGCGCTCCGCCCGAGATCATCAGACGCAGTGAGGACGCACCTGTCCAGCGGGTCCATGACAGTGGCGCAGGAGGTGGTCTCCGTGAGCCCGTAGCCCGCCACCACGTCGCAGCACAGGCACAGGCGCACCTGCGTGTGCGTGTCCGGCGCTAGCGGCGCTCCGCCCGAGATCATCAGACGCAGTGAGGACGCACCTGTCCAGCGGGTCCATGACAGTGGCGCAGGAGGTGGTCTCCGTGAGCCCGTAGCCCGCCACCACGTCGCAGCACAGGCACAGGCGCACCTGCGTGTGCGTGTCCGGCGCTAGCGGCGCTCCGCCCGAGATCATCAGACGCACGCGCCCGCCGAGCAGCTGCCGCACCTTGTTGAATACCTGGCGCACACAAATATTTATTACCGTTCATCACCATCATCATCAACGACGCTACAACTCTTTATGGGCGCGGGCCTACTCCAAAAGACCCCGGCCTCAATTGGTCTCTGAGCTTTGCTTTTGTTGCCCAATTTTATATTCCCACAGATTTACCACCTAGACATGTTTCTCATCACGAGAGAGCGTGTCTATAAAGTGCCTGGATATTCGCTGTGGTTGATACCAGTAAGCCCCTCCAGTGCAAAAGGCGAATCTCCTGTGACTTGAGTTGTAACAGGATAAGCTGGCAATTGGAAAGCAGAAACCCGAAGAAAAAATCAGGCAGGTGTCCAGACCTTAAGGTAGCTCTACCAAGTCACTCAGGCACGAGCAGCTGATAACCTCTCTCAAATATATCGTAAATGCAAAGTTAGTAAACTAAACTAAGTAGTAAAGTAAGACAGTGAGAACAACTCACGACGCGGTTGAGCACGGGCGTGTCGTAGCCGCGCCGCATCCAGCCCTGCTTGTACGCGTAGGCCCACTTGAAGAACGCGCTCGCGAACGGCCCGCTGCGAGACACCTTGTCCGTGATGCCTTTGCTGATGCGGTCCATTATCAGCTGCAAACAAAAACACATTTTTTATACCAAACAATGATGGGACGACTCGTTCACCTGATGTCAAGTTTCTGCCCATGTCAGATGCAGTTCATCCCAAGACTTTTGATCGCAATTTCATACAGTAATTTATCCAACTGGATAGAGAGGACTCTGGGGGTACCCATTTGAGCAGACTGTGCAAAATAATCCCACGAATAGCAAAAATTATGGGATTACGCTTAGTTACGAGTCTTTTACTCACAGGTACAGTTGTGATGCAGGTAGGTTTCAGGATGGTGGCGTCGCCCATTGTTCCCTTCATGATCTTGCTCGAAGAGTCCAACATGGTGAGCGGCGTGGAATAACCGATGGGGACACCTGCAAGAGTTAAGGGGATTTATTGAATTTATTTTCGTCTTTGTCACTCTCACGGATAAGCTGATGGGTGCGACATGCAGTGTCGCGGAAGAATATTACAGAAAAACGACCTTTTACTTAATTTCTCTAAAACTAAGCCAGTTATCAAAAATCTGTTTCTCAACGTTTTAGCTATTATTATTACCGACACATTAAAATAAAAATTACAATTACATCCATTGTAGTTTCGGAAAAAAAGAAGAAAAACTGAGATCATGGAGCAACTTTTGGGAGAACTTTCTATAGAGAAAATTTTATCCAATCGTGTTTCTGCTTCTCAACGATTTTAGATTAAAGACCCAAAATACATGACGTATAAATTAAAAAGTTCTCAATCTTTATGGTTTTTTAACTAAACTTCACTAAAGATCGCTTAAATACGGTTTCTACACCATTAATTAGTTGAGGAATTTTATAAAATGAGATCCCATCCCGTGGAAAGCAGAAAAAAACCTTCTACACAATTAGAAACAACTCCATCCCAAATGCTATTAGGCTATTCCTCTTTCTTCTACGCTCTTTGAAGGCATTAGCCATGACCTAAGAGCATGACCTATGAGTTAATAGACTAACTGCAAAGTTGTACCGAGTGATACCATGAAAAAAATTACAGCATCGCTGCACTACTTAGAAACGTTACTAACAAAGCAATAAGACTGTGAGAAAAACTTTCCTTATTAGTAGCGATAGCTGGTGACCCTTTTAACTGTAACCCGCTTTAGATTGGCAATTGCCTGCACTAACAAATACATACCATAAGGCATAACTCTCAGTCAGCAGCTTTTATATGTGAACTTACTCCAGGAAGTAAGTTTCTAGAAGACAGTATCAAGACACTATTACCAGCAAAGAAAATTACCTCCAATAAGACATAGACTCTCAGCCAACAGTTCGAACACGTGAGCCAGTGGCAGGAAGCCCATAAGCATGTCCCCTTCGTATATCGGCATGGCGTCGGCGAATGCCTTCAGCGTGGCGACCATGTTCCTGTGGGACAGTATCACGCCTTTGGGCACACCGGTGGAGCCAGATGTGTACATGATGATGGCGGTGTCACTTGGAGACGGGGGCACGGTCTCTGCAATGGAAAAAATTCAAAATTCAAAAATTTTATTCTTTCATTTAGGCCTAACTTACAGGCTCTTGCGAAACGTTAAGACTCTACCGCCTCGTTCGGAAAGTTGCACTGCACCGAGAAGAACGGGCAAGAAACTCGGCACTTGCTTTATTTTAAAATAATATTTTTTTACAATTTTGTTTTAAACAATATATCACATTATAATAAGCATCTTCTAGCAAAGATGCACCGTCAAGCAATTTAAGCGTTCCATCGCGATGCTGTGTAGAAACCGTTAGGGTTGAGATTACTTACCCCTTCCAAGTTAGTACGATAACATCTTCGGCTGCATCATCACTTACCTTCAGGTCAGATCGCAGTCAATAACTAACTTGTATCATGTAAAAAAAGTTGTTTTTTTGATGCAAGTTTTTCACCAGACCAACGGGAGTCAATTAAAACACTCACCAATTTTGGACTTTTTGCCCATTTCGAGCACTTCCTTGTAGGACACGATCCGGATGCCCTCCTTGAAGCCGTCCCGCGGCGTGTCCTTGAGCTGGTCCTCCATGAAGATGATGGTGTCGACGCGCGGCGTCCTCGCGAGGATCTTCTTGAACTTGGGCAGCAGCTCGTGGGTGGTGATGACGGTGGACACCTCCGTCTCGTTGATGCCGTGCGCGATGGCCTCGTCTCCGAGCGTGGCGTAGATGGTTACAACTGAAGCGATGGATGATGACCAGTATTTAGACAAGACGATGAAAACCTTGGAGACGTTTAAGTATCTAATTAGATAGAAGTGGAGCCTTGCAAAGCTCTCATGGCTTGCCGCTTCCCAGATTTTTGGACCGAAACGCGGAAGGGCATTTGATTCATCGAAATTTCCCCAGGGGCGAACTTTCCGAGGCATCCTCTTGAGCAACCGACAAAATTTAATATACCCTATTAGTCTTTCTCCCTTACTAAGGTACATATACTACATACCTACTCATAAGCATGGTGCAACCCGTCACGCCTTGCAGGCTATTCTTCTTCCCCTCTGCTCCCCGAATATGAGCTGCTAATAATGTCAGTTCACTGATTTCCTTATCAACGTCATCTTGGTCATGTTTAAGCTGCTCCGCATGCTACGCCACGTGAGCGATCGTTCGGTGGTACCTACACTAGGCCTAGGTCGAGTGTGAAGCAGCTAAGGAAAGATCAGAGCGGTCTCTCACCAGGGATGCTCTGCGTGAAGCAGCCGTGCGCCGCCAGCATCCACTCGGCGCGCGTCTCCGCGAACATGACCACGTTGCGCTTGGGCGCCGCGCCCAGCGCGCGCAGCCCCGCGCCGAACAGCCGCGCCTCCGCCTCCACGTCGAGGTACGTGCGCCACACTCACCAGGAATGCTCTGCGTGAAGCAGCCGTGCGCCGCCAGCATCCACTCGGCGCGCGTCTCCGCGAACATGACCACGTTGCGCTTGGGCGCCGCGCCCAGCGCGCGCAGCCCCGCGCCGAACAGCCGCGCCTCCGCCTCCACGTCGAGGTACGTGCGCCACACTCACCAGGGATGCTTTGCGTGAAGCAGCCGTGCGCCGCCAGCATCCACTCGGCGCGCGTCTCCGCGAACATGACCACGTTGCGCTTGGGCGCCGCGCCCAGCGCGCGCAGCCCCGCGCCGAACAGCCGCGCCTCCGCCTCCACGTCGAGGTACGTGCGCCACACTCACCAGGGATGCTTTGCGTGAAGCAGCCGTGCGCCGCCAGCATCCACTCGGCGCGCGTCTCCGCGAACATGACCACGTTGCGCTTGGGCGCCGCGCCCAGCGCGCGCAGCCCCGCGCCGAACAGCCGCGCCTCCGCCTCCACGTCGAGGTACGTGCGCCACACTCACCAGGGATGCTTTGCGTGAAGCAGCCGTGCGCCGCCAGCATCCACTCGGCGCGCGTCTCCGCGAACATGACCACGTTGCGCTTGGGCGCCGCGCCCAGCGCGCGCAGCCCCGCGCCGAACAGCCGCGCCTCCGCCTCCACGTCGAGGTACGTGCGCCACACTCACCAGGAATGCTCTGCGTGAAGCAGCCGTGCGCCGCCAGCATCCACTCGGCGCGCGTCTCCGCGAACATGACCACGTTGCGCTTGGGCGCCGCGCCCAGCGCGCGCAGCCCCGCGCCGAACAGCCGCGCCTCCGCCTCCACGTCGAGGTACGTGCGCCACACGTACTCGCCCATTCTGTACTGCAATCATTGAAGGCACAGCGTCAGCACACGTGGTGGCTTTTCAGGTATGATACCGCTTTTGGCATACAATATCCCGATGTAACTAGATGATTTTTAACGACGTTATCAAAATCCATTACAAGACTTATCCTTTACTATATCAGGACTGCTTTGCGCTAAAGGTGCGAGCCATAAACATCACATCGCCCTAGGGGAAATTCTAAATGCCTTGACATTTAAGACCGACACGCAGCTTAAGTGATGGGGGTTGCTGGACATATCATAATTTGCAGAGCACTCGGAAGTAAAAATGTATATGTTAGTGATCCCGACGGGAACTAGCCAATATCAATTGAAGGTGAGGAGTCTAGCCTAGACAATTTCGAGGGACCTGCGCACAGCACGCGTACCTTTTTGAAGACGCGTCCGTTGGGCTGCGGCTCGTCCTCCTCGCTCAGCACCGTGCGGGTGCCGAGGCAGCGCCGCTGCTGCCAGCGCGCCGCCGCCGCGCGCAGCATGCTCTCCATGCTGGTGACTCCGTCGCGCACCAGCCGCAGGTGCAGCTCGCACGGCGCGGACACCGAGCGGACTGTGATGCTGTCTGCGTTCGACTCTATGATGCGAGCCTGCAAACATCCACATAATATATACTTCAAATAAAACAGATCGAAAGTTATAATTTCGAGTCGCTGACATTTTTTGGCTATCAATAGATGGCGCTGGCTGTAAATTAATTCGATTCGTTTGTGCGACGCGAGTCGATTTAAAATTTGTACAAAAACTTGCCTGCTGTACTTTTTTAAACATGGTAGTATAAAATTACTATAAAGCATTCCTTCTACAGTATGTATTAATATATAACATTTTATTTAATGTACTATTTTCCTCAAGACTGGGTTATTCTTATTTGACTAGTAAGTTAAACATAATGAAATAACTATATAATGTTTACGATCTATTAGCAATTATATAAAATAGCTGACATAAAAATTTTATTGTCAGGGTGTCCACTCTAAATCGTCAAAACATTTCCCTGACTTTTCCCTGACTTTCCCTGACCATTTCTAAAATTTTCCCTGACCTTTTTAGCTGTAATTTTTTAAAGTAAAAATGTTTCTCTTGCGAATGATTGTAAGATTTTGTCGTTATGAATGTCGAGACTGCCGGCCCAGGTTAGTATTGCACATGTAATAGCAGCAGTTAAAAGAAAAACAACCAAATGAGTTAGGGAATTAAGGGACCTGCAAAAGAATGCTTCAATAGTCTGGGTTAAAACAGACTAGAGCATAAAGGCTTCCCTCACTTACCGATCACTGGGAAAAGAGAAAGTTTAATAAATTAAATATATAAAAAAAAATACAAAGAAATACTTTTTTTTACTTAATCTATGATAAAAGAACTGTCATTTTCCTCTCTCTTATTAGCTGTTGGAGTATAAATATGTAATATAATAAGTACTGATGACTGATAAGATAATATTATTTTTATTTATTCTATACATTTTTAGACTTTTACATTAATTTTAAAGATCAATCATCAAAAAGTGCTGGTTTTCCCTGACTTTTCCAGGTAGAGAAGTCATTTCCCTGACTTTCCCTGACCCACAATAGCTTCCCTGACTTTTCCCTGACTTTCCCTGACCTTCCAGGTCCGTGGACACCCTGATTGTACATACTTTATGTAAGAATTGAATTATTGATGAAATGTAATTACAGCTATAGTGCAAAGTAGGGTCATAACAAAACATAAACAAAGTACATACATATTTAATAACAGTATTTACTCTCTAAGAACGTAGTGTAGAGTGTAGACCAATTCTCCTCAATGTAAAACCACCTTCACTTTGTGAGTAGTTAATAAACAAACCGGCTCACGCTTAAATTATTACCGAGTTTACACAACCATAACAATCATTTTAACGTAAACACCAACGGTCATTGACTTCATGTTTCCTCACTTCATTTAGATATTTGTAGTGGGCTGAAATTATACATCCTCTCACAATGAGAAAGGTTTTGCCATAGTCCAGCAGGCTAGCCAACTGTTGGTTGGCGATACCTTTAAGAACTGGCATACAGGTTTTCTCATATTAAGTTTCCACAAACTCCGAATGGTCAGAGGTACTTAGCCGGTATTAAAGTCTCGACGACGAAAGGAAGAGGTTCAAACCAATGAGCTACATAGCCAGATTGTACCGTCAGGGAATGCGGATGTCGGAAGACAAGCTCTGACCACTTTAACGGTGGGTAACAGAAATGTATAGTTGGACAGTACAAGTGTGGTTGATGTGACAGATGTGGACATAAACCACAATTGTACTGTACAACGAACTCGAACGAAACGTTTTCTTCCACGTTTCTGATACGTACCGCTAAAGTGTAGAACACGCTTCCAGATTCTGTGTTCACAGCCAAGCCAAGTATATTCCTGAGAAGAGTAAATGTCTATTCACTCTCCTAGACAATTTTCTAGGCAAGCGCGCTCCATCCCAGACTTCATCGTTTGTGTCCATCATACATGGTTGTAGTCAAGCGCAGGCCTATCAACAATAAAAAAGTACCTTGATGCGCCGCGACATGGCCCGCTTCCTCCAGGGCCGCTGCAGCAGCAGGTGCAGGGGGAAGGTGAGCACGTCGAACACCAGCACCACCGCGCGGATCGTGCGCAGCGCCGCAGACACCCACCACGCGTCCGGCCTGCGACAATTACCTTGATGCGCCGCGACATGGCCCGCTTCCTCCAGGGCCGCTGCAGCAGCAGGTGCAGGGGGAAGGTGAGCACGTCGAACACCAGCACCACCGCGCGGATCGTGCGCAGCGCCGCAGACACCCACCACGCGTCCGGCCTGCGACAATTACCTTGATGCGCCGCGACATGGCCCGCTTCCTCCAGGGCCGCTGCAGCAGCAGGTGCAGGGGGAAGGTGAGCACGTCGAACACCAGCACCACCGCGCGGATCGTGCGCAGCGCCGCAGACACCCACCACGCGTCCGGCCTGCGACAATTACCTTGATGCGCCGCGACATGGCCCGCTTCCTCCAGGGCCGCTGCAGCAGCAGGTGCAGGGGGAAGGTGAGCACGTCGAACACCAGCACCACCGCGCGGATCGTGCGCAGCGCCGCAGACACCCACCACGCGTCCGGCCTGCGACAATTACCTTGATGCGCCGCGACATGGCCCGCTTCCTCCAGGGCCGCTGCAGCAGCAGGTGCAGGGGGAAGGTGAGCACGTCGAACACCAGCACCACCGCGCGGATCGTGCGCAGCGCCGCAGACACCCACCACGCGTCCGGCCTGCGACAATTACCTTGATGCGCCGCGACATGGCCCGCTTCCTCCAGGGCCGCTGCAGCAGCAGGTGCAGGGGGAAGGTGAGCACGTCGAACACCAGCACCACCGCGCGGATCGTGCGCAGCGCCGCAGACACCCACCACGCGTCCGGCCTGCGACAATTACCTTGATGCGCCGCGACATGGCCCGCTTCCTCCAGGGCCGCTGCAGCAGCAGGTGCAGGGGGAAGGTGAGCACGTCGAACACCAGCACCACCGCGCGGATCGTGCGCAGCGCCGCAGACACCCACCACGCGTCCGGCCTGCGACAATTACCTTGATGCGCCGCGACATGGCCCGCTTCCTCCAGGGCCGCTGCAGCAGCAGGTGCAGGGGGAAGGTGAGCACGTCGAACACCAGCACCACCGCGCGGATCGTGCGCAGCGCCGCAGACACCCACCACGCGTCCGGCCTGCGACAATTACCTTGATGCGCCGCGACATGGCCCGCTTCCTCCAGGGCCGCTGCAGCAGCAGGTGCAGGGGGAAGGTGAGCACGTCGAACACCAGCACCACCGCGCGGATCGTGCGCAGCGCCGCAGACACCCACCACGCGTCCGGCCTGCGACAATTACCTTGATGCGCCGCGACATGGCCCGCTTCCTCCAGGGCCGCTGCAGCAGCAGGTGCAGGGGGAAGGTGAGCACGTCGAACACCAGCACCACCGCGCGGATCGTGCGCAGCGCCGCAGACACCCACCACGCGTCCGGCCTGCGACAAGGTTACAAATTGTTACACAGATAAAGGAGAACTGACCCCGGCTCGAAAGACGTTCATCACATCCTCACTGGGACAAGCAAATGTTACAGGAATGAAGGAGAATTAACCCTGACTCGAAGGATATCCATCACATCCTTACTGGGATAAGCAAATGTTACAGCAATGAAGGAGAACTGACTCCGGCTCGAAAGATATTTTATCACATCTTCACCGAGATAAGCAAATGTTACAGCAATAAAGGAGAACTGACTCCGGCTCGAAAGATATTTTATCACATCTTCACCGAGATAAGCAACTGTTACAGGAATAAAGGAGAACTGACCCCGACTCGAAAGATATTCTTAGGCCAACTAGGTACCAAACCCTTTCAAAGGGTATGGAAAAACACCAAGAGGTTCCTTTGTTTGTCTCTTATCTACTAAATATTCTTCAATATTCTTCTAAATATTCTATTTATTCTTGTTATATTCTTCAAATTCCTGCATTTGTCTTTGATGACGAAGATATTATTCGTAAAAATGGGAGCAACTAGACGCTATACAAGCCCAATTCCAAATACAAGTAAAATTCAGGGCCCCAAGTCTGCTATGACAATTTTATCTCGATCGTCCAATAATTACACAATTATTACCGATTTTTGCGATTTTGGTAGTCTGCTAGGTCGATCGTTTACTAATTGTGTAAAAATTACACGACTCACCTACAATATACATCTCAATGAACTTTTGCTAGTCTGTTAACACAATCACATCTCAATTGTCGAATATATCCTAGTCTGCTAATTTTTTGACAGTTCGAAATGGCAATCGACCTGCAATTTTAGATAATTAAGCAGTAATAGCTAAATCAGTGAATTTCTATCATTGCATGTGGATTATTAGTGTTTTTTTTCTAATCTATTGATGATTAGAGCAAGGTGGAACATTCTCCAGCTAGCTAACGGGGTTAATATTGAACGGAACAAGCATTTGGATAAATTCTGTGCGTTTGGAGAATAGAAACCGCCGTCGCCGCCGTTAACGATATTTCCGAGGCTGAATTTGTTAAAACATTTCGCCTCGGGAAGGAAACTATTAGGGGTCTAGTTGAGGAGCTCTGTTAATTCCCAGACTGTGTCGGAGTGACGGAATATCAGCGGAGATGAAGGTAAACTCTTGTCTAAGTTTTAGGTACCTACTAAAGTATTAATAATTCATGATGATGGTTTGATGTGCCTAATGCCATCATTTCTGTTGCAGATTCTGATAGCGTTATCATTCTACTTATCAGGATCTTACCAAACTACAATTAGGTACACTGAGGACTTTGTCAAGAGCTGCGAGGCATGCGGTGGAGAACATGGGTTTTTATTAGGTAAGTATTGCAATTATTATTTAATGAAAGCAATTTAACACTTAATGTCCATACACTGCCATGGGTTCAATTCAGTATATGGATTTTCAGAAGACAGTGGCTATCTTCTTTGGAGAACGATGACCTCAATTGTTAACACCACAACGGAGACGCTGCAGCTCGTGTTTTATTTGAAGCACACAACTGAACTGAATACAGTTGAACATTGTATAGGAGTTTTCAGGCAAAGTAAACAAAATCCTGTTAATCTGATCTAATACGTATAGGTACCTATAGTAGTTTTAGTGGCAATAGTCAATCCTACAATCCTGTCACTGCAAACAATATTTTTGATGGATGTTGTCTTTTGTATTTTAACAAAGAATTTATTTTTTATTTATTTATTTAAAGCATATAAGAAAGCCAGCCAAGTACAAGTAAAACTTACAAAGTTTCATACCATTACCTAAAAAAACTGCAAAAAATCACATCTGTTGCATGGGAGCTCCCAATATTTTTTATTTTCTATTATTCGTTTTGTTAGTAGAGTATTGTTATTGCAGCAACATTATATTATATCTGTGTAAATTACAACTGTCTATCATAGTTCATGAGATACAGCCTATTCAGCGACAAACAGGTACACAGCGAAGTTTTAATAGTAGGGTCCTCTTAAACCCTTTGGGTACGGAACCCTAGCAAATGCACTTGTCCCTCCACTGACACCATAGAAAGCCTTTTGTTTATTAATTCTTTTAGAAAATGCATGTATAGATGGGTCATATTTAAATAGAATGCAACATTTGGATACATTGATTTATTTAATTTTTAAAAGTTATACATAAATTTTGTTTTGTTTGCAAATTCAGGATGTGAAGAACACACTTCGTGGGCAGAGTTGGAAAATGCTCTGGAATTACATTATTACAAAGTCTTCAAGTGAAACAAAGTCTGCTTCAAAATAGAACATTGCAGGAGTCTCTACTCCATAGGCTCTGGAAAAATGCATGAAAATGAATGAATAGTATATTAGTACCCAACTTCATATATAATTGTTACTCTTTTAATATACTAATTTCATTAGAAAAGTTTTGTATTATACAGCTTTGGTTGCATGAAATGTCATACATTCATCTTAGTGTAAATAATATAGTATAGCCTCTCCCCCCTCAGTCCAGTTGGTCACTGCAAGGGGGTCATGACCAAAACCTTTCAGTTTTCAGTTATTAACCTCATTTAAAAGTATTTAAATCTGAAATGACAAGCAACTGAAAGAGGCCTGTACTCCATAAGGCGGACTGAACACCAATCTTTTTTGTAATTAATAGTAGGTATTGTTTTGTAACATTAAACAACTAGGTAACTATGGTATCTTGCATAAAAAATCCTGTAAAAAAAAATCATGGTTTATACCTATGCATAATCAATTCTCCTGTTATTTTGGTATTATCAGTAATTGTAGTAAGTAGTTGAAATAAGCTATATTCTATTGTATGTTAGTGAGTATTGAAAGTCTTTCAATTGAATTTATGAAAATAAATATATGAAACTATCTGTAAAATTAAAATAATTTTTAGTGTAATAGGCATTCTATTAGCAAAGAAAAACTTCATACTTAAAATTTTAGCCATAAATTTGTAAACATGGTAGTATATAGAACTGAAAAGAGAACTTATTTGGCTATTTCCATGTAAAAAATCAATATTACTGTAAATTAATCAATTAATAATGTTTCTGGAACTCACTAAGCTATCATTGTACTTCTTACATAGGACCTACTTATAGCAAAGAATTATAAATTTCAATAGGTAAGGTATAGGGTGAAACTATAACTTGAATGGATATGGAATAGATTTATTAAAGTTAATGCAAACATTGGTAAAATACCTAAAACATACCTACTTTGTAGATCTTGATAAAAAATTATATTAAAAAATATTACATACAAACTTATCAAATAAAATTATAAAATAGATACAGTACCTACTATATTTATCTGTATTTTTGTAGTTTTTATAGCAATAAGTAATAATATAAGTTAAAATTTAAAAGGTGTTTCAGTAGTAAAGGGCTTATTTATTTATTTTATTTATTTTGACTTCATAAAATATACAGTCTACCTCAAATCTAGTATAATTTTTCCTAATTATGTATTAATAACAATATTAGACTATATTAACAACTACTATTTTTGTATTTTGTATAAAATATTGATAAATGGTTATCTGAAATCTAATTTTGATTGATTAATTTATAGAGTAACTACGTTTTTAGACTGATTTTAATTATATTTCATTAGGATTTAACAATATTAATGATACTAATAAAAAAAGCTTGATTTAACATACATTTTTTTTGCCATACCTATTATTCTCTGAACCCCTTTTTATGTCCCACTGGTAGGCACGAGTCTCCTCTCAGGCTGAGAGGGGTTTGGCCATAGCCCACCACACTGGCCAAGTGTGGGTTTGCGGGCTTCACACACATTCAAGAACATTTATGTTAACTCTCAGGCATGCAGGTTTCCTCACAATGTTTTCCTTCACCGTTAAGCATTTAGTTTTAGAAAAGTCAGAGGTGCGTGCCCATGCTTCGAACCCAGGACCTCCTTATGAGAGGCAGAGGTCAGAACCACTGAGCTATCACTTCTTACCTGCCTTAATTACCTACCAACCTAAGGTAATAATGGCTGGCACAAAATCCTTAATAATATAAGGTGTCTTGCCTTTTCCTCTAAATGTCCGGGCAAACTGGATGGTCTGTCCAGTTGTTATCAAACCATTATGTTGACAGACAGGCTGTGATCTGGGTTGGTATTATTGAGTTGTTAGAATATATCTAATAGATGGATACAGAGGACACACAAGTACACCTGTGCAACCTATATGCAGTAAATAATTAAAACAAAGTTTCACTTTTATCCTGCCCTTTATTTTTCTTACAAGTTGTTGTAGCAACCAATTACATACAACCTATCAATAAAGTGCGATTTTAATTTAATCATCTGTATCACTCCCCTTCACTATTCACCTTGGGATTCGTCCAAAGATGGAGCAGTATCCAATCTCATCTTCCGCAATATTAATAATCTCGGAAGAAAGCTTCTGTTAGGACTAAGGAGGTCTGCCTCCTTGTGTTTTAATAATATTCTAAACTCCTTAAGTATTAAATAATATTCTTAACTCTTGAGTGTTAGAATTCCCTGATGAGATGTTCTTTATACTTATATTTTTAGACCTCTTTTAGGTTTGCTGACTTTTGTACAGCCAAATTAACATTGTACTTAAATTATGTCTGCGGTTTGCTAGGTTCTTCATAATACAATTGTTTTAGATGTCAGGCTTCTTTTTTGCTTCTGTTAGCGACATGTAGGTACTTGATGCTTCAGATGTGGATGTGATGTTTGTGACTGTTGCAACCCTTTGCTTTTATTGCGTACCGAGCTAATTAAATCCTTCTCCATACACTGGCTTTGTTTACAAATCTCTTTTATCCAGTGTTATTTGATTTTACACTCAGATCACTCTAGCCAGCCCAGCTTCCTCAAGAATACAGAACACATAGCTCTCTAACGAGAAGCCCATCGTAACTAAAAATTGTTTGGAAGGTCTCTTCTTTAATTCCATCCACAAAATAGAATTATTCGCCAGCACAAACTTTCTGTTGCAGTTTGTTTATTTCTGTGGTTTATTTTATAATTTATATGTAGAAATGTCAAAATTCCAAAGACAAAGTAAAATGTTACAGATGAAATATAGTTTATTTGACGCTTATTTGACGTTAGTTGTGCCAACTTGTCATAAGTTGGACGTAAAATTTTATTTCGGGAAACGCATTTTATGGTAATGGCAATACCGATTACAATCCAAGTATTGTTCAATTAAGTTATCAATTAATTAAATTGAGATCCAATTTAAAAGTTTGCAGACTAGGTCATTTCGGAACTATTACAATTGCATGATAGTTTTATCGTAGATTATGTTAAATTAGCAGACTTGGGGCCCAGGATTTGGCTGTGTACGGCTATGTTTTATGAGTTGAATGTATGTTACTTCATCAAGTAAGCAATGAATTCTTTGATATTTTACTCATAGCTATTAAATGGGTAGTTCTATCGAGTGGTGTTTGGTGAATTGCATCTTACGATAAAGGAAAAATCACGTGTAAAATCCTCGAAGTTATAAAAGGGACAATCGTTGAAATATAAGAATGCAGAATTTATATCCTAAATTTTAAAACATACTAGTATAGTGAAGATGTAGGTTTACATGAGATAACCTTGAGTATACTCGTAAAGAGCAGTGTGCACTTTTCTTGTAATATTTTTTACCGCACACGCGTCCTCCGTTTGACTTCTCGCGTAGTTTACGTAAGTTTTGGCAAAGGAAAATGTTTTGGAGCAAACTTTTGAATTTTTATCTCGCGTTAAGTTTCTTTCTTTTCTTTGTGGTCATGACGTATTTTTACTTTTTATCTATTCACGCTACAATAATGTGAGCAGTAAGATTGAGGGATATGCTGTACTCGTAAATAAATGAGAATATTTAGCTGTAATGGTACGTATTTTATTATTATTCTGTCTATATCTTTATTTATGCAAGACTGCAATTATTTAATTTCAAGGTTAGCTGAACTACACACAATGACACACGATAATGATAAGAACAAAAGAAGACTTGCGATATTAATACAATTGTGTTGGTACCATTTGCTCTGTACCGGACGTACCAGGGTTTATAGGAAGTAGGCACGTTCAATCGAAGTCGAAGTTGGCACTATTAGTTATGGCGGTTATAAGGGAGAATTTCACCCATCCCGCCAGTATTCTTTTTTGTTTTTTCGCATTCAAAACCATGGCATTGAATATGTGCGGAAATAGTTGCTATATCATCATAAAACATGAATATGTCAATGATTATAAAAATCTCGTCGCTTCATTACCATGGATGAAATAACGCCTTATTACCTTGACAATCTGATAGTAATGTAGATTTTCGAGGAAATAATAATATGCTAGAATTATTATTTAAGTATTTTATTATTGCAATAAATAAATGTGCAATTTTACAATTTGCGATTCAAGTAGTCGGATACAGAGTGGTGGCAGGTATGTAATTTGTTGGCAATCGATGTTAGTACTTAGTAGACAGTTACTTAATGATACCGGGTGCATCCGGTAACTCCCACGAGCGCGGCGGCCGTGACCCGGATAACTTAGCTAATCCGCAAGTTTGCAACTCTTGCAGCGCGCATTATGGGGTTGTATCACTGATATGTATCGAGTATCTCTGGATTCATGATTCCATACGTTTGACAGTTCATTTTTTGTGTCGATTTGAAGCGCCTCCCCCGAGCGTCCACGGTACTAAATTGACATTTGTTGGAAGTGGACCGTCGTTTTGAATGTCATTTGATTTTAGTTCCATGGACGCTCACGCCAGGTTACGAACAATCAGCGCCAAAATGGCGAAAATCAAGTGTCTTCATTGTTACGTTGACAGTCAGCTATCTAGAGTATATTCTATATACTCTATGGAGATCAATGGGTTGTAGCAAATCCATCCGCCCCCCTCCCCTTTATTAACCTTTGGTGATACATACCTACGTGGATAAATATGTACGCTTCCGTCTGCTCACGAGATATCTATATGATATCTCGTGTGCAGAGAATATTATTTATTACTAGATGTTGCCCGCGGCTCAGCCCGCGTGAATTACGTTTTTTTTTACATAATATACCTTCCTACTGGAATTCCTTGATTTTTCGCGGGATTCTGGTGTGATGTTGTACAGAAACCTGTTCTTACTTTGCACGGGTTATCTTGTGGTGATTTTGAAAACTCCTTTTTCTTAATAATAATATAAAGTTTCATTCATACGTAGTTGAAAGATCAAAAGGACGATTTTAACTGTCGATATTTCGATACATTGGTACAAGTCGTGGTCACGTAGTGACCACGAACTGTGCCACTGGGTCCTTTTCATTGTGATTTTATTCTGAAACCACGAAATATGTCAAAAATTATTAAACCATGTGAAAAGTTGTACTGGTGGTAGAACTCTTCTTTCAGAGTTCGGCCGGGTAGGTACCACTGGGATAAATTACTCTACTAACAATATTCCCCAGCCCAACATAATATAAGAGTCTTTTAAAAATCTTTGCTTCATCTCAATACAATCCAAAACATCAGAATGGACAATGGCTATATATTTCTTTACGTATAAAAAGACCTTAGATGACAGTCAGTCGGTTAGGATCGATAAGACCTAAGAGTTAAAAATATTTGTGAACTATTATCTTACCCTTTCCATATTGCGGATGATAAAGTTTAAATCTGTTCATGTGTTAACAGTGCCATCTTAATATAAAGTCAGGAAACAGTAAATAACATGACAGTTAATTTTTATTTAAAAAAATTCGGTAGAAGTACCTATCTCAGAGTTTTACATTCAAGTTCCACATAAATTGTAGAGATGGCGCTATACGGTATAACGTAGCGATAACGCCAGTTACATGATTTTTGTTCACCCTAAAAGTAAAAAATTTTAAACCATACAAAATCTCCTGCTAAGCCTATTTATTTACGGCTGTAAGGGTACTCCAGTCTTACTTGAGCCCTACGTCCTAGCCCTAGGTTCTTTGTGCATTCCGAGTTTCAAGTCACCTACCTACTTGAACTTAAAGGTTCTGATGTCTGTAATTTCTGAACTACAAAAGTGATGATGATAAGATTTGTATGGAATAATCTATAAAGAACCTCCTTTCTAACAAAAAAAGAATGAATGGAATCGGACAACGCGTTAATGAATTATAACTAAAAAACGTTTGGACTTTAATGCCGTCTTCCAGGGAAACCATGATGAATTTCGGGACAAAAAGTATCCTATGTCCTACCTCGGGGTATGAACTATAATCATGTCAAGTTTCATTTAAATCCATCCAGCGGATTAGCCGTGATGCCCGGTCGTGAAACAGACAGACAGACAGACAGACAGACAGACAGACAGACAGACAGACAAAAATGAAACAAATTACAGTTTTGGCTTCAGTATCGACTAAATAGTGTCCTCCAACAAAAATTTTCAAAATATCTTCAATGTACAGAATTCGACCCTTTACAGTTTTATTATAAGTATATAGATTATATACAAGAAAAATTGTATATGATGAACTTTTTTAAAAGAGCATGCACCGAATTTCTAGCCATTTTTCTTGGAGCAAACTTGCTTTCCGAATATGGACGTAAGAGTTTTGACTTTTCATAAAAGCCTATAAGTTGGGTCTCTGATGTGAAGTTATTTTTCGGATTTTCGGATAAGTTCTTTATATTTTCGAGTAAGAACATAACGAGTAATACATAAGTGTAAGTCCAAAAATATTTTAAAAACAAGCCGCAATTTGTTCGTATTCTTCTCGGAAAACCCCTTTATCCCTTTCATATTTTGATATTTTCATTGCAGGAGTGCATCAAATATATTACTAGTCCATAATCTTGTGTGTTCCGCCAAATTGGGTTTAGAATAATTTGCACCTATTGTCATCCTAACTAAACATGTAGGTACACCAAATTTCATCTCAATCGGTTACGACATTTTTAAGTTAGATTTTAAACTTGACAATTTTGGATTTTTTCTCAAAACTACCCGTTATTCTATAACCCGCTCAGATATTATACTTTGTCCTGCAAACGAATTTTTAAAAATGTTAAAGAAGTTTGGCAAGTGGCTCTATATACTCGGAAGCCGGTAATGGTGTTGACAGTTGACATTGACACCATTGGTCGACACTGCCATTGACCCGAACGACTATTAATTGAAAGTTCGTCGGGGTAGTCGAACCGTAGGTATTGAAACAATCAAAATGATCACTCGCTGCAGACATGCGGTCTGACAACTGACGGAACATACAGATCAGTGGATGGAACCAATTAGTTGGGTTTGATACCAATTATATTATGGATCCTATAGTGCTACTCTATCCCATGCAGCTCTATCCCATGCAGCAATGTCTCATGGGCATTCGCGCTTAGAGACAGGATGTAGGTACTTCCCACTGGTTCTTAATACTTAATACCTAAGCATGCTACAATATCAATACGCAGTACAGTTTTACGTATAAACATTGTGCAGCAGTTGATATATTTAATTTTAACAGTGTCCACAATCTGTTCTCAGAAATGTTTGGTCAGGATTTTTGACAGAAGCCGCCGGCAGTGAGTTTAATTAAGGCTATTATAACAGGAGTTCATACTGTGTGTCTTGATAAACTAAATATACTTAATTATTATCAGCTTCAGATTATTCAGAGGTTCGGGTCGGGGTTCACGTGCGTTTGTGACAATATTTAAGTGCAGGAAACATCGTGAAGAAACATGCATACCTAACTAATACTTATCTGAGATTCCTTGTGACCAACCCAGTCGTGGTCAACGGATGGGTTGTGCTATAATCAAAATACGTTTTTCATTCTGAGAGGAGACCTTTGTCCAGCAGGTCATAAAGGGTTGGATGACGGCGTTCTTACTCTATAATACCTACTACTCTATACATAATATAGTGCTGAAACTACTCAGCGTACGTTATATCTAGATGTAGATTGTAGATGAACCATTAATAAAACGCCAAGTGTAAATATAGATAAGCAGGTGTAAATATAAACAGCAAAACCATAGAAGGTAAGTTAGCGGGTCTTATAATTTATTGTAAAACTAACAGTATATGACCTACATCATCTCCTAATTTAGGTATCCCACATCTGGGGCAGGTGGCTAAAGTAAAAATGTCACTTCAAAACGTTCATGGAAAAGTTTTTTTTTATATTTTAACCTTATGACTATTTACGAAAATGTCAAACTTATAAAACAATCGCCACTTATGCAGGTATGCTGTTAACTTCATAATTCAAAGAATTTAAGACGAGCTGTTTCTGATGTATCGGAACACTAAGCATTAAACAGCCAGTCTTGTCTTAGGACCCAACTGAAAAAGTCGCACGTAAGACTTAGAACTTGTTTAGACCTTGCCTAAAATATTATGCTGCTTTGTCCACCGAAGATGTGCATTGTTATTTGTGACAAACGCACTGATGGAATTGCTTGGTTTTTTTAAGTTTTTAAACATAAAATGTAAATTTTATTGGTGGCATTTGACGCAAAACAAACTTTCTGTCACTGTGTGTCGTTGGTGGAACATTTTTCTAGAACCTTCACAAATGGACCTGCCACGTTCTTATTTAATGAAATAATCCAATAAACATGATGTGCGGTTATTTAGGTCCTACCCTACACTAGTTATAGTTGAAGTACAGTTACAATTACATTGAGATTGTTCTTCGAATGTGCAGCATTGAGTTATAAACTAAGGAGTTAGGGTCAGCGCTAAAAAGTGTCCGAAGTGAATGACATACAAAACGCTAAAATACATAGAATCGCACTTCAGTCTCGTGTTTGAAAATTAGGCCGTATAATAATGGTTTAAGACATAAATTACAATGTTTTAGTTTGTTTATAAAAATACTCATGTACCCTCGTTTATAATAGGTTTTCTCGGGACACTTTTTTCGTGAATTTTGTATTACACCCCTCATCCATAGATTTATATACCTATGATGTGCAGCAATTCTTTTGTGACGTTTTTTTGTAGACAATCTGATAAAGAATAGGCATCCGTAAATAACACTTGAGTCACAATTACAACTACATCGCATGATTGAGCTGTTGATTGTACATAAGCACAGATTAATTTGTCATTAAATCGATGATTGATTAATTGGCTATTAATTTATTATAATTAATCATCTGTCAGTAATATGAATAAGCATTTCATTCAGCAGCAGAAGATAAACTACTAGAAGGTGTAAGAATTTTTTTAAATGCACATGACGTGACAAATAAGCTACCATAAACAAATTATTATAATCTATCATAAATTCGCTAAATAACGTAAGTATTATTAGCTGAACATTTAAATTATTATAATATACTGACATAGACCTTGCAGGTATCGCGGATCGCCTTGCAAAACGGACTTTGCCTTATATTTATTTCCGCAGGACCGCTTTTGCGATAGGTAAGTAAAAAATTGCTAACCTTGGAGGTTGGATAGTAGCTACGCTGTAATTTGTCTAACAACAGAAGACGTTAGACATAATTGCAGCATTATAGCATGCTTAACTTACTATTAAATATAAAAAAAAAACGTTGACATTCATATCTTAGTAAAAAATGTTCAGTCCCCTAAAATTCTACCTACAGACTCTATCGGGCGATTGCAGAAGTAATTGGTCAACGTTTGATAGCAAAAAGCCTGGACATCAAAGAAATACATAAGTGGATCTTGCGTAAACCACGGCAATGTATCACTCAAAGATAGGTTGGACACAGAAGTCATATACCACGAATTATAATTAATTACGTTCTACAGAGAAGTATAAAGAACCACATCAATAGTAAGACGGGCGAAAAGATAAGGAGGAAATCGCTCATTACTGTGAAATGTATTAAAAAGTCTTACTGCGTTTTGAAGGTAAAATAACCAGATTTGCGAGTTTACGGGGCCGGCCATGGTGAGACTTAAGAGTCAATGTCTCAGGATGATGAGCGCACTGCAATGTATCGTATGACATTGCAAAACGATTCCCGGGATGCACTGCATCTGACGCGGACGTGGACATCAGGTCTCATGAGGTAGGTATAGTGGACATCATGATTTGGTCATTTTTGGACATTTTAGGGAGAAAATACGGTAAGGGTTTTGCAATCGGTCGGTTAAAATATTTCTTATATCTTTTATCCTCTTAAAAGCCCGGTCGACTATTTCTGGGTGGTCATAAAAGTAAATAACCACTCAGAAGTACCATCATCCTCGTCACCTATCCGAGTCGGGTTGCCCTCAAGTCCCGAACCCGCTTCGTTCGTTGTGACAATTGACTTTTGCGAACGGGTATAAGGCCCTCACCTTGCGATAGCTTAAGGTTGACTCTTTAGTGTTCACTCTTTTTCTTTAACCCTCTTAAAACCAGCTTCGAATGAAGGCGACTGGATTCAAAGCCTCACCCGAAAATATCCATAATTTTTGGTAAATAACAATCGCAAAAGCAATACAAGACCAAGACGTAACTTTCAAGCCCAGTTTTGATTATAAAGTCAAGAGACGCAGTGAAAGTGGTACACGAGCCGTTCCGCACCAGAGGGCAGCATCGATGCTATTGCTATGGAACGCGTCGATTGCAGAGCTGCTGAGGTATCGTACGCTGCATTATACGTGTCAATGGAGCTATGTTTACGCAACAAGTAAACGGTAAGTTTATCGTTTGAGGATAATGCAGGATATCGATGCATTGATACCAGACTGCTGTTTGGATTGTCTGATGCATTCGATCGATAAGCGTTTGCTTTTTTTAAAACGTTTGTCTGTTTTATTTCCCATAGCAGTTTTTTTCGTTTGAGGATAGGAAGAACGGTTTTACTGCTTTGATGATATCGTCAAGTGGAAACTCGTCCTTTTAAATGGTTAACTTAAGTTTTTCTACAAGTGGTTCAACAGTATCTTTATGGCCACTCGGTAATATCTCTTGCAAGGTGGTCATCAAAACGAAGCTGTGATGCAACTCCCAGGCAGGCTTCTTTGTTTTCTCTCTATTGCAATAAGCTGTGGTTACTGGTCAGGACTAGAACTTTAGAAGTCATAAGTATTACGAAACAGTAAATATATTAACAAATATGTATACGATTATGCCAACGGAATAGTACCATGCAATAAGCCAGTGTTATCGCTAAACTGATTTAGGTAATTAGGTATTACACGTGTAATCAGTGTTGCAACTAGCACGGTATACAGTGGTGACTGGACACTGATTATTTATCTGTTAAAACGCTAAGCCGTCTGGACTCTGGACAGATAAAGTCAGGAATTATTGAGAAATCACAAATTTTAGCGGGTCGATGAAATTATGTAGAAAATTTAACTTTGTTCACTGTTTTAAAGCACTAAAGGCTCCCTTTTTTAGCAAGTGAGGCAAAGTTCATTTCTACTTGTACACATCTTTAATTTCTTTCATACTTAATGATACCATGTGCTTCAACCACTATAATTATTACCAATTGTACAAGTAGTGGTAGCACCAGCTACTGTTTACTGTGGGGGCACACCGTACAATCCAGAAATAGGACCCTAACTCATCATGATTCTTTATATTTCATGTTCCCATACAAGCGCATAAAAGCCTGGAATCTTTGGTTGTTTTGTTAGTTTGTAGTGGAAATTGGAATAAACTTACATTTTATCAGAGTAAACTCCCATATCCAGTAATCCCTAAAACTCCACAATTTAGTGCACTCGTTATCCAACAATTAACAGAGAGTACCGAACACAGACACCGGGGCCGAATGACTGCCTGTTAGTGTTATCATTAAGTTATATTATAAAACTATACATACTGATAAGCTATCCGATAGTAAATAGGATCAGATGGTTGCACAAGTGCACTAGACTTGAAGGTAAACAAAGCTATTATGGATTTTCTTGTCGACCTCTTGGCTATTTAGCAAAAATAGATTTTAAATTAATTGCTTATGATCCTAATAAATTATTATAATAATAGATCAAAATATTAGGTACATATAGGAATCATTGAGCAGAATTTGGAGGGAAGAGAGAAAAAAGATAACTTGAGTTAGTAAGTCAGGACCTAAGTTATGTGTTAGAAGTTTAGAACATCAATGTAGCATGGAAATACAAAGTTACGTAAGTGACAGATTAGTATGTTTCATTACAAGTGCGGAAAGGCTGTTATTGCAAAGAGTTCCGACAAATGTCTACCCGAGCCGAGGCGTAGCCGAAAGCGAGGGTTGACAGTCGGAACAAGTTGCAATGACGGTTCCGCACGTGTACTGAACGATTATTTTTAATACAGTTGCGAAAAAATGAAGCAATTTAATAAAATAATAAAAACACAATAAACTCAACTAACCTAACATTTTCTGAAAAACTATTTGCTTTTTTCTCTTCTCTCCACGCAATAAATTCGTCGTATGTAGATATGTAGCGACTTTTTTACTTTTCCGGTAAAATGTTCTCCGAAGCATTTTGTGCAACAAACAACTAAACTCGCAAAGAAAATTTCTGAAAAATGGCGCCAACCGTAGAATATAAGCAGTTTTTTTCTCTTCACCCATGATTTAAAAAAAAAAAAAAAATTTGGTCATAGACTAAATAATATTCTGGTACGCAAAGGGAACTATGCTCATACAGCCAAGTCTTCAGTAGATTTTTTTTTATTGATATGAAATGAAAATGAAATTTAATGAGATGAAATGAAACCTAACCAAACTCATTCAATCAAATCTGATATTGAAACAAATTAGTAGCTTCTTTTTAGAAATATACGTATTTGCATGAATCATAAAAACTTCATGGTTGGTTTTTCTTTTTAATAGACATTATTTTGACAGTTGGGAAAGATAACGCACGAGTTCGGGAAAGGTAAAAAAAAAGCACGAGTATGTAATAGCCCACATCCCGAACGCTATACGTCCCTGCAATACGCCACTTTTTGAGCAACTGTATTAAAAATATCTAAACATCACTGTCTTTAAGAAGTAAATACCTCATTGATCTATAATTAAAAACCTAGACTATGAAATGGTCTAATCTAAAGCCTAAAAACACGGCCGTGTCGACGGACACTGCCACACCTCAAATTTTATAATAAAAAAATACTCACGTATCATTCTCGTCTATAAACATTTCTATTCGCCTTTAACCTGTAACAAAAAAAAACTCATTAAAAATCTTATGTGTAAATCTTCGTTTGTATGAATGAGAACAATTTGTATGATCATGTTATTTTATTTTCTATCATAGGATGTTACTCGTAAATAAGATACACTACTTATATTTAAAGTAGCGTAACGTAATTATTACTAAGACTTCGACATCCGTCCGGCCGTCCGTCTGTCCATCTGTCACCAGGCTGTATCTCTTGAACCGTGATAGCTACAGACTTGTAATTTTCACATATCGTGATTAAAAACACTGAAAAACATCGTTATCGCTAGTGTCTATTCATATTCTGCAAGGTGATAAGATTTTTTATATTAATTAATAATTATTTTGCAATCAACTTTCTTTCTGAATCTTATCCACGTGTACGAAATTACTAAGTAGGTACATACCAAAATGAGTTTAGAAAAATCAAAATCTAGTGAAAGAACGACAGAAAGTATAGCTAGTCTGTATCATTAGATAGCTGTTAGAGGAAATATGTAGCATAAAGTATCAAGGATATCTAATATCTTAACCGCTATAAAACGAATTTGAAATTTCTGTCCCTAACAGGGAAAAATATGCCATGCGAGCGAAAGAAACAAGACAATCGCGAAAACACCCGCGATAGTTAAAACAAGTAAATATGAATCAAACATCTGTATATTTTAAAATAAACAGCGATCGCGTGTAAAGCATATAACGTTTGTAGAGTATAGGCAAGTGCTCATGGGTCGATGGCATCATTACGCCATAATGTTTAAACGCCTTGCCTGCACTCGGTCCTCGCCTCGGCGAGCCCCCGGTCTATTTATAGAAAAAACAAAACAACATGCATGCGAATGTTGGCAACGAGACGCTTAGCGAATAACTGTTAACTGTGTTGGAGAGTGCAAGAGGAATTTGAACATTTTGAAGACGCCTTTCTTCTGTCAATCGCGAATTTTACTGGCAGACAGGGGCCTGTGAATGCAAGTTCCAGAATTTCTCTCCTCTTTTAATGCTAATGCTTTTATATTAATTGTGACCATATAATAAAAGTTTTTCTAAATTATCTAAGATGAAAACATTTTCTAAGATGCCTGGTTAAGTATACCAATTCAGAATAAATACCAAACGTACAAAGACAAAAATATTATCATTAATAGAGATTTAATATCATTCTGAAACCAGATTACTAATGACACAAATACACGCTTTGTCATGATGTTGTAAATATTGAAATCTACATAAAATTCACTTGAAATACTTGTTATTGAAACACAATCAAATGATGATAAGCGATGCCATAAAAACTTCAGATTCAGACCTAATTTAAAATGAAGTACTAAAATATGAAACTGATTTAGAGTCGAGACTAGCTTAAGATTTTAGATAAATCGAAAACACGAGTAAAATCGATAACACGATGATAAAGTTATCAACAGATTAAGATCGTAAGGACTTAAGACCTGATTGGAACTAGCCTAAGCTATGAGCTTGTAATTGGTTTGAAATCTTTCTAAAGACTTATTTTAATGACGGAGAAGTCAAGCTTTTTGTTAAATTAGAAGCATTGCGTGTAAACTGAGAGCATAGACCTGTAGGACTATTAAATAAAACGCAAACTGAAGCTTCGCTTTGGTGAGAACTTATTGACGCAGTTATACCAAGACAGAAAAGGTGACGAAGAGAATTTCGATAGACAATAGATGATACGAGACAAATACGAAACTTTTGCTGTCGAGTTTGAAAACAAAAACGTCGTTATAAAATAGCCAATCCCCATATATTACACAATTGCTTAGGAAACATCGATACTCTAATAAATGGGAGAAAGGAAAAATATAGTAGGTATGTAGAAGAAAAATGTCTAGATACTTATCAGTATCAGACTAAAATAAATGGTGTATTTCGTATTTTAAGATATTGTACGATAAACAACAACAGATGTATGATAACTCAAATGTTTTGCAAGTGTAACGACCTGAATAAGGAAAGGGCGAAGTGCAGGCTCGGTGCTTACAGTCTGCAGAACAAAGGATAAGCTGTCACTTTGTTGAACTGACTTGACCTATAAAGTGTAAACAAGTTTACTGGCTCCAGTAAGCCGGGTAGTCTGAGTCAATTAGTCTACGGATAGCATACGAAAAATAAAATTATTACTTCAGGATAATGTAAACATAAAACCAATTTAAATTGAAATATTCTATATTATTTTATAGTCAGATAATATGGTTATCTGACTATAAAATAATATAGAACATATGAGATACACGAATTTCTGTTTTGCGTATAATAATCCTACGGAAGCTATTGTTTTATTGGTCTAAAACGTTTTTTAATCTTGGTACTTTAGGTATGTGTTAATCCAGTGTGCTGATTCTGTATCGTTCACTTAGTTAGTTAGTAACCCAAACTGGGTTATTAACTAAGAAAACGGAGGCAAAAATCCTATTTTTGTATTCTTTTTGTACAAGATAGCAACTAGCATGGTATACTGATATGACCTAGGTTGGTAATTTGTGCAAAAATAGGATTTTTGCCTTCGTTTTCTTAGTTAATAGCCCAGTTAGGGTTACTAACTAACTAAGTGAACGATACAGAATCAGCCCACAGAACATGACAATGTAAATGTAAAGACTATTCCTTTCTTCTGGTGAGGTGTGATCGAAATCCAATCAAAAGAATATGTTTAAAATAATAGTGAAATTGAATCTAAAATCGCGCTAATGTAGAATGAAAAAAGATATTAGTTACATTTAACATCAAACATACCTAATCACTTAATTATCCCTACGTTTTTTCAATACGTAACTACCTAAGGAAACTAACAATAATAATATAGATTGCCGTATCAAATTAATTTGGACTTTACACAGGAAAAATAACAAATCGTAGATGTAACCATCAATCTTCGTAAAGTCACGTTTACATGTGGAAAGCCTCATTTGTCATCGTGCCATGTAACTTGATATAATGGAAAACAGAATATAAGAACCATAAGTAAAATAAACATGACGATATGAAAATATAATGAACAACAATGAATATTTAAGGATAATCAAGAAAAACTGATAGACATTATTAGACGAAATTCCATCAAACATTAATGTCAATAATGAAAATAGCAAATCGATTTTGTTCTTCCCTTAATTGGCTCGCTCTACTAAAATTATTCGAGCGAATTTGAATAATTGACAAAACGAATACTTCTATTACAATTTATTGAGAGTATTGCTTATACATTTCTGGGATCCTGCCCAATAAATATCAATCAAATATCCATAGCTAGTCAATGCTTCTTATAAAGTATGGATGTTGAATATGTAGCATGTATCTATGTTTGTGGGGGTGTTATGTAGCACAGTAACATTATGCACTTATCTATGGTGCATCAATGGAAATGTGTATTGACACACTGAAAAATATGAATAATATGTCAAAAATATTAAAATAAAATTTGTCACAATAAAAAAATAACTAAACCAATAAATAGTAATTTTAATACGCGTGAGGACGACAGTCGACACTTCTGTAATGAGTGTGATAAGTCTCAATTACTAACATGGAGCCTCTAACAGGCACTAATTGGTAATTAGTGAACAGTGACGTAACACTCGAAAAAGCATATGACCTTGAATTATAATGACATGTCAAAAGCAGATAAATTAATGACAGTCAGGTATAAGACTTATTTTTGACAACCATCTTACCTGTTTGACCCATCTGTAACCTGACTGTTTGATAAGACTTGATTTTGAGCACATTTGTTTTTTTTAAGCTTTTCACTTTTTGGGTGCGAAGAAGAAAATCAGATTCAAAGCTACCAAAACGAGCAAGCTCAATTTCTCGTTGGATAGTTTGCTTGTTGTAACTAAGAAGCTTTGTAAAATAACAGAAATATATCATGACGAAATGATAACTGTCAGGTCCTGGACTTCAAAAATTTTAAGATGTTTACTACCGCCCTTGAAGTTACGCCTGTGCAGAGTTTACCCGGCTTTACCATAGCTTTAGGCGTTTTAAGCCGGTCACAATCAGCACTTCTGGTTCACAAAATGACACATTAGACGGCTTCGTGGCTAATTATACAGTGTTCCACATGTTCACCTTTCGTTAGGCTTTTTAAATTTGTTTTTTTTACCCAAATGTCCGGCTACCCAGCTTTTCGGTTTAAAAACCTGGCAACACTAACCGTGCAGAATGCAGATACCCCAATTCTGGTAGAACTGTAAAACATGATATTGGAACGAGGCCAGTGAAGAGCAGTAATATTGAAATAACGAGTATCGACGCTGATTCACCCGCAGCACCCGCTGAAGCGAACAAAAGAATTATCGAGGTATTTAATTATTGTTATCACTGAAGAAACGGCCTTTGTACTTTTTGTCTTTGTACATTATGTATAACCACTTTGTTAGTATGTAAACTTCAGAACTATGTTTTTGGAAAAAGTTCTGTACTTTTTCCAAAAACATAGTTTTGAAATTTTGAGATATCAGAAAAACTTCGTTTGTACAGCCGTTTGTAGTGAATGATACAGCTAGAGGATCATGTATTCAAATACCTAGAGAATCGAAGAGAAATGTTTAAAACTCACTCTCTGTCATCTACAAAGCTGAATGAAGTTAAGCAAAAGTGGTGATCGAAAGAAGAGATAAATGGAGATTTAAAAGGAAACTGACGTTGATGTCTACAATGTGAAAGCTATAGTGTACACCATGATTGTAACGAATAACGATCTAAGATCTCACGGAAATGCTAACTAATTTTACATCATGACTTTCGGACATAGCAGAACTACAACTCTTAAACCAAAACTAAAACGAATAAAGCACTTACCTATAAGTTGAATGACACGACAAATTTTCCATTAAAGAAATTCATGAATCATGACATACTATGAACTTAAATTCCTAAACAAAGTCCAAAACCCGAGTACATATTAAATGATACAAGTAAACATTTATGAGGCACCTCGTGTTCCAGCCAACGACGCTGATTGCCGGATGAATGGCGGTGTTTTATCAATAGAGTATAAACACTCGACGGTCCGGACTCCGACCACTTGGGTGCAAAGTCCGTGTTTTCGTTTCAAGATCGCCTGTTCCGTGTAATCGACAGGGTTGACAAATGAGAAGTGAGAACCAATCGAAAGAAACATTACGAACGTAAAAATATACTGACTGTACGTACTTTAAAGCTGCTATATAAAATCTGAATTGAATAAGAATGTAAAGCCACTGTTACAATCACAGAACAAAAAACTTTCAAGTGAAAGTGATGATAATCGAGTACAAGTACCTACAATCAGTACCTAGAATAAAGCACCTTGATTCGTACCACTAACTATTACAATAAATATATTTCCAACGACTTAAAAAAGTGAAGAGGGAATCTTATAAATCAAGAACAGTATAAGAATAAGTTCTTATCAAGACACACACTTTTAATAAACACAAAAGAAAAATCTCATCAGAACTTATTTTCCAGGAAAATTTCAACAGGTTCTAAAGTGTCAATAAAAAAATAATTAAGTTTCAAGTCTGGAAATGGGGATAAGAAATGAAAATAATTTCAACAAAAGTGTGCTGCCTCGGGCAGTTTCAGGTCGTTCTTATAATTATTCGCCCTTAGACTCTCGTGGTCTCTCAAGTTTTTTCTTTAAGATAAATTGTAAACGAAGGCCGAAGGGTAATAAAAGGCTTATTGAAACTTGAGGATCGGCACGCGTGACTGAGATAAAATTATGAATTAGACTAATACCTAATTTCAGAGAAATTGCTTCTTTAGTTGCTTTCGTCTAATAATCGTATAAGTATTTTATAATTGGATCTGAGTGACCATAATATGTGACAGAACTTAGTGTCTTTCAAGAGAAAGTGGCTTGCGTTGCAAGATGATTTATAGGCATGATCATGCTAAAATCCATGAAGCTATTATAAATCCTGTAAGAAATGTCAACCCTATATACGCACCAGGCGGACCCGTGCATCCGTGACACGGCAATTGTCTCGTTGGACTTCGGACCACATTGTCTGTAACCCAACCAGCGACTACTGTCGTGGTTGTTATCGGAGCAGCCAATTATTCGATGATTATCATAATAATTCGTGTTGATATTGCGTATCTGGCAATTTATTAATAATGATGCCATGCAGGTTTCAATTTATTATCGTTGGCTGTTGCTAATGTACCATGCTATAGCATACCGCGTTAATGATTTTGTCGGATGACTGGTCTACAGCAATATTGAATGGCCAGAGTAACTGTGAGCCAGATGAAATTAATGGTGTCTACCAAAAAGAACGCCTTATCGTGAACGTGGCACAATGAAAAAAAACCTTTTAAACAACAAGAGCATTAATGACGGATTGGATGTTGATTGGCAGGCGTAAAACGGTGTCGATTTCATCCCAAAATCAATGGATGTCGACCGATACCAAGGTCACCTGTCAGTCCTGTCACCCGTTCAGTCGATCAAACTACAAAAATAAACCTTTTACAGTACCAACACCATGATGGATTGCTGAGGCAATTTCTATCGTTTACAGCTTATACGTGGTTCACGAACAAAAATAACATCCAGAGGATAATTGATGTTGAAACGGTTGCTGGTTTTCTTTAATCAAAAGCATAAAATTTGTCAAGGGCTGACCAACATCTCTAATCGATAGCGCAGTTAAAATTATTCAAAATTTTACAAACAAAAATTTGTCGACTCAATCTCAAACTAACAGGAGATTATGGTCCATATGTTTAGTGAATTCATTGATAACAAACTAATAAATCCATGACAATTTCATAACATAACCAACTATCAATATCCCAAAACGGAATAAAGACCAATTGGCTCAGTAAAATATTTTAAGTATCTAATTTATAGGGCTGAGAGCAGTTTGTTAAAGGTTCAAGGGCACGGTTCAAGAAGTCGCAAATATTTGGTACTTTGTTGACCAGGGCAATTAGGTTGACGAGTTGACGACTTGCGGTTGGAGTTCGGACTTTGACAAATACATTAAACGTATTAGTAGGTCGCGCGTATTATTAAGGAAACTGTTCAGTTTACCGTCTTTTTCTTTAATACTGGGTCAAGAACACTTCGAACGTTTATTTCAAAGTTTGTTTTTAACTAGCATTTGATGGTGCAGACTGCAGCTGCCTGTCTATCATTATAGCCGATGATAGCGCAAAAACAGCTTATTTATTATCGACTTGCAGCAAACACTACTATTCATATCCCACAGAATCAGAATTCTGTCTTTTCGTCCTATGAGAAAATGTCCTCCTTCAGAATCAGAACCAGAAAGAATCTTCTATATTTAAAAGTTCAAAGCTGTTCTTAATACTTTTGCTTTTTGAAATAGTTGGTCCTAAAAAAAATAAGGCAAGCAGATATTCTAAGATGGACGACTCGTCTCAACACTAATTAGTGTAGTGCTCTCCTGAGACGCGAGTCTCAAGAGGCTTTCGGACGTGAGTAATTCCGTCGCTACTGAAGGTCATACGCGTGTTAGGCAGTCGCAACTAATAACAAGTATTATCACCGAGATTAACTTACAACTATGCTGTACGAATAACACGTGAACACTGATATATTAATTGGAATTTTCTCATGTAAGTATATTAAACTAAAATGTTTTAAACATCAAAAATTATCAACTCTTAGATTTTGTCATTTATCTAGCCATAAGAATTAAGACCGTTCTTTTCCCCCTTGTATCTAGGTAAACGGGAAATATCCCATAAGTTTTGAACTTGCTAACTGCAAAGTGAAAGCCAAATAATAATTTAAATAGCCAATAACTTTTTTAAACAGGGTTGATATACTACAGGGCATAAATTGGACCATAGACTTCAATATTATTGCTATCCAACTGTGTCTGTTCCTGAGAAAAAGGGAAGTGTCTGACATGGGCAGCAAAATTATCTTTGTTATGCTTCAGTTTTTTTCTGTTAAGGTACGAAATCCTAAAAATATATAAACAGCAAACCAATAGTCCTACCAAATAATTGGTTTGCTATATATAGTTGCCACACTATTGGGATTTGGGAAAGGACATCGCTAAACGTTCAAGCATTCGGAATTTGGATGCAACACTGTGTAGAAACCACTTAGGGTTGATTACAGAGTCCAAGAATAAAATAACAGCTTCAGATACATCGTCACTTACGAATAAGCATCATGTAAGATCGCAGTCTAGTATTATTATGTATTGTGTTATAATTTTGACAGTGAATTTTAGCAATACAATTTCTGCCCGGCAATGAAATCATGTTTACAGTTTATCTGTTTGTACTGTACCCTCCAGTCGACCGTTGAGAGTGAACCCGGCATCTATCGGGTTATCGCAGTTGTCGATAAAGCGACTCAAGTCCAATTCATCACCTATACGCCCGATAACCTCTGCACTGCGCCACCAATAATGACAATATCCTATGCAGTTCTGTACTCTGTACCGATGTTATGGCGTTCATTGTTGATTTATCGGATGTAGATCTATAGATGTCACAACTTGTTAACGACAGCACCAACTTTCTAGAGTTCCAGAAAACTTTTGAGTTGTAAGAGTATATGTCCAGCGACTTCAGTGAGTCAAGACAGTTATATCACTAATTATTATATACTTATTTTTGAAATTTCAGGCGTGTGACTTGCTTAAACTAAGTACTGCAAATTTTATGAAATCCGTGACAGATACATCGTGCAACATCAGTTTGTCAGCGCAATCTAACTTCCAGCCTTCATATTTTCAAAGATTGTCACATTTTCACTTTTGCTGTACGACTTGAAAAAGTGATTAATATACATAAATAACAAAACATTTTAGTTGAGCAGACTCAAATCAATAAATTTAACGTAATTGGTTTGAAAAATATACTATAAATAACAATGTAGCTCCGAGAGTTTAGAAATTAGGATAATAATGGAGTGGAAGGCTGTGTTTTTGACAGCATAAGTATTATAGTCGTTGGTAAGATATCTAAACAGCTAAGTTGTCGGCGCATCTGTAGATGCTTTATGCTATTTACTTTATAGTTTTCTATTCAGTTTAATAAAGTCGCATCATTAATTAAGAGATGTAATATTAGTTACAATATAAATATGATCATTCTAATGAACTAATAATAATTGATGTTTTGTCTAAGTGTTACAGTATATATCAACATAAACAGTAATATAATTATTATTGTTATTATTGTTCCTAGTATTTATAAACTGTAGTTGACTGTAGTACTTTTTAAGATTTTAGGGTTCCATACCAATTTGGTAAAAATTGAACCCTTCCGTCTGTCACACTCGATTATTTCATCTATCTATCAAAGCTATCGACTTGAAATTTGGAATAGTTTTAGGTAATAGTGACCCAACGCCATTGCACTCATAAAATATTGGAAATTGTTTTTATTTATATTTAAAAAGGGGGGAAAACCGGGACTTCGAATTTTCAAAATGAGATAACAATATTGAGTGGGGTATCATATGAAAGGGCGTTACTTGTGTATTTTAAAACCGATTTTTATTTATTTTTATGCCTGATAGTTTTGGATTTATTGAGCAAACTGTCGACAAAAATACCGTTCCCCCCTCCCCCCTTATCTCCGAAGTTTATCAATCGAAAAATCTGAAATAATTATGATTACTAGACGTTAATGTATATTTTACAGGAAAAATAAAATCAACTCCCTCACTATTATACTTTTTTTGATTATAACAATAAACCACCGAAAACAAAGTTACGTTTGCGGTTCGCCAACAAAAGTACGTCTACATGTAAATTATACTCGTAAATTCATGAACAAAAGTGATTCTTTCAATGTTTTACTTCTTTTATGGTATGGAACCCTCGGTGCGCGAGTCCGACTCGCACTTGGCCGGTTTTTTTTAAGTTTAGTTTTATTATCCGTAACGTTTATACTTTATAACGGAAAGAGAAAATGTTGATGTTGATTGTTATGTAATTTTATGTCCAGCGTCCCGTGACAGGGAAACAAGTCCGGGAAACAAGTCTACTTTACATTTTTAATGTTTGAATTTAGCTTTTTGCGGCATTCGCGAGCAAAAAGGCAGGCAGAGGTCACCTGCTGTTAAGTGATTATCGTCGCCAATGTAAATATGCAATAAGACTAACGGTACAGCCAATACGTTGCCGGTGCTGGCCTTCACATAATATTTATGAAGAATATATCAAAACTCTCACATTTGCTCACGATATTATTATCCAAGTTTCATTACCCTTCAAAATATTTTTGTAAATATTTTATATAAATAAAGAAAGTCTTTGATAAATGCAAGTTGCAATGTATGTCCTAGTAATAATATAATTTTTGGCAACTCCATTAAATAAAGTTTATTATGACTTTCCGCGATTAAATTATAAAGTATAGGACATATACATAATAAACACTTCCCCGCTTAAAATTAACGCGTATTTACATACGTATGTGCCTCTGACTCACGCCAAATTCTTCAAAACAACCAAAACAACACCCATATTTATATTCTTTTGGTCATACTAGCTAACCCGACCGTTCGCCCGGGTGATAAATGTGGTGGGAAAGTTTTTGTCTATGTCATAAGTGAATTTCTATGCATTTCAGCTCTCTATGAACAAAGGTTGGAGCTGGGCAATATTGAGCCTTTTTATAGGTCTTCACTTTATTTTTAATTTTATGGAAAACATATTCACTAACCTAACCACCCGATGTACTCGTATAACAACCACTGACATGCTAAGCCTTTCCAATATTTTATAGGGCGGAAAGCATTTTCAAATTCAAACATTACGAACTCTCAAGTCTGAACGGTTAATAAATGATTCGTCCTTTGTCTCGTAGTTTGTATAGGTACCAGTGATCTGTTGGGTTTAACACCATGAAGAACAATGAAACCTCCGTTTTATTTAAAAAAAACCGGCCAAGTGCGAGTCGGACTCGCGCACCGAGGGTTCCTGAATACTATAAAAGAAGTAAAACATTAAAAGAATCACTTTTGCTTTAATAGTTACTGAAATTATCGAGTGTGACAGACGGACGGACGGAGAAAGTCTCACCATATGTGTTCCATTTTTACCAAATTGGTATGGAACCCTAAAATATAAATTGAATTGATGATGATAGAGTTTAAAAATGTAAGTCCAAGAAATATTTTTCTTACTAATTTTAAAATAAAATTAAACTTTCGTGAGTTTAATTATACTTAATTATTAATTATACTTAATTATAGTATTTCAATTATTCCTTTCCTTGCATTCTTGATTTTCCGATGTTTTTCGCAGTAGTGAGATGAAATAAGTCGACGTGTGTTGCGCACGGCCGCAAACTTTTTTGCGTCTCGTATCTTTAAATGCCTCGCTCCGCTCAGGATTCTATGCTTTGAAAATCTAGAATCCTCCGCTGCTCAGCATTCATACAAGATACTTGGCCCAAGAACTTTGGGGCCTTGCATAGCAAATGTGAAATAACTATTTTTTGCATAACAACTATTTAAAGTAAGTCATCATAAACAATGTTACTGCACATAGCATAGTAAAGGAGACCATCGCTGCGTTGGCAATGTCAAGGGCTCGACCCAGATTCTTGAAAACCGTAACACGACTATTAATTTTCTTTAGACATACTAAAATAAATACTTAACTCTTAGTGTATTGCATATTATTTACCATACTCCGACTTTTAATTAGATTCGTTAAATTACGTTTCTAAATGTCATTTATGCTCGTTTTCACCAACATTTTAAGATACACCTAAGCCCTTGTATCTTTCTTGTATCTTCCAGTTAGGCGGTAGTAGTGGTTTATAGGAAAGAAAATTTAGGAAAAATTAAAAAAAAAAAAGTTACATAAAAGGAAGCCATCTGGTGGCGAAACGGAGTTCGCCGGGTTTGCTAGTGGCATATAAAAAGAAAACAATTAAAATAATCAGAATAAATAATACATTTTGTTTTTTGCTACGTGATAATTTAAATAAAATAATTTTATTAGGTTCTCCATCATAAATGTAGGAAAACCAGGACCAAAACCTGGTTTTCATTATTAAAAATTCTATGTTATACCTACTTTACAATATATATAAAACGTAAATCATGGATAGGTACCAAAACCCAGCCGTAGTTGTATGTTAATATGAAGTTCGCGAGTTAACGCTTACGTAACTTACTAATGGAAAATAAAGATATGTGGTTTAGTACTTAAAGAGTCGTTGACCCGCCGGTGTTTGTTATGAATAAATTGCCCCATGGTTTAATTGATGTTTTTACTGAAATAAAAAAAATAAAAATAAAGAGAAAATATAATTTCTGATTAGTGAGGGTAGAATTGGTATTTACAAGCACTAAACTCCTGACCAATAAACGAAGAATAGTTACTTTATTTATTTTTCTCCTTCATCAGTATTGACTATTGACTATAATATATCGTGAAAGTAAAAGTTATAAATACGTATGGATCAAATCTTGCCGAGTCTTATTACTCGTATTTCGGTTATAGGAGATATCTTGTGATTATTAGGAGCTAATAAATCAAACTACCCTTGTAATTTGAAAGAAAAAGACCCAATTTTTGTATCTACATTTTGTAATTAAGTAGTTTTTTATTTCATTTTCATAACAATTTAACTTAATGAAATCAATACATTACAAACCAGCTTGTTTTCTTCACAACCGTGTGTATAAATCGAATTTAATTACGGAAGAACAACCACAGAAGGATACATAACGTAATGGGCCGGTTAAACTTTGCACCTCACGTGGTGGCGGGAAATCGAAAAAAAAAAACGTGGAAAACTTACCTAAACAACTCTTGAATATATCGCAACTAAAATAACACTAATGAATATCACAGACACAAGTTATAGGCTAAATAAACTAAATAAAAATTTAAAAAATAAAATAGACGCACGACACGCGTGCGCTCTCCACGACGGCCGCTCGAAAACTAATTTCGATTTTCGACATTTCGATTCTCGTTTCTGTCGCAGTTTACGAGTTGCGATGGCCATGATCCACGTCTAGGGCTGTCAATGGACATTGGACACGTCATCCAAAGAAAACCATTCCAATTCCACAGACACTCCGTCTACTCATAGTTTCAAATTACTAATTGTTGATACTCGAAATTTAATACGTAAATTTAATATTTGACGAGAAATCGCCCAGAAAACGACCGAAACGACCAAAAGAGAACGATTTTTATATGGCCGAAACAATAAAGATGTTGGCGCCAGCCAATACTGATTACGTACTTTACGTTTCTTTGTGATAATGAAAGATATCGGTTTCGTTGTGCGCTTAAATATTTGTGCTAATTAATCAAATTTAACTAAGCTTAAATTAACGGACAAAGTTAATGACATGTACGCAAATACGAGTAAATCTACGATCTATTCCTTTCCCCAGAGGGAATTATGAAATGTATCCTAAGATTAACTATCTATTAGGAATTTAAAGATTTTTAGATAAGGTATTTAGAGAGTATTGATTTATGAAAGACAACTCAACAGTCATTTCGAGCTTGTACAAATTAGAGTTTCCGCATTTACCCATAAATTCTATCTGTTTGGACCAAATGACAGATATTCACGAAGTTTGAACTAAATCGGTTCAGTAGTTTAGGAGTCCATTGAGGACAAACATTGTGACACGAGATTTATATATATTAAGATAAGATATATAAGAAGATTATTATACGGACACACATAACATTATCAAAAATGCGAATAATACATATAATGTGATGACTATGCAACCTCTAAACAAGTGTTCCAAATTACATTCAAATATTATGTACGTCCAAATAATTCTTAGAAGCTAAAAGCCGAATTGCAATAACTCGATTGATTTTGAGTAATTTAAACTTATAGCCATGCCGGCTATAAAAAATATTTGTATCATTCAATTTAGGGATGCACCTTTCAGCAAAATCAGTTCGACAATTTTCAAAGTAATTTGTGCTATTTACTACACAAGCATGTTAAAGTAAGTGTAACTTACTTAGCTTTCATTTATTTTGTTGTGGTTGTTAGGGGTTGTAACATTTGAAATAAAAAAACAATTATAATGATAGGAATTCACAGTGATGTTCGTGTTTACATAATAGTTATTAACGTCATACGAGCAACTACAAACATTGGACTTTAGAGTTTGACTAAACCACTGCCTTAATTCCGCATTTTGGTACAGCTGTTGTACCGCTTATTGAATTTAACGAAAAATCAAATTAATGCATATTTTCTTTTAATGATTTACAACAATTCTTCTTGTTTTATCTTCAAGTAAATCTTCTTTTCGTGAGGGATATATCTCATAGTGGTATTTTTTGCAATTGCAAGTGTTTTTAGGTCCTGCCATGGTTCTTTATCTATTTTGTTTCTACAACAAACGAGACTGCAAAAAATGTACGGGTATGACTCATATACGAGTAGTATAGTTAAACACCTATAATAATTGATTGTGAATTCCAGCTTTCAAATGTTCTATGAAAAATTGAAAAAGAAAAGGATATTTTGCGTCCTGGATTACTTTATTACCACTGACTACATAAAATTTATATGATTACATAGATTACATTACATACTTGCTTTTGAAGGTTTTAGATGGCTTTGTAGACAGGCATGTAGTCTATATGTATAACGTTTTAACGTAAGCGTGACGCTGATGACAAGCGACGAGGCTATTATGTGCAGAAAAACGACAAGTAAATAAACTTGTCCAAGGTGATCGGAGCCGGTGAAGCAAAAACAAAGGATGCTGCCCGCAGGTGCCTCTATTAAAACACTTTGTTTCGCTATTTTAGTTCCTATACTAAACATTTAAATGACAGGTAGGTATAAGAACAACTGAAAACGAATATTTTGTTAACGAAACAAAATAAAACGAACTTTTACGCCTAAAGATTCAAGTAAGGGTAAACCAAAATACTATAAGGTGAAGAATTTCTTTGTTTGTTTGTTTGAGCGCTTTAAATACTGGAGCAGATTGAAAATTTATGTATGTGTGACGTCACATGCTAGTGAGGCTATACGTATTAAAACCCTGATAGCTATTTTAATTATTATTTTGAAAGAAAGAAAGAATTTTGATTTAATAAGTTTTTCACGATGATATTTATTATTTCATCTAGTTTCAGAGATGACTTTAAAATGTTTCGGTTTCAGTTAAATTCTGTACCCAAAGAAATATACATATGAGAGGAAAGTTTACACAACCCTGTTCGTCCCAACTCCAAAGGAACGCAGAGGCGAATATAGCGCGAGCTCGGTGCACTTGCACTCGGGTGACCGCGACGACACGCGAAGTTGGCCGGATCCGAAAATCGAATCACGCCCTTACTCCTTAGCGAATACCGCCACGCAAAAGAGATTATGGAAGGTTATGGATTGGATAACATGAATGGATGTTCGAAAATCGAATAAAACCTCGCAACTGTTAACGGGAGTAGCCAGCACTGGTTCACAGGTAACAGGATTTATTGTGGAGGCGAAATACTAACACACTCGTAGAATGGATTAATGTAAGCAGGGAACCTACTTGTGATTTTGTGGTAAAGCATTGTACTAAGCAATATTTGTACTAAATACTAAATCTAGTCTAGTCTATAAATTAGGTAACACAGTTTATACAACTGAAGCTACAAAAATGGTGAACTTATGTGACGCGTATTTAGACTGAAAATGAAATTAATATACAATCCTTACAGTACAAGCTCAGAAAAATGGTGAACTTATCTGAACCAATGGGAAACGGTTACATCGGAAATTGAAATTAGAAGAAACTATTGATTTAAATTGGGATGTATGCGGGTCCATCCTTAGACAAAAACATACTGCACTCAAACTGGTTGAATCGAGAGTACATAATACATAAATAAATAAAATTATTCAGGATCCCTTTTACTCATTTTCCCTGGACTCATCATTTTTGTCCCCCTGGACACTCATCACATTTCAGAGAACTTTCTAATTTAAATACTGAATGTTATTTGTAAGTCTTAAAAAATAAGATGTACTCAATAATTATTAGAGTCACGTTTCTAACTTGTAACTTAGGCCTTTGTGAGATACCGAACTTTGAACTGTACACAAAAGCTAGTTATGTATTCGTTCAAAATGGCAGTGACTCCACTTAGCACCAAGTTGTGAACATTATGATAAAAATTCCAAAAATAAATCTCAAGTCCAATTGCACGATAATACGATGATAATGATAATAATAAGGAACCGATTTGCATATCAAACCGGATTCTGCAAGTTGTAGATTGCACACGAAATACTGATTTAATGACTCTTGAGTCTTGATAGTTAACATTCGAATATTCTCGAATAAGAGAAAAAAATAATAAAAAAATCTAATCGGATCAAATATAACCACTTGACAATATATGTGATCCTACTGGTTGGTTTTAGAAGTCAAGAATATTTTACTTTCTAGTAGTACGAACAGTGTTATATCTGCCAAGTGCCAACCACTCATTAACGCCAAGCCAATCCAAGGAATAAGTATAATGTACTTAGCACCACAATGACACAAACACACGCAACGTAAAGTGGTCAAACTTAGACCACCCGGGTCCCGGACCTCTTAGTTGCAACTAACGTCGAACTACCCTCTTGAATCAACTAACCATTTGCATAGGATGCAAGACGCAATGCAAATGACGCAATCTTGCAACCTATCAAATGTTAGTTTAACTCTCCTTGTTGCAAAACTAGTTATGGCAAAGGAAATCGGCCCCGTTTGTACGCTCTAAACTGATGCGGTTTGAAAATTTTACACAATTAAAACAAAAGCATTTATAGTCTATAAGATGGTTATGTCTATAATGTAGAGAACTGCAGGTCGCGTGATATTTCTGCGATTTGAAATCCACACGGGATCAGCAAATTGTTATTGTTTCAACATTTCTTGGAAGCGAGCCAAATTGTGGTGAGTTACCGTGCAATAATTAAATTAATGCGCTAAGATTAAGAGTTAATGACCTAAACTCAGTCTTATCAATGCTAAAATTGATAAAATTGATGCTAATTAACAAAATTTGGAAACGATAGTATATCTATGACAGATTACAAAAAGGAAGGTACTCGTAAATATTATCTACAGTATGCATTTAATTAAGGTAATAAATTGTTCTAGAAAGATAATATTTTGTTCTATAAATAGTTTCTTTATGCATGTTAGTGCGATAAATTTGACTGGAGCATTAATTCACTGAAACGCAGTGAAGTGATAAACATTACAAAGATAAGAGCGAACCTAGGTCCCGTCTTATTATGCTTACGTACACCAATACATAAGATATTCCGAATAATTATTATCGTTAAATTATTTTCATTGAAAGGCTGATTTTTCGTAGCTAGTTACTAGATAAAAGATCTCTTCAAATATTACCCCCTAAAGGATGACTAATACTTCCACCCCTACCTTCAGTCTCAATAGGTTACGGAAGGAAAAGCCTAATGGAACGGTCTATAATACCGTAAATGTCTGGGTGACCGAGCTTCGCTCGGTGGCCAATAGATGGCAGCAGTATTTATATTTTAATTTTTTTTGGTAAATTCAACATTTTCTAAAAATGAATCCTAGCTTAGATCGATTTATCGCCCCCAAAACCCCCCGTATATTAAATTTCATGAAAATCGTTCGAGCCGTTTCCGAGATCCAGATTATATAGAAATATATATACAAGAATTGCTCGTTTAAAGGTATAAGATAAGATAAAAACTAATAGCCGGCCATATTATTATCGTCTTGTGCACAAAGGCTGAAGGATTTTAACTCCTACTCATTTATAAGCTAGAAAATCACGGACAAAGACTAATGCCATGAAATAGCATAAATATCAATCGCAACTGATTCTTCTACGGATGCGATTATTATCTAAGGCTAAAGTGCTACTTCACAACGAATTGATTCGTATGCTTTTAAGAATAAGAGTCACCCTTTTTTATCTGGTAGACTCCTACATGAGTCGAGTAAAACAGAGTAGTAAAGTGTATCCGAATGGGTTAAGTAAGGAACGTCGTGACAGGACAACCATGATAGCACATAATGCAGAGGCCAGGTGTAAAGGCCACGAGTTACAAGAAAGTAAAATGACGCATTTACAAAGCAGTCGAATGTGATGAAAAAATAATAAACTTCAGTAGTACCTAATAAAGAAATGAAACCAATGTTACAAATTATTTAATTATACTAGCTCACTTAGATTTAAGAGCTTTTGTGAAGTGGTGATAACAGAAAACAAAACCCGGCTGAGTTTGTTGTGGGCTTCTTCTCAGTGCAGGGCGCGTTGGAACCCTCGTAAACTTAGTTTTAAGTCGACTTGGAGTTATCGCCATACAAATGTGACAAATATCATAAGGACGTTTTACAAGAGCCTGTATATTAGGCCTATGTGAAATAAAGATATTTTGAATTTGAATTTTGAATTTTGAATTTGAATTTGAAATAAATGAAATAACAAATAGTAGGTAAATTATCTGCTATGTAATTAAATTTATATCTTAAGTTAATTAATGACTTGTTTTTATATGCGCTTGCAGTTTATTTTTATAAACATTGTTATCAAATATATCATTTTCACATTATTAAATACCTATCATTTGAAAATTCAGCGTTTATAACTTGCAACTTAGTAATAAAGATTAAAGCTTAAAGATTTCAGGTATCGAACTAATACTCATGCTGTTACGAACCTCACTCAAATTTGATATAGCTCAAATTATCCAAAATTCATTTTTAATAAGCAACTGCACTAAAATTGTACTTAAATGGTTTCACCGTTGATCCCTATTTCACTGAAATTTTATGTAACTAATATCTGAGCTAATACCTATATCTTATTTCTATACTTTATTCTTAAACTCGCTTTTCGAAGTTCAATGCGAGACTGCGAATTAAATTATAATTGATTATAATATCATATAACATTATTATTATTTTAATTGAATCTAGGTTAATTTATAACCACAATTAATTTTACTTGTGGGTTAGGACACATTGATTCCTTAGTTTGTATGCCATCTGTATTTTCGTGTTTTATGCAAAAAAAACTGTCCCAGAAAACCAAGTACATCGTGGTGCCCCTACAAACGGATGGTCGGTAGCGGAAGGCGATCTCGTTGCCTGGCGCATCTCGTCTACGGTCGGGAGGCGGGAGGCGATGGGATAATGGCGGGGCGAAGTCCGACGTGCGCGTCGGCCGCATGTGCCGACGTCGGCCCGGACGGGAATAGAACTCACTCCTACGACTTTCAGTTTCAATGTTAAACGTGCAGATGAATGGAATTTATTTTATGTTCGAGCTTGCGTCACAAACGTTGTTCTGCCCTTGGTTCCTTACTAAATCGACTATTGATGACCTCCGTGGTTGAGTGGTTAGCGTGCCGGTTTTCAAGGCGCCGCCATCTCTGAGGCTCCGGGTTCGATCCCCGGTCGGGGCAATGTAGAAAAATAGGTTTTCTACATTATTTTGGGTCTGGGTGTTGTGGTACCTTCGTTGTTTCTGAATTCCATAACACAAGTGCATAAGCTACTTACCTACTATGGGATCGGAGCAATGTATGTGATGTTGTCCACTATTTATTTATTTATTTTTAGGGTTCTGTAGAGAAAGATAAGGCTGCAGTGTAAGTCTGTGATAGGGAGTTAGGGACTTAGTTCAACCGTAAAGTTGCTTGGCAATGCTCCAAATTATAAGTGGGCTACTATTTACCAACATAGGTACTCCTAGATTCGGCTTAGTTACCCGTAGTAAATAATAACATGTCCTCCAGACCGATCCAGCTTACGGAGGTAAATTTTCACAAGCGCGGGACATATTATGGTACACAAGTGTGCACAAACAAGATGCACTCTCTATTCACTCTCTCCCATAATTTTATAATTTCTAAATTGCCTCAGGTCCGGTCTGGTGGCAGGCTTCGGCCGTGGTTAGTACCCTACCAGCAAAGATGCACCACCAAGCAATTTAGTGTTCCAGTGTGATGCTGTGTAGAAACCGCCAGGTGAGTTTTCTTACCTCTTCCAAGTTAATATGATAACATTATCAACTGCATCATTTAACTGTCAGGTGAGTTTGCAGTCAAGTACTAACTTGTATAAAAAAAACTAGACTAACAAAGCAGTTGACTCCCATAGTAACTGTGTAACTGTCTTCTTACAAAATTGACCAGAGTTAACGCCACTGTTTCAGATTATATAATATTTTTAGGTGAATTATTGTGTTTCCAATGTAGTACAATAATGTACATTACCTGAACTATTTGTCATGTATCATCTTTTGGACATCTTTCACCAACTTCTCATATTGTGTAGGATACCTTCTGATAGTGTAGGGTGCCTTAATGTAAGTTTTATCCCTTTCTAATTATATGTGAAGACACAAAGACAAAACATATGAATAAGCTATCACTTATCAGTCATATCAGAAGGTGATGAGGTCATTAGTCTGTTATACAAATAATTATAACCAAAACTGTTATCAACTGTTATTTTCTGCATCACATACAGACCATGAACTTTCAGCCCTTTATCTTCACAAGGGCAACTGATACCATATCTCAAGGGTGGAAGGGCCGACGGACGATAAGTCTCAGCAATACAGGACGGCGATAGGGTTTTTATGTAGTACTCCTACTTATCAAGGGACGGGTAAAGTGCATTCTGAAAATAGTGGTTATCTCATTATATCATGTAGAACAAAGTTATAATAATTAATTGACTATGACTGCTTATTTGCTATAAGCAGTCAAAGTCATGTGGTAAAGATTATTATCAACTATTTATTTGTATGTAAAATTTATTATGTTTTATAAATAATATATTTATTGTTTGCTTATAGGATGAAGGGAAAAATATTGTAAGAACCGTCATAATATTCTTAAGTGTGTTTAAGGACTGCCAATCCTCATTTGGTTGGTATGGTGTTGAGCTTCAGACCACATAAACTAAGAGTATGTTGGGTTTAAAAAAAATCAGCTAATATGATTTTGCGCAAACATCAAATAATAAATGATTTACTGTAAATTATTGGACCTAGGAGTACATTCCAGTAACTGTCACCAATATTAATATAATTTATGTACCAATTGGAATAAAATAAAATAAGATAACTATCAACTTCAATGATAGCTTCCAATGGGATGCCTACGATCATCATGCCATTGCCGTAGACTCGTGAGAGAGAACTGCAGTCCTGTCTTCACAAGAACGGTGAAGCCATCATGTAGGCTAACACACTGGCCTGTAAGGGTTTTGAAATCAGTTGCCTTGAAAATTTTTAAACATGATATATCTTTAACCCTCTTAAAACCTCGCTCGACGGAGCCCCGCTTCAAGGGGCTCCTATTTCTGGGTGGTCATAAAAGAAAATAACCACTCAGAAGGATGACGGGGCTTGCAAGACCCCGTCATCCTTCTGAGTCTCCTATCCGTTATCCGAGTCGGTGTGCCCTAAAGTCCCAAACTCACTATTATAAGTTATTTGTGACAATAAACTTTTGCGAACGGGTATAAGGCCCTAAACTTTGTGATAGCTTGAGGAGACTATTTAGCATTTTATTATTATTTATTCTCTTTAAACCCCTTACAAGTCACCGCAGGAACTTGATTAAAGCCACTGGCCATGAGTGGGAAGCCCAATTTAATTCTATGGAAAGGAATCAAGAGTCCAAGACGTTTATAGCTACAGCATACTGGTCACAACATGACAAGGATGATGCTGAGTTTTCGCCAACGGACATTCAGAGGTGTTTCTATGACAAGTTTGAATGTCCATTGGTAAAAACTTGAATTCCCTAGCTATGCTGTGACTAGTATGCAGTACTACACTACTCATAGCAAAGGCGTGGTTTAAATTAGCAATAAAACTTGCAGTTGACTTCTGCAAGTTTTGTTACTAATATGAACCTCGCTCATTAAGTCTAATGTCATGAATTGTGCCTTACAGCCGTTCGCCTGAACTTATGGTAATGTCATGTGGGAATCTACAATCTCATCCCAGGGTGACATTGCGATTGGCTTTGGTAATACTACATGGTTAAAAATTTAAAATTCCCAAGGAATTCCAAAGTCAATTACATTTTTACACGTGCAAGTTTATTTTTATGCTACGTAATTGAAACTAAATTTAAAGATAAGGCAAATTAGTGACACTTGATCCTACTGGTGACATATTAGTGAATAACTTTCATGATATATAAATTGGTACCCACGGAATTTAACACGCAGGCGAGGATGACCGTTCAAAAGGTGGGATGACGATATTGTCAAAGTCGCAGGTAAAACCTGGTCGCGAGTAGCTAGAAACAGAAGGGACTGGTCACTGGTTGCTAATGGAGGAGGCTTTTACCGCCATAGGCGGTCCTTACAATAACTAAAATAAACTTATTCTACATACTGACAAAACTAACATAGATTAAGATACCTATACTGCTAACCTACTAACAACCATAGATTAATGCTAAACGGTTACAAAAAAAAAAAAAAAAATGTAAATTTATTGTCATTACATAATTATAAGATAATAATATTGTAAGGAAAGAAATAAAGCTATATTATTATTATTATTATATAACTTTCATGAAGAATTTTTGATCACTAATTCTCAAAAGTGGGTAGGTTTGCCGAAAATTACAAGTGCCGCGTAGATGCATTTCTCTCGTTAAAAATGTATCTTATTACAGATATACTAATATATAATATTGAAACAAAGCGTTGATTTAGTAATACGTAAATCAAGCATACAAATTAAATCGAGAATATATCCAATCGTTTTTAAGACGGAGGTTAAAAGAAAATTTTATCTTTCATATCCGACCGCATTATTTGTGTTATACAATTATGAAAAGTTCCACTTACCACTGGATTTGTTTTTGTCTTCGTACTGTAAATATCACTTGTAAATTATCACTAAATTTTTAAATCGAACTCATAAACACCAGCTGAAAGAACCTTCCGCAAACTAACCTAAAAATTAGTGACGTATGACGTACTGTGATGTAGCAACGTAAATGTCAAAAGTCAAAATTTCGATTCCAATGTATCGATATATCGATATGTTCATATGTCGCTAAATAGATCGAATAACTTTTTTGACAGAATTGGTGATAAAAATGATAGAACATACTATTATCATGGTTAGGGAACAAAGTTATTTTACGTGTATTACGATGGTTTCGCTTATAACGAATTCGTTATGAAAAAGTCTTGAGTATGCTGTCATTGTTGCACTAATTTCATCTTCACAACAATACGGTGAATACGGGATTTCACTCAATTTTTTTATTTGCTTTATTACATACTAGCAGCCCGCCCCGGCTTCGCACGGGTATTATAAATAAATAAATAAAATAAAATAAATAAAATTTTATTTCAGAGCAAAACTCCATAGAATTTTGTTAGTAACAGTAATCTTAAACCTATGTTAGTTCCTAATCTTAAAATTTAAACTCTATTGTTAGTATACACATGCTCTTAAACCTATGTTAGTTCTTAATGATAAAAACTAAACTATGATTGTTAGTATACACATGCACTTTAACCTATGTTAGTACTAATTCTAATTTCTACCTATCTTCGCCTCCCACCCCTGGCATGTGCACCGTCCCAGGACCTCCAGAACGGGCTGTCCAGTCTACAAGCCAATGTGCTGAGGAGGGTGTTGGTACTACTCACCAGTCTGCTCATCATGGACGCAGCGCGTTTGCGCATGATCGCATAAAAGTCGTCTACGCGGGCATCCGCAAACATCGCTGACGCGCTGCAGCGCCGCGGCATCCCCAAAACCGCCCTCAGCACATTGTTGTACTTAACGCGCAAGGCGCTGTAGCTCCGCCGCGTATAGTCCGTCCACAGACTGCACGTGTAAAAGGACTGGCAGTATGCCCTAAACAGGGTAAGTTTTACCTGTGTAGTACAACGTGCAAATCTGCGAGCCAACATATTGCCGCGAACTGACAGCGCCCTACGCTCCCGTTCCATGTCGCTGTCGTCATCGAGGCGCTCTGTTACTACGTGTCCGAGGTACTTGAACTCAGTCACCTGCTTCAGGGGGGCCCCGCACAGTCGTAAATTAGGACAAAATTTGTCCATCTTGTTTCTCCCCCTGAAAACAAGAAACTCACTTTTCTTTGTGTTGTAACTGAGTCCATGTTCCCCGGCATATTCTTCGCAGAGACGTAGCAACTTATTAAGGCCACTAACCGAAGGGCTCAGCAGTACCATGTCGTCTGCATAGCTGATATTGTTAATGCTGACTCCATCTATCGAGCAGCCGACACCTGCGCTGCTGAGCCTCCCGATCAGTTGGTTTACATATAAATTGAACAGCCTCGGTGACGTCAGCCCTCCCTGTCTCACTCCACTCTCCAGCCTGTATGGGTCACTGTAACCATTACCCCACCTAACCACATTCGATTGGTTACCATACCAGTACCCTAACAACGACACCAGTTCAGGCCTTAAGGTCGTCTCATATTTGAGCTTATGCCATAGGACGTCATATGAGACTCGGTCAAAAGCTTTAGACAGATCCAAGAAACACGCGTATACCTGCGTGTTTCTGTCCGTATAGTATCTGACGGTTTGCTTGAGACACATTATAGCGCTTTCAGTCGATAGTTCGGGTCTGAATCCGAACTGCGCTTCTTGCACCTTAAAAGATTTGCAAAGGTGAACGTCAAGCAAACCGTCTAACACCTTGGCGATAATCGTCGCAAGAGATATTGGGCGGTAATTGGATCTGTCTGCCGCATCACCAGTCCTATTTTTAACTAAGGGCACAACTACCGTCATCATCATAGCATCTGGCAGGTAACTGTGGCTAATACACAGGTTGAAATTATAAGGGTTCCGTACCTTAGTACCTCAAGAAAAAAAACTAAACCCTTATAAGATCACTTTGTTGTCCGTCTGTCGGTCTGTCTGTGTGTCACGACGCTTTATTTCAGTAACTACTTATTAAAGATATCGACATGAAATTTGAAATAGGTGTAGATAATGATGGCCCGCCATCAGTGCAATCATAAAAAATTGAAAATCGTTTTTATTTTTATTTACAAAGTGGGGTAAACCTATGGGGTAAACCAGGTCGTCGAGATTTCAAAATGAGTAAGCAATATTGAGTAGGGTATCATATGAAATGACGTTACTTGTGTATTCTAAAATTTTTTATTTGTTGTTATGCCCGATAGTTTTTGATTTATTGAGCAAAATGTCGAAAAATATACCCTTTTCCCCTTGTCTTCGAAGTTTACCTATCGGAAATTCTGAAATAATTATGATTTATAGGGTTCAATATATATTTTACGGGAAAATAAATATCAACTCTGTATCTATACTATTTTTGGTATTAACAATAAACCTCATAAAACAAAGTTAAGAGTTTGCGGTTCGGTAAAAACGTGATTCTTAGGCCTGGTTTCCATCAAAGCAGAGCGGAGTGGAGCTGTGTTTGAGTAACTAATCAGATTTCACCATTTTGACATCTCCGAAACTGAGAGGATGAAAGCTGATTGGTTACTAAAACACAGTCCGGTCCGCTTTGGTGGCAACTGGGCCTTATGGTTTAACTTTTTCTAATATAGTACGGAACCCTCTGTGCGCGAGTCCGACTCGCACTTGGCTGATTTTTTATTTGTATTATTATTTTTCTTTATTTCTCGACATAGACACCGGCCTGTACCCCAGTGACGGCTACATCCTAATATTAATATGACGGTGGTCTGAGCGGCGACCATGCGACATTTTGCAAATTACTTACATTTTTAAACTTGTGATATCTTTCGAATGGAATGTCCAAATTGAATAATTCAAAAATTTATATAATGGTTTTGAAGTAGACTTAAATATGAAGTCATTTATTTTGATACGGATTAATTCCAAAGTATAAGTAAAAGAACTTTTATAGCGGTAGCATTTATATCTATTTTTTTAAATGAAAAAATACTTATTGTGACATAACTATAATAGTTAGACATATTCTGTCGCGATATTTTTTTATAGATAATTATGTGTTCTGCAAATACGTAGTACATTATTTTGTTCTATAGTCAATAGTTTTCGCAGCGCACGCGATGTAAGAATTTTTTTTGGTAATTTTTTCACACCTTGAGTCACATTATTAGAGTTTTAGTACGGATCCCTTACTTTTTTCAAAATTTAATATAGCCTATTTTCACCGAAGATAGTATAGCTTCCCAATAGTGAAAGAATTTTTCAAATCGGTCAAGTAGTTTCGGAGCCTATTCAATGCAAACAAACAAAAAAAAACAAAAAAACAATCAAATCTTTCCTCTTTATAATATTACTGTAGAAGTGTAGAAGTGTAGATAGTGTAGATAGACTAGGTTAAAAATAATGACATCAAAATAAAACTCTTGTCCGACAAGGAAATCAAAAGTTACAAGCTTTTAAATTTTTCTTCTGTCCCTCTGTCACAAAGCGAAAATTTTGTTTATCGTCACTATCCGACGTCACTATTCGATATAGCTAACTCCGTCTAAACAGGATTATTGAACTGCTTTTACTTTTTCGTAATTTGCTCTGTAAGTATCATTTGTTTTAACAAAATTTTATTTATTATTGAATATTTTTTCAAAAATGAGTTTAATAAATCAAAATGTTGAATTGGGTAAAATATTCAGATTCAGAATTCAGGTTGCATCCTTAAAAGTTCATCATAATATGACTTAAAATAACGCAGAAGTCATTAAGTATTTACAAATAACGCATTTTCAAATATAAAATATATTGATATTAAAAACTGGCACATTTTACTGCAAACGTCATAAATGTTATTCTTCATTCGAATACTTTTTTACTCGATAACTTTTGCAACAGATAATCGATTAATACTTTACACCACTAGACATGTTGAATGTGCAGTGTTTTCATTCGGGGTGGGGAATTCCTCCAATCAGAAACCGGCAAGCAGTCTGAAAAGGTGGCGTGATCGCTACGTCACATGCTACATACATACACATACAAAACTACACACTGCCGGCTGTGGAGTATTGATCAATACAACGAACTACCCTACAAAAGAAAATAGGAAAATACTTTGAAGAATTATTAACTAGAAAGTACTGAATTATTTTATTAATTATTATTATTATTACTTATCTAATTTAACGAGTCTTATTTTACTACTTTTCAGAGACATCTATAATATTCGTATCGTATCTCGTAGCATCGAATACTACATAATATTTACTAACGTAACGTACTCATTGTATAAAAGTTAATATTGAGTACAGTGCGACAAGGCTATCTTGGCACGTGGCCAAAATCGGAACTAACGCCGCCGTAATCTTGTGATACTATTCGATAGTTCGCTCTGTCGGTGTATCGCTACTGTATGTTGCGTTGTTTTTACTTATTAATAATTAAAATAAAACTAGTACTGTTGTAAAATTGAGGACATTTTATATTCTAGCTGCCTTTTTTTTACAACAATGCCTTCCTTACAATGTCATTCAAGTGCCAAAAGAGCCTTGTTGGACTGTAGTTGGACTGTAGTGCCTAGTGCCCGTTTGCACCATACGTATGCACTAACATTTTAAGTGACACCTATGCCCTTAGGTGACAAATGAAATTCTTTATTTCACATAGGCCTAAATAATAGGCGCCCATGAAATGTCAAAAACTCTACCGCCAAGTTCGGAATGCAGGTTTGCACCGAGAAGAACTGGCAAGAAACTCGGCACTTTCTCTTTTCAAAAATGTCATGATATACAATTATTCTTATTTCTTATATTATTATGTAAAGTTATTACGTAACTTTTAGGATATCTCATGAGGAGATGGAAATGTATCCCTATCATTCCGAGAATCTTTGTCATTGAAAAATTCTTCAATAGTATAGTAACCCTGATTTATGAGATGTTTCTTGACAGTGGCTTTAAACCTGTGTAAAGGTAAGTCCAAAACAGACATCGGGATCATATTGTAGAAGCGTACACTCAACCCCACAAAGGACTTCTGTACCTTACGCAAACGGTGTGGCACTACATCTAACTTGTGTCCTCCATTTCTAATTGGACGGTAACTTATATCTTTACGTTGCTTATAATCTATATATCTATATATATAAAAGAATGAGGCATTTTGGTTGTTCCACGGATTCCGCCTAAACTATAGATCGTAGAGATCTGAAATTTAGTGCCTAGGTAGATATTAGGTCATGAATTCGTACTAAGACGGGGATTCCAGAAATTCAAATGCTAAGGGGTAAAAATCGTACATTAAAGGGGTTTCTCCATACAAAAGTGATTTTTTATCGTTGTTCCAGGAATTCCCGAAAAACTAAAAATCTTTATTGCACAAAGAAATATAATTATAAGAAACATATAATACTATATATAAGACACGTGATGCGCAAAAGGCGGTCTTATTGCCATAGGCAATCTCTTCCAGACAACCTTTTCCTTCTGGTGAGAGATAAATGAATATAGTGTAAGTGTGGGTTAGTGCACTGTCACGTTGTGGTCTTTAATTTTCGCACAGTGGTCGATGTTATGAAATTACGCCCTCTCGTGATGAGGATAAACATTGGTTCAGTCGACGACATAGTTTAATCTCGAGTCACGACCGGCAACGAGTGAGATATGGATAGTGCGTCGATTCAGTCTCGGTGTTCGTTGTTTAGAGTGATGCCGCTAGATGGCGGGGTTATATTTCCTTCACATTCATATCTCTTTCTCATCGTATGAAGGAGACAGAGCATAACTGATAGGTAACCAACACGACGCCGTTTCTTACCATAAAAGGAGCGAAGCACAGCGTGCAAATTCCTTACCATAAAAGGTGCAAATTCTTGGCGCGCTCTCTGATTGGTCAAAGGGGTGCGAGCCGAACGTGCGGTTGACCGGGAACCGACACTTCGGTGTAGACCACGGAAATGTGAAGAGATATTTTTTTGTTACACCGGAGTACAGCTTCGCCCGAAATTTCAAGGGCATGTGTTCAACAAAACTTAAAAATAATATGTTGTGAACTTTCTTTTGATATGGTGAGTGAGTGTTGATTTGCAGTGCAGAAGAAAATTTGTGTTCTTGAATGCTCGTGTATAAGTGTTCTAACCAGGGTTCTATTCTTTACAGTTTTCCATGTAAATATCCTGGGAGGGAAAACGGGGCGAATCCAGTACACACACTGATTCGCGGGGTTTGTTTTTATTTTTGTGATTTATCTTGGTGATCTCGGTCTTATATCGATGAACCGTAGCCATACAATCACCTTTTGATTCTACCTGGGTTTACGACTCGATCGCCTCGTCCGTACTTGAACCATTTGAACGTCCTGATGTAAAGGGGCACGAAGGGTTCCGGAGATTCACGTCCTCGCGGTGACCGCGCTTAACCTTCTGTTCGGATGGCCGAACACCCTGCCATTCCTGGATCCTGGGAACTGCCGACGGAAGCCCGTGAAGAGTGACGGTGATATCTCACAAATTTCGCATAAATTTCCCATCGTGCCGTGAGTAGAAACATCCGTATTAATAACTAGTTCGGAGTGTCGAGCGTGCGGAAATAGTCGATTCCCGTGTATATTTAAGAACATTGATTTCGAAAATCACGCGTTTCCTTGGTGGTATACTGTGCGTACTTACAGGCCGTACGTGCCTTTTGTTTAGATAATCTAGTTGCACTTACCTACCCCTAGAATAATCTACCGTGAGCTAGCATCGCCAATCTGTAACTTCGTTCAACACGCATTTCCACTCCTGTGGGTGCGGTACCAAGTAACATAAGTAATCCGTGACAATCTGTGATATCGGTGTTCGTTTATTAAACTAGAGTTATCTTGATTGGTTTCCTTACGTGTTGATTTCGGGAAAACACAGGAGCATTCGAACCTAATGATATAAATTATCGCCTCGACATTATATCACAGATTGGAACCGCCGGGTAGTTTTATAATTCATTTCGATATAAGGACTTTCCGTGTTGTAGATGTGAAATATTTATAACTAATTAAATGTATTAAGTGTTGGGTTCTTGTTTTCTTTATCTCTGTAAGTATAAGTCTCTGACAACGTTCATCCAACATCTGCTGACATTCACCGCCAACCTCATTCCGTTTTTGTAAGGTTGAAGCGGATCGATTCGACCCGTTCCGTTTTCAATCAACCTTACAAATGGCGCCCTTCCGTTATGATTTTAGTAGTTCCGTATGATTTTAGTATTTTCAGTGTTTATTTCGCGGATTTTTCATATTTTTTCTCGAATTTTCGGACAATTTAGATCATAGGTTGGTGTAATCTTAAGTACGATTTTCCTTTTGGTCATTTCTTTTGATTTATTTTACAAAATTTGTTAAATTTAGTCACATCACATCAAATAAAATAAAATAATATCGAGTTTACCTGTTAGATGTTTAGGAATTAATTATATATAGTTGTTGGAGGAGTGTTGTCAAGTCGAGGTCGAATTTTGTAGGTGCGTCAGTATACCACTAAATTTTTGGTTGCGCGTATTTTATAGTTAATTTTTAGGATTTTCGTGGAAAACATAATTTTATTGTAAAATTAAACATTATATTTAGGCATTGTTTGTATTTAGTATATTTTTTTCATTAAGTAACGTCATATTGTAATATTTACACTTTCAGGGGCGAAGCATAAATTAAGTATATTTAGCCTTATTGTTAACTTATAAAATTTTTGAAACCTTTTAGTAATACTTTAATAAAACATTTAATTTTTTTTTGCTTCAACATTTTGTGGTTATGTAATTAGAGTTTTGTACATGTTGGACACAGCCATTATAGAACGTTATGTATGATTTTGAAAAGACGTTACTTATGTAAAATTTTGAATTTTTTTAGCTTTAATACATTTTTTGTAACTGTTAATTAAAACAATTCTGTCAGTTAGTATAATGTAAACAATATACCACTAACGAATATTAATAATGATTCAGAAATTTCGATGAAACTTTCAAGAAATTAAAGTTTTCCATTCATATATCAGTAAAAATGATAAAAATTTTGCATTTCGGTATAAACATTCTGAACATAATTCTGCATTATGACACCAATGACCCCAAGTTTTGAATTTTTCGAATGTGAGTGTTAGGTGGAGTAAGTAGGACCATACTAATACGAGCAGGGTTTTGTTATTTTGTGTTTTGGGTAGTCATTTGTCGTGTCAATGTTTGTTGTTTGAAAATTTTGACTTCGTTTTGCGTTACACATTTAAAATCAATTTAGGAAAAATTTAGTAAACTATAAATCTGTTTCGAAATTCAAACTTCTATGAGCAAATTCAGTCGCTTTGGTTTTTGTGCACATTATTTTGCTTAGAGTGCCTGCTGTTATGAGACAATTTTAAGGCGTTAAATACGTTTCAGAGTATTTTAACATCGAAGTGTTAGGTAAAGGTAGTCACTTTTGGTTATGGTGTGCTACTTTCGGTTCGGATGTGGAAGGATGAAAGAGATGAAAGGGATGTAGGAAATATTATGAAAGAAATGAAAGTGTATATAAGGTGATGTATAATTTCGAAAAAATTGTTCTCCGATTTTGAAAACACAGACATCTCGCATCAAGCGTCTAGGTGTGGTTTTGCGGGTTTAGTGCTTCGGGTCAATATTTTTCCTCTAGTAGGTGAGGCTCGGAGTCATTCCGATATATTTCAGTTGATGCAGATATTGCAGTAGACGCTGAGTATAATTTTGTGGTAGGATATTTGTACTTAGGTCTACGGAAAGCCTAAGTATAGAGCCTACATTTTGTGTATGGGTTCAGTGCCTTGAATGGTCTGACCTAATTTTGAGCTGTAGCGGAATTTGTTCCCCGGACGGGGTTTATTATGGCAAAGTGCGCACAGTTATTCTGTTCCGTTCCGTTTTGAACCACCTAGAAATTGTGCAGACGACTGAAGATGCATTGTTTTCCAAATTTTGTAGATTGTGTTATGATTCAGTTTTGGTGAAATTTTGATCTAACTTTTGTTGTTAATTTATTTGGTGATTTTAGTAGATTTTGTCATTTAGAATCCTTCATACTCTTGCAGACATTTTTTTGGATAGTTAAGAACATTTAGTTTGTTTCGTATTGCCAACGGTTAATTTTTATTTCATAATTTCATTAACTTATGGATTGAGAGGAATTTTTTTTAAGTCATCTTGGCAGTATAGGTTTTCTTTGATGACCAGCTGAGGGCAGCTGGGTTTTCGCTGGTAGGGGGGTATTGTCACGTTGTGGTCTTTAATTTTCGCACAGTGGTCGATGTTATGAAATTACGCCCTCTCGTGATGAGGATAAACATTGGTTCAGTCGACGACATAGTTTAATCTCGAGTCACGACCGGCAACGAGTGAGATATGGATAGTGCGTCGATTCAGTCTCGGTGTTCGTTGTTTAGAGTGATGCCGCTAGATGGCGGGGTTATATTTCCTTCACATTCATATCTCATTCTCATCGTATGAAGGAGACAGAGCATTCATATCTCTTTCTCATCGTATGAAGGAGACAGAGCATAACTGATAGGTAACCAACACGACGCCGTTTCTTACCATAAAAGGAGCGAAGCACAGCGTGCAAATTCCTTACCATAAAAGGTGCAAATTCTTGGCGCGCTCTCTGATTGGTCAAAGGGGTGCGAGCCGAACGTGCGGTTGACCGGGAACCGACACTTCGGTGTAGACCACGGAAATGTGAAGAGATATTTTTTTGTTACACCGGAGTACAGCTTCGCCCGAAATTTCAAGGGCATGTGTTCAACAAAACTTAAAAATAATATGTTGTGAACTTTCTTTTGATATGGTGAGTGAGTGTTGATTTGCAGTGCAGAAGAAAATTTGTGTTCTTGAATGCTCGTGTATAAGTGTTCTAACCAGGGTTCTATTCTTTACAGTTTTCCATGTAAATATCCTGGGAGGGAAAACGGGGCGAATCCAGTACACACACTGATTCGCGGGGTTTGTTTTTATTTTTGTGATTTATCTTGGTGATCTCGGTCTTATATCGATGAACCGTAGCCATACAATCACCTTTTGATTCTACCTGGGTTTACGACTCGATCGCCTCGTCCGTACTTGAACCATTTGAACGTCCTGATGTAAAGGGGCACGAAGGGTTCCGGAGATTCACGTCCTCGCGGTGACCGCGCTTACCCTTCTGTTCGGATGGCCGAACACCCTGCCATTCCTGGATCCTGGGAACTGCCGACGGAAGCCCGTGAAGAGTGACGGTGATATCTCACAAATTTCGCATAAATTTCCCATCGTGCCGTGAGTAGAAACATCCGTATTAATAACTAGTTCGGAGTGTCGAGCGTGCGGAAATAGTCGATTCCCGTGTATATTTAAGAACATTGATTTCGAAAATCACGCGTTTCCTTGGTGGTATACTGTGCGTACTTACAGGCCGTACGTGCCTTTTGTTTAGATAATCTAGTTGCACTTACCTACCCCTAGAATAATCTACCGTGAGCTAGCATCGCCAATCTGTAACTTCGTTCAACACGCATTTCCACTCCTGTGGGTGCGGTACCAAGTAACATAAGTAATCCGTGACAATCTGTGATATCGGTGTTCGTTTATTAAACTAGAGTTATCTTGATTGGTTTCCTTACGTGTTGATTTCGGGAAAACACAGGAGCATTCGAACCTAATGATATAAATTATCGCCTCGACATTATATCACAGATTGGAACCGCCGGGTAGTTTTATAATTCATTTCGATATAAGGACTTTCCGTGTTGTAGATGTGAAATATTTATAACTAATTAAATGTATTAAGTGTTGGGTTCTTGTTTTCTTTATCTCTGTAAGTATAAGTCTCTGACAACGTTCATCCAACATCTGCTGACATTCACCGCCAACCTCATTCCGTTTTGTAAGGGCGGAAGCGATCTTTTCGACCTGGACCGTGACCCCCCTTACAGCACATTGTGTGGAGAATAATAAATATTATACCAATTTCCCATACAAAAGTATTTTTTTTTGTTGTTCCAGGAATTCCCGAAGAACTAAAAGTCGTAGAGATCTGAAATTTGGTACCTAGGTTGATATTAGGTCATGAATTCGTACTAAGACGGGGATTCCAGAAATTCTAATTTTAAGTGGTAAAATTCTTACATTTAAGGGATTTTCCCATACAAAAGTGATTTTCTTTTCGTTGTTCCTGGAATTCCCGAAGTTCTAAAAGTCGTAGAGATCTGTAATTTGGCACCTAGGTTTTTATTAGATAATAAAATTAATTCTTACTCAGATTTCTAAAATCCAAATTTTGGAAAAATTTTGAACTTTTTTGTAACTGGGCCGATTGCTCTGAAAATCGATATTTGATTATCGCAACAATCATGGAGAAGGAATTCGTGGTCTAAATTTAAAAAAGTGGCCGCCATTTTGAATTTTTTTGGTACTGGGCCGTTTGATTTGAAAATCGATATTTGAGTATCGCAGCAAGCATATAGAACGAATTTGTGGTCATAATTTAAAAAATGGCCGCCATTTTGAACTTCTTTGTTACTGCGCCGATTGCTCTGAAAATCGATATTTGAGTATTGCAACAAGCATGGAGAAGGAATTCGTGGTCAAAATTTAAAAAAATGGCCGCCATTTTGAATTTTTTTGTTACTGGGCCGATTGCTTTGAAAGTCAATATTTGAGTATCGCAGCAAGCATAAAGAACGAATTTATGGTCAGAACAAAAAAAAAATGGCCGCTATTTTGAACTTTTTTGTTACAAAGCCGATTGCTCTGAAAATCGATATTTGAGTATCGCAACAAGCATAGAGAAGGAACTTGTGGTCAAAATTTAAAAAAAATGGCCGCCATTTTGAACTGTTTTGTTACTGCGCCGATTGCTCGGAAAATCGATATTTGAGTACTGCAACAAGCATGGAGAAGGAATTTGTGGTCAAAATTAAAAAAAAAATGGCCGCCATTTTGAACTTTTTTGTATCTGGGCCGATTGCTCTGAAAATCGATATTTGAGTATCGCAACAAGCATGGAGAAGGAATTTGTGGTCAAAATTAAAAAAAGTGGCCGCCATTTTGAACTTTTTTGTTACTGGGCCGATTGCTCTAAAAATCGATATTTGAGTATCGCAACAAGCATGGAGAAGGAATTTGTGGTCAAAATTTAAAAAAGTAGCCCCCATTTTGAACTTTTTTGTTACGTTACTGGGCCGATTGCTTTGAAAATCGATATCTGACTATGGCAGTAACTATAGAGAAAGAATTTAAAGAAAGTAAAAAAAAAAGTGGCCGCCATTTCGAACTTTTATGTTACTGGGCCCCAATGCTTTCATAATCGATATCTGACCATAGTAGCAAGCAAACACGGATGGACGGACGGACGGCGTAGTCTTGGTAATAGGGTTCCCTTTTGTGCGACCTCATTTTTAGATTCGATAGGTAAGTGATTTTGCAGCAAGCACAAACAAAGAATTTGTCGTCAGAATTAAAATAAATAGCAGTTACGACAGGAATTTTGGAGATTAAACGCCTGAGATTGTAAAGCAGAGGTTCAACGTGAGCGAAGCCGCGGGCGCCCGCTAGTTATTTATTTTTACAGACAGTTTTCACATACAACAACTGTCACCTAAGGGCTTAGGTGTCTCTTAAAATGTTAGTGAAAACGAGCATAAGTGTCTGAAAAACCGGCCTACAGTAGGCCTACCATAGATCAATAAATATATATTGATCTATGAGGCCTACACTACCAGTGGCGCCCTCTAGTTTCACCGGTGTCATCTTTGCTTGAGTATAAATAATAAATAGGTATTATTATTCATAGGCAACAATAACATTATGATATTATGATAAGCTCAATGCATTACAATTTAATGTTTTTCTGTTAGGTACGTACATAAATAATCAACATAAAACATTTACAAATTCACATCTCCTGCCGTAGTAGCTTGGCTTGACCTAGGAAACAATATTATGAGGACCTCGCTTCTGATAAGTGGCCATCAGCCAAGTATGGGAATTCAGTAGATAGGAAATTGGAGACGCCAAGGAGACGCTAGATTCATGCTAGATTCTATCTATCTCCATGGGTCAAGAATAGGGTATTTGACTCCAATTTTTTTATTACTTTATTATAAAGTAGAATTAAAATAATGACGTGCACTGAAAGAACTAATTAAATCGATCAAATAACAAAAAAGTTATAAGTAAGTATTTAAAGATTTGTGATTAGACAGAGATAGCAACATGAAATTGTGACGTCACACCTTACCAATGCCATAGTAGCTTCGTGCGGCTTCATACAAATTTTCGTTTTGCGAGAAAGGGATAGAAGATCCCCCCACTCCAAAGTTTAAACGCCTGTACTGTAACTTTGTAAATCTTCGTTGGATTTTAATATTTCTTTCACTGCACGTTATTATTTTTATCCTAGTTTATAATAAAGTAATATTTTTTATCAAATTCAAAAGTAGTGTAAGACCCAATTAAGAAGAAAATCAAAGAAACAATACTTCTCCGAAAGCCGTTTAGGTACTTGTTTTGTTTTGACTATTCTTTGAAATCACTGACTGCAATTGAGTAGACCTGTCATTCTTGGAAATACGAGTATCTCATCTCAGAAATAAATTATGCCGTTTATGTAAACAAAGTAACTAAAATGTTTTGATGGTTGTAAATTTACTTAAAAAATCGGTTACATCAAAATCGTTACAGCAAAATGTTCAAAAACTACCGGGACATCACGGACGTGGTATCTCTATTTGTATATTGCCCAGCGGAGCGGTCGTATCTGATGACCAAAGAGGGCAACGGCGAGTACTGGATACCTTCCAGCAGGAGCGTGAAGAACTGCTGGAAAATGACCGCGCATCAGATTAACTTCGAGGTAGGGTCTAGACTTATGAGGATACGCGACGTGATAGCTACGAGTAGTGTAAAAAACAGGCCAAGTCTAAGATGGAGATGCGACGGATTCCGAGTACCATATCGAGCAAAAATATACTTACTAGGTAAAATTGTTATTGACTAAAATAAGTATTCATCCGTGTTCTTCACATCAAACCCTTTCATTTGATAGGTACCCAAAGTAAATAGTCCGCCATCTTGGGTGTCCGCCATGTTGCATTTAGAATGACGTCACACAGCAAACCATACAAAATCTCAGTCCAATAAAGTTAGAATATATATCAGCTTCAAAATGGAGTTGCAAGATTTCACCCAAACAAATATTTGCAATAAATAAAATCTTGTAATAAATCAATTTTCAGCTATTCGGAACAGACACTATGTCTCAGTGTCAACCTATCCGCTTGTACAAAATCTGGCTGCCCAATCACCCCAAAGGTTGCGTCTACCACTCGGTCTACAAGGTCTCTGTAAAATCTGACGTGAAGAAACGGACTAAATTGAGAACTGTGAGTAATAGTCAAAAGCCAGGGTGGTTTTCACAAGGCTAATCACTAAAGTGTGGTCAACGACTGACCGGTTAAAGCAACGTTATAGTTACTTTTTTGTTTCACGAACCCTGATCTGTCTGACTTCTATCGTTGACACTGTCCGGCAGCAATTGGATCCTTGAAAACCAGGTCTAAGGCCAGGCTTACAGAATTCACATTAATAATCCTACTGAAGAGCGCATAACCCCTATGGATAAAGCTTCTGGGAGAAGCTTTGTTGCTCCTTGCAGATGGCTGGCGATGAGCTTATTGGAAAATGGTTTCAGGGAATGCGAAACCGCCTGCAGTGGTTCTCTATGGCGGATCTAGAGCGACAGCGTGCTCATGCTACTCTACGCAGTCCAGAACTGGTGGTCTTCGCGCTTCTTTGAGCGTCGGTGAGGCGGCCAAGGATGACTTCGTAAGGGTTTCATTCAGTTGAATAGTGAAGCTAAAAGGTTTTTAAAAAATACGGATGCGCCATTTAGTGGTGCTCGAAGTATGCGTAGAAAACTCCGCACACAGTCCAGAATTTAGAGGATGGTTGAATGTGGCGAGTTGTACATTCTCTGGATTGTTCTGAAAGGTGTGTAGGTACTGTGTAAAGCCAAACTCAAGTGTGCCAATAAGCAATTGACCAGCTTAATAGGCTATGGCCATTTTGATAGTTTAACTATAATGAGAATACAATATAATTGAAGCTATCCGGCTATGGTTGGAGACGGTAAGAGATGGTTATATGTTTTATCGAAAGGGCATGGAAACCGGGATGTTAGTGGAGATCTGTGAGGACAATGTGCTGATCGGCATGGAGGCAGCGGGCGGCGCCACCGCGCTCGCCTCGCCGCACTGCCAGTTGCTGCAGGCCGCGGGATACACGAGAGACGGTTAGGTGAAACCTTGATTGCAGTAATTCCAATCAGAAATCAGCGACTGAGTGACTGACTTAACAAGCTGGACAAAGCTCACAGCACCGATGGACATTTTGGGACCGATGTACATTTTTCAATGGCGATCAAGCACATTTTAAAATTATGTCTTGATTCTTGGCAGACATACAACATCAATATACCTACAGTCGTAGGGAGTCATTGGCAAGCACTCCCCATTCCCATAGCTGTTATAGTTATCTTCTAATGTAATCTCTAACTTTATACTCATAATCTACTAATTTTATACTCATCTTGCAGATCAAATCCGGCTGTACCGCGAGTTTCTGTCAATGGTGTATCCCGCAGTGTACATGAGCTCAACGGTCTTCACGCAATTTATGATGGAACATGACTGGGACCGCGCTCAGTGCCATAATCTTTTCAGGTACTTAAGTAACACTTTTAGTTCCTGAAATTGATAGGAAATGCTACCCATCATTAGTCACACCGTATAACGGTAGGTATACGTTTTGTTTGCGCACATTTTCTTAGAATTCTCTTGAGTCACCCACAGACTTTAGTCACCCTAGTCTAGAATGAAAGTCTCTCTATCATCTGTTCTAAACCAATTTTAGTGGCTGTAACTAATCTTGTACTGCTTTTCTTCTTTTGTGATGTAAGATGTTGAAACATAGGGCAGCAGACATCGGCGGGCGCAATGGGCTCTCATTCCTGGAGCTGCTTCTGTGGGTGGCAGCGTTGGAGCCTCACACCAAGCACGCGGGCGCGCCCGCAGAACTGCGTTGCAGATACATTTTCAGGTAGGCCGTAGGTAAACAGACATTATGGTTACTGATGGCTACATTTCATCAAATGATGGAGTCGTGATTCAGTCCAAACAAAGCACACGGAGCTGGCTGTTCTGAATAAGAAAAAGCTAGGAAATTTTATGATTCTCACGGCGAACATACCTCGAAGTAAAACATGAATTGCAGGGATTTTGAACTCGTGCTTTAAAAACCATTATGGTTTAGGATGTCATGTGATTTTATTGATTCTCTTCCTTCAATATTGTCGTTGATCACGGAACTATGTAGTTCCCATATTTTTTAGTTTTTGAAACGTAGCTAAGACTATTATCACTAGGTACATGAGATAGCTATTGACTGGTGCCATTTCAAACAAGCTTTAACAGCAAGTACATATGCTTCGCATGGTGTTCGTATTTGCAAGCATAGTGGGCATAATATATTTAGTTATGTTGAAAGATCGATCTCTTTTCGCCAGATACTTTGACAGCAATCGTGATATGAAGCTAGAATTTGTGGAGCTGACGGAGTTGATGGTAGCAGTGCGAACGGCACGGCAGTTATCCGTAGACGCACTCAGTGTGGCTCGAGAGGCTGGCCTAGTTCTTAGGTATTTACTATCTCCTACATAGTTACGACCCTATTGACTGTCTGATAGAAGGAAAATCTACATCCGAGAAATGCAATACTAGAGGCCTCCTTTACGAATAAAATGCACCTCGTTCAAACGTCTCCATCCTCATGATTTTTGACCCAATCACAAGATGGTAGCCTCCTTTGATTGGGTCAAAAATCTTGAGGCTGGTGGATCAAGGGCAAGTTGAAGGCAATCGCACTCATTCGTGGTCGCTCCCCATTAAGATGGACTGATAGCACCCGGGCCGCTACAAGTTCCTTCCTCATCGAGTGCTTCTGCAATTTTACCAATTGGAGTTGCTGGAAGAAAAACAGGAGTTTTAATCGCTAGAATGGTATTATACCATGGGTACTTATTTATTTTATGTTAGGGCACTAACAAGTATTTGATATTTTGTTCTGCTGGCGACAGGCAGTTGGGTTTAAGCCCAAACTCGGCTATGTCGTTGGCGGACTTCCTTCGCAGTGTGGACGAGCAGCTAGTGAGAGGCACTGGCGATCTTCTGCGAGCGCCTTCCAGCCTCGTCGACTATCTACGGGACTTACAGTAATATATAAATTCTACACAAAATCATTAATGATGGCGCTAATGTTAAAGCTGTCTCAGTCACTTACACTTAGACGTGAGCGACGTTTCTCCCAGATTTACATCTTCAGTTCACTTTTAACAACAGCTTGAGGAACAGTTGTTAGAATTAGTTGTTAAAATTAACCTATTTCCCTCCTCATTTACAGTGAACGAGAAGTTCTCAGTACATCAATGGTAGCATTAAAATCAGTGTCAATCCAAGGTGAGCAGATTTTTTTATTTCAATTATCAGGGCTGAGCTTAGGTAATCCTTGAGCCCACGCCCTAAACCTACCTACATTTATTGCTCTTGATTTATGTATTTTTTTGCCTCATAAAAATCATTGGTTGATGTGGTTCAGAAGGTGAAATTAAAGGCAGCAAATCAACTGACATGCTGCGGCGGGCGCGCAGCGGGGCGGGAGGCGGGGCGGCGGGCGAGTACGCTCTAGCGACGGGCGTGGTGCGTCTGCGCGCGCACTCCCCACCCGAGATGATGCATCTCAGCACTTTTGACAGTACTCTGTAAAACTGGTGGTAGGACTCTTTCGGAGTCATCCGTGTAGGGTCCACCGCGGCGTCAGTTACTCTAGCCTGAAGTAGATATGCGTCTTTTTCTTACATTGTTTTGTGTTGTGTCTTACGTTGTGTGTTTCGGTTTGAAGGGCATTGTATCTGACGGGAATATTGATGGGCAAGGTGAGACTTTAGAACTGACTCATGGGTGCATCACCCATAAATAGCGCCCCGGGGAACGGCTCGGGCTGCTAGAGCATTAATTACCGCAAAACTAGCTGCCTTCCTATGATTCGGATTCGACTCAAAAGTTCGCCAGGACATCATCGCCATGCCATGGGCCATAGCCAATATCTACGGCTGTTTACAGGACAGATTGACCAAAGAACTATCTATAATTATTATTATACGTAGTTTACAACCCTCAGCAGTCATGACTCTTCAGGAAATAAGATTATTATACTTACGTAGTTTACAACCTTCGGCAGTCATGAGCATGACTCTTCAGGAATAATAAAAAGAATCAACATCCAAGGTTGGGTAAATTAAAGCATTGTTTGTCAGAGGATGCTGTGAGCATCTCCACGGCGCGCCTCATCTCGGACTCCAGCTCGCTGGAGCGACTGGGCGGTGCCGCAGCCCCCTGCGAAGCCTTCGCCGCTATACACTACTTCGCCACACCCATCGAAAGACCAGTCCAAGTATAATTTCGCTGCATTAGAGGAATTTAAGACCTACATTGACTTATCAACAATAAATCTGATCGAAGTTATCAAGTCAACTTCAGATGAAGCACTTAAGGTAAATGTACACTATGCCGGTATAGTACATTATGCCGTGACATTTTGATTTTCGACGAAAAATAAGAAAACAATCAGTAAAATCGTAATTTTATAGAATGCTACATAAACTATAGTTTGTGTTCAACCAAAAAAACATGATTTACTCAGATAAACAATAGTTTTAAAAACCATACCGAGCTTCTGAACGCATCAAGTCGCTATCTTAGTAGTTCCATACGTTTCTGTTCTTAGTGAGCGTAAGGCAACAGTGGAATTTTCATAAGGATATGATGTGATGCCGGTAAGTTAAATTTATCGAAATTATTACGGTGCAGGGTCACGCAGGAGAATAAAACGAGAATTCTTGATAATTAATGGACTTTTTAATTAAATCTTTTACAGACTAAGCCATGACACTTTGGCATTCCGAACAAGAAAAAGTACAATGTTGCCTACTCCATATTTCTAATTTTAACTTTAATAAGTATTATTGCCAGATATAAAATTTACAATATCCAATACTCCCACTTAAATTTTATAAAGTAGACAACCCTACGATCACGACAATAAATTTACTAGTTGACAACCCTATAATCAATAAAATAATTTCTTCAATAGTTGACAACCCTATATAAAAAACTTCTGAAATTGACAACCCTATTCACACTTACCCCTAATTTTATTATTAATTCTCAAAACAACATAATACTTGGTCTCTATTAAACACAAACTTATTAACAGGCAGCGCTTTAGTAAGAAAATCAGCAAGTTGATTTGCGCTGCTCACATAAACAATCGATATGGATTTAGATTCCACTTTTTCACGAATAAAATTGTACCTTATATCTATGTGTTTAGATCTTCTATGAAACACTGGGTTGTGTATTAATTTAATAGCACTTTGATTGTCAATACACAGAGTTATTGATTGTTGTGGCTCCCGAATATCAATAAGGAGTTGCTGGAGCCACAACAATTCTTTTACCGCTTCAGATGCTGCCATGTATTCAGATTCTGTAGTGGATAAAGCTACTGTGTTTTGTTTTCTACTACACCACGTGACTGGACCATTGTTCATCATAAAAACATATCCAGTGTTGGACCTTCTGGAATCTAAGTCAGATCCATAGTCAGCATCTGAGAATCCAATCAATTTACTATAACCTGTATATCTAATACATACATTCTTTGTCTTAATTAAATACCTAATTATTCTTTTCACAGCATTCACATGACTCTGATTGGGGTTATTTATGTACCTACTAACAATATTCACTGCAAATGCAATATCAGGCCTAGAGACTGAAGCCAAAAACAATAAAGCTCCAACAGCCTCTCTGTATGGAAAGTTAATCTCACAAACATCTGAACTTTTAGTTAACACAACATTATTATCAGCAGGTGTACTGCATGGATTTGCATCTGACATACAAAATTTATCAATCAGCTGTTCAATATATTGTTTCTGATGAATTACAATAGATTCACTACTTTTACATATGTCCATGCCAACAAAAGAACTTAGATTTAACACTTTTATTTTAAAACTCATCATAAGATCTTTTATAATCACTGATAAAACATCTTTACACTTTGAAAATAATAAGGCATCATCTACATATAACAAGAGTACAACTTTATAATTATTAAACTGACCAACAAAAATACAATTGTCTGAGTAACATGGTTTAAAACCATATGTTAACAAAAATGAAGTGAACTTTTTATTCCAGCACCTGGATGCCTGTTTTAAGCCATATAAGGATTTATTCAACTTGCATACATATCCAGATGCAGCCTGCACACCCTCAGGCAGCTCCATGTAGATGTCCTCATCAAGCTCACCATACAAGAAAGCGGTTTTTACATCAAACTGCTGTATTTCAAACTTCTCCCTAGCTGCTATACTTAACAAAATCCTAATAGAATCATACCTAACAGTAGGTGAGAATGTTTCCTTATAATCTATGTCTTTCACCTGTGTGAAAGCCCGGGCACAGAGTCGAGCTTTGTACCTTTCAACTTGACCATCACTCTTTCTCTTGATTGAAAATACCCATTTAGAAGTAATGGTCTTTTTCTCTGGTCTCTTCACTATATCCCAGGTCTTGTTCTCAGAATGGGACTGTAACTCCTCGAAAATGGCATCTTTCCATTTCTGACTATCTTGACCTACGACAGCCTCTTGATAGGTTGTAGGTACACTGAACTCTGTCAGATTCACCTCATTCCTGGGGCGTCTCGGCCTCAGTGTGATGCGATGAGTCTCCTCTTCGTCACTATCCAACAACTGTGATGGCTGATATGACTCATCATTACTCCGGCAGCTCTTGGGGCTCTCGTCACTAGTATACAGATCACAATCCACCTGTCTACTCGGGGAAGAACTAGTGCACGGTTCACAACTTTCTTCTTCATCAATATCAATTTTGGTTATATTCTTCCTTATAAGAGGTATATTATTCTCATCAAAACAAACATTCCTAGATATAGTTACCTTATTTGTTTCAGGATCATACATCCTGTAATTCTGGTTATCATAACCCACTAATATCATACTTTTACTCTTCTTGTCTAACTTCTTTCTCTTTTCACCGGGCACATGAACATATCCTTGTGACCCAAACACTCTTACATGTTTCAGACAGGGTTTGTTGCCAGTCCATAGCTCATATGGTGATATATCCTTTGTCTGACTGGAAGACGTTCTGTTCAACAAATAAACAGCACAATTTACTGCTTCTGCCCATAGCTTCAAAGGCATGTCTCGAGCATACAGCATTGATCTTGCACTCTCCATGATGGTTCTTATCTCCCTCTCAGCCCTGCCATTTTGTTCAGGTGTGTAGGGGGCTGTGCGCTCATGGGATATACCTTCTGCATCAAGGTAAGCTTTAAACTCTTGGTTAACATACTCAAGACCATTGTCTGTATGTAGTATTCGGACATTGTGCTGAAATTTATTCTTTACTATCTGAACATATTTCTTAAAACAATCCAGGACATCACTTTTGTGCTTAATGATGTACACATGCCTGTAGCTTGTCGCTCCATCCTTGAACAATACAAAGTATCTTGCTCCTGAGACTGAGAGTTGCTGAATAGGCCCACACACGTCGCTGTAGACTATACTGCCGGGCTCAGTTTTACCTCTACTGGACTTCTCAAAAGGTAGGCGACTTTGTTTACCATACTGACATGCTTCACAGATAAAGTTCTTATCTTCTCCAGTTAAAGTAACTGGTAACGCACCATTTTTGCACATATTTTGCACTTCTTTGATATTTAAATGCCCTAAACGCTCATGCCACACTTTTAAACTTGTTTGCACTAAGTTACAACTTTCACTCACTATAGATTTGATATTTAGCACATACAGATTATTTTCTTTCAGTGTCGCAGACATCACCACCTTGTTGTCCTTTAAAATTGAAGCTTGAAATCCCTTTTTCATAATAACATAGCCTTTTCTAGTGGCTGCTCCTTCTGAGAATAGATTTCTGTGTAAATCAGGTACATACAGTACGTCCTGCAATACACTCTGCTCCCACTGGCCGTTGACATACCTCTTGATCAACACAGTGCCATGTCCGTGAGCCTGTATTTCCTTTTTGTTTCCTAATTTGATGATTCTATCGGGGCTTTCTGGGCTGTACTCCTGTAGTTCATGGAACAATTCACGTTTGTACCCCATGTGGGCCGAACTCCCACTATCTAAAATCCACACATTTGAGTCTGTCTCCGTCTGTAAACATTCAGCGTTGAACGCTAACATATTATTCTGCTCTTGGGATTTCTTCCCAGACTTCTTAGGGAACCTGCAGTCACGGGCAAAATGACCCCGCTTATTACAATTGTAACAGACAAATCTGTGGCTTGCACTACTCGCTGCTTCCGATGATACTTGCTGCTTGGATAAACTGTTCTTCTTAACCTTACTGTTTGAATGGTTAGAAAACTTTTTGTCAGCTACTAAAGCAGTCTCAAATTCATCATTACTGGTCAAACTTGCTTCCTCATCTAACAACCTTGCAGTTAGGTTTTGTATAGTCTGTAGCTTAGGATCCAACGACAACCATGCTTGCCTCAATGACCGATATTTCGCTGGCAGATTGCATAAGATTTTTGTCATCACTGCCGCATCACTGATCTTCTCACCACCCTCTTTGAGCTGTTTCGCCAAATTTTCTACTTTGGCTATATGCTGAGCCATGGTGTCGGTAGGCGACATCTTGTACTGATAAAAGCGCTCATGACAAAGCATTTTATTGAGTTCTGTCTTCTGCTCATATATTGATTCTAGTTTGCTCATAATTTCTGAAGCACTTTCACAATTTTCAATCAGTGTTATTTGACTTAGCTCCATTGACGAGGTTATAATGTACATCGCCATGCCGTCATTCTTGATCCATTGCTGGGTGTCGGTTGCAGGCATCTGTTTGAGATCAATCCCCTTCGCTTTCAAGGCACATTTTACTTGAAATTTCCATTGTCGAAAGTTCTCACCATTGAATTTTTCGACATTCATACTCATGCCCTTGAGATCCATTGTTCGCCGGTAACCTTACTATAGCGTCACACCACGCCACGCCGTCTTCGACTTTTCACGAAGTTTGACGTTTTGCTCTTCGTTGTTATTTTCCGCGAGTCCTGGGCCCTTAACCTATTACGGTGCAGGGTCACGCAGGAGAATAAAACGAGAATTCTTGATACCAAATGGACTTTTTAATTAAATCTTTTACAGACTAAGCCATGACACTTTGGCATTCCGAACAAGAAAAAGTACAATGTTGCCTACTCCATATTTCTAATTTTAACTTTAATAAGTATTATTGCCAGATATAAAATTTACAATATCCAATAGAAATTTATGAAATTATTGCTAAGCAGTTATCAATAGTATGTTTTATAGTAAATTCGAGGTGTTATAAAGTATATTTTTAAAGAATTTGTGAATTTTCTCACTACCGTAATTATGTTCACAGTTCTGAGCCCGTGAATCTAATTGCGTGCATATCACGCAATAAAGAAAAATCCTGTCGAAATGTTTCAGTCTTTTTTTTCTCACTTGGGTTAAATTCATATATATATTTAATGTAAATAAGTTAAGTAATAACTTCAGATTACTGTGACCTAATTTCGGTATATGAGTTTATATATGTTTACTTCTATAATCGAGTCTGAAATGATTACACTTTATGCCATACTTTCGAATTAATAGACTAGCACGTCAACATAATTACTTGAATATTATTTTCTAAATCATATAATAACCAATTAGATCCATATGTAGCATATAAAAACTACATTAGCTTGTAGTTTACCTTATTTTTTTATTAAAAATATGAAATAGAGACCATTTTTTTGACTACCGCAATAAGGTGCACGTATTTTCTACTTATGTCCCTTATTCTGGTATACCCGAAATATAGCATTCGGAGAGAAATTGAAACGTTTTCTGACTAATCTTTGACTAATCTATATATATAAAAGAAGAAACTGACTCACTGACATATCAACGCACAGCCCAAACCGCTCGCTCGGTCTAGAGACTCCAAATTTGGCACACATGTTCCTTGTGAGGTGTAGGGGAGCACTAAGAAAGGATTTTTCAAAATTCACCCTCTAAGGGGGTGAAACGGGGGTCCGAAGTTTGGATTTTATCAAGTTAAAATACGTCTTTACGCCGCAACTACTGTACCGATTTGGCTCAAATTTGGAATGGAGGTATATTATATCTTGCATTATTACATAGGCTACTTTTCATCCCGAAAAAATTCATAGTTCCCGTGGGATAAGTTAAAAACCGAAATTCACGCGGAAAAAAAATCTATCGCCGCAAGTACACAACCGATTTGGATTAAATTTGGAATGGCGATAGATTATATCCTGGGTTAATAAATAGGGTACTTTTTATCCCGAAAAAATCCATGGGTTTTGCAGGAGAAGGGAAAAACAGATATTCACGCGGGAAAAATACTACTTCCCGCCGTAATTACTGAACTGATATGGCTGAAATTATGAATAAAGATAGATTATATATTGGATTAATACGAAGGCTACTTTTTATCGCGAAAAAATTCATGGTTCCCGTGGGATTAGTAAAAAACCGAAATTAACGCGGAAAAAAATCCTCATGCCGCAAGTGGACAACCGATTTGGCTGGAATTTGGAACGGAGATAGATTATATCCCGGAAAAATCCATGGATCTTGCAGGAAAAAGAAAAACAGATATTCATACGCGAAAAATACTACTTCACGCCGTAATTACTGAACTGATATGGCTGAAATTCGGAATAAAGATAGATTGTATCCTGGATCAATATAAAGGCTACTTTTTATCCCGGAAAAATCCATGGTTTCCGCGGGAAACCTGAAACATTGATGTTCACACGCGAGAAATACTACTTTACACTGTAATTACTGAACTGATATGACTGAAATTCGGAAAGGAGATTTTATCCTGGATTAATACATAGGCTACTTTTCATCCCGGAAAATTTCATGGTTTCTATGATAATAGTGAAAAACAGAAATCCACGCGGGGAAAATATTCCTTCACACCGTAATTACTGAACTTTGCCTGAAATTTGGAATGGAGATAGATTATATCCAGAATTAATAGATATTCTACTTTTCATCCTGGAAAAATCCATGGTTTTCGCGGGAAACCTGAAACATCACGCGCGAAAAATACTACTTTACGCTGTAATTACTGAACTGATATGACTGAAATTCGGAAGAAAGATAGATTTTAATACGTAGGCTACTTTTCATCTCGGAAAATTTCATGACTTCTACGAGTATAATCATAGTGAAAAACAGAAATATTCGTTCACGCCGCAACTACTGAACTGATTTAGCTCAAATTTGGAATGGAGATAGATTATATCCTGGATTCACACCTAAGCTACATTTTATCCCGAAAAAATTCAAGGTTCCCATGGAATTAGTTAAAAACCGAAATTCACGCGCAAAAAATTATTCCGCAACTACTGAATCAATTTGGCTGAAATTTGGAATGGAGATAGTTTATATCCTGAATTAATGCCTAGGCTACTTTTTATCCTGGAAAAATTCATGGTTTCAATGATAGATGTGAAAAACAGATATCTACGCGGGAAAAATATTCCTTCACGCCTTACTTACTGAACTGATGTGGCGGAAATACGGAATGAAGTTAGATTTATCCTGGATTAATACAAAGGCTACTTTTTGTCCCAAAAAAATCCATGGTTTTCGCGGGAAAACTTAAAAACAGATATGCACGCGGGAAAAATACTAGGTACTTTACGCTGTAATTACTGAACTGATATGACTGAAATTCGGAAAGGAGATAGATTTTATCCCGGATTATTACAAAGCCCACTTTTCATCCCAGAAAATTCCATGGTTTCTATGATAATAGTGAATAACAGAAATCCACGCGGGAAAAATATTCCTTCACGCCTTACTTACTGAACTGATGTGGCTGAAATGCGAAATGAAGTTAGATTTTATCCTGGATTAATACAAAGGCTACTTTTTATCCCAAAGAAAACTTAAAAACAGATATGCACGCGGGAAAAATACTACTTCACGCTGTAATTATTGAACGGATATGACTGAAATTGTACATGTATTAATTCAGGATAAAACCTATCCCCTGCCTATGCATAGGCAAATTTTTATCCCGGGAAAATCCATGGTTTTTAAGAAAATATTTAAATAGCAGATATTCATGCGGGAGAAATACTCCATCGCGCCGTCACTTCTGAACCGATTGGGCTGAAATTTGGATTGCAGATAGATTATACCCTAGAATCAACAACTATTTTCTCGGGAAAATCTATTGTTTTCGTGATAATAGGGAAAAACAGATATTCATGCTGGAGAAAATTTATTCCTTCACGCACAATTACTGAAAATTTTTCGTTCAAAGTTGAAATGAAGATTGATTTCATGTAAATTAACACAAAGGGTACTTTTTATTCTGGAAAATGGATGGTGCCCGTAGAATAGTTGAAACTAAAATTTACGCGTGCGAAGCTGCGGGTATCTGCTAGTAAGTAATAAAACTAAGTTTAGGAGAGGGCCATGCAATATCTTTTTAGGGTTCCGTACCCAAAAGGTAAAAACGGGACCCTATTGCTAAGACTTCGCTGTCTGTCCGTCCGTCCATACGTTTACATCTATTGATCATAATTATTTCAGATTTTTCGATTGGTAATCTTCGGAGATAAGGGGGGGGGAACGGTATTTTTTTCGACAGTTTGCCCAATAAATCGGAAACTATCAGGCATAAAAATAAATAAAAATCGGTTTAAGAATACACAAGTAACGCCCTTTCATATGATACCCTACTCAATATTGTTATCTCATTTTGAAATTTTAAAGACCCGGGTTTTCCCCCCTTTTTAAATGAAAATAAAAAAGATTTTAACCTACAACTAATCCAAATTTCAGGTCGATAGCTTTAATAGTTACTGAAATAATCGAGTGTGACAGACGGACGGACGGACGGACGGACGGACGGACGGAGAAAGTCTCACTATAAGGGTTTCATTTTTACCATTTTGGTATGTAACCCTAAAAAATAAGGGGGCTCCCATGCAACAAATGTAATTTTTTTGCTTGTTTTTGCTCGATATTGATAACGGTAACAGGTAGATGCTAAAAATTTTCACAGAATATATAATTTTATATTTATTGTAGAAACTAATAGTAAAATAAAAAAAAAGGGGGTCATTAAATTGACACAAATTAACAAAAAGCCAGTGGTAAGCACACTACCGGCATAGACGTAAGCCCAAGCAATTTAGCTTTCCGGTACGATGCCGTGTAAGAACCGTTGGGGGTTACTTATCACTTCCAAGTTAGTACGTTTGGATTCACGACTATATTCAAACTTACCATCAGGTGAGATGGCAGTCAAATACTCACTTGTAATACGTTATAAAAATAAAATAAAAATATCACGGAATTATGCACAAAGATTACCGGAATTATGTCATGAGGCAAATTTTAGTACGGAATTAGAGACAAACACGAGGTTCCGCAAAATAACGATTATTTATATAATTTAAAGGCTACGGCGCAAAATAATATTCCACATTCATCTGATAAAACTTGTCTACGAAATAAAACAGTTTTCAGTTCTAGCACATTCGTACTTTTTCTTAAAATCACCCTCAAAGTTGAAAATGCCTTAATATACCGTAATATGGTACATTTACCTTAATGTGTCGCTTTTGCAGGAATTGTATTTTTTGTGTTACTTTTGTACATAGAAACCAAAGAAACTCAATCTCACACAGTTTCGCCCGATATTTATTACGGACTACAGCAAAATACAGCAAAGCACCTTCTTCAATTAAATTTGTAACTTTTGGCGGATAAAATAACGTAGTCTATGTTTGAATTAAATCCGTTAAAATTCCTTATCAGAGAGGGACTTCAGGCGGCGGGTCGGTATCAGTGGTCAAAGACGCGTACGCGTGGTTGGCTCCTAGCGAGGAGGCGGCATTTGGGGCCTCGCTGCTGAGACTCGCTGAAGCCGTGCGACCTATCTGCATGAGCGAGCCGAGACTGCTGAAGCTGACCTCACCGGTATATGCTATTGGTAAGTATCCCAACGTCAACCTCCACATGGCACCACTAGGTATGGTGCTATTTTTAGAGCAAAGAATGGATTGTGGAAATACGAGCAAGACGTTCGCTTGATGTTGACAGATACTTAAGTAGATATTTAAATCCACGAAGACGGTCCCCACTCTGTCAAACTCTTTACAATTTGGCTGAGTGGGCGCGTCTTTGTTGATTGAAATAGCATCTATACAATGCATCCACTTCGAATTGCATAATCTATACGACACGTGTATACTAAGTTGCGCTCATCGACATACTCATAAGACATTAGTTAATTAATTTTTGTCCTATTATCACTAATACCAACTGCAGTGCCCTTCAAATTGAAACACACTAAGTAGGTAATCCAAACATTACCCCACGGCAGAATATACTAATTAATATGACCCATCCGGCGGACCTTGCTAAAACCAAAGGTCCACTACCTGATTATTAACTCAGCTAAAACTAAGCGTTTTCCGCGCCCCCCATGCCATCTCGATGATGATGACTATTACTAGGCAACTATTAGGTATGGTAGGTTTTCTGTGCCCCTCTACCTGGTTTATCACTTTTAAAGTGTGTCGTTATCGTCGTCGTCGTTTCAGCTGATGAATATACATTGCTGGATATAGCAACTCCCCACGGCTCTCTTGATACATCGTCTGTCCATCTGGTGGAAGGTCTAATAACACGGTGCGTCTGACATCCATCGGTCGGTCCCTGCACGAGCTATGTGCTACGTCCATTGCTACTTTACCTTCGCGACACGATGAGCTGTGATCGTGCGTCATAAACAACATGCCGGCCGTAGCAAACTGGCTTCAACGCATGTTTAAAAGCCAATTCATTCCAAAGTAGTCTTTCTTTCAGGTGATTCGCACGGCAACCTCGCAGCCCTGTTAGCGATGGAGGCGGCTCTCTGGCCCAGCGGCCCCGCGCTGGTGCCAGCCCACCTGCTCTTCCTGGGAGACTACGTGGACCGCGGGCCGCATGGCACGGAGCTGATGGCATACCTATTCGCCGCCAAGCTGCAGCGACCGAATTCGGTGTTCTTGATCCGCGGGAACCATGAGACGAGGGATATACAGAAGATGTTCACATTCCACACGTAAGATTACTCTCTTCACTTTCTTGTTTTTACTGATGTTGGGCTGAACGCCACTCATCACAGGAGAGTTTATAGTAGGTTAAGAATGAAATATCTCCAATGTGCAATTTGTAGACAGTACCTAATACATTTTTGCAAGAAAATTGAGGGTTTTTGGTCAATTCTGTGAAACCAAATTTATAAAAACTTCGTTAATCGGATACTACGTCGGTAAGTATACTTAGTTTTTGATAAAAAAATTGGCGTGTTTTTTCAGTGAATGCATCGCCAAATACGGTGATACCGAAGGCGGGCACATTTGGAATGCTATAAACCAGGTGTTCGACGTGCTACCACTAGCTGCGGTTATTGACGATAAGGTAATGACCCCTTCAGCTCACATCTACATGCATTTCTGCGATCAGCAGCAGTTCAGTTAATAGCTTGGAGTTACAAAAATTGATTTTCTGCAAAGCTATCTGTCGGCCCCCATAACGGCTCACTGCTGGATTATTCGAGCAAGTCCAGCTCCCTCCAGAAGACAAAGAGTCCAGGTCGCCCAGGAAAAGGGAGCCTTTTGCTACAGCAATTCATTTTAGGAGCAACTGTACCTAGTACTGTTGGTAGGCCTATAAGAAATAAAGAATTTTTCTATTCTATTCTATTAAACTTTCAGTTGAATAGGATATCATATAAGTACCTAAGTAGGTTTGTAATTAAGGCTCTTCAAATCGGCTAGTTTAGGCCTTGGGGTCGGCGAACATAAAACGTAAACTTCTGTCTTGAAAGGCGAGTGTTGTGTGTTTTACAGGTGTTCTGCTGCCACGGCGGCATCCCGCCACCCTGGGTGTGTCCACTCATCTCGGTCATTGACAAGATCCCCGCGCCCCTGCCGCGCCCCAGCGATCAGAGCTCCGTTGCCTGGGAGCTGCTGTGGAATGACCCCGTCAAGTGAACACCAGATATTAGTGCCTTGTAGGAAATCAAATTGAAGAGGAAATGGGCGGGTCATATATCTGATCTGTCGCGGTACTCCCAGGCGTGTTCTGGAGCGGAGACTGTGTACCGTATGACGTCCTGTTCAAATGTCGCTATAGTAGCGGGTGGATGAGAAAGGCGTAAGACAGCTTGGTGGCTGGTGGCACGCCATCGTCGGTATGGCCTAATTATGTTTACCTGTGTACAGCTAAAGGGTGAATGAAATGCTTATTTCTTACTCTCTCGTTGGTCTAGAGGTGATTATTCTCGACTGAGCATCACAAGCTCCTGGGTGCCACTCCCGGTTCGGGTCATTAAGGTTTTCCATCAAGAAATTCTTATTGGTACCGTCAGTGAATTCGGGAACTGACGGTACCGATTCACCCATGTGCCTTAGAGAGTACGTAGAGTCCCGTCTGACTACGAAAGTGAGGAAGTAGGAAGTGCATCTTCCGCGGGCTTGGTAAATCTCTGTGGAACCGTTGCCAGAATGGGTCATAATCTGTCTGCAGGGGAACACAATTTATGCTTTTCCACAGGGCTAACAAAATAACAGCGACCATGGCGTTGGAGCTGGCAGCGAACGAAGGTTTCGCGCTGAACGGTCGCCGCGGCGCCGGCCACGTGTTCGACTCGCGCGCGCTGGAGCGGTTCCTCAGCGCCAACAAGCTGGCCATGGTGCTGCGCGCGCACGAGCTGCATCAGCACGGGTTTATGGTGAGTGTGTTACTTCCGCTTAAGGTGTTACGGCCCTATCAGCCCGCGAAATTCAAATTTCATTTAGTTTTTCGCAAATATTAGACTAACTACACATTGTAGATTTATGGCGATGCATTTTGCAGGCCTACTTTTTATGCATCTACATATTTTTAATGGAAACTTTGCTCGAAAGTTCCCACTCATCTCATATTGGTTCCCGAAAGATAATTTTTTGCACTTTCCTAGATTTCGAGCTATCGGGAACCAATATGAGGTAAATGAATATTGTTGAGCAGAGTTTTTTTTTAAACATGTAGATGCATAAATGTTGTGCCCGCAAAACTCATAGCCATTAGCCTTCGATGTATAATTAGCCCACTATGAGCGAAAAACTAAATAAAATTTGAATTTTCGCGCCCGGATGGTACCCATCGCCCTTAAAGGTTTAGAGTCACACAGCGATGATCGAGAGAGCTATGCTGCAGAGTATCTTTGCGTGATTGAATCAGCAGAGAAGGTCTCTATGACGATCGAAGACAAGTCATAATATAAATAAATAATATGGCTAGTAAGTTGCTGGTGTGGTTAATCTTTACCTTTATCTTTAGTTTTTTGACGACCTCCGTGGTTGAGTGGTTAGCGTGCCGGTTTTCAAGGCGCCGCCATCTCTGAGGTTCCGGGTACGATCCCCGGTCGGGGCAATGTAGAAAAAGTAAGTTTTCTACACTGTCTCGGGTCTGGGTGTTGTGGTACCTTCGTTGTTTCTGATTTCCTTAACACAAGTGCATACGCTACTTAGTAAGGGATCGGAGCAATGTATGTGATGTTGTCCACTATTATTATATATTTACCTTACTTTTTTCCTTGTCCATCTGTGTATTCTTCAGCGTAGCGTCTAAAAGGCTAGATTGGTTTCAATTTCCAACCACCTGTTGGTGGTCACATATTTTAACACCTTGAATGAGTAAGAATAAAAATCAACCGTATTTCCAATTTGGTATGGAAACCTAAAACGCATAGATGGGACATAATTACAATGTCCTCTGTGGTATGTATGTAAATGTACTACCTAGACTCACTTTGTTTGACCCAACCAAGACGACCTCTGTTTCTGGTTGGAATCAATCGACAACGCCTTGTAAGTTGTAAGCTACAGTCACTGATCTGTATCTCTGGATTAATCATTCTATACATCTGACCCTTCCTTTTTGTGCCGATTCGAAGCGCCACCTCCGAACGTCCGTAAATTGACATTTGTTGGTAGTGGACCGTCGTTTTGAATGTCATTTTATTTTAGTTTCATAGATGCTTACGCAACAATCAGCGCCAAAATAGCGGAAATCAAGCGTCTTAAGGGCGATGGGTACCATCCGGGCGCGAAAATTCAAATTTTATTTAATTTTTAGCTCATGGTGGGCTAATTATACATCGAAGGCTAATGGCTATGAGTTTTGCGGGCACAACATTTATGCATCTACATGTTTTTAATATAAACTCTGCTCAGCAATACTCATTTACTTCATATTGGTTCCCGATAGCTCGAAATCTGGGAAACTGCAAAAAAATATCTTTCGGGAACCAATATGAGATGAGTGGGAACTTTCGAGCAAAGTTTCTATTAAAAACATGTAGATGCATAAAAAGTAGGCCCGCAAAATGCATTGCCATAAATGTACAATGTGTAGTTAGTGTAATATTTGCGAAAAACTAAATAAAATTTGCATTTCGCGGGCTGGTAGGGCCACACCACCTTAACATTTTTACGTTGACAGTCAGCAATCCAGAGATAAATTGAGATCAGTGGCTACAGTGGTCAGTGTACACCTGTACTGTACTCCACAGTGTCAGCTGCGCGGGCGGCTGGTGTCCGTGTTCTCGTCGTCGCGCTACTGCGGCGGCGCCAACGAGTCGTGCGTCGCGCTGCTGCGGCGCGGCAAGCTGCGGCTCATACGCGTGGCCGACTGACGACCGCTGTCAAGACCAACACAACACGTTCGTAAACTTCGGGATAGTAAGGCCTCTCCACATTCCCGCGCGCAAACCACCTGCGAAACATCAGCGTAGTACCTATAGAGGTACAAGAGGCCGCTCTTGACTTCAAAAGTGCGGCAAAAAATACTTTGCCCAAATCGGAAAACCCGAGCCGTCGCTACACTATTTTCCGCGCACCATACAAATTTCAAATTGACCCACTCACACTACAAGAAACAGTTGCCGCACTCACGGAGCTGTCGTTGTTTGGAACCTATTATAATTCTATGGTAGTACCGTTCCGTGTATTTTTAGGCCCGGTTTCCACCAAAGCGGAGATGTGTTCGAGTATTTCCGCGCACCATACAAATTTCAAATTGACCCACTCACACTACAAGAAACAGTTGCCGCACTCACGGAGCTGTCGTTGTTTGGAACCTATTATAATTCTATGGTAGTACCGTTCCGTGTATTTTTAGGCCCGGTTTCCACCAAAGCGGAGATGTGTTTGAGTAACCAATCACGATTTCGTCATTTCGACATCTCCTATCCCTGTTTCGGAGATGTCAAAATGGCGAAATCACACAGCTCCTCCACTCCGCTACGCTTTGGTGGAAACCAGGTTTTACAGAGCCGTGAACGGAACGAGGAGAGGTCTTAAGGTACCTACTTATTTTCGAAGTCTACGATTCGGATCGTTTGAAATAATGGGGCCAATTTAGTTGTGCAAAATCTCTTAACTACTCGTAAGTTGACGAGTCTTAAACAATGTGATGAAATGACGAACTGGTAAATAAAAGCAAAAGAAACCGATTGTTTTATTGATTAGCTTTATTTGATCCTCTTAGAAACTTAGGTAATAACAGTAGGTACAATACGTGCCACTATAGATGAGACTTGATACACCAAACTTCGCAGTAGACGATTTCTAGGCTTCTTTAGCGGTATGACCCGTATGAGGTCTAGGCAATGACGAAATACATTACAGTAAGAGGACGGGAAAGATGTGACGCATGTTGAAGCCAAAAATTTCTCAAATATTATGGCGTCGCAGTGGCATTTCGGTACCGCTGACAGCACTATACCACTATCACTTACATTAGCATCATCAGTTTTGACAAATTAAAAATCCGGCTTCAGGGCGTAACCTAAAAATACATGCGTGACGTCATTAAGTCCTGATCCTTTATAATATCTATGTTTAATCAATGGGTCTAGGCGGAATGGGACGGGGCGTCATCGGGGCGGCAGAACGAGCGCGGGAGTTGCGGCCAAGTCTCATCATTCGTGGCGCGCATTAAATACGTACATAAATAAAAAAGTAAACTATTTTTTTAATATTTTACAGTTTGCTAATTCATGCATGACACCATGACAGATGATCAAATTCACTATAAAGTATTTTTTTTGGATCCTCCGACCAGCAGCTTTTGTGGTTCAGATCTAAAATGAATTTCGTATTGCTTCTTTTTTTACTTAATAAAAATATGAAATAATTATTTTAGCCAATAGAGACATACTATTTATTTTATTTATACAAATGTATAAAGTAGAAGTACAAATGATACTAACCTAATATTAGTCACAAAAGTTGGAACTATGAAACCGTTTACTTTTCAACTAACCAATATGTTTGGCAAACAAAAGTAGAAAAAAAATAGAGGGGCCACTGTCTATATAAAGAAGTAATCAATACCTACATATTATAATAAATCTGTAGAGGTCGAATTTCTGTACAAATAAAAAAAATGCTAAAAACGGAGTCAGGGGGATGTAAGAAGTGAAATAGAACTAATTTAAATTTTTTTCAAATTTTTTGTTTCTCTGTTTGTCTGTTTGTCTGTCTGTTTGTACGGGCTAATCTTTGGAACGGCTGGACCGATTCCAATGAAATTTTGTGTGGTGGTAGCTTTATGTCCCTGGTCAACATATAGGATACTTTTCATCCCGGTAAAATAAAGAGTTCCCGTGGGATACTTAAAAAACTGCAATTAATTTAACAGCTTTGTAAACAACAACTAATGAACTTAATTTAGTAAAATTTGTTATGCTGATTACTTATGTTGCCTCTTTAACAAATATATACCTAGTAAAACTTATTAATCCAATCGAGTTCCCGCGGGAAAGAAAACATTACAAAAACAGGAAAGGCAGGCGTCTTTCAAGTAACGGATTTAAATGAGATTTTATGATCCTACTTTATATAATATATGCCCGGTCAACATTTAAGATACTTTTCATCCTGAAAAATTTGAGAGCACCCGTGGGATGTTTAAAAAAACCTATAGCTACTTATCTACGTAGCACAATCAAAACGGGGTTGAAATATCGACAGTTTAAATCGTCCTTTTGATCGTGCAAATAGGTATTACAAGATAACCCGTACGTAGCAGGAACGGGTTGCTACGTACACAGCAGCGCATCAGAATGCTTAACTACAATATCTGGGCGTAGGTATCATCTCAGAATAAGATAAGTTTGGTTAGTATAGATATTACAATCCACGATGACACGCCCCACTCTGCCTTACTCCATGCGAATTGAGTAACATAAGCGATTTCGACAGAGATGTATAAGTAGAGGAAGACCAAAGAAGATATAGGTAAATTGTGTGAAAGAAGATAGCACGTTGACAGGAGAGATTGGAAGAAGACTCCTTTACGGGTCCATCGAACACAGGGACCACTCATTTATCTTGGGAAAAATTAAGAAATTCCACGGGAAACATTTTTGTAAAAAAAAACGAACTGCACGCGGGCGGAGCCGCGGGCAACAGCTAGTTTGGAATAAAATACTCACATAACACGGAAATATTCATGTTTACAATGACGCATTGAGTTAAACAAAAAAAATCATTTCGAGATTTTTTTGCCAAGCTGTACAGAGATATAATAAATAATGTTTCCAATACATAAATAATTGTGTGCTCATTCTCACGCTCAATTTAGAAAATTATTAGGAAAGCCTACTTCTGAAAAAATTAATCTATGACCTAAGAAATTTAATAGGATGGTTACACCTGAATTTTTGAATTCTAAATTTATACAAATCATAGTCAAACTCGAAACTTTACACCTCATGACCACCAAGGTTACAAATTATAACGTTCCTAACTTTCTGTCATGGAATTTTATTACATAAACCAAAAAAAGAAACTAAATACTGACTTACTTAAATTCATTTTGGAACCAAAAACGTCCATGTATTATTCTATTTATTAACTTAGATAATAATCCTATGTTATTATTCTAATTTCAAACTGGGACAGAAACCGGACTAAATCACTAAATGAAAGTAAGTATTACGTTAATTAAGTTTTGGATACTTGTACATTCCTAGATTTCTGTTTCAATTATCTAAAATCAAAATACATACTTTATTATAATAAGTTAAAAGTTTTCAATTAGTCCGGATAGCCCTAGTTAGTACAGAGCGTGCCACTAACATAATTGTTTGTCGTTTTATCTGCCATTTTTTAAGGTTTCCATACCAAAATGGTAAAAATGGTACCCTTATGGTGAGACTTTCTCCGTCCGTCCGTCTGTCACACTCGATTATTTCAGTAACTATCGAAGCTATCGACTTAAAATTTGGAATAATTTTAGGTAATAGTGACCCAACGTCATTGCAATCATAACAATTTGAAAAATATTTAGGGAGGGATAAACCAGGTTGTTGAAATTTCAAAATAAGATAACAATATTGAGTGGGGTACCAAATGAAAGGGCGTTACTACTTACTTAGTTTTGATTTATTGAGCAAACTGTCGAAAAAAATACCGTCTCCCCCCCTTATCTCCGGAGTTTCTGGTTCAAAAAAATTTGAAATAATTATCAATAGGTTTACGTATATTTTACAGGAAATTGTGTATTATGTCCGTTTATATAACAAAAACCCAAAATGCTTAGTTAAAAAAATCTGTTTGAACGCCATCTTATTCGTCATTGGCACGCACTGTAAATAATTTGTATTCTGATAGTTTTTTTTTTTCTACTGGAAGAATACGTCCATTCTAGTGAATTATGTACACATTTATTGTTATTAACTTTAAGTTGACTACGAAATAATTATTCAATATTTCAAAATCCAACATTCGAATCAGTCTTGAAACATATTTTGTTGTGAAGGGTAAACAAGTCTGATTGGAATAGTTAGGATAAAGTTTCTCAGTTCAGGGCGCGTTGGAACCCTCGTAAACTTAGTTTTTAAGTCGTTAAATAGTTATCACTATTAATAAGTATATATATATGTACCTACTTGACATTCATAAGTGCTAACAAGTAGTGGCCAATATGAAATAAATGATTTGAATTTGAATTTGAATTTGAATTTGAAAAAAGTTCAGACACGCAAATATACATATGTATTCTTCAATCGAGCTGTTTCTCCACGATAAACAAGAATATTAGGATGGTATGGTAAAATTAGCCGGCGACAAATTCAATTTCTAGACACCTCTTATATGATAGCTAACCTATATTAATTGCATTAAATGATATTGGAAACGAAAATTGCAATGACAGACATGTATTTATAGAGCTCCTTAGTCTACAACTAGCTGACCTGGCAAACGTTGTTTTGCCCTTAGGGTTAATAAAAAATAGATAAATTGAGATTTAAACTATCCTATCTCTCAAGTTGGATCGAACTGCACATGGTGTGCGAATTTTATTAAAATCGGTTCAGTAGTTTAGGAGTCCATTGAGGACAAACATTGTGACACGAGATTTATATATATTAGATTTGCAAAAAACTAAACAAAATTCGCTAAACAGAATTTGGCGAGCTAATATTATCTATCCACCTTAAAGGCTATGCACGTAACGTTTTCACACAACGAAGTGATGTGAATCACGATTGCCGACCACCAATAAATAATCGTAATTAAGTTTACGACTTTTTCAGTGTTCGGAAAAAATGATTTGATTTAAATGTAGTTTTCTAATACCTTTTTAAACATTTTACGTTCCATTACGTGAATAGGTCCCCTGAAGTCTGAAAAATTAAAGGTGTACGACATAATATCAATGTCCCACGTGAATTCAAACCGGTCACAGCAGCAGTCTGCCCTGCAGGATCTCGAGGGCCGCCTTGCGCCGCAGGTACGGCATGTGCGCCTGCGTAAAGGAGTAGGGCGCGTCGCGCGCGCTGAACTCGGCGAACGTGCACGCGAACATGCCGCAGTCGCTGCCGTTCATCTGCTGCGGGATGTCCTGCAACAGCGCGCCGAAAGGCGACGGTGAATGATCTCGTGAACTTATTGCCCTAATTAGCCGCAAGAATAAAGTAGAGAGCGATTTACATGACCAAAATAATTAAGAAAGAAAATAAATTTATTCAAAAGAATAGAAATAAGTACATGACAAAATTAAAATATCTTAAAATATAAAACTAAAAGAAAAAACAGTGAAATTATACAAACAAAATAAACATAAAACCCTATTTCTAAAAATTTGAAATGGTGGCGTCTCAGCATGAAAGCTCAGGCTTTAAAAGGCCTGAGCACTGGTTTTCAGAGCCACCAAATCTATAAAAATGCATAAATAATATACAAAAAATTTAAACAAATATAATAGGTATCAATCAATCAATCAATCAACCTATCGTCGTCCACTGCTGGACATAGGCCTTTCCGAGAGCGTGCCACCACACACGGTCCTCCGCCTTCCTCATCCACCCGCTACCAGCAATATATAATAGGTTCAGCGCAATATATAATAGGTATATTAGGAGTTCAGCGCGCGCGACGCGCCCTACTCCTTCACGCAGGCGCACGTTCAGCGCGCGCGACGCGCCGTACTCCTTCACGCAGGCGAACGTTCAGCGCGCGCGACGCGCCGTACTCCTTCACGCAGGCGAACGTTCAGCGCGCGCGACGCGCCTTACTCCTTCACGCAGGCGCACGTTCAGCGCGCGCGACGCGCCGTACTCCTTCACGCAGGCGAACGTTCAGCGCGCGCGACGCACCCTACTCCTTCACGCAGGCGCACATACCCTACCTGAAGGAGTAGGGCGCGTCGCGCGCGCTGAACTCGGCGAACGTGCACGCGAACATGCCGCAGTCGCTGCCGTTCATCTGCTGCGGGATGTCCTGCAACAGCGCGCCGAGGGGCGACGGTGAATGATCTCGTGAACTTATTGCCCTAATAAGCCGCAAGAATAAAGTAGAGAACGATTTACATGACCAAAATAATTAAGAAAGAAAATAAATTTATTCAAAAGAATAGAAATAAGTACATGACAAAATTAAAATTTCTAAAATATAAAACTAAAAGAAAAAACAGTGAAATTATACAAACAAAATAAACATAAAACCCTATTCCTAAAAATTTTAAATTGTGGCGTCTCAGCATGAAAGCTCCTGAGCACCGGTTTTCAGACGCCACCAAAGCAATAAAAATGCATAAATAATATACAAAAAATTTAAAAAAATATAATATATAAATACAAATTATATATTTTAATATTAGGTATAATTATTAAGTATATAATAAAATATAAAATACTATAATATACAGAGGCTAACGTATGGAAATAAAATACTACATAATACATTAATAAAATTAAGGCAAAAAATTACGTTGCTTTAGTTTTGCCTACAATTTCCATTACTTTCATTCATACAATTTGACTTTTTTATTATGTCATTACTCAATAAATAAATCAAGTGCGCTGCATGACGTAACAATTTGAACACAATGACCCGTGCAAAATTGAACGGACATTTTTTTGGACTCCTGTTGAAACCCGACTGCGCCAGGGAGATGTACAGCAGACGCAGGCTGGACTACGGTCCATCTCAAGGAATTGGTGACATGTACCTTGAGGTGGACAGTAGCCCCGCCCGCGCCGTCCAAGGGCTGCTGCTGCTCCTTCTTGTCCCGGTGCTCTTCAAATCAAAATCAAATCAAATAAAATTTATTTCAAAATAAGTACATCTAGAGTACACTTTTTGAAAGTCATACAATGTAACAATCATAATAATTTACAAATAATTATAGAAAACTGAAATAATAAATAGAAAACATATTAAATTATAACAAGACAAAGACGTGCAGCAACGTCGTGCAGATACAATTACCTTTAAGTTGACAGTAGCCCAGCCCGCGCCGTCCAAGGGCTGCCCCTTCTTGTCACGGTGCTCGTCGTGTACAATTACCTTCAAGTTGACAGTAGCCCAGCCCGCGCCGTCGAAGGGCTGCCCCTTCTTGTCGCGGAGCTCGTCGTGTACAATTACCTTCAAGTTGACAGTAGCCCAGCCCGCGCCGTCGAAGGGCTGCCCCTTCTTGTCGCGGAGCTCGTCGTGTACAATTACCTTTAAGTTGACAGTAGCCCAGCCCGCGCCGTCGAAGGGCTGCCCCTTCTTGTCGCGGTGCTCGTCGTGTACAATTACCTTTAAGTTGACAGTAGCCCAGCCCGCGCCGTCGAAGGGCTGCCCCTTCTTGTCGCGGTGCTCGTCGTGTACAATTACCTTTAAGTTGACAGTAGCCCAGCCCGCGCCGTCGAAGGGCTGCCCCTTCTTGTCGCGGTGCTCGTCGTGTACAATTACCTTTAAGTTGACAGTAGCCCAGCCCGCGCCGTCGAAGGGCTGCCCCTTCTTGTCGCGGTGCTCGTCGTGTACAATTACCTTTAAGTTGACAGTAGCCCAGCCCGCGCCGTCGAAGGGCTGCCCCTTCTTGTCGCGGTGCTCGTCGTGTACAATTACCTTTAAGTTGACAGTAGCCCAGCCCGCGCCGTCGAAGGGCTGCCCCTTCTTGTCGCGGTGCTCGTCGTGTACAATTACCTTTAAGTTGACAGTAGCCCAGCCCGCGCCGTCGAAGGGCTGCCCCTTCTTGTCGCGGTGCTCGTCGTGCAGGTACTTCAGCAGCGCGTCGAGGCACGCCTGGTTGCGGCCGCCCATGCTATCCAGGTAGCTGATGCGCTTCTCCCGGAAGTCGATGAGGCTGAGGCACCAGTGCACGCCCAGGTGGACGGGCACCACCATGAGGTCGTGCGCGAATATGTCCACCTGCAACGATAAGTCGCCAGGTGATAGTTTTTGATGAGTTCTCTAGTTGCTGGTTGTTTTTGTGGGAGTAATTACAGATACGGAAACTAGGAAGGCTTTGCATAAAGTTGGTACCACAATATACTGTAGGCCAACGTAGTGTACAGAATAACAAATGTTACATCTCATAGTATGAGACTTCTGTTATAAGGTTCACTCGTTTTTAAGGTTCTACACAAAAATGTTAAAAATGGAACCCTTATAGTAAGAATTTCTCCATATACACTGGACTAGTTTTGTTGATTTTACCCAGATCAGTATCACAGCTATCCTGCCGTGAAGCAGTATTGTAAAGTAAGTATGTTCCAATTTCAAGGACACTAGCCGTAACAAATGCAGGGTACTTTAATTAACAACTAATATCTTAGAATGAGAAACAGTGGAGAGCGTCATTCTAAGTCATTTTGATCATAACTGTCTTTTCATTTGATACCTGTATTGAGGAAGTTGTGAAAAAATATTATGTAATCCCTTGAGGCCAGTGACAGTAAGTACAGTACCAATTAATTCAACTTTCAAATGAAACCAAAATAGTTTCATCCGTTCAAAGCAATGATGTCACAGACAGACACACATGATAGGCTTCTATTGCCCTGGCTCACCTTCCGGGTCCACCTCCTGAGGCCTGGCTGGCCGCTCTGCATGAGCTTGGGGTAGAAGAAGGTGTTGGTGGCGTACACCTTGGGCAGGTCCTTGCGCTCCTCGCTGCGCTGCATCAGCAGGTTCATGTAGAAGTTGATCACCTCGTCGTTCAGCCAGTTGAGGCCGGCGAGGGTTTGGAGGTCTCTCCTGGAAACAATCACAACGTGAACATGATACAATGATCAAATTCTCAACTTGTCATACTGGCAGGCCTGTATTTAAAATATTTGACGTCGATATAAAAGCTACTGCAGACTGGAGATGGCAAGGGATTTCAATTTTTACCTATAGACATTCAAACATATCTTAAGAAATACGACATAAACTGCTACTCTTTAAAATAATGCCGCGGTGTCTAAAGGACATTCAATCGTATAGGAATTAGAGGCGCGGCAAGACATGGCACGCCGTGGTATTCAATGTCCAGAAAAAAAACAAGTTATTTTGTAGTTATTTCTACGTGTTCAGTTCACAATAGATGTAGCTATCTATGGCCACTAGTTAAAGTAGCATTTGACTGTGGCTCCACTGTCGTGAATTTGGGTCTGCACCTTGGTTATTTTTTAGCGCCAAAAATCTGCTATTTTGATCTTTTAAAAATGGGAAATGCTTTGCAAAAAACCAACTTCAAATGCCACTACAAGGAGTGAAATAATTTTTAATGTACACCAATTCGAAGTAGAAGGTACACACAAAAAAATATAACCCTTCCTGCAGTCAGGTAATAAGAAAATTGCAAACCTGTGTATCCTTAAATTGAACTTCTCTACCAGCAATTGTCCCGTGGGCCCTGGACCGAGCGCCTTCTTAACTAACAGCTCCTGCTCTTTCGTGAGCACTGGCAGCTCCACCGTCGGTTGAGGCTCCTCTACCAAACTCTCCGGCAAAGACAGCTCAGTTTTCAACCTACGCTCTAAATGTGCTACCCTCTGTTCATGGTTTACTTTAGAGATGATATCAGATTCTCGCTTCACATCTGTTATTTTTTCTTTTCTTTCCCTATGTATCTTCTTATATCTAGAGTCTAAATCTGACAGCCATTTGTCTGAAAACAGCTCTTCATTTTTAAAATTTTCCTTTAATGAGTTCTTCCTATCAATTTTTGTGGATGACGTTGTCGATGTTTCTGATGGTACGACCTCGACTTCTGAATCCGATGAAGTTATAGATGCGACTGTGATTGGATCATATTCACTCGAAGCTTCGTTTATTGTGTCAGCACTTAACCCTTTACCCACAAATTTTATTTCGTTCAAAGCGTTCCTTTGTGCTTTTTGTGTTAATCTAAACGATGCTGCGTCACTCGCTAAGCTATATATATCTAAGGGTTTGTTTGATGCGTCTGGTTTCATGGAATCGGCTACTCTTTTTATTAGTTCTTTATAACTTCTTTTTTGGTCCAAGTTGAAGACCTCTGATAATGTTGATCGAGCATTTCCGTTAAGTGTAGAAAATCTATTTCGTGAGATATTATTGGATTTTTGCTGCATCCATTTTGGTAAGGGTGGTGCAGATTTTTTGTAGAGCTTAGAAACGCCTGCAGGGCCCCGAAATTTGCTAGGTGATTGAGTTGTAGCTCTTTCGTTAATATTTCGGCAAATTTTATAATATTTGACGCCATCATCTCTTTTGTCCTTATTTCTACTTGCAAAGTGGTATGAGGGTGGTGTAACCTCTTTAACAAATACTACATCATCATCATCATCTTCACTATCGTGAAGTATTACTTCATATTTTTTTCTTTCTTTGGGTGTTTCTGTTTTAACTAGTACAACCTAAAAACAAAGAAAAGTTGCACGTTAGTAGCTTGGGCATGGAGTATAAAAAACAAAGAATATTAAAAAATCTCAAGTTTATAAACATTGTATAAGGCTTTTTAAAAACGAATAAACTTTATCAAAACTGTTGGAACACTGCAGGATTGAATAAGATCATATTTGTTCTAAGAAAACTGTAGTTACTATGGTAACATGAATTCTGATGAAAACTTGTAATATTGCTATGTTATTATTAGACCATGGTAGAAAACTTTGAAAATCTTAGAAGTTGAAAAAATAATAGTAGGTTGAAACTTGGAACCCATTGGGAAAGGAAGAGGATATAACAAAAATTAAAGGAAAAATAATTTACTACTACAATTTTTACAATTTTTTAATGAAATTAAAATCAATTTTTTCCTTTTCAATTAATTAATACTAATTTCATTAAATACCCATTTCATATTTTACCTGATAGAAAATCTATGAGATTTTGTAAATCCTATACCTTTAAATGAGCAATTCTTGTATATTTATCTGAATCTTGGAAATGGCTCGAACGAAATTTAGTATACAGGGGGTTTTGAGGGTGATAAATCGATCTAGCCAGGATTTTTATAGATAATGACATATTTACTTAAAAAAATAAACACAATACCCATTTCATATTTTACCTGATAGAAAATCTATGAGATTTTGTAAATCCTATACCTTTAAATGAGCAATTCTTGTATATTTATCTGAATCTTGGAAATGGCTCGAACAAAATTTAGTATACAGGGGGTTTTGAGGGTGATAAATCGATCTAGCCAGGATTTTTATAGATAATGACATATTTACTTAAAAAAATAAACACAATACCCATTTCATATTTTACCTGATAGAAAATCTATGAGATTTTGTAAATCCTATACCTTTAAATGAGCAATTCTTGCATATTTATCTGAATCTTGGAAATGGCTCGAACGAAATTTAGTATACAGGGGGTTTTGGGGGTGATAAATCGATCTAGCCAGGATTTTTTTAGACAATGACATATGACAAATGAATGACATACTGATAAGTGGTAGATTGCTCTGTTGTCGTTGCTAGCCTATTTTTAGTATTTATACTTATTTTGTTAAATGGTGATAACATAAAAAAAATACCCGGCTGAGTTTGTTGTGGTCTTCTTCTCAGCGGCAGGGCGCGTTTGGAACCCTCGTAAACTTAGTTTTAAGTCGACTTGTAGTTATCACCATTATTATGCAAGAAATATCATGCCGACGTTCGCAAGTGCCTGTATGTTATGACTTTTTGACTTTTATATTTTTTCCTAAACAGATTTCAAAGAACAAAAAGCCCACAGACTTTAATTAAAAAATTAAATACAAATCTTAAATTAAAAAATTACAGTTTATAAAATTGGATTGAGATTTGAGATGAGATTTAGAGAGATTTGAGAGAATGAGAGAGAATTACAAACAAAAGACCATACCTCATCATCCTCATCCTCTTCATCATCAATCACCTGATGAACCACTGGCTTCACCTGCTGTAGCCTCACTATCCGTGAAGGGGTAGAAGCTTTAATGGGGCTGGCCACCAGTTTGACAGGAGCAGACTGCAACCTGCTGCCAATTGTGGATCCGAGGTGAGGTGTGGAGGTGCTAGGATGGCCGGGTTCCACTTGTATTGGGACGTATCTCACATTCTTTGCTGGTTTCTCATTACCGTGCCACATATCTGAAAATATTTTGACATTTTACTGCATCAACATGATAGTTTTTATCCACAGGCTATTTACACTATTATAAAATTTACTGCACATCTTTTGATTTTATTTTGTATTTAATCAAATATTTTCAAATTTCATCTTAAGAAATGTATAGGCGTCTTCTTTGATTATTTACTCTATAGATAACGCGTCACATAATAATAAGCGATGCAACAAAAAGTGGCCAGTATTATTGAGCGTGTGTGCGTGAGTCACGCACACACGCATAGAATAGCTATGTCTTACGTCAGCGTCATTTGCATTTGGGAGTTACCAGCTTATGTATCTATCCCTATAAAATGGGGAAAATCTGTAAAATGATTTCATAATGTTAATAAAATCATAATTATTATAAATTCATTTGAACTTTTATTGTCTGCTACACAGCATCGTATTGAAACGCTGAAACTGCTTTGAACACGGTAACTTCTTTCGGCGCTGAGTGACGGTCTTTGTGTTAAGATAAGAATAGAAAATTTTCGAACATTTGCAGAAAGCATAGAGAAAGAACGTGTTCAAAATTTAACAAGTGGCCGCCATTTTGAACTTTTTTGTTATTGGACCGAATTCTTTCAAAATCGTTATCTGACCTTTTCAGTTACCTTAGAAAAGGAATCGGCGATGAAAATTAAAAAGTGGCCGCCATTTTTAACATTTTTGTTATTTGACCAAATTCTTTCAAATTCGACATCTGACCATTGCAGCATAGAGAAACAATGAGTACAATCTGTGATCAAAATTGAAAAAAATTGGCCGCCATTTTGTTTTTTATTGTTACTGGACCGAATTCTTTCAAAATCGACATTTGACCATTGCAGCAAACATTCTGTGATCACAATCGAATAAATTGGCCACCATTTTGCACTTTTTTGTTACTGGACCGAATTATTAACATTGCAATGGTTAGATGTCGAATTTGAAAGAATTTGGTCAAATAACAAAAAAGTTAAAAATGGCGGCCACTTTTTAATTTTCATCACCGATTCCTTTTCTAAGGTTGCTGAAAAGGTCAGATTTCGATTTTGAAAGAATTCGGTCCATTAACAAAAAAAATCAAAATGGCGTCCATCTATTTTCATTTTGAGATTAGTTTCCTATTGTATGATCATAGGGAACCCAATATTATATTGATTTTGTAACAATTCGGTCCACTAACAAAAAAATTCTAAATGGCGTCCATTTATTTTTATTTTGACATCAGTTTCCTTTTTAATGATCAGAGGGAACCCCATATATCGAATTTGAAAGATATCGGGCCGTTAACAAAAAAATTCAAAATGGCGTTCATGTATTTTTTTATTTTGAGATCAGTTTCCTTTTTATTATCATAGGGATCCCCATCGATTTTGAAATCGTGAATGATTTAGATATCGAATGATCAAAGTGAGCTCCATATACCGAATGTGAAAGAATTCGATCAATTAACAAACAAGTGAAACAAAATGGCGTCTCTTTGTTTTAATTTTGACATCAGTTTCGTTTTGGCAACATAACCCATACATAGTACCTTGATCAGCTTTAAAAATAGAATAATTACTATTGCAGCGTACGGGAAAATTCGCAATCCTAAATTTGGGTAAATGGCAACACCTTAACAAGAGGCATCGGTTAAGTGGAAAAAAATATATCGTGATAATTATTTTTGTTTTTGATAATTACTATTCATTTTGAGTTACTTACCGATGGTAAGAGATTTTATTAATTGTTCGTAAGCGTCCGCTGTAGTTTCTACAGACTTTTATTGCACAACTTGCCATTTTAATACTAAAATAAAGCAAATCAAAAGTAAAGCCGTGCGTGCGTGTCTCTTGAAGTGAGAATCGACACTGAGGAGCGGTGAGCACTTTAGACGTGAACAGTTCTCGCCTATTTTTTTCGATGCTTTAGTGCACCTAATGCTCTATCTTTAGAGTAAATAATCAAAGGGCGTCTTATATTACTAGAGTCTGGGCCCATAACCCAATAAAAATAATAATTACAGTGGACTATACTAATAAATAAAAATTTTATTTATCTCAAATCATGTTACATTATTTAGTTTTTAATGTTTTTCACCAAATGTCAAAGAACGAACGTTTTCTTCTTATTTTTTAAATCTTGATGTAACAGGATTAACAAATAGGTTCACTATTTCTAATAACATCTTTTGCTATAAACACCTACTCAATAGAACACAATAATTTATACCCAGAAATTCAAGATTTAAAATGTAAACAAAGAAGTGTCATCAGAAGCTGTAGAAGTGTAGTAGGATCTAGACTGATGGAAGACTGCTGGAAGCCTTTAGATGCCCTAAGAAATTGCAATAGTTGGCACTGAAATGGCTAATAAACTTGCAAAGCTGGGTATAACCCGCACTCTACACTACTCGCGATGTTGACCAAAGTGGGACCGAAGTTGAACGGAGCGAGCAGTGTCAAGGGTCACTTCGTTTAACTTCTCCAACATTTTTTCTCTTCGTCTTACTTCTCTTTCTTAGTAATTCGGTAAACTTTCTGAGTACTTTGCCAACGAACTTCGCAAGTAGTGTAGAGGCCGGGTAAGGGTGTGCATGATATTAAAACTAAGTCCTTCTGTGATATCCCATTAAGCTTAGCTAAGCTTACCCTGTCAACATATTATAGCTGTTTAAAAACAAACAGACCATGGAGCTACACTACTGGTCAAGGCCACTCAAAAGCGCTAATAAGGAGCATCTGTTAGACAATACAAACTCTCTAATGAAATATTGAACTTATTCCTTAATAAGTTCAAAATGGCTGTGATATGAAAGCTCATTAATAAAGCTTACAACGGTATTATTGAACATATACATGAATCAAATCCTTGGGTGTGACAGTGAACTGCTGTAACTATACTAGCTCAATTAGTTTTAAAAGAGCTACTGTGAAACGGTGATAACAAAAAACAAAACCCAGTTGAGTTTGTTGTGGCCTACTTCTCAGTGCAGGATGTGTTAGAAGCTTCACAAACTTAGTTTTAAAACGACTAGTTATAGATTTCACCAAAAAGATAATAACACCATTTGTGTTATTATCTTTTTGGTGGTGGTGGTGGCTCTTAAAAGGTCAAGAAAATGACCTTTTAAGAGCCTGAATGTTAGGCCTATGGAAAATAAAGATATTTTGATATGAAAAACCACTTTCTAGTGCCAATGGTTTTAGTATTTCACTATATACTTATTTAACACTGTTTTTTTTTTATTTTCCTAGATTATTTTGGTTTTGGTTCATGAGAAAACTTTCTACCCTCTAGTCGTTCTACATAATCAAATACATAATAATATAATACTTAATAATATAGTTATAATCATTACTTACCTCTTGAACCAACAACGTCCGGAAAAGATGTTTGCCTAAGACGCTTCAATCTTTTCACTGTTGGAGTATCATCATCATCAGACAAATTATCGTCGTCATTCCTGAAAAAACATAAACCCATTAAAGAGTTGAACCGGCGCTGCGAAAACCACGTTCTAACGGTAAAAAGTGAAAACACACTTCCATAATCTTGATGCAACGTTCAGTGGTATTTTGATCATATTATTTTATTTTCGTAGAAACTGACTGTGTTAGTAATTGCTTGCAGACTTTGCCGCCATAATCGAAAAAATAAATTCAATGTTGTAAAATGCAAACATGAAATGTCATACCTGTCTCTTTTGAAGCTTGCATTTGTCGTTGAAACGACGTCGTCGTCGCCAACTAATAACTTGCTGAGAAAATTGCGTACATGAGCCAATGCGGACCGCATTTTAGCAAAATGGTTTTATTATTTTCCCATCACCATATAATTAGAAACCACTTGAAACTATAAAAATTATAAACTCAAAACTGGAAGTAAGACACAAATCAAGCCGCAAACGGCAAATCACCGGCAAATCGTACTGCAAAAAATGTCACCATAGACTCAACAACACCACAGAACGGAGAACCACACACAGAACCTCGGAGGCTCGGACGAAGATCACCTTGATTCTTCGTCCGAGCCTACGAGGAACGAAACTACAAGTGGACCAGCTGTAGTTTTCTACATAGTACATACACATTTGCGTTTATATGTTGCGTGAAATCGACATAGCTATAACAAACATTACACTGTCTCTTTCTAACTAATTCAAAATTGTTTACGTTAAACGAGATAGCAACATATTTTTTTTCTGATTTCGGCAACACTGAAGTTAGAAAAAATAGCCGGGTGGCCAATTCTCCATAATTTGTCGCATTTTGTAGATTCAAACATGTCGAAACATGTATACAAAGTTTATGCGTATCATGTTTTTTGAAATATTTGACAATCATTTTATATTCTATCATTTATTTTTATTACAATTAAATAATATTTTTAAAAATGTTCCTAAAAAAAATTAAAAAACATGTTTAAAAATATTAAAAAATTGAGTCCACCACTGGTCGCGGAGCCTTAACGACCCAAGCTACCAGTGGTCAGGGTTCAAGAGTGAAGAACCTCCTCACAATGCGTGCCGTTTCCAGGACCACTGCTTTCTGTATACGGCCCTTGATCCAACAGTTGAGCGAAAGCTTCTTAAGATGTTGGTCGAAGTTTTTCGCTATAAGACCGTTAACTGAAACGACTAGGTATCGGAACAATAATCGTCGAGTTCACACTCCACATGGCGGTAATCTCATGAGCAAGGTCTAAGTACTTTGATAATTTTTGATAAAAAAATAATAAATAATAAAAATGACAATCATATTATTATTATTCTAATTTACGTGCGGATTATAATTGACCGCTTTTAGCTAGCTACCGCTTGTAAGAGAATAGCTACTCTAAATTAACAAGAATAAGTCTCATTTTAGCTTAACAAAAATGTTTGGATCGCTCTCTTGTTATATCTATTATCTCTATGGTATAGTTCAAGTAGTGATTATATACTCTTTGGTATAGTTCTTGTCACAGACCACAAAACTAGGTTGGTTCTTGTTTTTTAACCTAAGTCCTAACCGCGGTACAAAGACAAAGTAAATATAAGGACAGGAAATTGTCAGTCTTATTGGGTGGGTATATCCGCCATCTTGTGTCGAATTGAAATAGCCAATCAGAGCCATCGGCCAATCACAGATAGGCACCAGACAGCTGATCAGAATGGCTGCTCTAACTATCTATCGATATGGAAATATTATCGATGTAGTAAGTAGTTCGTGGTTAGTCATTAAAGATTTGAGAGAGCAAAAATGAATGAACATAACCTACCGTTAAAAACCTACTGATAAAAATTAATTGCTAACGGTTTTGAAATCAGTCGCCTTGATGCGAAGTAACGATTATCTTAAGGAGCACACCACGGGTGTGCCCGCGAAATTCAAATTTTTCGTGGTTTTTCGCGATTTTTAAGCTAATAAGACGTAATAGGCTTATGGCCGTCAAATTGCGATAATCCCAATATGTTCTTCACGTATTTATATAAAAATCTCTGCTCGAAAGTGTCGAGTTAAAGAAATTAGTCCAAGATTTGCGAGTTACTCACATAAAACTCGATACTCGGATTAATTTCCTAGGATACACATTTTTATGCAAAGATTTTGATATAATCATGTAAAGATGATACTGCCATTCTCGCAAATTGATTGCCATAAGCCTATCATTTCTAATTAGCGTACGAATTGCAAAAAACCACGAAAATTTTGAATTTCGCGGGCAGACCCGTTGATTTCACGTTAAGAACATACAGTATTACGAGTCGTATACATTTTTCTCCGGAGATGCAAAATTATTTTTTTGTGGAATAGGTTACAACTCCTCTTTAATCCTCAGTTTCTCTCACCCATTTCAAAGCTCGGTCAACGGACTTTTGCGGGACTCCTATTTCTGGGTGGTCATGATAATAACTACCAATAAAGATCCTATACGTCAACTAATTTGTCGGGGTTCTCCAAGTCCCGAGCTCGCATCGGTCGCTCCCGGATCCTAATATTTGTAACAAACATCTAATCTGCAAATAGCGTAGATCTGTAGTAGCTGAGACTTCCAGTTCAAATGTTCAAAGTTCAATATGGCAGCCATTTTTTCAATTTTGACCACAAATTACATGTCTTTGCTTGCTGCAATGGTTTTTGTAATTTAGTCATTTCGAAATATGAACAATTATTTTCTTAAAATACAGTCCCGCCAAACTGACTTACAGTTGTTACTTAAAAGTTGTCAGACATCGATTTTAAAAAAAATCATCATTCATGAAAAAAGTTTAGAAATTTTCACTCCTTACAATTTGAATTTCGAAAATTCCCGTCTTTGTACAGAATAAACAAATATTCTGTAGATTCATGACCTAATAATATGAACCTGAGTACTAAATTTTACATCTCTACGACTTTTAGTTTTACCGGAATCCGTGGAACAACGAAAATGCCTCACTCCTTTATTTATATCATTATATAAAATTTACGGAACCGTTCATGCATGAGTCCGACTCGTACTTGTTTGTCTTTGGCCTACTCTCTGTTTCTTTTTTATAACTTTAATCTATATTATTGTCTATTGCGTGTTAGTTTTGCTTATGTATTTATGTCTGTTTATGACAGTTATTAGGTTTTGTGGGTTGTGGTCAGCAATATTATTATAATATTTACCTGATGTGCTGAAAATTTTATTTAATTCATACAAAATAAATTCACATCTCCGGGAAAAAATAAGTATGCGTGGGTCTTCTCGTTCTACTGAATCTCCCTTAATTCATCGTAACTTCAAACTAAGGCGACCGGATTTAAACCAACAGCCAATACTTTAACAAATCCCGCGAGACGAGCGATCTATTCCTGAAGCCTTTTCCTCTATTATAAAAGTTTGCAATAGATAATAGCTATAGAAAAGCTTTAGTTTCTGTAAACCCCCGATATTTTTTCCTATCTACTCAGCTATCACAAGCATAGTATGAAATTTATCGATAACGGTATAATAGTAGTCATCTTTGACATGAAGCAATGCGCATGTCAAAGTGCGACACTTTATGGCGGTTTTTGCCACCCCGACACATATAGTGTTAAGTAAACTATGGCCTCTCTAGTCTCTATATATATATGTTTAAATTCTCTAAGCCGCGGTAATTTAACCTATTTTTACTCTTCACACAATTAATAAATAATTGTAAATTGGATTCAAATCGAATAATTACTCGAGAGACGTGGAATTTCGTTCTTAACAATATTTAAATATCTATAAACCTTGTTGCCAGTTTCTTGTGGGATCTTGGGGTACCAAGGGCAAAATGTTACAACCTATAAAGCATGTTTTACACCAGAAAAAGATAATACTGGCAAGTGGATCACCGAGGAGAAGAGAATTAGTTGAAAATATTGTAAGATTTTGTTGAAATATGGCATAATATTGTTATTATATTTATGTTTCAATTTATAATTTTTTTACCATACCATATTATCTACCGTTATCAATACATATAATTAATCTGTAGAGGTTGAATTTCCGTACAAATAAAAAAAATGCTAAAAACGCAGTCAGGGGGATGTAAGAAGTGAAATAGAACTAATTTAATTTTTTTTCAAATTTTTTGTTTCTCTGTTTATCTGTTTATCTGTTTGTCTGTTTGTCTGTTTGTCTGTCTGTTTGTATGGGCTAATCTTTGGAACGGCTGGACCGCTTCCAATGAAATTTTGTGTGGTGGTAGCTTATGTCCCTGGTCAACATATAGGATAATTTTCATCCCGGTAAAATAAAGAGTTCCCGTGGGATAGTTAAAAAACTGCAATTAATTTAACAGCTTTGTAAACAACATCTAATGAACTTACGAGTAATTTAGTAAAATTTGTTATGCTGATACCTTATGTTGCCTCTTTAACAAAATATATATATAGTAAAACTTATTAATCCAATCGAGTTCCCGCGGGAAAGAAAACATTACAAAAACAGTTAGCAGGCGTCTTTCAAGTAACGGATTTAAATGAAATTTTATGATCCTACTTTTTATATATATATGCCCAGTCAACATTTAAGATACTTTTCATCCTGAAAAATTTGAGAGCGCCCGTGGGAAAAAGAGCGAGAGGCCGCTCACCAACCAGATGGTCGGACCAACTAAGGGATTCCAAATGCAAGTTTACACTATTGCACGGCTGGCCTCCGACAGAACCCGATGGAAAACTTTAATCCGCGCGAGGTTGCAACCCCAGGACCACGATCTTCAGGAATGAAGAAGCGACTGGAGAGAGAGAGAGAGAGGGATGTTAAAAAAAATCTATAGCTACTTATCTACGTAGCACAATCAAAACGGGGTCGAAATATCGACAGTTTAAATCGTCCTTTTGATCGTGCAACTAGGTATAACTATACAAGATAAACCGTACGTAGCAGGAACGGGTTGCTACGTACACAGCAGCGTATCAGAATGCTTAATTATAATATCTGGGCGTTGGTATCATCTCAGAATAAGATAAGTTTGGTTAGTATAGATATTACAATCCACGATGACACGCCCACTCTGTCTTACTCCATGCGAATTGAGTAACATAAGCGATTTCGACAAGAGTGTATAAGTAGGATGGAAGACCAAAGGTAAATTGTGTGAAAGAAGATAGCACGTTGACAGGAGAGATTGGAAGAAGACTCCTTTACGGGTCCATCGAACCCAGGGACCACTCATTTATCTTGGGAAAATTAAGAAATTCCACGGGAAACATTTTTTTAAAAAAACGAACTGCACGCGGGCGGAGCCGCGGGCAACAGCTAGTCTGCTATATAAATTAAGATAAAATGAAATTGACTTTTTTCCATGAACAGGGTCTAAAAGTAGAGCTTTGCCCCTCATTATTTGAAGAGAACCTCAATCCAAAAGCGTTCAACAGCTTCTCTACATTTGTGGAGGAGACAGCATTGCAGAAAGTGCTAGAGGTGGAGAGCAGGTTGAAAGCACAGGGGACTCCGCCCGATGTTGTGATAGGAGCTGATACCATGGTCACTTTGGACGGAACCATGTTTGGGAAACCAACCTCGGAGGACGAAGCTTTTGATATGCTGAAAAGGTTATTGTCACTAATGTTATACAATACATATAATCTTAGTGTCATTTTGGCTTTATTGGTTTAATGTTCAACAAACAGTATTTTTGATTATGAGATGGAGTCAGTTCTCTGGCAAAATATCGGATCAGGCTTGTCTGTCAATAAAACAGTAAATTATCACTACCTATTTTATCTACCACTTTATCTACCACTTATCTCAGTTCATCTACCATGTATAACTGGAAATGAGCTGCAGAGAAGCACGATTCATCTTTATCAACCACCACCATATGCAATGATAATTAGTACTCTTGTACCACTATATGCAGTGATAAGTAGTACTCTTGTACCACCATATGCAGTGGTAAGTAGTACCACCATATGCAGTGATAAGTTAGTACTCTTGTACCACCATATGCAGTGATAAGTAGTACTCTTGTACCACCATATGCAGTGATAAATAGTATTTTTGTACCACCATATGCAGTGATAAGAAGTACTCTTGTACCACCATATGCAGTGATAAGTAGTACTCTTATTGCTGACTCTGTGAGGGTAGATACCTCATTGTCAGCTATTCTGCCATGAAGGAGTAACTTGTGATACACTTTCATTGGCACTGTAATGGCCGATGTGATAACTTGGCAAAAGAACTGATGTTTCAGGTGATGAGCATATCATATTATGTTATCACAATGGAAAAAGTGAAAAGTGGACACAAAAAAATAAGAACAATGAGTTGGAAATAATGAATATAATATTTATGTTTATTTTTTTTTTTTACCAGTCTGTCAGGCCGCAGCCACACAGTGTACACAGGGGTGGTAGTCAAAGCTTTGGATAAAGTGGTGAAGTTTACGGAGAAGACAGATGTGGTGTTTGGAGAACTGGATGATGAACAGATTAGAGGATATATTGCTACTGGGGAACCCATGTAAGGAAGAAAGCTTTATCTATACATATTTAGCTTCATAAGGTTCCAATGTTGCCCAATATTTTTTTTTTGTATTGTGGAAATCTTGCAATCAGTCTGTTGACTATGAGCAGATGTGTTGCATGACATTGGCGGTATGGCAAGATTACTTCCCAATCAGGAAGATCCCCCTTATGCCACCTTCGGCTGTCTAATTATGGGTTTCAGCATGTGATTCCCATTTAGACATTATACAACGGGCACAAAACTACATACTAAAGCAAATTGCCAACGCCTCATGGTATCTACGTATAAGTGAGATCCATGAGCAGCTCAACATTAAAACTGTCAGGGAGGAAATAAACAGCTACATTTCCAATTACAAATGTAGGCTAACCAGCCATCCGAACCACCTAGCTGTACAGCTTACAATGCCAGAAGTGATTCGAAGAAGAAGTGATTAGACAGCCGAAAGTGACATGTTGCCCAATATAACGCAATATTAATAGGTTCACTGACAATTTTTAAACAAAAAAATTCCTGAATGAAAAACCATTAAGACTGTTTTTAAAGATCCCCTAGTGGAGTGGCGCGGGTTCGATTCCCGCCACGTGCTTTATATTTTTATAACCGTGGGTTACCCACCTACCAGCAAAGACGAACTACCAAGTGATGTAGTGTTCCGGCGCAATGCTGTGTAAAAACCATTGGGGATACTTACTCCGTTTGAATTAGTACGATAACATCTTTGGCTGTATCTTCACTTACTATCAGTTATGAACACAGTCAAGTAGGTACTATAGATGTTTCAAAGCACGATGACGCGCCCCACTCTCAAACTCCTGAGTGAAAATTAAGCTATTAGTGGTCTTCGTGGATTGAAATATCTATAACTTGTGTGAGAAATATCACAGGTGTGCCCGCGAAATTCAATTTTTTTGTGGTTTTTCGCGATTTTTATGCTGATAAGACGTAATAGGCTTATGGCAGTCAAATTGCGATAATCCCAAGATCATCTTCACGTATTTACATAAAAATCTCTGCTTGAAAGTGTCGAGTTAAAGAAATAAATCCGAGATTTGCGAGTTGCTCACTTAAAACTCTTTACTCGGACTAATTTCCTAGGATAGACATTTTTATGCAAAAATTTCGATATAAACATGTAAAGAAGTAACTGCCATTCTCGCAAAATTACTGCCATAAGCCTATTATGTGTAATTAGCGTACAAATTGCAAAAAACCACGAAAATTTTGAATAACGCGGGCAGACCTGTTGAGTTCGCCGTAACCTATTTGTTTGCACTGTACAGGGACAAAGCGGGCGGCTACGGGATCCAGGGCGTGGGGGGCACGTTCGTGGAGCGAGTGGAGGGCGACTACTTCACGGTGGTGGGGCTGCCGCTCTACAGGCTGTGCTCCGTGCTCTACCAGATGTTTAAACATAGATAACTATAAATATCTGTGGACCTGGCTCGATGACGTCACGTCGTGTCAGCGCTCTGATATGGTGCGCAAAACAATGGTGCCGGGGCGAGCGCGGGGAGGTGAAAGGAGATCGGGAAGGGGGTACGCATTCCAGCGAGGTCCACAGATATTGTAACCGAGTATTGACGACCGTGGTTGAGTGGTTAGCGTGCCGGTTTTCAAGGCGCCGCCATCTCTGAGATCCCGGGTTCGATCCCCGGTCGGGGCGATGTAGGAAAATAAGTTTTCTACATTGTCTCGGGTCTGGGTGTTGTGGTACCTTCGTTGTTTCTGATTTCCTTAACACAAGTGCATAAGCTAGGTACTTGCTAAGGGATCGGAGCAATGTCTGTGATGTTGTCCACTATTTATTTATTTAACTATTATATTAATAATTATTATTACACTATAATATTGTACAACCTACGGGCTCAGTGGTTGGCCTGCTAAAATCAAATTTCATTTTTTTTTTAATTTGTATGCAAATTACACTCTGTAGGACATTAAAATTGCGGCAAAGGCCTTATCATCTTTACAATAATATGATTATATGAAACTCTTTGTTCAGAACTAGGTACAATATACGTCGGTGCTCAGAACGTTTTAGGTACCTACTTTAGGAAATTTATTTTTAAGCAAAAGTTTTATTATAAATAGGCGATGACGATACTGCCATTCCCGCAATTTAATTGACTCTAAGAGTTGAGCCTACAATGTATTTAAATTGAAAAAAACCAAATAGAATTTGAATTTTGCCGTTATTGACGTTTAGTTCACTAATCACTACTAATTACTATTTTTATCCCATAAAAATTAATAAGTTCATACTATACAGACCACATGTTACACAGGTGTAAAAAGTTTATAGTTTAAGTGTGGAAATTGTTTAAGTAATAAATGTATATTGTGAATATTTTATAGTGTTAGTGTTATAATTTCTTGGGGTGATGGCAAATCAATATTTTATTAGGTATCTCTGAGCACGCCATCTACTTTGAAAGCTTAGTAATAATTTAGAAAGTTTTTTCCTATCGCGCTAGATGTCGCTCTCGCTATAAGCAATAAAATTAAAATGCGTTGACTTATACGAGTTGTAGTTGTACGAGTTTTACAAAATCTAAAAAAAAGCCAGACTATATTATACTAACTAAGTAAGTCGAAGTAGAGAGATTTTGAAAAACAGAAATAGCAGCGGCATCCGTACTTAGATGAAAGAACTACTCGTTATGTGGGTTTTGGTCATTAGTTTAGGAGGAAAATTGGTCAATTACGAAAATTGCCACCAAGCGAGGAAGTGGAAACTTCGCATTATCCAATTGAGTTTCACGAAGATACTCCTATTACTGTAGGTACTGTAAGGTAAGGGAATTAAGATAGTAGGTATAGAGACAACCAAACCAACACTTCTGTGGTGATTAATTTATATATACCTAGCCTAGTAGTAGTAGCATTTGGGATATATATTCTTTGCAAAGTGAATAAGTAAAGTAGTACTGAACTGAACCGATTTGTTTGCAATGGAGATAGACTGCCCTAGGGGGGCCTAGATTAACACACATTGTGTTTATCCTGCAAAAATTCATGTTTCCCAAGGGATCGGTGAAGAATGAATTTACGCAGGCGAAGCCCTAGGTAAATGCTACTGTTATTAAACCACTAGAGTAGATAATACAACGGGAAGCACACATTGTTCTTCGTGGTTCAACGTTAAGTACTTAGTTATTCTGCGAAGTGTTTATTGTGATATACATACTTGGTTCACACGGCCTACCCTGCTACGCGACATATTGTAATCCGAAGATTATAGCTTCACCGTCCTCGAACAATGTACTCAACTCACAACCTAACCTAGCCTAGCTACCAATCTGCGTTCATCGGTCTCACAGGCCACAACTCACTGTTCCATATAATTCTTGAGACAAACTGAAATGAAATTAAATGAAATGAAAAAGTTTATTGGTAATGCACATTAGGTACATATGAACAGGAGAGAAAAAAAAATAACAGGAAGAACAATGTGCACTCCCAAATGGGCCTCCACTCAGCATAAGCCTTGCTTTTTATGGCAAAGCGCTGGTCTTCCGTGAGGCCCACCTGAGACGTGGACGGCGACATGAAGATTACACAGAAAGAACATAACATAGCAAAAAAAGAAGCAACACAAACAGAATTAAACAATTAATATCATATTAAACTAATAATAATAATAATAAGTGCTGCACATTCCCATGGTGCCATACCAAATAAGGTACAGCTTCCTTAAATACTTAGGTAAGTACTAATTGTAAACCACGGACTGACGGACAAACGGACCTAGCCTAGGTAGGGTTCCTAGTCTAAGGCGCCCAAAAAAGGTCAGTGATTCAGTTACAAAAATTAAATTGACCACCCACGTGCAAAAATACTGAAATCGCATTATTTTTTAGAACAATTAGATACCTACTGACACGGAACCACAAAAGAAGTTACCAAGGTAGGTAACGGCTATCTACAGCTGTATTAGGTACCCTAAACCTGGTTATGTGAGAGATCAAGGGGCCGAGGTCTCTTTTTCTCTAATAGGGGTTCTTCACTAATCTGAGTTTCAGAGTTAGGAGGGCAAAATGGCGGGACCTTGCAAATAAGTAGGTTGTTGTACTCTCATGTATAGAGTTTTCTCGCTTAACCAGGGGCCTTATTCTGTATCGTTCACTTAGTTAGTTAGTAACCCTAACTGGGTTATTAACTAATTACCAACCTAGGTCGGTATGGTATCATATCAGTATACCATGCTAGTTGCTATCTTGTACAAAAAGAATACAAAAATAGGATTTTTGCCTCCGTTTTCTTAGTTAATAACCCAGTTTGGGTTACTAACTAACTAAGTGAACGATACAGAATCAGCACACAGTTCTCACTCTTAAAACAGTTCTTACTTACGTTTGCGATTTTTCAGTGTGTTGCTGTACCTAATGTTTATTTCAAACAATTTTACCATGTAATCTTAGAAATAAGCAAACAATACCTAAGTAAGTACCTATTCGGTTCCATCTTAAGTTCCAAAACAAAGAAAAATCTCACGCAAAGAGATAAAAATATCTGTGTCGATCACCAAACTTGCAACTTATCTAAGATGTAGGTGGGTACGAGTAATTCCAATGAAACGGTACCCAAACATAAAAAACAATACCACAATAAGTTAATTAAATGGCAAAGACCTTGTTCCGAAACCACGAAATTCGGAAAAGTAGGCGTAGATACACGCACGCATTCCCTACAATACAAATCAGCGTTTCTCAAAGCATGAGTTGACTGCCTTCTAAATCACCGAAATAAAATTATTTTCAATAATTTTAAAATTATTTTCAATAAATTTATTCAAAATAAAATTACTTTACTAACTAAGTACTCATTAAATAATTTATTACCTTTCAAAAAATGCTTCTTTCATTATTATCTCTGAAAAATGTTCACAGTGCAAAGTAGCTTTCCAAACGTGGCTGTAGAGTTATAATATAAGTGCCTGAAAGTTAGACGTATGATAATGTGAAAGAATTCACATTTTGAGTAAGATTTTATTAAAAGCTTGTGATTTACCAAAAAATAAAAAATTACTTAATTTTTTTCTATTCAATTCAGGGATTCAAAGATAAGTACGAGTAGGTACGTCAATTGCATTATAAGTATGAAATACAATATTTTAAACCTGAAATCTGAATCTTATAATTATTATGACCTCATACCTCTTGAGCACTATCTTCACTGGGTAATGGGCTTCGAACCGTATTTTGACAAACTGAGCACTGTATAAGTTTTTCTATAAAATAAAGGATCTACAGCTGTATAAGTTAATCTATCTACATACGCCCAACCAGCAAAAACCAGCCTACTCACATTTCTTTGCCATGCATGCTATGAAAAAGTATGTGGTAGGTATTAGGTTTGATTTAAAACCTGCAACAGAGAAAACTTAGTTTGGGAAGCACTGGCCCAAATTCTTCAAAATGTCAAAGGTGCAAACTAAAATAGTCTTTTTGTCGCTGGTAATAAAATCGAAAGTTGTCTGAAAACAGGTAATAATTGAATCTGCGATAGATGTGAACCAAGCGACAGGTGGCAAATCTTCAGAGGTCCCAGTTCCCACAACACAATGGCGCTTTATTTACGACACACTTGAGAAGCATCTCTTGCCTACGAGCAAAAAAAAAGAAATAATGATGATGATAGTTCGATGGATGAGCGAAGATCCAGATTTATTGACAATTCACTATTTTTGAATAGGTAAGTTTAACTTAAGAGTCCACTTACCCACGGTGTCTCCCATACATTCGTAATACCAAAATCATTTGTAATTCGTGCAAATTTCGATCATGTTGTGGTGTTATTCGGGTTCATATAGTAATAATAATTCTGGAATTCCCTCCCAGGCACTGTCCCCACCACCTACTTACAACATGTGCACCTTCAAATCAAGAGTGAATGTACATCTCCTAGGCAAGCGCGCTCCACCTTAGAATTTATCATCGCTTTCCATCAGGTGTGATCACAATCAAGCGCTAGCCTTTATAGTTAAGAAATGAATATTCTAATACAGCAGAGGTAAGTTCATATAATATGTCTCCTCAAGCCAGAAAACGAAGAAATCGGTAGTTAAGTACTTTGGACCTACGTGAATCCCCGCATTGATCACGACACTGATCATCGCGACGAGTGAGTCACTATGCTCTAGGTGTAGGTAATCTATTGTGGTCAGCGCAGTGCAAAGTGCAGCCTAGCCAATGACTACTGCAGACCTGGAATTGTATGCACTCACTAAGGCCTCATGGGTCACGTCGCACGTGCCAATGATGGCTGTTTGTTTTTTACAGTGACCTCATATTCTGTGTTTGACAATGATACGAAGCTAATATCTGACTATACATAATTTATATTTTTTTTTATAATCAAAGCAAGCATACGAGCGGGCAAGTCAACTGATGGTAAGCTATCACTGCCGTCCATGGACATTTGCAGCTTAAGGTTGTTTATCCGCCCCTTGATATAATTTTTGGGAACTCTTAGCTGGTTCCAAAGTTTGCATGTGCGAGGAAAGGAGGATCTGGCATACCGGGTGGTCGTGGATTGCCAGCCATCCAGATGGTATTGATGGAACATGTTTCTATGCCGGAGTGTATCTATGCACGGAGAAAGGTGAAGGAGAAATCACTTCAAATAGCTCTTCAGAGCACTCCCTATTGAACGACCGATAGAACACACATAGAGAGCTGACGTCTCTACGGTGTTCTAAAGGTCTCAGCTTGATACTAAGCTAAGACTGGGGTCGTCAACGTTAGTCGTACTGCCCGCCTGTGGATCCGGTCAAATGGAGGCAGTTGGTAACTAGTTGATTTTTAGGGTTCCATACCAATATCAATATGGTAGGTAAAGATTAGGTGAGATTTTCTCTCTCCGTTCGTCATCACACGCGATGATGATGTCGGTAGGTACATATCGCCATTCCTATGTATAAGGAAGAACAACTGGCCAAGTGCGAGTCAAACTAGTACACCGAGCGTTCCATACAAAAGAAGTAAAACGCTAAGAGAATCACTTTGAACTATACACCAACATTTTACCAAAAAAGTGTTCTTGGTAGACTTTGGAGATAGATAGTTCTCAATGATGTTGGGCCTTTAAAATAATATCTAGGTACCACTAAGTACCTATTAAAAACTTTCATGACAATAGTTTATTTCTATTATTTATGTTAAACTAGCTGTTACCCGCGGCTCCGCACGCGTAAAGAACGGTTTTTTGTAAATCCCGTGGGATTCCTTTATTTTTCGCGGGATATATGTAAAGTTCCCAAGTTCGACGGGCCAGTAGTGGAGTCTCGTTCTCTCAGCCATTCTCTCTATCAGCTGTCAACGTGTTATCCTCTTTCACACAATCCATCCACCTCTTCTTTATTCTTTCTCTACTTACTAACCAAACTACTCTTATGCTGAGAGGAAACGTCCAGCTATTGTAAGGTGGAGGAGAAATTCAATTAGGTCTGATCGTTCGTTCCGCAAAGGGATGTAGCGTTCTGGTGCGCTGCTGTGTAGCAACCCGTTCCTGCTTTGCACGGGTTATCTTGTGGTGATTTTGCAAACTCCTATTTCTTAACAATAATAATGTACCTTCAGTTTCATGAATACATAGTCGCACCATCAAAAGGATGATTTTAACTGTCCATATTTCGACCCAGTGGCACAGGTCGTGGTCACGTAGTACCAATGGATCCAAATATCGACAGTTAAAATCATCCTTTTGATTGTGTAGGTAAGTAACCGTGGAATGTTATATCCATTATTCGTCATCTCCTGAAACCACGAAATAATTGTCAAAAATTATTAAATCATGTGAAAAGTTGTACTGGTGGTGGACTGGTGGTGGTGGTGGTAGGACTCTTCTTGGAGAGTTCGGCTGGGTATAGGTACCACTGCGATAAAATACTCTACTAACAATATTCCCCGGCCCAACATAAGGCTTAAAAGTCTTAACTTCATCAGCTTAATACTATCCAAAATATCAGAATGGCCATATATTATTTCCTTACGTAAAGACGAATCAATTAAAATGAGCCATACGTTTATAGTTTCTTCGTCAATTCTGAGTTCCAAGTTACTTGGACTCACGCTAAATGTTCATGTCTATAATCCGTCATCTTCGGTGGTCACTTACCATCAGCGAGATTACCATTAAGTTTTAATTAGTGGGTGGTACACTTCGGTCGAGGCTGGTGAAAAACGACGTGGCTCTCCAGTCTCCAGGAATGTCGACAAAAGTGAAAACTATATCTCTTGTCAAAAGAAACTTAAATTAAAAAAATTATTTCTTAACAGTGCCATCTCAGAACACAGTGAGGCAACTGTCAGTAGATTACTCCATGACAATTAAATAATAAAAAAAAAGTCCCGTAGACAGACTTTGACTTCAAGTACCACGTAAATTGTAGAGATGGCGCTATACGGTATGAGGCGAAAGTCTCAGGCAAAGGCGAAGGCGTCTGTAATTTCTGAACAGCAAAACTGATGACTCTTGAATATTTCTAGAATCATCTTTGGAGTACCTTCTTTCTAACAAAAAAAGAATGAAAGAAATCGGACAGCGCGTTTATGAATTATAACTAAATACACATTTTGACTTTGAAGCCGTCTTCCAGGGAAACCATGCTGAATTTTGGAATAAAAAGTATCCTATGTCCTACCTCGGAATAGGAACTATGAATGATTCTGGTGTGATGTTATACAGAAACCTGTTCTTACGCACGGGTTATCTTGTGGTGATTTTGAAAACTCCTTTTTCTTAATCATAATAGGTATAAAGTTTCATTAATACGTAGTTGAAAGATCAGAAGGACGATTTTAACTGACGATATTTTGACCCAGTGGCACAGGTCGTGGTCACTACGTGACCACAACCTGTGCCATTATCGAAATATCGACAGTTAAAATCGTCCTTTTCAATGAGATTTTTATTCAGAAACCACGAAATATGTCAAAAATCATTAAACCATGTGAAAAGTTGCACTGGTGGTAGAATTCTTCTTTCAGAGATCGGCCGGGTAGGTACCACTGGGATAAAATACTCTACTAAAAATATTCCCCAGCCCAACATAAGAGTCATTTAAAAAACCTTTACTTCATCTCAATACAATCCAAAATATCCGAATGGGCAATTGCTATATATTACTTTACGTATAAAAAGACCTATGACAGTCAGTCGGTTAGGATCGATAAGACCTAAGAGTTAAAAATATTTGTGAACCATTATTTTACCCTTTCCATATTACGGATGATAAAAAAAGACGCGGCACTCCGGGAATGTCGACAGAAGTGAAAACTTTAAAGTGCCATCTTAATATAAAGTCATGAAACAGTAAATCGCATGACAGTAAATTATTATTTAAAAAAATTCGGTAGTACCTATCTCAGAGTTTTACATTCAAGTTTCACATAAATTGTAGAGATGGCGCTATACGTTATAACGTAGCGAGTTTCATGATTTTTGTTCACCCTAAAAGTGAAAAATCTTAAACCATACAAAATCTTCTGCTAAGCCTATTTATTTACGGCTGTAAGGGTAGTCCAGTCTGACTTGAGCCCTTACGTCCTAGCCCTAGGTGCTTGTCCATTCCGAGTTTCAAGTCACCTACTTGAACTCATCGATAAAGGTTCTGATGTCTATAATTTCTGAACTACAAAAGTGATGATGATAAAATTTATACGGAATAATCTTTAAAGATCCTCCTTTCTAACAAAATAAGAATGAATGAAATCGGACAACGGGCTAATGAATTATAACTAAATACACATTTTGACTTTGATGCCGTCTTCCAGGGAATCCATGATGAATTTCGGGACAAAAAGTATCCTATGTCCTACCTCGGGGTATGAACTATTATCATGTCAAGTTTCATTGAAATCCATCCAGCGGATTAGCCGTGATGCGCGGTCGTGAAACAGACAGACAGACAGACAGACAGACAGACAGACAGACAGACAGACAAAAATTAAACAAATTACAGTTTTGGCTTCAGTATCGACTAAATAGTGTCCTCCAACAAAAATTTTCAAAATATCTTTAATGTACAGAATTCGACCCTTTACAGTTTTATTATAAGTATAGATGTCCAAAGGTCCAAGTGATTAATTTGAAGTGACTTATATACAAATCCGTCATATATTGCGCGCATCTGTATAGTGAGGCTGGAAATGAAACGAAATTCTTTATTTTTCACATAGGCCTAAATAATAGGCGCCTATGGAAAGTCAAAAACTCTACCGCCAAGTTCGGAATGCAGGTTTGCACCGAGAAGAACTGGCAAGAAACTCGGCACTTGCTCTTTTCAAAAAAAGATATACAATTATTCTTATAATATATTATGAAAAGTTATTACATAACTTTTAGGATATCTCATGAGGAGATGGAAATATATCCCTATCATTCGAAGAATCTTTGTCATTGAAAAATTCTTCAATAGTATAGTAACCCTGATTTATGAGATGTTTCTTGACTTGACTTGGAGGCAGTAGAGTACTATAGTAGCGGATCGACACCACATGCCGCGGATCCGGTGCGAGTGTGCGGAGATGCGCGCGCGCAGCTGGCTTTAGTTCCCACACCAACCACTTTTTATACTTCGGATTTTTTTAAATTATATTTTATCCGTAATAGAAAGCATTGTTATTAGCTATAAGGAAATAGTTTTAGCAGCGGTAAACTGTGTAAGTATGTGGAGTCGATTTCCGACGCGGATCAGTGTACTGATTTATTTATTGCTATGCTATAGCTAAGCTCATGTCACCCATTTGGACATCGATTTGGATGATACCCGTTCTTCGTCGTCCGTCTGTCACCATAGGCTGTATTTCTTGAACCGTGATATTAGACACTTGAAATTTTCACAAATAATGTAGGTATTTCTGTTGCCGCTATACCAACAAATATTAAAAAAATATAGAATTTAAGGAGGTTCCCATACAACAGACATGTATTATTGTTTATTTACAACTTGGGGCTCATTTAGGTGGGTGGAGGTGTTTTGGTTGGATTTGGCATTGATAGTACCTACGGAACCCTCAGTGCGTGAGCCCCTCTCACACTTTACCAATTTTATTTATCTATACATTCGGGAACAGGTCGTAAGTCATTCATACCCCCATACATTTATCCCTACACTATATGTCAAAACAACGTTTTCACAGCCAGCTCCCAAAAACTAAAAAAAAAACTTGTGACGAGTTGCCTCGCGCGCTCGGACGCAAGTGGGAGGTCGTGGGTTCGATTCCCGCCAAAGGTCATACGCCGTACATTGCCGTACAATGTTATTAGCTTATACGTTTACTTTACTGTATACAAACAGCCTCACAACACAACCCTGCGATACAGAATTAGAAACTTCACAGTCGTGCGTTTACATCGGACAAGTGACTCGCTTGATGCAAAAGAATCACGACGAAAAGATTAAGAATTCGTAATAATATAATACTGTATGAATATTACTTAAATGAAAACAGGACTTACAAAGTCGTATTAATATTTTGTGAAATAGTAATCTAAAAATAAATACCAGGCTGAGTTAGTTGTGGGCTTCTTCTCAGTTAAGGGCCTATACCCTATGGATACCTTTAAAACCTCAGTTTTAAGTACTTAGTGAAATTATCATAATTATCATATCATATCATAAGTATAGTTGACTAGGTTGTAACTTAGGCCTATATGAAATACCTAAATCATATTATTATTATCCATCTTTGTATCTATAAAAGGAGTCATCTCGAGTTAAAAAATAGCAAAAGGGGAAGCATTCAATGATTTACAATATTGAAAAGTTCTTGCCCTAGCAACTGGCCCAAGCTAAACACAGCACGCCGCCCTCTGCCCTTCCACGAAACATTGTAACCCCTTTGGCTTGCGCTTTAGCTGTTTCCGGCTGTTTCCGCCGCCGGCGCGCTTCCGGCCGCGCAATGTCAAGTTTGCGTCTGTGCTCGTAAACGAGAGACGACATCACCCACTGAATCCATCCATGAACTGTGAAGTTTAACGACGCCTGTTCTTGTTCAAGGGCGGCATGTGTTTAATAGACGGCATAAAGACTATGGCCACCTAGTGTACTCAACTCTACACTGCTGTCTATACAAACTCAAAACTCAAACGCAAAATATCTTTATTTCACATAGGCCTAACATACAGGCACTTGTAAAAAGTCGGTATGATATTTGTTGCATGAGTATGGTGATAACTATACAACTCGACTTAAAACTAAGTTTAGGAGGGTTCACAAACGCACCCCGCCGCTGAGAAGAAGCCCACAACAAACTAAGCCGGGTATATTTTTTATGTTATCACCATTTAATGCAGTAGTTCCGTACAATCAAATTCCTGACGTGTTTTTAATGGTCTGCATATAACAAGAAGCAGTGACGAGCGATTCTCATTAATAAAATGCTTCATCACCCAAATACCGTCGATAACCATAGCAACACAACCAAACACGGTAAGGTAAACACGTGAAACCTTGAAACGTATCTCCAGGGAAATTCACTAATAAAGTTAAAGGAATTTAATTGTTTTCTTAATGTACGCATGCTCTTGGGAGACTACCGACAATGTTAGGTCTTGGTAGTCCAATGCAATAATGATAAAAATTTTGAGATATTTGACTGATTTTGCAACCTGTATTCTTCATGATGATTTCGCAGAAATATTTGTTTTATGTATCGACAAATTGATTTCATGACTTATCAAAAGCAACCTTCATTCATAGGTACTCAAATATTGTTTTTAATACGTGATTTAATTAATGAATGATTTCTGATATCTGATAGTTATGGAATGAGCGATTGACAGGTTTCTACGATAATCGTTAAGAGGCATTGATTTATAAACTAAGGATTTGGGGTCAGCGCTAAAAAGTGTCCGAACCAAATGACATACAAAACGCGAAAGACATACAATCGCACTTCTGTCTCGTGTTTGAAAATTAGGCTCTATATTAATGGTTTAAGACATAAATTACAATGTTTTAGTTTGTTTATAAAAATACTCATGTACCCTCGTTTATAAAGGTTTTCTCAGGACACTTTTCATGAATTTTGTATTACACCCGTCGTCCATTGATTTATAAGCCTATGTTGAGAGGTAAGTAATATGGCTAGGGGCTACAGTTGTCGTGAACAACGACTGCCCTTAGAAATCAACTTTCTCTTTTCTTCCCTGTCGCTACTCGCTTGTGAAAGCATTTCCTATCTTGTATAGGTACTTGGAATCTCAATAGAACATGGGTGGTAAATGGTAAGCAAATTATAATTAAATGCAAAATTTTGTCCGCCCACTGCCCACTAGTGGGCGGTAGGGTTTCGTAAACGCATAAGTGGTACAAAGGGCCGACCCTGTATTCCGATATGTCGTATTAATTATGTACGAGTAGGTACGTATATCGCCCACTACGACTGATTAGGAGAAAGTTCATAGAGTCAATCAGGAGGTAATTCGATAGGTAGGTATACCTAATCGCTACTGTTCTAAATACCGAAAGTAATGAGACCCTTCTAAATTAGAACTGTAGTACAGAGTACTGCCAAGTATTATCTAAAGGTGGAGGCATTTACTTGTATTATTGACAAGCGCATCTACAACCTACTTAGCATCGTAATCATCATCTAGGTTCGAACTTTACCTCTTGTAGTCTCTGGTATAACTCTTTCCCTTTGTCTGTATGTAGGTATTACCCGATGAATGGACGGTTCATCAATTTTTTTAAACTATAGGTTACTTTTCCCTTAAAATGATGAGTAATGCTCGTTTTCACAAACATTTTAAGAGACACCTAAGCCCTTAGGTGACAGTTGTTGTAAGTGAAAACTGTCACCTATCGGCTTAGGCGTTTCTTAAAGTGTTGGGGAAAACGAGCATAATAGTCATAATTAGTATATACAGCAAAAAGCTTTACTGCCACTTCACTTATTGCTAGACATTGTATTATTATAGCGATGGGCGCAAATTCAGCTATGCTATTAATAGGCATCGGCGACAATGCCTTGCGCTATGTTTACATTTTCCTCTAATACAAAAGTCGCTCGTCTCAATACCTGAGAAAGGGCTATTAGGCTTCGGTTAGAATCGCGTAGCTGAAGTGGCAATAGGCAATCGTGGACTGGCTGGCATTTTTTAACCGTATATTATTAGCGTATCTCCGTGAAAAAATTGGACACCATAGGAATAATTCGTGCACAAACAAAATTAAAAAATATGTGATCTCCCAAACATAGGATACCTACTCGTAAGAATAAGAACAGATGTTTCTGTCATAACCTTTGATCGTAAAAGCTTTATTTGGCCATGTTTTGTCACTGAATTCAAAAGGTAACAATCTGGTAACTTTACATAAAAGTTACGTAAACATCGTGGGCACAATTACCATCAGTTGGGATATTGCCTTCGTAGTGGTAAGGTGGTGGGCGGCGCCCACGACGTTATCGGAAGGTGATAATAATATCTCTCTATTGCTGTGGAATTGTAGGTCAAGTAACTGTTACCTCACGCGTGTCGATTGTTTATTTATACACTTTACAGTTTTTAGAGTTCCATAGTAAATAAGGAACCCCAAGAAAGCAGTTTGTCCACCGCAGCCCCCACAGGAATCGGTACAGCTTCCTAACAAAAATATTGAACTTCAAACGGGCGTCAAGTTCTATTGTAGAAATGAAATGAAATTCTTTATTTTTCACATAGGCTTAGATATAAGCTCTCATGAAATGTCAAAACTACTGATATTTGCAGTACCTAAGTTCTAACTAAGTATTCTTGATATAACAGATATAGTTATAGACCTTGCTGCCATAATAATAAATAATTAAGTATTATTAATTATTAACGTTATAATTTATAAGTCCCTGTATAGACAGTTAAAAAGAATACACATATAATTAGGAAATTACTGTACTGTGTACTATCATGGTTTTATGGTCATTATAAAATCGAAAGATATTGTTTACGCCAGAACATATTATAGAATGTCGATTTATATCCAATTGTATTGTCATTCAATCAATAGGTAGGTACATGATTATTAAAGTTAATTATAATAAGATAAAATACTTACTTATTCTCGCAATAATTCATTTCAGATTAATGAGTGCCCTACTTAAGGTTTTCGAAGGTTGAAGTGCCTACGGGGGCGCGTGGGGGTAATGAAGGCTCCAAATATGGCAATGTTGATAATATTCGTCAAAAATACATGTGCCTATAAAAAGATTATTTCAATAAATTACGGACTGTATTAAATAATTTATTGATATGCGTTTTTAATGTGTTGTTACTCATTACTTGACATGGCCATAAGTATTAAAATTGTTACAATAATTAAAATTAAAAAAAATTGGTTGCCTGTAAAGTCGGTATACGGGCGAAAGTTTTACGTGACAACGACCTTAGGCGGGCTAACCATGCCCGAGTGGAAGGGACGCGTGCCTCTCACTCACATTGTGAGCGCATAACGTGAGCGGAGCGTAACGCAGTTTCTTGAAGTGTCACCCGGCAAACCAATTTATAAGACGTTGTCACGTCAAAAAGGTCAATATTAATACATGGTAGGTTATTTTAAATTATAACAAATTATTAAGATAATAAGTAAGTACGGCACTTGGCCCCAAGTCTGCTATGACAATTTTATCTCGATCGTCCAATAATTACACAATTATTACCGATTTTTGCGATTTTGGTAGAGATCGTCTCTCATTCAAAGCTAGCTAGTATCTAGCTTCATTTGAAATGATGAAGGGCTTTTAAAATCATCCTTGGTATCTTATTAACCTTTTCACGTTCTTATCAATAAAGTTAGAGTTACAAACTGCGCTCGGGCAAATTAAACTAATGCTCAGCAATCAGAATCGAACCTGACACCGCTCCCACACTCCACCTTCTACCAGCTAAGGTAATACGAGCTCAAGGTGCCTAGTGGTGTACTGAGAATTCGCTTGTTTGTTATCAAGTCGATTGCATTGAAGGTGAGTAACCCAATACCTAGGCGCAGGTACTGTGTTTAAAATGAGATTAGGAACGCTTTCTCACTTCATTCATATTATCATATATTTACAGTTAAAAACAAATAAGTACAATGTGGTAAAGTTATGACATAATTTTTTAAGATAGTATAAAAATTAACGGCTTTCAAGATTGTTAGGACTCTAAAAATACCAAATGGTATTAGTTTTTTATATGAGAATGGAATAACCTACTAAAACGGCCAAATCTAAATCAAACTATACTATAAATAACACAGTGCACAGTGAGCACACAAAAAAGTGTTAAAGTCGATTGAAATCAAAGACTACATAGAAGTCATTGATTGAAATCACAGGAGATTGAAATATTAATTTTTTCGTCGGTATTCGTGTGTCCTACTGTGTGTGTGTGTGTTTTTGTGTGTGTGTTGTTCCTACATCTGGATTGTCAAAAAACAAACACATCTAAATCGTGAGATGTCCGGTCAGGGTCAAAAGTCGGTATTTTTGGCAAACAAGATCCCTTGTATTTACCTACTGAATAATCACTATGATAGATTACTAAAGTTAACTTTTTACGGCACATTTAAAACCAAATTAGATAGATTATAACGAAATCCTATTATTTATAGGCATTTTGACAATCAAATTCCAATTCTAAGTTAAGCAATGATACTTACTTATATTCGTACGGAAATTAGATCATAATTTAAAGTGTGTAATACGATTACGTGTGATTATTTGTGTAATATGTGATAGGTCACAAAATAGCCGAAACCGATCATTGCCAAACCGGGACGGATGTTACGACCACCGCACATGGTACCTATCTATCTATCTCTATCTACTATGTAAAAATAAGTCGGGTTTTCCTTCCTGACGCTATAACTCCAGAACGCACGAACCGATTTCCACGGTTTTGCATTCGTTGGAAAGGTCTCGGGCCCCGTGAGGTTTATAGCAAAGAAAATTCAGGAAAAACACAACATAAAAGCGGGAAAATCTTTTTTCACATACAGCGCCATCTTTGATACATAGCATGTACTACAAAGTACAAACCAATATTTTAAGTAGATGGCGCCGGTGCGTGATTCATTGTTTGACAGCTACTCATTGTTCTCTGCTCAGTTAATTTCATGTGACAAACCGGTACCTATTGTGTTCACTGTGAAATTGTGAAAAAAGGTAAAAAAATAAGTTATTCGTTTCCTAACATTTCAATTAGAAACCATCAAATCAATCACGTGTATAGTGCAAATTTTATTCAATTTCAACAGCAGGCATTTGTCTTTAAGGTGGTAAGTTGATCTGTGTAAATTATGTGGATCGTGCATTTGAGGTTAAATTCACCACTCTATCCATAGTCCAAAATGCCTAGCGGACGACGTGCGAACATCGGCCGCCGCACAAGACATGCAAGCCAGCAACAAGTGTATTCACAGAACTTAAGGGCGATGGGTACCATCCGGGCGCGAAAATTCAAATTTTATTTAGTTTTTCGCTCATAGTGGGCTAATTATACATTGAAGGTTAAAGGTAACGTGTTTTGCGGGCACAACGTTTATGTATCTACACGTTTTTAACAAAAGCTCTGCTCAACAATACTCATTTACTTCATATTGGTTCCCGATAGCTCGAAATCTGGGAAACTGCAAAAAATTATCTTTCGGGAACCAATATGAGATGAGTTGGAACTTTCGAGCAAAGTTTCTATTGAAAATGTGTAGATGCATAAAAAGTAGGCCCGCAAAATGCATTGCCATAAATCTACAATGTGTAGTTAGTCTAATATTTGCGAAAAACTAAATAAAATTTGAATTTCGCGGGCTGGTAGGGCCGCAACACCTTAAGCGAAGAAAGACAAAATACTTATAATAAGAGAAAATTCCCGATTGAGACAACGCGTGAGCACACGAAGATCATTGGCATCATACAATCGAATCCCACTGCGAACTACAGTGATGATGAAAATTTAGATATTGGACCAATGACGACTAAGTACCTATATGCCGATATTGCAATGCGTTAAAGTTCAAAAGAGAAACGGCTGGATTGTGCTGCGCAAGTGGAAAAGTCAAACTGGATCCAATACTTACACCACCAAAGCCACTGAAACCATTGTTCGATGGAAGTGATCCCGATTCCAGCCATTTTCTTCCACACAACCTTGAATACAATAACTGCAAGAGCAAGCAACCCCTAATGGGTTCTATGCAGCATCGCCAGCCAAATTAGATGATGATAGAGATGTTTGTGAGTTTGTGACGTTGTAAGGGGTAATCTCTGGATCTGCTGAGCCGATTTTAAAAATTCTTTCACCAATAGCAAGCTACGTTATTGTGGAGCGTCATAGGCATAATAATTTCCAAAATTAATTACGCATCTTTACCTAAACTTGAATAATGTAATCCAAGTCGTAAAAAAAATTGCTTTCATCACCTGCGCTGCGGAAACTATTGAGGATAGAACAAAACAATGTTCTACAATATTCTACAATTATCTACTTACACTAATCTACACTAATAACTAATTTGATTGTTTGTTTGTTTGATTTTTTGTTTGTTTGCATTGAATAGGCTCCGAAACTACTTGACCGATTTGAAAAATTTTTCCACTGTTGGGAAGCTATATTATCTCCGGTGAACATAGGCTATATTAAATTTTGAAAAAAGTTAGGGATCCGTACTAAAACTCCAATAATGTAACCCAAGGTGTGAAAAAATTACCAAAAAACTTTCTTACATCGCGTGCGCTGCGAAAACTATTGACTATAGAACAAAATAATGTACTACGTATTTGCAGAACACATAATTATCTACAAAAAATGTCGCGATAGCATATGTCTAACTACTATAGTTATGTCGCACTGGGGTACGGGGCGGGGGTCAATGTCGAGAAATAAAGAAAAATAATAATACAAATAAAAAATCGACCAAGTGCGAGTCGGACTCGCGCACCGAGGGTTACGTATTATATTAGAAAAAGTTAAACCATAAGGCCCAGTTGTCACCAAAAGGGACCGGAGCTGTGTTTGAGTTAATGACGAAATACACTACGCTAAGAGGACGGGAAAGATGGGACGAATGTTGAAGTCAAAAATGTCTTAAATATGGCCTCGCGCGTCGTACGTTTTGGTACCGCTGTCGGGCGCTTACATTAGCGCCATTTTACACTTTTGGCAAATTAAAAATCCGGCTTCTGGGCGGAGCCTAAAAATACATACGTGACGCCACTTAGTGCTGATCCTTTATGTTACATCCATGGTTTGAGTAACCAATCAGATTTCGTCCTCCTCCTCTCAGTTTCGGAGATGTGAAATCTGATTAAGTAGTTACTCAAACACAGCTCCACTCCGCTCTGCTTTGATGGAACCCAGGCCTAAGAATCACGTTTTTACCGAACCGCAAACTTAACTTTGTTTCATGAGGTTAATTGCTAATACCAAAAATAGTATAGATACAGAGTTGATATTAATTTACCCATAAAATATACATTGATCCCTATTAATCATAATTATTTCAGAATTTCCGATTGGTAAACTACGGAGATAAGGGGGAGGGAACGGTATTTTTTTTGTCAGTTTGCTCAATATATCAAAAACTATCGGACATAACAATAAATAAAAATCGGCTTTAGAATATGGAAGTAACGTTCTTTCATATCATACTCCACTCAATATTGCTATCTCATTTTGAAATCTCGACGACCTGGTTTACCCCCCTTTGTAAATAAAAATAAAAACGATTTTCAATTTTTTATGATTGCACTGACGCCGGGCCATCATTATCTACACCTATTCCAAATTTCATGTCGATATCTTTAATAGTTACTGAAATAAAGCGTCGTGACACACAGACAGACGGACAGACGGACAACAAAGTGATCTTATAAGGGTTCCGATTTTTTTCTTTGAGGTACGGAACTCTAATAATACCCGTGCGAAGCCGGGGCGGGCTGCTAGTCGTTTTATATTTAGGTATTGCAAGTATTTGTGGCCAAATATTCTCCTTTAGTGACAAAAATGTGTGAAACATACCCATACTTTAGGGAAAAAGAAACGGTGAGGATATACGGAGCTTGCACCATCTTTGTTTGGACTCAATCAATAGGTATTGTTTTCATAACTTACTCGATGGCGGGAGTGCGGGATGCATTCACCACTCACCGTGCTCTCGCTAGATTTCAAACAGCTACGAGAGCGGCGAGTACCACCGTGGTCGTGGGCAGCCGGGTAGGGTTGATCCCATTTTGCCCGGTGCGTCTGCCCGGTACCGGGCAGGATGGCACAAAAAGTTCTCATCCTGCCCGTTGCGCACCGTGCAATCGTTTGCCGGGCAGGATGGGAATCTTTTTTGAAAAAAGTTTCCCATCTCGCCCGGTAGCATTTAGTTATGAAAAAGAAGCCTTTAAATGAAATAAGGATAGTGTAACTTATTTGTATTTATTAATTATTTACCATTCAAAAGTAAAGTTACCGAAAAGGAATGTCTAGAAATGAAAAGATTGTATAATTATCATAATCAAATTTTACTAGATGTTCATAAATGAAAATAAACAAAATATATGACATATTATATATATGATTATACAACAAGAGTCTTAAAAATAACTTAGATATCTGAAATCACAGCACCATTTTAACCATTAATCAACAAAATAAGAACAGTTTGTCTAAAAGGCATAGTCATAAAAGACATTTATAACCCAAGATTTTTACAACGATGTTATGCGACGTATATGCGAATAATCTTATACTTAATAATCAACAAAAATATACTTAGTTTCACATAAGTTAGTTATAAAAAGGACATAACACACATCTATAATCACAGACTAATGACTGAGAAATAAAAAAAAATATTACTGTTTCTCCTAAAGTCAAAGATAATCGCATTCTTCGTTATGTAATCAAAATATAAAGTTTCTATTAAATATTGTCGAAAAAAAGACAATAAAAAACTCAAGACTCCAAAAATTACAAATGTAAAAAAAATCAACGGATAATCTTTTTAATAATAATCAACAAAACATACTAATTATAGTTATAAAAAGGACATAACAAAATAAACTTAACATTTCTAAAATCACAGATTATTGTTTTATAAATAAATAATAATATTACTTTTACTCCTAAAGTCAAAGATAATCCCAGTCTTCGTTATGTAATCAAAATGTTCAGAAAAACTCATGTTCTTATTCTGTTGATTTTTTTTACATTTGTAATTTTTGGAGTCTCGAGTTTTTTATTTTGTCTTTTTTTCGACAATATTTAATAGAAACTTTATATTTTGATTACATAACGAAGAATGCGATTATCTTTGACTTTAGGAGAAACAGTAATATTTTTTTTAATTTTATTTATTTTCATTTATGAACATCTAGTAAATTTTGACTATGATAATTATACAATCTTTTCATTTCTAGACATTCCTTTTCGGTTACTTTATTTTTGAATGGTAAATAATTAATAAATAAAAATGAGTTACACTATCCTTATTTCATTTAAAGGCTTCTTTTTCATAACTAAATGTTACCGGGCGAGATGGGAAACTTTTTTCAAAAAAGATTCCCATCCTGCCCGGCAAACGATTGCACGGTGCGCAACGGGCAGGATGAGAACTTTTTGTGCCATCCTGCCCGGTACCGGGCAGACGCACCGGGCAAAATGGGAGCGTCTGAGAACTGCATCCTTAGCCATATGAACTTATCTACGATCGTCATAGACACTTATCGATTACTAACTCAGTATATACCTAGTCATTACCTACTACGAGTATTTTAATAATATTTATTAAATATAGAGTATATTGCGATAACTGATAACTACTTACAATAATTATGGACTGAAATAAAAAATGTATCAGTTGTCTAAGATAAGTCACGTGGTCAAATTGTCGATCAAATACGTATGTCATTCTTATTAAATTTTTGAGTTTCTTATTTCTTAATTTTCTTTCCAATAATGTCTATTTTTAAAAGAACAAGACGTGTCGATTTTTTTACATGTTCTTCTTCATTTTTTTACGTGTTTTTTTTACCCGTGGTACCCGGGGGGACCATCGGGGGTACCAGGGGAATAAACGATATAATCCTGCTTTCAGAACTTTGCGGTACAGTTATGACTATTCATAGCAGGCTGCTTATTTATAAGTTAGTCCTAAGTGATAATTATAAAGATTTTGATTTTCAATACTCTACAATTCTCCACGAGGATGTCTTACCGCTGTAGAGGTTGTCCGCGGCAGCCGCATTGCAGTCGGGAGGATGTGCATATAGCGCGTGTGTAACGTATATAATGTAAAACTATCGTGTTACGTAAGTTCTTGGAGGACAGTTACGTGGAGCGACCGCGCCGACCGGTCCGGTACGTAGTAAATGTGATATTGACCGCATTTACAACGATACTGATGGATATGTTAATTATGTTGAGGTGTTTGGATTGCTGTATGCCAACCGAATAATACTCGTTAGGCCGTATTCAGTAAAATACTTTTCATGACTGCAACCAAAATGGTGGATACTTTCAAAATTTTATCCAACAGGCAGCAATCCCTTTTTGTTTGCTTGCTGCAATGTTTTCTGTGGGTTAGACTTGATTTTAAAACAATTCTATCCAAAAGCAAAAGCCTTTAACTGTTTAAAGTAACGAATGTGTAAATGCATTTTGTTAAAAATAAAAATAATATGTTAGGCGGGGAAAGAATCCTCTATAAGTTTTTCGGAAATGTGTAAAGCCGCCAAATGCACTTGTTGTGGAAACAGCAAGTTGGGTTCTATCAAAAGTTAAAACGTCTATCATTCTAAGTGGAGACACGTGCTTAGAAACGGCGGGTCATAAATAGGAATTGATAAAAATAAACCAGGAAAGCAGTGTTTAGATTGTTGCTAGTTTTTGATGATCTTTCTAGCGCATTTAGTGGGTTGATGCAATTATAAACATGGCGATTTAAAATATAATGTAAAAATAACCAATAAATTTCCATTTATGAAATATTAATGCACTAACGAAGAAAGTCTCGAACGCGAAGTACTTTAGCAGTTGGCACCCAGTTTTCCTTTATACAACGTTCGCCTCGGTGAGACGGCCTCTGCCGACCTCGCAAGGCCGCGCGTCCGTTGCGGCTCGCGGGCGAGCAGTGGCGATCACTGTCACACATCATCTACCGAGCTGCTTTTTTTGCGCTTTTATAGAAAACTCCCTGTACCTGCCTAGCGGTATCATTACCACCTTTAGGCTTCCCAGACATTCTTTGACTAGTCTAGAGTCTAGACGTTGCTTAGTGATTACTCATTACATTAGTGTGCTGTGTGACTATTGATAACTGATAGTAGGTATACTCGGTATAGTTCACATTATATGTATAGTTATTATACTATTTAAAGTAAGTACTTAGGTACATGCAGTTTTTCATAGTTAGATACTCGTATTAACATCCTCCGCTTTGTCTTTAATCAATTATTTAATGTAGTAGAAGTAGAAGATTAGAACCCAAATAGTGTATTAGATTTAAACTGGAACTAGATGGAGAATAGCTGATTTGTTTTTTTTAATTATATTTTGCTGATACTAACTCGTAGATAACTAGTGTTTAATAATCTTCTATGATGACGCTTTTCACTGCAATCTTTGTCATTCCTTTACTCAGCGGAATGAGCCCAACAACGTCTGCCGGGCCAACTAATCTTACATGTAAATATACAATTAGGTACACATAGGTACATAACGGCTTATCAAATCAACGCCTACTAATACCTTTGGTATTTTAATCAGGAAACTCATTACAATCTAAATATATAAAAGAAGAAACTGACTGACTCACTGACATATCAACGCACAGCCCAAACCGCTGGGTCTAGAGACTCCAAATTTGGCACACATGTTCCTTGTGAGGCCTAGGGGTGCACTAAGAAAGGATTTTTCAAAATTCACCCTCTAAAGGGGTGAAACGGGGGTCCGAAGTTTGGATTTTATCAAGTTAAAATACGTCTTTACGCCGCAACTACTGTACCGATTTGGCTAAAATTTGGAATGGAGGTATATTATATTTTGCATTACCACATAGGCTACTTTTCATCCCGAAAAAATGCATGGTTCCCGTGGGATAAGTTAAAAACCGAAATTCACGCGGAAAAAAATGTCACGCCGCAAGTACACAACCGATTTGTATGAAATTTGCAATGGAGATAGATCATATCCTGGGTTAATAAACAGGGTACTTTTCATCCCGGAAAAATCCATGGGTTTTGCAGGAGAAGGGAAAAACAGATATTCACGCGGGAAAAATACTACTTCCCGCCGTAATTACTGAACTGATATGGCTGAAATTATGAATAAAGATAGATTATATCTTGGATTAATACGAAGGCTACTTTTCATCCCGAAAAAATTCATGGTTCCCGTGGGATTAGTAAAAAACCGAAATTCACGCGGAAAAAAAATCTTCATGCCGCAAGTGCACAACCGATTTGGCTGGAATTTGGAATGGAGATAGATTATATCCTGGGTTAATAAATAGACTACTTTTCATCCCGGAAAAATCCATGGTTTTTGCAGGAAAAAAGAAAAACAGATATTCATACGCAAAGAATACTACTTCACGCCGTAATTACTGAACTGATATGGCTGAAATTCGGAATAAACATAGATTATATCCTGGATTAATATAAAGGCTACTTTTCATCCCGGAAAATTTCATGACTTTTACGAGTATGGTCATAGTGAAAAATAGAAATCCACGCGGGAAAAAATATTCGTTCACGCCGCAACTACTGAACCGATTTGGCTAAAATTTGGAATGGAGATAGTTTATATCCTGAATTAATGCTTAGGCTACTTTTTATCCTGGAAAAATTCATGGTTTCTATGATAGAAGTCAAAAACAGATATCTACGCGGGAAAAATATTCCTTCACGCCCTACTTACTGAACTGATGTGGCTGAAATTCGGAATAAACATAGATTATATCCTGGATTAATATAAAGGCTACTTTTCATCCCGGAAAATTTCATGACTTTTACGAGTATGGTCATAGTGAAAAATAGAAATCCACGCGGGAAAAAATATTCGTTCACGCCGCAACTACTGAACCGATTTGGCTAAAATTTGGAATGGAGATAGTTTATATCCTGAATTAATGCTTAGGCTACTTTTTATCCTGGAAAAATTCATGGTTTCTATGATAGAAGTGAAAAACAGATATCTACGCGGGAAAAATATTCCTTCACGCCCTACTCACTGAACTGATGTGGCTGAAATGCGGAATGAAGTTAGATTTTATCCTGGATTAATACAAAGTCTACTTTTTATCCCAAAAAAATCCATGGTGTCCGCGGGAAAACTTAAAATCAGATATGCACGCGGGAAAAATACTACTTCACGCTGTAATTACTGAACGGATTTGACTGAAATTCAAAAAGGGAATAGGTTTTATCCTGGAATAATACATAGGCAAATTTTTATCCCGGGAAAATCCATGGTTTCTAAGAAAATAGTTAAATAGCAGATATTCATGCGGGAGAAATACTCCATCGTGCCGTCACTTCTCAACCGATTGGGCTGAAATTTGGAATGGAGATAGATTATATCCTAGAATCAACTACTTCTTTCTCGGGAAAACCCCTTTTTTTTGTGATAATAGGGAAAAACAGATATTCATGCGGGAGAAAATTCATTCCTCCACGCATAACTACTGAAAATTTTTGGTTTAAAGTAGAAATGAAGATAGATTTCATGTAAATTAACACAAAGGGTACTTTTTATTCCGGAAAATGGATGGTTCCCGTAGAAAAGTTAAAACTAAAATTTACGCGTGCAAAGCCGCGGGTATCTGCTATTCACAATATAATAGGTATAGCGACTTGACTGGCAAGTGTAGGAGGAAATCTACCCACGATTTACGAACTAGATACGAATGTGAAGGTTCTGTAAGCGCGAACAGGAAAACACAGACCGTGCACTCTCTATTCCTCATTCTCTTATTCCGATTGGACAGCAACTCTGATACGACAAGGGGAGAGAGATCGAGCTAAACGTTTTCTTCAAGGCACGGTGGTAAATGACTGCCAATTTCTTAATTACTGGTACTAAGAATTTCTTGAAGGAATATCTTTCAATACCTACTACTTATTGACCTAGGTATCGAATCTAGGTCCTCATGATATGCGCACAGGCATGCTAACGTCTAGGTCTAGCTAGAGCAACGGAGCTTTTAATCATAGTTTTCATTAATTCATGATCATGATGGCGATCATTTCATGTTGGTCCCACTGCCCACGGCTGGGTCTCTGTAACAAGACAATTCAGATCGTAGACGGTAGAGCTTAGTAACTATCTGTTATTATATTAATCTATGGTAGAGCGTAGGACCAACGCTGTTTCAATGTGACCGGACCAATGATATACTGTAACATAAAGAGGTGGTCAATATTTTTCCTATTGTTTTTGCGAAGAGAAGAAAAAACGTCATAATCTCTTCGAACAAGTATCTGAGTGTGTTTTTTTAATTTAATCTAGATTTCATAATAATTAATAAACCCGCAGATTTTAGTAATACCTAATACATAGATGTTATTAAAGTGTACTCATAAATACAGATGTGTAAATTGCAGTTTGTTGCGAAAAACAGGTTTTCCGTGGGAAATATTCAAATGATGCTGTTAAATTAAATTAATTGGCGATCGACCGTCGACCGGTAGGAATGTTGTCGTTTTTATGTGAACAAATACCTACTAGCAACGATGGAGACGTGTTTACCTCTGTCTACTATTTAGATTGCCTGGTGGGTTTCCTGAGCAATCTATATAAAAAACCAGCCAAGTGTGGGTCAGACTCACACATCCACATCTATGCTCACACACCAAGGGTCCCATAAGAAAGAAGTAAAATTAGAATCAGTTTTTTAAGGAACCGCGAACTTTGTTTTCAGCAGGTTTTGTTGATATCAGACAAATTTCTAAGTATAATAAGTATAATAGTTGACATTAATTTTCGAATAAAATAAACATAATTTTTTCAGATTTTTATCGATGTACTTCGGAGATAAGGGAGGAGGTGATAAACTTTTTGTCTATCGATTATCGAAACTCTGAGCTCGTTTCGCTATTAGAGTAGATATCATCAGAAGACGTTGATACAAGATAGTTACTTAACAAATGTGAATGACATGAATTACTAAGAAGATGTTACGACTTGTTGACATTACAATAATAAATTGATAATTATAATTAAACACGAGTACATCCTTATTTCAAAAGTATGACTTCACCGATGACGCAAAACGTCAATTGCGCAAAATTCGCCACTTCCACACAATTTACAACGTTTTTAATCATTTATGTGTTTCACCACAATTCAAAGTGGTGACGGCGACCGCGGGTTGTTTATTGTGAAGGTCGATGGGACCGCATTTTGCGACTCACGGGTTGCATTTGGGCATGCGATGGAAAACTTTAATTTAATTTAAAGATCAAGGGAAACGAGCAGTCGTAATTATTTTGATTTAAGCACAAAAATATTGTCGGGTTTTAATTGGACATAAAATTTTCGAAAAGGAAACTCGCCAGCTTTTTGGGGTTTCGTAAGAGTGTATTATATATGTTCTTACGTATTCAAAGAGTGTAAATAGGACCTTATTATGCGGAAATAAAATAGCACATGTGTATCGTGCAGAAAAAAACCCCTAAAGAGCAACACAGATCGGAAAAAGCAGTTTTTTTCGCTTTTTTGTCCGAAATGGGTAGACAGTTAAAATCTTCACGGGTGTACCTACATTCTTTGTAGGGATGCATCCGATACCGACACCGATATATCGGCGATACTTCGGGTTTGCCGATATATCGGTATCGGCCTATGTATCGGCGAAATTTTTATGGCAGATACAACGATACTTTTCAAATTTCGCGCTTTCAAAACGTAATGTTTTTTGTATGCTAGGCCTATATGAAATAAAGAATTTTTCTGTTCTATTCTATTCTAATGTAAACGCGCGTGTTGTCCTCTAGTTTCGTTGCAAACGAGCCTGCACGAAATGAGTTCTGTCGCATCTGAAAGACATCAATCCTATATCCTATCCTATCCTATACCTTTAAACGAGCAATTCTTGTATATATATATATTTCTATATAATTTGGATCTCGGCAACGGCTTCAACAATTTTCATGAAATTTAGTATACAGGGGGTTTTAGGGGCGATAAATCGATCTAGCTAGGATTCATTTTTAGAAAATGTTATTATTCAGCTTCAAAATTAAAAAAATAATAATTAATCAGCATCAAACAAATCGAAAATCAAAAGATAATAATGAAAGGGCACGGTAGAGAGTATATAGAGCGTATTTCAAGATGATTTCTGAGAAACTTTACTCCACAACGGATGTATGCAGTTTGCAGTAGGTGTAGATAAACACCAGAGGAATACCTATATTTGGACATGCCGAGTGATTGGTTCCTGTGAAACCAATGAATGACTATAATTAGTACATAGCATCTCAATGACTAAAATAAATCATGTGCTTTAGTTAGTCTGAAGGACTTTGGAATTTGGACACAGTATCACTGCAGCCTTTCATTTTTTTTTCATCATCTTCTATTTTACTTCACTTTACTTAGTTCACCTTAACACGTGTTTTTTTTTCTTAAATCTCTTTGCCTCTACTGGTGATAAAAGGGCCTAATACATTCAAACATCAACGAAGTAGCTTTTCAATGCAAAAATGCAGCCAGTTTTCTTGGCACCACCCCATTTGGCATTACCTTGCATCCTGAGAAGAAACCAGTAACAAGAAGTGCGACATAAAACGGGGTTCAAATGAAATTTTTTATCGTCATTTAAATATCAAAGACTTCAAATTCGACGGGAACAGAACAGCTTTTTGGAGTCTTCATACTTATCTTCGGTAGCATCAACCCTCGCCTATTGTTTTACTTAACACAAGGTCCATTCGACCGTGGGCGGCGGAGTTAACTCGCGACCTCGTGCTAATGCCTCATTGCCGACAGATTCGCCCATTGTCCGTCCGCCTGTCCGAAACAACGTGTGCTATGGGAAAAGATTAGGAGATTGCTTCAAAATTATGTTAATTAATGGCTTAATTAGTTTAATTTTAAACAATTTGTGTTGTGTGTTTTGTTCTGTCAATGAAATCTCTATGAAAATGTTTTTGAAATGCACAAAACTGAACTAATTAGGTCAAATGTAAGATAAAAGGCTATTGTTTGTGTTAGAAGGTATAGGTTAATAAGGCTTGAAATGTCAGGTTTCTGTGTCCTAAAAATTACCGTTACCTAAAAGTTAAATTATTATTATTATTACATATTTATTCATGGCAATTATGACCCAATCATATCACACATTATAAAATGTAAGTACTAAATAGTTGCTATTTCTCACTTAAGATAATATTAATATTATTACAACTTTACATTTTATAAAAAACTCTTTAAAAATTGTTTTTTTAATGTTTTGCATATTATGTTACCAACAAGCAATCATTTATTTAAATTATACTATTTAAATTGTTTACATACTTGTAAACCGTTCTCACGGACGCGCATTTTTCTCCCAGGCGTGTCACGGACAGGTTTCCTGGAGTCCCACAGGTGTAATATCGGCACTTGATACCTACCCCTCGGTCACATTCCCGATCGTCCGTGCGAAACGCTGCTCCGGGGTCGACGCGACCGACTGTTGCGGTTATGTGGTCTGTGCAGTGTACGCGGCGCTCCCACGGGTTAATATACTAATCCTCCTTTGTTTAGATAAAAATTGGTACATTCCTACCCCAAACCAATGGACTTAGAAAGCTAAAAATTTTCTCAGAGATACCCCTTATGATTTTATCAATGCAGTAATAAGGATTTTTCAATGTTTCTCAAGTTCCCTATATTTCTGTGGATTTTCCCCCGTCCGCCCTATACTCATTTATAATTTACCGGTGCGATAATTTTTCACCCGGCCGTAAAATCCGTTAAATACGCCTGAAATAGACGGACAGATGATATTATTTATAGCGTTCGGTGTCGGAGCGAGGTGCAGGGGGTATATGGAGTAATGCGATTATTGTTGTTTACTGCCTTACAGTGGGGTGACCACAAGATATTATTAAAGAGCGCCTAGGACTCAAAATTCCTAACGCCATTCGTTCTGGAGCCCAGTCGGCGCAGGAACCCATAAACATATTTTGTCCAGCAGTCTGCAGTAGGTATACGTCCGTCGGTTGAAACGATCGAATGATTTAAGAGTCTGCTTACCCACGATGTCTCCCATACATTCGTAATACCAAAATTATTCGAAATTCGTGCAAATATTGTTCATGTTGTGGTGTGGTGTGTGTCGAGTCCATATACTTAGTAATAATCTATGCTCCTGAGTCCTGGCCATATATCTGGTCACGAAATAGGTACCTACTTTTGGTAAACGAATTTAGTTTTGATTATTTTTATGTCAAAGAGGACATGTTTTCTGCTTATTACAACACTATCTCCCGTCGCATTAGTAGTAGGAGGACAGTTTTTATTGTCCAACTAAAGAAAAACACCAGTTAGTTTAGTAATAAAGGAAGTTACAAGTTTTCATTCATAATTTTTGGTATTACGGAACTCGATCAAAGTTATAAAAACTTTGATCAAAATTGATTATTATTTCGTTTTATTATATATCGTATTTCCGAACCAAATATGGCCAGGAGCATAGATTATTACTAGGTATATGAATCCAAATAACACCACAACATGATCGAAATATGCACGAATTACAAATGATTTGGTATTTTGAATGAATGGAGACATCGTAGTTCACAGGACTCTTAACAAGTCAAAATATTTGTTTTCATTGGTTGGAAATGGCTGGATAATTTAAAATAAAAAACAAGTTTATAATTGATTGATTGGTTATTCTCGGTGCAATCCAGCTTGCCGATAAGATTTTGAAGTGAAAACTTCTTTAGGCTCATTAGGCATTTTAGAGATGGGAAAAAACCATTGTACTCGCGACATTGTGTTACCGACACCTCTGTTGTGTTAGTATCTGTAGTGTATAAAGTTTTTACCTCTGTCGCAGTCAAGGAGTTCCACCGTTTTTAGGGTTCCATGCCAAAATGGTAAAAATGGAACCCTTATGGTGAGACTTTCTCCGTCCGTCCGTCACACTCGATTATTATTTTTAAGAAACATGGCCACCCTGGCCCAGGTGGCGTTTAGTTTTACAGCGCGCGCGCATCTATTTTCAGAGCAATTAGAAAAAGCGCGCGCGGCTCCGATTTCAAACGCGCCGTATTTCAAATATCGAACCCCGCCACGTCTTTGACGCTTCTGCTCGCGCGATTCGGAGCAGGATTCCTATGACTAATGAACACATTCTTTATACTCTACTGATTTAGTGCAGATAGCTTCCGGCCTCGTGTTCTACGCCCTTAGCTATATGACTTCTGTGATCTTCTATGATGAAATAGAGGACCTAGACAAAGTTACATTCTAGAGCACACCACGGGCGTGCCCGCGAAATTCAAATTTTTCGTGGGTTTTCGCGATTTTTAAGCTAATAAGACATAATAGGCTTATGGCCGTCAAATTGCGATAATCCCAATATCTTCTTCACGTGTTTATATAAAAATCTCTGCTCGAAAGTGTCGAGTTAAAGAAATTAGTCCGAGATTTGCGAGTGACTCACATAAAATTCGATACTCGGACTAATTTCCTAGGATACTCATTTTTATACAAAGATTTTGATATAATCATGTAAAGATGATACTGCCATTCTCGCAAATTGATTGCCACAAGCCTATCATGTCTAATTAGCGTGCAAATTGCAAAAAACCACGAAAATTTTGAATTTCGCGGGAAGACCCGTTGATTTCACGTTAATAGCGATATCGCTATATTCAGCGATGTAGAATGCTAAAAATGTACGGGATTGCCGTTAGCTTACGCTATCCCGCGCTCTACACTACTCACGAAGTCGACTGAAGTTGACCGAAGCGAGTAGTGTGGAGGGTCACTAGCCGTCTAACTTCGCCAACTTTTCTTAGTACTTCGGTAAACTTTCTGAGTACTTCGCCGAGGAACTTCGCGAGTAGTGTAGAGGCGGCGTAAGCCACAGCGTTGGCTAATGTCAATCCCATACATTTTAGACTTTTCTATTCGCAACATCGTTAGAATGCCACTTTGTCTAAAGGCTCCGACACGAGAATGCCTATGTCTTCGAAAGGTCATGTGATCTTTTTGTCGATCTTGTATCATGGTTATAATTTTTTAAATGTGTTCCATAAATCATATTATACTTGTGGCATGTACAATCGAAAGGTTTCTTTGACAATCGATGATAAGTCATTGGCTATGGCTGTTGATCTCATTGGCAAAGTATATGTTCGGATCAGTGGGCTGATTCTGTATCGTTCACTTAGTTAGTTAGTAACCCTAACTGGGTTATTAACTAAGAAAACGAAGGCAAAAATCCTATTTTTGCACAAATTACCAACCTAGGTCGGTATGGTATCATATCAGTATACCATGCTAGTTCCTATCTTGTACAAAAAGAATACAAAAATAGGATTTTGCCTCCGTTTTCTTAGTTAATAACCCAGTGCGGGTTTCTAACTAACTAACTGAACGATACAGAATCAGCACACTGAGCGGGAGTACGTGGGTTCGATTACCGAAAGTGTAAAATTACAAAGTGACCTTTCGTAATCGAACTTACGCCCTAGGAGTTCAAAGCCCCTACGCCCAGTTGCCAGGCAGTAGTTAGTCCTGATTTCGAAACATATTTTTTGTGTAAGTACCTACTTAATCCGTTTTCGAAGTCTACCTTCTTATTATCGTAGAGTCACCAAATGGCCTTGTATTGTTCTACTGATATAAGAGTAGACATAAACAAAATTATATTATTAATACTTACCCTGTTATTTGTAAGTAATAAAATATCAGTAACGGTTGTCGATCGTCAGGCAGATTTATCGCAGCACATTAAGGTGTTGCGGCCCTACCAACCCGCGAAATTCAAATTTTATTTAGTTTTTCGCAAATATTAGACTAACTAAACATTTTAGATTTATGGCAATGCATTTTGCGGGCCTACTTTTTATGCATCTACATGTTTTTAATAGAAACTTTGCTCGAAAGTTCCCACTCATCTCATATTGGTTCCCGAAAGAAAATTTTTTGCAGTTTCCCAGATTTCGAGCTATCGGGAACCAATATGAAGTAAATGAGTATTGTTGAGCAGAGTTTTTATTAAAAACATGTAGATGCATAAATTCTGTGCTCGCAAAATACATTGCCATTAACCTTCGATGTATAATTAGCCCACTATGAGCAAAAAACTAAATAAAATTTGAATTTTCGCGCCCGGATGTTACCCATTGCCCTTAAAACGCCTACAGACCGATATTTGGGTTAACATGAAGGCAGTGTTGCCCGTAGGTATACTTTGTATACAAATCTGATAGCAACACCAGAACGAGTTGATATTGAAGGGCTCCAGCGTCCTACGCATTGTTCGTGGACCTTGAAAAAAGACGGACCCACTTTCGTCAAACTATAATGGCTGCTGGAATTTTTTTTACTAATTAAGTATTTTTATTGATTAGTGTTTTACACACTTAGCACTTCAATAATTTAAATACCTTCCTTTAAAATTCCTATAAATTTAAATACGCATCAATCGCAGAGGGATATGCTCGTGCCTCGTATGGGAGAAGCTGGAATTTGTTACAACGAACGAGCTTTTTTTGAACCACGATGAGTGGTCCTACCCGCCATGACAGTCACTTGATCGAACTTCGACGGGAGACCTAGTTTGATAAGATAACATTATAAGAAGTTGCAAGCACATAACTACGCAACATCTCAGAGAAAAAAAAAATTCTGTAGGTAATATTTATTAAGCTGCTGCATTTTTAGACTCATAAAGTTTTATATTCATTCAAACTTAAGCCGTTTGTTCTCTGCAGCTGTAACCTACAAAGAGAAGAAGCCGGCGAAGTAGCGATACATTCATTTAAAATGTCTGTTTCACGTCATCTTGACAAACATTTTTACTTTGGTCGTCCGCTTCGATTGTTGACAAAAGATTCGGTTCGCTTTTTTCTAAGTACATGTAATTGAAGATGGCACCATTATCGCCTACGTAATGTAAACAACCATATTGGGTTCTATTTTTTCTACGTAACGACTATCAACAAGCTCACGAAATATAATTATTGTATTAGTGAGTTATCAAAACACTTTGATGATCGCAAACGAGCACGTTTTACGGCAACTTATAGACGCAATTGTTGCTAGCAATCAAAAACATAAACGCAGACTACCATTATGCCATCAACAACAGTTAATGTAGTACTGCTTAGTAAAAACACAGAATACCATAATAGTACCTTATGCTATAAGTTTTTCCAGGTCAAATTTACATCCATCATCAGTCAATTAATAAAGTAAAAAGTGCCGTGAAAGGCCCCTTAACTAATCAGTTTAAAGTTTTTTTATAGGAAAGCACGACGAGACAAAAGTCCATGTCAATTGCAATGTGTCCCACGACTTTGCATTGCAATGCTATATGACGCAATGCACTGCGCTCGTCATGTTTAGACATTTGCGATAAGTCTCATTTCGCCCGTTTTCCGGCTACAGTGCCGTTCAAACCGAATCACCGAAAGCTTAGCAATTAAGAACTACTGTTATGGTGGTAAACGTTATTCCGTTCTAGTGGTAGCCATCTGAGCGAACTTTGCAAGAAGAGCACTGCCAGCTTAGTATACTTATTAGAGTCAAGAGTCAAGAGTCAAAGTCTTTATTTCACATAGGCCTAACATACAGGCACTTGCGAACGTCGGCATGACATTTCTTGCATAGTAATGGTGATAACTACAAGTCGACTTAAAGCTAAGTTTACGAGGGTTTTACTTAATAGTCCTTGCCCTCAGCACTTACTTACGGAAACTCGAAGTTTATACGAAAACTTTGGGCTATATTGAGCCTTTTTATTGCAGGAAATAGTTGCTGGTCTGGGTTGCAGTTACAAGCAATAACAGCCACATGTAATTCTATACCTGGACTTTTTATAGGCATACTAGGAATCCCGTCTGAGATATCGTTTAATCATCGCAGCTACATTGCGATCATCAGAGCATGCCAATAAATAATATCACAACATGCTTAAGAGCCTTGACACATATTTTGAGTCTCATGTCAGCGTCTTGCTTTGTTATTTTAATCGCTCACAGATGTTCACAGTCTCACAAAGATACAAGCATCGTATTTTGCACTGAAAAACTTGTTGATACTACAGAAAGCAACATGACGGTCCTTCAAACTAAGAAAGCCTTATTGACTTTCGATACATCGTTTATCCATAACTGCAAGGTTGTGTACCATAAACTTTGCGGAATTGGATTTTTCTTAAAGTGACTCCAGCAAGATATTCACTAAATAATTATAGTACGCTTTGCCATCTCAGATGTACCGCGTCCTATGATTTTGCATTGCAATGCTTTTACTAACGACCACAGTGTTAAGATCGTAGTATAGAATATCTTTAAACTGTGCTAACGACAAAATACTAAATAACTAAGGTTGTGATTGGAACCTACCTGAAAAATGTTGCTAAAACCGGAAAATTGTTCCTTTAGGTAGATCTTTCGTTGCGTGAACTGCTTAAGGCGAACTCAATAGGTCTGCCCGCGATTCAAAATTTTCGTGGTTTTTTGCAATTTGTACGCTAATTACACATAATAGGCTTATGGCAGTCATTTTGCGAGAATTGCAGTTACTTCTTTACATGTTTATATCAAATTTTTTGCATAAAAATGTCTATCCTAGGAAATTAGTCCGAGTAAAGAGTTTTAAGTGAGTAACTCGCAAATCTCGAACTAATTTCTTTAACTCGACACTTTCGAGCAGAGATTTTTATATAAAAACGTGAAGATGATATTGGGATTATCGCAATTTGACTGCCATAAGCCTATTATGTCTTATCAGCTAAAAAATCGCGAAAAACCACAAAAATTTTGAATTTCGTGGGCACACCCGTGGTGTGCTCCGGTTAAAGTTACACAAATCATGTATGACGGATTTGTTCTCTATTAAAAGTTCTAAAAAAAGTTGGCGACTCATTATAACGGGATATGTAGAAACCGAAGTTTTCTAAAATTATGGGTACCATTGATTAGCGTAGCGTATTTCGTCATTGGTTATTACTTATTGGTTTAAGGTTTAATACACTGAAGGAAGCAAACCTAACCGGGAAGAGGTAAACAACGGAAAGTGCCGGGAAAACAATGGCGAATACAGGAACTGTGCAGAACTGTTTAGTGGAGCAAAACTTCCCGATCCTTGTTTTGGATCGCTAGCAGGTGCGAGGTTTGAAGCGACCGCTAGCTACGAGAACTTATTTATTAGTTTGCTCATTGTGTGCTTTTGCACCATGATTTCCGGAAAACGCAAGTGAATGAGGACGTTATGGCAAGTTTATTTATTAATTTAGTACCAGAACATATTTACAAAATTGGTAATAAAAGTGTTTGTAGGTACCAGGAGTCAGCACCAGGATAAACTTATCTCTTTAAGTGATTTCTTCCAGTGACCCTAAATAGTGGGAGAGTTTATTTCAGTTTGAGGTCTAGGGATTGATTTATTTAAGGAGGTCTGCCATTATTATGACATGTTGCCATTCGAACTCGAATCCGAATTTTCGAAATTTCGAATTTCGAATGGAACGATATCAAAAGATAAAGTGACATATTAGTCGGAGTATCGAGTTTCATGTCAATGGAAATTGAACCTGGGACGGCTCGCTTTAAAGCCTGAGTGCTAACTGCTGGAACTACAAACGTCTATCCAATGCATCTACCTCGTCCGTCTTTGTTGTGAAAAAACAATATGATCTAATGCGACTTTCATGGAATTTCCCGAATTTTATTATCCGTAACGTGTTCGATGTTCATCGGTGGTTTCTCGCCGTAAATCATCGCCTTCGGCTGTGCGCTCGTTCAGTGCGCTCGTAACTCCGAAACTGCTTTAATTCATCATATCGCGGACACTGCCACGCTTGGATGGGTCATAAAAAACGTCTTGTTCGACATAAAACTACATAGTACATTATTACTCCTATTTTGTGATAGTTATAAAAAGTTTATAAGGTAATTCGTCTTATTTTTTTTATATTGTTTTGAGCCAAAGATAATTCCAAATCCATAAGAAAAACTTTGTGTTTACATGGGTAATTCTAATTTAAAACATGTAAAAAAGGTTTATACGTTTTTTACTCGATCGCGACAACTAGACCTATGAAGCAATGTTGCAACTTATCCTTTATTTATTTACAGAAATTGCCTAATGCATAGCTCTTTTAGGGGGAGAACAGCAGGATGTCCAAAGCCCTTAGTGATTCATACGTTAGTTACTCAGATATTAACTAACAATTATTATTTGCACGTTACAGAATAGGCCCAAATGTGAAAGAGAATCATTTAGTCCCAAGTATACCCAAACACCATACAGCGCTATCTTTACTAATAGATCCGATCATCAGAGCTAACTAAGATATTTTCTAAAATCTCTGGCTGAGTGATTGTGATTGTTGCATCGATAAAGTTGCACTGATTGGTTAACGCTTGCATTGATCGAGCCGTATAAGCACTGATTGGTTCATGTTTGCACCGATTGTGCAGCTAAGGCACCGATTGGCTGGTGATGGTTGCGTGGCTATGGTACAATTTTATTCACGGGAATCACAACATAGGCAATGCTGGGAAACGAATCTTCTTTATGTACATACATAATATGCGTATTGAGGCTTCTTGCAAATTGTCTCATCAAGGAAGATTGTCCAACGACGCTAGACATCCCGGAAAACCCGGAATGGAACGTTTGTTATTTGCATTGTAGAGGTAGATTGTAGCAGAGTCGGTCACGGCGCATGCGCGGCCGCTCCTCGTCACGCCGCTTGCACATCGTAATTATACCTACTGCAATGTACCATACGTAGTCTACCCTCTACTATTGTACATCAGCCCCACAGAACCAATAATAAAGGGTCAGCCCATCCTTTCTTTACGTTCCACGGATAGGCATGAGTCTACTTGCCAAAAAGATAGGTAGAATTGGTGGGCATCAAGTGAGCATGAATTTTTCTTGACCATGTGCATGTGAAATTTTGTTTCCACTAACGCACTATACTCTGAAAAATTAGAGGTACATGCCCGGGATTCCTTCTTTCCTTGCCGACCCTCTGCAGAGAGGCTTATGTGGGCCTGAACATGGGCTGTGCTATCACTGAGTTTTACAATTCTCTACAGAATTTACTGCTTTACTACTGACGTTTTTATGTAGTACTTCCGTCTGTATCGAGATGGCTTCGAGATGAATTGCCGGCGAGTTTATATACCTTGGTAAGGCATGTGCCGTGCTGTTATTGTGGGGACGGAGTCACCAGCATTTAGCGTGAAGTTCAAGGGAACATTGTTACGAGAGGACTGGTACAATGATGACTGAGGAAATAATCTGCGCTAATGACGTCGTTGCATGAATACAATAATACGAGAAGATCTCTTGATAAAAATGACGTTTATTTTGCTGCAGGTACCTACGAGTATGCTATATTCAACTGCCCAGCAGCCTTAGTTATGTGATCGTTATAGAATCCTGTCAATAGCTCATTCCATATCTAACTGTATGGAGCTAAATTCCAAAGATGTATAAGAATGATGTCTGGTATATAAATTACATGGTTAACTTGTCGAAAGGATAGGTTGACTCCCATGCATTTTTTTTAATTTCATTCCAAAAAGTCATGAAATTTTAGCATTTGCATTTTTTGAATTTCATTCCAATAAGTCATGAAATTTAAGCATTGGAAATATACTAGGTACAAAGCGTTCGTCGTCCTGAGACATCGGGCTACAAAAAGACAGAATACTTCGCAAGTAGGTATTGCTTCACGTATAGAATATCTGTCAACGCTTCAGGTCTTTCCACCCGGGCGGAGGTCATTTGGGAAATGTATGGTGTAAATATGGCTACAGGATGTATTTAGCTCTTCAGTCTTTAGGTCGGTCCAGCATTGTCTCAACGCTGAATTGCTGATGTATCACTAACGCTATTGTTGAGGATTGATAATCGTCTTAGCGGTGCTACCCAACCGTGAAGGCAACTGAATAACTTAACGTTCTTTTGTTGAGTTCTTCGTAGTTAAATGGACTGTTTTTGCGGTTATTTAAAAGTTAAGTTAAGTATATATAATTTTTGTTATTTTATAATTTTATTTAGGTGTTCCTTTAGATAGTTAACTTGACCTTGCGTACGCTATGATTATGATCAAAACTATATTTTTTTAGCGAATGATTAGAATAAGTCATGAAAGCTACGCACTGTCTACTGGTTTATCGCTAAAGGTTGAAGAATGAGATCAGTTATAGTCTTCAGATTACTAAAGCATATTTTACGGGCCTTAGGGGCAGGTACCTAGGTCCTAAACAGTTTTATTGGTTTAGCCTGAATAAAGCAGAGACTGACCTCATTTGAATAATAGACTAGATCACAGTACTCAGAGTAGCTTCTTTATTTTCAGCTTGTGTTCCATAACAAAGCAATTTGTACAAAGGTGGAAACTAGAAATGTTTTCGAAAATTTGCTGAGAATTTTTAAAAAGGGTATTGCAACAAAAGATTTTGGTTCACACAATAGGAAAGTAGTTTTTTACGAGTAGGTTGGTACCTAAGGTTGGTACTAAAGAAGTAGTACCTTACGTAAAATTCTTTCAAAATCGGTTCAAGCATTCGCTTTAACAAACGGATTAGGTATACCTACAGAGCGTTTTCTGTAATTTAATGTTTAGTGCAGATTGACAGACAAAAATTTACAGTTTACAATCGAATCAAGAATTTATCAGCTTTCAGTGGATCTTCTACTTTAATATTGTATCTAATATTTTAACAGCACATGTGATAATGTTTATTGATACAACTGTGCATAAAATGACGCGCTTCTGGTTCACACTGTTCCGTACAAACTGCTTTATAGAATTGTTTACAATAACGCTGACCTGGATTTTGTGTTTCTTTTCAAGTCATTATAATCATGTTTAAGTTTTTGATTGAGCTTCATACTCTAACTTCACTACATACAAATAAACTTTATTTTTATTTACTAGTGGTTTCTTTTTGCGGACCTCTTCTTGGTAGGAAGTTATGTACCACAACAGTGGCCAGTGTCATCAGTTATTCTACCGTGAAGCAGTAATGTATTGCTTTGTTTCTGTTTGAAGCGTTCTGTTGTACGCCGACGCGATTTTAGACCTAACAACAGCTCATCTTAGGACATTTTTGTTATATTTTGATTTCAATTTATTTTACATTAATTCTAGTTTCTAGTAGAAAAAAATATATTTTCAGTTCAGTTAACTGCACGATTCTGTAAACGAGTAAACAATAGGTGCCTATCTAGGAAATCCAATCGATTTTTGAAGTTCGCTCAATTTTTTAGTTCCTTAGTTTCTTATATTTAGCGACTAGTTAAAAAGCTTTCTGAAGTAGGTAAATTGCTTCCATTGTATAGTTTTTCTACCTAGATTCTAGAAAATTCTCAGAATAGTGAACGAGTTATAGATGTAGTACGTGACAACTTTATCAAAATTACTTATTTATTTCCGGTTCGGCATAAAATTTAACTTTCACTGACTTCTAAATTTAATTTTATTGCTAAACTTAAATCTAATCTTGAAAGATGAAAAGTATATAAGTTCTTTTATAACAAAGTATTACTTATCCCCAGTCTAGGTACTTCATTATTATCACAACAAGGTAGCTGGCTTTCCAGCTCATAATGGTGGCTATTTAGCTCATTCTACCTTTCACAAATAATCCCGAATCCCGGAACGGAATCCCGTACCAAGCTTATTTTTTATAGCATTTAATGCTGCAATTTTTTTTTATTAATATCTAAATTTAAAGGTTTCATAAAATCATAGGTTTAATATCGAAAGTTAAAGGCAAATAAACAAGTTGTAGGTAACTTGTCAATAAAATGTGCACAACAGCAAATGTGGATTGAAAATACAGTAAGTCTTTTAGTACACAATAAAATTACGATTATGAAAATCAAATTTTATTTTCCGAGAATATTTTGGTCTTGGCGCATTCTTTTTCAAGCCAGAGTTCATATTATGTCTCCAAATTCATAATACTTCAATGTCCAGACATCCGTGCTCTGAATTACGCATTACAGCTTTTAGAAGGCTGAAAAGGCAACAAGACGTTATGCGGGAGCCGCACTCAATGTATGTCTATTTACAGTACTTACAAGAATATTTTGCGTGTGTACATAATATTGAAGAATTTTTGTAAGCAGCCATCATCTCAGTACTAGGTAGCGGCGCGTGCGCATGTCACCACTTAAAGCGATGACTCAGCGTGATGGTCCGCTGCCTCCCGACTGTGCCTTGTAGTGCCTACTACTTACTAACTACTTATACTTAGTATGGTTCAGCGGCCTTGCGATTTACTAAAGCAGTAATCATAAGCACATCTTGGGCATTGGACTCCCAAAAAATATTGCTAAGTAATGGTGGTAAAAAATAAAGTTTTATCACAGAATACTTAAAAGTATAGCTTAGTGGTGTTACGGTTGGGTTAGCTTACGTCGCAACCAACGATTCTTGATTTAGTCTTTCTTCATAAATGGTTTCTCCATGAGATCAAGGAAAAGCAAGTAAATCTTATCGAATTGAAGCTCGTGCTTCTTCACAGAAATCCTTGAATAACAAGAAACATTTTATCGTGAGGCAACATCAGCTGTTACCGTAATAGGCACTGATTTTTCTGTTTTGTTGAATTATAGCAAAATAATTTTAGTCTCTTTTACTTACCAGCAATCCTTTTTCCTCTTCCTTCACTCCTCTGGAGTTTCAATTATTCTTCGCTACTTTATTAGAATACGCCATTCCTAAATTGGTGACCCCGACGCGACGTGATATTTTCAATACGCAATCTTTAGATTTGTGATAGCTGATGATAATAAATAATAATATACATCAGAGTAGGAATAGGCACAGGCGACTGCGACGATATCGTACACGTGATCGCTCGACTGATTGCTGGAACTAATAACAATGTTGTTATTATTTCAGAATAATGAACTGCTACTGCCACGGCTCACGAGGAATGCGACTGGCGCTCGAGAGGGCGAAAATTCCCTAGTTATGAATATAAATAAGCAAGGGGAAAAATGTTTGATCTAAGGAAGAGAAAATATTTAAAAGGAGTTAAAGAGGTTGTTTGAAAAATGACTGCTAAAATAAAATATCCTTAAACCGGGACTTAAATGAAAACGGGCTGAAATAAATGTGAAAAAAATCTGAGAAAGAAGACCATCCTTAAATAAATGAAAGTATAGATAACTAGGTCTTTGAGCATCCAATTATTATTCATTCTTTACAAGTCTTTGTCTCATTATTGGGGGTGAAATGTAGTTAAGCAATTCCTTGATCCACAGTCAACAAATCATCACAAAACTTTAAAGGAAGTATTAGTACAATATGACGTCATAAAACTCAAAATCCGTTTACGCATCATCCCGTACACTTACCATTAGTAATGTCAATAATGCAATTTGTATCTAAAAATCCAGTACAAAGCTAATTAAATACTTCCCCTTAGCCGGCTGGGGTCAACGGCTTTAAGGACCACACACGGTAGTCGGTGACATTGTTATGAGGACGTCCGCTCATGATCATTATCTGATCATAGGAGTTATAGGAAATCCCTACGTGGAATATGCTATGCAAAGCAACTGCTATCTAGAGAGAAGCATTTGTAGCCGAATGGTATAAAGCACAAAGCTCTCACAGACGAACAGACAGACAAAAAGAAGGACTAGAGCAAATAGTCAATAAGAATAATCTTCTCTTTGATAAGACCTAATCAATGAATCTTCTATACCTACTTTGACGCTATTAACTAAATAGAAGATAATCGGAAAATAGCATAGGCACAAACGTTTAAAGTTACTAAACGACTTAATAACTCAAAACAAAACCTTTGCGGCTCGCAGGTACACGGTGCAATATTATATTAATTAGCAGGACTGATTAATTTGTTTTGCTATTATCCGCTTCTTGAAAGGATTCTGTATGGTGCAATATGCAGGAACACCATCCACATGAAACACCACACACAATTTTCTATCACTTTCTTCGACGCACGTTTCGTCCCGACACCGGGACATCCTCAGGAGATGTTGACTTCACAATGCGAAATCGTAGAGATCCGCAAAATAACGCCTGCTTCCATTCAATATTATATTAATTGATATTAATTTTCGCCATATTTTCGCAGAGTAAAAGAGTTAATCCTCGTTTGGTTTAAGAGGCGCCGCACGCGCAGGCTCTTGCGGGGAGCGCTCAAAGCTTGGCCATTATTAATTATTATTTCATTTCGCGCCGAACCTCCGCGCGCGACGGTCGTGTCGCGTCGCTTGCAGTGCTCAGCGCGTTTCCGATGTTTCCGTGTTGTGCTTCTATTGACATATCTGTGTGAATTGTGTTATGGAGTAATAATTTTTGTGTATGTGTGTTCAGGTGCCCTGAAGGGCTGATTTTGTGTTATTTGTCGCCTCTGGAATTGTTGTTATTTGGTAAGTTTTTAAAATTCCTCAAAACATCATTTTCATAGACTATTCATTTCATTTATTATTATTTTTTGTTTTTGTCAGCTTTTTTAGGATTTAATGTTAAATAATGACAATTTTAAGTTTTTATTTTCAGGATTAATTCTATTACTCTATCTTTACTTTTATCGCTACATATTCAACGTTTTTGTTAATCTTATCATTTGCACTAAAAGCTTTTATTAACTACCTTCTGTAAGCCTTATCGCCAAAAATTTAAATTTGTTAGCTTAACTTAAAATGCCGCACGTTTTTAATGCCTCATTGGAGACGTCTGCTACAACAAAATGCCAGTAATTCTGTATGTGGCTTCTCGATTCTTAAGTGAACTATTAAATTCAATTGCCTCAAGTACATACTTGTGTTAGTCTTGACCTTCGCTGGTTCCATAAAACGTTTCAGACCGTGCAGCCATTAAACTCATTTTGTTACAGTTAATGATACAACCAAAGACGTAGATTCTAAAATAATCATTTCTAGTTACAGTGAAAGGCTTAGGTTATGCTTAATGGCTTGGATTTTGATTGATATAAAATATTTACAATCTCTACATGCACTTTATATTTTTGTTTCTATGTTTTGATACAGTTTTATATGCCTTCGAACAATTTCCCCATAAGTCAAATTCCATTAAAATTTTCCAAGACATATTTTATATGGCAAAATCACTGATGGTATAATTTAGGTTCTCTACACTTGGTTATCGAAAATTCAAAAGTACACTGGTTGTAACTTCGTAAGCTCGCGTTGTCTCTTTCGCTTAGCAACGGCACATGTGCAGTTGTACCTTTTGTCTTTTTCTTGGAAGAGATAATGTGCTGGCGTTTAGATAAATAACCATTTTAAATATTTATCAAGATGGCAGTTAGCACGCTTTTCTGTCTTCACACTTAAATATTGATAATTGAAACATAAACTGATATTTAATGGCATCGTTCTTTCTGAATACTTACTGTAGTTGTGAGTAAAGTTAAGGATAAAGATGTTCTGGATAATCCTCAATAGATGATCTAATTATAAGGTCAGGAAAGTCACAGTTTGTAAAGTTGTAAATGAATCATGTTGAATCTGTCATGTATTTAGTACGACATTATCATATTACGTCAAGGTGCTTTGTGACTCACTGGTTTACGTTCATTTCTTGGGGTTTTAGTTTCTTTTTGCAAGTGTCACCAACTACCAAGTTAAGTGGTTTTAGCATGTACTCACTTTATATTATGGTTACCTTTACTATATGTATATAAGACATTGAGGATCTCCAAAATAAAACACAAAATTGTTTCTCTGAAATAACAAAGTTTTGTTTTATTACAAGTTTTGTTTTATTTTACAATTATCTAGTTATTATCAAGTTACGACAATTACACTTCTATCTCACCTGAAATAACAAAGAAACGACATTTAAAGTTCACTATATCTCGAGTCCTCAATCACATTCTTTCTATGAGTTTTTATTACGACAAAAACGCACACAACAATTTCAGCGTCCCTCGCCATTTTAAATCATCGACACAGATCACTAATCATAGGTACCTACGCGACAGACAGCTGATACGCGAAGCGCGGCAAATTCAAATGAATGAAATGTCACTCATTTCATTACATCTCCCCCCCTAAGAGCGAAAATTCTAAGCAATATATCTGTAAAATGTACTTATAAGTCATCTTCATATTCATTATCATCTCCTTCATCTTCTTCAGCCTCTGTTATGACAGGTTGCAATTTTGTTATATGAAATAATGTTGATTCTGTTTTTCTGTTGCCTGTATCAATCCTATAAATGGAATTCGATATTTTCTCTATTATCTTGAAAGGGCCTATTTTTAATTCGTCTAATTTCTTTCTATTCAGTCTATTTCCATTTTCTACATATACACTGTCTCCTACATTAAATTCTTGCATTTTTCTATTTCTATCAAATATTTTCTTGTTATACTCATGAGATTTTATTGTATTCTCTAATGCCAATCTTCTATCAGCAATCCACTTGTCTTCCTTTTCCATCGTTTTGAATTCATTTGGTAGAATACTGACATTTGTACCATCCAGTAAATATTTTGGTGCAAAACCTGTAACGGAGTGTTCTGTTTCATTATATTTTTGTATACATTCTCTTGCCAGTGTTGTCCATGTTCTCTTATTATTTTTCTCATTCATTTTACACCTTATTTTATTTACTATTGTTTGGTTTAATCTTTCATTCAAGCCGTTCGAGAATGGTGTATTCACGGCTGTAAAAATTAGTTTAATATTATTTTCCTGCAAAAATTGTTTAAATTCTCTTGAATTTATGCCCGGATATTGATCTGTCAGGATAATTCCAATCTCATCTGTCTCTAGTACTTTCTTTGTTAAATTTATAAAGTCACATGCATTCTGGGTTTTCGAAGTCGCAATAAATGCATATCTTGTGTAGTGATCTACTAAAAGGTGTAGATATTTCTTTGTAGACCTAGATCCTCCAAATCCACCAATAGTATCCATTGACATTATTTCAAATGGTTTGGTGGCTGGTCCCAGTTGTGACAGTAATCCAATTTTTTTTTGACATCTTGATTTATTTTTTATGCATATTTCACATGTTTTACAAATATTTATGATATTTTTTGTTAGGTTTATAGCCGTATATATTGAACTTATTTTTTTCTGCAGTTGTCTGATCCCAATATGGCATAAATCTTCATGCACCTTTTTTATAAGTTTTTTACTAAATTCTTCTGAGAGGATAATCTTTTCCTGTTTCTTTATTTTTTTATAATAGATATTATTTTTTAGTATTAAATTTTGTTTCTTTTCTCGTATTGTTTCATTTTTCTCTTGGTCTTCAACTATATCTTTTATTTGTATTAAATTAACTATTCTCAATGTTTCCTCTCTGTTATCTTCTGGTTCTAATACAGGGTTTCGGCTCAAACAGTCTGCTTCTACATTTTCTTTACCAGGTATATATTTTACGGTAAAGTCATACTGAGATAGGTAGTATGTGAGATCACCCAATTCTTCATCTGTCCTGCATTTAATGTTCATGTTCTCTAGAGGTTTGTGATCTGAGTAAATGGTGAATTGTTTTCCGATGAGCCAGTGCTGCCAATATTTAACAGCTTCTTTCATAGCAAGACATTCTAAATATATAGCCTTTTTCCGTTTTTGATGTTCATTCAATTTTTTTGAGAAATATGCCACCGGTTTGTCTTTACCATCTAGTTGTGTCTGTTTTAATATTGCTCCAATGCCCTCCAAAGATGCATCGGTAAAGATTTTGATTGGTAAGTCTTTGTCGAATATTTCCAAGACCGGTTGCGAACATAAATATCTTTTTATCAGATTGAATGCTTCTTCACATTTCTCTGACCATACAAATTTCTCGTTTTTTCGTAATAAATTGTGTAATGGATCTAAGATAATTGCACTTCTTGGTATATAGTCATGGTAGAAGTTTATTTTTCCCAAAAATTGTCTGATGTTCTTTTGCGTCTTAGGAGTTGGAAAGTTCCTTATTGAAATCAAATTGTCTTTTAGTGGTCTTACTGAATTGTTCTGAATTATATGGCCGAGGTATTTTACCGAGTCTGAAGCAAAGGTACATTTCTTAAACTTCAGTCTAAAGCCTTCTTTAATTATTGCCTCTAATACATTTCTAATGTGCCTTATATGTTCTTCAAAGGTAGACGAGTATATCAAAATATCATCGATATAGTTAACAGAGTATCCTGTGAGATTGTGTTTTCTTAGAATATTGCTTAAGATTCTCTGGAAAATTGCTGGTGATGTTTTCAAGCCAAAAGGGAGGCAGGTCCACTGGAAGTGGCCATCTTGTGTGACAAATCCTGTTTTACTTCTGTCTTCCACCCGTAATGGTATTGCCCAAAATGCTGAGTTTATATCTAGTGTAGTAAAATACTTGCAATTTCTAGTTTTAATAATTAGATCATCTATCAAAGGAAATGGTTGAGCTTGTGGTATAACTATTTTGTTTAACTCTCTGAAATCTACACATAAACGGGATTTTCTATTTTCACCTTTTTTAAACGCCAATGTCACTGGAGCAGCGAAAGGACTGTATGATTCTTCTATTAAATTGTTCTTTAGTAACATCGATATTTGCTCTTCAATTTCTAATCTATCTTGTATTGTACATCTGTATGGTCTTTTACTACAATATTTATTTACTTGTAAATCTATGCGAGCTTCATAATCTTTAACTGAACCTATATCATACTTGTCCTTAGCAAATATTGTTTTATATTCCTTTATAATTTTCTCTATCTCAATTTTCTTTTGATTATCTAAATGGTCTGTCATACTTATAAATTCCTCTGTTTCTATGTGTTCATTGAAATTTACTGTATATTTTTTTATATTATTATCTTCATTTCTGTTATCTTTAGACATCCTGTCTATTTTATTTGTTATTTTCTTTTGTTCTATCTGCAAGTTCTCATTTTGGGTTAATCTGAATTTCTTAATCATATCTAATCCGATTATGAAATCATCAAAATCTTCATTTTCTACTATGTATACATCCACCTCTTCTTCTAAATCAAATATTTTAATTTTTATTGTTATCAAGCCATCCATCTTCTTCACACCATTAACCGTTTTCATGTATGCTATGTTCACATCATCTTTTTTTTCTTTTACTTTTATTAATCTTGAATTTATTATAGAAATCTGTGAGCCTGAATCATAAATACCACTCACTTCTAGTTTATTTTCTAATAAAAGCTTGATTTTGATTAATGGTGTGCTTACTAGTTTTTTTCTCAGTATTTATGTCTACTTCAATTATGGAGTTATTGTTTACATTTTTAGTTTTAAGAACTTTTTCAGGGTCATTTTTATTTTTCTTGAACCAACATGACTCCTCCGGATGATATCTAATTCCTTTGTCCAAAGATTCACAAGTCTTACATGACTTCTTCTCATAAGTTTTATTTTTATTATAAAATGTACTGCTCTTTATGTTAGTTGAGTTTTTCTTATACATCGTGCCTTCATATTTTCTTATCTCGTTGAACAAGTCAGTAGTGTTGTTGAGTTCATCCCTGTTTAACTTATTTAAGATAAATCCAGGTAAACCAGTTGCAATAAGATCTATCATTGTTTTGGAATCTATAGATTTGTTTATATCTAATAAAAGCCGTTCTTTTTTTATGGCATAATCAATTAACTGTCCTTCTTTATACCTAAATGCGAGAGCATATGTGACTATGTCCCATCCTTGGTTTTTAAAAGTTTCTAAAAACTTGTCTTTCCATTCACTCCATTCAGAATTTATTGTTAGTTTTATGATCATCGAGCTATACCAATCCAAACAAGGTTTATCTAAAAATAACCTCAAAATATCTATTTTTGTCTCATCTTTTGTTATATTAAAGCGCGCACACTCTTTTTCAAAAATTTCTATCCATTGCATCGCATTAGGATTTTTGCTTGTGAATTTTTCAATAATAAATTTTTCTGAGATATGTTTTAAGTTATGTTGACTTTCTTTCTTAGTTGTAGTTTCTATTAATTGTTCCAAGATTTGTTGCAAAGTGTCATTTGTGTCCTTTGCTTGTGTTGTGCTCACTTCATCTAAATATTGATCTAAAAATTGCATATTACCTTCCTCATCTACATATGTCTTCTTTAGATTTTCATCCAACTTTATCCATACTTTTCTACTCTGGTGTCTTTTTTTAATGCTATTTTTTACTTTTGTGAAAGTGTTCGTTTTAACAATATATGTATGATGACTCACCGGCTTCAGTTCCTCGGGTAAAACATAACATTTTCCTTCTTCAGTAGATATTGAGGTTATAGCTAATACATTTGATTTGCCATCATTTGAGGCTATTATTGTAAACTCAAATTGAAGCCGGTCCATCTTCTTTTAGTTCACAAAAATGTCGTTTTATAAGACATTGAGGATCTCCAAAATAAAACACAAAATTGTTTCTCTGAAATAACAAAGTTTTGTTTTATTACAAGTTTTGTTTTATTTTACAATTATCTAGTTATTATCAAGTTACGACAATTACACTTCTATCTCACCTGAAATAACAAAGAAACGACATTTAAAGTTCACTATATCTCGAGTCCTCAATCACATTCTTTCTATGAGTTTTTATTACGACAAAAACGCACACAACAATTTCAGCGTCCCTCGCCATTTTAAATCATCGACACAGATCACTAATCATAGGTACCTACGCGACAGACAGCTGATACGCGAAGCGCGGCAAATTCAAATGAATGAAATGTCACTCATTTCATTACATGTATATATGATGAATAATTATTATTGTCCGTAAGAACACGCATTGTACGTAGTTCTTCTGTGTTTTCCACCTTGGTCGCCTGGTAGACAATTGCTTGCGTCTTTAAAACAAAAAGTGTGCACTTCATTTGAAGTTTCAATAATAAGACCATAACAATATAACCATATTAAATAAACTATATTCTTGGCATAAGAAATAAATCTTTCATCAATTTTAACTTTCAGAGTCTTTATCCGAACGTATGCTGCTTATGCTAATACAAATGTACACTTCTTTTGAACGTATTTTAAGTTGTACACTTTCTTTCTTTCCTTACCACTCAATTTACTGCTGTTTTTGTTTTTGAATAGATATTCTCACACGGTATCTACATACGGTCATGTTGCATGCGATTGCGATTAGTGTGGTACCACCCTAATTGTTGTTTGATGTGAATTGGAGAGCGCATCACGAAGAGCCAATATCTACAGTACTAACACTCAGGTGATTGTTTATGTCTACGTTTAAAGCTTTATTCAAAACGGAAGCCCTTTGTTCCGCAGAATTGAATATGATGAACGATGCTCGATCTTTTTATCTCTCCCGACTTTTAAGTTTCTTCAGATGATGTAACAACTAACGAGTTACTTGCTGATTTTTTTATTAGTATCTTACTTAAATATCACTAACATCAAGAAAATTAAATAACAATTATTAATAACGTGCCTTTAACAGGCACGCTATTAATAATTGTTATTTAATTTTCGTGTATTTATTTACCCGAATATGTTTGTGTTTTTATTTAATCGAATTTTTATTTAAATCGACTTTTGACCGGATCTTTTTGCATGGCTAGATACATTGAAAGAAGTAAACCAGTCGCATTTCTGCAAAAAATAAAGTAACACATTTTAACCAAAATAAAAGTTATCTGTGGTACCAAATTGAAATTGGAAGTTGGCACATCTGTAAACGCTATTAATCTTATTTCAATAGCACTTAACCTTGGAATGCACAAGATTCAATAGAAGCTAATAAAAGGGCTTTAAAGGACAAGTGTACATGGATTTAAGAACCTAGTTTTCAATTAGTTGGATCTTAATAGGACATGCAAGAACGTCAGTGTGGGTGGTCTTGCATTCACCTAACGATATGTTAAGATTAGATTGAATGTTAGAGTAAACTTAAATGGTAAATACATACACAGATTAAAATATATTTGTATGTAGTGCAGACACTGCACACTGATCTTTAATAAATAATTATTTACGTTTGACTGCGGCGATTTACGAGGTTTAGCATTTGATTTTCGATTCAGGACTAAAATGTAATAGAAGTTTTTATGCAAGAAATCCTCTGTCTGAAGGACATTAATTAAATGCACCTAATTTAAGTAATAACTGCTATGATAATCCGGGTCTGAATAACCTTTGCCTTAATGAGACAGTTAAAATAACCTTGGCAATAATTGTTATCAATTCCAATACACCTTGGTCTTAATAAAATTAAAAGTGCATTTTGTCATTGTCAACTATCCACTAGTTATTGAAATACAAGCACAGACACCAAACTTGACATTGTGATAAATACCAGTTTAGCTTATGTTAATAAAGACAAAATATATAAGTTTTATTTTTCTCGGCTTTCGCATTATCTTGAATCAGTTTTGCATTAATTTGTGAAATTAAAACAAATAAGTAGTTTATGAGAAGTAATATCAATCTCAGATTGATAAATTATTATTAAATTTCGTGTGAGGTAAAAATCTACTTGATTGCTAAGTTTCTCCAACATTGTTGGTTACAAATACTTATAAATTATTCAAATCGAAATTGAATGTATTAATTCTTTGTAATCATACAAAATTACAAATGTGTTGCAACAGCATTCAATGTGGCTGAGCAATAATACTCGTAGCTTCATTGGTCACTCGACTGTGCTGTGTGGACACGCTAGCTGATCGCCAATACTTGTGGTTTCTACTTGCTTAGTATTGAGCAATGGCCAATGAGGAGCACGTCTAAATATATTCCATCAGATTTTTGTGTTGCCGATTGATCCATCACTTCCATAATGATGTTGACAGGTACTCGTTGGAATCAAGCTTCAACCACTGGATGTATTTTGCTAGATATCCATTCACGATTAACATTTCCGACCTATGTGCGTTTCAGATCATAAAAATTTTGTGAAGAAACCTAGACATGAAAGTTCTCCGAAACATTATGTTTCATAGGTGTCTCTGAATCTTGACAATCCGCAACTGTGAGATGATGACCAAACTTTTCTGAGTAGAGATCTAGTATTATGGGTTGCTTTAAAGGTTTAGATGATGATATTAAATATAAAATCATTTAGAAATCTGAAATGGCACGTTTTAAATATTGTCATGGTACATTTAGCATTAAAATTCGTGAAAAGTGTATCATTAAAACATCGAGCCATATTTGTAGTTATGAATTTAGCTCAGAGGTGTTTTTGAGATTTTCGTTAAAATTAGTACTATGATTAAATTCATATGCCTAGGCACTCGGATACTGACTGCATTTGACCGCATTTTTTAAAGTCCTCTAGCTACAACAAGTTTACCTTCAAGATTGTCAGTAAACTTGCATTATTTTGCATCGTACACTACAGATAGGCCGGGTTTTTATATCGGTTTGTAGGTATGTGGTATCGAAGTGAACGTGCGTGTTAATTTCTATTTCACGCTGAGCGGCGTGTTTGATTGGATTAATCGATAAAATTTATTGTTATTTATTCTCCTAACATTGTTTCTAACTGTTTGTTTGATTAATGATATTTCTAAAAAGTCACATCTCAACGACTAGGTGTTAATACGCAACACAATTTACGTTTAAGTTGTGAAGATTTTGAATTTTGACATTTTTTTATGTCAAATTTTGAGATCTACAACAAAAAAAAACTCTTCAATAAACAATCTTGAACCTTATCAGCCAGAAAACTAACGGCTACAGATAATATTTTTTATTGCACCGTTACTTTTTTTTGTGTTAAATTCTTTAAGAATATTCTCGTTATCATGATAATAACATACTTTGCTACTGTCGATTGTAAAGTTACTGTGACTAGTAATTGTAAAGCGGTGCCGTGCTCCATTTTCTATGGGACCGAGCGAAGAAACCAAGATAAGAAAAGCAATTATTACTGTTTCACTTACTCGTGCGACGTGTGACCGTTCGTAGGTTTTGTAATCGATAACAAAGTGACAAACAGATACTTATTATGATTTGTTAATAGTATAGAGAACTGAGATAAAATTACTGAGATTAAAAAATAGTTATGCAGTTAAATAATTGACAAACCTCGTTCAGTTTCGATGATGGTTTTCTTTATGGATTGGTTAAGATTAAAAATCAATGGTTTAGCTTCTAAAAATTGAAAATTGTACTGCTAAACAATTAGAGTAGGGACAGCAAGCATTAACACTGAGCTCTAACTCTAGCTTAAAATGCCTTTATAGTATTTCATTAAAAATGCTTTTATTTTCATTGTAAGCAGGTTTTCTTGCAGTGGCTTTTTATTTACTTAGGATGTTAGTGTTTACTAAAATCCTTTTTTAAAGTAGTGGTGAGCTACAAGGTTGTTTGTTCGCCCCTGCTTGTTTAGTGCAGGGCTCGTTTTATTATGGAATTCCATATCACGGTTTTGAACTCGTAAAAGATTAGTAACTAAAAGTATATTGGACTTTTGCTGTTTTTTTTATATTACACTTAAAATGTTTTCTTTATGTTTATTTTGTATCAATGAAATATTTCAATATCCTATAGTCTCCGTTTGAATTAATTTATTAATCATTCCTCAAACTAATATATGTTTTGTCAAGTAGGTAGGCAAAGTTTCTTACTTTTAGTTAACTTCTTAGTAAATCCCTTTGATTTATGTTTTTGATTTAATTATCTGTAAGTCCGTAATGTACTCTTTTTATTTGAAATCGTTTAGCTCACGGGTTCCCACCCTAAAGATTGTTATTATCATTAAATATTGCGTATTACATAAAGCTGCATAGCAAGAAGTCCACTCTTACAATAACACAAAAACTAGTAGCGCGTTGTTCATTGACCAGCTTCTGTGTAATCTTGTTTGTTGAAAAAAAATATTGTTCTTGAGCAAGCGTCGATTCTCGCGGTTTCTGCATTCTGCTCCAGTATTACAGATGCGTTGCACATTTTTGTGTGAGAACTCTCCTCACAATGGTTCGAGACTCTCACGCTCTCTTGGGCTGTTCTTGCAACAGTTGCTTGCTTTCGTGTCACCGTCTTTTGTTTGTGGTAAGCTTGCAGGGGTAGGTATTTTCCATTCATTTTAAGAATATTTGGTGGCCTTCAAATGACGATCTACCTACTCTTTTGGTTTAAGTTTAACTAGAGATTGGTAGGTTGTGGACGTTGTGGTATTGTCTGTCTTGATTAAAGATGAAGCACAAAAACAAAATTTTGTTGTTCACCACTCACCAGCTCATAAAAATGCAAGCAAGAAACATACGTGGTTTCCATGACCTCCTCAAATTAGATTATATACATCAATACATATAAATTAGACATATGTGTAAACAAGCAACGACACACCCTCATTATTATATTTTCGTGTTATTTATACAACCTACAAAATTATAATTATGAAAACTATTAACCTTGGCCTTTATACTAAACCTTAAAACTTTTGAATCGCCTTTAAATTCCATGAGATTTTTTTAGAGCTACATTAAAAAAAGGTTTTGTTTGTTCAGTGGACTCCAATCTAGAAAAGATTAAAATGCGATATCAACACGTTACACGACCAAATAAACTCGAAGGGTGTAAATAAAACCTCGAGAGCCGAGACTGAAAACTGGTTTTAATGACATTTTTAAATCATGTTGCATGAAAATAAACCTTGCATTAAAGTATCAGACGTCAGACGTTATCTAATAAAAGGACAGGCAAGACGAGATAGTTTCGATCAATAGATCATTGGATATATTGAGTTTATTGATATTAATCATATCGTTAACGTCTGATGACCACTCAGAGCCGTTTGTGACTTGATGTATTTTAATTACACTTCTCAAATTGATATTAGTATTTTTTTATCGGTGTGAGTGTGCTGAGCAAATTGTTTGAAGTGGTTTGTTCATCCTCTTCCTCTTACTATTCAAACTATTTCTGTTGTTATTATTGTTTCAGAACCTATGCCTGTCGCCTGGAGGTCTACTCTCTTTCTCTCAAACGAAACTTCGTAAACGAACGAAATTTAAACGAAGTTTCGTTAGCTCCTCTACTCTATTTCTTTTTCGGACTCGCAGACGAAGTTCGGAACCATGGACAATTTTCGTGAACGATTGGAATGAACGATTACGTAAGAGTTGAATAACCGACTAATTTAAGAGTATTATTTCATGCAAACAATGCCTACATGAACCTATGACAACTAAAAATATCAGTATAATCACATGTAATATGGCGTCTTCATAACATGTCAATTCACAAATCACAATTGAAACTTTACTGAAGTTTGTTTCTCAAGTATGGTGTTAATAAATAATGTTTTCAAGTGCTTTTTACACTTCGGAGTCTCAAATCTCAATACACATTCCGTCAGAAGTAATACTGTGTTGCAGTCGTCACTTAGTCTCGAAGTTTGGATTTAAAAACTTTGTAAGTACCTAAATATCACATAAATATTTGTTTATTCAAAAATATTACATCTTCTAAATACTCTTTTTAACATCTTTACAGTTTAAAATGGCTCCACATACGGCTTCCGCTACTCCCGAGCAAATCAACAATCTACTCAATTTTTTTGGGAGACCACAAGGATTTATCCCGCGGGAAGTTGAGGAATGTCGAAGAAAAAGTCCAGACAAAGAGGCTGTGGGGAGAATTGAGTAATATTCTCAATTCTATGGGCGGCTGCACTAAAAGTCCTCAGCAGTGGCAAAAGGTACCTAGTTTTATCTTAGGTAAATAGGTTATTAATAAATTATAGTAAAGTGGCATAAAAATACCCTGATTTTATGATTTACAGGTTTGGGCTGATAAAAAACATTTAGCCAAAAAAGCAGCTGCTGATTTTTGGAGGTCGGCTGCAGCGAATGGAAGTGGTCCATCGGCAGCACCCCCACTTACCCATTGTCAGTTGAAAGTTCTGGCGATCATGGGTGAAAATTTTGGTGATCGTCCAACTGGGGCCAGAGATCAAGCTTTCAGTGAGGTAGTCCTTCTTTGAATTCTCAATTAGTACTTTAAATCTAAAACCTATAAACCTATTTTTTGTAAAAAATTAGGATCTTAAACAAGAATAAAAAAGTGCGGATTGGCAGGCTTCACCCACCATTGAGAACATTGTGTGGGTCTCAAGCATGCAGGGTTTCCTCATAATGTTTTCCTTTACTGTTAAGCAAGTGATATATGGTATAAGGATTCGAACCCGTGACCTCCTTATGAAAGGAAAAGCCCTGGAACTATGGAGCTAATCACTGTGTTAACATTATAATGCAAGAAAAAACTATTCCATAGTGTTTGTGAAATGTGCTCACATACATAGTATTATTAACTGAGCCAATTCTGTCTTATCTAATGCATTTTTGCTAAGTATATCTTTAAATTGGAATGTTGTTTTACAGCCTCACAGTGTACACGTCATCACAGGACACATTCTGCTGCTGCCACTGGTGAAAGGACACATTCTGCTGATGTCAGAAGCAGTGTATCACTATCGAATGAAGATGGGCGTGTAGTGAAAGAAACTGTGAGGAATCTAAGCTAGCAGGCATCAAGGCTGTTCTGTTAGAGCTGTCTAACATTATTAGGGAATATTTAGACCATAGGAATTAAGGTTATTTTGTTGTAGGTACTATGGATTAAATGCTGTTATTGTTGGCTTTCTTTTACTATTTTGTTTCTAGGTAGAGTTAAGTAAATAAAACTTTATTATATAAGTTAAAAAATAAATTTTATTCTTTAATTAAACTTAAATTAAAACAAAAGCTTTTTTTTTTGCATTCCTTACATTATACTGAAAAAAAAAACATCTACAGCACCTTAACTGTGGGCTCGATTCCATGACGTCTTGCCTTTGGAGGTAATAAAGGCACTATTTCCTGCACAACTCTTCAAATAATTGCCGACTGAGTCTATAGTTTCTTATAAACTCTTAAGTCGGGAATTTGGCTTATATTAAGCTGATTGCGCAGGCGGCGCCGTCTTCTTCTACGCTCTAAACGCTCTTCACGTAGAGCAGCCTCGATTAATAGCATTCTTGTAGCCATTTCTAACAAAATTTTTACAAAATTCACACTACCGAAATATTAACGAAAATCAAAAGGTAACACTTTTGGTTTCGTCAATTTGAGGTTAAAATCCCGAACAATTATGTGTCAAATTCAAATTTTCGTTCGTAACATTTACGAATTAGAGTAGGTTTAGAAAATATAAACGTCAAACATTTTCGTTCGACCGAAATTTCGGAACGAAAACGAACCGTGGTAGGAAACATGCGAAACTTCGTCCGATATTTCGTTTTTCGTTGAATAAGAGTAGACCTACTGATTATCACTTATTATCTCAACGAAAATCATCACCATGATTTAAACTGATGTCCAAAAAATTTCCGCTTATTTATTTCACAATATAGTTCCAATATTTTTATTCTTAGGTATCTGTCTGTCATCTGTAACGATTCGAAAGCAGTATTGGAAAAATACTTGGTCTTATTCAATCTTATTGATTCTAAGAACTTGCACTTTAGCATCATCGATGATTGGTGACTCAACTCCACAAATCATTCGTGATTCATTTTGGCGACCTTTGTTGACCAGTACAATTTGCATGGTAGGTCGTAAAATTTTAATTGCTTGTGGAATGTTTGTATCGTACTTGGTGAATGTTGGCACAAAAAGACTCTTGAATGATATGTTTGGTACACTGTAAGTCAAATACCTTCGTCGTCTAACACTACCAAGGAGTTGGTATTATCCATGCATCATGTCAGAATAAGTATGTGTGACTTTGAGTTTTATTTTGAAATATTCCGAACAACGGATGAAACCGGCAAAGCAATCACGTTTTTTTAGAATCAATATCTTTTGAAGATACTTTAAAAGAGTTTTTATTTTTATTCTAGTTTTAGATTTTTTTTACGCCAACATCTATTACCTACTTCATTTAGATTTTAGAATACCAATTTCATACAAAAAGTTACAAATATGTCGGACTAGGCTATAATCATTTCGCAACTATACCAAAAATAGCTATCCATTATCTTGGTTTAGAATTTTTCCTTGATCTTGAAATACTCAACAATAGATAGATGCTTTTTGCCGTGTTTTTCATTCTGTCACGAAAATGACTTTATATTCAAGGTTGATCGAAACGAGATTTTTTTGATTTCATGCGACATGAACCTTGTGGTAGGTATCGATTGTAGTACTCGATCATAGTCAGTCACTAAAGCATAAAAATATTTCATTTATTTCTATATATGATTAATGTTACTACTACATTTCATTATTGTGATGTTCGTCTCAATATCTTTGGGTGTTTTTGGCCAAAGCTTTTCTTAAACTTAGGATGGATTTTAGATAAGATAAACTAAGAGAATAATTAGATGCGTCCTTTATGATTATCTTAGCTTATAAATACGTAATCTCCTAATTTCCTTCAAAAGTTAGTTTTTAAGTAGCCTCAGCACACTTTGATGTTATAATAAAGTTTTATTCATTGTAAAAAGAGAGCTGAGCTTTAAAATGCAGAAGAACAAGTTTGTTTTCATCGTTGTTTTTATGTTGTTCAACTTCCTTAGTTGCCATTGCCATAACGTATTAGGTAGTTTTGCATACTTCACTAGTTTTTTTTTTCTATTTTAAAATAATAGAATAATATACCTAATTACAGTCATACTTTAATTATATTATTCCACTCCTTTACTGCATTCAAGCGTGTACTAGTGCAGCGTGTTGAAATGTTGTCTATTATACCGACGCAGTATCATTTGTCCGGGAGAAAGCATTATGCGACAGAAATGGCAACATTCTCACTTCACGCTACATTACGACCGTGGTCGCGTGCTGAATTACTTATTAACATTCTGGAATTTGGCACTTTGTTGGTGTTTTAACAAGTTAGAAGACGTGGCCTTCTTTGGCCTTTTTATGCTCCTTTGTCACGACTTAATTTCTCGTGTTTTATCCAGTCATTAGTCTTTCTTAGGTCAAACATTTCTTAAATATGAACGAAGTCTAATCATAATTTTATATTATATTGGATTTTTAATGTCATATTCAACGTCATTATATTTATATTCATAATACCAACTTAATCATCCTTTAAATTTAAATTAATATCATTCTGTGATGGATTGCAAGGTACAACGATTTTTTGTTGTCGTTTCTTGTTTCAAATACCTATTTACGTGTTATTTGTACTTTTTAATTATTGTTTACTTCGTGGAATAAAATAAGAGTTTACTTTATCTTTTGTGGAGTTAGACAGTGTTATAAAGGTTAGACTTTTTGTGCGTATAAACTATGTCGTAGTTTTTGTTGCAATGTTAACCGAATAAAGTCCATTTACTACGTAATAACTGTGAGACTTTACGTTTTACCTTTCAACTTATTAATTAAAATGATTCAAATAAGTATAGGTTATGACTAACTTTTACGTAAGCTGGAAACTAATGGGTTAAGCAAAGTGAACACAATATAAGTATTTTTCTTGAAAAAATTACAAAATTTACTTGTTACCGAACTTATTTAAGAATATTAAAATTTTCCGTCGGAAGAAAAAACGCATTAAAAGCAAAATACTGTCTTGTTAGTAGAGTGAGATTCGCTTGTAACTTAAATACCGAATCCGAAACATTTAGCTTCACTACAAGATCCCGATACGATATGTCTTCAACTAGTTGTCCGAGGAAGATTTCGAATTATAGAACTGTAGCCGTGGCCATAAGACTATGTCTGTCTATCACTCAAATGTGACGAAATAAAAAAAAATGTTATAAATAAATTGATATTAAGTAAATATTAATTTAATTATGAAACTAAATTAATATACATATTATTAATTGACCGTTCGAAGCCTCTTAGGATAAACGTGTAAAATATCATAAGCTGCAGCAAAAATTGGCTGCAACAAATTCCTTTCACATCCCGTCGTCGGTCGCGCAGTGTAAAGCGCGTCGATTGGTCGGTCGGCGTGCGCGCGCGCAGCACTCGACCATTGTTCCCTCTCGAGTCTCGACATTCCACCCGTGGACATTGCCCTGCGACGCGATTGCTTGATTTTATTTCTGAAATCAAAATATAATGTAAAAACATCTTTTATTCAGAGGCCGACCGTCCGCTTTGTATTGTGGTACATAAAATGGATCGATAGATCGATTGATGAATTATTATTTAGGCAGGGAATAAGACTTGAGACGATCTTGCAAGCGCAACTAACTACTCTAATGGTCGTTTTCACAAACATTTTAAGAGTCACCTAAGCCTTTAGGTGACAGTTATTGTATTGTGAAAACTGTCATCTATCGGCTTAGTCGTTTCTTAAAATGTTGGTAGAAACGGTCGTATCTCACTTATGCTCGTTTTCACCAACATTTTAAGAGTCACCTAAGCCCTAAGGTGACAGTTGTTGTAGGTGAAAACTGTCACCTATCGGCTTAAGCATGCGATTTAGACGTTTCCTAGGTTTAGTGAAAACGGCTGTTAGTTAGGTAAGCTTAAGATGACGACTGCGCACAGTCATGGCACAGTCACAATAAAATTAATATCCATTTGGAAAGCATACTTGCCTTAACTTCATAGACAGTAGAACTAACTTCGTCCTAACTTCCTAAGTACGTTCAGAATTCAGATGGTAGCGGTCTGGATGGCGCCGAGCTCATTCTCTCAATTGCTACCAGCTGTCGCCCCTCTGCAGCCCGGCGCTCGCGCATTATGTGACTCATGTGTACAATCTACAGCATCCGACACACGTCTTACCTAATCTCTGCTAGTGTAGCATTGCGCTTGTTAGGGTCAATTTACACCGCGGAGGAATGGATGTCCGGCAGATTATATAAATTGTATTTAAGATACAACCTAAATAATTATTTATAAAATCCGGGGATTTCCCGGAAGACGCACGACCTTTTTTGGCTCCTATTTCTTCTGTATCTATTTCTATTGACATAAAGTTCATTATGCTTTTCAGTTCCATTCCGCCGCGGTGTAAATTGACCGCCGGTTGAGTTACTGCCTTGAAAGAGCATATGCCTGTGCCTGATTCGCATGTAGGTTTCAACTACAGCAGATGCCCGCTACTTCATCCACGTATAGATCGTCTAATTTCAAAATGAACGCCCCTCCACTAAAAGGTGGAAGCGTAAGGGTTCATCTTAAAATTGAACGATCTACGAGTATATATGCATGTTTTAGGGAAACAGCGAAGTAGTAAAATAGCGTTCCTACTTTACTAGTCTAACTGAAATAGGTATTATGAGTTATGAGGTATAAGAATAATTACTACTTTTTAAATAAAATTACATAAAGATGCAATTACGGGGGTCGACGCTCGAATAATCGTTGAAAAAATCTGTGTACCGAAATAATTGTGGACCATTAAAGTAAACAAAAAATATTACACGTATACGTTTTATCACCCTCATTTATGTCTAGTTTCGTAATAATAGTAAACTTTCCTCTATAAGGTTAAACAGTAAATCACTATGAAAAAAGTTAACGGTCACCTATCTACAGTTTATCGCTGGTGCCGGACAAACAGACGACGCTATGGATAGGTTTATCGGTATGTATATAGTTATCGGGTACGGCATTGATATGTAAACTAAGGATTTCGGGTCAGCGCTAAAATGTATCCGAACCTAATGAAAGCCAAAACGCGAAAGGAGCTCCAATCGCACTTAAGCAAAATTAGGCTGTATAATAATGGTTTAAGACATAAATTACAATGTTTTGGTTTGTTTATAAAAAAACGCATGCACCCTCGTTTATATAGGTTTTCTCGGGACACTTTTTTCGTGAAGTTTGTATAACACCCGGGGTCCATAGTTTTATATGCCAATGGGGTACGGTTGGCATGTGCATAGTTATGAGCATCAGATTTGATACGCGTTGAATATTGATATGGTTTGTTATAACTGGATAGCTGTCCTTAAGTCAATAGATCATCCAATCTATCGTGCAATCGGCATGATGTCCACGATATTATGATTAAATTAACAATTATTAAAAAACATTGTAAAATGAACTCCTATTGTTAAAGGGTCATATAAAAATAGCAAATCGCTCTCGGCCTTTTTATTCGACGACATTTTTTTACTCGAAATTTTGTAGAATATCAAATATATTTAATACTAGCTGTTGCCCGCGGCTCCGCCCGCGTGCAGTTCGTTTTATTTACAAAAATGTTTCCCGTGGAATTTCTTAATTTTTCCCAAGATAAATGAGTGGTCCCTGTGTTCGATGGACCCGTAAAGGAGTCTTCTTCCAATCTCTCCTGTCAACGTGCTATCTTCTTTTACACAATTTACCTATATCTTCTTTGGTCTTCCTCTACTTATACACTCTATCGAAATCGCTTATGTTACTCAATTCGCATGGAGTAAGACAGAGTGGGCGTGTCATCGTGGATTGTAATATCTATACTAACCAAACTTATCTTATTCTGAGATAATATCAACGCCCAGATATTGTAATTAAGCATTCTGATGCGCTGCTGTGTACGTAGCAACCCGTTCCTGCTACGTACGGGTTATCTTGTATAGTTATATCTAGTTGCACGATCAAAAGGACGATTTTAACTGTCGATATTTCGACCCCGTTTTGATTGTGCTACGTAGATAAGTAGCTATAATAAAATAAAATAAAATAAAAAAAGCCATTTATTTCTATTACGTTACAATACCTACATATTAGTAAAATTTCATATATTTCAAGAAGATTCAAATATTATTTTAAAGTGATCATAATATTTTACAGTAAGTATGTCAATCAAAGATGTCAATTAATATTAAAATTAGTAGTGTAAAAGTCAAAATTAATGTCACTTTGAGTTATTGTTCACGTAAAAGTCGCCTCTACGGCGTAGGCCTCCCCCAAATTACACCAGAGCTTTCTGTCACGAGCTTTTGTCATCCAGTCCGGGCCGCATCTCTGAGAGAATATATCTCTCCATCTCTTTCTCTGGCGACCTCTTTTCCTTTTCCTATCCCTAGGAACCCATTCCGTAACTATTTTCGTCCATCTTACATTATCTTATCTGCAAACATGTCCAGCCCATTTCCATTTTAATGTCCTTATTAGTTTTATTATGTCTGTTACTTTTGTCATTTTTCGAATACTTTTATTTCTAACCCGGTCCTTTAATTTTAAACCCAGCATGCTCCGCTCCATCTTTCTTTGACATATGGCTAGCCTGTCCTCCTCTTCCTTTCGGAGTGACCATGTCTGGCAGCCATATGTCAAGCATGGCAGTATCGCTACATCGTAGAGTTTCTTTTTTATTTTAATACTTATCTCTTTACTCTTCATTATTTCCTTAAAACTCCAGTATTTTTTCCATGCTATAGCGATTCTCCTTTGTATTTCTTTCTCGGTGCAATTTCCAAAAGAGACAGACTGTCCTAAGTAAATATAATCCTGTACGTACTCTATGTTTTCTCCTTCTAAAGTGATGTTTTGCCACGCAGAGTTCGTCATGATTTTGGTTTTAGAAAAATTAATGAACAGCCCAGCTTCCTTACTTTCTCTTGCTAATTCCTCAACCATAGTGCCTAGATCTGAGGCACTCTCTGCAAATACTACAATATCGTCAGCAAAACGTAAGTGGCTTAGATATTGTCCATTAATCTTCAGACCTTTATTTTCCCACTGTAGGTTCTTAAAAATAGCTTCGAGAACTGCCGTGAAAATTTTTGGTGAGGTTGGGTCACCTTGCCTGCAGCCTCTGAAAATCGGGAACTCGGCACCTTCCTTCTCTAGTCTTACTCGTGCTCGGCATTTTGAGTACACACTTTTAATTATGTTGATGTACTTAGGATGTACACCTTGCTTCAACAACGACGTCCATATTGTGCTGTGGTAAATCGAGTCGAAAGCTTTCTTATAATCAATGAAACACATGTAGAGCTCTATACCGTATTCGTTGGCTTTCTCTATTAACTGTGTCACAACCTGGATATTATCGATAGTAGAGTAGTGTTTCCTGAAACCCGCCTGCTCGCGTGGTTGGTATTCGTCTAGTATTTTCGACAGTCTATTTAATAGTACCTTTGCGAACACTTTATAAATATTTGAAATTAGGCTAATTGGCCTATAGTTTCCTAATTCATCTCTAGCGCCTTTTTTATGTAAAAGTATAATAATGTATTCGGACCACTCCTCCGGTGTCACTTCAGTTTTTATGATTTGGTTGAATAGGTTAAGTAGAGGCACTTTTAGTGTGCCTAGAAATGACTTTAAAAGCTCGTTTGTGATGTTATCACTTCCAGGAGTCTTGCCGTTCTTTTGGCTATTTATAGCATATTCAATTTCGGACTGAGTTATAGGAGGTATGTTGGTTTCGGTGGATTCGAAGCAATAATAATTATTACAGGAATTACTTGGAGGTTCGTTCGTCTGGTCGGCTGAGTAAAGATTTTTATAAAATTCAGTAGCTTCATTTATGATGTCTGGCCGCCTAGACAGTACATTTCCAGCTCTATCTTTGAGATTTGCAGCCCATTCCAGCTTATTGCTTAATTCCTTGTAAGCTTTGCGTATTGCCCCCGTTCTGGAGATATACTTTTCGAATGTAAGCTGTCTTTGTTGTTTCCTTTCTTCTGTTATATTTCTATTTATTAGTTTGCTTAATTGTGATATTGTGAATTTTACGTCTTTTGTCCTTTTTTTAGTATACAATAATTTTCTTTTTTGTAGTAGGTCCATGGTTTCTTGAGTCACATATTTTTGTCCTGCTCTTTGCTCTTTTGGCAGTCGTCTTAAAAGAAGTTTCATCTCACCTATAAAGCCCTTATACTGATCCTGTACATTTTTCTCCGATTTATTCATTGATTCTATAAATCTTTCTTCCCAATATTTTTGACATTCTACAGATAATTTTGGTAGGTTGGTCGAATACTTTATGGGTTTAATAAATCTACGACTTCTTTTAGTATTTAATTTTAATTTGCATCTTATCATGCGATGGTCAGTACTAAAGTTAAGGTTATTTATAATATCAAATTTTTTAATTTTATTCGACTGATTGGTTAGTATATAGTCTATCTCGTTGAAGTGTTTCCCATCCGGGGATCGCCATGTCCATTTTTTTTGTACCTTTCGCTGAAACAAACTATTCACAAACTTCAGGTTGTGTTCCAAAGCAAATTCTATCAATTTTTGGCCTCGAGCGCTTCTTTTGCCATGCGAATATCTTCCTAATACTTTCTCCTCACCTTTTTGCGTTTTCCCAATTTGTGCATTGAAGTCTCCTAATATTATTAGGTTCTTAGAGTTCACATAATCTAAAGCAGACTCTACCGATGCATAGAATTTATCGATTTCGTCCTTTTCACAGTTTTCAGTAGGAGAGTATACTTCGATCAGCGACCAAACTTGGTTGTCAGGCGTCTGAAACTCTAGTGAAGCGACTCTATCAGAAAATGATTTGAAACATAAGATGTAATTTTTCAATTTCCGCCTGATCAAGAATCCAACGCCGTTTCTACCCTTGCTGGCTGAGGTGTGATATAAGATATATTCCGAATATTCTACAATAGCTTCTGTTTCTCTTCGTACTTCGCTCAAGCCAATAATATCCCAATTCAAGTTTGTAATTGCAAAGTCCAGTTCAGTGACTCTACTGTCCGAAAGTAGTGTCCTTACATTAAGTGCTGCTATGTAGAGCCAAGAGTGTTCATTATTAATTCTTTGGTTTACGATGGTTTTGCTTTGAGTTTCGGTATAATTTGGGAGGTTTTAATCAAATAATATCAAATATATTTAATACTAGCTGTTGCCCGCGGCTCCGCCCGCGTGCAGTTCGTTTTATTTACAAAAATGTTTCCCGTGGAATTTCTTAATTTTTCCCAAGATAAATGAGTGGTCCCTGTGTTCGATGGACCCGTAAAGGAGTCTTCTTCCAATCTCTCCTGTCAACGTGCTATCTTCTTTTACACAATTTACCTATATCTTCTTTGGTCTTCCTCTACTTATACACTCTATCGAAATCGCTTATGTTACTCAATTCGCATGGAGTAAGACAGAGTGGGCGTGTCATCGTGGATTGTAATATCTATACTAACCAAACTTATCTTATTCTGAGATAATATCAACGCCCAGATATTGTAATTAAGCATTCTGATGCGCTGCTGTGTACGTAGCAACCCGTTCCTGCTACGTACGGGTTATCTTGTATAGTTATATCTAGTTGCACGATCAAAAGGACGATTTTAACTGTCGATATTTCGACCCCGTTTTGATTGTGCTACGTAGATAAGTAGCTATAGGTTTTTTTAAACATCCTACGGGTGCTCTCAAATTTTTCAGGATGAAAAGTATCTCAAATGTTGACCGGGCATATATATAAAGTAGGATTATAAAATTTCATTTAAATCTGTTACTTGAAAGACGCCTGCTAACTGTTTTTGTCATGTTTTCTTTCCCGCGGGAACTCGATTGGATTAATAAGATTTACTATATATATATTTTGTTAAAGAGGCAACATAAGGTATCAGCATAACAAATTTTACTAAATTAAGTTCATTAGTTGTTGTTTACAAAGCTGTTAAATTAATTGCAGTTTTTTAACTATCCCACGGGAACTCTTTATTTTACCGGGATGAAAAGTATCCTATATGTTGACCAGGGACATAAGCTACCACCACACAAAATTTCATTGGAATCGGTCCAGCCGTTCCAAAGATTAGCCTGTACAAACAGACAGACAAACAGACAAACAGACAAACAGATAAACAGACAAACAGAGAAACAAAAAATTTGAAAAAAATTTAAATTAGTTCCATTTCACTTCTTACATCCCCCTGACTCCGTTTTTAGCATTTTTTTTATTTGTACAGAAATTCGACCTCTACAGATTTATTATATGTATTGATGATGATGATTTTACAGGGATACTCTACTTGTTCCTACTCTGTAACATCGGCAAGTGGCAATGGCGCGCGCGAACTCGCTGCGGGAAACCGCAACAGTGTAATGTCACTTTACAGAAATAACATTTTTTTGTATGATTTAAATTACCTAATACTGAATTTTGAAAAGTCGTGGAACAAATGTTGTTTGTGTTAATGTAAACATTAAATGTATGTATAGTCGCGGAATGAAAAGGTTCGTCACCTTAGTGTCGATTTTCGCTTGCACTAGTTCTGCAAGACTCTATAATGTCAATATACCAAAACAATCGACTAGTGCAAACGAATCTGAAAATTGACAAACCTTTTCGTTCCCTTACTGTACGTACAAGCTTACATTGTAAATTGTAATGCACATATTAGTTATTCGCTGCTCTCCTTTGTCTTATCGGGGATCGGCCGAGTGTTTTGGATTATACAGGGCGCTGTGCAAAAACAATGGACAGTTTTATCTATACGAATGAGCGCGAATAGTAAGCGTTACTTATTTGGAGCGTAACGCGATAAACGTGGACTCTGTCAGTTTGTAAGTTCTGTTTTTGTTCACTAAACCGAACAAACTGCAATTATGCATTTAAAATAATTGTTATCTCAAATGTCCTCATCCTCTTTGTAGACATTTTGTTTCTTCTGTCAAGTTTCTAATTTGGGTCATTTATGAATCTTTCTGAAATTCTGGGTTGGGCACAGAATTTCTTAACTCAGTGTAGTCGATTAATTTAGTAGCAAGCTTTCAGATAAGGCAGAACAATGTCAGCTGGGTCAGATATTTAAAAAATAATAATATTAATGACATACAATAACATAATAATTAATGCATGACAATAATTCACAACTAAGTTCTGCGTGCGTCTTCGCCCGCGTGTAGGTACTTATTTTGGTTATATGCCGAATAATAATATTCCTGGAATATAAAGGAGTAAGTAAGTATAATATGTGTAAATGAAAAGTATTTAAAGCTATCTCTATTTTTATAGTTTCAGCCAAATCGATTTAGCACTTGGTTTCATAAATTAACAAATTAAACGACAATGGTAGTCTTAGATACTGGCAATACAATAGTAACCAGCTGTGCTATTCTACAAAATGTCCATCTCTGAAATAGCTGCCAGACAGCTGCCAACCCGAATATGGCATGCAAAATTGCACTCTATTACAACTGACAAATTCATAGATGCATAGATGTACGCTCGTCGCTGTTTTGCAGAATAGCACGGCTGTACCGACCCACTCGAAATTATAGTCTCGTGATAGTAATTTTATCTCTGTTTGGGAGCAATTCGAAACTAACAAACCGACAAACAAGTGGGAAGAGGCAGCGAGTGTTAATTGTGCTTTAATTGAATGGAATTAACCGACGGCGAGATAGCCTCGCTGATATCTTGTTTAAACTAAGAAATTGGTTCAAATGGAACTAATACCGCTGTGTCTTGCTCACGTATTTAACATCTAGAGAATTATAAGTGTACCTTATAGTTAATGTTATGTATGAAAACATGGTGTAATAACTGTTATTAATTGTGTTAATGAACTGTTACAGTTTTAATTGCGGAGAGAAACTACTTGAAAAGTAATAATTTTAACATTAGGCACCACCGCAATGTCAGTTATCCTACCGTGACCATTGGCATATAAATCTATGGACCCCGGGTGTAATACGTATCAACAAGATTATAAATAAATCTATACTAATTTACTTTTTTGTGATAGCGCTTCACACACTAGGTATAATAATAAATTATAAGTGTATCAAAATTATCGCTGCCAACGGGACTTCAACCCGCAACCACCACTTTTCGCGAGTGGCCGCTCTACCGATTGAGCTATGGGAGCAACTACCGCTAAGACGATAATTTCGATACACATTGTTTTCCAGTCATATGCATACTGCGGAGCCATCTATTGGGAAACTACAGTTTCTCACCAATTCCAAAGGCCCATATTTCGAATGGAGCGAACTTTGAACGAAAGACCTATTGCATTATAGAACCTATAACACATTTGTCTATCATTACAGAGTTACTCTACGCTTGAGAGTAATAATAAACTTAATGTTGTTTTCCAAATAAATAAAATAGCCCTTATGTCTATGTACGTAGCGCAACGCAACGTTACTCGTGATTGATTTTGATTGCCGTTTGTTTATTAATAATACACTACTGCACTATGAAGTTTGGTACTTGAATACAATTTGAATGTTCTTTACATTTAGGTAAATACCTGCAGTTTTGTTTGGTATGCATAAACAGGGGCCTGATTCTCGAAAGTAAAATTTTACATCGGCAATACAACCATCACCAGCCAATTGGCATCTTGGCTGCATAATCGATGCAAATATTAACCAATCAGTGCCTACGCGACTCGACCTATGCAAGCATTAACCAATGGTGCATAGATGTTGTAAACTCGTCGCTGCTAAGTACTCGTTTAAATAAGCATTTTTGCATGTTGGGGAATTATTAAGTACTTTGAAGGTTTCGCCTATTTCTTGGTATTTAAGACTGTTGTTGTTTGTTTTTTTTGTGTAATAACTGATACAGTTAGTGATACAGATATTCGTTATAGGTTCTGTTTGCAATATCAAGCTGCACGCACTGCAATAAAATTGGATAGCAGATTGCCCTGTTGCACTAATGGGCTTTACGTTCGTCCTGTCGACAACAGGCGCCGTCCTTCTTCCCCATTTTATTTCACCGCGAGCAGCGAAATATAGTTTTTTTTTGTAAATTATGAATTAGTTGAATCTTAGTTATTTGAAGATATCGTGACTGGATTCCGATTATAATGATTAATGAGTAATGACTATATTATCATTGTGTAGAAAGTTAATAACGAAATTACGTCATTTAGCGTGGTTTAGCTTCTAGAAAATTTGCCGTTTTATCCAAATCATGCGCACGCAATGCTCTCATATAATTTTAACCATTGTTTAGGTATAAGCACATGGTTATACTTATTTTACAATTTGCATTTCTACTAATGCTTAGTACTTTTATACTTTTGATTGTTTTTTTTTTTTTTAATTTACCATCTAACTTAGGTACGTCATGTTTAAGTTCTAAAAGTATTAGGTACCTTATGTTCGTTTTCACCAACACTAAGAAACGCCTAAGCCGATAGGTGACAGTTTTCACTTACGACAACTGTCACTTAAGGGCTTAGGTGTATCTTAAAATGTTGGTGAAAACGGCGTTTAAACTTTGTATAAAATGTTAAGTTTATTCATACTATGAAGATTAAACAGAAAAAATGGGCGAAAAAACAACTCTTTTTCTCTTACTCACTTTATAATTTAAAATAATAATAGGCCCCATAAAACACTCTTTATAAAGCAATCATCTTAATCAGAGCCTATAATAAGTCCTAGCCGCCAAGATGAGACCGAAAGTGGACCGGAATGCAGGTCCGTTGAATGAACTAACAATATCTTACAAGGATACCAAATAATTATGTCGCCAGATGCGCCTATAAGACTTAATACTTAGTGATTAATTTACCTACCGCCATGAGTAATTTTTTTATAATTAATATAATTTTATGAGTAATCTTTTGCATAAAATTAGTATAAAAGGTGGCTTACAAATTGCGAATTCGGTTTGTTTAATCTATTCTAACGTCAACATGGAGTTATTATTTTTAACCTGAGATAAAAGATAAATAATATAGAGTAGTGGAAATATGTGTCACATCAGAATGAATATGTATTCTTTGATATCCATATAGGCGCAGACTGCAGTCGCATGGTATGAACCGACAGTAATTAGCCGTTCATTTATATATAGCGGTAATAAAGTCGGTGCCGTGGGAGAGTGGTTTCGCGACATTTCTTATCTTCAAACTATAAATGCTCTGTTTTTAAAATTTAATAAATTTTCCAAAATAATTTGTCCTCCACCGGAGCATGTTTAGAAATAGTGTCTCAACTTGTTTCTATGTGAAACGTACTTCGTTTTATGTTTATTTATATATAAAATCTGTGCTTATATAGAAAAACTGTATTTACTGCCCCCCGATTCTGCAAAAATGCTTAGGTATAGGGCGACGAGCTTACATCAGCAGCTGATTGGTTACTGCTTGCATCGATGGAGTCGCGTAGGCACTGATTGTTTACAAAATATTTGCATCTATTTTGCAGCCAAGGCCAATATCTGTGCAAGGCGCCCTGTGCAAGACGCCAATCGGCTGATGATGATTGCGTTGCTATGGTTACCGGAGAGGATTGGCCGATATATGCAAATCTATTTTCGAGAATAGTAGGTTCGGTTTTTAGTAGTTTTCTGTAAAAAATGTCGGAATGCTTGGTTATAACGTATTGTAATCTATTTCTGTATATCACTAGTATGGACTATGGTGTAGGCATTGAAGGTTAGAGACGTCATAGAATCAAAATGTTCACTGTCTGATAGAATTCATGTTATTTCTTCTATGCCATCCACATATAGGTGCTCTGGCGCAGTCTAACAATTTTTCTCGTATTTTTATATGTGAAGCGATTAAAGTAGTGCCGTGGGAACGCTGCGGTTTTGCGACAGGCGGACGCCGTTGTCAATTGTCATTGTTTGACAGATCGAGGGTAGTGTCATTACGCGATTATCTTTGAAAGTAGACGCTTGGCGCTGCGACGGTGGTGGAAACCACACAGTGAAGAAAGAAACTTGGATAACTATTTAACGTATTTTTTATATATTATGTATTTTATTTTTATCACTAGTTATTTATATTGTTTATATATATATATTATATATATCTTATATTTTATCAATAGTAATAGTAGTGGGGCCCTGAGGCGCGTCGTTTGTATAAAGAGCTTTCGTCGCGCCTTTTTGATACGACCCGGGACCCAAAGTCTGGCACATACTTTGCTCAAAAAATAAGCATTGCCATTCAGCGAGGCAATGCTGCCAGTCTTTTGGGTACGCTCCCATCAGGTGTCGATGTGGATCCACTATTTTAGTTTATAAATTTTGTATTTACTTAATGTTTAAATTAAGGTGATTGTAACATTATGTATTTTATCTAATTAATCCACAGTAATATCAATTTTCAGTACCTACTCTGCATTTCCAAACTTTATTTTTCCCACATTCAAGGGCTCCTGGAAGAAATCTCTCCAGTAGAGATAAGCTGTCCTTTGTGCATGTCTTTTCTTTTTATAATTTTAAGTTAAGTTTTTGGTACATAAATAAATAAATAAATAAATTAACTAAGAAACTCGGAACTATTCAATTTGGTTCCCCCGTCACCTTTTTTCCATAGAACGACAAGGCATCGAAAAGGCTTCATTCCATATACATAGTTGACGTCCCAAAACCCGGTACCCACTGCAAAGGCAAGGAAGAATACCCTCCTAGGCACTGTCTTCCTCACTACTTGCAACTATGGGCGCCTTCAAATCAAGAGTGAATAGGCATCTACCTAGGCAAGCGCGTTCCATCTTAGACTGTATCATCACTTTCCATCAGGTGTGATCATAGTCAAACCCTATATAGTTAGAAAGAAATTCGCTCACTTGTTGTTTTATTGATAAGATGGATGAGGAAGCAAGCAATATCTTGGGGTAAATCTGAGTAGTATGACATCGGGATCATATTAATTTTATTTGTAGGTCCAAGGTTTGAGTCCTATTGAGATATGTATTTTTTATACAAAAGAAGACGAAAATCTCTACAGCTGAAAAATTTTCCACACTCAAAGGTAGTGTGAAGTGTGCGAATCCGTAATTGGTTAGCGGGGTGTACTATGGCCGTCTTATCGACTAGGATTATAAATATCTCATAAGATGTAATATCTGGGTGACCGAGCTTCGCTCGGTGGCCAATAGATGGCAGCAGTAGTCATATTTATATTTTTTTGGTAAATTCCACATTTTCGAAAAATGCATCCTAGCTAGATCGATTTATCGCCCCCAAAACCCCCTGTATACTAAATTTCATGAAAATCGTTCAAGCCGTTTCCGAGATCCAGATTATAATATAGAAATATACATATATACAAGAATTGCTCGTTTAAAGGTATTTAAGATGTATTTATACATTTATTCCAAGAAATAATCCAAACTTAGCCATACAAACCTGATATAGGTTTTTATCGTAAGGTATAATAACTTTATATTCAATCCAAGCGCGCCTTCACAATACCTACGTGACATCGCGAACAATAGATCTCGCCCTTAACAAACATCTGAGCGGCTGCAGAGGATAACAGGCCTCAAGGTGAAGGTCACATGGCTTAAATTCCCATGCGGTTTCGCGCATTCCCTGAGTTAAGGCTCTTTATACACCAAATTGTAATAAACCTAATGACTAAAATAATCGCTAAAGCATCAGTGAATTTAGCGTAACTAAACTCACTTTACGTAGGTACGATTGAAGAATAAATTCCTAGTGCTTAAAAAACACATTTTTATTTTCCTAGAATATTTTGTTTTTTTTTTTTCATGAGAAAACTTAGTTTAAGAATTGGATATTCTCGTTAACGTCACATACGACCGTTTTCACCAACACTTTAGCCACCTAACACCTAAGCCGATAGGTGACAGTATTCACTTATACAACAACTGTCACCTAAGATCTTAGATGTCTCTTAAAATGTTGGTGAAAACGAGCAATAATCAATTTAGCAATCATTTTCACACATTTTTTGATTTTGTTCTTTTTCCATTCCATCTATAGTATCGCAATATTTTGTCATATATACATATTTAGAGCTGCTTTCGAGAAAAAATTGGTGTATATCTAGAATTGTGTAGTGTAGTGCCTTAACTTTTTCAAGATATTCGCACGCGATGCGAATATTAATCGCGTCTTAGGAGATTTCCATGTTGTCGTGTGCACAGCTCGTTTATCATTATTGGTATAGCGTTGCTACTTGAATTAGCGTTTATTGTGACTGTTAATTTAAAAATAGCATTTAACTAAATAGTAAAAAACCGCTGTTAATTTGTTTTAGTAGCCATTATAGATAGATAGATAGATAGATTAACTCTTTATTGCACACCACAGAATAAAAATATAAAAAAGAAAGAAATTAATTAAATACAAACAAACTTAGGAGTACAATTTGGCGGCCTTATCGCTACATAGCGATTTACTTATGTATAAAAAAATATTGTACCTACTTGTAACATAGACCAGACCTAATAGACTCTACTGTATCTAGAGGATAGTTTCTATAATTTTGAAAGATTTATGTTTGTGTGTGAAAGCATATCAATAATTATTTAAAAGCTAGCAGACGCCCGTAAATTACTTTACCATCTCCAATTTCAAAAAGGGGTTTTTCAATAATCCTACAATCCTTTCATAGCGGTTGGTTCCGTCAACAATCATGATTAGTTACGAGTATGTATTATATCATATTATACATATCGCGTATTACGTAGTAATTCTGGGTTAAATTGTTAAAATGTAGGTTAATAAACGTTATAAAGTTAACGTTTATTAAAAAAAACAAACCCACTGTTTGGTGCAAGTTATTTGAATGCTTAGAAGATATTTCCACTTCACAAACAGAAATAATTAAATACTTCCCATAAGTATTTTGTGATGAAAGATAATATAATTACTGGCAGTGCCTCTGCTTCTATTTTTATTCGATGAAATAAACATTATAATCAAATCACTAATGCATATAATAAAGCGTACGAGGTTTTAAGGTTAATGATAATTCTAGCCGCAGCGAGCGGAAACGCCGTCTGTCCGAATGTTTGTTCGCAAAAAACACCAAAACAACGCGACCCATACAAATTACACGCAACGGGACCTGAATGATAAACGAGTGATTTGAAATGACAGTGAGTCAGTGGTGAGCTATCACGTTTCTGGCAACAGTAGCTAATCGCTATCTATAGCTTGAAGATTATCTCACGGTTTATATCGGGTTCGAATCGACAAAATGCATGTACGAGTCACGCGACATCTCGGCATGACATTGATGGAAGAGTTATATCGAATGTATAGCTTTTGCCCGCGACTCCGCTGGCGTGAGTATTTTTTCCATTCCTTGTTAATAGGTTCGGTTGTTGCGGCTTGTTCAGTAGTCCCCAGATTAAAATTATTATCTTTTAAATTTTTTTTTAAAACAAGCTTTTATACGTTTTATCTTTATTCTGCTCAGAACCAGGCTCTGGTTACCATCTAGCACCAATATACTCGTCAAGACGGATCTAACGAGTCCAAACTCGATGGGGTTCTGTCGTTTGACTTCCGAGTTCCTATAGCCAGCTTCCGTTTCCATCCATCATCAGATCAGCTCCGTGTTGTTGTTACATTTTTACAATTCTGCATTGTCATCCGGTTTAGGTACACTTGCATGCAAAATTTCAGCTCAATCAGTAACTGGGGAGTGGATCAAATTTAACTTGCAAGATGTGATTAGGACAGACAAACAACCCAACAAAAAAATGAAAGCTTGTAAAAACTATAAACTTGGCTCTATCACACATGGCGGAAAGTGATCATGCAGCCTAAGATGGAGTATAAAAATTAAAAATTACTCATGCTTGATGGAGCTTCATGGAAGGGTATATCAGACCGTATCAGAAACGAGGAAGCAAAGGTATCTTAGGTCCGACACCTAAGAAATGAGTTATATAAATCGAGGAATTTGAAAGCCTTTCTCCCACACGTCGATCGAATATCGACAGGTAACCCGACCCTCTGTTGATATGATATACATATTTTTACGCTAGCATCGTGTTACGTCTGTACCTTAACGCGGGGGCGATGACCCTGTGAAGTCTTCTGAAATAACCATGGGCTATTGAGTTACCTATTCCCGTATCACTTGATATGAGTAACGATGGATCGATTGATTTCTACGCGCTTAGCCATGTTACTCACATCCCGAAGTCTGTCTTGGACTTACCTTTGGACAGTATCTTTGAACCTTACCGGTTCAAAGATACTGTCAAAAACATCTAATAAATCAGGGTTACTACACCATTGAAGAATTTTTAAATAACAAAGATTCTTGGAACGATAGTGATATGCTTCCATCTCCTCACGAGATATCTTAAAAATATTGTTTCATACTAAGTACTAAAAATTGTATATTGAGACATTTTTTTGAAAAAGCAAGTACTGAGTTTCTTGCCAGTTCTTCTCGGTGCAAACCTGCTTTCCGAACCTGGCCTCCTCGACATTTCATGGAGAGCTTATATCTAAGCCTATGTGAAATAAAGAATTTCATTTCATTTCATTTCACATGTGCTCATATGGAACAAAATTCTATCGACAATTTTAAAGTTTGCAGACTAGGTCATTTCGGAACAATTACAATTGCATTATAGTTGAATCGTACTTTATGTTAAATTAGCAGACTTGGGGCCCAGGTGACTTGAAATGAAAGAAAAATGTGACCTCACTAACAGCCGCAGTCATATCCCTAACATATTTGCAATCGTCCAAAAAAATATGAAATGACATATCCAATCGCTAAATTGATTACGTCACTTAAGCGTAGACAACTGTCATTGTTATAAGTACATTTTTTTTGTTTCGTTAATTTAGAGTGATCGACCGCTTTCTGTGACGTCATAATGTCATATTTTGGCTTAGGCTGCAGATTCACGTGGGGACCGGTTTTCTTGCCAGTTCTTCCCAATTTTGCCTGGTCTTGGACATCCAAATTCAATATTCATCCAAATGTTTGAATCCATTGAGTATGGATAAACAGCAAGATTTTCTGGAGCAGTTTTGAGTGTTTCTTTTTTTGGGACGTGCGAAGGCAATAACCAAAAAGAAAAAGGAAACTTCTTCCTTAGTAATTTTATTGACCAGCAATTTTATTTATTTACAGGAAAATAAATATTGTACATCTGTAATCATAGACAACGATAAAACTCACAATGCTTCGTGATCATATTTGTACTGTGAGTACATAAGCACTAGGTCGCTGATTAGTGCCTAGGTCTTGCGATGGGTAATTCCAGTGTTTATCAATTGCCACGGTACCTAGTAGTGACTAAAGTGACCTGGATGCAGTAATCAAAGGAACAAGCCACTTTAAGACCTAACCTGTTACCTACATAGCCTAAGCTACTCATGCTTGCATATACCTAGTCATAAAGGTACCAATTTCAGTGATTCATAGTTAGTTGTTAGGTTTAATGATTTCTTTGTGTATTTTTGAACTGAAAATATTTTTTCTGTTGTTATTGGTAGTCTTGCGCTTGACTAAAATCATGCCTCATGAAAAGCAATGAGGAGGCTTAGGTTGGAGCGCGCTTGCCTAGAAAATGTCTAGTCACTCTTCTCTTAGGTAATACGTGACAGGGAACACGGATACCTACTGAAAGAGCGTTCCACACCTTAGCGGTTCGCGTTAGAAAAGTGGATGCAAAACGTTCTGTGGTAGAAAGGTTTTGAAGTTCCTGAGCACACTATACACATTCTTTGACGGAAGTATTTCCTCCACACAGATAATTTTCTAGAAATAAGAAAGGCATTTTTAGTTGGATGCAATCGATTGACATTTTTAGGTGCAACTAGGCCGCACCTCACTTTTTTCATTCAGTAGTAGGATATTTTCCCTGGTGTTACTAAAACAGTAACTAAGCGGTAAATAGATTCAGCTTTGAACTCAAAAATTCCAATCGAAATGGTGTTTATAATTTCGTAAACGCCACATCCCGTCTCCGTTTATGGTTTCCTCCACAAATTCCATTAATTAACAACGTGTTTGGACTACATAATATTTTAATATACACTATTAAGCCTTTTAAACGCTTGTGGAATAGTTGAATTTTTAAAACTGACTGTCATTACTTACTTAAATATAAGTTAGTAAATATGTGGATTTTGAACGTACCTGATCTATAAAAAGCAAATAATTTGCAAAACTCAGCTTAGCCCTTGTCCATTTGTTTTCGACCACACGCCAAAACAAGGAACGCATTAGCATACTTCAACAGTAAATCCAAGCAAACATGGCTGCCAGGCAAATAAATTCGCATTTATTCGAATCACAGACGTATTTCCAAACACAAAACAAAGGAAAGAGCTTTATAACTAAGTTTCTGAATACTGTACTGTAAGCAAAAGCGAAAATGCTTTATGGGTAATGCATCTCTCTCGCAACAGCTAATATTGGAATCGGCAATCGGAAATCGACGACTAATTTTGAAAAAGAGTTATACAATTATGAACTCTATGCAGAAGCAGTAGTTGCAAAAGTTATTAAGAAGGAGAAGAAATAAATATTACATTCTAATTAAAAAGATAATCGGCCAAGTGTGAGTCAGACACGCACGAGATAGGTTCCGTACCATTATCTTAATAACGTAGCGATATGATGATGCAGTAGCCAGAAGGCCCAATTACCTACTACTACTAGGTACTAATAAGTAGCACGTAATTGGCTCTTCTGGAGCAAACGAACAAAAAATCACGTTAGTTGTATGGGAGGCCCTTTAATATTTATTTTATTCTATTTTTAAGTATTTGTTGTTATAGCGGCAACAGAAATACATCATCTGTGCTTCATATGAAATCAATCAGATTGATATTAAATTATCTGTCTTTGCCTTCTCCCACAAGTACGATACGGACAAGAAGGCAACAAAACACAACAATATAAACGGAGTGTACCATATAATTAACGTAGTTCCAATCAGTAGGAAGGATGGAACGCGGACTTCCTCCAGTGGGTTATGTAAGACACGCAACGCACGCATACGTTGTGATTACTGATTATGATTATGATGTTCGTTCCCAGGGAAGCGATGTTCAATTGTTACGTATCGACGAGCTTGCTGACGCGTTCAGCGATTGTAGTACCAGCCCAGTTGGGTATGAAGCGACAAGAAGCAAATTAGAATTAATTAAAAAAAAAATAAGTAAAATTTCACTATTTAACTCATTTTTACCTTGACACAACAAATCATTTAAGTACTCAAGAAAACAATAATAAAACTTTAACTCAAATTAAGGTTTAACAGGCCATAAAGCTGAATCATGAATTAATTTGGACTGACCAGCTGCGCGGTCTTTTTACGGTCACCACAAATATGGCTCGAGTTAAAAATAGTCGATACAATGGGCTGTAACCTATGTTTCACCATTAACTTCACTATTAACGGATTATGTAACAATAATGATTAACGTTAAATAAAGAATATGAGATAGTTTGTAACAAAGAATTACAAGGTTTTCAAGACTCATCTCCACCTTATTATGTTAGTTATATAGTTAAGTTATATAGTTTAGTTATGTAGTTAGTAGTGTTAGTTAGTTATAAAGTATAGTTATTATGTTAGTTATATAGTTTAGTTATGTAGTTAGTAGTGTTAGTTAGTTATATAGTATACTTATTATGTAAGTTATATAGTTTAGTTATGCGCCTGACCAATCCCATGTCAGATGTAGTGCCTCCTAGGACTCTGCAATTCAATATCATACCTACATCTCATCTGCTCTGTGCTCACCTCGAGGGATCAGATCTCAGTGTACGCTGTAATTTAGCCGGCTAAAGTGCCCTTTCAATTGTCCACTTCTTTATGGGAGAATACGTGACTAAAACTGTACTCATCCGGATGAAGTCTGTAAAGTCCCACCTGGCATCTTTTTTGGAATTTATCATCACATCGTCGTCTTGAATAACATTAGTCTTTTAATGCGTCTCACTGCGGGGTTATCTTCTGGTCACTATGTTAAACGATGTTAATGGCACAGAAGATAAAGAAGAATAAGACGCGGGGCAGAAGGTAAAGCTGAGGTTCCAAAAGTCACGCTGTAAGCATTAATTAAATTTAAAAAATAAACTTATAAAATAATAATAAGGGAAAACCATAGTGATTAATAACAAAACAAAGTGAAGGTTATAATAACAGTGATTACGCAGCAATAGAAAAATGTAGTGTGTAATTACATAACTTTAATAGCAATAAATCACTGCAATGTATGTGTTCGTAATAGGTCACGTAGTTTATGGGAAATATTTATGGAACATCCGCATTAGCTTGCAATTTGATGGATGAGATTTTCCCTCTATCACCCTAAGATCTCATCAAAACAATTACTTATAACGGTATTAATAATTTTATTCAGCCGGTATTTTTTCAAATAAACAAACTCTACAGTTCTTAAAAAAAGACAGTTTGTAAAAAAATACTTAGTTGAATTTTTAACCTTAACAAAGTTAAGCAATTCAAAGAGAGATTAAAGAACAAAAAAGTTGTCATAAAACTCTGTAAATTCAAAATTTAACTGCTGTAACAAATCTTTATGAATGTGTTAAAAAGTTTTCAATTACTATATCCAATGCCCATATTAGATAACACGTTACTAATGCATTGTATCAGCAATCAGAGTATCAGTACGTGGTGTAACTATCAGTAAACCGCTGGGCGTGCCACGTGCCCCATTGTTCAGTTGAGCAATTGCCGAATTTACAATAGTAAATGTTAACGACTTGCTGATAGGCATTGCGATCCAGTCGCAATACCACCATCGCTTTGAACTATTGTTATGAATCTTTGTAATCTAAGGCGTTCTACAAGCCTCAAGAAACAGAACAGGTTTATATGTATAATATTTAGAAACAAACGTGCTGGTACACTTTATGTTACACTTTTCGTTGCGTGATCAATTGATTCAGTAATTCAATCGTACAACCATTGGAAAATCTTCCGAAAATATTACAATAACTTAATTTCTATTCAGGATACTCATCCACAATCCGAGCTTTTAGAGATAAACAAAGAAACAACCATAAAATTCTAAATACAAAAATAAAATTAAGAATTTAGATTACCTATAAATAATGTGGGAAGAATCATATGAAAATGCAAGCCGAAACAAAAGAGGTTAGAGGAGTAAACGATGTGCTAACAATTTCAACGATGAAGAATAATTCAATTGATATTCATCTAAAACTAATCGTAAACTTAATTGATAATAATAGAATGTTGCGCAAAAACTAATTAAGATTCTACGACAGATAAAGCTTGTCAATAGAGCTATCAAAATGAGATATCAACAGCCACAGATTTTATCAACAGCAGACGCACGTCAAAACTCAGGAAACAAACAAGACATCATGTCGAAAGATATCATTGCCCAACGACAAACTGAACTGATATTAATGGTAAATGAATTAAATCCTATGGAGTGGAGCGTGTGAACTGCGGATGCTGTTTATTGGGCCAGTTACTGTAATCTCCGTGCTACTAAATTCTGATATAATAGTAACATTTCAAAATGTTGCAAATATTCTTTAAAATGGGTACATATTTAGATATTACCTAATATTGGTCGGATATTGTCTAATGTAACATTTTTATAACACCGAACTGGTCAATTGAAAGATTCATCAAAAACTAATTTCCTGAGTTATTCATAAATATTTTTTTAACAACTATTGTAGCCAGAAACTAATTTATGCATAACTGTCATGTTAGAGATTTTGTTTGCACTAAGTATCCACTTCCTATAGTTACTTAAACGAACAATTAAAAGTGACAAGTGACGGTACAATTTTAATGATGGTCATCAGTTTATCGTTTGTTAAGTGCAGTTCAGTTCAGTTGTGTTTTTAAGTTTATGTCCGAGATTGTGATCAGTTCAGGTAGTCGTTTCCTAGAAGGCACATCTCTGTCGCCTCCAAAATAGAGAGTGGCCTAACCAAACAATTTCAATGTGTGGGCCCCGCTTGTTAAATGCTCCGCACGTGCTCAGCGGCAGTATAGTTATCTTCGATGATAATATGGTTTTGTGTTTCTCTTAAAATATTTAAAGACTGGCATACGATAAATAAAAGGCAATGAGATTCTCAATAATTTTTTACATTTTAATTTATATTTGAAACATAATTTAAATAATAAAAAATAATTACTCTAACTGAGGTATGAGACGATAGACAAGAAATACCATCGCGGATTTTACTAAAACTTCAGTACATTATTTCCATGCAATTTTTGTGGCATATCTTTTGGGATATTTTTGTGATATAATAATATTATGTTCTATGTTGTCCTCAGGTAAATACACCAGGAATGCTGAAGCACGTGGCGGTGTCGCCGCACCGGGCGCGCGCCGATTCTGTCAGCCTCTCCTCCTCGGCATCGTGCTGCAGCCTCGGCAGCCTAGAGAACCGACACGACTCTGTCACCGACCTCTCGCATCGCACGGTGAGTGCCACGAACCATCGTGTTCTATGTTGTCCTGGTACTGACAGTAGGAACTCAGCCTCTCCTCTAAGACAATTCAAACAACAACAACACTGAAGGAAGGAAAGAAATTCCACTCAAGGAACCATAAATTAACAACAACACAAGAATGCTATGGAACAATCTTCCAGCTTCTGTGTTCCCAGCCAAGTATAATCTGAAAGCCTTCAAGAGAATAGTGAATAGGTATCTTTTAGGCAAGCGCGCTCCATTCTAGACCTCATCATTTGTGCCTATCAGACATGATTGTAGTTAAACGCAAGCCTTTAATAAAAAAATGCAGAAAAGAAATAATATAAAGAAATAATTATACGGCATATACTCAGAGTTTCATTTGCATGTCTAAATGCAGCAATATGATTTAAAGAGCGGAATTTCTACAACACAATAGCATTTCATATGAACGAGTACTTAACAATAGATTGGGCAAGTGGTCAGCATCCAGTGGTTTAGATTCGTCTAGTATTTGTGTAATTGTGTTCGGGGGCCCGTTTGTTCGCTTCAACCCACGCTGTTAAGAAATTTCCGCAATGTGGGTTGCAGAAACACTTGCTGTATTCGGGCATTATTAAGTTTAATGATGTGCTATGGGAAATATTGTGCTCTTTATGACATATATCGTTATAGCAGACAATACGGAAAGCGTACTTTATCTCGGTCTTTATACGCCTACTTGCCTGGTTTATTTCAATTCTGTTCTTGTCATCTATGTAGTTTTTGAAGTCCTATACCTAACCAGATTCATTTTTTTTGTTACATAATCTGAACTCAATTTCAGTCATACATATTTATTTTCGTCGCAGTTAGATCAGTATTAAGAAGTTTAGGTTTACTAATATAGTACTTACTATTTGCGAGATTTTTTATTAGAATCTGTATTCGGTTTCGCCGTACAGCTTTATAGGTATGTGGTACACCTAAGTCCTAACCGAAAACATATGAATATATCGAATTTTCAGTATTATTATATTAGCCCCGCTGGTTTGATAGACAGTAGAGTGGCAAATAATTGAATCTTAACAAATAAAATAGTTCTGTGGAATACTTAAAATCAGTCTAGTATTTTGCGGTGCTTCGGATCATAAAATCCTTAATGTACAATAGTAATACTTTTTTCTTTATCTAATCAGCCCAGTGTGTGGCTCTATTGCTACATGTCTTCCTCATTAGAAGAAACTTCCCTTACTTCAGTTTCCGCCCTTTAATGATTACGTGTATTATTTCCTTCGCATCGCTTAGGCTCTTCTACTGTGTACTTATTATTGCGGAAATTATAAAACTTATCTACTTTTTATATCAATGTCTGTGGGTTTTATAATATTGTAGTAATGTCTAAATAATCATTGATAATAATAATCATTCTTCTAAATGTAGGGAGTAACCACAACATCGTTTTTCGAAAACTTGATGTTTTATAGATTTGAATGGATTTTAACAATTAAAATCTTCAATAAAGTAAAATTTCACTTTAATTTTGCTTAAAAATCATCTTTCATATTTGGGGCTATTGTTTATTTTGTACACTGTTGTATTATTGTTTATTCCATCTACTCTATTTAATATTTTCGGTGACAGAGATTCTCAGCATTTAAATTGTATTTTGACGTTTAGTAAAATTAATTGTTAAAAGTAAAAGATTATGTTTTAGAGGCACTGAATTTCTTTACCAAACATCAACTTCTTGACTTTCAAACATAAGAATGTCATTTTGCATATAAATATTATCATAACGATAATATTTTCATAAGGATAATATTTTCATACACAAATTCTTAATATAAATATTAAATGTTTGCCACCAATTCTCAGTAACCCTAAATATTCATATCAAACGTGATAAACAAAATAAACAACTAATAGCAATTGCTGATCGATTATTATCAAAAAGTAAATATAAGCTTCCTGTGGCCATTTGTAGTTATTTTTGTAATAATAAAATTCTCATAGAAAATATTGATTTCAACTATTAATTTATCTGAGACTTTTTTGAATACCTAATGTCTGAATGTGTAAAAAATTAATACTTGAGCTTGTAAGTCAGGCTAATCTAGAGCTGGCTGACCTGTTAATCTAGAGTCTAGACAAAAACTAGAAAAGCGAACTTAAATAGACTGAGAGACAGACAAAGAATCATAAATTCATAGGGACACTGTCGGGGATGGATGTTACGACAATGCTAAGCCTGTGCCAGACTGTAAATTCTCACGATTATAATTATAGCTTGTAAAGAATGGAGAAAATTCTGTCATTAGCGATGCGAAAGTTTAATTATTTTTACACTGAACTTTCGCTCTCAGAGAAAGGGAGGTAATGTCTAGGTACATTTAATTGGAGGGCTAGACAGTAGTCCGAGACTGAGTTAGGTCGTTATGACACTATTAGGAGTAAATTAAGTTATCCAATATTGTTTTGGCCAAACGCCCCTTTCTCGCTCCCGCCTGCGGCTGGAGAGGGAGATGGGGCGCGCGGCTCCGGGGGCAGCGCGGTAGCCCCCCGTGTACGCAGTTCGAGTGTACATTCGTTAACAGGTCCGTGCGGCGGAGATTTTTTGCTGCGCGGATCGTCTTTAAGTATATTAGCGTAAGGTCCACTCGCGCGCTTAGCGAACCGCCGCCCACGCCGCGGCGCCCGGCGGTCGGACGCGCCGTTTAGTAGTCCTTGGTAAAACCTCGACGGAGTCGGTCGATTGTTAGTGCCGCGTCGCCCGCGTGAAGTTTTGCCGGCCACGCCGTGTCGTTTAGTTTTTACGAGCCCTATTTATTGCGCTCCTTCGTGTGTCGTGTTGTCCGCCGCGTCCTTCTAACGCCGCGGGCCCATTTGACTGTCCGGAGCACTGTTTTTTGTGCTCACGCACCATCTTGATACCACGCCGCCGCGGACTCGCTTCGCTACCCGCGAATTCGTGCCGCCGCCGCGAAAGACCCTTCAGAGGAGGGCGAGTGTGTTCCTTTACATTTAACACCGCAGACACCACACACTACATTCATCATACACGAACACACTCCCCGGATTCCACGTGCTGGCTGTCTCTTGCGCCGGTAAGTACCTAGTAGTAAGTCACTCTGTGTCGCGGGATAAAACCCAGTGCAAATCGCCTATAAAATTTTTTGGCGGGCCTTTTTCGACCCGCCACCGCCGCTGCCTGTGGGAATCCGCTGGACTGCTCTGATGGGCCCGGCAGTTGCCCGCTGATTCATCGTGCACAGGCGCGGTGCGTAATCATTATTGGTAGCAGAGCGTGGTTTGTCTACACCTCGCTTTGCGTTTTGCGCTGGTTTTGCCCGCCGCGCCGTTCATTTTCTGCGCCGCTGGCATAAATCCCGCTTTCCGCCACGCGCCGTGTCGTTCGCCGCGCTGTTAGCGGAAATTCCGCAATCGCCGCCAGTTCCGCTGCGTCAACGCCGCGTTTCGGCCGCGTTCCGCTTATTATAATTATAAGTTTAATTTTTATTTTAAGTTTTGCTTGCGTGCCGGTACCGCCCGCTCGCCGTAATTTAACACGCGTATCTACTACGGTCGCGCCGCTTTGTTCATTGCGACTACGGTACGACCGCGATCGCGATACGACTTGTTTACTATTGCTTTAATTTTATTATTGCTTGCACTCGCGCCGCCCGCCGACTTGCCGGCCGCCTTTTCAATTTATTATTGCTTGCACTCGCGCCGCCCGCCGACTTGCCGGCCGCCTTTTCAATTTATTATTACTTTATTTCTACATTTTGTTTACATTTAATTTGTTAGAATGTCCGCGAACATAAAAAAGCTAGCTGTACAGATACAGTCTGAGCTTCGCTGGGCGACGTCCGCCGCGGGTTTGATAGGCCGCGAAGATAGAACCGCCGCCCTATTACACCGAGCGGACCAGGTGCGGACTCGGCAGGCCTCCGTGGAGCAGGCCTTTCAAGACCTGCTCACCCTCGGTCCCGAACAGGAGGTACTGAGGACGGCTCAGGCCGATTACGACCAGTTCTTCGAACTGATGGACTCGGTGGTGGAGGCCGCCCATGGGATCCGGACCGCCGCTGATGAAAGGCGTCGAAGTGGCGCTTTTAGAGACTCCCCCAGCCGACCGCCCACACAGCCGGCATTACTCGGGAAACTGCCCACGATCGAGCTGCCCAAATTCGGTGGGCAGCTTCAAGCGTGGATGGGCTTCCTGGCGTTATTCGACAGTCTGGTCCACGCCAGGAAGGACCTGTCCCCCACCCAGAAGCTGACATACTTACTGTCCTCGCTACAGGGCGAGGCCCTGGACGTGGTGCGACACCTCGACCTCTCGGAGGAGAGCTACCACACGGCTCGGGAATTGCTGGCCAGGCGCTATGAAAATGTGCGCCGGTTGGCCGACGCACATGTAGCCCAGCTACTCGCCTTGCCCGCCGTCACCGGGGTGGCCGGCCTCAGAGAGGCCTTGCTAAACCCTTGCATTGTGGCCACCAATGCTCTCCGTCGATTGGATCTCCCCGTCGACCAGTGGTCCTTCTTGTTGTTGCACATAGTGCTCTCCCGCCTGCCGTCGGAGCTTAAGCTCCGCTTCGAGCAGCGCTTCGGAGGGGACGGTGCAACCTACCTGCCCCCTTTCTCCGACCTCCTGAAGTTTTTGGAGCAGGAGTGCCTCCAGGCCGATAACTCTGGAGTTACCGGCCCTCGAGTGGCCCCTGGGAGGTCCGAGCATGTCCGAGGGGGTGGGGCAAGGACTGGCCCTTCGGCGGGGACCGGCCCCAACCGGCGAGGCCGTGGAGCCGACGCCAGAGAAGGTCGCCGGGTGTCACAGTACAGCGGGGCCGTGGCAACGAAGCTCCCCCCTGTGCCTATTGTCGGCACCCCGGCCACCAGGTCTCCTCGTGTCCGCACTTCCTGGCCAAACCGGTTGCGGCCCGGAGAGAATACGTGTCGACACGCCAGTGGTGCTTCTCGTGCCTGGGCCAGCATCTCGCACGAGACTGCCCGCGCCAGCGGCCCTGCCCACATTGCGGCGGTGCCCATTCGGCCCTTTTGTGCGCTAACCGGAGTGGTTCCGGTCGCCAGGACGTTGGGTCGCGCACCCCCCCATGGGCGGGGGCGCTCGATCGCGCACCCCCCCATGGGCGGGGGCGCTAGTCCTGGCCACCCGACCAGTCCCGTTAGGCGTTCTCCGGTGGACCACCAACCTCCTAGAGGAGGTAGGGGTTCCACCCCCCGGAGGAGGGCTTCACCCCCCCGCGGCATGGTCACATACCCCTCGCGTCCTCACGACGGGGATATCGCGTCCGCCCCATTGGGCGTCGTCCCGCGTCGGTTCTCGCCGCCACTACACGAGTGGCCGCGACTGGAGCGCCATCCTCCCACCATAGGTCGAGGCGATTCCTACCGGGTGCCGGACGTTAGCCGCATAGTGCGGCCCCAAATGGGTGAACGGTCCCCTGCTGATTACCAGCGCCCTAGGGGCGGTGGGGCTTCACCCCCCCAGGGGGGGGTCACACCCCCCCCGGGGAGGGTCACACCCCCCTCGCATTTTTATGACGGGGGTCTGACGGCCGCTCAAATGAGCGTCGAACCGTCTAGGTTTTTGCCTCCCCTCCATGTGTGGACGCAACTGGAGCGCCATCCACCCGTGCTAGGTCGAGGCGCTCCCTACCACGCTCCGGATGCTAGCCGCATGGTGCGACCCCGGGTTGGTTATGCCGGATGGTCCCCACGTTGGGTACCCTCCCCCTCTCTAGCAGCGCCCCAGCCGGAGTACCCCCGTCAGTGGGCTCCCGCTGGTGAAGGCACGTCGCGCTAGGTGTCCGCCACCCTAGCTGCCACCGAGCCACCTCCCCTGAGACTTTGGATCTACAGCAGTCAGTATGCCAGACCATACTTTTGTCGACTGCCTCAGGGAGGTTAGGGTCTCAGGCTACAGGAGTGGCTCTCCCTTGTGGCCTCACTTCCGAATGTTAATCGGATTTCGATGCCTCGTTGCTTCCTACCGCCCGGAAGGTGCCACGCCAGTCTCCACGGCTTTTGTGATGCGTCCGAAAAAGGGGTACGCAGCCGTGGTCTATTTGCGAACTGTCAGTGACACCGGCGAGGTCGCAACCCCCCTTGTCTTGGCGAAAAGTAAAGTGGCCCCAATTCGGTCACGCTTGACGATACCCAAATTGGAGTTGTCTGGAGCCGCTCTTTTGGTGCGCCTTCTCAACCATGTGCGTACGTCCCTCCTATCGATTGTTGACCTGACGGAAGTGTACGCCTGGTCGGACAGCGAAATTGTCCTTTGTTGGTTGCGAGCCGCTCCCCACAACTTGGAAGTCTTTGTTGCCAACCGGGTTTCCCAAATCCAGAATTCGGAAACCCCGTTGACCTGGAGACATGTGCCAGGGGACCTGAACCCTGCAGATTGTGCTTCCCGCGGATGTGAAGCTTCCGACCTTGTCAACCACTCTCTTTGGTGGGGCCCTGACTGGCTGACTCGGAATGAGTCCGCCTGGCCTCAGAGTAGGTTCTCCGAGCCCGATGTGTTACCTGGCTTGCGAGTCGGAGTTGTTGAGGATAAGCCAGCCAATTCGCTGAGCTATCTTCAGGAACGCTACAGTTCCCTTGATAAATTGATTGGGGTGACGGCTTGGATTCAGCGCTTCACCCACAACGCTCGGAACCCACGCGACAAAATGTCGAACCCGGTCTTGTCGCCCCTGGAGAGACAGGAGGCCCGGACCTTTTGGATACGTTTGGTTCAACTGGAGCATTTTGAGTCCGCTATTGAGACACTGAAGCGAGGTTTACCTTTGAAAGGCTCGCTCGCCCGCTTAAACCTCTTCCTGGATGACACCGGATTGATACGCGTTGGTGGACGCCTCCGGAATTCTGACTTACCCTATGGGGCACGTCATCCCTTGTTGCTTCCGAACAATAGCGCTTTTGTAAAATTGTTGGTGACGCATTACCACGTCAAAAATGCCCACGCTGGCTGCAACGCCCTTTCGGCCATATTGCAGCGCGAATTTTGGATTTTATCGGGACGACGCTCCATCCGAAGCGTCATTTTTAAGTGCATTCCGTGCTACCGCCTGAAGGCCAGCACCATGCAGCCCATTATGGGGGACCTCCCCACCGACCGTGTCGTGGCCTCGCGCCCTTTTTCGGCGGTCGGGACGGATTTTGCGGGGCCGTTCTTCGTCAAGAGCTCCAGCCTCCGCAATGCTCGTTCCCTCAAGGCCTACCTTTGCGTTTTTGTTTGCCTGGCTACCAAGGCCGTACACTTAGAACTGGTGAGTGCCCTCAGCACCGAAGCCTTTGTAGCCACGCTAGGCCGCTTCGTTTCACGCCGAGGTTATCCGCACCTGATCCGATCGGATTGTGGGACCAACTATAAGGGTGCCGATAGGTATTTGAAGGAAGTCGCCCAATTTTTGAATGAAAATAAGGTAGGCATCGGCACGGCAATGTCCAAGATGGGGATAACTTGGACCTTTGACCCGCCAGCTTGTCCCCACTGGGGCGGGATCTTTGAAGCCGTCGTTAAGGTCTCAAAGACGCATCTCCGACGCGTGATAGGTGAAACCATTTTGACTTTTGAAGAGCTCGCTACCGTTTTTTGTAAGATTGAGGCTGTCCTCAATTCTCGGCCACTCTGCCCCTTATCGTCCGATCCCAATGACCTGGAAGTTTTAACCCCCGGTCATTTCCTAATTGGTGAACCCCTTAACGCCCTGCCCGAGTACCCCTTCAGGGACGTGAAGGTCTCACGGTTGTCTCGCTTCGAATTGCTACAGCAGATGACCCAAAATTTCTGGCATCGTTGGTATTTAGAATATTTGCATCTCTTGCAGCAGCGCGTTAAGTGGTCAGACAAGACCGACCCACCTAAGGTTGGTGATCTTGTCCTAGTTAAGGAGTCTAATTTGTTGCCTTTGTGCTGGCGTCGTGGACGCATTCTTAAATTGATATATGGATCCGATGGGGTTCCCAGAGTTGCCGAGGTAATGGTCGGAGATTCGGTTTTGCAGCGAGCCGTCTCTTCCTTATCCCGCTTGCCCATTGGTTAGTGGACCCCAAATCCTTGGGCCCACGGGCGGGGGGATTGTTTTGGCCAAACGCCCCTTTCTCGCTCCCGCCTGCGGCTGGAGAGGGAGATGGGGCGCGCGGCTCCGGGGGCAGCGCGGTAGCCCCCCGTGTACGCAGTTCGAGTGTACATTCGTTAACAGGTCCGTGCGGCGGAGATTTTTTGCTGCGCGGATCGTCTTTAAGTATATTAGCGTAAGGTCCACTCGCGCGCTTAGCGAACCGCCGCCCACGCCGCGGCGCCCGGCGGTCGGACGCGCCGTTTAGTAGTCCTTGGTAAAACCTCGACGGAGTCGGTCGATTGTTAGTGCCGCGTCGCCCGCGTGAAGTTTTGCCGGCCACGCCGTGTCGTTTAGTTTTTACGAGCCCTATTTATTGCGCTCCTTCGTGTGTCGTGTTGTCCGCCGCGTCCTTCTAACGCCGCGGGCCCATTTGACTGTCCGGAGCACTGTTTTTTGTGCTCACGCGCCATCTTGATACCACGCCGCCGCGGACTCGCTTCGCTACCCGCGAATTCGTGCCGCCGCCGCGAAAGACCCTTCAGAGGAGGGCGAGTGTGTTCCTTTACATTTAACACCGCAGACACCACACACTACATTCATCATACACGAACACACTCCCCGGATTCCACGTGCTGGCTGTCTCTTGCGCCGGTAAGTACCTAGTAGTAAGTCACTCTGTGTCGCGGGATAAAACCCAGTGCAAATCGCCTATAAAATTTTTTGGCGGGCCTTTTTCGACCCGCCACCGCCGCTGCCTGTGGGAATCCGCTGGACTGCTCTGATGGGCCCGGCAGTTGCCCGCTGATTCATCGTGCACAGGCGCGGTGCGTAATCAAATATATTTACATTGATGTCACAAAACAAGTGTTATACTTTTTTTTGTGATAATAATGTGTATTATGTAATGAAAATTGTCTATAAATGTGACTGATTTTTATAATCTAATGTTATTAATGTAATCATAAATCATAATTGTGTGAGTTCCTGGTTACTCGAAATAAGTAAAATATTATTATCATTGTAAAAGTAATTCAGCACCAGTTTTTTTTATTTCAATATAAGCAATGTTTATACATTTTTATAGTATGCAAACAAGCAATCATGTTCAGTCTCAAAATGATATTAGTATTATCATCAAAACGAATTTTGCGAATATCTTAAATTCAAGTCTCTCTAGTTTTTCTCTCTGATTCTCTTCAATAGGTAATACTCGCTTATTTATACAAAAAGACTAAAATCAAAAAGCAAATCTTTAATGCGCCTGGGCGGTCGTTGCATTCGATTTGCATTGAACAATGTACAGTGTTCTGTGTTCAGTAAGTACAGAGTACAGAGTGTAGTCAGCCCGCTATGGCGCTTTATTGCCGGCGTGTGATGCCTATCTATAACTTGATGACTTTATATAGACCGCCACTGTCGCCACTTGCGTGACCCGACACATAAAGCACGTATAAAATACAAGATTTTCTATAAATCTGTCTCAAATTTACAACACAATAACGTTCTAACTCGGAATAATGAAGAATACTTCCAATTGGTTTCCACGACTTATAACTTATTCATTATTTGTTTATTATCAGTTAACACTCTTAACGTGAAATCAACGGGTCTGCCCGCGAAATTCAAAATTTTCGTGGTTTTTTGCGCTATTACACATAATAGGCTTATAACAGTCATTTTGCGAGAATGGCAGTTACTTCTTTACATGTTTATATCAAATTTTTGCATAAAAATGTCTATCCTAGGAAATTAGTCAGAGCAAAGAGTTTTAAGTGAGCAACTCGCAAATCTCGGATTAATTTCTTTAACTCGACACTTTCAAGCAGAGATTTATAAAGTGATCGTGAAGATGATCTTGGGATTATCGCAATTTGACTGCCATAAGCCTATTACGTCTTATCAGCTTAAAAATCGCGAAAAACCACAAAAAATTTGAATTTCGCGTGCACACCTGTGGTGTGCTCCTTAATGTATAATATGTTGATGGCATTCAGTGGAATAACGGTCTTACTTGGAAAAGGATACATCCAAACGTAATGTTGTGTTGTTATACAGTAGCTATAATTTATCGATCTGTCTAAGATTGATCACGCAATATCTCTGTAACTCGGAAATAGGATACATCTAAATGGTTTCTACAATATTATTAACGTCGCTTTGCGGAAGGGACAGAATATTAATGTGTAGTTAGAAATAATAATAATATCGTTGTTCGATGCAATGACGAAGTAATAGAGGTTTGATGCGACTGCACAGATATCCCGTTATTTGTTGGAATGACATGTTATGACATTTCCGCTCCCATAAACACTTTCCTACAGTAATATAAATATTCATGTGTCAATCCTAGAAAAATATGGCCAATTTGCAATCTAAAATTTTATACTACCTTACAAAATATCATAAAAGTGTAATAGATGTAGAATAATTATAATCTGTTTGCCCTTCGAATGTCAAAATAAAGAAGAGATGGACAAAACAAAGTATATCTATATGACAGCTTTGATGTTTATTGGTTAGGGGGTAAGAGTTTACAAGGGCGGTGGGCCATTTGAGGTCCACATTATCTATGGTAGAGAATCTAAGTAGAAGGAAATGTCTTTTCATACTGTTTTAAAGCTCAACAATTAAGGCGGCTGGGAACCTCTGACAATGAGACAGTTTCGGCATTGTTCGCCGCTAAACGCCGACATGTCAGCGGGGCTTATTAAAAGATGGCCGACATGATAGCAATGATTTCGCGATTGTGCGCCCGCGCACTGGGAACGGTACCGGTGGTGTATTGTCTGTGGGCGTGAAAGTCTGATAATGGTGCTTTATTTTGGTTTTACGTTGTTATTGTTAAGCTTTCCTTTCCTCGAGGAAAGTCAGTACGTGCACCGAGCACCAACAGTTGAAAGTCCAAAGAAGTTACGGGTTTAAGCCGATCACTAACACTAATTTATATTGTTTAATCAAGGACTGCAGCATAGATTATATTCTACAGAACCACATTGCAGTTTTGTAGTGACTTTGTCCATATTTCTGAGAAACTGTTATTGAAAAAGCATATCGAATATGAAAACAAACTAGTGAAGATGGAAGGGGTTACTCATTAAGGACAATACTGAATCCTCCATGCTATTAAACTTGTTATTAGTCTTGCGTGGAGATAGCTTGTCATTTTGTATGGTACACAGGGATAACGCCCGGTTTACACTAAAGCGGATCTGTGTTTGAGTAACCAACCGGATTTAGTCATTGCGACATCTCCCCTCCTCTCAGTTGATGTCAAAATGACGAAACCTGATTGGTTATACTCAACACATCTCCGCTTTGGTGAAAACCAGGCCTAAAAGAACGGCAGTGCACATCTTTGCGTGGTCCCCAGATATAACTGAAGCATACACAAACCTGCAAACCAAAACTAAACAAATAAGTAATTTAAACTCTTTCTACTGAAGTCCCGTGGTCTCTATCAACTGTTGTAGGAGCTGTATTTTCTCCGATGCATCACGTAGCTAGTAGCTACGCGCTGCACCGGAAGCTGACGTCACATCCGTGCATTATATTGCACGTCGCTTTCATGCGCCAATATCACTCTAATTGCGATAGCAGTTTCGCCTATTATAGCGCTAATTGTTGTTGTGCACTCGAGGAGAAAAGTGTAGTACATATTCGGTTATAGCCTAAGTATATTTTTTTACAAATTTTTTATCTTTTAAGTTCTATACACTTGTTTTACACAGCTAATGGTAAATGGCGATGATAATAATATATCGTATTCAATATCATAATATAATAGAAAGCATAATAGGCAGGATTTAATTGCATCTATTTAGAGAAACCAAACGGGTTAAAAAATCCAAAATACCAAAATACTTGCGATCAGTCAAGTACCTAAAGACTCGCACTGAGGTGCCAATGAAGAAAACTGAGTCAAAAAGATCAAGAAAGAATCTAAGAAAAACATTGTAGGAGGACCTTGGGTAGAATAACTTTCAGTCTAAGATACTGTTGATAAGCTAATCTTCAATTAATTAAACTCTATAAATAAACCTCCATTGAAATTTAATACAGCAGTCAGACAAATCATTAGCAATGTAAAATTATCCTCCCAAAGAATAACATTAAGTACAGGCTACCTACTGATAGTACCTATATAATGTCTACTCTGTACAGCGCCAGCAGTATGTGAATCTTGTACTGTCTGCTGAACTGACTAGTAAAGATATAATTACTTCCACGAAAACACGGTACTAAATTATATACAGTAGCCATAACACGCTTGCTTAGGAGAATAAGTCGTAACCGTGAATAAATAGAGTTCGAAATTCAAAGAATCCTAACGATTATTGTTCATAGATATACCGCTGTAAAGAATACCATAAGCATTGCATACTGTCAGACTGTGGATGATCTTTAATATTAATGCACCAAACCAAAAAAAATATTAATTACTAATTAATATAAGTATGAAAAATTCTTATAGTAAAAATAATAACTTGCAAACAATATTTATTATAAGGACCCATCAATCCTTAGGGGTAAGGTTAGATACTTATTTCGATCAGATTTTTTATATCAATGGTTGCGATCCATCGTTCTCAACAAATGGGCTCATTACTGTAATAGTCAGAACAATGCAAGTATCTCGACTCGGGTGCACATGTCAACGTGGCCGTGGGAACCGCACCCGACACGCCACTTACATCGTGCGACATATTGCACCGACTACTGTACGACTACGACCTATATACGACGACGATACGACGACCTACGACGAATATATAGATTGCAATGGCGAAAAACTATTGACAGATCTCCATGATATTACTGCTGAAGATACTGACATCTTAAAATCTACACACAAACCATATTTAAATTAGTAAACCACATGAGAATTATATTATCAAAGGTAATAAAACTTTAGCTATTTATAGAAATGCCTTTCAGTATAATACTCCTTACCTTCCGTAGTTCCTTGTTATTTTACTTTGACTCAAATTTTAGAACTTAAACTTAAAACCTCTGTTTTTTTCTGCAATATAACAATGTTCATGCAATCCGAATATAATGCTGACTAAAGAACTTTGTCGCAGCAAAATGGTTTACCTATTTGTTCAACCCGATTAGATGTCGTCCCGATACTGTCAATATCGTATCGACATCGTCTCATCTAGTCTTAAAGAATCCAATCGCACATGCTTCCTTACTTCGCTGCAAAAAAATGCCATTTTTTATAGTTTTCATAATGCAACGAAATAAGGGTCTTTCTCAATTTCTTTGTTAACTCAATTCCTACGTGTTTTTTAATGAAAAAAGAACACAAAGTCTGATTTCCGGTCGAATACCTACAATACTACGTGATTTTAAATTTGAAATGTATCCAACGAATGGGAAGGCGCTGACCCTAAGATACGGGCTTTCCTAGTTTAGGGGTTAGGAGTCCAAATCACATTGTAATATTGAGTTTTTAAAAATAAATGCTATTTATTATTATTATTTTGATACCTATTAGTTATCGACTGCCATAAGCCATTTTCGCCATCACTACTTCCATACGCCGATAATAGAAAACCAAATAACCAAATAAACCAAATATATTTAGAACAAAATCGCATGTGGTCATCTTGAATTGCAATTCTTGGTAAATATATTGATGGATATTTACTAATATTATGTCCAAAGTAAATTAGGATTGTCTGGGTTCACAGCAGAGCTCGAGTGACGACCCATTATTATAATTGTATGTACACAGCATTATATTACTAAGTAGGTACCTATAGCTGTAATAGCTATGTACATTGTATAAGTTCGTTCGTCCGTTCGTTTAGCCGACGGACCTCCACAATAAAAGGATGGATATAGATTATAGGCCTCCTTCAATAATATCCAACCGACAGGGTGCTAGATTGTTGGTGCATATCTATTATAAATTCCTCCAACAGCCTTGAATGTCGCGTCGTATCCCTCACCCCGGACACGCGCGGAATATTACTTTGTGTCACACGGATGCCGCAGGTGATGACTGCCGTATTATAAGTTTATTGACGTGGCTATGTATGTTGAATATCTAATCCTAAACTCTTTTGATGTATACTAAGATATTAAAATACTCTCAGTATTTTGATTTCACTTAGGTAACACGGAAATCTTTTATTTGAGGCATTTAAAGTTCAAGTTTCAGTAGTAGGTACCAGTCACAGATAAAATAAAAGTTTGTATAGTGTCAAAAATATGCCAGATGGGTTGACATGCAGATTTAGGGACCGAGGGGCTCGCCGATCTTAAAATATATCCCGAATGGTTATGGTACCCAAATGATTAAGGTATTCGGTTTTCGAAGATTCTCAAGCTTTTCGAGATAAACACTAAGTACGTATACCTATAGTTTGCAAGTCAAAGAAAATGGCGCAGGAGCAAATACGCACGCAGTTCTGTAGTGCGTCAGCAATAATAATTCGTTGCGTCACTGAAGGCGATACGTCACGTCATATCGCATAGTGCTACTTATGAGATGAGAGGCAGCATCCGTCACACAATGTGCGGGATGCAGATATTAATAGTATTGTTAAATGTGTAGTAAATAACTGGTTTGGCCTCCATTTGCCTAGTAATAATATGTCTGTTACTGATTTTAACGACTCCGTTTCCTATTAAAGAGCTCAATACTATTTGCAGCTGTATTGCCGATTTTCCCCTTCTTAATGTTATTAGGTGTGTTTCTTACATAGTATCTCTATGGTGTTTCTATTCTTTTTCAATTGTAAAACGACAAACATTCAGGGGTTGATTTTAGCACACCTGTAGAGTTAAAACACAAAGAATATTCACTAAAACGACCGACTTTCTATTGCATCTATCTTTATTCAAATCGTTATAGGTTTTTCGTCCACATGACGTTTGTAGTGAAAATTTTGTCAGGTACCTTTGTTCTTAGTGAAGGGGTATTTTACAAACAAATCCTTGACAAAAGCATCTGATATTTACTCCTGTGTCTATGTTGGGGCGATAGTAGAGTATATATAATGTAGCTTTTAGAAGAATGGTTTGACTCTGAGGATTGATTTTGTAGACAACTTGATCCAATTTTGTAGACTGCAGCGATTCGGTGTAACTTTGAAGTAAACGTGTGCTATTACTTACCTATTAAACAGCGTATCCTTTCATATTTTATCTTATACCTTTAAAAGAGCTATTCTTGTAAATATATATTTCTGTATAATCTGGATCTCGGAAACGGCTCGAACGATTTTCATGAAACTTAGTGTACAGGGGGTTTTGGGGGCGATTAATCGATCTAGCTAGGATTCATTTTTAGAAAATGTCGAATTTACCAAAAAAATAAAAATATGACTACTGCTGCCATCTATTGGCCTGATATTTGGACTGAAGCTCGGTCACCCAGATATTTGGACACTAAATTAATTAAGTTAAAGTAAGTGTTTAGTGAACATCAGAATTCATAAGTTATCATACCACAGTACCTATCACTTACCACTACCTAAGCCCCTTCGCACACGGCTCGTAAGCGTAAGCTTATCGTTATGACGCTTCGCACAACAATATGACAATTACGCCTCCTACAATTCTCAATACAATGTGCTCGTACTACTACTGCTCTCGTCGTACGCGAGGATTACGCTACGCTTACGCTTACGAGCCGTGTGCGAAGGGCCAACTCCAAAGTGTCACGAAGTTGTAACAAAGACGTCATAAGTTGCGGTCGGCGCGTGGTCATCAGTCATCACCATAATATCTAGCAGGAGATATTAATTTGTTTTGCTATAATCCGCTACTTGAAAAGATTCTGTATGGTTCAATATGCAGGAACACTACCTACATGAAACACCACACACAATTTTCTTACACTTGAAAAGATTCTGTATGGTACAATATGTACAATGCGAAATCGTAGAGAAATCGTTGACTCTACGATTTCGCATTGTGAAGTCAACATCTCCTGAGGATGTCCCGGTGTCGGGACGAAACGTGCGTCGAAGAAAGTGTTGGAAAAATTGTGTGTGGTGTTTCATGTGGGTAGTGTTCCTGCATATTGTACCATACATAATCTTTTCAAGTAGCGGATTATAGCAAAACAAATTAATATCTCTAACGAATTATGGATTTCTGCAAAATAACGCCTGCTTCCATTCAATACCATAATATCTGTCCGTCTGTTGGTCACTTATTATGCATCGCGGCGACTTATTCCTAGAACAACAAGTGCACGCGCCGGCGCAGGCGCCAGATAACTTATCTCCGTTACGAAATCTGTCGAGTCCGAGCGTTATTAATGAACTTTAATTGGATCGAGCTAGCGCGTACTTTGAGGATATCTCATAGTAGCTAACTACTTAGTTTATTGAACTAATTTTAACGCCAGCAGTCATAAGTAAAGCCGTTAATCGTTATCATTTATAATTAATTCTGGGTTACTTTGGTCTCAGATTTTGACTATCCCGGGTACGATTTCCGATGTATAAATTGGTTTGAAATTAAAAATAAATTATAAGTAAAGGAGGATGCCGATTCTTGTATGAAAATTGGGCTATACCTTGCGTCTTAACCAAATCATCGGTAAAACATTAGAAATATTCTCAATATTGTGTAAAAAAAAAGATTAGTAAGATATTAACAGGGAAATTGTAGTAATCTGATTTTCTAAGTGGTTAATTTTCTAAGTTTTATAAGTGGCATGGCGATTCTACATGTTTCGAAACGTTTAATTACTTTTTTATATAATACTTTTGAACCCCTTTTCACATTTCACTAATATAATATAAATATATGCAATATTAGAATTTGAAAGAAGATTTTTCAGGCATACGTGCTTGAGACGCAAAGTGACGCAAATCTAGCCCATTTTCTGGCATTCTCCTTTTATAATTTCCTTATTTAGAATAAGAAATTAATTATATCATCACTATTCTTAAAGTTTTATGATCTGTACAACATATTATCAGTTATCAATAATCATTTGATACCCGCGGAAAAGAACCATTTTGCTGTTACATAATAATTTTATTGCATTATGCGACCTTTTCTAGATAACCTCAGCGTTCGGCATCGTTTGCGCACGCGCTTCGCTTACTAGTTATGTTATCGGAAGTCTATTATTTAACTTTAACTACGACTAGTGATGTGCATCACGTCGATAAATAAATAATTGTCGACACTAGTGGTCACGCTGGTTTCGAATTGGCTGTAATACCTACATTATATTTCCACACGTCGTTGTCTCTATGCCAATAAAGCAATTTTCTTTAATTTATCGCTGAGTATATATTTATAGGCCTGCTGCTGGAAACAAGCTTATTCTCTCTTAAGAGCTTGAGTTCTATAGACTATAGTTCTAAAGCCCATCACGCTTCAAGTGGGTTTGTGATAAACAAGTAACTATGAGGAAAAAATGTAATTAAATTCATTGAAACTATTTTTAAGTGCCATTAGTTTGAAAGTTTGGATAATTTTTTTTGGCAGTTTTAATCTACAACTGAGGAACCAATTTGATTGAGTGGGGATAGAGTGTGACCTGGATTAACTTTATTCCGCAAAATTCTACGGTTCCTGCAGGTTTTATATAAAGCTTAAATATGTATATGCCATAGAACATATATGTATATGCCATAGTATTTTATAGAAAGGCAAGCAAGTCAATTAAGATGCAAACGAGTTATAGTTAATCATAATGAGCGATTATGATTATTTATTATCACGGCATCCCGTACAGAATGTGTTAAAAAGTTAACTTTGGTGCATAATAAGTAATAATTTAAGAGTAACAGCCACCAGTTCCGTTATATACGCGGCTACAGTTAATTGGTAAAGGCATCCTGTAACACGTTTACTCCAGGTTGTTTACTTTCACCACAGGAAGTGTTAGCGAATTTGTGTTCACACTGACTGCTTTCGGTTGCATTCTACTTTACATACAATGAAATCAACCAATCACATCTATGGTAGTTTTACATTTTAAGATTTGCTTTATAGAAATTTTAACAATTTATTCAAGTGTCCTTAGCTTAGATTCGTATATAAATTTGGATATTCATTCATAATAATATTTTGCATTGTCACTATGAAAAACAGGAATATCTATATACCGTAAATGTATTACTAATTGAAATTATAATATCATTTAGGATAATGCAACCGCAAGCTAAAATATACAATTACAATATCGAAAACATACCATATTTTGTTTAAAGTTTTACCTGTCCTGCCATAGTTTGACGATTCCTGTCCTGCCAAAAATTCCCGTGATGATTTGCATGTAGTATTTGGTAAACAAGTTATGAATATGTTAAAAATACTTTGATTAAATTTTTTTACTGTAAAATGCAACACTTTTCTTTGATTCTTATTACCTTATATACCCAAGTTATGCGTAATAAATTCAACAAGGTTATACGTAGTTTTTCGACTAACAAGTTTAGCATTATTAATTTTTTTCATCGATATAATGATGTAAGCTTTCACCTCCCTAACCCGGATGCGAAGTGCAGGGCGTGAGGCCCTTTATATTAGCCGTCAATTTGTCGCACAGGCCCTGCGCGCGTCGCCGGATGTTCCATTGTTGCCACCGCCCGGATATTCAGATGAACATTATGGCCAAATATGGAACTAATGATGGAAAAGTCATGCTAAATACGAGTAGCTCACTCCAGATTTATCAGACGATTATGTTACTGTTCTTTCGAGTTCGTTCTTTCTTTTAAAAACGTTTAAAATATGTGAAAAATAGACATTTTGTTTTTCATTTTCATTTTATTAGCGCTCGGTTAAGTCAATTAGTATTCAGTTGTTTCCACAGTTTCCGGTGCAATTCTGTGTAGCAAACGTTAGAGGTTATTTGCCTTTCAAGTTAGTGCTATAGCATCTTCTCTGTATCATCATTCATGATATTGCAGTCACGTTCACACTTGTTTGTAAAAAAAAAAGATTCCGACGAATTGAGAACCTCCTCCTTTTTTTGAAGTCGGTTAAAAAAGGGTAATAGAAAATTCATCCCTGATGGTATTTAAATGGGAAGTCCCTGGTTCAATGCCCGGTACATAATATACCTATGAATGGACTAATTTTGGATGAAATCTGTCCGTCCTGGCGGTCGCCTTTCTTGTAAAGTTGCCAACAATACCTTATGTTTTACAGGTTTAGATACAATCTTTAGTTACAGTAATATATAAGTAGAGATATACAGTAGATATAAATGTAGTCGTGTACAATGAAAGTGCACAAAGCGAGAAGCAAGGTCGATGTTACGATACGATCTCAATAGATCGTGCGACATACAACCCGCTGACGTACCCATTGTAAAAGCGTTTGTCCACTGCACCGCAGCCGTCGCCGGCATGCCACCGAGAACGAACAGACGGCGCCTTAGCATGGAATATCATAATACTTAGTACCAAACCGGAAGGTTAACTCCACAATATGATTTTAAAAAATAGCGCTCGACGCTAACACAATAAAGTGCAATTCAGTTCGCAACAGTGCCATGAGCCGCCTCCGCTATTCACCTAAAGTTGTGCTCCCTTTCTATCGCGTAACTTTATCTCTTTCGACGTACTATAGGGGCTGGGGCTGCCTCGTAATCGTTCAAGAAAGACGTTTTTAATAAGTAATAGACAATACATAACTAACTCGTGCAATCTAGCCGGCGCGCGGCAGCCGTCTCAATCTTTCCGCCTTGACGTAGCCCCGCATCTACTTGTGATGAGTGAGCGTGGCCTGGCCGAAGTAGCAGCCGTACAATTACTACGGCCGTCTATGGGCTGTAATATTGTACCTTTTTCATGAAAGCATAAAATAGCGCCCACACGCATTTTGGCGTGTGGGCGCTATTTTATGCTAAGAACAACGCGCGATCTTGATCTCGTTTTATGTGACGCGGACGTCCCGATGTCGGCGGCAGTGGACAAACGCCCCAACTACTGTGTTTCGCGAACATTGTCTCGCTTTACATCCGGATTCTAGATTCTATAGAAGTCTTTAGTCTGTATCTACACTGTTGCTGACGTGGTTCGAATAATAACAACTACGGAATAAAGCGTAGCGGAAAACACGTTGCTTGTAAAACCCAAAAAAAGTCATGAGTAGGTATTATAAGCACTGTTTTTCATTCAGAAGATGTTTGCATTCACGGAAAAGGAGTCCAGGATATTAAAATTCAAGGAGTTGAGATCAATTTTAGACGAAGGGTTAGGGATCTTTGAGGGTTGAAAATTGAAATGACCTTAAAATCTATAGTAACCTTGACTACGCCTTCTCGAACTTACAGAATAATCAGACTGTGGTTACTGGTGATTTTACTACAAGTGTAAATTCCCCACAGCTTCGCAGCCAAAACCACAAATTGCGCAAGGCGTATTACGGCAAGGACTGGACATTTCCCAGAACGCCGAGGTCGCGGCGGACGCGTGCCGCGACATTCCGTATTACGCTAGTTGAATAATAACCGGCCCAGTTTATTGGCTATCTGCATAATTACCTAAAGTGGATAATTTTGTCGTTTGTCGTACTTATTTGGGCACTCTCTCGAATTTAGTGTGTGCTAGCATTGTAACTTTTATACATTTTGATGATGATGATAAAAAATGAAAACATTTTGTGAGTTTTTTGTGGGCTCTACTCAGTGCAGGGACCAGGAGCTCAGTTTGTATAAATTATTATTAAAAAAGGCGTGTTACACTCGGAGACTGCCGCGGTAAAGCTATTGCATAGAATTTAAAGTTATTTTTAGTTTTGCCATCAATCGAAAAGTAGAACTTTTGGTACCAGGCTGCCATGGAAAGCAGGGAGTGCAACTTCACAAACTTTTTAGTTTTAATAAAAAGTTGTGGAGTTGCGCTCCCAGCTTTCATGCTAGCCTAGTATCAAAAGCTCAACTTTAGGAGTGCCAGGTTATTTTCGTTACGGAATTTCTGGATTCGGTCTGCACCGTCAAAGCCCGCGATAAAAGCTATGCAATAGCTTAAAAAAATAAACAATAAATACAGAAACAGAAAAAATACATTATACGCAAACGCAGCCTTGGTCCCTTATTCTGTATCTCAGTGATCTTCTATGAGCTCATTTGTAATATATTTTTTTATCCATTGAAGGCTTGCCACAAAATCTTATTTTCGTTTCACTTAATACATCAGCAATGTATGAACCAAAGACAACACTGATTATAACGTGTTGATTTAACTGAATAATATGGACCATCGTGGGTCAAGCCACCTCTTCCTGACAACCCTTTACTTGTATAATTAAAAAGACCAAAAAAGTTACAAATGATGCTAGAATTTTATAAATGTTAATAAAAACATTTTCCTTCCTATTAAAAAAAACACTGAAAAGTATTTCCCCGATACAGTTACCACGAAACCATTCACCGTTCAAAGTGAATCAAACTCGGAAAGTCTGTGACACCGATGATCGACATTTCTCGGAATATTGCAAAGGTGAGCGAACGATATGCGGAACTTGGTTAATGCCTATCGATACTTAGAAATGGTACAAAAATTCAGAATTATAGGTATCTAGTATCCAGATTTACTTAGAATTACAAAATCTTTATACCTATCATACTTTTAAAGTCTTGACCGATAATAAGCCTATTAAAGTGAGGTTCAACATTTGAATGGAGTTAAACGCCTCATTTGGTGACAGAAGGTTTGGCTCCTTTTTACGCAGTGAACCAGCCTGGCTGTTCAGTACAGTAAATATGCAGACAATATTTTTGGGACTATCCCACACTGCTGACGCAATCATAGTCATTAGTAATTGACGGTAGTTTAGTGTGCCTAAAATTTTATTTTTTTTAAATCATTTCTTGCACTATACCCTTACACATTTAATTTATGCTTGGCTCTTTGTTCATAGTTACCTAATACCATAAATTCACGAAGAGTACGAAATCAGTGATTTTAATCTCAGTTAATCTGTAAAAGTAAAGCAAAGTTTTCTGGTATTTAAAAACAAAGATTACTATTATGTTTTAAAAAACTATTCCATGAGTTTTACTGATATCAGATTGGGATCCGAGTTTTTCGGTTCAGACTCGCAGTCAAAGTGTTACGGTTGACGAGGTCGAAAGAATGGGCCCCCAGCGTTGGACCGTGACGAATTTGATCCTAAAATTATATTATCGACTTACATTTCCTTTCTTTTATTGATATGTTTTACAAAAATTGTGTTCAGCTATTGTCTTCTAAACATATAAAATAATAATTGTTATTTATTATTGAAAAACCAGGGTATTTTTTTATTTTATTATCTCGCTCTATCATCAGGAAATGAAATTAGATAAAGGCTATCAACATCTGCGTGTATGCAAATGAAAATATCATATCCCATCGATAAATTGATCTCGTGTCATTGATGGCAACTATAATTATTATTTTCATATATTTATGAATTTCGCTCTATTATACTAATTGCAGAAATAGAATAGAAAACTTAACATGGCTGCCACTGCTGGGCCGTCTCGGTTTATTATGTAGTGGTCAGTCGTCAGAATATAGGAGAAAAAGATGGATTCTCTACACTTATGAGAGGTGAAATAAGAAGAACATCCCTAAAGAAAAGCCAGACTGTACATTGGATGTACCTATGCAGTCTTTAGCTTGAACAATTCGAAAAGTTATTAGGATTGTGCACCTATTAGTGTTTACTAAAGTTAATACCTAGGTACCGTCTGATGTGACGTGATCTGTATTTAAGTTCAATGTAGTTAAATTCCTCTTTACATCATTGATATTTAGAAGACGTCTCGAGTCTCGACTCCCGAAAAAGAAATCTTATTCTCCTCTAAATATCCCATTAAATATTCAAGTTCCAAGTTTTTTGCCTCAAGACCACTACCTAATATGGTATTGGGTTCTGGTTACAAATGACAGGAGCCGTCATGGTCGGAGGCTTCCCCGGAATGTGGCGCCGCGCTGATCTACCGTGACAGACTACGCCTTGGTTGTTACAGTAAAACTACAACCATCGACGTCTCCTGCTTCTATAAGAAACAGTTACAATACACCTTAACTTTTCTAGATTTTTAGCAGACCTAATCGGTGTAATAGTCCGGTAAAGACCAGTTTATACTTGTTTGGATTTAAAGGACATTGCAGCTATTGAGACTGAACTGGGGTCTGATTGCCCAAGAAAAACGTATTCATCGTTATCGTAATCATTTGCTAATTCTGCCCCCTGTTGGCTGACGTAAATCAGGGAACCAATAATAATTAGCGTCCAGAGTTTCTAAACGATTACGATAACGATGAATATCTTTTTCTTAAACAATCATGGAGTAGGGGCCGTACCTGCATCATCAATGTTGCAGTATTGTTTTGACATCAAAAGTTATAGATTAGTATTGAATCCTAGAGTCTGGAATAAATATTGTCGAGTCAAAATCTCCTGAGGATACCTCAGTGTAAGCTTCATAATATTTGTAGAGAAGTTTTCAAAAATTAAGATGAGTTATGCTGACAAATATAGCGGAATGAATTAAAATAATTTTGTCAGTAGCATGTTAAAAGCAAAAACCGTAAATATAGCAGACGAAAAAAGTTAGTAAAAGTTATAATAAGTTATGATGGGTTCTCGGAAGAGTAAATCGAGTGTCCACGCGGTTTGTATCATCTCTTCTTCTGCGTATACTCACACTCTGCGGCGTCTTTGTGGTGCTAGGGTTGTCACTTCCCATTTGTAGAAAAAAATTAGGTTTTACTTTTATGTTTAACTTAACCGCTTCAAAGTTCAAAACCAAAAATTGAAGGTTGTTTCATGCTTTGAACTGTAGACTCTAAAAATGAATAACATTAGATATGCTTAGTAGCTTATTTTCCACTAGATTTGCTGACGGCTCCGCCCGGGTAAACTCACTTTTACTCCAATCACAAGGGAACCATGATTTTTTTTAAACTAAATGTGGCCTATGATGATTAACCATACGTGTATTAATCAAGGTATATTCTATCACCTGCAAATTTTTAATTTGGAAAGGAGATTTCAATTTCAAATCCGAGCATTTGTTTGCGGCGTAAAGAAGTAATAAACATTCACACACACACAAATGACTGACAAGAATGTTCGATTTAATAATATTTATTTGTCTCAGGACATCTTTACCAGCCTACACTCTACAGTAATTAAATTAAAAGTATTTTATTGATTAATCTTCGACAGCCCTGTTTTTCAATGCATTAAAAAAAAGTCAAAGATCTTGTCTGTGGTGTTGTACGAGGCGGTAGTTCTCGGGTTTCCCGCCTCCTCGACCTTTGAGCTTCGAAATTCAAATTTTAATTACATAGTGTCAGCTTGCAGACCATTTTGGAAGCCGCCTTCACTGTATTGACTTGCTGTAGGTATGGCAAAATTTTGCGTTTTGTTTCGATATTCGTTATTTTTATTAATTTTTTATAATCAAGGTCATTTATATTCTTCAGAGTCTCAATTTGAAGCACCAAATTCTTTATTGAATGAATTATAATGCAATTTCTAGAAATCTTGCACATAAAGGAGTTTTTCAGCCAAATACCAAAGTACCTACCAATGTTATTAAGTTGTCTGAAACTTCTTCTATACTGTAGTAGTGAAATCGATTCAGTAGTAAATTAACTCTTCATTTGGTTAATTTGATTGCATGTTCTTTTATTTGCATCACTGTATAACTTTCCTTCATAGTTTACACTACAATCCATTGAATTATTTTTATACCACGAAAATGATTAGGTGCCAATATCTTTGTCGACTTCCTTTACGAATAGGATGTCTCTTGTTCGATACAAAGAACTATTTTTGATCCGCATTAAAGAGACTTTTTAATAATCAAACAAGGACTATTTCATGCCATTTCAATACAAGGGACAATTGCCAATGTTAAGGTCAGTGCGCGGCGTCCGGTGAGATAACGGTCCCGAACGGAAACGTTATATAAAAATACCGATATTACTTTTTAGGGTTCCATACCAAAATGGTAAAAATGGAACCCTTATGGTGAGACTTTCTCCGTCCGTCCGTCCGTCCGTCCGTCTGTCACACTCGATTATTTCAGTAACTATTCAAGCTATCGACTTGAAATTTAGAATAGTTATAGGTAATAGTTACCCGACGACATAACAATCGTAAAAATTTGAAAATTGTTTTTATTTTTATTTAAAAAGGGGGGAAAACCGGGTGGACAAAATTTCAAAATGAGATAACAATATTGAGTGCGATATCATATGAAAGGGCGTTACTTGTGTATTCTAAAACTAATTTTTATTTATTTTTATGTCTGATAGTTTTTGATTTATTGGCCAAACTGTCGAAAAAAATACCGTTCCCCCCCCTTATCTCCGAAGTTTACCAATCGAAAAATCTGAAATAATTATGATCAATAGAAGGTAGCGTTTATTTTACAGGAAAAATAAAATCAACTCGCTGACTTATATACTTTTTTTGATAATAACCATAAACCACCAAAAACAAAGTTACGTTTGAGGTTTGCCAACAAAAGTACCTACATGTAAATTATACTCGTAAATTCATGACAAAAAGTGATTCTTTCAATGTTTTACTTCTTTTAAGGTATGGAACCCTCGGTGCGCGAGTCCGACTCGCACTTGGCCGGTTTTGTTTTAAAATAGCACAGGAAAAGGGATAAACCCATATTTATTTATCCAACCCATAAAAGTGTAGTCAACGTTTTTATACCTATAATATTTACTTCATCGCCCTTCAGATCTGCGGAAGTCCCGGAAATGAACATAATTTAATTATAGTTTTGTAATCATGACATAATATTTGTCATTTCCTTTAGGTTTTGCTGTCATGTAAATAGATATCTTGTCAACCAGCTATGTCCTATTCTTGAAAATGTACATCCCTGAAACAGCTGTCAGATACCTGCCATACCGAAGATGGCATGCAAAATTAAATTCTATTGCACCTGACGAATTCATAGTTGCAATGTACGCTCGTCGCTGCTTTAAGTATTTTTGCAAAATAGCACGGCTGGTCTCATCATCTTCAAGCTTTATTAAGGAAGGGCTCTTGCTTTTCTCAGGTGAATTCCTTTCTTATCCCTTGCCTACGTCATGAACGGAACCGCCGTGCAGAATTTCTCTTTTCGATAGCAGTAAAAATTGAAGAATCAACAGAAAAAACTCTTATAAATGTACCTACATACATTAATGGTATTCAATGTCTATGTGCGTATCTACTCGTATCTATAGATCGATCTGATTGGTGTACATTGCACGGTCTGCACCCGCATAATGTTTCGTAACTCGGCGTAACGGATCGACCGACCCATAAATCCGGTTAAAACTCAATAAATATTGTACCTCCGAGTTCCGGGCAGGCGGCTTCCACTTGTCTGCAGACCACTGGTTAGTAATTGGGGCAGGGAAATGGTTATACCTAAACACCTCTATTATAAGTTATCAAACTTTCGCTTCCTAGTTCGCTAGAGCCTTCCTAAGCGAGCGCCACCACACCCAGAAATCTTCCTCATACAGCCGCATTCAGGTGCCTAAAGGTACATTATTATTATTTTAGCTTTACTTCTCACACAATTTACAATTATTCTTAAGTACTAAATATTTTTTGTTTCGGTTAAAAATTTTTCCTCTGCGGGGTAAACGCCTCCTTCATCGTTTGCCATTTTTGTCTCTCCGTAACCAAACACATCCCCAATTTAATATGTATGATATCATCTGCCCATTAAGTATTTCCTCTATTGTTCTCTTCTCCTTTTGCCTTGCCATTTCGATATCGTCGTTGTCATCTCCATTTTAATCAAGAGCATAATGGAGAGCATCTCTTAGTTCAGTTTTCTTGCACATATCTATGTTTCTTCTTTTCTAGATTCTTCTCAGCCTACATATATCAATTTATAAACATCTTAATTCGCAAAATCAAGTTTGCAGAATCTAAAAGGCGTTGCTCGAAAACCTCTTATGAAGCATGGATACAGGAGGGATCATCCATCTTAAATGAAAGTATTTTCAGAATTTAGATCCTTAGAACTCCTTGTAACAACAAACCATAAAAGAACTTAAGAAGGACTTAGTGAGTATTTAAAAATACGTATTTTATCACCGCAATATGGAGTGTATGCAACTGGGGCCATAAAACGTTGGTGGCCTTTTTGGAAAGAGAGGCTAAAATTAAACGGGTTGTTTATTTTACAAAAATTTGCCTGTTTAATTTATTGTGCTCATTTTACTGACTCTTCATAATATAGGATAGTAACTGTAAGTTACGCCTAGATTTGAATTTTGGCAAAGTTGGTTTGTACTTTTACCATATCCATAGCCAAGCCCTATGGAGCACAAGAAATCAGAGATCTTTTAAAAAATTTGGCTAAGTATATCTATGTGATAGGGACGGCGATATTTGAAAAAAATTGTGAATACGTCGTAAATATCAATAACTAATTACATAAAAAAATAACGGAACCAAAAAAAATAGGAAAAAAATACATTTCCCGCGAGTTTTGTATGAACTCAATGAAATGACTTTAGTGATACTCGAGAATGGATGACTTATTTTTTCTTTAGTGTTATATTTTATTTTGATTTTTGAGAACATAACAATTAAAGTCAAGTAGTAACTAGTAACTAGTAAGTAATTAAATAATATTAATAAACGCGCAAAACTCTCAGGTAGGTAACTGTTACCATAGGTTCAGCTAAAAACGATTAAGTTTGACTAACGTACCAATAGTTGTATACTGAGAACAAAAAGATTAAAACATAATTATTCAGCTGTCCTCGTCACCTGGTAAAGCAGTTTAATTGTACCCACGTAAGTATATTTAGACGGCAGGGGTACGAAACTTCGTTGTAGAAATAATATTTTCCAAACTTCTAGTAATGTATTGCTATCATATAAATTTTTAGTAATTTGTTGATACGAGTATTTAAAGCAGGCAGGCAGGTACTATAATATTCACCCAGACTCAGGTTTAAGTTCCTGTCATATATGCCAAAATCTAGGAAATTTTTAGCTTTCGAATGAGCACTTTGGAATGAGACTTGGTTATTATAATCATTCGATTATGCTTATTGTTAAACAATTTTTTTTTTAACTGAACTAACAAGTCAATAAAAAATACTATTCGAATTTATTAAAAATATCATGTTAAATAAAATGAGATGCTATTGGACCCAATGTTCCGAACCCCTGCATTATACAGGAGTGGAACACAAATGCCTCTCTCGAGAGTCCGGCAAAAAACTGTAAACCACATCAGGGTTGAGCGCACGTGCTATTCCGAGCCAGGTGCCAGGATGCTGGGCTTGTTTTATGAAGATCCTTTACTAATGGAGTTTATCTCAAAACTAGCTGTTCTTGTATCGGTTCCGCTTGGCTTACGTGTGTTCCACCAATCCCTGGGGAAAGTAACAATTTTTCCGGAATAAAAATGTGTAGCCTACTTGTTAATCTATATCCATCCCAAATTTCAGTCAGGTTAGTTTTGCATTATGCGGCGTGAAGGAGTAATAAACAAGACCGTACAAACATTTAAACTTTCACCTTTGTAATTTTATGTGTGATAGTGTGACAAACGAGCAGACTTAATTTTCCGATATGAATTTTCAATTTTAATTTCAATTTATTTATTTAATTCAGACAACATACTTAGTCCATTTATGTTAGTAAAAAACAATAAATTATCACTATGTTAGTGCTTACCTAGGTTAATAACGATAATGACTTAATATCTATCTACTTAGTACTTACCTTATAACTGACATGGATTTAGTCCTCTGATTGATTTTTGTGGTCAACATTAGAAAAGTCTGTTTCTTCAGCCAGCTAAGTCCGGTCTGCTGGAGATCCATTCCCGGCAATTTTTTCTTCAAGTATTAGTCTTGGAAAGGAAATTATTCTCCATTGTGTAGCTGAGCAAAGGAAGCACTTTTTTATGCATAATAGTGGACGTATAATTATATGTTTACGGAACTTTTGATTAAGGTATTATCTGCGATAAACCTGTCCATACTCCACATGTAAAGGTAATTGATATGGAGATGACTTTATAATACGACTCATATCCTATACCTTTAAACGAGCAATCCTTGTATATATATATATATTTCTATCTTAATATATATAAATCTCGTGTCACAATGTTTGTCCTCAATGGACTCCTAAACCACTTAACCGATTATAATAAAATTCGCACACCATGTACAGTTCGATCCAACTTGAGAGATAGGATAGTTTAAATCTCAATTTATCTATTTTTTATTACCCCTAAGGGCAAAACAACGTTTGCCAGGTCAGCTAGTATATATATATAAATCTCGTGTCACAATGTTTGTCCTCAATGGACTCCTAAACCACTTAACCGATTTTAATAAAATTCGCACACAGGGTGCAGTTTGCTCTAACTTAAAAGATAGGATAGCTTAAATCTCAATTTATCTATTTTTTTATATCTTTAAGGGCAAAACAACGTTTGCCAGGTCAGCTAGTATTTCTATATAATCTGGATCTCGGAAAAGGCTCGAACGATTTTCATGAAATTTAGTATACAGGGGGTCTTGGGGGCGATAAATCGATAGCTAGGATTCATTTTTAGAAAATGTCGAATTTACCAAAAAAAAAAAAATATGACTACTGCTGCCATCTATTAGCCACCGAGCAAAGCTTGGTCACTCAGATATTACGAATATAATTATGTACAGCTGTCGATGGTTGAGTAGTCGTTATGTAATGGTGTAAACTGTAAATGAACACGAAGCTGCTACGCAACTCAATACGCTCCGCTCGGTAATCGAAGATCCCTTGACAAAATACATTATATTCAGTGCATATCTAGATTTGTTACATAAACCAATACACTTTTATGACTGCGATTGTGTGTTAATTATTTGGTTTTTATTTTAATTAAACTTACGGGATTTTTTTTAATTCAAAATAATATAATAAAAAAATTAATATCCTGTATCTACCTATAAGATAACTAGCTGATGCCCGCGACTTCGTCCACGTGGGATAAAAACTATTCTATCTTTTAAATTGGACCAAATGACGGAAAGTTTGAACTAAATCGGTTCAGTAGTTTAGGAGTCCATCGCGGACAAACATTGTGGCACGGGATTTATATATATAAAGATTGGTCAAGTGTGAGTTGGGCTCGCGCACTGAGGGTTCCGTAGTATCAAGATTTCCTATTCCAATCATAACACCTCTACGCACCAAATTGACCAGATTGTTCCCGCGGGATTTGTGTAAAACCCACATTCACGCGAGCGGAGTCGCGGTAACGCAATATTTATACTTCATGTTAATGTTAACTAGATCATGAAAATAATAATTAACCATGATGCGCGCAGCCGAGGCGTCCTCAGTTTTCCGGCTAGCAAGTACAAAATATTAAAATAACCTTAACAATTTCCTCATTTACTGCAATCAAATAATAAATTATATAATAACGTAGGCACGTAATAAGTAATTACACGAATATAATTTACCTGTTTTGTTCTTATTCTCTTGTGATTCTTTTATTGTTTCACATAGGTACAAATACTGATATGACAGACTCTTAAATCACGTTCAGAAAGCTAAAATAATTTATCTTCAAGTTTTATAAGCATGACACGGATAAATATTTTAATAAATTATTCATACCTACCTATCAAAACGAGAATCGAATCATCGAAATCGGCTCACGCGTTTAAAGTTAATAAAAAAATAAAAGGCCCGTTTTGACATTTGAGAATAACCCTTCAATGTAACTTGGGACAAAAAAGAAAGAAACTATAAAATAAACAATTAATTAATACACACTTTATTTTTTGGCGCGTTAAACATTATGATTTTTTTCTTTTCCCGTTTCGACATTTTTCAAATTATTTTTACGATATCAATGTCATATATAAGGTCAATAATAATATTTAAAAGCCAAAAAGTCATAAATTCTTATCAAACATACACTTAATAACCGCATCTCAGTAAAGTTTTTTGTGATATTTTGGTATGAAGGTTTTCCTTTCAAGTGAACATGAAAAGGATTCGATAGGAAACGTGATTTCTTGCTTTTTCTTTTACTACTAATCACAAATGATAGCGTAGAGATCGCGTCCGGATGCACAAATTAAGCCAAACTCTTTCGGCTGGTATTCTATTAAAACAGCACGCTTGATGTATTGTCGTCCTTAATATTGAAACGTTAAAGTTCAAATTGATTCAGTTATTTTACTTCCTATTTCCTAATTTCCTCACCCGTCACACCTCATTCGCCCAATTTAGGGCGTCCTGTCGCTTGTGTTTCGGATTTTTATAAATAAACCGACTCTAATTGTATTAATCGGGTATTAAAATATTGCGCCCTAGCCATATGACTTTTCTACGCTCACTATCCCGAAAGTCGAGAGGAGGTCGCGGGTTCGATTCCCGCCTTGGGCCACTTTGGAATTTTATAATTTCTAAATTAGCTCGGTCTGGTCTGGTGGGAGGCTTTGGCCGTGGCTAGTTACCACCCTACCAGCAGAGACGTACCTCCAAGCGATTTAGCGTTCCGGTACGATGCTGTGTAGAAACCGTTGGGGTGAGTTACCCCTTCCAAGTTAGTACGCTAACATCTTCGGCTGCATCATCACTTACCATCAGGTGAGATCGCAGTCAAGTACTAACTTGTATAGCGTTAAAAAAAATATCCATAATATTCCGGAAACGAAGTTTTAACGATGTAATGTGGGAATGACATAATATACCTATCCGACAAACTGATCACATGACTTACCGATGAAAATTGTCACTGTTACAAAATAATGATTAGGTATAATGTTATTGTTATAATTATGAAGATCAGTATAATAAGTGCCTGATTAAATATTGTTAAATAAAGCAATAATTCTATACTAACTCTATCTTTATCTATTTAGATTCGAGATCTTGTTACGTTGAATTATGAATCACAAATCATCGGTCATTTACGATGCGCCGGCGCATCATCGCTTGAACTCGATTAGCGTTAATTGATCTAGCATGGGCATAGTTTATGGGTCAGATCAGAGGCTGATCCATGCATTCATTATGATCTAATCAATATGATACCGCTTTTAGTCACTTGTACGTTAGTCCTTGCTTGTCCGCGACTTTGTGAATAATATAATTTAGACTTAGAATGTTTAAAGTTTGATTTGAAATAAACGCTATTATTATAAAGTTAACTTATTTATAAAGGGAACTATATAAAAGTTATACAAACAAAATGGCAACATGTTATTCAAGCAAAATTAAAGCAATATCTGATAACGTAGCGCCATCTATATGATACAGGTCGAACTAGCTCGAGAAAAGATCACACGTGCATGCCACGCGGTCAAGGAACGTACACAGAGGCAATTAGCATGTACGAGATTACTTAGAGCTTTTGTTCCAATTAGAGTGCGAGTAAGAAGAATTCGTTCATGGCTTTGTTTTGGATGATATTCTAGTTTATGCACTACAACTAGGTGTACGCTTGACCTACTATCTCATCTTGGTAAGTGATAAATACAGTTGTGGGTAATTACTTAAAGTACTACTCAACTTATTATGATAATAAGAATAACACGATTTCAATGCTAATAACATCTGTATCAAAATCTTATTACGAAAGGAAAGAGAACTGATATGTTCGCTATAATAGACAAGAGAGAGAGAGAGTTGGACGAAAATATTGTAGTTAAAATTTCGGAAAAAAGGGAAGGTAAAACGCTTGACTATCCTCAAAAGTCAAAATAAAGTTTTAAAAGTTGAACTTTTTGCATCACTTTTGAAAATTAATATGAAATGTTAGAAGGAATTAAAATAAAAATAATTTTGTGAGCTTAATAACATTAATAAAAAACTTATCCGAATTCTTATTAGATGTTCTACCTTAAAACTAGACAACAGGTTCAACCAAGTATCACATTTTTTGCAATTACTGAATCACAATACCGTAAAATCCGTAAATTAACGGTGTTGGATTTTTTGTTAACAAATTGTTTTACCTAGTTCTAGTTTTCTTTTGTTCACAACACTCGTACTTTGTATTTGCAGATCTATTCTTACTATAATTGCATACGTTTGAAGACATTTATTTTCCAGAGAAATAACTTCTCTTTTATAATAATTAACAAAGTTAACTCATAATTACATATTTTTATATTTTCAGTTCATTTCTACTTTACTTCAGTTTTACTACAAGTAGATGTCATAATTACCATTTCGTATATCTAATTTTTTTAATGTCCACTAAACTTATATCCGATCTTTCATTTACATACAGTGTACAACAATAAATAATTAGCTCAGACATGTAAACTGGTATTACAGCCCGCATACCGGAGTCATCCGCTGACACTTTTTCTGTTTCCTTCGAAACGGGCCCGCAACCTTCACTGAGATTACCAGTCGCCACTTTTACCGGCACTTTCTTTACTTCGGAATACACTTCAATACTAGATTTGTTTACCACAAAATCTGATCTTGCATCGTTTGTTTTGTCTCAAATAAAATCAAAGAAATTTTTCATAGATGTCTGAAATTTTCTCACAGGTTCACAGCACATTATATTTTATAGTGACTTTACAAAAAGCAAAAAAAAAACTAAAAACGTTCATGTCTTAAATTTTTATTGGTACGATAAATTCGCGAAGGTTAAAATACTCGTAGATATCAGTTTTAATATCAGCAGATGCAAAATTTTATGAGGTATGCCGAATTTTACCAGGTTTATGTAATAACCATTTTAATCTATTAGAGTAATTCTTATATAACAGTTATCGATATTACCCTTAGTTAATTGTTAAATACCTAACCAGCATTGAATTTATAAATAATCCAACGATATGTCTATGTTTTTCATAAACTTTAGAAGATAATATTATATGATCCTCCTTCTTATAAAATAAATACCTTTCATATTATTAACAGCAGTGGGCTGATTCGATCACCTATGTCAATGTATTTTGAATTCAAAAAGTTGCAATATGTCCAAATAAATACTATGAGTTAGAGATATTTATTTACTTGCGAATTCACAAACACTCTTTTATTTGATTTCTAAAAACAAGATAAGTGTTGGATCTATAAAACTATATTATGTCAAACACGTACTGGATATCCTCAAACGCGTGTTGACTTTTGTCATTATCTAAATATCAAGTTACTTCTCCATTTTCTTGTCATGTTTCATCGTAAATCACATTTTGCGATCGATCGTCCTTCGATTGAATAACAATCGCAAGTTTCCTGTCAAATGCAGCAGGTGGGCCCTCAACGACACCCTCAGAATAGGGCCGAGTACTTCCGCACGCAACGCCCGTAGTTCCCATGTGAAGTTCTGCTTCAGTACGTAAAATAACACCTACTGCAGATTCAGCGCTTTTGGCGCTTTTGGATACAAAAATAATAATCAAATCGCTTGTTCCTTTAGCATGCAGCCAATTTTTTTATTTAGCAATTTCATTCTCAGCGCTTCTTACCTGTTCCATATTTAATTTTACGAAATACTAAAGATATTAAATCTGTATTAGTTAATTTACGGTATAATACAGATTTGAACTCTTATATAACTGCTTTCTACCTTTTCAGGAATCAATTTTTGAAAATTTCCATGTCTTTGCAAATGACCGCAATTTCGATCGAATTAAAAAAAAAATCCGACGAATTGAGAACCTCCTCCTTTTTTTGAAGTCGGTTAAAAAGAAAATCCTAAATCTGTTACAAATGCCCATAAAAGTTCACCTTGCCTTCATAATATAAAAAAGGGATAAGGAAGGATTTTAAGAAGTTGGCTAAGTGGGGGTGGGTCGGCTAGTTTTGAATATTCTTAAAAACTCATTCGTAAGTATTACCTAATAAACTGACGGGGAGTCTCCGTTTATAGAGTTATTTCTGAACACAAGAGAATGCACTTTTTGAACCGAGAATCGCATACAAAATAGCGCTTTTTACGCTGGCGTTAATTTCAATACGGTACGTAAAAGTAAAACTTCAAACCTTAGTTAGTGTCGATCGCGTAGTACGGACGCACGTGTCTGTCATGGCTGCACCGGTGCCGGCCCCGCGAATGCGTTTAGCTTTCCATCCTCATAACATCCATGTAAGTTCGTATTTATCACTAAAACCCACCATTTTTAATTGATTACTACACCCCTGTGGCAATTCTGATTCAATTGATGTCATTCTCAGTGAATAATCAAATTCTTTGCACCAAGAAAATGTATGGTTTTTCAAGTTCGCATAGGCAACGCCTGGGAACCTGATTTTCTGCATTGCATTCAGATACCTTGAGTAATAATGGCTATATAAACGAATTGGCTGTGAGTTCTGACCAAGAGGCAATTTTGAATGTGCGTTGCGGAATTTTGAATAAATATCCGGTTGTATACGACAGGAAGCTTAAGTATTTAGGTTACGAATTTTGATTGCACCTATTTCGAATTCCAATGTGAATTAATGTTCTTCCCGAAGGTCGAGATCATTCTAATTGTTTATTAAGGTCATTTATAAAAATATTATTTTAATGTTATTTTACAAGACATTGAAATATTTGTAATTTTCGGGTTGTAGCGTTAACCGTCAGCTATTATGTAAGTGGTAACTGTAATAAATAATAAGTGTAATATATCTGGTATTTATTAAGTCTATTATTTTGTCAATAGGCGGCTGATGGATGATAAAATTAAGTATGTATGGGTTTTAAGTATATTTTGCTGTCCATGGATTTAAAATCAAAATCGTATTTCCGAACATGATATTGTTCTAAGTAATAACAAAAATATCTATTTCTATGTCATAAAGTTGAAATTCGATGGTTTTTAGTACCAAACTCCATTCGTTAATTTGTTTTTTATTGTTTTCAACGTTTGCCGATGCATATGTACTTACTTAAAGTACAATATTTATTGTAACGCACTGTGGTTTACTGCTATTGAAATCTATGTTAAATTCATAAGTAATAAAATTTATTGTCTTAGATGACTGTATATTTAGTCTTTTTCAGCTTAATCTCAACCTGACCTTTTGACTTCTTTACATTTTTATAAAAACTTTGTCTTTGATGTCTGACTCATCCAATCTTTTGCTCTATTTTGTCCGCTCTAAATTCTCATCGTAGATTAAATGCGTTATGTCTGAAAAGTTCTTAAAATGCTAAAACCTCCGCTTCTTTATTGCAAATATACTATTCATAGACTTCGGCAATCACACTTGTATATTTAAGCGAAGATACAAGTTCTTTGTTTTGTACCTTCATATTGGTTTCCCGGGAAAAAGCGTTGGTTTGCGGTCGGTCAATCCGGCCTGCACAGGAAATCGCGGTGCAACCGGATAGGTACTTGGGTAACATCTGTCCAATGGATAGAAATCTTCGTAAATTCATCGTTAAGGGAATCCGAATCACCTTTAATGCAAGCATTTAGGAACACTTAGGATAGGAAAATTCTTTAAGACTTTCCGGTTGCTTAAGCACAACCAATGGATAAATATTTATCTGTGATGTTTGCTTATGATCTTATGTATATAGTCATAGAGTATGACCACTTCAATGAGATTTTGCATAAACCCCATCCCGTTTGATTCCGTGCAGAAATTCTCTTAACATTTTCCTTTTTGTATATCATGGTGTTTTTTTATTTTATTTTTCAGCGATTTGCTTACAGATATTTGAACATATAAATGCTTCTCTGTAACGATTATGTTTCTCCAATCGATTATTATCCATTTCCCGTAACAGATGGTTTACCAACAACTTGGACAAAGGTAAACAATGGTTTAGGGGAACTGGATTCATTCCCTGTAGGCTTTATTCAATCTTTTTACCGATATTTAGAGTTTATAACTGCATATAGTGTTTTCATCCAATCTTTCCTTAAGGTACTTCACACTTTTAATTTCATACCAATGAAAGAAAAAAAAACTTGCAATCCATGCACATTTATTTATGTTAAATATGACACTCCTGATCATGTCTGTTGCAGACACTAAAATCACTTCAGTTCGGCCGGTCGGTTGGATCTATGGTCAAAATTATTTTTTATTGATAGTTTAATTACTATTGATACATTTTACACGATCGCCCTGCTGGACTTTGTTTGTCGATGCAATAGGCATACTGCTTTCGTCATCCCGAAATATCAAGTCTCAATATGCCCAAAAAATACAGTGCCCATCCAACTGGAAACAGTACCAAATGCGTTACTGCCCTAACAGAATATCTTACGTTATGGTCTGTTCTAGACAGAATAACTTACGTTCTGGTGTCTAATGTCTATCTTTGCTTGGCTTGACAAATAAAGTCCTATCATATTATACCCTAGTGATGGTGATTTTTGACGATATTGTTTTCCTTGTTTACAGACTACAATAAAAGTGTACGCGCGTTGTCTGCGACCGGACATCGAATACAAGACTCTGTCAGTGACGTGGGGCACTCGCGCCAAGGAGGTGGTGGCGACCTTGCTGGGCAAGTTCCGTATGAGGCATCGGGACCCGCGGCTGTTCTACCTGAGCATGGAGGTGCGGGTCCGGGCCGCCGGCCTGAGGACCACCCTCGTGCTCGACGATGACGCGAGGCCGGCCGCTTTGCAGGCTTGCCATCCCAAGGGATACTCTAAGTAAGTTTAGTTTAACCCTTTTTTTTGGACCAGGTATACTAGTCATAATTTTCTTTCAGGCTGTAGTGCGTGTCTAACACATAGAGACAAGAGAACTAAGGAGGCGCTCCATTCATTCATTCTCGCCTAGCTTTGCGTATAACATGGGGCGCCAAGTTGAGTGCCAAGACTTGCTGTCAAATGTTCGTGTTCTGAGATTACTTTCCTAGGTGACGCCATCTTATGCGCCACTTTAAGTACAGATTAAAACTAGTCATGCTTAATTTGTAGACGGGGCCCATCCATATTGTTTCCTAAATCTGTGGTCGAACATGCTAACCAAATTAACAAGTTTCACGCAACTTTGGGAACTTTACGGAGCTTTTTCTGGCACATAGCTCACGAATGTTGGTTTGTAACAATGGATACGAATTTGACTCCCTCCTATGATGCAGACGTTTGAACCACTGTTCTATACCACTGCCATAGATACTACCGATACTAACTTATCTTTTTCAAAGAACTCCGAGAATTGTAGAAAATTCTCAGGTGGATTTAGTTACCACACGCATATAGTTCCTCAAAGTCAGAGGTGTTCGATAGATTTGTACCCCAGATATCCGCTGGGATGCAGACATCTTAACCACTGATCTATTACTATCATAAGATAGTAATTATCATCTTTTCGTGACGCTTTACTTCTACCATGAGAACTGTATATGCTAAAAAGATTATTATTGCGTTAATCAAGGACACCCCGATGAAATTTATTAGCATATATTATAAAGTATTTAATTAATAATTTATGTAATTAAAATCAACACGCCAGATAGTGTAAATTTTCTATGTTCTAAACGCATTATTATCGGCGTCCTTATTGGGAACAATTGAATAATAGCCATTGCAAGAGGTCGTGACTCGTGAGCCGATTGCAGTGGCGTGTCTAGAACAAAATATACCTAGGAATAGATTTATAGAACTGGAGATGAAACTAAAGACAAGACAATGTGAATGATTGAAAAATGATACCATGGAAATTCTAAGCCTCCAATTGAGTATACGAATATGATCTCGGGTGTCGTAGATAGATAGATAGATAAACTCTTTATTGCACACCACAGAATAAAAGTATAAAAAAGAAAGAAATAAATTAAATACAAACAAACTTAGGAGTACAATTTGGCGGCCTTAGCGCTACATAGCGATTTCTACCAGGCAACCAATAACGAAGGAATATTTGAAATTGGATACGCGGTTGGTGGTGCCAGAATAAATAAATACAATAAACTACTCCGTACTTCGTACTTAGTCCAACCGCGTCATATCTAAGTCAGCTAATTTTTTTCTTCAAAAAATCTTGCTCATATTTAAATTTCTCGTGTCCCAGTATATGTTATTAAAATTTTTATAATACTTTTGCTACATTCGGTACAGTCGTAAGCTATTTTTCACACTCCTAAATGGCAAAACAACGTTTGCATAATGCAAACTGCATAATAGTGCAGTAATGCATAAAACCTAATCATAATTCTGGGTTTATTATTTTGCATTACCATAACACCAAGTGTACGACGTGCGTGTAATTGGTGAGTAAGATGTTCTGCCATTTTTCATTCTGGAAGAAACTAAACTAAAATATGATGACTAGGGAATATTGTCAAACGAACTAATTAATTCACGTGAATCCATGATTTGTTGTAACTAAAATATCACTGACCGAAACTATTAAGGTCAACGACCAACATTACCTCACTCGATTAGGTCTCGCGAGTCGCCATACATCAGCCGTCACAACAAAGCGACGCGTCCCGAACTCCGAGTTCAGGCAGCGGGACCACCGGCCGGCGCGCTGAAAAAAGACGCGCTTTTGTCCCTTTTTCCGTCCCCTTCCGGCGTCTATTCCCGTCTTCCCGTGTCCCGTCCACCCGGCACGAGCACGCGCCTCGCGCTCGTAAAAACCGTTCTAAAACGCGAGGGCTCTTTACTGACCAAATGGATCACGTTACGGCGTGCTGCGATGACACTTGGGCCTGTTGACGTGCCACGGGGTTAGGGTTGGGATGACACCATTGAAATTTTATTCCTACTCAAAAATTTCTAATGAGATAAAATGAAATGAAATGAAATTCTTTATTTCACACAGGCCTTAATAATAGGCGCCCATGAAATGTCAAATACTCTACCGCCAAGTTCGGAATGCAGGTTTTGCACCGAGAAGAACTGGCAAGAAACTCAGCACTTGCTCTTTTCAAAATGTTATGATATACAGATATACATGATATACATGATGACATTAACAGTAGTAAAATTTGCGTGGTCGAAGATATTATGTAGAAATCCGCAAAAGAACACATTTCAAGAAGGAGGATTGGCAATGGTTGTGTAGTGGGTAGATGTATTACATAGTAAATAATTGTCTTCCAGTCTGTCAGTCAGTCTAGAGTTCTAGACTGACCCGGCTACGGTGGTCAATCTCTGCCAAGATTTTCCCACGTTTGAGAGAGATTGAAGTCAAGACCTTGTTATCTGCAGCGGAATATACTCACGACTAGACCAACGAGGCGTTAACTATACACCCTTATTTTTGCAACTCATTTAATGTAATCGCAAAAATATTTAAGCGCTGGCAAGTTATTTTATTAGTTACACATTGGTTTCAGACACCTATTCAGCTTTTCAGTTATTAGTCACATATGAAAGCCTATAGTATATAGGTATTCGTAGCTCTTAAAACCGATTGATCTAGGTTAAAAAAGCTGCTAGGTCCCAAAAATGATGATTTCTAGTTTAATGTGATACTTTTAATGTATTTGCTGTGAAATACTCATTCTTATAAAACAAAGCATAGGTAATTTTGCAGCACTAATTAGGTACCTACAAATTTACTAAACTACTACACACAAAAACATTACATACAGGCAACAAAATCTGAAATTCTTAAAGATTGTGCTGGAATTTAAGTTACACCAAGCTAGCCTCTTTACAGTTATTTTTTGCATTCCCAAGGCGGACGGGTTTTTGTGGAAGTCCACTTCCTGGAGCTGTAGATGAGCTCTCGATATAAATATTCGGGTTTAATTAAATCGAGATTAAACTCGTTTAGGTACAGTCAAAGAAACTTTTGAATATGTAACAGGATTATATTTTAACGAGTATTTTTTTTATTATACCAACTGATTTATGTGTCTAGCATATTAAGATCCTTCATGTCTCGGTGTGATGTGCCTCTTGAGTCTTGACTCTGTCTTCTTATATTGTTCGCTATAGACTTTCGACATACACGTAGGCATTAATGATATCAAATTACGTAGTCCGTTTGGTAAAGTAAAGTATTTTCAAACGAACAAAAAATATTGTGATATTGCTGAAGAAAATAGATTTCTACCGTCTAATATGATATTATCTACTACCTAACCTACGTATTGCGTGGAACTACTCAACGCATATCAACATTGAATTTATGTTTTAACAACTATTTCATTTAAACACTTTTCTTCAAATAAACTACCAAAAACATGCACAGGAATCGCATCCTATTAATTACTTTTTGTCGATTCACAATCTGTTTTGTCGATTTATTGGCGATAAAGCACAGAAACCTGTCGCGGATATGCTAGTTATGTAGAACAGTGTGAATAAATGTTATGTCTGTATTAATTCAGTATGTGTGGGACGTGGGTACATAATATATCTATGACGTTTTGATTTGTTAGATAGAAATAATTAGATACGATCGTAACATTTCCCACCATCCATCATATTTTAAAGAATGTTCCTTATTTAATGATTAAATGACTAAATGGCTTTGATATATTTTGCGCATTGTTAATTTTACGTAAGATAATTTTACGCTCAGAATAAGAAATGTCTATATTAGTAGGTAAGCAATTAAATATGCATAAGTGTCTGTTAAAGCAATGTCTATTAATACTCAATGAATTCAAGAGTTCCCTCAAACCACTAAACTACATGCATACATTAGTGCTTTATTAGAACAAAAAAATATATATAATGAATGTCTGCAATCCAGGCTCATAGTTAAGTTAAAAAATTTAAATCTTAAGAATATTAAAATAAATATGTTCAGTAGCAAAACACCCATAGAACGCCGTGAAATGGTGATCGGTGATCCCGAATAATCCACTTTGGATTTACGAGCTAAAACATAGTGCAAACAAACAGACGTTTTATCAAAACAAACATTCGAAATAGACCATTAAGTATTAACGCCGCAGGATTGATATTTTGTGAAGCTTATTTATTTTATCTGCTGAACATTATAACGGATTTATTTTCTACTTTTGGAGAATTGTTATTTGTAAAAACATATTGCGATTTTAGTTTAAGAGCTTATTACTGGCATACCACTTGCCTAGAAAGAAGAAACGACAACCTCAGCACCCCTCTTTCTTCTTCTTTCTTCTTTCTTCCCTGGGATGTATCCGCGATTAGGCGTTTTTCGCCCGCTGCGCGTGAAGTTCTCGATGCGGGTTCTCGCCGGATCACTCCAGCCAGCCGAGCTCACTCCAGAATCCAAAGAGGCCTCCCTGCAGGAAGCACAGGATATCTTGGAGTGTTGCTGAGGAGCCCAGGTAGATCTCGCGTTGGTTCGACACTCCAGTGCATCTTAGTAGCACGTGTACCGGTGTTTCGTCCTCCTCCATGCAGGCTCTGCACAGAGGGCTGTCCGTGATTCCTAGGGTGGAGAAATGTTTATTTAGTGAGCAATACCCTGTTATCATGCCTACGACTAGTCTTAGCTTGTCCTTACTAAGTCGTAGAAGTTTTTCTGTAAGGTGTTTATCTAAGTGTGTTAAGGCTGTTCTTGCTTGACTACAGTCTGTAGTGCGTTCCCATATTTGTGCATGTATCCTCAGCACCCCTCAAGGGGCACTTCTTTTTAAGGGAAAAGAGGCTTCCACAGGACTGAGCCATATAGGTTATCTATAATTCAATGGATGCTACTTCAATCACTTCCTTTAAAGCAAGTAACCCATAAGAGTCATAAGCTCAGTTGGAACAAAGGACGGAGTACAATAAGCGAGTCGGTAACAAAGCTGCGTCGCAGACCGCAACACAAAGTCTTACAAACATAGAACCCAAAAAGGAACGTATTCTGACGTTAAATTATCTTCTTTCCAGGTTCTCGCTTCAAATGCGTCCAGGAGGGCTCGTCAAGATCTACGACTCAGCATTGATGTCTTCCTCCCAGTACAAGTGCCTGCTCACCAGCGAGCGCACGACCGCGGACGAGTTGCTGGCGATACTGCTGCACTGCTACGACTCCACCGAGGGCGTCGAGAGGTTCTCGCTGTACGAGGTAACTATGACACTGCGACTCAGCGTTGATGTCCTCCTCCCAGTACAAGTGCCTGCTCACCAGCGAGCGCACGACCGCGGACGAGTTGCTGGCGATACTGCTGCACTGCTACGACTCCACCGAGGGCGTCGAGAGGTTCTCGCTGTACGAGGTAACTATGACACTGCGACTCAGCGTTGATGTCCTCCTCCCAGTACAAGTGCCTGCTCACCAGCGAGCGCACGACCGCGGACGAGTTGCTGGCGATACTGCTGCACTGCTACGACTCCACCGAGGGCGTCGAGAGGTTCTCGCTGTACGAGGTAACTATGTCACGACACTCCTATTCATGCCTTTGCCCCACTGAGCTCTATATCTCTGGAGTTATGACTGTCAACGTAAAAATGAAGACACTTGATTTTCGCCATTTTGGCGCTGATTGTTGCGTAACCTGGCGTGAGCATCTATGGAACTAAAATCAAATGACATTCAAAACGACGGCCCACTTCCAACAAATGTCAATTTAGTACCGTGGACGCTCACTTCAAATCGGCACAAAAAATGAACTGTCAGATGTACGGAGTAAGCTATCCAACGTATATTCTATATACTCTATGGAGATCAGTGCTTTGTCCTCTTTAGAATACGTCTACCCCAATTGTATCTCCACTTCTGCAACAAAGAGGGTTTACCCACGAACACTTGAATGCACCTAAGTGCTGCACATAAAAGGGTTATGCCTCTTTCAAGGAAGCACACTCCCTTACTAACAACTCGTCATGTTAGTTAAACTCGTCTTGTTCGTCATCAATATCATCAAAACCAGAATAGGCTACTGGTATTAAATATATCCGAATTCCCGAAATTGCTCAGGCCAATATCTACATTAAAACGTTCTTAAAACATTTCGAATATCTGTGTATCCCAGCGAAGTTCTTACAATATGGTATTATCTCCTTCCAGGTATGCCCTTCCCAGGAGTACGAGCGTAAACTCCACCCGGATGACTTACCACTATTGGTGCAGCGCTCCTGGCCCCAGGACACTGACTGCCACTTCCGCGTCAGAAGAAACCCTCGAGCGCCTCCGCTGCCGCCACGGACTAACCTCCCCTCCCTCCCCTCCCTCCCACTAAACCCCCTACCGCCCCTTCCATCCCCGACAGAGTCCCAAGAAGACGACGAACCATCCAGAGCATTATCAGCACTATCCTTAGAAGCAGATGACAAAAGATACAGCCCAGTATATAAATTCCCCAGTATAAGCTACTGCAGAGAGACCAAAAATGACTACCTTTACATCTGACTAGCGATCAACCTGATCAGGGTGAAAGGTCTTATGTCTAGGAAGAGGACAGTGAGAAAGAAACTCTTGTGATGTGTAAATAAAGAACGGTTTCGTGTAAAGTGTAAATAATGAGTGGTGCGGTCAAACCAAAGAGGTTCATATTAAGGGCTAGGTAATAAATGGCTTAGACGAGGTCTTGTAATCAAAAACGCGAGAATGTTGAGGTGTTTTGTAAAATTGTGTAAAAGAGGGTACTTTGAGAAAGGTTGTATATGCATACGCAAAAATGCAATTGTAATATGCAGATCGTCTTATTTGATTATGCACACAGTATTTAGGGATAATTTAGAGGAATTTTAATATATTAGTGGGGGGATTTTTCACCATTGATATAGTCAACTGACAGCTTAGGTATCGTTACCTAATAAAATATTGTCAAATGTAATTTGTGTTTGTGCTCATTCTATAAATAATGGTAACTAGATTTTGCAACAACTTGGTGATATTATAGACTTTGTGCGAGACAAAGTCATTGATTGGGGAGCCATTGATTGAGAAAATAACAATATTTCAAATTACACTATTTTTTGTATATAAAAAGCTATCTCATGTCATCGATACAGATTATTTAAATATCTTTCTGGTTTATATTTTAATCTAGTCTTCTTAAAACCGCACCTATAGAACCATACTTAAAAAGTGCACGGTATTTTAGACAGTATTGCTTTTATAATAAGATTATTGTGTACTTTCGAAGGTATGGACAGAAAATAAAAAATGTAAATAGAATAAATTTATTTTAGCTAGTAGAAACCAAAGAGGCAAGCGAGTTATAATGAAATTATATTTCGATTATTATACTGTTTTTTATTTGACATAATTGCTCACATTACTACTAAGTATAATAATTTAAATTAAAGTTTTATTCGATTAATTTGATTTTCATACTTTGTTAATATGCAAATATGCAATTTTAAAAAACAGTGTTGGCTATAGTTATTCACAAGTATGTCATAGATACAGTATGAAATGTCAAATAGAGCACAGTGTAATGTAGCGGGTTATAGATATTTTATTTATCTGTTATGTATTGTGATGTTTATTTATTTATAGACGTGCGCGCAGTGTGCGACTCGAATACTTTTATCACGCCTGTAATGAAATATATGAGGTTTCCTTTCGAATTGTGGTTTTAATTTTGTGCCCACTTTGATCAATATAATATAGCGAGCCGAGTAGCTCAAATAAATCCTCTTCGCACACCTCACTTCTGTGTTAACTTTTTTTGTACACTATAAACGTTAGGACTTGACTGCGATCTCACCTGATGGTAATTTAAGATGTTAACGTACTAACTTGGAAGCGGTAAGTAAAGTACCCCAAACGGTTTCTATGCACCATCGCACCGGAACGCTAAATCGCTTGGCGGTACGCCTTTGCTGGTAGGGTGGTAACTAGCCACGGTCGAAGCCGAACTTTGTAGAGAAAGTAGACATGCAGCTGCGCGATTCTCCAAAAAATACCTTGAGCATACGACTTCATCTTGGACACTGGTGTGATTTTCGAAATTATAAAATAGTACATCGGCCAATTTTTATCGTCGGTAACCATAGCAACGCAGCCATCACCAGCCAATTGTCGCCTTGGCTGCATCATAATAAATTATTGCAATATAGATCGAGCCATCTTAGGCTTGGTGTATGTATACATCGGTGGTGCGAAGCTACTGAATTGGAATCTCTTCTGAAAGGAAAATGCCGATTCTTGTATGAAAATTGGGCTATACCTTGCGTCTTAACCAAATCATCGGTAAAACATTAGAAATATTCTCAATATTACCTATGTAAAAAAAAAGATAAGTAAGTGTTTTGGCTAAAATTGGCCAAACGCCGCGTTCTCGCTCCCGCCTGCGGCTGGAGAGGGAAATGGGGCGCGCGGCTCCGGGGGGAGCGGTAGCCCCCCGTGTACGCGGTTCAAGTAGTACATTCGTCGACGGGTTCGTGCTGCCGTACCGTCGGCCGGCGAAAATCGTCTTTAAGTATATTAGCGTAAGGCTACTAGTCGCGCGAGACGGCCTGCAGGGCCCTCTCCCACGAGCCGTTTGCGACCGTCGCCCGCGCTCGTCCCGGCGCGGTCGCTCTCGGCAGTCCGGTGCTACAAGCCGACTGAAACGGTCAATACCCAAGGTCCGCGTTGCCCGCGTTGAAGTTTTGCCGGCCACGCCGTGTCGTTTAGTTTTTACGAGCCCTATTTATTGCGCTCCTTCGTGTGTCGTGTTGTCCGCCGCGTCCTTCTAACGCCGCGGGCCCATTTGACTGTCCGGAGCACTGTTTTTTGTGCTCACGCGCCATCTTGATACCACGCCGCCGCGGACTCGCTTCGCTACCCGCGAATTCGTGCCGCCGCCGCGAAAGACCCTTCAGAGGAGGGCGAGTGTGTTCCTTTGCATTTAACACCGCAGACACCACACACCACATTCCATCATACACGAACACACTCCCCGGATTCCACGTGCGTGCTGTCTCCTGCGCCGGTAAGTACCTAGTAGTAAGTCGTTCTGTGCCGCGGGATAAAACCCAGTGCAAATCGCCTATAAAATTTTTTGGCGGGCCTTTTTCGACCCGCCACCGCCGCTGCCTGTGGGAATCCGCTGGCCTGCTCTGATGGGCCCGGCAGTTGCCCGCTGATTCATCGTGCACAGGCGCGGTGCGTAATCATTATTGGTAGCAGTGAGCGTGGTTTGTCTACACCTCGCTTTGCGTTTTGCGCTGGTTTTGCCCGCCGCGCCGTTTATTTTCTGCGCCGCTGGCATAAATCCCGCTTTCCGCCACGCGCCGTGTCGTTCGCCGCGCTGTTAGCGGAAATTCAGCAATCGCCGCCAGTTCCGCTGCGTCAACGCCGCGTTTCGGCCGCGTTCCGCTTATTATAATTATAAGTTTAATTTTTATTTTAAGTTTTGCTTGCGTGCCGGTACCGCCCGCTCGCCGTAATTTAACACGCGTACCTACTACGGTCGCGCCGCTTTGTTCATTGCGACTACGGTACGACCGCGACCGCGATACGACTTGTTTACTATTGCTTTAATTTTATTATTGCTTGCACTCGCGCCGCCCGCCGACTTGCCGGCCGCCTTTTCAATTTATTGTTGCTTTATTTTTGCCATTTGCTTACATTTAATTTGTTAGAATGTCCGCGAACATTAAAAAGCTAGCTGTACAGATACAGTCTGAGCTGCGCTGGGCGACGTCCGCCGCGGGTTTGATAGGCCGCGAAGATAGAACCGCCGCCCTATTACACCGAGCGGACCAGGTGCGGACTCGGCAGGCCTCCGTGGAGCAGGCCTTTCAAGACCTGCTCACCCTCGGTCCCGAACAGGAGGTACTGAGGACGGCTCAGGCCGATTACGACCAGTTCTTCGAACTGATGGACTCGGTGGTGGAGGCCGCCCATGGGATCCGGACCGCCGCTGATGAAAGGCGTCGAAGTGGCGCTTTTAGAGACTCCCCAGCCGACCGCCCACACAGCCGGCATTACTCGGGAAACTGCCCACGATCGAGCTGCCCAAATTCGGTGGGCAGCTTCAAGAGTGGATGGGCTTCCTGGCGTTATTCGACAGTCTGGTCCACGCCAGGAAGGACCTGTCCCCCACCCAGAAGCTGACATACTTACTGTCCTCGCTACAGGGCGAGGCCCTGGACGTGGTGCGACACCTCGACCTCTCGGAGGAGAGCTACCACACGGCTCGGGAATTGCTGGCCAGGCGCTATGAAAATGTGCGCCGGTTGGCCGACGCACATGTAGCCCAGCTACTCGCCTTGCCCGCCGTCACCGGGGTGGCCGGCCTCAGAGAGGCCTTGCTAAACCCTTGCATTGTGGCCACCAATGCTCTCCGTCGATTGGATCTCCCCGTCGACCAGTGGTCCTTCTTGTTGTTGCACATAGTGCTCTCCCGCCTGCCGTCGGAGCTTAAGCTCCGCTTCGAGCAGCGCTTCGGAGGAGACGGTGCAACCTACCTGCCCCCTTTCTCCGACCTCCTGAAGTTTTTGGAGCAGGAGTGCCTCCAGGCCGATAACTCTGGAGTTACCGGCCCTCGAGTGGCCCCTGGGAGGTCCGAGCATGTCCGAGGGGGTGGGGCAAGGACTGGCCCTTCGGCGGGGACCGGCTCCAACCGGCGAGGCCGTGGAGCCGACGCCAGAGAAGGTCGCCGGGTGTCACAGTACAGCGGGGCCGTGGCAACGAAGCTCCCCCCCTGTGCCTATTGTCGGCACCCCGGCCACCAGGTCTCCTCGTGTCCGCACTTCCTGGCCAAACCGGTTGCGGCCCGGAGAGAATACGTGTCGACACGCCAGTGGTGCTTCTCGTGCCTGGGCCAGCATCTCGTAAGAGACTGCCCGCGCCAGCGGCCCTGCCCACATTGCGGCGGTGCCCATTCGGCCCTCTTGTGCGCTAACCGGAGTGGTTCCGGTCGCCGGGACGTTGGGTCGCGCACCCCCCCCCATGGGCGGGGGCGCTCGATCGCGCACCCCCCCCCATGGGCGGGGGCGCTAGTCCTGGCCACCCGGCCAGCCCCGTTAGGCGTTCTCCGGTGGACCACCAACCTCCTAGTGGAGGTAGGGGTTCCGCCCCCCGGAGGAGGGTTTCACCCCCCCGCGTCACGGTCACATCCTCCTCGCGTCATTACGACGGGGATATCGCGGCTGCCCCATTGAGCGTCGTCCCGCGTCGGTTCTCGCCGCCACTACATGAGTGGCCGCGACTGGAGCGCCATCCACCCACCATAGGTCGAGGCAATCCCTACCGGGTGCCGGACGCTAGCCGCATGGTGCGGTCCCGGATGGGTGCATGGTCCCCGTACGGCATGTTCGTCACCTCTCCGTACGGAATGCCCTCCACCCCTCTAGCGCCGCCCCAGCCGGAGCACCCCCGTCAGTGGGATCCCGCTGGTGAACCCTCGCCGCGCTAGGTATCCGCCACCCTAGCTCCCACCGTAGCCACCTCCCCTGAGACTCTGAACCTACAGCAGACAGTATGTCAGACCATACTTTTGCCGACGGCCTCAGTGAAGGTGTATAACCCTAATGGTGAATCTATGACCGTTCGTTGCCTTTTGGACCTGGGTAGCCAACGCTCCATAGCTTCGTCTTACTTGGTGGGAAGGCTAGGGCTCCCTTGGAGACCGCGCGAGTGTCGTGTCATCGGTGTCGGTGGCGCCACGCCCGCATCGCACAAGGGAGAGGCTGAGTTAATGTTTAGTCCTATTCGTGGAAACATGCGGGTTTTGATTATGGTGACCGTCATGGATAACATTTTAGGTCCCCTTCCGCAAGTTCGGGTAACCGACGCCGCAGTGCGCTGTACGTCAGGTTTAGCCCCTGCTGACCCCCACTGGTCCGAACCCGGTCCTATGGACCTTCTTTTGGGTTCCGACGTGCTGGGTCTTATCATAACTGGGGGAGCTAGGGCCCTGCAGACCAATGGCCTTTGCGCTTTGCCCACTATTTTTGGCAATAGCTTCTTCGGTCCGGTTTTATGGTCTAGCCCCTCCCCGGAGCCTGACCCCATCCAGGTCGCAGGCTTGTCGCTGACCGATGTTGTCCAGCGATTTTGGGAGGTTGAAGAGCCGCCTCAGGCCGCTCGGGTTAGCCCCCTTGAACAGGAGTGTGAGTCCTTTTACAGGAATAACACGGGGCGCCGTACGGACGGACGCTTTGTAACCCGTTTGCCACTCCTGGCGGCACGACCCCCCCTGGGTCAATCGCGGGCCCTCGCTGAGAAGAGGCTCCTATCAATGGAACGGCGCATGAAACGGGACCCGGCCTTCCGTAGCAAGTATGTGGCCTTCATGCGGGAATATGAAGACCTTGGTCACATGTCGCCGTCCAACTTTGATTGGCGTTCGAACGAGCATTACTTCCTTTGCCACCACGCCATTTTGAAAAACCCGAATGGGAAAATCCGTGTAGTTTTTGATGGCTCTGTTCCAACGTCCAACGGAGTGTCTCTCAACCAGTGTCTACACTCCGGTCCCAAGTTGATCAAGGATATCTCCGACATCCTCACGACGTTTCGGCAGCACCAGGTGGTCTTTGTGGCCGACATCCGCATGATGTTCCGCCAAACCGTGGTGCATCGTGATGATCGGAGGTACCAGCTGATATTATGGCGCGAGAGTCCGAGTGACCCCATACGAGTGTTCGAGCTGAATACGACCACCTATGGCCTTCGGTCCAGCCCCTACATTGCCATCCGGTCATTACTGGAGTTGGCCGACCGGGAACGACTGAAATATCCTCGCGCCTCAGCCATTTTGGAGTCGTCAGTCTATATGGACGACATTTGTACGGGAGCTTCCAGTGTTGAGGAAGCCTTGATTTTGCGGGATGAGTTGATTGCCATCCTGAAGTCGGGTGGATACGAGCTGAGTAAATGGCTCTCGAGCTCCCCGCTTGTCTTAAGGGACTTGCCGGGAGAAGATCAGCAGGATCCACACATTTTCGAAAATCCCGAAAATCCTAATTTGCTGACAGTCTTGGGTATACAATACCAGCCCGTGCAGGACATTTTTACTTACCGGGTCAAACTGGATCCACCCCCTAAGACTTGGACCAAACGTACGGTCTTGTCCACGGTGGCACGTACCTTTGATCCAAATGGGTGGATCACCCCCGTAATATTTTTGGCCAAATGCTTCCTGCAGAAGCTCTGGTTAGCTGAAGTCAGCTGGGACGAGCCCCTTCAAGGGAAGTTATTACAGGAGTGGCTCTCCCTTGTGGCCTCACTTCCGAATGTTAATCGGATTTCGATGCCTCGTTGCTTCCTACCGCCCGGAAGGTGCCACGCCAGTCTCCACGGCTTTTGTGATGCGTCCGAAAAAGGGTACGCAGCCGTGGTCTATTTGCGAACTGTCAGTGACACCGGCGAGGTCGCAACCCACCTTGTCTTGGCGAAAAGTAAAGTGGCCCCAATTCAGTCACGCTTGACGATACCCAAATTGGAGTTGTCTGGAGCCGCTCTTTTGGTGCGCCTTCTCAACCATGTGCGTACGTCCCTCCTATCGATTGTTGACCTGACGGAAGTGTACGCCTGGTCGGACAGCGAAATTGTCCTTTGTTGGTTGCGAGCCGCTCCCCACAACTTGGAAGTCTTTGTTGCCAACCGGGTTTCCCAAATCCAGAATTCGGAAACCCCGTTGACCTGGAGACATGTGCCAGGGGACCTGAACCCTGCAGATTGTGCTTCCCGCGGATGTGAAGCTTCCGACCTTGTCAACCACTCTCTTTGGTGGGGCCCTGACTGGCTGACTCGGAATGAGTCCGCCTGGCCTCAGAGTAGGTTCTCCGAGCCCGATGTGTTACCTGGCTTGCGAGTCGGAGTTGTTGAGGATAAGCCAGCCAATTCGCTGAGCTATCTTCAGGAACGCTACAGTTCCCTTGATAAATTGATTGGGGTGACGGCTTGGATTCAGCGCTTCACCCACAACGCTCGGAACCCACGCGACAAAATGTCGAACCCGGTCTTGTCGCCCCTGGAGAGACAGGAGGCCCGGACCTTTTGGATACGTTTGGTTCAACTGGAGCATTTTGAGTCCGCTATTGAGACACTGAAGCGAGGTTTACCTTTGAAGGGCTCGCTCGCCCGCTTAAACCTCTTCCTGGATGACACCGGATTGATACGCGTTGGTGGACGCCTCCGGAATTCTGACTTACCCTATGGGGCACGTCATCCCCTGCTGCTTCCGAACAATAGCGCTTTTGTAAAATTGTTGGTGACGCATTACCACGTCAAAAATGCCCACGCTGGCTGCAACGCCCTTTCGGCCATATTGCAGCGCGAATTTTGGATTTTATCGGGACGACGCTCCATCCGAAGCGTCATTTTTAAGTGCATTCCGTGCTACCGCCTGAAGGCCAGCACCATGCAGCCCATTATGGGGGACCTCCCCACCGACCGTGTCGTGGCCTCGCGCCCTTTTTCGGCGGTCGGGACGGATTTTGCGGGGCCGTTCTTCGTCAAGAGCTCCAGCCTCCGCAATGCTCGTTCCCTCAAGGCCTACCTTTGCGTTTTTGTTTGCCTGGCTACCAAGGCCGTACACTTAGAACTGGTGAGTGCCCTCAGCACCGAAGCCTTTGTAGCCACGCTAGGCCGCTTCGTTTCACGCCGAGGTTATCCGCACCTGATCCGATCGGATTGTGGGACCAACTATAAGGGTGCCGATAGGTATTTGAAGGAAGTCGCCCAATTTTTGAATGAAAATAAGATAGGCATCGGCACGGCAATGTCCAAGATGGGGATAACTTGGACCTTTGACCCGCCAGCTTGTCCCCACTGGGGCGGGATCTTTGAAGCCGTCGTTAAGGTCTCAAAGACGCATCTCCGACGCGTGATAGGTGAAACCATTTTGACTTTTGAAGAGCTCGCTACCGTGTTTTGTAAGATTGAGGCTGTCCTCAATTCTCGGCCACTCTGCCCCTTATCGTCCGATCCCAATGACCTGGAAGTTTTAACCCCCGGTCATTTTCTAATTGGTGAACCCCTTAACGCCCTGCCCGAGTACCCCTTCAGGGACGTGAAGGTCTCACGGTTGTCTCGCTTCGAATTGCTACAGCAGATGACCCAAAATTTCTGGCATCGTTGGTATTTAGAATATTTGCATCTCTTGCAGCAGCGCGTTAAGTGGTCAGACAAGACCGACCCACCTAAGGTTGGTGATCTTGTCCTAGTTAAGGAGTCTAATTTGTTGCCTTTGTGCTGGCGTCGTGGACGCATTCTTAAATTGATATATGGATCCGATGGGGTTCCCAGAGTTGCCGAGGTAATGGTCGGAGATTCGGTTTTGCAGCGAGCCGTCTCTTCCTTATCCCGCTTGCCCATTGGTTAGTGGACCCCAAATCCTTGGGCCCACGGGCGGGGGGATTGTTTTGGCTAAAATTGGCCAAACGCCGCGTTCTCGCTCCCGCCTGCGGCTGGAGAGGGAAATGGGGCGCGCGGCTCCGGGGGGAGCGGTAGCCCCCCGTGTACGCGGTTCAAGTAGTACATTCGTCGACGGGTTCGTGCTGCCGTACCGTCGGCCGGCGAAAATCGTCTTTAAGTATATTAGCGTAAGGCTACTAGTCGCGCGAGACGGCCTGCAGGGCCCTCTCCCACGAGCCGTTTGCGACCGTCGCCCGCGCTCGTCCCGGCGCGGTCGCTCTCGGCAGTCCGGTGCTACAAGCCGACTGAAACGGTCAATACCCAAGGTCCGCGTTGCCCGCGTTGAAGTTTTGCCGGCCACGCCGTGTCGTTTAGTTTTTACGAGCCCTATTTATTGCGCTCCTTCGTGTGTCGTGTTGTCCGCCGCGTCCTTCTAACGCCGCGGGCCCATTTGACTGTCCGGAGCACTGTTTTTTGTGCTCACGCGCCATCTTGATACCACGCCGCCGCGGACTCGCTTCGCTACCCGCGAATTCGTGCCGCCGCCGCGAAAGACCCTTCAGAGGAGGGCGAGTGTGTTCCTTTGCATTTAACACCGCAGACACCACACACCACATTCCATCATACACGAACACACTCCCCGGATTCCACGTGCGTGCTGTCTCCTGCGCCGGTAAGTACCTAGTAGTAAGTCGTTCTGTGCCGCGGGATAAAACCCAGTGCAAATCGCCTATAAAATTTTTTGGCGGGCCTTTTTCGACCCGCCACCGCCGCTGCCTGTGGGAATCCGCTGGCCTGCTCTGATGGGCCCGGCAGTTGCCCGCTGATTCATCGTGCACAGGCGCGGTGCGTAATCAGTAAGATATTAACAGGGAAATTGTAATAATCTGATTTTCTAAGTGGTTAATTTTCTAAGTTTTATAAGTGGCATGGCGGTTCCACATGTTTCGAAACGTTTTATTACTTTTTTTTTATAATACTTTTGAACCCCTTTTCAAATATATTCAATATTAAAATTTAAAAGAAGATTCTTCACGCATACGTGATTGAGACGCAGAGTGACGCAAATCTAGCCGATTTTCTGGCATATTTGGGTCTTACACTACTTTTGAATGAATTTGATAAAAAATATTACTTTATTATAAACTAGGATAAAAATAATAACGTGCAGTGAAAGAAATATTAAAATCCAACGAAGATTTACAAAGTTACAGGCGTTTAAACTTTGGAGTGGGGGGATCTTCTATCCCTTTCTCGCAAAACGAAAATTTGTATGAAGCCGCACGAAGCTACTATGGCATTGGTAAGGTGTGACGTCACAATTTCATATTGCTATCTCTGTCTAATCACAAATCTTTAAATGCTTATAACTTTTTTGTTATTTGATCGATTTAATTAGTTCTTTCAGTGCACGTCATTATTTTAATTCTACTTTATAATAAAGTAATAAAAAAATTGGAGTCAAATACCCAATTGTCAGTATCATAATTTGAAGTTTTTAAAACGGCATGGTAATGTTTTACATTATAATTAATAACTATGCCCGATAGTTTTTAAAAAGAAAGAGCTGGAAAGCACATGTAAACTAAACGCTTTAAAATTATTACCTAATAGCCATCGCGTCGTTGGCGCCCTCTGCGATGAGCTTTGCCTCGACCCTTGCCCAAACATCCCCATGGACTGGCGATATTTGTGCAAGAGTTGCTATGGTTACCAGCAATATACAGAATCTTCTGCAGGTTTTTCAAGATGCTTTCCTTCAACGTTTAGCTAGTGATAATTCCCGCAAACTTACATAAAATCCGAAAAACAGAGGTGTGTTTAACCCCCTGATGAGAGGTAGCTGGCACCGATACCAATGGGCTCTTGCAAACCTTAACTACTGGTTAGTGCTGCACTAGTAATTATGTCACTTACTACATTTAGGATATCTTGCTGGACCACGAAACCCTAAATCTACCATGGGCCATTTTATCCCCCGATGATAATATGTTTCGACGAAGGTTATGGCGACCTCCGTGGCGCAGGGCACGCACGGTTCGATTCCCGCCACGGGCCACTTTGGAATTTTATAATTTCTAAATTGGCTCAGGTCTGGTCTGGTGGGAGGCTTTGGCCGTGGCTAGTTACCACCCTACCAGCAAAAACGTACCGCCAAGCGATTAAGCGTTCCGGTATGATGCTGTGTAGAAACCGTTGGGGTGACTTAACTTACCCCTTCTAAGTTAGTACGCTAACATCTTCGAATGCATCATCACTTACCATCAGGTGAGATCGCAGTCAAGTACTAACTTGTACAGAATAAAAAAAAAGGAAAATCATTTATTACACCGGCTCAAGCACGGAAAAAGGTCAAGTAGCGTCTCTGTACGTCACTATTCATTCGTTTTATCCTCCTCCTTTTATACATCCAAGCTCAGAAAATGAATAAAGCTGTAGGCGGGGAAAATATTTATCCTCTCCCCATGGAGGAATCGACTCCGGCTGCCATGGAGATGATGAATGATGAAATGAAACTACCTCGTCGATATATAAAGTATTTTTTATTTACAAATGATTGCAACAATGAAGTACAGACGATGCCATATAATTACAAGAGTATGTGTACGAACGATCAGCCGAGGGTAATATCTGACGGCACTAATATTACTATATCAATAAAAGTTAACATTTACACGCGAGCGCCTAAAATAACGCCACTGGCGATCCGTGCCCCTAGTGTGATATTCAGCTCTCGAAATACACTCCCTGCGGTTTACGTTTGAGCTTAACGTTTTGTCGAGTTTACCAACATAATTACATTTTTTTTGTAACTAAGTATGAAACTTTTATGTTAGATTGATGTAGGGAACAAACACGGCAAATTGTGCTACTATCAATATACAATCTCGAAATTAGAAATTATCTCACTCATTATTTATTACTGGAATCTCATAATATTAAGAACAATGATGGAATCAATTGACAGGGGTATGTCAATTTTAAGATCAGTTTTCCCTAACTAAATTTGAAGTACCATGACAAATATGCTGGTATCTGGTAGCAGAGCGTGGTCTTCTTCTTCAGACGTTAAAAAGATTCGATCACACTATAGTCACACTGGAGGCACTGATTACTTACGCCTTACACTTACAGTAACATCCGCCAACCATACAAACATACAAAAACTAAAGGCTCTATACTCCATTCAGTCTAGCTGAAGAGTTAACGTTAGGCCACTGCCTCAACAACAGCGGCAAGAAATTACATACAACAATTTTTTCACTTTACTTTGTACGATAACTTAACGCTTACCCACCACTATTGTTCAAACCGTAGCCTAAATTTTTATAGATTTTTTTAGATTATAGAAAAGTCGACTATCGCTGAAAATTATATTTGACCGTGTGTTTTTAAATGCTCTACAACTTGTGTTTTTGAGTTAAGCATTGAATTTAAATGATTTCCATCAATAATGTGCCATATTAAGCTTTACAAACAATGTCATAGAAGATAAGATACCTACAGCTAGGCGGAGCAGCTTTCATATTATCATATTTTATTTTACACGAGATACCAGAAGTCATATTTAAATACTCGTAATATGTACCTACTACAGGTAAAAGCAGATTAAAAATGTCTTGCTTTTAAGCGGAAAATAGACCACGGAAGCTATGACGTCACAAAATGGCGAATTTTGACATTTGGGTAAAAACATTGGCATACCTATGTATGAAATTTTATAAACAATTAGAAAAACGAGTGTTTTGGTGTTAAAAATATATACACAATGCCTTATTGTTTTGCCCCTGGGTGCAACCATGTCTCGAGAAGAGAAACCAGATTCCCGGCGGATGAAAAACTATTTAAAAAATGGAAATTGCTCTCTCGGTAAGATTTTCTTATCCAGCTACGAAATGTTTAACTCAAATACATTGACATTTTAAATCACAGCTAAAAACCTCACAAAAGGAAAACAATCTTTCACGGATAGGCAACGCAAACGTTTGTTTTTACCCAAACGTCAAATTCCGCCATTTTGTTACGTCACACTTCCACGGTCTATTACAACATAAATTTAAGTCGCACAAACCAATCGAACACGGCAAACCTATGACAAGTAGGAAGGTTGTTCGTACATAAACCTTCATCTCTATTTTATTCAAGTTTTGAAGTAAATGTAATGTAAATGTAAATATAATCTTGATGGTTATACTCGTAAGCGATTAGGTACCTATTTATGATTATGCTATCGACGATGCATCGTACCGGAAAGTTAAATTGCATGTACTCACTAACTTATTTAACGGTAGAGTGTCACGTGGTAAGCGGTCATGGCCACCAGTTATAGGGCAAGTACAAGATAAATAATGCGCAGAATTAGATATCGTTATTCGTTTTTGGTCAGGTAGTTACTTCTCTCAGTTATACAAATGACCATATCCCCAAATCAGAGTATTCACATTATGACTCATATTCATTTAAGTATATTATTTCTTGGTATTCATGATATTTACGAAATTGATGGTAGGTATAAATTGCGGTAATCTTCAATGATTTTCGTACTGTCGTCCCGTTCTGTTTCAGAAAACTTCCGCTGTCGCCCTACCTTGTTATTCATTCGATTTTCAAGCAATATAATCTCGTTCTAGAAGTGTTGATCTATTTTTTGGCTTCTAAACCTTATTTCAGACAATTAGGCAAGTTATTGAAGGCATAGAAACACCACGGTGAATTTTAATGGTACCTAAACAGTATTATATTATCTGTGCCTAAACTAAACTAATTTGACGCGTTTAAAAATAGTCCTATCTTTTTCAAGATGCTCTCCATAAAGAGGTGAGTCAAAATAAATCAAATCAAATCTGCAAGTCAAATTAGTTTACTTTAGAGATTTTGCACACCAGAATTGGCACCGTTGTCTACGAAGAATGAAAATTTTATAAACTATGGTGCTTATACAGAATTGGATTTTCACCTACTTATATATTTTTTTAGATCAAAAAAAATGTCAAGGGTTCTGTTCTCAGTGGTGTTACCATTGCCCCATAAATATAAATCTAATCTTTTATGTCCCGTTCGGGTGAGTGAATCTAAGAAGTGTAAACTTGAATCCCTAAAGAAGCCACAACCAAAGATACAACATAGAAGTCTTTGGCCACAACAGCCGTACCTTATTTATAATTGTATCTGCGATTGCTGTTGGTATAATATTTAAAAAATATGTGTATCGCGTAAAAATGTATCAATCATTAAATAACTGCATGTTTGAATTTTGAATATTTGATATTGATAATAATAATTGATACAAAATAACGTACGCTGATCAAATCGCTGCTCAGAACTATTGGATATGATATATCTATAAATTTTCTAATCGTTCCAATATCAATCGTAGAAAATAAAAGTGGTTATGTACGTAGATCATAATTCATCACAAGGACTCACTCGCCATAATATCTTTGGAAATAACATAATATTATTATCATTGATTATTATTACATTCATGAATAGGTCAGGTTTATTATGAGAAGGTATCATATACGTGCGTTTGGAGGATGAAGGATCTATAATTTCAACTGGCGACTATTATTTTTTGAATTTTAGCACAGTGTGTTAAGAGAATAATTCCTAAATATTTAATTAGTATATAATAAAAAGAAGTATATTTTATAGAAATACGCTTTTAGTAAAAAAAATTGCAAGAGATTTTTGGCGATTTTCATGAAAATAAAAGAAAAATACAAAAATACAGCATATATCATTCTTCCACGAATATTTTTATACAGAATTGTATTTGCAAATGGCAATGATGCAATGCATGGTCTGCCTTGGTATTTAATATTTAGGAATCAACAAATCAATTGGATAAAGCAGTAGAAATCTAATAAGTTTTATTTTCATAATGAAATTCAAGCACCCTTAGTCCATATACATTTATACACGGCACTCGCCGCAAAAGCATGCTACTAAAGCTCAGCTTTATCAAGAAATACAGCATATTATACAATCACGACGCATCTTGATGGCTGCCCTCAGAAACGTTCTCAAATAAATCACAATATCTGGGTGACCGAGCTTCGCTCGGTAGTTTCACTACTGGCTGATAGATGGCAGCAGAAATGCTTCGCTCGGTAGTTTAACTACTGGCTAATAGATGGCAGCAGAAGTCATTTTTTTTTTTGGTAAATTCGACATTTTTTAAAAATGAATCCTAGCTAGATCGATTTATCGCCCCCAAAACCCCCTGTATACTAAATTTCATGAAAATCGTTGAAGCCGTTGCCGAGATCAAGATTATATAGAAATATATATACAAGAATTGCTCGTTTAAAGGTATAGGATAAATCACATTAACGTTAAAGTTCCATCCATCAATGAATTATTATTATACCATACAAATTCCGCGTTAAACCTAACCTCTGTTACAGAAGGATATAATCATAATTAAGACTAATAAACGTATCTAAGGGCGGCCGCAACTCAGTTAAAAAGAAAATTGGTCACACCGGTCATAATCAGGGCTAGTTTCATACAAATCACGTAATAATTGATTCAAAAAACAATATTACTATTAAGAAATTACGTTTTTAAAAACATGTATTACTTACGACTTAAAATGGCGCACATAGTGTTTTACTATGATGCAGCCAAAAGAACAAGATATAGGTACTCGAATCTCGCCACAACTGCGACTGGCGTAAATCCCGCGATCATTGCTGTCAAACGACTCTTTTGAACCAACAGGGCGATCATCATTAAAGAACTGTCAAAACATAGGTTTTTAGTTTTGACCAATCACAACATTTAAAAATCACGTTTTGACATTGATGCAATTCTTTAATGGTTGATACATTTTTAGCCAATCGCCCTCCTCGTTTTTCAGTAAACAGTGGCGTTAGACAGCAACGATTGCGAGATTTTATGCCAGTCGTAAACCTGTCGCGTGATAAGGGGGTGGACCAAAGTGTTTTTCTTTACACAAAGGAAAAAATCCGCAAAACAATTCGTCAGTAAGCACCAGTTGCATATTCTTTAGATAATCTGCAATGTCATATTTGTATCTTGACAGCGAGAGTTTCGAATTCATCTCTATCATGAGTTTCATATTGTTTTGTGTTTGAGGCAAACGAATTCACAAACCTCACACAATCGAGTTACCTCAAAAAGATCTACAGAATATTATCTCAAATGATCCGCACTGTATCTTACCAACATCACATTCATTCTATACTGACATTCGTAATTTTCCGTACCACGCCGAAAATAATACTAGAAGCGGATAAAAATGCTCGACAGGGTGCTTAAAATATCAGGAACATCAATGTAGCTTTTATACTATTATTTTTTTAACTGGCTCTACGAAATACGGCAAAAGTGAGAAAAATCTGGTACAGATACAACGCGGAACTAAAAGGTAGACTAAGGGACGATCCCATTTGGTAACTGCCCACCATCATAGATACCTACTAACATTTTAAAACAATACTGGAAACTATTCGGAAACATCAATCAAAGCTAATATAAGTTTACCGATTTTTTTTCCTCCGTTCAGTAAGAATTTCCCAATTTAAAACCCTCAATATAATACTTTGTTCATTGTTTCAGTAAACAAATCGAAATTTTGCTTCTGATACTGTAAAAGCTGCCATTTACCCCTTTCTTGCACCATTATAAGTCTTAAACCCTCGCTAGAATTCCTAAGGTCTTGGTTGAAGTCCTTAAAATTGAAATGTTAGGACAGACCTTCTAGATGTTAATTATGATAAGATGGTCGGTAAGCTATCAATTGATTCATCCATTAGTACGACTTTGTTTAAACAGCATTCAAGTTGCGTCGAGAAGAGCCGTACTCGTCCGAGGTTTCTCGATCGCGCTCCCGTCGCCCGCGTTCCTCTCTCGGAGGGTACGTATCCCGCTCGCGGGGATAATCCCTCTCCCTCGGGTTGTCCCTCTCCCTTGGGTTATCTCTCTCCCTCGGGATATCCCTCTCCCTCGGATAGTCTCGCGTGTAGTCGTGTCCGTACGCCTCGCGTTCGTATGGGTCTCCATGCGGGTAGTCGTGGGCATACCCCTCGTGGTATTCCCGCGGATAGTCGCGTGGATACCTCTGGTAGTTATCCCGGGGATAGTATTCCTCCTCTAGTCGCTCCGGCCGTTGAGGACGCGCTCTGCCTGTAATACACATTCGAAAACCAGGTTTTAGGTTTGTAGTGAAATCTAGGAGTTATACAATTTTGCGGGAAACTCAAAGTCACACATGGTCATGGTATTTGATCTCAAGTCAGGCAAGCTTACACGCGTTTGAAATACCTATTCGTTTCGTTGAGGAAAATGGGAACAAGACAATGGCGACTACTTACGCATGATTGAGTGATTACCAGGACAACCGGACTGTTAAAACGTAATCCTTTGATTTTGTCCTAAGTAGACGGGCTAAGTAAATGTAATGATTGGACAAAGATAATTTTTTTGGTTTGCACATTTTGACGCAAGAAGAGTAAACTTATCAGTCATTCAGTGCATAGCTAAAATCTATTAATGGTTGGACGTTTGTTCATGCAAGGGTCGTAAGATCATGAGTTCACTCAGCACAGCACACGGGTCGTGGGTCTGGATCGGGACAAGACAAGCCAGGCCGCCTTTGTACTAACGCTCTCACACGGGCACGCACTTACTAAGCCCGGGATAATTTAAGCTTTTCCCCAATTGCGGACTTTCCCTGGACAAGGTAGAACCGCGATTTCTGGCGTCAGCGGAGCGGGCGTCGCTGCGGAGAAGAAACCTGATGAAGTCGCTACCGAGCCATGTTTGACATTTTGTGTAGATATGGAAACATCTGGAGATATTTTCAGAATTGAAGAGTTGGATGTGAAAACGAGATGGCGGTGCTTTGCGAAATTGGTTAGTCGATGGATTGATAAAATAGCTCCACTAGAATTAGTACCCTTAAATGACCAAAACGGGTTTTCCGTTGTAATGAAATAGGTAGTCTTCGGTCTAAGCTCAGATCTCATGATAATTAACCTAGCAATTTTAGCAGGACCTCATGCAATATACCCTCTTGAGGAATTTATAGTTTCTAAAGAACTTGCTTTGGGGTAATACTGGAAATATTTCATGTTTATAAAAACTAAAGGGGATTTCCGTGTTAGGCGAATTTCTTTGCTTTTCTGTTAGTAAAAGCGAACACTCTTGTTAGACAAAGCAAATACTGGGAGCCGATAAAATGGTTGGAACCTGAAGGGGGCTTCGTCTGTGCTGCTAAAATGTATCTGGAATTTATGGTCTTCGGCGATGCTAATGCGCTTGTCCATAGGCTTGTACTGAAATGAATAGGTGGCGTCAGTGCGCTGCGGAGTGGCTTGTGGGCGAACAACTTAATTCAACCACCACCGACGTTTACAATCATACAGTTCGTAAACTTTTAATACTCTTTGATATAAGATTACATAAACTTTCCTCGGTATAAGTATGCATTTGCTGTCCAACTGTATGATGGTAAACTATATGCAGATGCTAAACTAAACATTAACTACTAAGCTCTATAAATATAAATTAATTTCTAGCTAAATATAGGCCTCAAATGACATGGAATTCGTGCTAATGATAATAATAATAAAAATGGTGTATTGAGTAGTATAAAAAATATATATAAATAATATGTATGTATTATTATAAAGGTACGATTAACAGCGATCAAGTACCAACAGTACGTACGCAAGAAAAATAGTCCAATACAGTAATAAATTGTTGAATAGAATGCTGCTCAATGTCTGATCAGTCAGGTTAGTACCTACATGATTTAATAATACGAAGAATTCGATATCGTTATTCGTTTTCGTTTACTCCCCATATTTAGAATAGCGAAATCGAAATTCGAATTAAAAATCCAAAATCTTGTGCTAGACCAGCAGATTCCTGGTATTATAAAATATTCAGCCAATCAAGTAGTAAAATTACAATTAATTCGACTACAAAATCACCTCCTTACAAAAACAATCAACAATAATAGTATGTACAATCAGGGATTGCACTATAGTCTTTACTCTCTGATTTTATCTACTAGGCGCGTCCAAGATACGAGTACAATAATGTTAAAAATTCGATATTGTTATCGATTCGAAGTTTATTCGAATTTCGAATTGAAAGTTATCGTAAAACTTCTACAGGGCCAGTGCTAATTCGATAAATTTCAAGCGAAGGGTTTCTAATACGTCTCCTGTTATCTATTGTCGTGTTCAGACATAGATAGAAAGAGACCATTTCTGAAATCACACGTTAGGACATTTTTGTAAGCTAATGGCTGCCAAGGGCCGCGCTCAGTGACGATAGTTGACAAAGATTAAGATCCTGTCATCCTCGGCCCCCTTTTGTGTCCTACGCTGGGCACGAATCTACTCTCAGAATGAGCCAAGTGCGGCTTGGCGGCCATAAGCAGATAGTAAGGCACGGTTTCCACCAAACCGGAAACGAGACGAGAGATAGGTTTTGGTGAAAATGGATCAAGCATAGAGGAGAGGAGATATCTAACTTTCACAGCTTGTCCCCTCTCCGTCGGGTATCTCCTCTTCGCTTTGGTGGAAACTGGGCTTAAGGTTAGTGCGTTAGTTACCTCTCCCCCTCTCCCTCTCATAGCCGTAGGAGTCGGACCTCTCGCGGTGACCTCCGGAGTGCGATGAGGGTTCAAAAGAGGGCAATTTTCGATTACACACTTGTTGTTATGAAATGTTAAATACAAAAAGAATCAGGATATTGTTTTAGTACGAGTATCATGATACTGAACGATTGACAAAAGTATTCCGTTATACTTGACAGGTAAGTATTAGATGTATGACACGTTTGTCAAGCCAACAACAACTGAAGATGGTGCGGTGTCAGAGCGAAACTTATGTAGTAAAAGTATTAGCATACATGAGTATATAAGCATTTTGTGATACTGTCAGACGTGGCCTACAAATTCATCTGGCAACATTAGGTACTTAGGTAGTATATCTATGTATAGCGAAATAAAAAAAAATATAATTATTCAACGAAAGATTATCAAGTTTTGATATTTTTAAACAATATAAGTACTAGTCTATTCTATACCCTATATTAGTAATGTTAAGGCGTTAGTTTAAGCTTTTAGTTAAGTATTACTCTATTTAATAAGTAAAGTTGAAGAAAATAATATTTAGTGAGTTGGTATATCTACTGTCAAGAGGTGGCGAAAAAGAGTATTCTAATAGATTTCTTTTTTAAGTAAGCACTAGATATTTTAGGACACAACATCGATAAAAATCTATCAGTACCTGAGACAAACTCAGTCAGCCTTTGACCACGGCCGATGTAACCTATTCAAATAGGTTGTATTTTATAATATCTTTAAAATCATTTATATGAACATTCTATTCAAATAGGTTATGTATTTTATAATATTTTTAAAATCAACTTTTTATATGAACAGACGTGTAATGACGTATGAAATAAAACTGTAGAAATTAAGAAAGAATAGTGTTTTTGGGACTAATAATTATTATCATAATTTAATCGTTGGTCGAAAAGAGATAGCACTTACTCCAAATACTAGTGCTATCGCCTATCCCTATCCATGGGCACCGTTGCAAAAGAGATAACATGGGTCTGATTGCTAAGAAAAAGGTATTCATCGTTATCGTAATCGTTTGCAAATTCTGCCCCCCTATTAGTTGACGTAAATCAGGGAACCAATCAGCGGGCAGAGTTTCTAAACGATTACGATAACGATGAATACGTTTTTCCTACTCAATCGAGGGGCTGTTCTGTTCTGTTCTCAACTCACCAGGTTGCGCCTGCTGCGAGTGCGGGTGCGGGGTGGGGTGCGCGTGGGGGTGCGACATGGGCGCGTGCGGCCGCGAGCTCGCCGCCACCGGCGGAGGGTGGGTTGCCGCCCAGTATTTCTGAAAAACACGTATTTGACATATGAGTGCCTGTCCAAATGACATGGCCGGATTCTGCCCTCGGAAAAAAATATTCATGGCCACTGACAAACAGTACATTTATGTCTTTACAATCGTTTAATTTTTACGTCTAAATGAACTCATGTTATATGAAGTATACCTTCTTCGCCTGGGTCTGAAGGCCGGAAGAAGGAAACTATACTCTGTAACCGACCTACCGGTACCATTTGCATCAAAATTCTTGCCCCCACATATTTTAGCCAATACTTCCGAAGTCAGCTACATTGCTGCCACCGTTTGCACCAAGGTTCTTGTTCGGCCCCAACTTCTTATAGGCAAGACTTACTTCTAAATGTTCCGCGATGCGAGCGCAGGCGTCTTCCAGTTGGTTCTCGTCCAAGATGATGTCAAACATGTCCGGGGGACACTGAGCCAGCTTCTCTGCTGCCACCATCTGCACTGAAAGATTCTTGCTCTGCCCTTTCCCTCTGGATTTTATAAGCCGCTGCAACACCTGTAATTTTAATCGTTGTCATCATAAGTCAATCCATCATCATCATCATCTCCTCCTTCATACTTCCAGGACATCTTTGTAATAGTACTGTTGAAGAATATATAATATACTTACACTCCATTAATTACGAGGGAACTATTTAACTATTCTGAATTTAAAGTTGAAAAACCGTTGGTTGTAAAAGTGTAAGTATCTGTGAGATATAAGTATACAACCTAACAACCTTAATAGCATTTGGATACTTTAACGCTTGGAAGACGTAGACCCTGCGAAAAAGTTAAAAGAAGAAAATGTTCTCGTTCTGAGAGTGTCCTGGAATCAATTCCGGACCAACAAGTCCATTATAGAAGAACTCGGCATCAAGCAGCGTCTACCGTCCATCGTGCAGGCTCGAATTTTAGTTTCTTTGGTCACGTTTGGTTTCGTGGTCACAAATATGACAATGTCTCCATTGAACGTTACGTCGTTCAAGGCAAAGTAGAAGGAACCAGACCAGACCACGCGGCAGATCGCCTATGAGATGGACAGACAAGTAAAGGCTGCAGTGAACGTTCCATTACATATTATGTGGTCCCGAAAAGCAGCTGTCCGGGAAGAATGGAGACGGATCGTCAAGAAGTAATGACAACGACCGCTTTGTCGAGAGCGTAGCGAAAGAGACGATGTTTTCTTTAACAGGTTTTTAAATACGGCGAAAAAACTTCCTTGGTTGGAGAAGTATTTAAGTTAACCTTACCTTCGGGCTTGATATCTTCAAGTACACAATCGTGGGAGCTAGCGAGGTCTTGGCCAGCTGCGAAGGGTGGTTGATGGTGTCGCAGTCCAGAACCACTAGCTGTAACGTCCTCGCCAGGTCGAATATCCGCTCGATTTCCGTCTGCCGATGATTTATAAGTTGTACTTGGTGAATAATAGCAGAAATAGATGTTAGGAAACCAAACATTTAGGTACACCTATTAATATGATAGAGGCAAAAGTGATTATTTGTTTCAATATTTACAAAAACTAGAAATTGTTAATCAAGTGAATGTTAGTCAAGTCGAAGTCAAAAAGATATAATTAAGTATCAATTAGTGTAAAAAGATTAAATGCACGATACTAACAAAGTGAGAGCATATATTCAACATCTCTCAGTGATCAAAAATCTGTCATTATAGTTAATGCAATATCGTTGGGTTAATGATAATTTCTCAAGCAATAAAAGTTGCAGTGCTTTCTGCTGACAAAAATATGGCGAATGATTGAATAGCTGACGGCCTAACAGATATTTTTTTACTAACAATGTGGCATTTGTTTTTAGTAATAGACTAAGTATTTGTTTAATATCAGATTGCATAGGTTGGTGTTTAAAATGTCAAGCAGCGAAGATGGTTCGATGCCAGGTGGCATTATTCTCAAACATTCCACATTAGCAAGTTAGGTTCTGTCCATTATGGATTACTTGGATAGATATAAGATAGTAAATATTGATGAGTCAGTGAACGAATGTGTTGGAAATTTCATTTCATATTAAATTTATAAGAATCGCGCTGTGTTAAAAATGCTAAGCAGCAAATAGTTTTAAAGCAAGATGGTATTTTAAGATTCAAACATTCCACATAAGCAGGTTAGGTCATAATCAAAGCTCCAAGTGCGCGAACCTGTACTTCAGCAATGCGATTGCTTCTTGAGTTATTTTGTCTCCCAAATAAGGTTTCTTTGATGAGTTAGTAAACGATTGAGGCAGAACTTTTATACTTTTTTGCATAGGTTAGTTATAAGAACGCACTGTGTTAAAACGTGAAGCAGCAAAGATGGTTCGATGCGGTGGCATTAGTTTCAAACATTCCACATAGCAGGTTAGGTCATAACCAAAGCACCAAGTGCGCGAACCTGTACTTCAGAAATGCAATCACTTCTAGAGTTATTTTGTCTCCCAAATATGGTATCATTGATGAGTTAGTAACCGATTGAATCAGCACGTTTATTGCATAGATTAATTATAAGAACGCACTGTGGTAAAACGTGAAGCAGCAAAGCTGGTTCGATGCGGTGGCATTAGTTTCAAACATTCCACATAGCAGGTTAGGTCATAACCAAAGCACCAAGTGCGCGAACCTGTACTTCAGCAATAAAATTGCTTCTAGAGTTATTTTGTCTCCCAAATATGGTATCATTGATGAGTTAGTAACCGATTGAATCAGCACGTTTATTGCATAGGTTAATTATAAGAACGCACTGTGTTAAAACGTGAAGCAGCAAAGATGGTTCGATGCGGTGGCATTAGTTTCAAACATTCCACATTAGCAGGTTAGGTCATAACCAAAGCACCAAGTGCGCGAACCTGTACTTCAGCAATAAAATTGCTTCTAGAGTTATTTTGTCTCCCAAATATGGTATCATTGATGAGTTAGTAACCGATTGAATCAGCACGTTTATTGCATAGGTTAATTATAAGAACGCACTGTGTTAAAACGTGAAGCAGCAAAGATGGTTCGATGCGGTGGCATTAGTTTCAAACATTCCATATTAGCAGGTTAGGTCATAGCCAAAGCACCAAGTGTGGGAACCTGTACTTCAGAAATGCAATCACTTCTAGAGTTATTTTGTCTCCCAAATATGGTATCATTGATGAGTTAGTAACCGATTGAATCAGCACGTTTAAACTTTTATAGTTTTTTGCATAGGTTGATTATAAGAACGCACTGTGTTAAAACGTGAAGCAGCAAAGCTGGTTCGATGCGGTGGCATTAGTTTCAAACATTCCACATTAACAGGTTAGGTCATAACCAAAGCACCAAGTGCGCGAACCTGTACTTCAGCAATGCGATTGCTTCTTGAGTTATTTTGTCTCCCAAATATGGTATCATTGATGAGTTAGTAACCGATTGAATCAGCACGTTTAAACTTTTATAGTTTTTTGCATAGGTTGATTATAAGAACGCACTGTGTTAAAACGTGAAGCAGCAAAGATGGTTCGATGCGGTGGCATTAGTTTCAAACATTCCATATTAGCAGGTTAGGTCATAGCCAAAACACCAAGTGTGGGAACCTGTACTTCAGAAATGCAATCACTTCTAGAGTTATTTTGTCTCCCAAATATGGTATCATTGATGAGTTAGTAACCGATTGAATCAGCACGTTTAAACTTTTATAGTTTTTTGCATAGGTTGATTATAAGAACGCACTGTGTTAAAACGTGAAGCAGCAAAGATGGTTCGATGCGGTGGCATTAGTTTCAAACATTCCATATTAGCAGGTTAGGTCATAGCCAAAACACCAAGTGTGGGAACCTGTACTTCAGAAATGCAATCACTTCTAGAGTTATTTTGTCTCCCAAATATGGTATCATTGATGAGTTAGTAACCGATTGAATCAGCACGTTTAAACTTTTATAGTTTTTTGCATAGGTTGATTATAAGAACGCACTGTGTTAAAACGTGAAGCAGCAAAGATGGTTCGATGCGGTGGCATTAGTTTCAAACATTCCATATTAGCAGGTTAGGTCATAGCCAAAACACCAAGTGTGGGAACCTGTACTTCAGAAATGCAATCACTTCTAGAGTTATTTTGTCTCCCAAATAAGGTTTCTTTGATGAGTTAGTGAACGATTGAATCAGCGCGTTTATTGCATAGGTTAATTATAAGAACGCACTGTGTTAAAACGTGAAGCAGCAAAGATGGTTCGATGCGGTGGCATTAGTTTCAAACATTCCACATGGCAGGTTAGGTCATAACCAAAGCACCAAGTGTGGGAACCTGTACTTCAGCAATGCAATTACTTTTAGAGTTATTTTGTCTCCCAAATAAGGTTTCTTTGATGAGTTAGTGAACGATTGAATCAGCGCGTTTATTGCATAGGTTAATTATAAGAACGCACTGTGTTAAAACGTGAAGCAGCAAAGATGGTTCGATGCGGTGGCATTAGTTTCAAACATTCCACATAGCAGGTTAGGTCATAACCAAAGCACCAAGTGCGCGAACCTGTACTTCGGCAATGCAATTGCTCCTAGAGTTGGTTCTGTCCATTATGGGTTTCTTGGACGGGTTATTGAGCAGCGAGCGCTTCGCCAGGGAGATGTCCGCGGTCACCCGGGTGATGATGATCCTGGAACAGCAGAGCGGTGAGTACCTGCACTTCGGCGATGCACGTGGAGCGCGAGTTGGATCGCTCGACCATCGCTCGCTTGGAGGGGTTGTTCATGAGCGACTTCTTCGCGAGCGATATGTCCGCCATCACACGGGTTATTATTATCCTGAAATGCCAGATCAATGTAATCTATACGGGATGTACTCTTCTTCCATTTTGAAACGAAGGTCAATTAACCTATAAAAAGTGTTGAATAACGGATTATTTAACTCGAAATTAAAATGAATACGTGTAGCGATAAAAATGTGTCCCTTTTCACGTAAGTATTATATATAATTGCGTTCGACTTAGCATAGGTTAGGCTTATATGACGAAAAACAAGTGCGAAAGTGACAATAAATTATTGTCGAATTATAACTAAATACAAATAATCAATGCGACTACTAACCAGGAATAAGTTTTAAGAAAATGAGTCAGTTCGCATGATGTACATAATGGTAGTAATTGTGTGATAGGCAAAAGTAAATCCTGGTTAACGTAGAAGAGTAGTAGGTAGAAGAAGAGCTTCCGTGTTTCGAGATCTTCCGTTGCGTGCGCTGCAAAACTTGCGAACGCATTGCATTCGTCGTCATGAGACACAGTTGTTTAGTTTGATTATGCCATGAAGTATTCTCACCTGCCCTCAAACCTCCTCTTGAGGAAGTCGAACAACGCCTTCTGCATCATATCTGTCACCTCGTAGCCTTTGAGCGAGGGGCCGACGATCACCACGGGCCGCATGGACGGCACCACGTCGTAGGGCGAGGTGGTCTCCTGCTTCTTAAAGAAGGGCCTCTTCTTCTCTTTGTTCGGCAAGGGCCCCGCGCCGCGGCCTCTGCTGGCCGAGTCCGAGTCCTCACCTGGAAAGAATGCGCTGCTTAGCAAGCGAGTTTCTTAACCTTGTTAATAATAATTTTATTTCACGATTGCCTTCTGACAAATATTCAAGCCTTCAAGGTGCTGAAACGTGAAAGGTCGTATAAGCTGAACCTCCATTATACTAACCTGGTGTAGGTACTACCAACACAATAATGAGATATTTGATTCTTTAGTAGATTACTTTCGTAATAGATAATTTTCATTGAATTATTCTAGGAATAAAATTAATCTCACATTATTTACAATCATCCTGATAATTACATTAATGCACTTTTGTTTTAAAACCTGTTTAACATATATGTGAACTACAGCTTTGTCGCAAGGATGCAATTATTTTATCATTGTAGGGTAGGATGCCATTTCAATAGGGCTCTACTTTACGTACATCGGAAATACTTTACATTATTGAACTTCATAGACAAGCATAAATCATAGTCATGCCCATTGGTCAAAATTCGATGATAATGTCAGCTTTTTGCACTCCTTCTCATGAAATTGCTAAGCTCTTAAATCCTTTATACAAAAATTTTCTTCGTGTACTCGTATCGATAAATATACCTTAAGTTCAACTGTCAACAGGATGTGGGATAAGGCACTTGACAACATCAACATCCATACAATACAAAGAACAAGATTCAAACTTAAATTGTGAAATTTCAAGTAAACACTTTGTTCATACTTTAAGTCGAGTAACTGAATAAATGCTTTGAAATTTCACAAAGTAACAAAAATAAATAAATTGGGTTTCATAAGAGGAACTCAATTCATGCTTCTTAGCTGATATGCAAGCATAAACAGAGTTCGTTTAGGCTTCGGAGGGACAGAGAGCAATGGAACATGGTATGGATGCGAGCAAAGAATATGAGGAAGAAACAAAATTTTATTCAAGAGTTATTAACCATTCAAGAACGAATGAGGGCAAAGAATTTCAGAATTGTCAGCTCACCAGCCTATTTATATAAATTCAACAATATATTATGTAATATTTTTTAACCCCTGACACAAAAAGAGAGGGGTAGAAATATATACAAAATTTCAAATGCGTTTTTATGTCATAACATTTCTCCGAAATTATACACTCGTAACTATACAATCTGAGATTGTAAATATTCTTTCTTTATTGGATTATATTTAATTCAACTGAGAAAGTTGTCCAAGTTTCATCAAAACAGTTTAATAAGTTTTCCAGCTATGAACTATTAAGTGAGTGTAGTCGACATAACTTCGTATAAAGTCGACATAAAGTCGAAATTTTGGCACGGATACTAAGAGATCCTTGTTTCCCCACAAATGCTCAAAACTATAACATGGGGTTATTCAAGGGGCGGACAAACAAACTCCTTAAGAGCCGGCAACGCGTTTTCAATTCCTCTGTAGAACATGTCCATGGGCGGCGGTGATCGCTTATAGGTAACCCGCCTGTTCGTTTGCCCGCGTTCATTTTATCAAAATATCAAAAAAGGCAATAAATACTGCCGTTCATATTCAAGACTACTCTTTCGAGTGCTTCTTTTGTGGACTCAAATGGCGTGGATGGCTAAGAAATCTTAGATGCCCTCATTCGACAACAACCAAGGCCAAATTAATATAATTAATACAATATTCGGGTGAAAATTGGTCACATTTCCTGGTCAATGGGTGGACGGTGATCTTACCTCGATCGTTCGCGGGGACATCTGAAATAACGTCAATCAGAAAATGAGTGCGAGATATCAGACCGAGGAAATTGGCAACTTTCACCCATTCTTGATATGCAGCGACAGTGAATTATGGGATGGCCTTACAGATGCTTCAACATAACATGGTGTGGATGTTAATTGTAATTGAAGGTGTAATTCCGAAGCCAATAGCAGGCTGCCGCTATTAGAAATGGGCATCGATTTGCCCGATTTTTGAATTGGAAACTTATTTAGGGTCGAGGGCATTTTTCAAATGGGAAAAATTATTGAACTCATATACCACCTCACGTTTTCGTCACAGTAATTTTGGTATTTTTATGCAATTGAATTCATAATATGACTGTATTGGAAATGGAATGGATAACGTGACTTTCGCAAGCTGTCAATTACATACTTTTTTTTGAAATTTGTTCAATAAGCATACCTAAATTATAGATCAATGACCAAAAGCAACCTTAGAAATGGAATAGATAAAGATAGATAGAAAGAGAGATATACCCGCACCATGCTATGTGAAGCACACTGTAAGAATGTATGATAACATTTTTCTTTATAACAAGCGGTATGGCATTCCATTGTAAGAAATTATTGGAAAGCACAGTTCACGTCTATAAATATACGCCCATAGATTTTAAAATAATATTGAGACTTAGATAGGTTTTAAGTCCTTTTGATGACTGCACACTGAAGTCACTTAACTTTACTTCTTATTCATAAAATTATCGTTTATTATAATTTATACTAATCAAGAATTCTTTGGTACTGCTCTAAAAATTCGATCTTTTCCAATTTTATCTTGAAAAAAAGATATATGACAGCTAATTTTCAAAATAATATTTTTAAATAGTTACAGTTACTTGCAGTTCTAAAATATCATAGCTATCCTAAGGCCAAGTGATACTCACTAAATGTTAGCTTCAAAGAGCTCATTTGAAAATTCTAAATCCATTAGTAGCTCACTTATTTATATCGTGGCCAGATTTTAAAATTGATCATTCCATGATGTGAAATGGAAGTTTTTCGTCTTGATGCGATCTTAATATCGATCATTTCATGATACGGCCGATCATAATATTATCATTCCAAATTTTTGGTTTTCGAATTTTAAGAAAAACATTTTGTAGAACGAGGTTTTTGTAGTTTTGGAGAACATTTTCGGAAGATATTCATTCTTTTATATTTAAACTAATAATACTTGGTATTTTCATGAAATGCTATTAATTGAAACTATTTAATGAAGTGGTCAATTCTGAGATTTAGCCACAGCCACAACAGGGTCAGGAATTTCATGAAATGATCTATTTTAAGACCTACCTATATTGACAGTATCGCGGGATTCAGCAAGAGTCAAACGGGCATTATGACAATCATTTAGCGATTAACTTTCCAGACTTTTTGTGTGCCTATTTTGATCATTAGAAACAATTCCCAACATAAAGAATAGCATATTATAAGGACTTTTACATAACATGCAAACATAAAGCTTTGTTGATATTTTTTTAAAGAGAATGACAACTTAACGGTTTTTGATACAATAACATTGAGTGGAACAAATTCTTCCAAGTAAAATTAACTACTTATCGCTAAATTGATTTGCACTATTCTTTCCATTCCATTGAATTGCAATAACTATATCGCTCCTCGTTGGCAATTTGGGCTGGGTTATTTAATAAGAAACGTAGGCAAAAAATCCTGTTTTTGTATTACTTTGCACAATTAACCAATCTAGGTTGATATAGTAGCATTTCAACATACCATGCTAGTGGTTAACTTGAGCAAAAACACAAAATAGAATTTTTACCTGCATCATACTTAATAACCCAGTGCGAGTTGCTAACTAACGATCAGGGGCCGTAACACCATCTCTTTTAGCAGTATTATTGTTTTAAAATTTTCATATTGGCACTGTATGAAAATGTCAAAACAATATTACAATAATACTGCTATAAGAGATGGTGGTACGGCCCCAGAATCAGCTCACAGGTCCCATAATTGCAATGTCATAAGACTTTTAAAGTAATCTATAGGTACGAATTGTTCCAGAAGTAAGGCATCAAGATAATAATATCTTAGGCCTGCTTTCCAGGAGCAGATTTGTGGGTAGAGTTAAGTTGTCACTCCCGCTCGCGAGGCACGGCGGATGGGTGTGCGGCGAGATGCGGGTGAGCTGAAGCCGCGGCGGCTGCGACGGTGACGTACCGGGCGTGGGTGGGGTGCTACCTCGGCTGGGGTGCGGCTGCGCGGCGCTCTGCGGGCGCGGGTAGCGGCCTCGCGCCTGCAGCCCCGCGCGCACCGCCTCCAGCTTCACCGGCGACGGGATGAAGCCGACATCCTCGCCCTCCTTCACGAGCCGCCCGATCCACCAGTTGTTGTCGTACTTCTCCTGGAATGACAGTCAAGTGACGCTGAGCGGTACCACGGAAAACATAATAGTAAGTACCTAAAGGTACAGAAAGCTAGAAATAGCGACTCTAGCGCAGACACAAAAAGTCGCAGTATTCAGTTCGCAATAGCGCCTCCGTAAACAACACGCAACAAACGCAAATTTGTTGTCTCTTTTGATCGCATAACTTTATCTCAATTGACGTACTATATATAGCTAGACCGCTATAAGCTTGGCCCTCCCATGGTCTGGATACATACTCAAGAAAATACCATAGGCGAATTCTCAAGATGCGAGTCATTACATCGTATCGTGTATAGCCAATCGCACACCCGCCCCGCGTCCTGCAAACCATGGGAGTCAAACATTAATTCTGTGACTCAAAGACACTCTGAATAATCGCAAGGAAGTCTGCATTCTTGACACATCTTAATACTTGGCTCAGAGTTTTAGTCTTCAATCGTGGATACAGTTAAGTATTTAGTAAAATTATAATCAAAACTTGTCAAGATAAAAGTTGTGCCGTACGAAATCGCAAGTAGGCATCAAAGGAGCTCAAGTCTTTTTACAATTTCTAAAGACATTCGTCTATGTGTTGGTCAGACATAAAGTTTTTTGGAAATATTATGCAGTTGAGCGATAAGTTTGATCAAACTAGAGAGCTGGTCAATGACCAACGTTTATAGAGAGTAGGGACGGACCAATGCATCTTCTTAAGCATACTTGGAGGGCTAAATATTAGTACTATTGATGGATTACCTTGATGTGCAGAAAGTCGCGCTCGTTGAACGAGATCGCGCTCCCGTGCACAGGAGAGTCATCGTCGAGCGTGCCATCGTACGCGACGTTGGTGCGTACTGCAAACGCCACCGGCTTCGACTGGAAACATGTGAAAACAGGTAATTCAAGCAACTTATGAGATACAAATTGACAAGAACCATGTATCCCAGGACCGTTTGTCATTTACTGAGACGGGTTTTCGGGATCCTAAGTACCAAAAGCCACTGCTTTGAAACCAACACAAATCTATAGACTTAGAGAGCAAGTGCAATACTGCAGATTTTATCGTTTTGACCCTACAGTCAGAAAGTAAGGAGCATGGAAATCATAAGCCCTGAACTGTAATCAGGACATGTAACGGTTGTAGATAACTTGTTTGGGCTATGTCCAGCTGCAAGAAATCATCCTATTTTCATCCAACGATAGTCCGAGGATGGCTGCGTGTAGTTTCAACTGAGCCCTGGAATCTGACCAAGATGTGGAGGATATAGAGCAACATATTTAAGATGACTCACTCGGTCCTTGTCCAACTGTAACAGAGCCTGCGCTTAACCTTCTCGCGACGTAGTCTTCCTGTCTTCGTGCAGAGACAGTTCCGAGGATAGCTGCGAGTAGTATGAATTAGCCGAGCCCTGGAATCTGTCCAAGATATAGAGCAACGGAAGATGACTCACTCGGGCATTGTCCAGCTATAGGAGAGCCTGCGCTTAGCCTTCTCGCGGCGAAGAGTCTTCCTGTCTGCGTGCAAAGACAGTTCCGAGGATGGCTGCGAGTAGTATGAATTAGCCGAGCCCTGGAATCTGACCAAGATGTGGAGGATATAGAGCAACATATTTAAGATGACTCACTCGGTCCTTGTCCAACTGTAACAGAGCCTGCGCTTAACCTTCTCGCGGCGTAGAGTCTTCCTGTCTTCGTGCAGAGACAGTTCCGAGGATAGCTGCGAGTAGTATGAATTAGCCGAGCCCTGGAATCTGTCCAAGATATAGAGCAACGGAAGATGACTCACTCGGGCATTGTCCAGCTGTAAGAGAGCCTGCGCTTAGCCTTCTCGCGGCGAAGAGTCTTCCTGTCTTCGTGCAAAGACAGTTCCGAGGATGGCTGCGAGTAGTATGAATTAGCCAAGCCCTGGAATATGTCCAAGATATAGAGCAACGGAAGATGAACTCACTCGGGCCTTGTCCAGCTGTAAGAGAGCCTGCGCTTCCTTCTCGCGGCGCAGAGCCTCCTTGTCTTCGTCCAGCGACAGTTCCGAGGATGTCTGCGAGTAGTTTCAATCAGCCGAGCCCTGGAATCTGTCCAAGATATAGAGCAACGGAAGATGAACTCACTCGGGCCTTGTCCAGCTGTAAGAGAGCCTGCGCTTCCTTCTCGCGGCGCAGAGCCTCCTTGTCTTCGTCCAGCGACAGTTCCGAGGATGGCTGCGAGTAGTTGGAATCAGCCGAGCCCTGGAATCAAAAACAAATTGGCATAAGGCATCTTCATTGGTCATAGATACAATAGGTCCGATGAGTGATAATTTAGAAAAAAACGTGTGAAGATTTACACGAAATAGTTTTCTATTGATTGGAACGGAGAATTCGATGCGTACAATGTATAAAACCTTACCTAACCCTAGTCGTAGATATACCTATAAAAGATACACAGTGCCCCTAGTGACGTCCAAGCCTGTTATTACAGCAATTTTCCAGTACATCGTCGTTCCATCAAAGGAGCTAATTATCCACGCCGCTGGACAGAGGGGGTGAAATAAAATAGGTCAGCTATACATAGCTTGGCGAGCTGTTTGTCACCGTGACGGAATGTATAAATAAGTAAGCTACATAATTTAGCTCTTGAACATAATTTTTATGATTTTATGATACCGTCTACCGCTAATACCGTCTACGGCTGATAATAATAAGTGGTACCGTCTACAATACAGTGGTCAAGCTACAACGAAATTATTGCAGTGATACAGAATCATTGCCCTGATCTCAGTAAATTCTGGCAGTGCTGTTAGAAGTGAAAACTTGAAAATTTACGTAAGGTGTCGGTTATACGGTAATTGTTTGGTACAACGGTGTCGGAGTTCAATGGGTTTTACCCCGTTTAAAAAAATGCGCAATATGCTTAAAGAAGTTTTCACTTTAAAATATGTACATATTCTTGATTATTCATGAGCCGACCTAGATGTTAAAGCTTTGGCCAAGGTCTATAATCTTCGATATGTCGATTGGTCATTATGAACGAACGAACGAAATTGAGAAAATGTATGTGTATATGACATCTATCCTCCATGAGCCACGCAATTAATCTTTCGATCTGGGTACTGATTCTCGTAACGTTTTCGCACACTGAGTGAAGTGAATGAAGAGTGAAGTGAATGATGAAAATCAACACTGAAAAATGAATTTTACGTCTGCTGGTATTGAGTGTAAAATTGAATCTAGATACTCCAACATAGGAAATATAATGCTCCACTTGATCTCGATAAACTTAAATTCAGTTTCACAATTTTCGACCATATTGATTTTTGAAGTACATTAAATTTACGCTCTTTGTCAAAATAGTCGTAAAACTATTTTTTCAGTGTTTTACATACCTAAGCATTATACATATGTTCATTTTACAAATCTCAGCGTTTAATGAATAGCCTAGCAGATTACAGAATCGTCATTCGCCTATTTTTTTGGATGTCATTTGATATGGTTATGTAATGCGATGAACAGGTAGGCGATTCACGTACGGTTGACTACATTTCGTGAAGTGAAATATCTTTGAAGTTCATGGATTTACATACGATAAATATAAACAGACGATATTGAAACCAAAACATTTTTTGCGAATACTGAAAAATTAATGTTACGACTATTGACATAGAGCGTGAAATTGATTATTGTTAAAAAAGCAACATGTTCGAGAGTGGTCCAACTAAAGGAGAATGCCAGAAAATGGGCTAGATTTGCGTCACTCTGCGTCTCAAGCACGTATGAATGAAGAATCTTTTTTCAAATTTTAATATTGCATATATTATTTATGTTAGTGCAATGTGAAAAGGGGTTCAAAATTATTATAAAAAAAGTAATTAAACGTTTCGAAACATGTGGAATCGCCATGCCACTTATAAAACTTAGAAAATTAACCACTTAGAAAATCAGATTATTACAATTTCCCTGTTAAGGAGCACACCACGGGTGTGCCCGCGAAATTCAAATTTTTTGTGGTTTTTCGCGATTTTTAAGCTGATAAGACGTAATAGGCTTATGGCAGTCAAATTGCTATAATCCCAAGATCATCTTCACGTATTTGTATAAAAATCTCTGCTTGAAAGTGTCGAGTTAAAGAAATTAATCCGAGATTTGCGAGTTGCTCACTTAAAACTCTTTACTCGGACTAATTTCCTAGAATAGACATTTTTATGCAAAAATTTTGATATTTAAACATGTAAAGAAGTAACTGCCATTCTCGCAAAATGACTGCCATAAGCCTATTATGTGTAATTAGCGTACAAATTTTAAAAAACCACGAAATTTTGAATTTCGCGGGCAGACCTGTTGAGTTCGTCTTAATATCTTACTAATCTTTTTTTACATGATATTGAGAATATTCCTAATCATTTACAAATGATTTGGTTAAGACGAAAGGTATAGCCCAATTTTCATATAAGAATCGGCATTCTGCTTTACTTTGCGCTATAAGTTTGATGGATGTATATTTTAATTTTACACTCTTGACCAATAGACGTTAAGGTAATTTTTCAGTGGTAATTTTTTTATTTCTTGATTCACATCACTCAGTGTGTAAAAAGTTTACGTGAATCACTTCCCAAGCATTATGGCAGATTTCTTTCTAATGCCCTTTTTGTTGTAGCCGTTCCGATCCACTCAGTGGTTCTGGGATTGATCCCCCCGGCTTTGGCTATGTTCCTGGGAAGGTGTCCCAGGAGTCTTTGGTTTAAGAAAACTCAGGTCCTCGCCTCTGTTTTCATAGACCACTATCTCATGTATTTTTGATACACCTATGACTCCGATGTAATTGTCCACAACACCTTTTTCAAAACCTACTGCCATCGCGTCCACACTGATGCGTCTCGGAGTGGTTGTATGCACTCCACATAAATGTTGAAGCAAAGAATCGGCCTGGCTAAATGGAGTCTCAAGAAGATTCCATTGAATTAATACGATCGTCTTGTTTTTCGATCGCACTATACGGCAGTGGGTTTGTGCTACCATTGTCTCAGGCATTGCGTCGTAAATCCTGCGCTTCATTGTATTAAATAACAAAGTAATTATTAAATCAAAAATGGCACAGACCCGGAGTCTGTGGTTTGTAAAAATTATTGACTGATAAGTGGTAGATTGCTCTGTTGTCGTTGCTAGCCTATTTTTAGTATTTATACTTATTTTGTTAAATGGTGATAACATAAAAAAAATACCCGGCTGAGTTTGTTGTGGGCTTCTTCTCAGCGGCAGGGCGCGTTTGGAACCCTCGTAAACTTAGTTTTAAGTCGACTTGTAGTTATCACCATTATTATGCAAGAAATGTCATGCCGACGTTCGCAAGAGCCTTTATGTTAGGCCTATGTGAAATAAAGATATTTTGATTGATTGATATACTAATAAAAAAAAAAGCATTATGGCAGCAATGGTTTTAAAGTTATGCAATCCTGAAGTAAATCAGATTAAAGCTATTAAGATAATCCAATTTTATAATGGTCTTACACTTATACGATTTTTACCATTGTAATGCCGTAATAAATACGAGTATTGTAACAGTGTTTTTTAATCAATATATCATATTAGAGTACTTTTTTCAAAAATATCATCCTTCACTTTCAAAATTAGATATACTTTCATATGAAACTGACTATGCGTCCGCAGTGAGCACAATTTGATGAACTAGAATTTTTTTTTTATTTTGTAATCAATGTGAAAAGTAGAGTGTTGAACATGGGATTTAAACGCATTTACGTCGTTCTAGCACATTGTTGAACAATATACTCAGTCAATAGCTTTTTAGATACTTGTTTAAATTCGTGCAATAAGTAATATTACCATGCTATGTATTACAGTAAACATAAAAGCAAAAAGCAAACATAAAAACAACATTCCTTACCAAAGGCTTGTAGCGTGTCATTGGTCGTCGGCGAGTCGTGCTGACTGCATGCGATGCACACAAACAAACAGACAATCAATCAGACAAACATGCTTCAGATTAATGCACTAAAAAATCTAAAATATTTTCTAAGAGATGTTCATAAACTAAAAAAGGAAAGTTTAAAAGTTAAAAATAAATAAAATAAGCCCATAAGCCTGAAAAATCAAATACGACTATATCTAAAAAGGCAAAACTTAGGCAAAAGATAATATGTCCTCAGGGACTGTTTCACAATCACCAGATAAACTTTATCTAGCAAATTTATTTGATGTTGTGACAATTTTTGTATTTGGAATCTGTCAAAATGTCAAGTTTATTCGTTAGATAAAGTTTATCTGGTGATTGTAAAGCAGGCCCTCAGTATGATTTAAGTTAAAAGTAACATGCAGTCAAATTATGAAGTCATAATACTTACTCATAATTATTTTTTTGGTTAAAGTTACCAATATTAAAATCAAAATATTATTAATACTTAACAAATATTTAAACTTATGCTAAAAAGCAACTTAAGCGACATAATTCTTGTACCTATACTAGTTAGTGCCTACTTAGATTCAAGAATGATAAAAACCAAATAGTGCCTACCCCGTGCATTGTAAATACATAAATACCAAAATCAAAAAGGCGAAAATATCATGATAGGCAGTGTAATAATGATGTGCTTTTGCCAAAATCAATACTTTTACAGCAGATCACGAGTGGAAAAATTTCCAAATGCTGAATTGCTTGAGGTCGCAAATTTTTTTAATGTTTACCTACTAGGTATAGCTACAGTATTTTGCAAAAACCCTACACAAGTGATTCCTTCCTCTTAATCTCTCTTATATCGTATTTTATGTTGCAATAACAAAACCAAAGCAATATCAATCATCGCGTTGTTTCAATGCAAATCCACAACAAAATAAAGTTACTCACGAAGCTGTGTAACCTTTCAATAAAATAAAACCTATAAATAACATCAATTTGGTTCACGAACACAAAAATATGCAAAGTGTCTACCGATATCATTCTACATGTACTTTCAATATTAGGATTAGGTGCTTCAGACTATAATAGCCTAGGATCCCGCCATACAACGACCTTCACCGAGCTGCTTATTGGATGAAAACTATTTTATATCCAATTAAATATGTCAATAAATATATCGCAAATGGGTTGCCTAAAAAATTTCAGTCCAGGGTATGATTAATTAAGAATTTAAAAAAAATAACATTGTAACATGGACTCCTATTTGTTACAGTTTAGTTGACATCGTAGTTCAAATTAGATTGGATGTTATAAATAGTGCTTTTTGCCAGAAATACTTTCCTGGCTGTTCTATATTTTTTGGCAAAAGAAAGTTAACGGATAATAAAATCGTAGGTTTTATGCACAATTATGCACAATTGCAATTTGCGACCTGAATCGCTCATCCAATCTAATTTGAACTAAGATGTCAACGGAACTCTATCAAATAGGAGTTCATGTTACAATGGATTTTTTTTAAATTCTTAATTAATCATATCCTGTTTTGAAATTTTTTAGGCAACCCACTTGCGATATATTTATTGACATATTTAATTGGATATAAAATAGTTTTCATCCAATAAGCAGCTCGGTGAAGGTCGTTGTATAGCGGGATCCTAGACCATATTATGTACTTGGACGAAAATACACGATGATTTCCCAAGAGCAAAACAAAATGGTCAATAAAACAGCATCGCAAAACTTATGTAATGCATTGCTGTCGGCAACAATCAAACTCACAAATACAGATTTATCGATGTCTTATAGAAAGTGATTGCGAATCTATTTTAAACTGAGGCACGGAAATCAGTATGAGAGAGAATCGCATTTCAAATAAAATAACCCTTATGTAATACGGCCGTTCTTTTAATCGAAATGAGCAGCCATAATATGAATATCGATGTTAATAAAAAAATCTCAACACACGTATATAATATGAGAACAACACTGTTGTCTTCGATAAGTCACGTGGTAAAAGAGAATGACCAAAGGTGGTATCAAGTTTCCTCATGAACCAAAACCAAAATAGTCTAGGAAGATAAATAGGGTTTTTAAGAACCATTGGCACTAAAAATTTGCTTTTCATATAGGGAATTTAATTTTTCATACAAAAAGTTACTTTCCTTTCGATGCACATTCTGTGTCATACTGATTTTACTAAGAAGTACAACTTGTTTGTTTGCCTATAACCTTAGAATCCGGATATTAATTAAAAAAGTAATATTTGTAGAAGTTTATGTGGAGATCGTAGTCTATAAACAATTAAGTTTAGATTTGATTTAGCTTGATACGGGAATCCATACATCCATGGTCATTGTCCTTTGTTGATTGGACATACACTCCCATGCAGTTGTCATCTCAGTCTTAGCACCATAAATAGACAATAATTTATTCATCTGATCTCTTATTAGAACATCGTGAAACGTTAGCGTCTCTATCACAATACCTTGCTAGACCCCACTCCCCTGTTACCTAGTTTGGGTTGATACAATCAATATGAAAATTGCTGTCGTTCAGACATGTAAACTAGGAGGGAGACAGTGTCCCACCATTTGCAATATATTTGTTGACATAATATTTAAATGGATATAAAATACGGTTCATCAATTAACCAACCTGATGAAGGCCGCTGTACTTATAGCGGGATTTTATACTAAATGAAAATAATAAAATCACAATGAACCATGACAGATTAATTTTTTCGAACATAGAATGGAGTTAGGGTGAAAGTTCCGTAACAAACCTACATTCGCTCACTGAGAATTAAAAAACTTCAGAATGTTGAACATTTACAAAGAGGAAAATTTATAAGAATTCTCAAAGAGGAAAACGTAAAAGCTCTGTAATTCCTTTGCAGATTTTATGCCGAGCATTCCTATTCTTTGCGAGCATCAAACGCCTGAAATAACTATTTACGAAAGCTTTCAAAATTATAAAATTTTTGAATTTTTTGAAATTATTGAAATGACCTTGGCCAATAATCAACAGTGACAAATAGACAGACAAGGTTACATTTTTAGCATTTCAGTACGTTAACATAAAATCTAAAGTAAATACAAATAATATAGGCGTATTAGGCGTCTTTCGAAGGGTTTTGTTATTGAATTTTGTTTAACTTAATTTTAAATCGACTTGTAGTCATCACCATTTTATACATAAGCCTTTTACAAGAGCTAAAGAAATAAAGATATATTTTTTAGATGTTACACCCTAAAGATGGCTAAAGTAAAGAGTGTTAGCGTTAGGAGATATCTGTACTTTACTTTTACGAATGTAGGTGGATTTGGACAGAAGGTCGGTGGATCGAAGACGTGACGTCATCGCATTCCTTGAGAACCCTCTATCTATGTAATACAGAGCCTTTATATTTGTATTTTGTCAGTTGCTATACGACTATTTACATGTACATTTTACATACGAGTTACTTTTGTCATATTTATGGAGAAGATTAGTAATTCACTGTTTTAAAGTTATCACTTAGCTCAATCAAGCTGTGGGCTGTAATGAGCTGATGATATTAACAATGTTGATGTTAAAAGTCACGTTGTATAACATGGAATGACGTCACGAGTTCATCCCCCACCCCTCCAACCCACATCCGCGTTATTGCGTCGTATAAAATAGCAATAAATCACCACGCGCCGCCCGCCCATGCAAAGCCAAATATTCAGGCAAGTTTCGGCTGGATCTATGAGTCTATGACGCCATTGCTTTGATTCGCAGGGTGTTCTGCTATATCTATCTTTTACTGGCACAAATTACTTTATACCAACTTTATTAACCTACTTAATTACGTTACTCTTATATTTATGTAAATATATTTTTGTGTAAACTGTTTGGCCTTAGTTTTAATCGTAAACAAAACACGTCATGTAACCCTGTTGATAACTTCTCAAATAAATAAATAAACTGTGTAAATTAGACTTGCTGTATTAATATCGTTAAGGATAGATTCATTTCGATCATATTGAAGCGTGTATAAATTTTCATTCGCATTTATTATGATGTGAATGTTAGATGAACCGTTAGACTCCACCAAAACCACCTAGAGAAAAAAATCATCAAAATCTGTTGAGCCATACTTAATCAAGTTTTTGCACAATCAACACACGGCTATTGATTTTTATAAATATAAGCTGTTCCTCACGACTTTGCTTGAATCCCGTTTTTTTCTTGGAATAAAAAGTATTCGTTATAAATAATAGCTTGTTTCTTTTATCTCACTTAGGTTATAGTTCTAATTGTTTGAAAACTTGTAAAAGACAACTTAATATAATCCTCGCAATGTAAAACTATATTGTAGATAAAAAACATTTAATAATCTATTTACTTTTGAACATAAGTATTTGTTTGTTAGCAATGTTGCATTAACCAATACCGATAGCAATAGGCACAGCTTCTTTAGCTTTTGGCAGCTTCTCAATAGTACAAGTGTTTTGATTTAGTGGAAACACGTACATAGTGATCGAGTTTCAAGTGTCATCTATTCTTGTACTCCAGAAAGGAAAAGTATATTTATGATATGATATTTATTAATTTTTATAGTACCCCTACGTTAAATGATTTTTATAAAGTTTTTAGTTTTTGGATAATTTATATCATCGAAATATAGATTTATTCTAGTTAGGTCGTCGCTAGCGTTCCGACTAGATAGCCCTAAAAACGACAACTCCGTGAGTGCGGCAACTTTTTCTTGTAGTGTGAGTGTGTCAATTTGAAATTTGTATGGTGCGCGGATGTTAGTGTGCGTGAAAAATTGTGTAGCGACGGCTCGGGTTTGCCAATTCAGGCAAAGTATTTTTTGCCGCACTTTTGAAGTCGAGGGCGGCCTCTTGGACCTTTGGATGTTCGAAAATTGTTTAGTAATTTATTTCTACGTGTATATTTGTTTTAGGTAGACTTTTGTTATGAATTTTTTTCTAAACTACTAAGACTATTTGATAATGTCGAATACGTCTCATGATATCATGCTTCAAAATCAAAAACTTCGTGACTTTGTTTAATATCTAATTACTATATTGAATTTAAATTCTCCCAATAACAAGTGCAAAAAGGTTTACTTAATTACCGAGCAATTTTTTAAAAGTCTTTTTTATCAACACAATAAGTAAGGTTTGTTTATCAACGCGCCCTTAATTCCTAAGTGATCTGATCAAGGGGCCTCATTGAGTTAGCTTCTTCGACGAGCGAGTCGGGTCGCACTAATTGGATGCCGACATCTTTTTTAACCGACTTCAAAAAAAGGAGGAGGTTCTCAATTCGTCGGAATCTTTTTTTTTTTTTTTTTTTTTTATCTATGTATGTTCACCGATTACTCGAAGACGCGTGGACCGATTTGAAAAATTCTTTTTTTGTTTAAGATTATTAGTATTATTAGAAAGAGTAATATTTTTCAAGTTTTTCTATGGTCATCAGGTCAGGATCTGATCATGGGATCTTGGTGAAATCGAGAGAACTCTTCAAATTTTGCTAGTATACTTAAAGCGAGTTGGGTATTTTTTATAGTTACTGGTGCATATGCTAGCAGATACGGATTTGATGACTAAAGTCATCAAGTCAGGGTCTGATGATGGGATCTTGGTGAAATCGAGGGAACTCTTCAAATTTGCTGGTATACTTGAAGCGAGTTGGGTATTTTTTATAGTTACTGGTGCATTTGCTAGCAGATACTGATTTGATGACTAAAGTCATCAAGTCAGGGTCTGATGATGCGATCTTGGTGAATTTGAGGTATCTCTTCAGATTTTATGCACACCTCAAGCAATTTGGATATTTTACAACGCCTTGTGCATTTTATTGTTTTCCACTAAAAAGTATAAAATAAAAATGGGAAATGCAGCTTTCCAAAAAACCAACTTCAAATGCCACTACAAAGAGTGAAATAATTTTTATTTAAATTTTAGGTACCTACACCAATTCGAAGTCGGGCGATTGTCTATGACTTTGTCATTTCTTCGCAAATCAATTAAGTAAGAAGGACTATTAGGGATTGTATGAAACATTGCCCGACTTCGAATTGGTGTAGGTACCTAAAATTTAAATAAAAATTATTTCACTCTTTGTAGTGGCATTTGAAGTTGGTTTTTTGGAAAGCATTTCCCATTATTTTTATGATCATTTTTTTTATGCTATACAAGTTAGTACTTGACTGCGATCTCACCTGATGGTAAGTGATGATGCAGTCGAAGATGTTAGCGTACTAACTTGGAAGGGGTAAGTTAAGTCACCCCAACGGTTTCTACACAGCATCATACCGGAACGCTAAATCGCTTGGCGGTACGTCTTTGCTGGTAGGGTGGTAACTAGCCACGGCCAAAGCCTCCCACCAGACCAGACCTGAGCCAATTTAGAAATTATAAAATTCCAAAGTGGCCCGTGGCGGGAATCGAACCCGCGACCTCCCACACGAATCCGAGCGTGCGTCCCCTGCGCCAGGGAGGTCGTCAAGGTACTAACTAACATAAATATAGCTAACTACCTACGCAGATACTATTGAAGAGGTTTACCGGCGACACTGCACTATAGACCAAGTTCAGCAAACAATTAGTAAAATTTAAATGAACAACAAGAGGTTTCGTGCTTCACCTACGACCATCATCATTTCTTCACCAAAAAATAACATCAATTACACACTATGATTAGAAATTACTGATTTTAAACAAAGAGGTCCTCAATATTGGTTTGGAACGAAGAGTTGTTTCGTTTTCCTCCGAAGATCTTATCATTTCTTATTTTGTTGTAATAAGAACTTATTTGAAAAAACCGGCCAAGTGCGAGTCAGACTCCAGCACCGAGGGTTCCATACTACAAAAGAAATAAAACATGAAGAATCGTGCATTTGTTTATTTGTTTCTGCATGAAAAAGTAAAGTCTAATAAAATAGACATAATACCCTGGGCACGGACGGCACGAAAAAATGTCGCCAGTTTATCGGTGTCAAAAATGCTTATTTTGGCACCAACGGTAAGGTCACGCTGTTGTTTGCTCTGCAGCCACCTGGCACCTATAGACCTTTGACAGCTGGCGCTACTGTTTGCTTGTACGGAAAAGGCTCCCGAGGTTTCTTATCGGTGAGTCTAATGAGGATGTTACTATTTCCATAATAAAGGTAGAGGAGGTATTCCATTAGGTTATCATAATAAATAAGCACAGAGTAGGTAGGTAATTAAGCTAATTGTATTGTAACGCAGCTTTATCATATCTAGCTGTCGTAAGATAGCAATATTATTTAAAAAGTTTGGATAAATCCGGAAAGCAATTTTTTTGTGAAAAGTCAAAAATAATAAGTTACTTTGGCGCGGTCTTTCAGCAGAAGCTATAGCCATTGGACATACTTCGATGCAATTAGATCCGTTCAAGATCGGTAAAGATCGAAAAAATATTTCGAATTGGAAATCGATCAAGACCTGCCGAAATAGTTTTTATTTTCTTTTAAACCTTTTAGTTTCTTTTTATGTTTGTAAGGACCAATTTCTATACCTTATAATTTTACCCCTTTGTTCTTTTTTCAAGTTGGTACCTATCCTCTGCAGTTCTATACGATTCTATTCGCTCAATCGGACCGAAATTTAAAAAAATGTATGGGAATGACTATTCTTTCGAGTTTCGACACATTGATCACGTTTTGTATTATTTTAGAAAATGCATAATATAATTATACAATCTTTTCATTTCTAGACATCTTTTCGGTAACTTTACTTTTGAATGGTAAATAATTAATAAATACAAATAAATTACACTATCCTTATTTCATTAAAAGGCTTCTTTTTCATAACTAAATGTCACCGGGCCAGATGAGAAAATTTTTTCACAAAAGATTCCCATCCTGCCCGGCAAACGATTGCACGGTGCGCAACGGGCAGGATGGGAATTTTTTGTGCCATCCTGCCCGGTACCGGGCAGACGCACCGGGCAAAATGGGAGCAACCAAATTGTCTACAGTTGCTGGGACGAAGCTCGGAAGGAGAATTATTTATGGTGATCCTAGCAGCTTCCACGGAACCATTACTTGAGCCGAGTTGGCTCGTTCATAAACCCGGCTAGCTGACTGCTGACAGCAGAAACAACCCAGACGCGATAGTGGTACACGGAAATAGACTATACACAAACAAAGTTAAACATCGTGAAAATCTGATGGAGCTGGCTTATACAATGGATGCATTTTATGACTGCTGATTCGAGAATTTCGCATTCCCGAATTTTATAGATAGAAGTGGATTTAATAATTATTTCTCAAACAAGCTTGGAAACATGATAATACTTAGTTACTGAAATAAAGGGTCGTGACATGTCTGTCACGACCCTTAAACTGAAACCTTATAGGATCACTCTGTTGTCCGTCTCTCTGTCGAGAGACGGACAACAGAGTGATCCTATAAGGTTTCAGTTTTTCTTTTTGAGGTATCGAACCCAAAAAAATATAGAAACCACGCCAATGCTTCAGGCGTTAGATTGTCTAAGAAAAACATATTCATCATTATCGTAATCGTTTGCTGATTCTGCCCGCTGATTGGGTTCCTGATTTGCATCAGCCAATCGCGGAGCTGAATTCGCTATTGATTATGATAAAGATGAATACTTTTTCACAATCAGACCCCCTGAAGTATAAGAACCACAGACAGAACTAGCAAAATCTTCAAAATTCTAGGCACACCTAATACAGTTTTCATCCGGTAATAAAAATTCTGAATTTCTTATATAGGCCGCTAGATTTCTAGATTTAGTTTAGGTAATAAAACGTTAGAATGAAAAGAAGTAATGGCATAGTGCAGGAAACATTAATTTGCAATTTTTGGGAGTTAGATATAGAAAATAGGCAGGCTCATTATTTACGGTACGATTCAGCCTAGCTTTTTTGACGATTTGTACAGTATGTAATAAGAATAAATTAGCGAAGATTAATTGAATAATTTCTGTAAAAGAAGCTAGACGAAATTTTATGGCAAATAAAAAACACTTCTTTTAATGACGATAGAAATAATTCAATTTGAAGGGCTTAGGAGACGAGCCGTTATCACTGGATGTCAATATTGGTTGAGCCGTTATTCTATCAACGGTTTCATAAGAATGTGTAAATAGAGATACCAAATTAACTTTGACCGAGCAGGCGAGTACCTGTTTATTTTCTCAACCATATATTTTTGACTAAAATGAGGAGACTAGAGTTGACGATAAAGTGACGACAGTGCTTGTGCACTGCCCATGAAATGACCAAGCCGCAGTTTTTGACAGGATTTCCTTACGACTCTTGTGGTATGCAAACGGGTACTTAAATATTATACTTACCCCCACGCAAAAAGAGGGCTGACATAAATTTGAAGTCGATGTCTGTCTGTGGCGCCATAGCTCTCAAATAGATGGACCGATTTCGATGCGGTTTTTGTCTTAGTATGAAAGCCAACTTCCTTGCGGTAGTTCTTAGCTATGTTTGGTTAAAATCGGTACAGCAGAGAGTAAGAGTATCAGTTCTTTTCCAAAATGATGTAAGGTATTTTTAGCGAATGGTTACTCGATTAAACATTCAGGTTTGACAAGAGTATAGGTTTTTCATTTCTTTAATTTAATAGCTGTTATGTCTGTAAAGGCAGATCAACATTTGTCATAAGACTAAAGTGGTCTTATGAAACTGTTTTTCAAATGTGGCTAAAACCCTAAATGTTATTAGGTAGGTATGTACGTATAATAAAATCTAGTCATAAAAATCCACCATCTAGCACTAATAAGAAAACGGTGATTTTTATTAAATTATGTTACGTAAAAAGGAATACCTAAAAAGCTAGGGGCTTCTTGAATAAAAATTGAGCAAACGACACACAAAACAGTCCAATTTACCCAGATCACCAATATTCTTCAAGAGTCTCCAGAAATCTTCTCTCATGGCCACATTCCTAGGTAGGTCACGAGATAGCGTCACCAAAACAAAGAAAAAACAATACATTTTCACGTAAGTTTTATACCTACCTGTAATGAGGTAACGAAAGTCCGAATAATACTACTGCGACATTTTAAACCAATTTAAAGAACCAGCATGAAACTTTAGCACTTGCTATTTCCAAAAAATCCCTACCTGTTGCCTGATTCCTACTTACTATTGTTTACTATGGATATAAAGTGCCACTTGCTATCTTCAGTAACTCATCATAGAACAAAACTGTCAACCTTTCCAAATTCATCAACCAACATCTATCACGCTTGTCAAGTATCGCTCACGAATATCTACTGAATTAATGGTAGTAGAGTCGACCGCGGGAGGTAGGGCCGCACCTGCGTGAACAACTTGTTGTATCCGTGGCCCTGGTTGTTGTAGCCCATCATGCTACGACATGGCGGCGTGGGCAGGTGGTGGCCGCTCTGGACCACCAGCGGGATCGCGTCGTGGTCGGCCGTGTTGGCCCAACATCGGTCGGGGACCGCACGCGAGCTGCAGTCTCCGCGTCGCCCGAGCTTCGGCCCACCGTGAACACTGAACGGCGAGCGTCGAAGCCCCGCGCCCTCGCCTACGCCTACACGCCTCCCTCTTAGGAGCGCTACACACGGGACCGACTTTAGATCAAATAGTTCAGTATCAAAGTCGGAACTACGTACATACCTACTCCTTATACAAGAGCCTTCGTTATTAAGGAAGATAGTCATGATTTGTCCTTGTTAGAGAATCATAGAGAACTATAGAGGGCGCACACAGCTTTGCTCGCGTGACTTCTAGGTTATAAGGCCTTCTCAAAAGTCAGTTATCATATCAAAGGGTTATCTTGTCTCGCCCGAAAAATTTTCGCACTAAAAATAAATACGTTACTATTTTTTTATGGAATGTCAAATCGATAGACATGAATGAGATGTTCCTACTGTATCAGATCAGGGACGATAGCCACTGCCATAGGTTTTTCATCCATTGAAGATTTGCTTCAAAAACGTTGTTTTTATTTTAAAGCAAACCTTCAATGGATAAAAAATATACGCCAGTGGCTATCATTTTTCGATGGGGACCGAGATACAGAATACGGGTGCTGGTCTGGTGGGAGGCTTTGGCCGTGGCTAGTTACCTACCAGCAAAGACGTACCGCCAAGCGATTTAGCGTTCCGGTGCGATGCTGTATAGAAACCGTTGGGGTGACATAACTTACCCCTTACAAGCTAGTACGCTAACATCTTCGGCTGCATCATCACTTACCATCAGGTGAGATCGCAGTCAAGTACTAAGTATAAAATCAAATCAAATAGTTCAGTATCAAGGTCGAAACTACGTACATACCAACTCCCAATATAGAAACTTCGTTATTTAGGAAGATACTTAGTCATGATTTGTCCGTGTTAGAGAATCATAGAGAACTAGAGGCCGCCCACAGCTTTGCTCGCGTGACTTCTAGGTTTTAAGGCCTTCTCAAAAGATATACAAAAACCGAATTAAGGTCAGTTATCATATCAAAGGTTTATCTTGTCTCGTCCCAAACATTTTCGCACTAAAAATAAATGCGTTACTATTTTTTTATGGAATGACAAATTGATAGACATGGATGGGATGTACCCAATGATTAGTGACAATAATAATTTAGGAACTTACGCTTGCTAATGTTAGATGCAGTATATGATATATGCCACAACTTTGCATTGTATACGATGCATTGTACAAGTAGCAATTGTTATCCAGATACAACTTAAGTTTCATTACGCCTAGCAATCGCAGTGCCCTTCAACCAAAACACAGTATGCGTCGTAATAAAACTGGTTGGTCGCCGTTGAGTATCGTTTAATATTACCTATAGAGTTCTCTTCTTTCTCTCTTCGCAAGTTGTATGAAGAAGTTGGTTCTGTCTGTAGAGGCAATATTCCTTTCCTGCCCCCGCTCCCCTTGCGGGTGAATGGGGTGCGCGCGCAGCAAAACGCGATCTCAGTGTGAATATTACGAGCCTGGGTATTCTGTAACAAGCTTTTTGCCACTCAACAGCGCTTCGAATTCGACTTTACTCGTATCTCTCCGTATGTTGCTTCTGATAGATAGTCGGACACAATGTTACGCACGATGTCGAGGTAACTTTAAAAAACTTTCAATTAGGAAACAGGATGTCTCTTTATTCTAGGTCCTAGACTCTCAGCTGATTATTTAGAGACAGCTCTACATTTTCAATTTATTTGAAAATAATTTTCCTCGTTCGTTCGTTCGTTCGTTTCAGCCGATGGACGTCCATGCATTACTAGACAATTAGGGCCTTCTGCAAAACAATTTTTTAAAGCGGGGGCCTTTCCCATTCAACAATATTTTCTGCCGTTTTTATAGATAATGTTCCCTAGAAACCCTTATCGTGTACGAGTCTGACTCGTAGTTGGCTTATTAATTATTATTGTAGTTTATTTTGAAACTCGGGTTGTTCAGCTGATTTATCATGAGGTATTAAAATTTTAGACCCAAGCTGAAGGGCTCTTGTTAGTATGCGTGAGTTTAGAACTCGTCTACGTCAGTTCACACAGTCGAGTTATTCAAATTCAAATTCAAATCATTTATTTCATATTGGCCACTACTTGTTAGCACTTATGAATGTCAAGTAGGTACATATACTTATTAATAGTGATAACTATTTAACGACTTAAAAACTAAGTTTACGAGGGTTCCAACGCGCCCTGAACTGAGAAGAAGCCCACAACAAACTCAGCCGGGTATTATTTTTTTTTGTTATCACTATTTCACAATATAATATAAATTAGAACTAGCTATAAATTTGAATTAGAGCAATTTACTCCCATGGATTGATTTCATTTAAGTAATCTTTTATGCTATAATATGCCTTTTTTATAAGTTTCGGCTTGACAAAACCTTTGAACTTATTGAGCGACATGTCGAATACACTGGATGGCAGTTTATTATAAAATCTAATGCAATTGCATAAAAACGATCTACTTATTTTAGTAAGACGCGTGCTATGGACAACCAGTTTGTTTTTGCTTCTAAGGTTAATGTTATTGAGGTCACATTTCCTACTAAATTTATTTATATTTTTGTGTACATATATTAAGTTCTCATAAATATACTGACTATGTACGGTCATGATATTAAATTCCTTAAATTTAATCCTGAGTGACTCTCTTGGACCTAATTTATAAATTGAACGAACAGCCCTTTTCTGCAGCACGAATACGGTGTTAATGTCAGCAGCATTACCCCACAACAGGATACCGTACGACATTATGCTGTGAAAATAGCTAAAATATACCAGTCTAGCAGTCTGAACGTCAGTCAGCTGCCGTATTTTTTTAACCGCGTATGCAGCAGAGCTAAGCCTGTTCGATAATTTATCGATATGAGGTCCCCATTGGAGTTTAGCGTCTAACGTTATACCTAAGAATACGGTTACATCTACTAGTTACAAAAGGTCCTTACAGAATAGCCTTGCTGAGCACACCGCCCGCGCCCGGCGCTATCGCGTCAATCTCTGGGTCGTGACGTAACAACGCTTTGACAGAGCAGTGTTTGTTGATCGTTGCGCGATCTGTTTATATACATTGTCATTGGTATTTTGGTAAAGTATAGTCGGGGAATGAAAAGGTTCGTCACCTTAGTGTCGATTTTCGCTTGCACTAGTTCTCCAAGATTCTTTAATGTCAACATACCAAAACAATCGACTAGTGCAAACGAATCTGTTTAAAAATTGACGAACCTTTTCGTTCCCTTACTGTACTTACTGCAAAAATACTTATAACAGTGATTAGCCTTCAAAAATAGTTATGCAGCTGATTGGTTAATGCTTGCATCAATTATGCAGCCAAGGCGCCAATTGGCTGGCGATGACTGCGTTTCTATGGTTACCAGCAATATTTCGCCGATGTACAATTTTATATTTTCGAGCATCACACAACTGTTCAGTTCTCGCAGTCCTACTTTTAACTCCCTCATACGGCTATAAAAAAAGTGTTTTTAATACAGTTGCTCAAAAAGTGGCGTATTGCAGGGACGTATAGCGTTCGGGATGTGGGCTATTACATACTCGTGCTTTTTTTTTACCTTTCCCGAACTCGTGCGTTATCTTTCCCAACTGTCAAAATAATGTCTATTAAAAAGAAAAACCAACCATGAAGTTTTTACTAAAAAAATTCATAGAAGTTTTTATGATTCATGCAAATACGTATATTTCTAAAAAGAAGCTACTAATTTGTTTCAATATCAGATTTGATTGAATAAGTTTGGTTAGGTTTCATTTCATCTCATTAAATTTCATTTTCATTTCATATCAATAAAAAAAATTCTACTAAAGACTTGGCTGTATGGGCATAGTTCCCTTTGCGTACCGGAATATTATTTAGTCTATGACCAAAAATTTTTTTTATCACCAGAATGGGTGAAGAAAAAAAAAACTGCTTATATTCTACGGTTGGCGCCATTTTTCAGAAATTTTCTTTGCGAGTTTAGTTGTTTGTTGCACAAAATGCTTCGGAGAACATTTTACCGGAAAAGTCAAAAAGTCGCTACATATCTACATACGACGAATTTATTGCGTGGAGAGAAGAGAAAAAAGCAAATAGTTTTTCAGAAAATGTTAAGTTAGTTGAGTTTATTGTGTTTTTATTATTTTATTAAATTGCTTCATTTTTTCGCAACTGTATTAAAAATAATCGTTCAGTACACGTGCGGAACCGTCATTGCAACTTGTTCCGACTGTCAACCCTCGCTTTCGGCTGCGCCTCGGCTCGGGTAGACATTTGTCGGAACTCTTTGCAATAACAGCCTTTTTGCACTTGTAATGAAACATACTTTTCAATGCTAGTCGGCGACTAGTAGTCGCGACCGCTTTCACTGCTGTAAATATTACACCCAAACTATCCTGCAATTAATCATGTAGTTTGAACACATTTTGCAATTGAAAACCCGACTTAAATTGCCACTAGAAAGAATGAAATAATTTTTTATGTACACCAATTCTGAGGAATTGAGGAATTGCGAACCTCCCCCTTTTTTGAAGTTGGTTAAAAAAAGGCAGAGGCGAATTAAAAACTCACTTCGTCGAGTTAAAAATCGTTCTTACAGAATAGCTATTATACCGGAACGCGTCAATCTATGACTCGTGACGTCATCTGCGCCTTAAGTATCACTGTTTGTTGATCGTTTCTCCTCTGTTGACATACATTGTCATTTTCCAGGGTTATTCACTGAGCTGTCTACCAGACCAACAAAGTCTATTAGTTGTTATTGATTGTGGATCACGAGGTCCTAGATTGGATTTCCAAGTCGGTTATTCATTGAAGCAGATGTAACTTTGCGAAAGTCGTAAGATTATGTATGTACATGCATATACTAATTAAATGAAATAATAATTATGATACTATATCAAATCCATAATAATTATATTGTTATCTTACAGAGAATTACCTTTCGTAGCGATGCTACCTTTGACCCGTAGCAAATTCGTAGCGCCCGTAACTTCGTAGTTAATATACCAAACATTATGTACACAGACTTTTTTGAACTGTAGTGTTTATATTTTATATTTTTTTTTATTTACTTACTCGAGTATTATTCATATTGTATACTTCCTGTTGCCCGCAGCTCCGCCATTTTAGTATGCACCACATTATAAATCGTAAGTGCGACAGAGACCGCGACGGGAGGCCTGTTTCTTATTACACCGCGAGCAGTGAGATAAATTGGCCGCAAGACTAAAAGGATGCCACCCTTTTAGCAATTTCATAGTGCTGAATTGTGTGAAAAGCTTTTAGTATACTCTGTTTAGTTTGTTTAAGTTTCTTTTACATGTAATTTACACCTTCATTTTTAAACCCCACGCAAAAAATGTGGTGTTATCTATTTTGCTACGGAGTTACGGATGCTACGAAACTGCTACGCATCAAGGGTTTTATTTTATCTTTGCTGCGATGGTTATTATTTTACTGATGCCTACTGCGCTTACAAAATCTTCAAAAAACACCCTATATCAGCCGTATATTAAAAAAATATATTTAAAAAAATACCTATTAATTTAGTTGACCCAACAAAATAAACAGTACGGTTAGTATAGAAGCGATCATTCTAATGTAATCGAACAGTTCAAATACACGACCCAAAGAACACAACGACCTAAGCCAATACCAACTTAATCAACTTGCGATAAGACTGAATTCAGAATGCATTCTCATTATTTCAATAAGTATACAAAAACCGACCTAATCACTGTAACATAAAACACAAATTCTTATGATTGTCAAGCAGATTGCAGAACGCGGGAAATGATTGAGTGATTAAAGTAATTTCCACTTAATCCCTTTGGTTTAAGGTTGTTTATCAAATGACGTAATGGACGCATGCGTGAGGGATCGATCGATGAGGGCCGCCGGGACGGAGACGCCGATGACCTGGTTGTGACGTAGCAGTTTGCAACAGTGAGTATTCAGGATTTCAGACAGTAGTGGAATTCGGGGAAAAGCCTGTGTTAACTCTGGTGTTAACATTTAACAGTACCTAGTAGAAGAAAAATGTTTATAAAAAAATCATCAACTTACTTAACAATTTGCTAGTATTGTAACATCACAATATTAAATCCGTTGGTCAGAATATGGAACTAAGCCGGTAAATAAAAATAAGTAATTAAAAATTATAAAACACGACTGCCCTGTTAGAAAACGAACTAAAAAGTAAGAAACAAGTTATTTTAGTTGAACAGATAAATTCATATGGCAGTCGGGGGACCTCTGAATAGGAGGTGTTCCTCAGAACAGCCCCCCGACTGCCATATGAATTTATCTGTTCAAAAGTTATCAAAAAACAGTTCTGCTGTCTGCATGACGAGTTTAACTGGTTGTAATGAGGTTGTTTCTACTCCTTTTGGTTGAGTAAATTATTAAATGCTTCACTGCTATACGCCCTCAGACCTAAGTAGGCACCATTGTAACGTTAAACATAAGCATGTACTTTTTAAAACTAAGTTTCTTTTCGGACGTTAAAACTGATGTATCGGCAAAAGAAATGGTCTTCAAGCACTAGTTGAAACTGAAGTTTATTGTGCTCACATACAAAAAGCTACAACCATGCAATGACGAAATACGCTACGCTAAGAGGACGGGAACCATGTGACGTATGTTGAAACCAAAAATTTCTCAACTATGTATGGCGTCGCGCGTCATACTTTTCGGTACCGCTGACAGCACATACCGCTGTTGGTCGCATACATTAGCGCCATTTTACAGATTTGACAACTTAAAAATCCGGCTTCAGGGCGGAGTCTTAAAATATATGCGTGACGTCACTAAGGGCTCATCCTTTATGTTACATCCATGCAACCATGCAACTCCTATCTGAATGCGTTCTGAGAAAAGTTAATAATAACCATGTGTACCTAAATGTATATATATATATCTGTGACTAAATGTATACATATATCTGTGACTAAATGTATACATATATCTGTGATTCCGTATGAAACATCTGATTCCGTTAACAAGTGATGAATCACAATTCATTCATGAAACCGGAACTCATTCCAGCCTTTCAACGTTGCGGCCATTAAGTACGAGCCAACCGGAATGAAAAATGTCAGCTACCACTCAGCCGTGATATAAAAAAAAAGCGGCCAAGTGCGAGTCGAACTCGCGCACCGAGGGTTCCATACCATAAAAGAAGTAAAACATTCAAAGAATCACTTTTGTTCATGAATTTACGAGTATAATTTACATGTAGGTACTTTTGTTGGCAAACCGCAAACGTAACTTTGTTTTTGGTGGTTTATTGTTATTATCAAAAAAAGTATAATAGTTAGAGAGTTGATTTTATTTTTCCTGTAAAATATACGTTTATTCCTATTGATCATAATTATTTCAGATTTTTTGATTGGTAAACTTCGGAGATAAGGGGGGGGAACGGTATTTTTTTCGACAGTTTGCTCAATAACTCAAAAACTATTAGGCAAAAAAATAAATAAAAATTGGTTTTAGAATACACAAGTCACGCCCTTTCATATGATACCCCACTGAATATTGTTATCTCATTTTGAAATTTTGACGACCCGGTTTTCCCCCCTTTTTAAATAAAAATAAAATAGATTTTCAATTTTTTATGATTGCAATGGCGGCGCGCCGCAATTACCTACAACTATTCCAAATTTCAGTTCGATAGCTTCGATAGTTACTGAAATAATCGAGTGTGACAGACGGACGGACGGACGGAGAAAGTCTCACCATAAGGGTTCCATTTTTACCAAATTGGTATGGAACCCTAAAAACAGCCTGCAGCGCGCGCCATCAACAGACCGCATCCATTAAAACTCACCAGACTGTTTTGCGCAATAAATTTTCAATTCCTCCAATCAATCAATCAATCAATCCTGTTGATTTAGTATTTAATAGCCACATCCGCATCACCGCACTTTTCGTACATTTTAGAGATTTTAATACAACTGAGTTTTTTATAGCAATAATAGAACAATCGAATATTACTAGTTAGAACTAAGAATAATGAGTTTTAAGATAAATGTGCTAAGCAATAAAATTTTAAAGTGTCTTCAGAGTCCGGATATTTTTTGGGAAGTTTAGGGCTCTAAAGTTTGGGCCCCCAGCCGCACATGACACGCCTTTGAGCCAAATAAAGTAGAATAACGTACCGGAAACCAGTATTCATTCAATTTTCCCATTGTTATCCCTTATTGTTCTCAAAAATCTGTGTGCATGGATGCATCATGCGTTTTACGGCCAAGGAACATGGAAATCATTAAAGATGAGGTGGTATGAACCTCACCTTATCGCGGATTCAGGAGCAAAGACACCCACCACAAAGCTTTGAGAGGCATCAGGCAATAGAGTGACAAACTAATCAAATGCGCAAGATTTGTGTCAAAGCTGGCAACAATTTGTCGAAAACCTCTTACCTACTACCCGTTCGCAGAAGCTTTGCCGATAATTTCCCCTCCCACTTCATACTACCGCGACCCGCGCTCGTTCATTATCAGACGAACGCGGCTGCGGTAGTACGAACGGGCTATAGTGGAATATCACTCAAGAAGACAGATCAGGCAAATAGATACAACGTGATCAAAAAGGAAAATAAATTTTCGCGCCAAATTACCCAACATCGCTTTTAAAACATCCCTAATCCTCATGTCAAAACCGTAGTTCAACCATATTATGAAAAGATAACTTTTACTCACGAGAGTTAAAATTAAGCTCTTTACAACCAAATTAATAGATGTAACATTCCATCCAAAAACCCTTGGCATGTTCACAATGACAAAATACCATAACCTACAAAAGAAAACTGCATCAGTCTCACCCGTCGCTTCCCGAGCCGATACCTCTGGCGTCTGAAGTTCAGGCCCTTCGTCATAATGTCCACATTTCATTTACTATCACTCGTAACACAAACCACCGTTTTCCGCACTAGTGAGTTAACACTAATCACGAATGCATTGCAGATTTTTGTCTTTTGGTTTTGGTTGTAAAACGACTGGTGTATAGCTGAGACCGTGTCACGATCGCGAGCGCCTCGGTGGGCTAAAAATATGCCTGTACTGGGTTTGCTTGGCGTATTTATTGAACTGATTTGGCGGTAGATATACATTGAAGGCTTACCACACTAATATTGTAAAAGTGAAAGTTTATTTGTGTATGTGTGTATCTTTGTCACAACTCACAATGCAACTACTGAAGCGATTTGGATGCTATTTGGAATGGAGATTGACTACACTCCGAATTAACATATAGGGCTTTTATCCCCGAAAATCCTATCCCCGCGGAATTCGTGATACCGCCTATAAATGTGGTCTAGGCATGGGTCTAGGTGACAAAAAATGTTTCAAGCATCTCCGGGTTAGGGTTACCTAGCAGATGCAAAAAGAATTGACCTGGTTTCTGTTCAATGTATTTAAAATGTAAAAAATTCGAAATAATTTCTACACACTGCGGATTCTTCTTCTTTGATATAAATAAGTATTGATTTTAGTTGTGCAATAAATAATTAACCAAAGGAAGATAATTTTTAGTTTGGTTTATCTTTTGAGTACTTGTCCTTAAAATGTATTATGCAAAGTGTATTTAATTGAAAATTCTAAATATCGTAAAATTTAATGGGATTCTCAAAATCCGGCCGCAATCCTTAGAATAGACTAAAAATCCTAAAATCTCAGTATAATTCCTGAGATATGGTAACCCTAATCCAGTGACAGTAGCCTTAGCTTTCAAAAAATTAAATCAATGGATGATGGATCTTTATTAAAATTACTTTAATTTCCATAATACTATTAGTTCTTACTAGATAAGTTTTCCAGTCTTTATTAAACTAATTTAAACTTTTAAACTCATACAAACGCATCAATGTACTGCAAACTATAAAACAAACCGTTACAGTGTCGATGTAAATAAAGATTCACTCCAATGCAACCACAGTAATTATGCGTTTGATATAAAGCTTATAGCAAAAGCAATAGAGCTGATTTTAGATTAAAGTATTGCAATAATAACTCTGTGGTTTCCAAGCCAGCAGTTCCGCGTGACATTGGTCTGTCATACCCTCAGTTGCCAACATTTAGCCACATTTAGGGGTTAGGTTAAAAATTGTATATCCAAAAAGAGCGTTATTGGTGACCCTTATTTAACACCATCTGGTTTGAATTTACAAAAAATCTTTGAATTTTTCACAGAGATAACTATTGTTTTTGTAGAGGATATACAATTTTTTTTTTGTTTTTTTTCCACTCTTATGAATAGGTATACCTACGTTGGTGGGTGCGACATGCAGCGTCGCGGAAGAATATAAAACGGAAAAAACGACGTTTAACCTAACTTTAGTTTTTTTAGTAAAAACTAAGCAACGGATCTTTGATAACTTGCTAGTTTTTTAGAAAAACTTAGCAACGGACCTTTGATAACTTGCTTCCGTTTCGGCGCGTGTTTGAATACCTAATATTGTTACAGAAACTTTAAAGCAAAAATTACAATAACATATATTGTAGTTTCTGATTAAAATTAGAAAAATTGAGGTTTTGGGAGAATTTTCTGTCGTTATAATTTAATATTATGATGTTTAAATTTGAAAGTAATTGCCCTTATAGTTTTTAAACCGCAGGTCACTACTGCGGGAAATTGCTATAATCCGCTATCCGAAATTAATTAATCTCTAAGGTACTTACAAGTTACAACCACAGATTTTAGATACAACATCCAGGAATAAGCACCTCCCGCCCTCCCGGCTCCGACTCAGGCATTAAACCAAAGTTCCTGCGAGTATGCCATCATTCACACACAACCCCTTCGACGCACGTTTTGTCCCGATACCGTTACATCCTCAAGAGATTGACTTCACATTAGGTATGAGATTGTACATAGGTGTGATTTAGTGTACCAGATAGCTGGTACACTAAATCACTTGTGATAGGACTTGTAGTAGTAGTTGTGTTGTAAAGATATGTGATTGGCTCTAAGAAGTAAGCACTAATAACTTTTTGGCATTGATGATGCTGATGATAATGAAGTCTTCGTTATATATAAAATATGTTTCAATACTAAATACATACAGCGCCATCTTTTAGAATATCGTTGAAATGAGACGAAGTTTAGGGCCTCGCTATCGTCATGGTTGGGCTGTTTCATTTCGTTAGCTGTTGTTTATAATTACAGGTAGATGGCGCTGGTTAACAGTTCAAAGCTTTAGTTCGATCGTCATTTGTTAGATGGCGCTATAAGTAACATAAAGGTGAGTATTTTAATTTTAAAATGCGCTTTGCATTCATGAGCTTCGCACTTTGTCCGTATCCAAGGAAATGGCCGATTTGATAAGACCGGAGAGCAAACGATACCTACCCTCCCCCTAGATTGTCTAAGAAAAAGTCATTCATCATTATAGTAATCGTTTACAAGTTCTGCCTGCTGATTGGTTCCTTGATTTTCGTTAGCCAATCGGGGGGCGGAATTTATAAACGATTACGATAATGATGAATGCGTTTTTCTAACGCAATCAGTCCCCAGGTCCAGAAAGAACTGGCCCGCAAGCCGCAGGGGTAGTATAGGCAACAATTTCTTTACAAGTAATATGAAATAGAGTTACCTATCTCTAGTTTTTTGAATTACAGGAGCATGCCACGGGTGTGCCCGCGAAATTCAATTTTTTTGTGGTTTTTCGCGATTTTTAAGCTAATAAGATAAAATAGGCTTACGGCAGTCAAATTGCGGGAATTCCACAAAAATCCACGAAAAGTTTCAATTTCGCGGGCAGAGTCGTTGATTTCGATTACACCTTATTATTTTAAACCTTCATTATAGTTAAATAACACAATATACCTACATAATATTAAGGCTAGGTGCTTTTGATAGAATATAATCATTGATGCGTCTGTGTCTAGAGTCTACCCACCAGCTGCTAGCTACACAGACCTTCCTGAGAGTGAGAACGCGACTGTGGCGCCACAACACACGGTCCTTTGCATCATCAGCGACGTTCTTTAGGTTGCTGGTCAAAGCCACGGGAAAATAAACATTTCATACCATTGATTTATAAACTAAGGATCTGGGGTCAACGCTAAAAAGTGTCCGACCCAAATGACATACAAAAAGTCTCGTGTTTGAAAATTAGGGTGTATAGTAATGATTTAAGAAATAAATTACAATGTTTTATTTGGTAAGTAAAAATACTCATGTACCCTCGTTTAATATAGGTTTTCTCGGGACACTTTTTTCGTGAATTTTGTATTACACCCGTCGTCCATAGATTTATAAGCCTACTAGCTGATGCCCGCGACTTCGTCCACGTGGGATAAAAACTATTCTATCTTTTAAGTTGGACCAAATGACAGATATTCACGAAGTTTGAACTAAATCGGTTCAGTAGTTTAGGAGTCCATTGAGGACAAACATTGTGACACGAGATTTATATATTATAAGCCTTATGGACGGTTCATACGGACCGTAGCCGCGGTCGCAAGCTACGGCTAGTCTTTGATATTTCGCAACAAATATTGTGCAATGGTTTGTAGCAGTTTCTAGAGTAGAACGATACAAACAAACCACGAACAATTATGAATGAAACGCCGTTAAAATACGCAAGAATCCCGTACTCCTGGCTGCTCTCCAAACGTGTTACAATCAGCCAATCCGCGGCGACTGTCATCAAATTATCGTAGGTAGGTATTATTTAATAGTTTTAATACTCCGCCAACTAAAAGTGCAAAAAAAGACGTGGTACTCTGGGAGTGCCGATAGAAGTGGAAACTTTTATATACAGATGTAGAGGTAGCAGTAGAATTCTATCTCTATTACCTATCGCGAGTTCAAGGTTTTTCCAATCTCAAAACTCGCTAGTGGCTCATCGTGCTTAATTTATATTTCACACAAAAAACTTACATACTACAGTGGTGTTGGTTACGGTAACAGTGTGATTTCAATGGTTTTTACTTTTTACCCATCTCAAAAATTCCTAAAGAAGTTTTCAATTTAATGAAAATAGGTAAGTATACTTTTCTCTAGTCTCAGACTCTTTCACGAGTATTCTATTACAATGATGGGAAGGGAGGATAGCCCTACAGACAAGGTCGGGTTAGTAGGCTTCACACATCTCTGATAATATTACGGAGAACGCTCAGGCATGCAAGTTTCATCACGATTGTTTATCACCATAAGCAGTGATAAAAGAAGGATGAGTTTAGTGGAAAATCCTAACAAAAAGCCAAATTTTGAATAAGAGACGTTTCTCTTAACTACTTTGGACTTAGGGGGTAGGTATTCTTTTAAAAATAAGTTTTACTAGACATAAATCATTTTTAAGAATGTTTTGTACGTTTTTACTGTCTGAAAAGCGAGTATTCATTTACTCAAGGGCGGGCGGGCGGCGATATTCGAGATTGGCGATTATGAGTGCGTTTCTAGAATAATTAAATTCTATATGCCGAAATTCTATACAATTGTATTATAATTTACGAGTTAATGATTTTTTTTACAATTAAACGTGTTTCGTATTTAATGTGTTCAATTTAATGGAAAATTACATTATAGTTGTTTTGTTTAAAAATTCCATCTTTAGAGCAGTTCCTGAAAAAATATTAATGCTTACAAGTACGTAATTGAAAACGTTTGGAATATGTACTTACTTATTTAACTCATTAGGTATCTAAATCCCAAGCCGGGGAGTCAGTGAAGCGTGCTCCATTCACAGACAGAAGTCATTCCCTTTTCCATATATAATTGAAGTTATTTAAGCACTGAAATAGACTCCGTTCGTTCACCCGCGGGCGACATAGCGACATATTTGGTTATGGTTAACGGGTATCTAACTAGGTACTTATTGCTGCGATTCGTTTGTGAGTACTCAAATCAAATCAAATCAAATCAAATCAAAATATCTTTATTTCACATAGGCCTAACATACAGGCTCTTGCGAACGTCGATATGAAATTTCTTGCATAATAATGATGATAACTACAAGTCGACTTAAAACTAAGTTTACGAGGGTTCCAAACGCGCCCTGCCGCTGAGAAGAAGCCCACAACAAACTCAGCCGGGTATTTTTTTATGTTATCACCATTTAACAAACAAAGTATAAATACTAAAATATAGGCTAGCAACGACAACAGAGCAATCTACCCCTTATCAGTCAATTCCAAGGGTTTGTGTCGCTAATATAGTCCTTAATATTGTAATATGCCTTTTGAATGAGTTTAGGTTTGACAAACCCTTTTCAGATACATGATGTACTAACCTAGGAGTGCGTTTTCTACAATTACTACTTGCATTCGATTCTATTCATTCGATTCGATTGGATAACTTGCACCCAGTCGGTTGCTGAGATTAAACCGATAACTAATCTAACCTAATTACTACTAATCTACTAGGACTAATTAGAAGTGGAAGGGCATATTTTTTTTTTTACGCTATACAAGTAAGTAGGTACTTGACTGCGATCTCACCTGATGGTAAGTGATGATGCATTCGAAGATGTTAGCGTACTAACTTGGAAGGGGTAAGTTATGTCACCCCAACGGTTTCTACACAGCATCGTACCGGAACGCTAAATCTCTTGGCGGTACGTCTTTGCTGGTAGGGTGGTAACTAAAGCCTCCCACCAGACCAGACCTGAGCCAATTTAGAAATTATAAAATTCCAAAGTGGCCCGTGGCGAGAATCGAACCCGCGACCTCCCACTCGAATCCGAGTGTGCGTCCCCTGCGCCACGGAGGTCGTCAAAATATAAGATTGTTATATTACCCGGTACCCCCCCGTCTGCGGGTACACACAATAAAAGCAAGGCGATTGTGTAGCAAATTTTGCCACCTGATTGGCTGAAAAAAAAACGTAAACAACTGATTTTATCAATCAGCGCGCATCAGGCAGAATTTGCTTACGATTACGATAGCGATGAATTAGTTTTATATCTTTAAGGTTGAGTGTAGGTACGCTTTTTACAATAATTACGATCCTGTCCGTTTTGGACTTACCAACCTCTGGAAATATTTATTAACTGTAAAAGAACATCTAGTAAATCCATAGTACATAGTATCTCTATGAGTAAATCAGAGTTTTCATACCATAAAAGAGTTCTAAATGATTATTGGAATGATATGACTTCCGTCTGCTTACAACCAATATCATCTACATGATACATCATAATATTATCACTATGATACCTGATAAATAATCATTCCTATATGTTTCTGAAGCAATAGCGATCATAGAAATACAAAGCAATGCTAAATACAACAGGTGGATAATTTTGAGCGCGTGGGGCGGGCGGCGACACCGGCGCGTGCGCCGATCCCTGCTCCGCTCGGGGACAGTGGAAATAAGTGGAAACTTGTACGCTTCCTGAGTGCGTGCCGTCAAAGAGTAGACAGCGTAGTGTGGTGCAGAAGTGTTATAGTCAATTCTATGAGAGTTGGTATCGTTAGGTACCTACTTTCTCTTGTTGTAGTGTCAGTTGATGAATGGTACTACTAAGCTATCCAGTACTAGTAAGCTATCTCCTCGAAATCTTTCTATCTTCTATCCAAATCATAGTCACGGCCGTCACGGCGTAGAAATGTATAACAAGCGACAAGCGACTAGTTTGATGCTAAACAATGGAATAGGTATACTAATATGCATACCCGGTAATCTTGTTTTGCTATATAAACTATTCCCCACCTATTAAATTAAAAAGTTTACGTCTTATTTTAAGACATAAATATCTGGGTGACCGAGCTTCGCTCGGTGGACAATAGATGGCAGCAGTAGTTTTTTTTTTTTTGGTTAATTCGACATTTTATAAAAATGAATCCTAGCTAGATCGATTTATCGCCCCCAAAACGCCCTGTATGCTAAATTTCATGAAAATCGTTAAAGCCGTTCCCGAGATCCAGATTATATAGAAATATATATACAAGAATTGCTCGTTTAAAGGTATAAGAATATTAAATACCTACCCAATATGTAACACAAATATATCACAAAAATTGGTCAAGACGTTTTGGAGAAGTTTTGTTACATATTAATTACATACACTGTGGCTGAACAATTCGTATGTAGATATTATTTTAGATTTTCCATTCCTCGTTCCCGATACACATCTCTAAGGTCTGACCATACCTTCCTGACCTCCGACTTTCCTACAGCAAAGATACCTTCAAAACAAGAGAAGCACAGAACACTAGCCCAGACCGCGATGTATTTCAAAAAAAGAAAAAAAGATTAGACTGTGCTAGACTAGGAAAATGCACATTAATACCTACAACCAGTGGCTGGGTGTCTACTGTATACTTGCTGCATGCAGCGACACACGGCGCGGTCTATTCCCGTCGCCGCACTAGCAGAGTACCGATGGTATTTTTATTGCGCGCGCGCCGGTTTTATTTCAGCTACAATTTGACAAAATAAAAATAAGGAGGCCCGAGTGGCAGCGTAATGTGACACTTCGGTAGGGACGTAGCGACAGCACGACGAGTGCTGTTATCGATACATTTTGTTGCACTTGCATAATTTGTTAGATATGGTATTATTCGGATTATGATAGTCATATTATCTTGATTCTTCACTTTTTTTGTACCAAAATATGTCTCTATAAAACGAAATGTTTTGAAATCATTAGCTAGCAATTATTTTTCAGTCTGTCCATACAAAAGGGGTAACGCAGTATGTATTTAGGTAACCTTCCTCGCTACAGTGGTATTGAGGATATTTTTTTTTTAATTTAATTGCATTTGCCAAATATTTTTTAACAAAAACTATTCAGGATCCCAGATACTATGATCACTACGGTGTGAACTCAAATTTCGTTTTACAAATTTTTACCAATGTGACGTCGTTTTACGCGGATAGCACAATAGACCCCATTGGTCATTGAGCTGCTACGGAAATTCGTATACGAAACAAAATTAGAACTGATATCCACATTCAATTTTAAAATGAACAGGTTTTAATTAACGTTATATTATTTTATTGTTTTATAATATCATCTTCTTAATTATTTTAAAAAATATTCGTTAGCTGTATCGATAATGTAATCACCACCGTGCATCACTAAAAAACTATCCACGAGTAAGCACCAATACATTGCCGCTACACTTCACAAACTTAACAAACAACACTGCACAAAACCACCGATGTACTCAAAACTCAGTAAAACTTTGCCGAGCTTTTAATGAGAGTGCATTCACCTATCCGTATTTAAAATGTAGTGCGTTTCGGAAAATAGACATCATTTCCGTGTTGTCCCAAGCAGTCAAGTTCTGAGCACTCTGTAAGTGTGTATCAGTATCTTGGGAAAAGGGTGATATTTTTATCAACTAATTAAACGACAGACGGAAAGTTCACTGGACTTTGATCAGGTACTTTTATATCTTCCTCTAATTATTTATTTGGGAAACAAAACAGTTTATGCAGATTTAACATTACGTTAAATTTAACGTTAGTATTTAACGTTAGTAAATAACTTACAAGGTGCTGGCCCGAAAAAGGTTCAACATTATGTTTAAATACAAGGTGAAAATTTACGTGTGAAATCATTTTTATCCCGACAAAATCGATGGTTCCCGCAGAATTTGTGAAAGCCGACTTTCACGTGAGCCAAGCCAAGTAAAATCTGTGGAGCCAAGTTTCAAAAACCAATGAACGCTTTGACTAGGAAAAATATTATTGTTTTCCTGATTGATTTTGAAAATTTCTGCGTAGGTTCTAGTTACTACTTAGTTTAAATTTCCGCGCATTGTTTGAGAAAAGTACTATACATTAAGCCTTGACTACAACTTGGACTCACGTAATATGTGTGCCTCGGTTCCGCCTCGGCCTCATTTATATGTTCGTCAATCGATGCCATTTTATTGCTGGTCGCTGCAGTAAGGTACCTACTCCGTACTATACTAAGGACTAAGTGTAAGTACGTAGCAAGTTTTACAGTAATGCCGTGTCAGCCACACGTTAGCGTTCAGTACCGTCCACGGGCGTGCGTTATAGCGTTAATACCGGCGAGGCGGTCGTAATAAACGCTAATGGCATGTCAGGGGTTGTTCCGACGATTGAGCGGTTACTTTTATACTTTTGAGTTCTGATTGCTACACTAAAAGTTTATGTCTGATTATTTTACTGCCTTTTTACAGGCCTGTATGTGCCCTCCGAACTGCATTAGAAAAACGCGTAGGGTGAGGCCACAGAAACTTTTGATAGGCTGATAATGAAAGCTTGATAACGGTGATTATTCAGCTTTACACCTATAAATATGTGTCGTCGGCTTTCGTCGTTTCAGCCGATAGACGTCCACTGTTGGATACCTATATACATATATAGACCTCCTGAAATGACAACCAAACACCACGATCTTGCGCCGCCTTGCACCAGCGACTCCTCGTGACTTTCTTTATGTTTTCCGTGCATTTGATGGGAGGCGATGCGTGAACGCTATTCTAGCACCTTGAGTTCCCAACGTCCATCTATGCTGCGAGCTATGTGTCACTCACGGTCACTTTGGATCTTCTGCGGATCTCCTCAATTCTACGAGTAATTCGACCACGCAAAGATAATCCATACCTAGCTCTCTCCATCGTTTGCTGCGTGACCCTGAGCCTTCTTATGAGGCCCACAGTCAGCGAGCAAGTTTCAGATCTGTAAGTCATCACTGTTCGAAGTTACCATTGACAGAAATTTTCCCAAATAACTTTAAAAGGCAAACCAACGTTAGACCTCATGTGAATTGAATTTTATTAGAGATTTTGGACCCCAAATATGTACTATTGTTTTCCACTTATGCACCCGACACTAATGTCTGGACCTACTTGCGTAATTTATGTTACTGAAAGTTCAGCGCAATACACTTGCAACGATGATTTTCAATATAAACCACTTTGTGACATCAGCCGAGACTACGCCTTCGGTGTTTACATGCAAGTGAGTAGTGAGTTGTCCCATCGTGTAACGCAAAAAGTGACCGTCCTGAGCGTTTTTTCAGGTCGTGCCACTAAATTCCTAGCAATTTGTTCAATTAATTTGTTGATAACAGTAAACAAAGGGTCTAAGCTCGTATCGTGTTGGTACAGAAGAAGTACTCCGTAAATGTTTTTTAAAAAGCATTTAAGTAAAGCTTTTGAGATATTAAAAAGCAAAAAAAGGTTGTTTTCAGCGTCAGGTAGATGTGTACAACACAAATAGACAAAAAGGAGTCGAATTCTCATAGGTTACTACGGTTGGCCTCAGACTACTAAAGTCTGTGCGGTTGGCAAGTTAGCATGGAGTGCCGCACGCACCCCGTACCGCCACGGAAAGTTATTTCCTCTGAATAATTGACAGTCATTACGCTGAACTGATAAGCAATGATAGCGTTGTGTTAAGACTTCTACTAAGTCACCATTAGTCGACTTTACGACCACATCTTTCAGAGACACCAAACAAAATTTCGAATTAGGTCTAAGACTGACAAAGTTACGGACAAAATTAGCGTAAAATTGATAAACTACTCTTTGTTTTGTTTTTAGAAATAGAATAATAAAGAATTCGTTTCGTAAAATAAAGAATTCGTTTACTTGGTAAGCTAGGATCACTGCGTTGACCGCCTGCTAACTTGTCTATTTGCCCTCAGAATTGAGGTCGTGAGAGGGAAATGTAGGCAACGCATCCCTCTCGAAGGAAACGCACCGAGTGCTGATGGCCACATGACCTCTGGCCTCCACGAATTGCTGGTTTTCGGATGAGGAGCTTTAGGGCTCTTCCATGGACAGGCCAGGTGGGTGCCCTTTGCTTCTTTTTGATGGCTTTCAAGGTGACGGCACTCGCTACTCAGATGGCTTCTTGTGATCTGGTGGGACAGCGAAGAATACGGAAATGCAGCCCGTACTCCCGCCGGCGGGTCCGTCGCGGAAACAGAAGTTTATTTTAATCTAGGTAAACAAACCCCAGATAACCCCTGACCGGAGGGATAAAAGAACTTCAAACTTCAAATCCTATACCTTTAAACGAGCAATTCTTGTATATATATTTCTATATAATCTGGATCTCGGAAACGGCTGCACCGATTTTCATGAAATTTAGTATACAAGGGGTTTTGGGGGCGATAAATCGATCTAGCTAGGATTCATTTTTTTTAAATGTCGTATTTACCAATAAAAAAAAATTTTACTCTATACCTGACATCTATTGGCATAAAGTTAAACTATTACAGTAATTTCCTGCTGCCATCTATTGGTGAGTGGCTGTGATATTACCAAGCAAAGCTTGATCAACCAGGTATAATCATTTACTTCATATTTTTTCCCGATAGCTTGAAATCTGGGAAACTAAATGACATCTATTAGCGAATAGTGAAACGAATTTTAATGACCGCGGCCGGCATTTGTTTTAACGAGAATAATATTATAATGCTAAAGGTAAAATATGACTTCTCCCGACATCTATTGGCGAGAAGTTATATTAATTTTTTTATGGAGTCAACGAACTGGGCGCGAAAATTCAAATTTTATTTAGTTTTCTGGTTTAGTGGGCTTATACATCCTAAGTTTATATAGTTTATACACAACATTTATGCATCTCATAGTTGTAATCAAAACTCTGCTCAACAATACTCATTTACCTCATATTGTTTCTCGATATATTGAAAACTAGGAAACAACGTGACATCTATTGGCCAATAGCAATACTATTATAATGGCCCAGGCATCCAACTGAATAAATATGACTTTTTCTGCTGACGTCTATTGACGAGAAGTACTTAATACTAATTTTTTTTATGGAGTCAACGAATTGGGCGCGAAAATTCAAATTTTATTTAGTTTTTGCTAATAGTGGGCTAATAATTATACATCGTAAGTTTATGGCAATGAGTTTTGCGGGCACAACATTAAAAGGGGCAAGGTGGTATTCTCTCGTTCAAAGCTAGCTTCATTCGAAATAATGGGCCTTTGAAATTGGTTTTTAATCGTAGTTTCCCAATATCAAAATTATCGTGCCATCCACAGAGCAAGATAATCCATGGCACAATTGGCAGGGCACTCAGCCGTGATAGCTAGGGGGTACGGGTTCAAGTCACGTTGGCAGCGATAATTTTAAACACTCGAAATAAAATAACTTACGTAATTGGTTGATGTAATGTAAAAAATTAAGTATTAGTATAATATATAAATATTAAACTAATTACACTCGTGATTTTTATTTAAGGAGCACACCACGGGTGTGCTCGCGAAATTCAAATTTTTTGTGGTTTTTCGCGATTTTTAACCTAATAAGACATAATAGGCTTATGGCAGTCAAATTGCGATAGTCCCAATATCTTCTTTACGTATTTATATAAAAATCTCTGCTCGAAAGTGTCGAGTTAAAGAAATTAGTCCGAGATTTGCGAGTTACTCACATAAAACTCGATACTCGGACTAATTTCTTAGAACATTTTTTGCAAAGATTTTGATATAATCATGCAAAGACGATACTGCCATTCTCACAAATGCGTAATTAGCGAACAAATCGCAAAAAAACAATGAAAATTTTGAATTTCGCGGGCAGAGTCGTTGATTTCGCCTTAACGTGAAATCAACGGGTCTGCCCGCGAAATTCAAAATTTTCGTGGTTTTTTGCAATTTGTACGCTAATTAGACATTATAGGCTTATGGCAATCAATTTGCGAGAATGACAGTATCATCTTTACATGATTATATCAAAATCTTTGCATAAAAATGTGTATCCTAGGAAATTAGTCCGAGTATCGAGTTTTATGTGAGTAACTCGCAAATCTTGGACTTTATTCTTTAACTCGCCACTTTCGAGCAGAGATTTTTATATTAACACGTGAAGAAGATATTGGGATTATCGCAATTTGACGGTCATAAGCCTATTATGTCTTATTAGCTTAAAAATCGCAAAAAACCACGAAAAATTTGAATTTCGCGGGCACACCCGTGGTGTGCTCCTTAACCATACTTACGAGTTCATATATATTTTTTTATTATTATGTCGATAAGATCGAAAAATATTTTTTCATATTTCATCATTACATTAGTACCTATGTAATTCATATTTAAATATAGTTTCTACTCCAAATTACAATTTACAAAAAAAAACCGAGCGAAGCTCGGTCATCCAGGTACTTATCTTTATTTGACACTAGCAAACCCGGCGAACTCCGTTTCCCCACCAGATGGCTTCGTTTTATATAACATTTTTTTTTAATTTTTAATTTTTTTTAATTTTTCCTGAATTTTATTTGCTATAAACCTCACGGAGCCCGACACCTTTCCAACGAATGCAAAACCGTGGAAATCGGTTCGTGCGTTCTGGAGTTATAGCGTCAGGAAGGAAAACCCGACTTATTTTTATATAGTAGAGAAAGAATAGCTCTTTTAAAGATCAAAAAGCAATGCTTCTCAAATCAAAAATAATTAATTCATAACCCAAAACACAACCTAGTACAAGTTAAAGATCTCTCGAGTGGCAACCACTATGCTATGATTCGAAGGAACACAGACTTTAAATAACAAAGTACAAAAAACTCGATAAAACATTAGAAGTTGCCCCAACTAGTGAGAAATAAATCAGTAAACACAGGCGAGTCGAAAGGTGCCTGGGTATCTATTTCACGCACCCTGCGTAGTTGTGCCGACTCTGCTGAGGTGTGGCGGTGGCTGCACGCACTTCTTGTACACTCGTTTGTGCTTGAGATAGTAACTTGATCAAGTTGCTTGCTTTGCGCTTTGTTTTGTTTGAAGTTGCTTCTCAATAGTAAGAAGAAAGCATACAAATGAAGCCTTATTCGAGTTACGGTTAGTAAAACTTAAAAATCTGGGGAAAAATATTGTAATTGCCTGTATATCCTGAGCATGTTCATAATTCGTACTATACGTACATAACTTAGGACACTACCGAACGATATAGTGCATCAAAACCAAAACAGTCATTGCACACATACAGGTAGGTACTAAATTGCTAAAATGTAAGAAAGATAACTTTAAAATGAAATTAAATAAAAATTATTATTGTTAACAGTGATACTTAAATGTCGACATAAAACTAGATAATTGCTAACAGTGGCAAATGTTTACTTAAAATGGGATTACGAAGGTTTCAACGCGTAATTAATGCTTGCTTTTTAAAGGGCTGTTTTATGGCGCTTTTCTATCCTTTTGAATTCGTATCTAGGTATGTTCAAGTAGTTGTACAGGTGTGACTCGCTCAAGTAACTCGCACGACGCAAATTTTAGGGGAAAGTCATGAAATACAGCAAGTTGTGCAATTAGGAACGCACGCGAGGCGCCGACGTCGCCGCCTACCCCGGGGCGCTCAGGGGGCTGGGGCGTAATAACGGGCGCCACGCATAGTGTTAAACTGCCATATTGATTGAGTTTACTAATATCTACTACTTTCCACTTTCTTACGATTACCATCTTGATACTTGAGGTTTAATTAAAAGTTCTAAGCTAAGGTATACATAATTTAGTATGCATAGCAGAGTTTCTTGCCCGTTCTTCTTGCCCGTTCGTTGCAATACAACTTTCCGCACATGGCGGAAGTGTTTGTCATTTCGCATAAGCCTGTGCCTATAAGTTAGACCTATGTGAAAGAATAAACATTTTGATTTTGAACACGTCATACTTATAGATACTAGTTTGTATGGTTGTTAAAAAAATCAGCCAATTGTTCGTTTAATCCAAAAATTATGCGAGCAAATTACAAATACATGAAATGCTTGAAGCGGAATGGCGATTAGGTACGCCGACGTGGTGCGTACGAAAATAGTGCATTGAGTAACAGTTTCATGAACAGACGACATCAAACTATTTCTTGATAAACAACTTTTGTAACAGTGACTCACGCAGTTACTCTATTTTTTTATATGAATAAAATGGCGAGACAAGAGTAACTGTTCACCTGATTTTATATGTGAAACGCGAGCCTATGTTATAAAAGGGCAATATCATACGCACTTTACTTGTCTTCCTTAGGTCTTGTCATGCAAAACGTTTGTCTTCAGAATTAAAGTAATGCTTAACAAATTACTCCTTCACGGCGATAGGTATACCTATTTCTCTATGTCAGTACCTACCCATTCGGATGGTCTCAGTTAGTAAATCCCTACCACCTGGTAAAAATATATACTTTAGTAAGCACTCAGCAGCCAGTCAAAGGTACCTAATAGGATCCAATCTCAATAAATCCCGTGACTTCCGCCAGAGAACTGTCATTCTCATAAGTACATTTTTTGAATTGCCTTCCACTGTGACGAATGGTCTGCAGGGCTAGACAAAGTAACTTGGCGTTAAGAGGCCTGTGAACTACAATGTCTCCATTCATTCAAAATAACAAATCATTAGTCATTCGTGCATATTTCGATCATGTTGTGGTGTTATTCGGATTCATATAGTAATAATCTATGCTCCTGGCCATATTTGGTTCGAAAATACTTCTTTAAACGAAATAATAATCAATTTTGATCAAAATTTTTATAACTTTGGTCGAGTTCCGTAATACCAAAAATTATGAATGAAAACTTGTAACTTTGTTTATTAACTGGTGTTTTTCTTTATCTGGACAATAGAAACTGGTGCTCCTGAAATAATGCGACCGTGAGATAGTGTTGTTTTTATTACAAAACAAATAAGCACAAAACATGTTTTCTGCTTATTTGTTGCTTTGCTTTTTACTATTTATATGAACCCGAATAACACCACAACATGATCGAAATTTGCACGAATTACAAATGATTTTGGTATTACGTTTGTATGGGTGACATCGCGAGTTAGTGGACTCTTAAGCGTTGACGACAGTAGAAAAACCACGTGACCGAATGAAAACAAATGAAAGCAGACTCTACTCTATGCTTAGCGTTGTTCACTGTTGGCTGTCAATTGTCATACAAAGTACGCTTATCTACAACGTCTGCGAGAACGCCAGAGAGCGTTCAAATTGTCGTAGGTAGTCGATTTTCTAAAACAGCGTGTTTTCCTCTATTCGGTCACGTAGTTTTTCTACAGTCGCGTGGTTTGTCCATACATTTTTATCTACTGTCGTGAACGCTAAACGACTGTTACTTTGTCTAACTCCGCTGGTCTAGTGGAAGGCTTCTGGTTACCAGCAAAGATGCACCGCGAAGCGATTTAGCTTTCCGGTGTGATGCTGTGTAGAAGTAACCGTTAGGAAGCTATCAACCCCTTACAAGTTAGTACAATAACATCTTCGCCTGCATAGTATTCGTTTCCTAACGTCAGGTGAGATTGCAGTCAATACTAATTTGTAGCCATAAAATAGCAGCATAGCAGTGATAGCTGAGTGGTTCTGACCTCTGCCTCTCATAAGGAGGTCGCGGGTTCGAATCCTGGGCACGCACCTCTGACTTTTCCGAGTTATGTTCGTTTTAGGAAACTAAATATCACTTGCTTAGCGGTGAAGGAAAACATCGTGAGGAAACCTGCATGCCTGAGAGTTCACAGAAATGTTCTCGAAGGTGTGTGAAGCCCGCCAACCCGCACTTGGCCAGCGTGGTGGGCTATGGCCAAACCCCTCTCAGTCTGAGAGGAGACCCGTGCCCAGCAGTGGGACGTAAAAAAGGGTTGAGAGAGAGTCATAAAAAAAGTCTAGAAGTCTTAAAAGTAACGAGCTGCCAATGAGTTAGGAGGCGGCGCTATGCCGCCGGATGCGGCAACTGCGGCGCGGGCGCATGCCGGCGACAGTACGGAGTGTGTCTCCACTGAAATAGACATTACACTAAGCCGACAGTGGAGGGGGGCCATTATACGCTTCCGTCCACCACGTGGCGCTTACGGTGTTTTTTTTATTACAATATTACATTTTAGAAATGATTGGGTTTTTATACTGATTCATACTAGCTTATTAATGTAACAGACTCACTGGTTCATACATTTAATGATTCGGTAATCTCAGATGCAAGATAAATAGGTGTTTTTACTAAAATTCATAAATTATTCCAAATGTTTACTCTTTAAAATCATCTCAACCCCTTTTTACGTCCCACTGCTGGGCACGGGTCTCCTCTCAGACTGAGAGGGGTTTGGCCATAGCCCACCACGCTGGCCAAGTGCGGGTTGGCGGGCTTCACACACCTTCGAGAACATTTTTGTGAACTCTCAGGCATGCAGGTTTCCTCACGATGTTTACCTTCACCGTTAAGCAAGTGATATTTAGTTTCCTAAAACGCACATAACTCGGAAAAGTCAGAGGTGTGTGCCCAGGATTCGAACCTGCGAGCTCCTTATGAGAGGCAGAGGTCAGAACCACTGAGCTATCACTGCTTACAATCAGCTTAACTTAATTCACTGAGATACAATGTTTCGAATACGCAGTCCCTGAAACAAAATCTATGTAGAAAACGTAGATTTTCCCCACTTGCGATGGGGAGCACTAAAACGGTACACGGTTTACCGTAACATCTACGTGAAGATTAAGAACCTGTGTATCTGAAACAGTGAATACGTGGCATTTACTGAATGACAGACTCTACTTTACCACCTGTTTGGTAAGCAATTTTGCAGCGAGAAGAACACGCAAGAGACTTAGCACTCGCACTTCGAAAAAGACACGATTTCGTTCCCAACCTAAAGGAAGAAGAGGATAATATAGAATGGGGTCTTACACTACTTTTGAATTTGATAAAAAATATTACTTTATTATAAACTAGGATAAAAATAATAACGTGCAGTGAAAGAAATATTAAAATCCAACGAAGATTTACAAAGTTACAGGCGTTTAAACTTTGGAGTGGGGGGATCTTCTATCCCTTTCTCGCAAAACGAAAATTTGTATGAAGCCGCACGAAGCTACTATGGCATTGGTACGGTGTGACGTCACAATGTCTCTGTTGCTATCTCTGTCTAATCACAAATCTTTAAATGCTTATAACTTTTTTGTTATTTGATCGATTTAATTAGTTCTTTCAGTGCACGTCATTATTTTAATTCTACTTTATAATAAAGTAATAAAAAAATTGGAGTCAAATACCCTATTGTTGACACCTGTCAGTACCTTCTTCATCACTTCTCCTAACGCTGTTATCCTCCGGGTAACAGACCTCGAGGTGGACAATGTATGTTATTAAACTATTAAAAAAGCACGTGGCACCCCGGCAGTGCGGTGTCGCGAGTTGAAAGGGTTTTTCCCCATCTCATAAAAAAATCCCAACGTGCCTAAAGAAGTTTTCACTTCAAATACACCGCAGTTGTGTAAATACATGTTAAGCAGATGAGACAAATCCACCATCGAATTTTGAATACCAAAGAAATAAAGAATGTGAAATACCTACGATAGTATTAATCTGAAATAATAAATTTTATCACTCGGTACCGCTACACTACATGCAATAGCTAAGTAAAATGATGCAACTGGAGTTATAGCGGCTATAGCATCGTAATCTATACAAAACACTGAGTACTCAGCCAACGAGAGTGGGAAAGAACCCTTCTGCCAATGGGTGAGACGAGTCATAATCTTTATCAATGAAACTGTTTGGACAACAATAGCAAAATTAGCCACGACTATAGATAGTAATTAAACTTATAAACTTTTTATTTATTATTTATTTATTTAATTGGCATACATGACCACATATCAAAAATATAGTTAAAATGCCCTGTCAGGGCGTAGCAAATTGTCCTTAATCTAAACAATATTTTATGCCCATACCTATACGAGAAATAAGAAGAAAAACATGCTATGAATTCTTATATAAGTTAAACAATATTTGAACATTTTATACATCCTTCCTTCCTTTATTCAGCGCATCCTTATAAAGTAGAACACTTATTGCAAAATAATGAGATTCGAATATTTTTCTAATGCAGGGGGTATCTGACATCTGTCACCACTTGTTCTTGGCATTGGCAGCGCAGCATAATAGACATTACAAAAATGGGAAATGCTTTCCAAAAAACCAACTCCAAATGCCACTACAAAGAGTGAAATAAATTTTAATGTACACCAATTCAAAGTCGGGCGATTGTCGATAACTTTGTCGTTTCTTCGCACATCTAGTAAGTACGAAGGACGATTAGTGATTGTACGAAATTTTGCCCGACTTCGAATTGGTGTACATTAAAATTTATTTCACTCTTTTTAGTGGCATTTGAAGTTGGTTTTTTGGAAAGCATTTCCCATTTTTATTTTTTACTTTTTAGTGGAAAGAAACAAAATGCACAAGACGTCGTAAAAATACCCAAATCGCTTAAGAGGTGTGTCTATAAAATCTGAAAAGTTCCCTCAATTTCACCAAGATCCCATCATCAGATCCTGACTTGATGACCATAGGACAACTTGGAAAATATTACTCTTTCAATTAATACCCAAATTGTTTCATGTATCCATATAAAAATTGAAGAGTTCCCTCTATTTCTTCAGGATCCCATCATCAGATCCTGACCGGTTTAAAATGGGACCATCTGGAAACAAAACCCTTTAAAAAAAAAAGAATTTTTCAAATCGGTCCCCGCGTCTTCAAGTAATCGGTGAACATACATAGATAAAAAAAAAGATTCCGACGAATTGAGAACCTCCTCCTTTTTTTGAAGACGGTTAAAAATAAATTTAAACCAGTGATACATAATATTACGATTTACGAGTACATGTTTGTGTTCTTCTAGGAAAAAACAAGATGGCGCGGACGCCTGCCGCCATTGTCCCTTACTTAGTAGCTTTATTCCACTCGTTGTTTGTCTGAGTACTTATTGGCGTAAACTCGTGGAAGAGCCGGTAAGTAGGTACCGGTGGACGCGAGCGGACATATTTCACGCGGTGAAGCAACGCCGCTGTCTCCAACCAAAATAATACTAAATGAGTGTGGGTGGGATGCACTCGATTGCTGGGAAGTGCGAGCGCACACAGCGCGTGGATGCGGCGTTATAGTAATCATGCATTTAATATGATTCACCGTGCGACTGTCAAATATCAAACTAAGTCGTAACTCTTTATCATTCGGATTCCACTCCTACTTTAACAGGCTTACGAGGTTTTACTGTGATCTTAGCTGCGGTATTCTTTGTTTTTGAAATAGCACCTGAGGTAATTTTTGTCAAATTACCAATACGTAATCAACCATACGATATTAGTTCTAAGTTGACCTTCCACCTCCAAACTTGAGCCATAGATAATAATATAACAATTTCAACTTGATAACCTTTCCCAGTCTTGAAAAAAAAACGTACAAATGGACTACCGCACAGATCTCCAGATATGTAACTTAAAAAATAAAGATTCTGACGAATTGATGGAACCTTTTTTTTTATGTCGCTTATAAAGTGGCTGTAGTCATTTTAGCTACTTGATATTTTTTCCCAGTCCTGCAAACATGGTTTATAGTCGGCGTACAAACATCGTACAAATGGACTACCGCACAGACCTAAAAAAATTGAATAATTGAATTGAAAAATCTTTGAAAACTGACTGTGGTCGTCATTCTATTGTAATTTGTTTTTGAAGCATATTGCTCCTTCCTGATAACAGTAGCCTTGTCCAGATGATTTCAATCGTATAGTAAAGATACTACGTAGATACTTGATCTGCAGGACTGGTACAAGCTGAATAAATTTCTTTGCCGCATAGTCTAAGCACGTAGAGTAACGGAAAACAAGTAATTATGTCGAAACCCTCGCATAATAATTGAATCTTGTGTTACCCTGCTACCTAGGTGGTCGATCGCGCGAAGTAATCACGACAAAAATGCCGCATCCGTATATCCGCGGTAATTTTTCCGAGCTCCTCGTAATTTTATATGGCTCAGTAAAGTTTATCTTGGTTCTAAGATTATTCACGAGTCCGTTGAACGATATATTTACACTTTTTACTTTTACTATTCCTCCTTTCGCTCCAGTAACACGTTCGGGTCATATTGCTTTGATTCGTATTTTTAGCGTCATGGTGCCGCGCGTAAGATGAATTTACTTTGGCATAATTTTAAATCTAGTATTTTACCGCAATTAGGTTTATATACCAAATCGGCTTTTGGGTAAAGGGAGCCAACGAAAGTCGAAAACCTATCGCTGTGAAGGTAGGTGCTATTTTTGTTTGATCCTAATATGTAAAAACTAGAAATAGTATGGAGTACCTATTTATTTGAATCTTTCATAGAGTTCATTATTATTATTAAAAATAAGAGCAAGTGCCGTTTTATAGACAGAAAATTCCTAGGGCATACACGTCCGTTAGGGGAAACAGAAGGGTTACACCCACCAAAAACTGTCTGTTTCCACGGCGAACCTGTTGGCGGGAGTACGGGATTCACTGTCGTATTCATCGCGCTCCCGCATACCTAGGCAATATTCTCAAATCACCAAGCTATCATCACATCAGGCATATGTTTTGCATTAGGAGATTATCATACAGTGTCACAAGCAAAATATGTACAGTAAGGGAACGAAAAGGTTCGTCAATTTTCAAACAGATTCGTTTGCACTAGTCGATTGTTTTGGTATGTTGACACTATAGAATCTTGCAGTACTAGTGCAAGCGAAAATCGACACTAAGGTGACGAACCTTTTCATTCCGCGACTATACTCATATCAACCTATTATAAATAGCATATATTGTACTAACAGTACAATAATAGTACAGCGTTTTATTTCTGCCGCCCTGTAATCTGTCGCCCTCGCACTGAATCACGTCTGTAATGATGCTATTTCCAGCACTTACTACTGGGATTACATTAAAGATGCGTTCCTACCCGGTATCTACCTATCTACTTACATCCAATACAAAATCTTTGAATCTGGAGCCACATGTACTTATCTATTTATTATCACTTTATTATAATCTACAGACACTACTTGATTCATGTTTCCTTTAGTACCTTTCCGTAGAGATCTACGATTTCGCATTGTGAAGTCAACATCTCCTGAGGATGTCCCGGTGTCGGGACGAAACGTGCGTCGAAGAAAGTGATAGAAAATTGTGTGTGGTGTTTCATGTGGGTAGTGTTCCTGCATATTGCACCATAAAATCCTTTCAAGTAGCGGATAATAGCAAAACAAATTGATCTGTCCTGCAAATTATGGATTTCCGCAAAATAACGCCTGCTTCCATTCAATATTTCCGTAGATGGATAAATAATAAATAATTTACCTTTTATTGAGATTGAGATTTTTGAAGACTGAAAAGACACGAGTGGAGCCGTGGTTTAAAGCTAGTACTTAAATATAATATTTCTAAATGCGAAAAATGGTTGCAATAAAAATACATTCCTCGACTATAGGAGACGATCGCGGTGGCAAAGATGGCGTCTGGCGACATAACGGGAAGCGGTCTGCTCACTTACTTGTAGCTTCTTTATCCACAGGTCAAATGGCCGAACATTACCCGAAATCTATGCTGCTTTAAACAGGTCTACAGCCTTGGTTGATCATTAATTGACCGCATTCCTCGGAACTTTGGATTTGCGGCTATTTAGATGCTTTCATTAAGTAGGGTCAATGTGGGTAAATGTAAACAGAGGTTAATGGAAACGCATTCAATAATTTTGTAGTTTTAGTTAATATCAGTTTCAGAGTGTAACGAAACACATCTAAAGTCTTTTGTCTGAAAATGTCTGAATAGACTATAGATGCGTTTCCATTTACAGTGCGACAAGGCTATTTTGGCGCGTGGCCAAAGTCTGAACTAATGCCGCTATCTGGTGCTACTGTTTGATAGTTCGCTCTGTCAGTATATGACTATTGTATGTTAGATTGTTTTTGCTTACTATTAACTATTTTAAACTAAAATTGAAGTAAAATTGAGATTTTATTTTATGGCTGCCTTTGTTTTGCAACAGCGCCCTCCTTCAAGTGCCAAGAGAGCCTTGTCGGACTGTACCTATGTTTACATTTACCCACATTGAGTATACATACTTTTCCTTGGATATTTATTGTATGCTAGCGGACGCACGCGGCTCTGCGCTGCGTGAATTTCAGTTACCTATTCACAATTCTTGTAGAATCCATGGCTTTGTCCGGGATAAAATAATCCAAGATAAAAAGTAAATCCTAGATAGATATAATCCAGCCATTTTCATATCAAATCGGTTCAGTAGCTGCTGTGTGAAGGAGTATTTCTCCGTACAAACTTTTGAACTCCGATTGTGACCTTTGTGCATTTTTAGGCCTCATGAGGGTTCTGTACTATCAGGAACCATTCCAACCAAAACACCTCTGCCCACCAAAGGTTACGAGCAAAAAATAACGTCTGTCGTATAGGAGCCTCCCTTAAATATTTATTTTATTTAATTTAATATGTGACTAAATTTTATGTGAATATTTTAAGCATCTACCTACTGCGGTTATCAATATCGAACAAAAACATGCAAAAAATCGCGTTTGTTGTAAGGGACCTTTAAATATTTAGTTCAAGAAGAAGTAGAAGATATTTAGTTCAAGAATCGACTATTTTGTGAGTTACTCACGTCCATCTTGATAATATTAGGACTAATTTCTTAAAATGGTCGTTTTTATCAGAAGTAACCCTTTGCTCTAAAAATACATTAGACACCATTAGATATACTCGTAGGTAGGTTTTTTTCGGAAACTTCTCTGAAAGTGGGTATAAAGAGGTATAAAAGGCTAGATAGATATGATGGCATTCTGTGTGCAGTGTGGTAGAGGTAGAACGGTGGGTAGCTGGTAGGTACTAGTTAAAGAGTGAATAGGCATCTCTTCTAGATAAGCGATAAACATCCTTATTTTAACCGACTTCAAAATAAAGGAGGAGGTTCTCAATTCGTCGGAATCTTTATTTTTTTTCATTCTCATGTCCTTGTCATAAGGAGGTAATAACGTGCACAATTTAAATAAAACTCTAACTAGATGCGTATGAACTTACGAAATAAATCTTAGATTAAATAAGCATAAATATATATTGTGAAACAAATAATCTCAGCTTAGAGATACAATTACCACTTAAACGTATCTCACTCGTGATAAATAACTTATGACTAATGCCAGAACTATACCAAAAAAGTGTCGAAAGAAGCCTATAGTTAATCCAGCGACTGGAAACCGGTAATGTAAAAATAAAATCGAATATGATCTCGACAATTGCAGGCATGTCCGGCGCAAGTATTACTCATCGTAATGAGTAAGTGAGTAAGCTCGGACTTGCTCTCGTGTCTCAGGACTGGTTGAAATTAATTATCCATACTTCCTCCATAGTTCTCAGGATTATAATAAAATCTGCTCTAAGGCAAGAGACTTTATAAGTAGCTTTTCAGTTTTCAACAACATTTTAAGAGACACCTAAGCCCTTAGGTGACAGTTGTTGTAAGTGAAAACTGTCACCTATCAGGTTAGGCGTTTCTTAAAGTGTTGGTGAAAACGAGCATTCATGGAAATAATCAGACTAATGTTATAATGGCGAAAGTTTCAATGTAAGTAAGTGTTTATGATTGTCACTTACTTCCTCACATCGCAACTATATACTAAACTAATTCAGCTGAAACTTGACATAGAGATTGATTCTACTAGGATTAACTTATATTATTACTTACAACTACCACAAAAACCCAGAAAATGCCTATATAATCTTCTCTTGAAGGCACCCAGGTCCCAGGTTGTACTTAGTTGGGAACACAGAAGCTGGAAGCGGTACGTACCAGAAACGTGGAAGAAAAACGTTTCCTTGGACATCAACCGCATAAGGATGCCCACTTCTCTCGGCGTCTTGCGGTTTATGGTAGAAAAGGTGGAGGAGGTACTAGATTGTGGAGTTCTTGAGCACACTCTCCAAAGTAGCTAGTTTTTATCCAAAAAATTCTAATTTTGCCACGGTATTGTATAAACCCAAAATTCAGCAATTTTTCCAAAGCATTTTAATAAGTAAATCGGTTTGGACTATCTTACATCAGCGGCAGTTTTACTTATTTGTCGCGCACCGCCAACGTGTGTTTTAGCAGACAGGATATAAAAACATCCGAGTGATTTCATAACTATTCCATTTTACCACTTTTGGGTGAGACATAAAATGTATTGCGCGCCATAAAATACTAGTTTAATTTGCAATCACTCATCAATAATGCTGATCGTCCATTAGAATGCATACATAGGATACTGCAATAGCACAGCGCACGGGATGTACTATTATATTGAGATCAGCAGTTGAAGTCATGTTACATTATTATGTTACATAGGTTATATTTTATTATATTACATAATAAAACACTTCAATGGAAAATCAGCCTCTGAGGCCCTAGCACTCAACAGGAAAAAACTGTGCATCTTAGTAGGGGCGCTTACAGGGCACTGTGGTCTCAATCGACACGTCATGTTAAAAGTGAAAGACAACACTGGCGAAACCTGTTAATTATGCTCTAGAGTTATAAATAATGCAGTCAATATGCGATAGTTACGCTCTTCGCTCGTGATTCTCGCACATATCTAATGGGAGGCCAGCCTTATCAATCACTCACCAATAAAGGAGGTCGTCGGAGCTTCAGCCATGTAGGACATTAATAGGCAATTACATTAATATGTCTCGGGTTCATAAAAGAGGCTCTATGAGATAGAAATCAGGTTTGTAAATACTGTTAGCGGTCATAATGTAATTTCATTAATTATTTCACGTCTAATTAGCTCCGGGCCCAATATATCACGGAAGAAAGCCATAACACACCACCCACAGTCCGCAGTGCAGCCTTCACAAAGCCTACCGACGACCGGCTAGGTTTAATTAAAATAAATTAAGCCAATCAGGTGAACTGATGGACCACGGGTTACGTTTACATACCATGGAAACGATTGTGGTTTAAATTATTTTGGAGGAAATGCATATCAATGTATATTAGCTTTTCCTAGGAAAATAATTGATGAACTTAAAATAATGTTATAGAATTAAGCAAAACACCGCTGTAAGATTTTTTTAGTCTTATTAAATATCGTGAGCAATAATATGCAGACAAATTACCTGATTTTAAGTAGAAATCATTGCCTATAAACATCTTAGGCTTTGGAAATATTTAAGAATGGAAGCAAGCAGATTTTTTTATACGAAGCAAATCTGGCTAATGTTTGATGAAAACTCAATGTGGATGAAAATTGTTTAATTCGTAACAATTGGTTTAACAAAAAATATAATTAAATACGCCAATTCCTCATTTACTGATTTATAATTTTTAATTTAAATCGTTCAATGTCCACAGCGAAAAAAAAACATTTATCGGTAGCAAAAAATATTAAAATATCGTCGCGACTTTTTGCAAGCGAGCTTCATCTAGTCAACATTATGGACCATATTCTGACAGATTGACGACTTTTCTAAACATGTTAAAATAAATTCTATACTATTAATCTTGGGAGTGTTTATTTGCTTTATAATTAAGAAAATCTTTACTAATTCTCTCCTGATAAATAGTAAAGTAACTTTATTTCTTCAAAATATAAAAATGTAAATATTTTTAATGCGATATTAATCTTCTCGCCATATGCCTACTTAAATCATCATGGAATTAGCACAGATTTTTAATAATCATAATTTAGGGCCAAATTTTTATAGAGCTTCAATTTTCTTATTTCAGACAGCAAGGGCGGATTCAGGATATTTTTCTGAGTGGTTCAAATGCCGGGTGAAAGTGACTCATTTTCCGAGAATACAGCTATAAATAAGTACAATAAGTGATACTTAAGTAAGTGATAATTTCTTGCCAAAGCGCCAAAAGCAGAACACATCTTAATGGTTTTCGCACAGGAAAGAGTAATAGGTATAAACTTACTGCGACTTTGATCTAAAGCATATTTATTTTTATACCAATCGCATTTGAGAGTTTAAATTGAGAATAATTGGACGTGAATTGGACTTACCTTTGACGATATAACCGTCAAGCAGGGCGAGGTCTCCTGCGAAACAAAAGACAAGTGGCCTGCTTTAATTGCTTTTTGGAAAAAGGAACACGACATCCAAAAGTTAGGTTTTGGGCAAACAAAAAGAATGGGGCAATTCAGCTTTAGATGAATAATAAATAGAAGCGAGTTAAAGCAATAAAATACGTGTAATTGTAATAAAACAATTTTAATCGTTACTCATTCTTTTGATACAAATTTTCATTAGTAAGTCAAAATATTAGTCTTCATAAGCCACGAATATATGTTAGTCAATCAATTAAAAGTATAAGAGGACATAATATTACATTAGGTTTAATGCCACACCGTTTACCTAGAGTAGGGAGTCCCTCATGGATTGAGTGTATACAATTTTACAAACAATTCCCGAAGTATATTTTCGGTTCACCTTTATAATTAGAAGGATCTGTTCAAAAACATCGAATAATGCCAGGGTTACTGTGTAATTCAACAATTTCTAAATGACTAAGATACCTAATTGAAAAACTAGATAGAGTAAGTACCTACTCCGTTTATTCTTGATGCTTTTAGTACTTGGCGGTAGTAGAGTCACAGATAATATAATATGGTAGAGTTTTGATTTTTCACGAGATTTACGTAGATGAAACCGCGGGAAAACCTACTATGTAATATGTATGCACAAGAATGCAATATGATGGAAGCAAAATTAATTCAATTGCATGAGTCAACAGAGCTTTCGAGTTTCGACTAGAGCATGAAGCTTCCAGGAAAAAGCTGCGACGCATACCTGCAGGGTTGGGAGGAAAATGCGTCAGCCTCGCGCATGTTGCGAGGAAACTTTAAATAAGTGAGTCACTCAGCTGACGGTGGAAAGAGCTTTGCTCAGAGTATCTCTACGTGATCAAATCAGAAATGAGGATATTCGTAGTACCAAAGTCACCGACATACGAGTACGAGTGTCTCAAAGTGTTGTGAAGCTGAAGTGGTAAGGGCACATAGCACGCAGGACCGATGCACGTTGGGGACCTAAGGCGTTGGAGTCGCCACCCTGACTAAAAAGTGCAGTGTTGGCAAACCATCAATCAGATGGACTGACGACATTAAGGTAGTCGCGGGGAGCTGCTGGAGCCGTAGATGTTTACCGGCTAAAGCAAATGAAGGAATAAAATTGAATAATTGAATTCACAACATAAGAAAACCATTAATTTACCTCCCTATCCTACCTACCTTAGAAAAATAGGTCCTTCCAGACAGACGGCTAGAAAGACGTTTAGCAAATCACTTCCAAAAAGGTTCAGCAACTTTTAACTTCGAGGTATAAAAAACCGATGGAATAAAAAACGTATGTGTACCAAAAACATTATTTGTTCTTGCAAAGTGGAGGGCCAATCGTAATTGGTAGTTGTTATGAATTACGAGCCAAGGTTTTTAAGATCGACCTTGTAAGTCGTGAGTCCACAAAAACCGACATTTAAACTATTCCAAAAACTAATAAATAACACAAAGGTTACCTTATAGTCTATACTTATCTGTGAATACCTAGGCTAGGTCAGTATACCTTTATAATAAATACGTTTTTGGCAAGGCCCCAATCTAAAAACATACAGATGTTCAATTAGAAGTACCTACTTGAGGGGTTGAGTGAGCACTGCTGTGGTTCTTAGTAACCCAATGGTTAAAACCTCTGTCTGCGTTGTTGCCTCCTTCATAATTTGCGCATTAGACTACTTGTCAGTTGTCACTAACCATCAGGTGAGACTTGCAGTGTCCAAAAGCTAGTTTAAGTATAGGTTAATTTTAATACTACTTTAACTGTAGAGTCCATCACAATCACAACAACATAAGCTTTAAGATCTTTACACTTGTGTAATTATTATTATATTTTATGATATTTATTATGAATTACGTATGAACATATCAAAAGCAGTGACTCGGAAGATTATTAAGACATGATTACACTCACTTTGAATATTATATGAATAACCATGTTACCGCCCCTGCAGGTATGCAAATTACACTAAACAAAGATTTTCTACAGGCAGATATATCTTTCAAGTAGGTACTAAAACTTTCAGGACAAGAAAAATGTTGTAAAATCCAAACTACAATCTACATAGGTAAACGCGAAAAATGTTTCTTTCGCCCGTAATTTGCTCATGAATCGCGGTAGAAAATTCTTCCTTATTCTTTGTCTACTTCACGAAAAAATCTTCGGTGGGCATAATATGACAGTGAAAGACTTTAGAAGGGGCAAGAATTTCTTTATTTACACATTTACTTTTCTGAATACCTCCTAATTCCTACCAATCTCAGTAATCATTATAATCAATTATTCTGAGTTAGGTCGCTTTGACCGAGAGCACGCGATGTGAACTTAAACAAAACAAAAAGGTACATTACAAATAGACACGGACGGATGGACAAAAACGTGGCGCAATTATCTACTAGAACGAGTATTTAGCGGTAAAAACAATTGCCTTTATTGCTATTAAACGCTACGAATAATTACTGCCAAAACGTTGGTAATGGATAGGTATGGAAAACACACAAAAAGTTGAGACATTAAAAAACAGGCACTCGTAAAAATCTATTTGAAATAGCTAGGTAAGTAAGTACTTATTACATCTATGTATATTTGAAAATTGAAATAAACAAAGCTCTATAATGCAAAAAATATTTTATAAACTTAACATCTTGGTAAGATGCTGCGGTGTTGGAGGCAAACACATCCCTAGCTTAGTAGACTTATCTTTGTTATCGTACAGTTTATAATAATTAATAATTCGGCTAGTAGCTTAGTGTTACAGGTGGATTATGAAAAACTGCCATTTATGAAATCTTGAAAAAAAATACCAAAATTGAAATTAAATCCAAGCTTTCGTTTGTAGGAAAATATCATATTGTATGCTTATTGAGTTTATTGTTGACTGTCTCAAATCTCAATTCGATTATTTATACGTAGCTTAACTTCAATCCACGAAGACACGCCCCACTCCTTTCCAGCTCCTTACGAATGGGATGCATCTTCGTGGATTGATCTAGCTGTAGTAAAAGTACGGTTTTCCATAATTTACAGCATACCTACTTCTTATAATCCGTCCCTCTCCCTCAAGCCCTCTGCTGTTCACAGGTACAGAATGCTAGGGATTTGGCCATAGTCTATACACACCTATAAATTGCCTATAACCTACATGTCGTTAATTTTTAAGGTTCCATACCAATTTGGTAAAAATGGAACCCTTATGGTGAGACTTTCTCCGTCCGTCGGTCCGTCCGTCCGTCCGTCCGTCCGTCCGTCCGTCTGTCACACTCGATTATTTCAGTAACTATCGAAGCTATCGACTTGAAATTTAGAATAGTTATAGGTATTAGTGAGCGTGGTGGCGCTAGTGGTGTCATGTCAACAAGTAATTCCGTGATTTAATTGAAAATAAAATTAAAAAACAGTGGTATATAACTGATTTGAAGTTAAAATTAGTTGGTGAACGGTGTAAATGTTGTGTACAAGTATTATCTAACGTATTTGACACAAAATTAAAAAATTCTGAAGTCATTTAATTTCATAGTGAGCGATCGGATAACCTCAAAACAAAAAGTGTCCTCCACAGCTGCTTACAGTAATTCATAGTCATATATAGGTATAAATCCAAACAACGCCAAGATATATGTAAAAAAAAAACATCATTTTTTTACTAAAAACGTGAAGAAAAACAGTAAGCAATGTGTACCTATATTTTTTATAAAACAACGGATATGCAACTGTAAGTACGAGTAGGTACTAAGTACTACTTGATAAAGAACCTACTGACCAACGATTAAAATGATGTGGTTAAGATCTATGTAATATAACAGAGGACGAGAAATAGCTGTAAATAAAGTGCAAAATCATTGAACGAAACACCTGGAAACACCCACGGCAGCGACGCGTTCTACCAGCCGCATATTTTTGATATTGTATGCGAGTTGTCATTCTGAACGGGCATCGAATAACCTATGCATAAGGCAACCTACTAATAATCATATGTGGAAGTAAAATCTGTATGTGGAAGTACCTAAATAGTGCAGTGTGAAGTATCAGTTGGTATATTTTAATACATAATATATTTAACAGTGATATTTTCGTAAAACGGCTGTATATTGATTTATGCCTAGTGACTGGAAATAAGTTTAAATACGAGTAGGTAGGTATCCACTAGTAGTACTTATTAAGTAAGTAAATAAATCTTAATTTCACTAGGCTTGAGATTATAACATGGTATACCTAGTAGGTATCTTTGTTTTTTTTATTTGTAAAAAGAAAATATTGTAACAATTATTATAACAAAATTAGTGTAGAATCATAGATATTAAATAAAATATAGATATTGGAAACTTGTTTATGTATGTACCTATACTATATAGGATAGGTATGTGTATAGTTCTTAAGGACTTATATAAGAAGATACTAGGTATACCTAATATATGTATTTTAGTTATTACTCTCCACCACCATTTAATTGAAAAATAGTAATAATTTGAATTATTGGTTGCCTGCATTATAAACACCAAATGTTCTTGTTCTTTTAAAACACAACTTATTTACAATTATTTTTATATTTTTATTATCTATTTGTTTATTACTTAAAACGGGGGCTTCGAATTTTCAAAATGAAATAACAATATTGAATGGGGTATCATATGAAAGGGCGTTACTTGTGTATTCTAAAACCGATTTTTATTTATTTTTATGCTTGATAGTTTTTGATTTATTGAGCAAACTGTCGAAAAAAATACCGTTCCCCCCACCCCTTATCTCCGAAGTTTATCAATCGAAAAATCTGACATAATTATGATCAATAGACATTAATGTATATTTTACAGGAAAAATAAAATCAACCCTCTAACTATTATACTTTTTTTGCTAATAACAATAATCCGCCGAAAACAAAGTTAGGTTTGCGGTTTGCCAACAAAAGTACCTATATGTAAATTATACTCGTAAAATCATGAACAAAAGTGATTCTTTTAATGTTTTACTTCTTTTATGGCATGGAATCCTCGGTGCGCGAGTCCGACTCGCACTTGGCCAGTTTTTTTCAGATCAGCGATGACTTCAAAACGAAACACCGCAAAAAACCGCGGCCGACAAAAAACCAAAATCGCATGAGCAAGGCAGTTTGGGAAGTGCAAAAAGTTCAGAAACTCTTCCTTTCTTATTATTATCCTGTCACGGTCAACTATAAAATGCAATTGGCCCTCAAAAAATTCAAACTCGTTAGAATAACGTATTGGCTTAGGGTCGCTCCGCTAAAGGGGAGCTTATCATAGAAAAATACACCTAACCTCTTACGTGATACGGTCTACGTGATTTTGCGGTGTTGTTATGGGTTTGTGATGGCCAGGCGATTCGGAATTTTCAGGAATATCCTGATTTTCTGTCTGCATAGTATTACTTTATAAAGATATGGATTCGTCGATATAGTGACTTTTTGAAAAGAGCAAGTGCCGAGTTTCTTGCTAGCTCCTCTCACTGCGAAGCTACTTTCCGAACATGGTATTTTGACTGTACATTACTCATATCAGAGTCTCTAAGCCAGGCCTATGTGAAAAACAAAGGTTTTCATTTTCATTCATATTCATTTTTCATAAATTGTCTAAACTATATAAGTTATGGATTGTTTTACTTGTGCCATATTATATTCCCTGCTTCTGCTACAAAGACGTGTTTTCTTTGGAGGTTTCGCACACTTTAAAAACACACGGTGAACTTCAGGGATACAAGTATCCTCACAAATTTTCCCTTAATTTTAAAGCAAGGGATGTTTCCACAGACATACAAAGGTCATAGATACCCAGGATTCAAAACACCGTTTCCCAGACGTGAGGCGAAGATTACTCCCTTCGCACACGGCTCGTAAACGTAAGCGTATCGTTATGACGCTACGCATATCAATAGGACAATTACGCCATATAAGATTCGCTGCAACACCGTTTCGTCTGCGGACATGTTTGAAAATGTTCGTGCTCGTACTGTTCTCGTTGTACGCGAGGATTACGCTACGCTTACGCTTACGACCCGTGTGCGAAGGGCCTATCACTGCTCGTAATGTAAAATCTAACTCCTTTACAAATCAGCCGATCATGATTGCCACCCCAGCCGATACAGAGTGTCAGGTTGCACAATAGACGCGCGTAAGTACCTGCGCAAGGTGACCCGGCGAAGGGCACGCGGCTGCCCTTGCCGCCCCGCCCCGCGCGCCGCCCTAGGCCCCAGGCTGTGTCCCTTGCATTCGCATGCATTGCCCGACACGCCATAGAACCGCTAGCGTTCCGAACAGTGACGTTAACGTAGGGTTATGGCTAGAAAAATGTATCGATGTTTTGGTTACAAATACAATCGATTGGTTAATGTCATTACCAAAGCTCCATGAGAAAATTATGGAAATTGTTTAATAGGTGCAGCTGACAAAAAATGTGAAAAATATTTGCACCAGAGGTGTAAGTTTAACAAATTATATTGATAACTGAAGATAAGGTGCATTTAAAATGAAATAAATTTTATTTACAGATTTATGGGAATCACGTGTGCACACAGTTTATTATTCGATTTCGCAAAAAAATATCAATTGCATACGTATTGTATGCAATAGTTTTCCATATGAGTAATACCAAAATAATCTATTACGGGTTTGACAAAATTAAATTTTTCATAGGTAATACATACGATTGTATGTTTCTACGCATTTCTCCGAATTTAATTCTTTTATTTTTTTAATTTAACATTTACCTACTCAGGAAATCGATCTAATTTTATCAATATAGGTTATACTGTTCTCAAGATACGGCCTGTTAAGTGAGTGATGAGAAGAGAAGAGAAGAGCACCTATCCCTATCTTTGGCTATTTGTAGCCAGTTTTCTCTGGAGGAGGCTTTTACTCTCAACTAGAGGGGTTCTTGCTTTTATTTTGCTTTGATTTAGGTAAAATTTTAAACTATGTAAAATTGGTTTATTTATGCATATATCTTATTTTCTAATTAAGTGTTTTCTACATAAGTGTAATACCTACGTACTTTGTTATTGTAAGCAAGAAATAAAAAGCTTTTTTATTTTATTTTATTTTAAGAGAGTGATGATGGATCAACTTCCAATCTTTCGGATCATCACTCGTTGTTTATCGACATATCGATGTGCTCCGCACGCGCGGTGTCATCACAATAGCAGCCCAGAGCCGCGTCTGACAGCGCAGCTCGCAGGGACAGGTGGTAACATTTACAGCCTAAGACCGGTGTGGGCCCTAACACATCGATCGGAAAAATAAAAGACAAGAGTTCAGCCAAGGTGCTGATTTTACTTGGTGTTTTTTGGCATTCATTATAGTCCCGTTAAACTTATTTCGTTCTCTCCACATCTTTGTAATTTTTTGCATCTTATTGCTAGGCAAGACCTTCTCTCAACAAAAAGAAGTACCTATGTGTATTAAGACCCTAGGCTATACTGTGTCCGTTCCCTTATTTATTTTTTGACACATGAGGCAGATATAAGAATAGGGAGGGACAAATCAGACCAGAGAAAGACAATCTCTGTCTTTCTATATTGAGCATAAGAGCATTTACATACATTTCGGAGAATTTTTAGTAATGAAAATTTTGCAAGGATTTATTTGCCACAGACGATTAACCCCGATGTCTGATTAGGACCACTAAACCATTCTACTAGTGATTTTCCAATCACAAGATACTGCAAATATTTTTAAACCAGTTATCATAGTAAGGGCCGATTTTTCAATCGTCAGATAAACTATCCGAGGAATAAAGGAGACCGGCGAACTCCCATACATTTCCTGGACCAGACTAAAATCCACTCCATTCCACGTTCAGTTATGAAACTTCTGATACTTGTAGTACTCAACCAGACTTACAAAACTGTCATACAAAGTCAATCAAATAAAGTAGGGAGAAAGAAGATATTCACATTATTGTTAAAAGTGAGGTTAGGTTTAGATATATTTCATTGTTTCCAAGTGATAATTTTACTGCAGATTATCTCGACGTAGGTACTAATTTCAGACGGGATTTTGCTCGCGTTAGTTCTTGTACGGTCTATTTCACGTGCTGCGTGCACGAGAAAACCTTAGCACGTCGAATGAGATAAAAGTGACGCGATAGACCACGACTTTGCGTTTGTTGCGTGTTCTTTCCGGATGCGTGGACAGACGCTATTGCGAACTGAATAGCACTTTTTGTGTCAGCGCTAGAGTCGCTATTTTTTTAAAGGGCCGTTTTTCAATCGCCAGATAGACTATCTGAGGAATAAAATTGAAAAATATGCCATACAAAATCTGTCAAAACATCATTACTTATTCCTAAGTTAACGTTAATTGTCTGGCGATTGAAAAATAGGCCTTAAATCGTCTGCGGAGAGAGCCTTATGCACCGTTAGGTACTATTATGTATTCCGTGACAATATTTAAAAGACCAAGCCAGCTCAATGCAACCAACTTTGATTTTGATAAGTAATTATTGTGATAAAACCTAATAATACGTCATCATCATTAGGTACTCGGCCGGCTAACCGATGTCCTAACCGATGATACCTACAGAGAGGTGTATACTTATTTACATAATGTTGACCTCACCTATCATTAATCTAATAGGATAGGTATGTATGAATGTATTTGGTAACTCCGATCTAGATCATTTTGTTTTGGTTGCGTAGGTTTTACAATAAAATAGAGTTTTATTAGACCGATGTGGGTGTCGAAGTGTTTTTTATTGAATTGCTGTTTAATTTTAACACAACTGGTGGTTATTCTACGTGTCCATATCTACTGAAGATCGAAGATTTAAACGGGAGGTCCAGGATCAGAAATAGAGCGAGCTAATTTGGAATTTCATAATCTCTGATCAGGTCTAGTCTGGTGGGAGTCTTTGCCGCGGCTGTTGATGAACCTAACCTATTGGCAAATACGCACCGCCAAGTGATTCCAGTGCGATGCTGTGTAGCACCTATTAGGGGTTACTTACCCCTTCCAAGTGGGTACGCTAACATCTTCGGCTGCATCATCACTTAAAACCATCAGGTGATTGCAGTCAAGTACTTACTTCGAGGAGCAGTCACATATAGTAGGTGCTTTGATGTAAGGCAGTATAGGCACAGTTTAATGATATAGGTGACCTAGTTTGTAAGCACACCGCGCACGTCACTTCCGGCGCCATTCAATCTCAGAAGTGCTCTATAAAGGGGCGTGGAGAATCTTTTGTGTTGCTATAATAGATGATTTGTCTTATTGATATGGAATTATTATGGGTGGCTATCTGCTAATGATAGACTTATGAGTGATGACTGACAACGAACACGGACGAGTAACCTAAAACATCACCACTGATGTTTTAGGACAGCGGGTGCAGTGCAGTAGGTACATTGCAATACAAAGTCTTTGGAATGGGACGTACCTACTGCATCTGATGTGGTCAAATGGGACGCTTAACATCAGATAAACATCTTGCTCATCTTGTCACTACTGATCAGCCCCTAGATTGTCTAAGAAAAACGTATATTCATCGTTACGTAATAAGTAGTTTACTAATTCTGCCAGCTGAATGGGTTCCTGACTTACATCAGCCAATCGTGGGCAGAATTCTCTAACGATTGCGATAGCGATGAATACGTTTTTCTTACGCAATCAGACCCCTGGGTGGAAGTCGGGTTCCCTACCACCAAGAGTATAAAAGGCATTTTTATTTCAGGAAAATCCCCGGGAATCTGCGGGAAAAATGTTTTTTTTTTTTGCCTTTAGTCCGTGAAAAGCTCATTTAAACAATTCAATTGGATTTCATTAAACACCGTAACAATAGGTATACGCAGCCTTGGTGCGGAATAGGTTCCTGTCGGATCTGGCTGACTGGCCGGCGTAACTGCGCTTTGGAACTGGGTTACTCGTCTTATCTGGTGACAGCTTACCTGCAGCTTTATTATAGTGATTACAGTCAGTGCTATATCTCGTTGCTTGTGGGACATTAAAATAAAGAAGGCCTGCCGTAAAATCCGTGCTTGTGGCAAGTGCCTACCACATGTAATAATACTGATACCAAAGTCCAGACAAATCAGCAGAAAAATACCTATTAGGTACCTACTTTAATTTTTTGATTAAAACCTGTTTTACAGCCGTCTAATACCTATCTATTACTAGCAGTTGCCTGCGGATTCACCCGTAAGAATCATTGTAATTTCAGGATAAAAATACATCTATGAGTTCATATCGATATTTTTAGTCAAAATTTCAACCAAATCTGTTGAGTACTAAGTTGCAGTATGAAGGAATAACAAACCTATACGATTTCACATTAACAAACTTACGTACACACTTTCGCCTTTATAATATTAGTGTGATACTTATATTAAGTTTGCAAACAGTAAAAACTAAAATCGTACGCCTAACTAATTCGAATACAGATTACATTTTCGAAGTAATACGGTATTCGATCATTAAACGAGTTTAAACGCCTCCGAATACCTCGAACTACCCCTCCCCCTGCCCCTTTGCCCCTTTACCCCTTACCCCTTGCCACTCCGCCTAAGCCGCCGTCAATCGTAAAACTTACCCCATTAAATGTTTACAACCTTCTAAAACTGTAGCACAGAGTAAAATTATACAGAGCGAGCTATAAATGTGAAACAACTATTCGGAAGGTACGCTGTTGGATACGGTGGCGTAAAAGAAACTATAAAGTAATGTTTTTATGGGGATCAAATGAAAAAGGGTGAAATGAGTGTTTTATTTTTGCGTCGACATCCAAATCTGCTTTGAAACATATTACATAATAAATGGAGCGTTACAAAATTATACCTAGGTATGAAAGGAAGAAGATTTAAAATTAATAAAGAAAATCGATATCAAAGTAGTCTAGGGAAAAAATGATTTTTTTTGCCAAATATTAGCACTAAGAAATTAATTTTTCCAACCTGGAACGTTATTTTATGTGCAAAACTCATTGATATAAATGTGGCAAAACTAGATTACTTACTTTTTGATGCACTTTGCCTGTCATAAAGAATGAAATATGCTATTGAGAAGTTCAACTTGTCTATTTGCCCACTACTTTAAAATCGGATTTTTATTTAAAAAATAATAATTGTGGAAGTCACATCTATGGTGGAAGTTAATGTGAAGACCGTAGTCTATAAAAAATAAAGTTTGGAATTTTGGATTTGAATTTGTCTGGTATCTAGTTCTATACATCCGTGGTCATCGTTCTTTATAAACTGTATGTTTAATTTATAAACTTTCGGGTTATAGATATTATTAATACTATATACAAAAAGCTTGCTTCATTGCTTACTCTGTGGCGCAGACGGCATAAGGAATAATAACAAAACGCGCAGTGCAACTGCAGAGGTTACGGAGTACAGGCACAGGACACGCGCCGCACTCAAACTGGGATAACTCAGTTTATACATCTTTTACAGCCTGTACTCAGCAAAAAAAATTAAGGGATGGACCTTTCAAAAGCTAAGCTTAGTGCTGACATACGCTACAACTCATATTTTTTTTTACCTTAAAATACAATAGGTCTAAAATAAGTAAATTATTACTAGAACATGATAATTTTATTTAAATAAAACCACCAAATAAAAAAACAAAAACAACTAATTATTAGAGAGATACATATTTATATTAGACAATAAAATTTATTTATTGCAGTCGTAAAATTGAAACAGAAAACCCGTAAAAGTAAAATAGAGATCATGTTTAAGTCTGACGTCATTTTATATCTAAGAATAATTTCGGTCTGCTTCCCCGACATACATTGGCCTAGATCTGACATATTGAACCTAAATGTGAACCTATTATGGAAGCGGCGAGGCTAAAACTATTTTAGCCTTTGCCGAATATATTCTTGCACGGATGGGCATTATAAATCCATTCATTTCTGTACATAGTGCTGCATACCTACAGATAAAAATACAAGTTATCATTTAAAAATACTTTTAAAAACAAGCTCTTTTATACTTTATACCCTCACTAGTGACTCGCACAAGACCCTGGTTACCATGTAGCACCAAAGTACTCGAGACGGATCAAACAAGTTCGAACTCAAGTTTACCTATGTCATTTAACTTCTGATTTCCCAAAGCAATGTTACGGTTCTGTCATCAGATCAGCTCTATGTCATAATAAATTTGAATTGACATCCGATTTGCACATGTATGGAAAATTTCAGCTTAATCGGTGACCGTGAATTGGATCAAATTTAACTTGCTAGATTTTATTACAGACAAACAAACAAAGAAGTAATAGTAGTCGTAGAAGTGCCACCAAGCGATTTAGCGTTCCGGTGCGATGCTGTGTAGCAACAGTTGGGGGTGACTTTACTTATCCTTCCAAGTTAGTAGATACGTTAACATCTTCGACTGCATTATCACTTACCATCAGCTGAGATCGCAGTCTAGTACTAACTTGTATACCTAGTGTAAGTGTAAAGTAGTAATAAAGGGGAAAACTTGAGTGTAGGCGTTTGCGTCGCTAGTGGGGCAGATAAAATGCGAATGCCGGCTTATACCGTTTCCCGCGGGTGCGTCGATATGTAGGGTACGCAGGCTATATTGGTCCAAGGACGCCCGCTCCTCAAAGTGACCCAATGAGCTACATAGCCTTAGCCGCTGACCAGCGAGCGCGGGGATTGCGATCGCGATCGGGATCGACATCAAATTCCATCCCTAATTCAATCAACGGACTGTTGCAAATTCGATTGCGATTTTTATTTATACTGAGGCATTAAGCTTCTTTTGTCCCCCACTTCTGTCTCCTCACACCCACTCATTAGCCCAACTTCTTACTCTATCATCAGACCAGCTCTATGACGTCATAATACTGGTGCCGATTCTGTTGTGCTAAATCTCTAAACTTAATTAATTTGACGCTTCTAAAAATAGTAAATCTTTTTCAAAATACTCCCCATGAAAGGGAGTAAATTGATTAGAAAATTTAGAAATTTTCATAACACAATTGGCACCAATATATTCATCCAATTTCTATGTCTATGTAAAATTCTGTCTATTCTAACTAAGAAGTGAGTTAGATTCAAACAGATACTTGGACAGGTGGGGGGATTATTATTATGGGAGGGTGATTTAAACGGGAACTAATTTTTTGAGCTGTTATTTAAATATTCGAGATGTTATTATGATCAGTTGGAAAACATATTGAGCAGTTATTTAATTTAATGGCGGTTGATTAATTATTGCGACAGTAAAACATGAACAGTAATAAAGAATCAATTAGTCGGTTATTTTATCATACAATATCAATTCTAAAAATAATTTAGCAGTCCAATAACTGAATGAGCGGTAAAAATGATGGAATGAGCGGTTCCTTTTCTCTTAAAGGTTCTCTGAAGTACGCAGTACCTCCAGTTGAAGCTAAAAACATTCCACTCGGACAAAAAAGGAAGTTCCGAGTGGTATTTTCACGAAAGTTTTTTATGTAATACACTTCACAATGTCACTAGCTTTCGTAAATAACTCAAATTAACGAGAAATAATAAGAAAAATTATTATTATAAATCACATTTTTTTAGGTTATGTTTACGTATTTTTTGCCAGTTTGCTAATATTTTTACGAAAGATTTGTATCACACTGTCACTAACTTTCGTAAATCACTGCACAAACGACTTAGGGTCCAGGAGCGAGCGAAGCGAGCTCGGGACTTGAGGGCACCCCGACTCGGCTGGGTTAGGTGACGAAGAGGATGGCGGGGCCTGCAAGGCCCCGCCATCCTTCTGAGTGGTTATTTTCTTTTATGACCACCCAGAAATAGGAGCCCCGCGAAGCGGGGCTCCGTCGACTGGCCTTTAAGAAGATTAAAGACATAAATAATGAGAAGAGGTGAAGATTTTTTAATTTCAAAAAAATATTTCTCGAAAAGTATTAGGCCTCGTACGATTTGGCTTGGGGGGTAGACTCCCCCTACCCCTCCCCTCCCCCTCACCCCCCTCCCATCCCCCCCGCAACGGGTCCCGTGTCCTAGACCTACCATTCCTTCAGTCAAAGCAAAAGTAATTTAATTTTTCATTACTATTTAAGTACTGTTTTTTTTATTGTATTTTACCACCTCATTGTTTATAGAATTGCTTAGAATGAGATTTCTTACCGACAAATTCCGATTTCTTACTGCCCACGCGTAACCGCTCGTTCAATTTTTTTTACCACCCATTTAATTATTTTCCTGCTCAATTATATATTCACTGATCCAGTTCATTATTTTTTATTACTCATTTTTGTTTACTTTACTGCTTAGTTTTAACTGCTGAACTAGGTTATTAAACATGCCATTTTTAATTTTTAACTTATCAAAACTGCTATTTAGAACTGCCTCTTTAAATCAGTGCCGATTTAAACTAATATTGCGACGAGTAATTCGGATGGTTTAAAACAGAAGTAAAACCGAGTCCTAGATACTCATTAATAGCTCCATAGACCTAGCTGTTCTCAGCCCATCCCTTATTTAACTTAATAAAATTTATTCAATACGAACCTAAAATTTATTCTATCAAGTATTTGTCTTGTATACATAAACGCATGTAAAGAAATATCTACAAAAAAGGATCTTACAAATGAGAAGCCTTAAACCTCGATCCCGATCGTGGAATTACAATTGGAACGCGGTCTGGATTTGGTTTAGCACAAATTACAATTGTAATTCTCGGAACCGGCATATGAGTGGCGTGGATGGCGGGAGAAAATGATTCCTTTGTTTACTTTTTATAGCTAGGTTCCAGTTATATCCAATTTGGTCTGTTGTGCTTTAAGAGGTAATTTATATTTATGAGTTTGGAATTAGAGGAGAAACGCTTTGTTATGGCCAAAATTAGTGACACGATTATTACCTATTAAGATATTGGTTGAACTAAATGCTAAGCCAGATCTTCTGTTTTTTCTTTAGGCTCCATCGACGTTATCGATAGGGACCCCAAAAAATTTATTAAAAAACCTTTGGGCTTCAACTACTAAAACAAATAAATACAAATTTTACAAATGGGGAATACATAATGTTGCTGTAAACGCGTAGTGTTTCTGAAACAAACATTTGTATCAGAAACACGTAGATTTTATTTAGGAAATCTGTGTATCCTAAACATTGTATCTCTCCGTTTGCTCTTAGGTAGGTACGTTGAAAGAATAACTTGGTGGAGGGGCGATCATTTTCTACGACTATCTCTTATTCTCTACCTACCCTTGTTGTAACAAGATTTCTGTTTTCTCCTATTTGAATCTAGCTTTACCAGCGTCGTGGGCCGGCTATGGTCAACCCCTCTTATTCTGAGAGGAGACCCGTGCCCAACGGTGGGAGATAATGTGTTTGTATTTAGATAAGTATGTAAAACATTATAACTTAAGATGAAGAGCCATGGAACTTTTAGCTCTAGGCCTAGGGCTTAGGGCCATCATCACATTTCTAAATCTCTAGCTGAGTATAATTATTGGTAATAATAATAATAATAATAGCCTTTATTCAACAATCTTACAACACATGAGTAACTTATTTCTAACTAGGTATTTTTTGACACCGGATTGTGTTGCGTTCCCGCTAAAGGCCTCCCCAAGCGCTTGCCATACTTTTCTGTTGTGTGTTGTTCTCCCCCAATTAGTGTTCCCTGCTTTTTTTCGAATCTCGTCCTCCCATCTAGAGTAAATTGTAAGATCCACTTAAATAAATAAAATATTCATCCAAGACTGATCAAAGCTTTCGATACAAAAAAAGGATCCATCTAAAAGCAACAGAATAGATACACAGAGCAATATCACATTATAACACCCATTATAGAGTACCTACTTCGCGAACACCCATACGGGTGCATACGTCATCACCCATCTCACTCGCACACGCACAAAAAACGAGTACCTACATGAACCTCGCAATCCGACATTCCATAAACAAAATTACAAAATTTATCCCATACGAAAATCGACCCACACACTGTTAAAATTAGAACCATAGACCATACAGGTCTTAATGTTATTTTTTTTTACCAAGTGCGAAGGGTCCCGGCAATTCGGCCTTAATATAAATAACAATAACAAGTCGGGTCGGGTCTTAAATGTTAAAACCTTTTAAACATTAAGCAGTTTTGACAGATGGGATCTGGACTCGTTGTCTTTGGTTTAGATTTTAAATTGGGAATGTTTTCAAATATTTTGATTTGAATTTTGTATAATTAATTGACGTAATAACTATGCGATAGGTACTCAAGAGGTTATCTTTGTTTCGATGCTTTTAAACATAATCAAGGGCAGAAATAAATAAAAGAAAACTCAGTCACTAGGTATAAAGACGCAGGCTCTTCCGAGGCCTGTCACCAAAGATAAAAATAGTCAAGATAGGCCCATCCGAACATTTTACGTAAACGTTCTTCATACAAGAAAATGTAGCGCCATCTGTGGAAATTCCTGCGAAATACATGTTTATTTTTAATATATTTTTTTTTTATGTGTCTGTGGTCACCTTGCCTGCAATATTATTATTAATTCAAAAAAAAAAAGAAATAGATCTTCACCTATCTACCTATACTGACTACTGCCGGGGGGGGGTGCAAAATAGTCATTCTTGCTCCCTTAAACTGGCGACATTTTTTCGCGCTGTTCGCCCTGTCTTTAGTATACAAGTCTGTGCCTGTCACACATCTAATATTAAAGAAGATGTTAAAGATTTACAGAAATTAATTATAATACATACAACTCAATTCCTATCCATTTTCACAAGTTATTTTAATTAGGAGGAACCATTAACTCCGTCTAGACTCTAGACTGCACAAATACTAGAATAACTGGTAATAGGTAACATTCATACTGTCCTCCATTAAAAACAAAACTATAAAGCTCATAAAAGGAGGAGCTTAGTTTCATAATGCGGATAAAAATCTAAATTTTCAATCAAACCAGCAAGTACTTAATATGTTAATGTTTACTCAGAGAAATAAGACAAGTGCGAAAGAAATATATTATTGTAAGGGTTCCGTATTATTTTGTCTCCACCCTTTTTACAGCCTACATGTCATTCGTCTCCCCGCAGAAAGCAAGTAATCTCTTTAGTAATTTATTTCATGTACTGAATACTACACACTGGTGGGAGCCTTCGGCCGTGGGTAGTTTACACCCTACCAGCAAAGACGCAGCAAACTATTTAGCGTTTCGGCGCGAAGCTGTGTAGAAACCGTTAGGGATGAATTACTCGTCCCTTCCAAGTTAGTACGATAACATCTTCGGCTGTATCATCATTCATTACCATGTCACGATCATCACGATCTCACCTGAGAGAAAGTGAGTACTAACTTGGAAGAGGGTAATCAACCCTATCGGTTTAACGCAGCATCGCACAAGAACGATAAATCATTTTACTCGCGCAGTGTACTTAGAGCAGAAATTCCGAAGCTCTTCATGTGTTTCGGCATATTACTTGGAATAAAAGGATTGATGTAAGTGTCAAATTCAATGCAAGGTTCTGGGATGTACTCCATCAAGTAAACGTCCGACTACGGCGTAGCAGACATAGATTAAGACCTCTTTTTTCTTTTGTTATATCATAGGTAGCAGAAGTGAGGCCTATATTTTTGACCGGTAAGTATGTGTGTATGTTTTCTTGTTTCATACTTTTCAGAGCTTGATTTTTCTGTAATCTGATGTTAGTTATTGAACTTTAAATATTTTGCTAAGCGGAACCCCGAAAATGCTAAGTTATTTTCCATATGTGGACACTTTGATCGCTGTGCCCGCAATTGTCGGAATATTATCGTCTTTTTATGCAAATGGCGCGTCTTCGGCCATTAGCCGTCGGAGATATATTGAGAGCTCTGAGCTGCGCGCGCGCAAATTTACTATTATTTCTAAACTTGTGACTCGCATAACGGTTGCGTTCATGGAAACTGTGTTATGTTGGTAATTAGATATGTATATGTGTGCAGTTTGGAATGTCATTTCGGGCTGGTTTGTTCTTTGTGTTCATTGATATTTTATATTGAGCATAGAAAATTTTTGTAAAACAAAAATGAGCGTTAGGTCGCCGACTATAGAATACCTTTTTATAAACACAGTAATGTTTGCATTCACTGCTAAAAATATCACTTGCACTTGCACTGGCACTTGCACTTGCACTTGCACTGGAAAAATATCTGACACTGTTTTGGTAGAAGTAACTACAAGAAGAGTTAGGTAACCTGAAAAAAATACTGATATAACAAACCAAGCTTCACTGGCAACATAGAGAGCATTATTTAGATTTTAGAGGGTCATTCTTTATAAAAATTACAGTTACTCAGATAGGTAACAAATATACTCGATATTTAGTAGAGTTCGGTTAATTAGAAATATTCTCATATTCAATAACTGGTAATTTATAGCGAATCAGTTTATGCCTCGTCATAAATCTGTTCATTTCCTGTGCTTTATTAAACGATCAGTTATGGGCCAAGAGATCGTTGAATTAATTTCTTGTATTATTCACAATTTTACTTTTTCTTCGAGATCTGTCTGGGTACGATAAAGGAAAGTCGAACGCTTTTACTGATCACGGCATTCCTGAACAAAACATGTCGTCGTTTTCACGTCTTTTTATTTGTTTTACACCAATTCCTTTGCTGATTTTCCATTTCCTATTTTATTATCAGATTTTCATAGCGTTTCCATAAACATAGTGTTTTATTTATGCCTTTTTTATGTGGCAAGAGTTACGTTCCTACTTTAATGGTGTTTTCCAATTTTGTTTTCTAACTTTTCTATATTATGTACAGTAATTACTTACGTATTCTTTAAAAGCTAAAGACAACGTCATAGTATTTTAGTTGGTACTCATTAGTTATTGGTCTTTGAACTTTAATTTTGCAACAGCAAAATGAAAATTCAACATAAATAAGCCATAACTTATTTTTTCTAATTCCCATTAAACTATTAACCTCTCTCTACGAAATGCTTTCATAAAGTATATTCATTGATTTTTTATTATAATATCTAACACAGATGTAACGCCATTTTTTGTATCCAGCTGTGACTGATGGGTTTGCAGTAATTAATACAAAATAATACAATAGATATATCCAATATCATAACAATATATCAATATAAACAAAACTAGTAGGGCGCGTGGGAGCGCGGGCCACATGTGGCCCGCGGGCTGTCTTCTCACCTATGAAAGAATCGCCGTCATCTCCATCGCCAATTGGAATCCGATTGGCAGTGGGCTAAAAGAGTTACCTCGGAGCACGGTCATGGATTTAAAGATACTTAAGGGCTGTTTGAATAAAAAAATACACTGAACCTCATCCGATGAGGTTCAGTGTTTTTTTTATTCAAACAGCCCTTAACTATCTTTAAATCCATGACCGTGCTCCTCAATCATCATCCAAATTGTAGACCATCATCTCTTCTCATACTTTTCATAGTTTTTCATAGGCCTTTGGGTTTATTGTAGCATTCACATTTTCCATGGAAAAATAATTTCAACCACTTTGATTTTTTTTCATTCATCCCGTAGACCTTGAGATTCTAATTACGTCTTGCAAAGAAATCACTCTCTTATCTTTTATAGTTTCCGAGATATAACAACACGAAATTTGTATGGCGGCCATCTTGAATCCGCCATTTTGATTTTTTTTTCAGCTAACTGCCAATTGGATGACGTTTCGAGTTACATTTGGTCGAGCACCCCCCACCTATCTTCGATACCCTGGCTGTGCTCTTCACCCGTCTCCGAAATCCTCAATCATCAGCTCTCTCCATATTTTTCTCTAGTAACTCTCCGAAAAACCGCATCACAACCTTGCATAATTACCAACTGTTAGTCTCTTCAACATTCCCCATACATTTTCTATGGAAAAATAAATTCCGCCATTTTGATTTTTTTTTCTATCCATCAAATAGACCTTCGGGTCCTGATCACTTATTGTCAAGAAACCATTCTTTCATCTTTTATACTTTCCGAGATATCGGCGAAATTCGAATGGCGGCCATTTTGAATCCGCCATTTTGAAAATTTTTTCAGCTCACTGCCAATTGGATGATATTTCAAATGACATTTGGTCGAGCACCCCCCACCTATCTCCAATATCCTTGGCTGTGCTCTTCACCCGTCTTCGAAATCCTCAATCATCAGCTCTCTCCGTATTTTTCCTCCGAATGAATTTTTCCCTTGTATACGAAAAGGTCATTGAAAAAAAAAATTTTCATACAAAATTGTTCAGGAGAGGTGATCAATCAGTCAGTCAGTGAGTGAATCAGCACGAGTAGCTATATATATATTAACTAGTAGGGCGCGTGTGTGCGCGGGCCACATGTGGCCCGCGTGCAGTCTTCCCACCAATTAAGGTATCGCCGTCATTTCCATCGCCAATTATTGAATGCGATTGGCATTGGGCCGAAAAAAAATACCTAGGAACACGGTCATTGTTTTAAAGATAGTTAAGGGCTGTTTGAACAAAAAATACGCTGAACCTCATCCGATGAGGTTCAGCGTATTTTTTGTTCAAACAGCCCTTAACTATCTTTAAAACCATGACCGTGCTCCTCAATCATCATCCAAATCCTACATCATTGTCTCTTCTCATAGTATGTACATTTTCCATGGAAATATAAATTCCGCCACAATGAATTATTTTCCATGCATCCCGCAGAACTTGAGATCCTGATCACCTCTTGCTAAGAAACCACTCTCTTATCTTTTATACTTTCCGAGATAGAACAACACGAAATTTGTATGGCGGCCATCTTAAATCCGCTATTTTGGTTTTTTTTGAGCTGACTGCCAATTACGTGAAGTTCCGAGTATTTTTTGTTTCAGCAGTCCCCACCTAACTATAATAATACCTTGCCCATGCTCCTTGACTGTCTTTAAAATCCTCAATCATCACCTCATTCCATATTTTTCTCTGGTAGTCTTCCACATTAAAAAAAACCGGATCAAAGCACTTCATATTTTACAACTCGTGGTCTCTTCAATATTCCTCATACATTTTCTATGGAAAAATAAATTCCGCCATTTTGATTTTTTTTTTCTATCCATTGAATAGACCATGGGGTACTGATCACTTCTTGTCAAGAAACCGTTCTTCCATCTTTTATACTTTTCGAGATGGACACCGATTAAGTTTGTATGGCGGCCATCTTGAATTCGCCATTTTGAACTTTTTTTCAGCTAACTGCCAATGGGATGATGTTTCGAGTGACATTTGGTCGAGCACCCCCCACCTATCTGCAATACCCTTGGCTGTGCTCTTCACCCATCTTCGAAATGCTCAATCATCAGCTCTCTCCGTATTTTTCCTCCGAATGAATTTTTTTCCTCTATACGACCCCATCCGTGAAAAAAAAATTTTTCATACAAAATTGTTCAGGAGAGGTGATCAATCAGTGAGTCAGTCAGTCAGTGAATCAGCACGATTAGCTATATATTAATACTATAAGGGTGCGTGGGTGCGCGGGCCACATGTGGCCCGCGTGCAGTCTTCCTGCCCATATAGGTATCGCCGTCATCTCCATCGCCCATTGGAATCCGATTAGCAGTAAGCTGAAAAAATTACCAAGGAGCACTGTCATGGTTTTAAAGATAGTTAAGGGCAGTTCGAACAAAAAAATACGCTGAACCTCATCGGATGAGGTTCAGCGTATTTTTTGTTCGAACAGCCCTTAACTATCTTTAAAACCATGACAGTGCTCCTCAATCATCATCCAAATCCTAGATCATTGTCTCTTCTCACAGTATGTACATTTTCCATGGAAAGATAAATTCCGCCACAGTGAATTATTTTCCATGCATCCCGTAGAACTTGAGATCCTAATCACCTCTTGCTAAGAAACCACTCTCTTATCTTTTATACTTTCCGAGATAGAACAAAACGAAATTTGTATGGCGGCCATCTTGAATCCGCCATTTAGGTTTTTTTTCAGCTCACTGCCAATTGCGTGAAGTTCCGAATATTTTTTGTTTCAGCAGTCCCCACCTAACTATAATACCTTGCCCATGCTCCTTGACTATCTTTAAAATCGTCAATCATCACCTAATTCCATATTTTTCTCTGGTAGTCTTCCAAAAAACCGCATCAAAACACTTCATGATTTACAATTCGTAGTCTCTTCAATATTCCTCATACATTTTCTATGGAAAAATAAATTCCGCCATTTTCATTTTTTTTTCTATCCATCAAATAGATCATGGGGTCTTGATCACTTCTTGTCAAGAAACCGGTCTTCCATCTTTTATACTCTTCGAGATGGACACCGATGAAGTTTGTATGGCGGCCATCTTGAATCCGCCATTTTGAACTTTTTTTCAGCTCAATGCCAATTGCATGACATTTCGAATGACATTTGGTCGAGCACCCCCCACCTATCTTTAATACCCTCCCCGTGCTCTTCACCCGTCTTCGAAATCCTCAATCATCAGCTCTCTCCGTATTTTTCCTCTGAATGAATTTTTTTCTTCTATACGACCTCATCCGTGAAAAAAAAATTTTTCATACAAAATTGTTCAGGAGAGGTGATCAATCAGTGAGTCAGTCAGTCAATCAGTCAGTGAATCAGCACGAGTAGCTATATATATATTAACTAGTTTTTCGCGTGGGGGCGCGGCCCGCTAAAGCGGACCGCGTAACTGCTTGGGGCAATTTCCGTGGTCGCTCATACTCGGATTTTGCAAAAACTCCATACTTCAATTTTTCCCGAAAAATGGGGTAATTTTTTTTTCATCAATTTAAACCCCGTGTCTTAACGTACGATAAACGTTCAAATATTCTGATGTTGCCAACTGTGATAAAATTGAATTAAACCATCCCGGTTTGATGTAGAACAATGAGAATTTCAAAACACTACAGCTCAGCCGCCATCTTGTTTTTACAAGATTTTTTCATTTTTTCTATAAACAATTTACTTATTTCCTCAAATACTGCGCGTTTGAACGAAATCGGTTGGAAAACAAAAGAGTTACGAAAGTCACGTCGGCCGCCATCTTGTTTTTCTGAAATGTCATAATTTTCCCCTACTCTACTCCTGCCCATAAACACATCTTCGATACATCATTGTATCGTTTTCTACCTGTTTCTAGACAGTAATGACAATTTTCATATATTTCCTAATCGTCATACAATTTAGTATGAAAAAAAATATTTCGCCATTTTGAATTTTTTTTCTTTTCAATAGATAGATCTCTTTGTTTTGATCATCTTTTGCTGAGAAACCACTTCTCTAACATTCATACTTTCTGAGATAGACACCGACGAAATTTGTATGGCGGCCATCTTTTTTTCGCCATTTTGAAATTTTTTCCAGCGCATTGGCAATTGCACGAGGTTTCGAATGACATTTGGTCGAGCACCTCCCACCTATCTTCAATACCCTGGCTGAGCCCTTCACCCGTCTCCGAAATCCTCAATCATCAGCTCTCTCCATATTTTTCACCGAGTCATTTCTTGACATCTATACAAAGTCATAAGTGAAAAAAAAATTGTTCATACAAAATTTTACAGGAGGACATTTTGGGGAAAATCTCGAAAACTACCCCAAATATGGCAACACAGCTTATATATCTCGATACTGCCGGTCGAGTTACACAATCGGTTCATACATGTCGACTTTCCGAAATGTTGCCAAGTGCCCCAAAAACACGATCAAAATATTCAAAAAAATTAAATAAAAAACAAAATGGCCGCCACCCCATTCCACATAAATATTTTACATAGTTTTGTATTCTTCCCAGTAACTACAGGATAAACCGCTCCTGATGACGTTTCAATTTTTTATCTCGCTCGCACCCAGGCGACATGATGGCCCCTGAAAAGTGACCATGTCGAAAATCACTTTTACTTTGATAAATTCCAGTGTTGCCAGTGCAGGGCAACAAAACTACCCAAATGTCATTTGTACGAGTAAGACACGTGGTCGCTCATACTAAAATTTCGCAAAAAGTGCGTATTTCGATTTTTTACTTTTTGGGGAAAATCTCGAAATTTCCCGAGAAATGGGGTAATTTTTTTTCCTTCACTGAATACTTCTTATCTATACGTACGATCACCCCATAGAAGTCGAAACGCTCCGATGTTGCCAACTATGAGAAATTTGAATTTCAAAATCGCGTTTTTTCGTACATCAGACTGATTGGCCGCCAGAACAGCTGCCATCTTGGATTTTAAAAAATTACTCCCATTTCGTCAAAATTCAGGATAATTGTGGGCGAAACAAGAAAAAATTAACATCCACAACCACGCCGTTTAGGATCTGTGGCGCCGCGGTTTGGGGTCGAAAAATGAAAAATTTTAAAACGCCACATCTCGGCCGCCATTTTGTTTTTCCAAATTTTTCCAATTTTTCTAGAAACCATTTACTCATTTCCTCGAATGCTGCAACTTTGAACGAAATCGGTTGGAAAACAAAAGAGATACAAAAGTCACTTCGGCCGCCATCTTGTTTTTCTGAAATGTCATAATTTTTCCCTAGTCATCTCCCGCACCCGAACACATCTCCCATACATCATTATATCATTTTCCGTCTCCTTCTGGGAGAACAATTATGTCAATGAGTCAGTCAGTCAGTGGTAATCGAGCTATATATATTATAATAACTAGTTTTTCGCGTGGGGGCGCGGCCCGCTAAAGCGGACCGCGTAACTGCTGGGAGCCATTTACTTGGTCGCTCATACTCGGATTTTGCAAAAAGTGGGTATTTAGATTTTTCCCCAAAAATAGGGTAATTTTTTTCACAAATCGACACCCGAAGTCTATACGTACGATCACCCCATAAACATGCAAATGTTCTGATCTTGCCAACTGTGACAAATTTGAATTAAACGGTCCCGGTTTGAGGTAGAACAATGAAAATGTTGAAAACACTAAAGCTCAGCCGCCATCTTGTTTTTACAAGATTTTCCATTTTTTCTATAATCAATTTACTCATTTCCTCCAGTACTGCGAGTTTGAACGAAATCGGTTGGAAAACAAAAGAGTTACAAAGGTCACGTCGGCCGCCATTTTGTTTTTCTGAAATGTCATAATTTTTCCCTACTCCAATCCTGCACTCAAACACATCTCCCATACATCATTCTATCGTTTCCTATCTCTTTGCAGGAGAATAATGACATTTTTCTTATAGTTCATAATCGCCATACAATTTAGTATGACAAAAAAAATTCCACCATTTTGAATTTTTTTTTCTTCCATTAGATATACCTTCTCGTCCTGATCATCTTTTGCTAAGAAACCACTTTTCTATCTTTCATACTTTCTGAGATAGACACCGACGAAATTTGTATGGCGGCCATCTTTTTTCCGCCATTTTGAAAATTTTTTCAGCGCATTGGCAATTGCACGTGGTTTCGAATGACATTTGGTCGAGCACCCCCCACCTATCTTCAATACCCTGGCTGTGCTCTTCACCCGTCTCCGAAATCCTCAATCATCAGCTCTCTCCATATTTTTCGCCGAGTCATTTCTTGACTTCTATACGAAGCCATAAGTGAAAAAAAAATTGTTCATACAAAATTTTACAGGAGGACATTTTGGGGAAAATCTCGAAAACTACCCCAAATGTGGCAACACAGCTTATTTATCTCGATACTGCCAGTCGAGTTACACAATCGGTTCATACATGTCGACTTTCCGAAATGTTGCCAAGTGCCCCAAAAACACGATCAAAATATTCAAAAAAATTAAATGAATACAAAATGGCCGCCACCGCATTTCACAGAAATATTTTACATAGTTTAGTACTTTTCCCAGTAACTACAGGATATGCCACTTCGTATGACATTTAAATTTTTCATTTCGCTCGCACCCAGGCGACATGATGGCCCCTGAAAAGTGACCATGTCGAAAATCACTTTTTTTTTTATAGATTCCAGTGTTGCCAGACCTCGGCGACAAAAATACCCAAATGTCATTTGTACCAGTAGGACACGTGGTCGCTCATACTCGGATTTCGCAAAAAGTCCGTATTTCGATTTTCTACTTTTTGGGGAAAATCTCGAAATTTCCCGAAAAATGGGGTAATTTTTTTTCCCCCACTCAATACTTCCAGTCTGTCCACACAATCGCCCCATAGAAGTCGAAACGCTCCGATGTTGCCAACTGTGAGAAATTCGAATTTTAAAATCGCGTTTTTTCGTACTTCACACTGATTGGCCGCCAGAACAACCGCCATCTTGGATTTTAAAAAATTACTCCCATTTCGTCAAAATTCAGGATAATTGTAGGCGAAACAAGAAAAAATTGACATCTTCAACCACCCTGTGTAGGATCTGTGGCGCCGCGGTTTGGGGTCGAAAAATGAAAAATTTTAAAACGCCACAGCTCGGCCGCCATCTTGTTTTTCCAAATTTTTCCAATTTTTCTAGAAACCATTTACTCATTTCCTCGAGTGCTGCGACTTTGACCGAAATCGGTTGGTAAACAAAAGAGTTACGAAAATCACGTCGGCCGCCATCTTGTTTTTCTGAAATGTCATAATTTTTCCCGAGTCATCTCCCGCACCCGAACACATCTCCCATACATCATTATATCATTTTCCGTCTCCTTCTGGGAGAACAATTATGTCAATGAGTGAGTCAGTCAGTCAGTCAGTCAGTCAGTGGTAATCGAGCTATATATATTATAACTAGTTTTTCGCGTGGGGGCGCGGCCCGCTAAAGCGGACCGCGTAGCTGCTTGGAGCAATTTACGTGGTCGCTCATACTCGGATTTTACAAAAATTCCGTATTTCAATTTTTCCCGAAAAATGGGGTAATTTTATTTACTCAAATCTACACGCCGAGTCTATGCGTATTTTATCTATAATCAATTTACTCATTTCCTCCAGTACTGCGAGTTTGAACAAAATTGGTTGGAAAACAAAAGAGTTACGAAAGTCACGTCGGCCGCCATCTTGTTTTTCTGAAATGTCACAATTTCTGCTTTTTCCTCTCCCGCTCTTAAAAACATCTTCCATACATCATTGTATCGTTTTATGTCTGTTTCAAGGAGAACAATGCCAATTTTCTTGTAGCTCCAAATCGCCATACAATTTAGTATGCAAAAAAAAATTCCGCCATTTTGAATTTTTTTTCTTCCAATAGATAAACCTTCTCTTCGTGATCATCTTTTGCTAAGAAACCACTTTTCTATCTTTCATACTTTCTGAGATAGACACCGGCGAAATTTGTATGGCGGCCATCTTTTTTTCGCCATTTTGAAATTTTTTCAGCTCATTGGCAATTGCACGAGGTTTCGAATGACATTTGGTCGAGCACCCCCCACCTATCTTCAATACCCTGCCCGTGCTCTTCACCCGTCTCCGAAATCCTCAATCATCAGCTCTCTCCATATTTTTCACCGAGTCATTTCTTGACTCCTATACGAAGCCACAAGTAAAAAAAATTGTTCATACAAAATTTTACAGGAGAACCTTTTGGGGAAATTCTCGAAAACTACCCCAAATGTGGCAACACTGCTTATACATCTCGATACTGCCGGTCGAGTTACACAATCGGTTCATACATGTCAACTTTCCGAAATGTTGCCAAGTGCTTTAAAAAACACGATCAAAATTTTCAAAAACAGAAAAAAATACAAAATGGCCGCCACCTCATTTGCGGTAAATATTTTAAACAGTTTCGTATTTTTCCCAGTAACTACAGGATATACCGCCCCTGATGACGTTTCAAGTTTTCATCTCGCTCGCACCCAGGCGCCACAATAGCCCCTGAAAAGTGACCATGTCGAAAATCACTTTTACTTTGATAGATTCCAGTGTTGCCAGTCCTCGGCGACAAAAATACTCAAATGTCATTTGTAAGAGCAAGACGCATGGTCGCTCATACTCGAATTTCGCAAAAAGTCCGTATTTCGATTTTTTACTTTTTGGGGAAAATCTCGAAATTTCCCGAGAAATGGGGTAATTTTTTCTTCCCCAATCAATACTTCGAGTCTTTACACACAATCGCCCCATAGAAGTCGAAACGCTCCGATGCTGCCAACTGCGAGAAATTTGACTTTCAAAATTGCGATTTTTTATACCTCACACTGATTCGCCGCCAGAACAGCCGCCATCTTGGATTTTGAAAAATTACTCCTGTTTTGTCAAAATTCAGGATAATTGTGGGCGAAACAAGAAAAAATTGACATCCTCAACCACCCCGTTTAGGATCTGTGGCGCCGCGGTTTGGGGTCGAAAAATGAAAAATTTTAAAACACCACAGCTCGGCCGCCATCTTGTTTTTCCAAATTTTTCCAATTTTTCTAAAAACCATTTACTCATTTCCTCAAGTGCTGCAACTTTGAACGAAATCGGTTGGAAAACAAAAGAGATACGAAAGTCACGTCGGCCGCCATCTTGTTTTTCTGAAATGTCATAATTTTTCCCTAGTCGACTCCTGCACCCGAACACATCTCCCGTACATCATTATATTGTTTTCTGTCTCTTTCTGGGAGAACAATTATGTCAATGAGTCAGTCAGTGGTAATTGAGCTATATATAGTATAATAAAATAATAATATAAAATAGTTTTTTGCTCTGGGGCGCGGCCCGCTAAAGCGGACCGCGTAACTGCTTGGAGCAATTTCCGTGGTCGCTCAAACTCGGATTCTGCACACAGTGCGTATTTCGATTATCCCCGAAAAATGGGGTAATTTTTTTACACTAATCTACACCCCGAGTCAATGCGTATTTTTTCAGTAAACTCCTTCCCTCAAGTAAGACTGAATGAAATCGGTTGGAAAACAAAAGAGTTACAAAAGTCAAGTCGGCCGCCATCTTGTTTTTCTGAAATGTCATAATTTCTCTCTACTCGACTCCCGCACCCAAACACATCTCCCCTACTTCATTGTGTCGTTTTCTGTCTGTTTCTAGGAGAACAATGACAATTTTCTTATAGTTCCCAATCGCCATACAAAGTATTATGAAAAAAAATATACCGACATTTTGAAATTTATTGTTATTAAATAAACATACCTCCTCGTCCTGATCAGCTTTTGCTAAGAAACCACTTTTCTATCTTTCATACTTACTGAGATAGACTCTGACGGAATTTGTATGGTGGCCATCTTTTTTACGCCATTTTGAAAATTTTTTCAGCTCATTGGCAATTGCACGAGGTTTCGAATGACATTTGGTCGAGCACCCCTCCACCTATCTTAAATACTCTGGCTGTCCTCCTCACCCGTCTCCGAAATCCTCAATCATCAGCTCTCTCCATATTTTTCGCCGAGTAAGCCATAAGTGAAAAAAAAAAAATGTTCATACAAAATTTTACAGGAGGAAATTTTGGGGAAAATCTCGAAAACTTCCCCAAATGTGGCAGCACTGCCTATATATTTCGATACTAACCGTTGAGATACACAGTCGGTTCATACATGTTGACTCCCCGAAATGTTGCCAAGTGCCTCAAAAACACTATCAAAATTTTCAAAACCAGAAAAAAATACAAAATGGCCGCCACCTCAGTTCACAGAAATATTTTACACAGTTTCGTATTTTTCCCCGTAACTACAGGATATACCGCCCCTGATGACGTTTCAAGTTTCCATCTCGCTCGCACCCAGGCGTCATGTTATCCCCTGAAAAGTGACCATGTCGAAAATCACTTTTACTTTGATAGATTCCAGTGCTGCCAGTGCCGGGCGACAAAACTACCAAAATATCATTTTTACGAGTAAAACACGTGTTCGCTCGTACTCGGATTTTGCAAAATGTCCGTATTTCGATATTTTAGTTTTTGGGGAAAATCTTGAAATTTCCCGAGAAATGGGGTAATTTTTTCTGCCCCACTCAATACTTCAAGTCTATAAACACAATCGCTCCATAGAAGTCGCAAAGCTCCGATGCTGCCAACTGTGAGAAATTTGAATTTCAAAATCGCGTTTTTTCGTACGTCAGACTAATTGGCCGCCATAACAACCGCCATCTTGGATTTTAAAAAATTACTACCGTTTCGTCAAAATTCAGGACAATTGTAAGCGAACCAAGAAAAAACTATCATCATCGAGAACCCCGTTTAGGATCTGTGGCGCCGCGTTTTGGGGTCGAAAAATGAAAAAATTTAAAACACCACTGCTCGGCCGCCATCTTGTTTTTCCAAATTTTTCTTCTTTTTCTAAAAACCATTTACTCAATTCCTCGAGTACCGCGAGTTTGAACGAAATCGGTTGGAAAACAAAAGAGTTACGAAAGTCACGTCGGCCGCCATCTTGTTTTTCTGGAATGTCATAATTTTTTTCTATTCTACTCCCGCACTTAAACACGTCTCCCATACATCATTGTATCGTTTTCAATTTGTTTCCAGGAGAACAATACCAATATTCTTATAGCTCCTAATCGCCATACAATTTAGTATGAAAAAAAAATTCCGCCATTTTGATTTTTTTTTTCTTTCAATAAATATAACTCTTCGTCCTGGTTATCTTTTGCTATGAAACCACTTCTCCATCTTTCATACTTTCTGAGATAGACACCGACGAAATTTGTATGGCGGCCATCTTTTTTCCGCCATTTTGAAAATTTTTTCAGCGCATTGGCAATTGCACGAGGTTTCGAATGACATTTGTTCGAGCACCCCCCACCTATCTTCAATACCCTGGCTGAGCCCTTCACCCGTCTCCGAAATCCTCAATCATCAGCTCTCTCCATATTTTTCACCGAGACATTTTTTGACTTGTATACGAAGCCACAAGTGAAAAAAAAATTGTTCATACAAAATTTTACAGGAGGACATTTTGGGGAAAATCACGAAAACTACCCGAAATGTGGCAATACTTTCTATATATTTCGATAATGCCCGTCGAGTTACACAATCGGTTCATACATGTCGACTTTCCGAAATGTTGCCAAGTCCCTCAAAAACACGATCAAAATTTTCAAAAACAGAAAAAAATACAAAATGGCCGCCACCTCATTTGCGGTAAATATTTTACACAGTTTCGTATTTTTCCCAGTAACTACAGGATATACCGCCCCTGATGACGTTTCAAGTTTTCATCTCGCTCGCACCCAGGCGCCACAATAGCCCCTGAAAAGTGACCATGTCGAAAATCACTTTTACTTTGATAGATTCCAGTGTTGCCAGTCCTTGGCGACAAAAATACTCAAATGTCATTTGTATGAGTAAGACACGTGATCGCTTATACTCGGATTTTGCAAAAAGTCCGTATTTCGATTTTTTACTTTTTGGGGAAAATCTCGAAATTTCCCGAGAAATGGGGTAATTTTTTCTTCCCCAATCAATACTTCGAGTCTTTACACACAATCGTTCCATAGAAGTCGAAACGTTCCGATGCTGCCAACTGCGAGAAATTTGACTTTCAAAATTGCGATTTTTCATACCTCACACTGATTGGCCGCCAGAACAGCCGCCATCTTGGATTTTGAAAAATTACTCCCGTTTTGTCAAAATTCAGGATAATTGTGGGCGAAACAAGAAAAAATTGACATCCTCAACCACCCCGTTTAGGATCTGTGGTGCCGCGGTTTGGGGTCGAAAAATGAAAAATTTTAAAACACCACAGCTCGGCCGCCATCTTGTTTTTCAAAATTTTTCCAATTTTTCTAAAAACCATTTACTCATTGCCTCAAGAAACTGCAATTTTGAAGGAAATCGGTTGGAAAACAAAAGAGTTACGAAAGTCACGTCGGCCGCCATCTTGTTTTTCTGAAATGTCATAATTTTTCCCTAGTCGACTCCCGCACCCGAACACATCTCCCGTACATCATTATATCGTTTTCTGTCTCTTTTTGGGAGAACAATTATGTCAATCAGTCAGTCAGTGGTAATTGAGCTATATATAGTATAATAAAAAAGAAATTATGAAAATAGAACGAATAAAATAGACTTTTATGGTCAATTATGGTCAGTTTGCGATTAATATTAATCTATAAAAATCAATTTTTTTAATCGATAGTTGAGTGTAAGCTCTAGGCTTTCATGATCTCTATCCATTAATCCTTTATAAAAAAAACACGTAGATATGATGCTCCAATCGAGAGGTGACTTTATAGAAAAAAAAACTACAAAGATCTAAATGATGCATCGCAGTTTTTGTGCACCGACCGACCATTACGTTGCAATAGACAAGTGAAAAGAAAAAAAGTTATTCCAAATTCAAAAGTGTTTTTTTTCCACCAGAAGCAGAGCTGGCCGCATAGACAATGGGAACCCATTATCCCCTGCCAGTGCGCTCATTACCGCGTTTTTGCGTTTGAATTAAAAAAAAATGAAAAGAATCGAACTGGTATTGTTCGGGCGCGTCTACCTGTGCTATCGAGATCAACGCTGCACGAGTAAGGGCACGTGTGCACTGGCGACACATCTCTCGACTAATAGTCGCACTACCTACTTTTAAGAACAAAACACGTAATCTACAGTAATATAAATAATTTGAAGTCCTAAATAATCTATTCACTCACTCGCTGACTCAATCATCATAGCAAAGGCCTGAAGCCATAGATTCCTGAATATATAGATTGCTGAAATTTTTACAGATAATGTAGACACGAATTATGTAATGATTTCTTTCATTCCCACGGGATTGCTCAAGCAGGTCGACTACTAGCTGACCCCTTATGATAGTGTTCGTTTGTTCAATTTTGACCATCAATTGTAACTTTCGGAACTTTGCTATGTTCAACGGCCTTTTTTACTTCAAAATATAATGCTAATTTCTCTCCAAAATCTCTGATAAGAGGCAAAACTTGATTAGGTTCTTCTTAAAATTTCGGTGAAATTTTTCCTTTGAACTTATTATCCCAACACTTTTCAGAAAGAATTGAGTGAGTCAGATTTTTTTAGTTATTAATAAAATAGGTTGTAAAAGTAGGTAAACATCCATTTCTGATCTTATCGACCATTTTGTCGCTAGTGTGGTCAAGTTATCATATTTAAAAACTGACCCAACCTCTGTCGCCTATAGATCTCTGCATAATAAGTACGTACTACTTACAACTTCAAAAAAAATAGTTTTGTAATGCGGAAGACACGCTAACAATTGTGTGGGCGAATCATAAAGTTAGTCATAAAAGAAAGTTGCACTGACCACAAAGGTTTATAAAGAGACAGTTTACAAACAGTACCGTATTTTTCGTCTGTGTTTTACAATCAAAATACAGTTCTGTAAGGCCACGCTATATTTACGTCAATAAGATTTTGGCATCTGTACAGCGCTCCTGGCGGCTACGAAGGGAACTACTTAGGTACAATATTTTAGCGACATTACCTTATGCCGTGCACGCCCTAAAATCAATGACTTCTTGTATTTTTCTGCAAGTTTCTAATAATATATACGAAACATTGATACCTATTTAAATATAGGTTGGTAGGTAAGACTTATTTTTATTTACTCAAAGATTTGAAAGGCAGGGACTTGGAAAAGACTACAGAACATACGGATTCTACAATTAAAACATTATCCTATAAAAATTCAAATGAAAGTAAAAAAAAAAAACTTAACAGATTTTAACAACTAAAACACTTTAGGGTCTATAGAGTCAACTCGCTACACCACACACATATGCAGACACACGGGAAGTAACTACATAACACATAAACGCGTAATAAAAATAAATTCCTCTAGCATAATCGTTTCGGGTCGGTTTTTTTGTCAATTAAAAATTACCGAAGGCAAGCAGGTACTCGACAATAGATTTAAGAAAAAAAGATGGCCTCTCCATGCATCTATAGATTTTAATTGGTGTATCAATTATTTTTCGAGATTAAAAACAATGTCCGTATTAATTTAAAGTAATCGATAGGTTATGCAATTATTATTTATCGTGTCCGTGGTGATTTTGAAGTAAAAAATCTCATGATTCGACCATCTTCACATGTTTTCCTACTACTATAAAAATTAAACTTTAGAGCTTGGATAAATAAAGTAGGTAAGCTTCAGAGTTCAGACTCTTCAAAGCTGTATCAGATTAGATAAATTATTACAAATAACTTCTTAAAGAATGCAAAAGCACTATGGACTATGAATGTAGAGAAAAGATAACCTAAGAATATAAAAATCTAGGTAGAAGTTATTACAATGCTTATTATAAATGTTATAAAAACAACTAATAAAAAATTGTCACGAATTCATAAAATTACTCAAAACTATTAAAAGTTATTAGAAATCGGAAACAAAGTAGGTAGTTAATGAACCTACACACACCTATAGAGCCAGCACCAAAAAATGTGATCATTTTAAAGTACAAAAGCATCTTAATAAGCCGACAGAATGGCAACGTTATTTCGTAAAAAATGTATTAGATATTAAGCATCACATAAATTTCCGAACCCATTAAAACCAAGACGATTTATCTCGAAACCTTACCGTATATAAGATTTTATAATACCTGAGTTGCGTTTGCGCAAGTGCTACTTCTAATATTGAATTAGACGACACAATATATACCATCAAATTAAGATGTTTTATATCCAATACTCGTTACATTTTGTGGTACGAAACACCAAGTAATATAGACGCAGAAATGTAAATCAAACAGGGTCAAATATCCACTGCTTGCTGCAACCGATGTCACGCACACATACATGATGGTATTAAGGCGACTATATCCCAGCACTTTAGGTATTTGTCGCACAGTCAGACCCGCTCAACGATACCTAGCGACCATTGCCGTGAGCCGAGAAGTTAAGAATGAACTCCGTGAACCTATTCATAAATATTTGCGTCACAGTACTGTGCAGTAGTGTACTGTTACAGTTGGACTATTTGTCATTATAATTCGCTTCACGAAATATATGCTGGAAGTTGCGTTTTTTACGTATATTTTGACTTTTTTATGGTAATCGATAATATCAACCGAGGTATTTATTTATAATAATTATGTATTACTAAAGTAGCAGGATTTGTAGAAATTTTTCTTGTACATATTAGGGAAATGAAGAGTTTTATATTTTTTTTTAATCTTCTTTGCTACCGTCCGCATCTTTCTTTTCACAGTAGTAGTTTTGACACATTCTGTGATCACCATAAGAGTGCGGCATTGAGTTTAACAATATCGTTGTGCAGAACTGATATGGCAACGTTTTTAGGGTTCCCAGATATTTTGTGATATCTATACTAATATAATAAAAAGGTAGCGTAACGATGTTTGTGAGTTTGTGACGTTGTAAGGGGTAATCTCTGGATCTACTGAACCGATTTTCAAAATTCTTTCACCAATACATTATCGTGGAGTGTCATAGGCTATAATAATTTCCAAAATTAACTATGCATTGTTACTAAAACTTGAATAATGTAATCCAAGTCGCAAAAAAATTGCTTTCATCGCGTACGCTGCGATTGAGGATAGAACAAAACAAAATCAAAATCATCAAATCAGTATCAAAATCTGCAAAAAAGTCCGCAATAGCATATGCCTATCTCCTATGGGTAACTCGCAATAACTGCTTTTACTTTAAAATTGTGGATTAAAAATAAATAATTTTTGTGAAGCTTATATAGCCCATATGGTATTAATTTATATCTTTGTAAATATGTTTTTTAGAACGGAAATTTAATGTAGAATAGTTCTGCCCTTTACTCTATACAGTTTAAATACATATCTTCAAAGATATTAGCAAAACAAAAACGCGCGGTATGCAGGAGCGCGCCGCCGCCGCTTCGGTCGTTGCGTGGCGATAGGATAGGCATTTATCATTCATTTATCTGAATGCCTCGCGTCCAGCGCTGTGGGCTGTGGGTATAAGGCCCGTTTTCCACCACAGCGAAGCGGAGCGGAGCTGTATTTCAGTAACAAATCAGATTTCGTCATTTTGATATTTTTGAAACTGAGGGATGTCTAAATGATGAAATCTGGTTAGTTATCCAACCACAGCTCCGCTTCGCTCCGCTTTCGTGGAAACCGGGCCTAACGTGGGACAAAAATATTTCTAACGCGGAACGGAGTCCGCGGGCACTGCTAGTTTTATATATTTCACGATAGCTTTTCTCATTATCATAATTCTTATGTTGGTAAGTGTTTTTCGATGTCTCAGGGCATTTGTTTCTGCTGCCAGTCTGCGTAGTTTTTTACAAAAGTTGCGTAATATGTGCTTGCGACACTCAATTTTTTCAACGGTTACATTTTGATTTTCATATGGTTTGGCATTGAGTATCCTTACATATGTCGAGTCGACATTTATCTCCAATCATTGTGTGATCTCCAATGTTGTAAATGAGACCGTTCATCGAAATAGAAGCCTTCTAAAATAATTTCAGTTTCAACAATTAAAAAACACGAATGCCCTGTTATAAAACGAAGTAATAACTCGTTTTTTACTTTTTAGTTCGTTTTATAACAGGGCACTCGTGTTTTTAGGGTTCCATACCAATTTGGTAAAAATGGAACCCCTTATGGTGAGACTTTCTCCGTCCGCTCGTCCGTCCGTCCGTCCGTCCGTCCGTCTGTCACACTCGATTATTTCAGCAACTATCAAAGCTATCGACTTGAAATTTGGAATAGTTTTAGGTAATAGTGACCCAACGCCAATGCAATTATAAAACATTGCAATTGATTTTATTTTTATTTAAAAAGGGGGGAAAACCGGGGCTTTGAATTTTCAAAATGAGATAACAATATTGAGTGGGGTATGAAAGGACGTTACTTGTATATTCTAAAACCGATTTTATTTATTTTTATGCCCGATAGTTTTTGATTTATTGAGCAAACTGTCGAAAAACATACCAGCCCCCCCCCCCCCCTTATCTCCGAAGTTTATCAATCGAAAAATCTAAAATAATTATGATCAATAGAAATTAACGTATATTTTACAGGAAAAATAAAATCAACTCCCTAACTTTTATACTTTTTTTGATAATAGCAATAAACCGCCGAAAACAAAGTTAGGTTTGCGGTTCGCCAACAAAAGTACCTAGGTACATGTAAATTATACTCGTAAATTCTTGAACAAAAGTGATTCTTTTAATGTTTTACTTCTTTTATAGTATGGAAGCGGTGCGCGAGTCCGACTCGCACTTGGCCGGTTTTTTTTTTTAATTTTTTAATTACTTATTTTTATTTTATGTTTTTTACTGATGGTCAGCAGTTAGGTGAAGGTATTTTCTGTTACTACTCTCCAATACCTTCATTTTGATACCCATATTATGATAGTTGAAGAAAAAAAATTTTTTCCACTTTTGAAAATGGCGCCTCACATCCGCCATATTGATTTTTCCAAAAAAATATAGTCTTTGTTACTCGGGAGGATCCAAGGATTCTAACGATACCCCATATATCCAAATCTGTTCAGCCGTTCAGAAGTTATGGAGGAATAAAGAAACATCACATACATACATACATACATACATACATACATACATACATTCATACACACATACATACGTACATACATACATACATACATGAACCCTAAAAACATTACACTCCTTTTTTGGGCAGTCGTGTAAAAAGTAAAAAACGAGTTATTTTAGTTGAACAGATAAACAGTAACAGTATTTAAACTGTGGTTACGCGTGATGGTATTTGCACGTGGTGGAATTTACACTACCTACCATAATTTTCTTAGTTCGTATCAGAGTTTCTTCGGAGCTTTTGAGGACTAGGTATTTTGATAAACTCAAGAAACACTTACTATATAATTTTTTTAAATTCTCCTTCGTTTCCTGTCAGATAGTTTTTTTTTTCCAGCGCATTTAAAAAATAAATAATTTTAGCGCGAAAGGAGCGTGAGTCGTGAAAACTTGCGCAGGTCCGTCTCGTATGGAGGCTCGTGAGCCACTGAGTACATCATTTATTCGATGCGTTAGACCATTTTATGACTTCTGTTAGGCGAAATTTTGCAGCAATTTTTTTATTTAATATCTGTCTGCTCAATGGATAGGCAATACAATGAGCTTACTTTACGTATAATTTTTATGAAATTTAGTCTAAAGCTTTGGAAATACCATTAAAAAAATGAACAAAAACGACCTGTTTTCAAAAATTTTTATGATCGAGGCAAGTTTAACTTATCGTGTTTTCATGAGGCCATTATAGAGATAAAGCATGTATCTTTAATATGTATTTTTAACAGTGAAAAAAAACAATTTTTTCATGACTTTGAATTGCTTTGAAAAGTGGCGTAGTCGCTAAAAACCGGGATAATGGGCCGTTAAGCCTCAACGCACACACGTAATAGCAGGTACCAAAAGTTAATTGCCTTCGTATACTCTCAATGTTCATAAAATTCTACCTGAGAGTGTCAGCATTGTGGACAGGTCAGAAGTTTTTAGGGTTCCATACCAATTTGGTAAAAATGGAACCCTTATGGTGAGACTTTCTCCGTCCGTCCGTCCGTCCGTCTGTCACACTCGATTATTTCAGTAACTATTCAAGCTATCGACCTGAAATTTAGGATACTTATAGATAATAGTGACGCGACGTTATAGCAATCGTAAAAATTTGAAAATTGTTTTTATTTTTATTTAAAAAGGGGGGAAAACCGGGTCGCCAAAATTTCAAAATGAGATTACAATATTGAATGGGGTATCATATGAAAGGGAGTTACTTGTATATTCTAAAACCAATTTTTATTTATATTTATGTCTGATAGTTTTTGATTTATTGGGCAAACTGTCGAAAAAAATACCGTTCCCCCCCTTTATCTCCGAAGTTTACCATTCGAAAAATCTGAAATAAATAATATGATCAATAGAAACTAACGTATATTTTACAGGAAAAATAAAATCAACCCTCTAACTATTATACCTACTTTTTTTGCTAATAACAATAATCCGCCGAAAACAAAGTTAGGTTTGCGGTTTGCCAACAAAAGTACCTATATGTAAATTATACTCGTAAAATCATGAACAAAAGTGATTCTTTTAATGTTTTACTTCTTGTATGGTATGGAACCCTCGGTGCGCGAGTCCGACTCGCACTTGGCCGGTTTTTTTTCTTAAGGCTGCGCGGAAAGGTGGGATAAAATCACATTTCTCCCCCGCGCCTCACACGTCCCCTCAGTCCGAGTGCACCTACAACGTGGACTGCCACGTAATGTCAACAAAACCCCGATGGTTGGCATCTCGGTTTTGTTGACAGTATCAGTAAAATAATCAGATAAATTCGGCTACGTGCATTTCGGACCACCAAGATGGGTTCGGAATAGTACTGTATTCCTGGTTGCTGGTTATCTGGATAAGTAATAATAAGCATAAATTAGACCTAAATCCAGGGGCCTAGACGCGATGAACCGTGAGAAAAAGTAGTAATAATGAACTTTAATCATATTTTACTGACTATTTATGAGAGCAAGAGTTAGGCTTCTTCGTATGAAATAAATAAATAAACCAATATAAAACAAATTTACAAATAAAAATTTATTTATTTTGCCTGAATGTGATACATGCATAAACATACTATATAAAAGATAACTGTCCTGCTAAGAATAGTGGCAAAATTAATAGTAAATTCAATTTTTTAAGCTATTGCATACCTTCTATCGTGGGCCTTGAGCGTGGAGAGCGAATCCGATTTTCCGTAACGAAAATAACCTTACACCCCCAGTGGGTTAGAACTTAGAAGTTGATAAAAAATGCTATGCAATAGCTTTACCGCGGCAGTCTCCGAGTGCCACACATCTTTTTTATTTTAACAGAATGCAAGGTAACAAATACATACAGTAAACATTTCAATCAGGCAGGGAATAAGTATGTAAAAAAATGAGACTTTATTTATATAACTAGCTGACAGGGCAAACTTTGCTATTTTGGGATATAAAAAATAGATAACAACCTGTTCTCAGACCTAGCGATCATGCACTGAAAATTTCATACGATCGGTTGAGCCGTTTCGGAGGAGTTTGTTAACAAAGATTGGCAGGAGAATTTTATATATTAGACATAAAAATAAAGTACCACTTATGATGAGTCATTAGACATGTGACATAAATACTGAATGGGCTAGTAACATCAGACCAATTAATATTATAATATCAGTTAGAAATACAATATTTATCAATATTCTGCAATTGACAACACTTTTTGGGTTATGCCGTATGTTCCAGCAATAGGAAGATCTATAAAATAGGGTTCCGCTAATTCGGAGGGAGTCAATGTAGGTTTTTTTGAGGGTCCAGCTTCAATATGTTCTTCGTGTGGACGCTTTATGGGCATTAACTGATGCCTCAATGGTATGTTTCTTGTTTGGCGTGGGTCAATTAATTCAGGTAATATATGTTTCATGTAAAATTCTGTAAGTTTACCAACCATATTTCTTGTCCAAAACTCATCGTCGCGCAAGATTTTTTCTACGGTCAGCATTTGGTTTTCACCAGACCACACTGCAAAAAGACACAACTTTCTTTGGGTGACATGGAGTTGCCCTTGCACTTGGTAATACCAGGAGTCATTTTTATTAATGACCATAATATTGTTTTTAATATGCCAAAATTTAATTTTCTTTTTTTCGACAGCTTCCTTGATAGGCATTTTGAATGCAGACAGTGGACATTTTATCTCCACAATTGTATCGTTTCCTACCAGGCCATCAGGAGTAGCTGCTAAATAAGGCATTTCACTGTCTATGAATAGTCCACATGGCCTTATTTGCACTCCTTCTTGAATTGCTAGCTGGTTAAGAGCAATAGCTTCATTATCTATACCATGTTTTATTGAATCGACGTGTGATATATTGTTCTTATAAAGTAAACTTTTCACGATACTTGCACTTGTGGTCGGACGGCGTTTGATGACCTTTCCAAAGTTGGACGCTGTCAACAAATTCCTGCGACGTTCTAGCCATTCACTACTATCCCTTTGTAATATAGTAGCTCTTTCGATCTGTAATCTTTCAATATTAGTTGTTTCCAAATTTTTTAAAAAACTTTGTTTCGCCATATCGTAAATGTCTTCTTCCATATCAGGTTTCTGGCAGCTGTCAGTTCCATAGTTTTTGTCTGGGATTGCATTCAATGTTGGTTTCTTATTGAAACAATATTTCTTAGAACTTTTAAAATTTCGTTTCGACTCACTTTTTAGTATTCTTTTTTCTTCAAATAATTTAGTTTTTGATTTAGGGCTCTTGCCTAAAAGTGATTTTTGAATGTTGTATAATGGTTTTTTAGTATTAAATGCCACAACAGCAGCCGCACACCTGGACTGATATGTTTGTCGCTGTATTAAATTTGTTCTTTTACCACCAACAAATTTTGCAATTATGCTGTTAAATTGCTCTACAGCATTACTGTCAAAATCATTTATAAGACTTCTAGAATGTGTGGCAACTATGCCCAGAATATGTTTGATTTTAAACCATAATGCTGAATTTTGTACTTTTGGAACAAGATCATCACTTTTTTTTTCACTACTACAGTAGTGATCTAAACACTTGTCATGATGGCCAAATGCGTGATTATAAGAATTTAAAATATCAGCATATAGTTTGTTTATTCTCACCCCTAAATCATCGCTATCGTTTTTATGTTTTTTTATTGCCAAACAAATTACTTTCCTAATAGCGAGTATTCTTCTGGTGGTGAGCATTTTTCTCAAGTTTATCGGATATTTTGTTTCTTTGCTAACTGCGACTAATTTATTACACATATTACGGAAAATATGGTTACGGCATTCTATTTTTTCGACTGTTACGTTTTTGTAAGGTCTCTCTGCCAAAATTTTGGAGTAAGTGCTAGAATCTCCATCTGCGACGACTCTTCCATATATTACATTGTGCATTTCTACAGAATTTTTAAACCCCTCGGCTATTATTGCTGCCTCCATGCCAGAGGAAGGACCGGTATAGTTTTTGAAGCATGCATGCTCTTTTGCCTTTACTCCTTTGTTCTCTGCACGAGCACAAATACAGCAGTATTTGTTTTTAACGCCTAAGAAAAGAACTTCTCCAAACTTCTTTCCAACTATGGCTGCTGCCCCAGAGAGTGCTGTGTAATTGCTTTTGTAGGAGCGCTTAGACCAGCAGCCATCAGCAACAACATCAATGACTGCTATACCGTCTATCATTCTACCTTCTTCTATCGCAGCCTGCCTTTCACGTTCCGCTGCAGCTGCCATACTCTCATGAGCAGTTATTTCCCACTGCTTACATACAACATTGTGTTTATTGCGGAACATTTGTTTAGACAGTGTCGGTAGATTCATTGCAGTACACATTCTTTGGAATTGCTCCAAACCAATTCCAGTGGTTGTGATGCCGGTAACTGCAGCTGTATTGATATCTAAGTTTTCAGTCGGGTGTGGATCTGAAGTGTTAATAGTAAAATCGGCTTTGCACATGTTGCAAGAAAGTTTTAATTTTGAATTTAGACCTGTTTTTATTTCACCAGTAATATTAAGGTTGGATAAATTACAGCCAAATTGAGGTGCATGGTTTGAAATTGTTTTGAGTTTCTCAAAAAAATACATTTTGTCTATAATAAGCCGTTCGCTTGCGTCGTATATATTTTCATTTTGAGTTTTCGCTTCCTTAATATTATTAATTTCAAAATCTGTCTTGGTCTGTATATGTACACGAGGTTTGATGTTACTGGAATAAAAAAATAATGAAATCAATAATTATTTCAGAACATATTGAATACTAAAAAGCTTAGTTTTTTGAAAACTTACGAAGCTGAGGACATACTCTCGTTTACGGATTTGGTCAAATCGCATTCATCTGCTTGTGAATCATTGTAGGCTAGAGCAGCTCTGAAATGAATATAATATAAGAAATAAGTACTCACGTATTTTAAAACTTTAAAAAGCGATAAATCTTAGCATTTTAAAAACTTACGAAATTGAGGAGATACTCTCGTTAACGGATGTTGTCAAATTGTTATTATCTTGCATACGGGCCGCAAGAACTCTAAAATTAGGTAATATTGAATGTTAATCACAAGTATTTTATTTTACGAAGCACGGTGTTTCCAATTTATATTTACCATATACATGAATATAAGAAGTATATGGTTAATATAAATTGGTAACGTTACTACAACTATTTTGTTTTATTATAATATGTAATCAGATTTTAAAAAGTTAAATAAAAGCATCTTTCTTTTTTGCATATACTTCCTCCTGCCGTCACTGCTTGAAGGAATGCTGTGCTAGTTAATTATGTGCTTTAACGTTAAAGGGTAAAAGTCCATATTTGAATGAAAAATTGATGCTTTTCTGGAATCTATGAAGTAATCAAAGAAAATATTAATACTCACCGGTGACAGTTAGCCATTCTTTGAATTTTCAATTTCTTATTTTCTCTTTTACTGCGTTTTATTTTTATTTTTTTATTCGCCATATTTACACTTTTTATTACACAACCACGTTTTAATTTATAAAAACGCAATCTCTTTTTAAAATATACAAGTCGTAATATTTTGTCGATTTGGAACACAGAAACACAGTCTTCACGTCTCAATGGAGCGATTGTGACTGATTGTCATGCGCAAAACATCATTTTGGTACAAAACAGCATAGCGTATTACGCGAAATAAGAACGTAATAAACACCATTTATAATTTACTGTAATAACTTTTGAAATACAAAATTTGAAGAGGAATCAATAGTAAATGCACTTCATAATATTTATTGGAATTATAATCCTAAATCTTGGCGCTCTAGTCCGTATAACATTGGAAACAAATTGAAAATTGTGAAAAAATGGATGCAACTTCGAGATTTTTTTTTATCGACAAAAATGTATCCTTTTATGTTTATACTTGTACAGTTTCTCGACAATATGATGTAATATTCGTGTGTTTTATTTCAGGTCGTTGAGACTTGATCTACTACTGTAAAAATCAAATCTTGCCTTGGCATTATCAGTTGGTACCCCCTCTTAAATCAAGGTTCAATGTTAGTTATTACTTCTATTGTGTAACCCATTTCATTTGGAGGCAAAAAATATACATTTTTTTCATTTAAAACGTTACCATCTGAGAAATTTGATAGGTATCATGATACTTTTTTAGAATTTGACAGATTTTATTAATTGACCATGATTTTACGTTTATTCGACCGAGCTTGAAGAAGAAGCATGTCTTTGGAGATCCAAATTTGATCCAAATCCATCGGCGTTGTTGTCTTAGAATAGGAGTTCTTAAAAAAGCCTTTCTACAGTTAGCATTCAAGTTCATAATATATACTTGATGATTAAACGAACTTACCTTAAGTGAAGTTCTATCATAATTTTATGAATTCCTGTATGAAGATATTAACATGAATACTTATTAGGTATTTACGCCAAGTGATAGCCATTCAGACACTAAAGTTGAGAGAAAAAATAAAAAATTTCAACATTTTTCATTACGATATCTCACGCTAGCAACACTGTGTCTGTCCTTTCATTAAGTTCAGAGTAATTATTATAAGAGTGCCTTTGTGCTTCGATAAGCTCGTCTTGGTAGGAGCACTACAGAGCACCCAAATATGTATCATATACCTAATATATACATAACTACACAATATTATACATAACCACACAATATTATATATGTAAATATAATGATATATGTATATATATGGGTTATGTTGTATTCAATAAATATTTATTATTATTGTAATATGTACATTTTTTATTTACAAATTCATACATGGGGTTTTCCACAAAACAGGGGTGGGAGGGTGTTAATATCTTCATACAGGAATTCATAAAATTATGATAGAACTTCACTTAAGGTAAGTTCGTTTAATCATCAATTTTAATTCATTCCTGTATTTCGATATTAACATGAATACTTATTAGGTAGATGTTTAGAGCCATGACATTTGTAAATAAGAAATGCTTTTAAATTAATAGAATAATAAGCATAATCGCTTAATATTGAGCAAAAAAATAAAAATAACAACTTAAGTTGATATTCAAAGCAAATTAATAATTAATAGCATAATTTTGTAGAAATATTAAAACTGTAATTGATAGTAAATCAATATTATTAGTATAATATATTAATAATAATATATGTACAAAAAACATATATTTTTATATGTGCGAATACCAAGGGTATAATATTAAGACTATATTCTAGCAGTACTGCTCGTATGTAGTCTTGACGATTAAAAGAGGTTTTAAACCTCTTTCAACAAGCTTGAAAATATTTGTATCAGTTAAAACTTTTAAATGCAACACTTGATTAATCGTAATAAATTGAGCTGTTAATATGCAACCATGAAATATATATTTTAAACAGTAAATTGATCACGAATATATTTTTATAAACTTGCGTAGAATAAATATTACCGAGACATATTTTTGGAAAGAAAAAAAAATAAGATCAATTTATTAATATATAAGATTAATAAATCTATGGGTTGCAGAGAACTAGTTCGTAAATTTTTGTTCATCTTGACTTCACTTTACGAAAATACAGGAGTAGGCATTAGTATTTTCGTAAAGTGTTGTTTAATTTTATTCATAGCTCTTTAGAGTTATTTCTATTAAAGGAGTTAACAATGATATTTTTATTTAATTTCCATAATAATATTGTTATTTGGGTTTTGGTGTAGGTACAGCTTTAATAAGGTCATTAAGGTTTAAAGTGACCTTAAATTATATTTTTAACTGAATAGGGTGAAATAAGAATATTCTCAAGAGATTTTAAAAAAAGCCATAGAGAAATCATCTTATAAGCTTATTTTAAAGTTGATTCTGAGACAAAGGCTGATAAAGTAACTATACGAGTATCTACTGTTTATTCCTGAGTTCTAATAAAGTGATAACAATAGAAACTTAAGATAGTCTGAAAAAAGCATGTTTTCTAATATTGTCAGACAGTAAACATCTTATACAATATTATAGTATATATGTATGTATAACCGTGTTGAGTTTCTCATTTCACATAATACTAAAATTTTAACTGAAGGCATAATTGTCATTCTTAACAGTTATTCATGTTATAATAATGTTGTTTAATATCATTAATTGTTATTTTAACAGTCACCCCAACACTACTATCGCTGTTGTACTGGTTAGTTGTAAACAAAAAACCACATATACAATTGGAATACAAATATTAGACAGTACTTTTAAGTACTTCAGTTTCTGCATCAAGACCATTTTTTAATTTAGCAGTCTTTCAGTTGAAAAATGTGATCTGATTTTTCCAAGATGATAATCGCAAAAATCAACGAGCAAATGTAACATGTAAATAGGTAGACATGTCGAAATGTTATTCGCGATTGTTCGCGATTAATGCTTTGTTGACTTGTTGCGACGATGAAAAAAAAATTTTTGTCACTTACCCAATAATTCCACTGTCATCACAGAAGATAAAAGTCTCTAATCTTCGTTTAATAATAATCAGTTAATTACATACCACAGCTGAAGTACTACTGTACTGGTATTCAAGTTCCTAGTGAAGCAGTGATGACCCAATTTTCAATTATCATTTGACCTTGGTCAGTCATCATCGAGAGCTAAATCCTTGCAGCGGCGTCATCCATCGACATGAAAGTTAAACAAAATATTAGACTTATTTAATAATGATTAAATACAGAAAACATAAAATGTAGGCTATGTATCAAAAAAAAAAGTTATGATACATGCAAGCCAAAATTATGAACCATCATTGTTCATATTATCATAAATCCAATGAAGTATATAATGATTCTATGATCTTATATATCTATTGGTAATTTCCAAATCCTTTAACATTTTTGATGCATAGATAACCATTAGTTAATTAGCGGCGCGATCGCCTGAAAATAAAAATATTTGATCTAGCAAAAATTAATTTGGCCTTTAAATATATTTTCCATTGCGTTACGTTATTCCTAGGTATCTATTCCTGTAGATACAGGTACAAGGATACCTAAAATAAATTTAAATAAACATATCATCGATTGTTTTATAAGGACTCTACATTTTCCATATTTAATATTCATTTAAGAAATTTAAGAAATAGTCAATTATAGAAACTATAAATAACTTTGATATTCAAAAGCATTGCATTCTTTTAAAAGCATCCATCCTAACTAAGTTAAAGCATTGATAAATTTGATGTAATATCTAATACATCGAGTTACGATGAAAGAATGGTTGTATTACAAACATGTATTTGTAATGGAATAACAAAAAAAAAATTAAGTATGTTATCGAATAGGTTGTCTCATATTCAATTGTATGTGAACAGAATATAATAGCCGAGTTTTTTGCCAGACCTTCTCAGCGCAAACCCGTTTTTCAGATTCAAGCTTTCATAAAAGCCTGTAAATCAAGCCCATTTGAAAAAAATCATTTTCATTTTTAATTACTTAAACATGAAAATTAATTGTAATGTTAATGGTTCAATCATTTATAAATCTTCATAATATAAAACCTTTTGTATAAAAGTAAATTATTATGAATGAAACTAGGATAGTACCTAGATATCTAAAGTGTCATTGCACTACATGCGAACTAAAGAAGAGAAAAAAAATACACATTAAATTCTGTTCATAGTTTTGAGAACATAAAAAGAGAAAAAAACACATTTTCCACTCATATTGAAGCACGATAAAATAATATCATCAGGCTCGAATATTTTATGAATGCGGTTATTCTATAAGCTAGGCGGCAAACGTACGAGTAAGTAGGTGTCGTTTATTGCCCGTGGTACCCCCGATGGTCCCCCCGGGGTACCACGGGTTGCCTTCTTACCCCGACCCGACTATATGCGAACATGCGCGAGTCCGCACGAGGTTCGAAACAGCGCAGCGCTCCGCCAGCACTCCGATCGGCGGCCGCGCGGCGCCGCGGCCTGACATGACAGGTCGACGGAAATGTCAAAAGAGGACATCGATAAGTACTTGCAAGGCTGTTTTGCTCCTGGTGCTGTTCTTGTGGGGAAATCAAGACTCTTCTGTCCTGGGTAAATCTTCGAGAAAAGTCGTCGCAAGAGACGAGTGCTGTCCTGCGATTTGGCCCGTGGGTCCACCATGGACCAACAGGTGGATTGCTCAGATATTCCTCCAGTGCCAGTTAATATTGGATCTTGATTAACTGTATTTCATATTATTGATAAAAGACATAATATACACAGAAGTTATTAGAATATTATATTATCAAATAAAATTTTTGTGTCTCACTCGTACATTTCAAATTTTGAGTAGTATTACTAGTTGATTTTGTAAGACGTTGTCAATGGACTTTTTATTGATGTATCTATAAATAATGACCACAACAAGAAACGATTCGTGTGGAAGACTAAAATAATTGTAAATAGTGCATTTGATTGCGGGTACTTTTCAGACCTGGTCTAGTAAAGTAATCTTGGTTCATTTAAATTAGCAGACAGTAAAAGAAAATATTGATATGAGGGTATATCGAAATAGTTTCTAAAGGTAATCGTTTTGATCCTTTATATCATTCCAATACAGTTGGTGATAAAAAAACAGCATCGCGCGGTGTTCCCAGGTGGTCACCCATCCAAGTATTAACTGCGCCCGATGTTGCTTAATTTCGGTGATCGGACGAGATCCGTCAACCGGTGTTTTCAACATGGTATGGGGGCGTTTAAGCACCAATTTGCTATTTTGGAAGTTGCTTACAAGATAATCTTGTCATTTTTGGGAATGATTAATCCATAGGCGTTGTCCCAATAACCATCCTCAATGTATATTGTCGTGAAGGTCACACTCTCTAATGAAGTGTACCCAACACTGAAGCATAGACTGCAGAATATATTATGTTGATTGACTTTTTTGCAATTATTACCTATAATATAGAGACGACAATCTTATTAACTCACCCTCATGTATGTCGTCGTGATGATCACATCCTCTTATGCAGTGTCCTCAACATAGATGCTTTGCAATTATTTTTTGCAATTATTAATACAAAGGCGATAGTCCTCAGGTTTTTCACCTACCAACTACCCTCAATGTATGTTGTCGTGAAGGTCACACCCTCTAAATGAAGTGTACCCATCACCGAAGAATGCATCTTGATTAGCTCCTCTTGCAGTAATTAAAACAAAGGCGATAGTCCTTCCAACTACCCTCAATGTATACTGCTGTGAACGTAACACCCTCTAAGAGGTGTACCCAACACTGGAGCAATATGGATTTTCTGAACCAATAATAACAATTCCGTAGATTTCACAATTCGTTTTGACGATGAATCCGATTATTTTGAATATTTCTTTTCGGATACTTTGATTTCCGCAAGAAATACTTATAATCACTCACTTTTTTATACAAGTTTAGTAATGTTGTGTTGAACGGCCGAGCACTAGAACGCTAATGGAAGGACAGACACAGTGTTGCTAGCGTGAGATATCGTAATGAAAAATGTTGAAATTTTTTATTTTTTCTCTCAACTTTAGTGTCTGAATGGCTATCACTTGGCGTAAATACCTAATAAGTATTCATGTTAATATCGAAATACAGGAATGAATTAAAATTAGACTGGATATAGATTAATATCACGAATTAACAATACCTGCAATCTATTAATACCAAAAAATTTAAAAATTCACGCGGGTTGAGTACGAGCAGAAGCTAATTCCTAACTAAAGCAATATTGAAACAAACAGAAAGAAAGAATGATTTAACGTTTTGGCCATATGTCACGGGACAATACCGACATGCGGTGTCGGTAGCTCATTGCGTTTTTGTCGCATTTCGATTTTTTCTGAACGCATTTTGCCAGATTTTTTGTCGGGTCTATATTGTGGAAGAACACTTTCGTGCATCCTTATTGCTTTTAAATTGACTTTGTAGTTTGCACTAGTGGAACGGAAATAGAGAAATATTTTGGTATTTGTAAATTTTTGGCTACAAACTACATTTTTGTTGTGCTTTATATGATTTTAAGACTTCCATCTTGTGATAGCTTGCAAAGCGATAGATATAATTTCTTGTTGAAAGAATTGCATTTTGTTTTGCTCGAGAACATCAACCATCTACTGCCAAATAATATGGTGCTTGTGGAAATCCTCTTTTAAGATCAATTGATTTCAAAGATCCATTCAAAAGTATTATTATATTACTATGTATCATTTTTTTTCTTCATATATATTCAACTTTGCAAGTATAAACAATATAGATACATGCCTGGATTATTTTTTTTCAAACTTTCGGGGCTTACCTAACCTACCTTTGGTTGAAATATGAAAGGCGAAACTACTTAGTAGGAAATCTGAGTTTCAGATATGGCTACTTTCTTATGACAAGCTAACTTAAAATTAATTGTAGATTCTGCTACATCTTCTCTACACTAGAGAACTCCTAAATCGTTTATAGCTCACAAATTTGATTCACTTGTTGAAAATTGTTTACATTTACATACGGGTAAATGTTAGTTGGCGGTCAGTGCTGCAAAAAACAGACATTACCTACGTTACTCAAACCTTTGTCGGGCCGAGCGCCCACTGACCTCGCCGTCGGTGTGAATTAAAATAATACGATGATCAACGGCCCAATTACCGAACGTCAGTCAACATTACCCGGGGCGCCGCGAGTTGTATCGAATTGGTAACATTTTGTTTTTCTTTACATTTTAACCGCAGTTTAGGTAAACATCGTGATGCTGTCCCTTTTCAGCAGATGACATGTTCTACGATTTTGAAAAAGGATGCAGATTCTCTGCATCCTTTTTATGCGTTATGAAACCTTGGTTATTTGCTTAGTGAACTTAAATCTTTGGGTTTTTTAACATAATAGAGAAATCCTATTGCGGTAGGACTAACGGCTAAGCTTGATTATTTTTTAACATATACACTATCATGGTACACCTAGTACCTATCTAAATAACATTAATTTAACAGTTTTTATGGTTCCCGAAACTAAATAAGCAATTTACACACCGTAATAAAAAGCAACCAGAACCACTCCAGCATCCATGAGCGACGATAATAATCACAAATGGCCTACGAACAGCCGTTAGTACCCTCTTCAAACAATATTGCCCTTAATCGCTCGATTTAGTTTATACTTAGACGCCATATGTAAATGCAGTGATCCTTCCGAGAATACGCCATCTCCCGCCTAATTATTTTTAATTGCCGCGAGCGCAAACACGACGCATACGGCCTTCGAAAAGTGAACTTTTTTTTGGAAATTTTTTTCGCGGCTAGTCGGTTAATCGAGTACTTTATAAATGAATCATGAGCCGGTCACGAGACAAGACTTTGTTTCGGACAATGGGATCTCTGATGATTTTATTTACGAGACCGTCTTGATGCCGACCAAAATTATAATAGCTGTACAGTGTACATACCTCACTCAGATAGAATTTTTATATAATATATCATTGGATAGAATATATTTTAGGGCATCGAATACTAAATATTATTTACGGATTTGACCACTAACTTCAAATTGCTTTACGCAATTTTTAAACTAATAGGACATACTAGTTCTAGTGGGCTTAGGTATGTATAGGAGTAAAATTGCAGAATTTGCAGTATCATCTTCACAGTTTGTTTAAATTAAAATATTTCCTTGTAAGTGTCCAATTGAATGACTTTATTTACAAATCTAGATTATCTATCTTTGTTTCCTTCTTTCTATAAATCATTGAGGAGTTTTCTAGTCTAGATACGATCAATATCAAAGGTTATCTGTACTGTCCACTATAATAGTAACTGAACCACTATAATATTATCCAGAAGCAAGACACCAGATTATGTTTACTATTTCTTATTAGATACTTGACTCATGAGAAACAATAAAGATAATAAAGCACGCAAACCAAATCACAATTTAACGTTTTTCATAAGACCTTCGCAGCCCAGACTTCACCCAATCACTGGGTACTCACAAATGAGTCATATAAAGATCACATAGCGGCTTCAGGCAAAGCAATGTTAAAACAAGTAGAGTTTTTACCTGCGCCGCTTCTTAGAAGCGACCGTGCCCGTAAATCAGGCGTGGCGCCCTGTTATTTTAGTTGGTTCGCATAAATTTCGAGCTAGGGGGCGGTAATTGCAACATTTCGGATGTGCGCCGCGGGTGGTACCATTGCTAGTCGATTACCGTCATAGTACAGGCTGTTTTCTACGTTTATGTGTGTCCGTAATCGTATGCTATTTGCACAATTTGATTGCGTTCAATTGCGCTAATAATTATTTGCTCGTTCCTGAAACTAACTGCATATGTTTACGTAGATAGGTATGACTAAACACACACACACTTCTGGCTTATTCTGTGTTACCTGCCATATATCTGAAAAAAGAAAAGAAGAAACTGACTGACTGACTAACCTCTTGATGGCTGACATACCAATTACCAAAGCATAGCCCAATGCTGGGTCTAGAGACTCCGAAGGCACATAGGTTTCTTACGAGACATTTTAAAAGTACACTAAGAAAGTATTTTCCAAAACTGTCATCTTAAAGGGGATGAAACAGGAGTCCAAAAGTCCCTCAGATAGTAAAAAAACTGAATTTAACATGAATAATATTACTTTATTGACTCGGAAGGAAAAATCTGGATGGCGGAATGCTTTTAATACTAAGTATGTGGCATACAATGAAAATGACTTGATTGACTAAAAAAAAAAGATTCCGACGAATTGAGAACCTCCTCCTTTTTTTGAAGTCGTTTAAAAATAGGCTCAACGTATTCTCCAAGGCACAGGAGTAAAGCACCACCAATTTCCTTAGTCCGGGTTAGTATTGAGAATATCTGTTATTTTCCTTGGTTCGCACAAATTTCGAGCTTGGGCGGTAATACCATTTCAGATGTGCGCCCCGGGTGGTACCATCGCTGGTCGATTACCGCCATAAACAGACCGTTTTCCCTGTATTGTAGGTTGAATCCGTAATCGTATGTTATTTGATTCCATTCTACTGTTACAGTAATGCCGGTCGAATTACTAATTATTTATAATGCGTCTTTATTGTAAATGGTAGCTATATTATTTCAAAAATTTCCAGTAAAGTTTCATGGAATCTTTTAATACTGCAAATTCTAATGTTTCTACACATTACAAGTTACTTAGTACTTGACTGCAAACTCATCTAATGTTTAAAGGGACGATTAAGCCGAAGATGTTATTTTATTTATCTTATTTTTATTTTATTTAATAGGAAAACTTACAGCTATACAAATTAACAGAGAAAAAATAGATAAATTTAGTAATGTAAATTACAAGTTTTCACAAAGAAAAATCGTACACAAGAGGTGGGAAACCTTTAACGGCTTTGGAACCCCAAATCACTGCGTCTTTGCCGGTAGAGCGTAAGCCTCCCACCACTCTAGACTAGAATTTCACTAGAAGGAAATCAAACCCGAACCTCTCGCTTTTCACACTGCCCACTGCCACCAGGGACTTAGGTCATGAAAATTATTTTCTGTAAGTATGGTTTCTCTGTATTATAAGGTTTTTGGAGCTATTGATTGTATTAGCTACTTTTGATCAGACCTTTGGCCTCTTAAGATACTCGTAGGAAACAAGGGATAGGGGATTCAAATACGACTTTTGGAGTAGTTTGCGTTTGTCGAAAGTAAATAGATATTACTTGCTTGTAAAGCAAAGCGAAAGGAAAACAACAAGATAAAGTTCGAGTGTCGTGTAAAGTGCGACATACCTAGATGTGAAGTAGAGAAAGAATATGGATAGTTGAATTATGAAAAATTCTTCACCATATCCCTTAATTCCGTCGCGCTCTTGTTAAAAGTCCTGACTCCCATTTTCCTCAAAAGCCCACACCGAAAAGCGTTACCTCGAAATGTTGGCGAGTATAATAAAATAATGAGCTTGAATTCTGTAATTTTTCGTTTGTGAATCATTCGCTCAATCGTTTGCTTGTGAGTGTCTCTTTGCCTCGCTCTCCCACTCAAAAGGGTTGACGGGGGCGCGAGGGAGAGGGGGCGATTCATTCATAATGCCCAAATTTTCCTCCTCTAACGTACCTATGAAATCCTCTTATATAACCTCTTATAACCGAGTTCAAATTTCGACTTCATGATGCAGGAGATACAGCTTATTTTCGAACACAATTATTTTTACATACGTTGTTACGTACTTGCGTAGGTCGTAGTACAAATTTCGGTAGCGCATGTATCGTGTTTTTTTAATGCCAATGAATTCAGGATGAGTGAAAGTGGTACGTCGAAGTCTTTTTGTATTGAAACGCATGAGTCATTAATGACGTCATATTATGATGACATCATAATATGATGTCATCCACTTATTAGTATACGTTTTGGTAAAAATTTCGCGCACGAGCTGGTGGTTTAATTGCTCTTAGTCATACATAATAATGGAAAACCTAAAATGTGGTTAAAATCTTTAATTATCTCAATACGAAGAATCGACAGTGTTGGTTTCCTTAAAATAAATTTGTAATCAAATTATCTCTATGACTATGAAATGTGTGTGTAATTCGCAATAAATTATTTCGATGACTGTAAAAAGTATGCTTAGGAATATACTTAGGTACCGGAACGCTATGTGCTTAGGCAGGTAGGTATAATTTGTAGTCATCTGGATAGCAACTAAATGAATTTGAAAAAAAGAAATTAGAATTTAATCAATCAATCAATCAATCAATCAAACAATTTACAATTAATACAAGAATGGTGTACTTATACTTTAACTACTTAATGATCTTATGATAATACGTAGACTAATGAAATAAGTTAACTTACAAGATACTTCGTTGGAAATGTTTTGAAACTCATCCAAATCAAAGACTTTTTGTAACTCATCAAAGAACAATGGCTGAGAACATTATATTATGACAGACCACTTGAGTAAATCTGTAAAATAAACTAATCGGTGAAATCGTGTGCGACTCTTGTTTCAACTCATTGGATAGAATGATAGAAGCGGCGATAGGCTGGAGTAGTCTGCAGCAATGCACTGAAAAGATTTCTCGCCTGAACGGCACCTTTGATCGTGGATACAGTCTAGCTAGGCAGGAGACTGGGCCTTCACAAGTGCAACCACTTTGAAGCCTATTTGTGCAAATCTGTTAGGTATATATGTGCATAGCTTTACAGCGTTTGTTGTATATCGATACCTACTCGTAGACTTTGTCAGAAAGTCTCTATGTGCAAGTGTAGTGCAAAAATAATCAAGATGCATTCACTCTTCTGCTTCGTTTCAGACAAACTACGTATCAAAGAATTCTTCTAGAAGTAAGAACGTTATCAAATAGTTCTTCTTATGACAACATGAATGTGTGAAAACGGCCAACCTGCACTAAAGCAGTTCGTTCGTTTTAGCCGATGGACGGACGGCGCGAAGAAATGTCGCCAGTTTATCGGTGCCAAAATGCTTATCCATCCTACACGGTCCTCGCGCCACTTGTATCCAGCGACTTCCCGCGATTCTCTTAATGTCATCAGTCCATCTGGTCGGAGGTCTGCCAACACTGCGCATTCCCGTGCGTGGTCACCATTTCGTGTCCTCAACGTCCGTCTGCCTGCCTGGGCCTGGGCCATTTTTCGGGTTGTGCCATGCGTGATAGGTGTATATACTGTATTGTATGCTTGTTATGTGTGTCACAATTTGGAAATAAATGTTTTTTCTTTCTTTATTTCTTTCTTTCTTCTTTCTTTGTCCGATGACATGCTAAAGCCATGCTACTCAGTGAAGTTTACATAATGTCAGAGGCGGCCTGCAGTCTGCGTGGCGGGCGATTTGGTTGCATTCGACCGCAGCAAGCATTGCGCTGCGAAGCCTCTTTGATCGTCTTGTCGTAGAATTGTGCTCTTGGAGAGCTTTGGTTGTGATCTTTGTAGGGGTTTCATATTGCGCACGATATGCAGTTTTGTATAACGGTAGTTACTGAACACAGTGTGCCATGTACCGCGGCTTGACTCGGTCGCGAGGCACCTTTAGGTTATTATAGTCAAGCTTTAGGTTATTATAGGGAAACCTTTAGGTTATTATAGTCAAAGGATTATGGATACGCTAAAATTTTATAGCATATAAATGACCGCGAACTTTTAAGCATTTTTTTGGCAGTGAGATACTTTAAAGATTTAATTGAGGGTCGAGTATTAATTATATACACGGACCATAAACCATTAACATTCGCATTTACTCAAACAAGATGTGAAAAAGAAACACCTAGGCGCATTCGCCAGTTCGCATTCATTAGTGAATATAGTACAGATATCAGGTATGTTCGTGGAAACGACAACGTGGTGGCAGACACATTATCGCACATAGAAACAATTGCTTGCCCCACGGGTTTGGATTACGAACTACTTGCTGACGCGCAATTGAAAGATGAGTTGTTGCAACTGACGCAATCGCAGTCGAACAATATGCATTGTAATTTAAAGAAAGTAACTATGCCTATATGTAATAAATAAATATATTGCGAGGTTTCAACCAAATCGATTCGACCGTATTTAACACCGGAATTTCGAAGAATAGCATATGAAAGCCTACACAACTTGAGTCATCCAGGCGTACGTGCAACTCGTAAGATGGTAAGATACCTGAAGGTAAAGATTTTGGCTTATGGGCCGAAACTTGCAAAATATAGCGTGCCAAAGAGCAAAAGTAAGTAGACACGTTAAGTCCCCTTTAGGAAAATTCGCAGATTTAGTCAGATTCGAGCATATAAGACGTGGACATAATCGGAGTTTTACCGATATCTTCTCAGGGGCTTCACTCAAATACCTACCGATCCAATTGACATGACTTTTTTATAGTAATCGTGAGCAAACGAGCGGGCGGGTACCTGTTAGACCTGATGGTAAGCAATCACCGCCACCCATGGATATTTTCAGCACAAGAGGAACTGCAAATGTGTTCTTGATAAAATTGGGAATGCAACCCCATTAGAAGTTTAATTTTCAAAAAATCCTTTCTCACGTAAGAATAAAAAATTTGATTAAGTATAGCTAAAAAATTAAATTCTTTAAAAAAGATGAAGGCTGTATAAATAAACCTCTGGAGTAGGTATACTTTGAGCACCCACCCCACCTATAGCGCCGTAAGGTATGCAGCATGCAGTAGGCAATTGAAAAACCTAAGTTTTCACATTGAAGAGTATTCACTCGTGCAAGACCCGCATCTCGGAGGCTATTTCATCTGCGTATAAAGAGATCTAGGTCACGCCGAGTCTGTCTATGTCTGACCCGCTTCAAAAGACGCCCTGCTCTATATCTGAACCTAGGCTGAATGTGAGCCAGGTGCTCAACCATAAAAGCACCCAGTATTTACACTTTAGCTTTAGAATTTTTATTGAAGTGTATTGCATAAGTACCCGTATGTATTTTAATTAGCATAATTTAAGAAGTAAAAGAAACACCTTTTTACACCCAAACATTACAAATAAGGATACACAAAACAAAATAAATAGAATATCAACCAATGGATTGCAAAAGGGGACTTATCGCTGCAAGCGATCTCTTCCAGGCAACCTTCTTAAACTTCAGAGGAACACCATTTTTTAAGCTCATCATGAAGTTATTATCAGTACAGTACACATATAGTAATTAGCAAACAAATCGTGACTGAAAAGTTTATCTCAATATATTGGCAGAGTACTGCGAATCACGTTCGTACATTCGTTAAAAAATGCTTGAGTGTCGTGAAACACTCGGTTGAAACGAAGTTCACCCATCGCTTGATAGATTCGCTATTTCGAGTTATGTCGCGATAACGAGTTTCTCATACCAAACCTTACTATTACAGCTGATTGCATGATTGCAATGGTGGAAATTTTTCTATGTGGGCACAATAAATGGTGTTTCAACTAGTGTGGGAAGACTGAGATTTTCGTGGCGAAAAATCCATTTTCTTTCGCGTAGTCCACCATCCGGAAAGAAACTCCGTTTCAAAAATTAGACATTAATCCGAAGAAGGCTACAAAATTACAATAGAAAAATTATATAGAACAACCCTGTATGAAACTTTAATGCTTATAGTATTTGTTCACAAACCTTTGCTTCTTGCTTGCTTTATACTTCACTTGCTGGCAATTGTACAATGTACAACCCATCTGTGGGCTTTACTTTCACCCGAAAAATTGACATAAACCATTATCACCTTTATTTATTGCTTTTTAAGGGTTGAATTTCTCGCAATGATTTTAAAAGTTTTTCTCATCTTACTTTTTTAAATATTCATATAAAAATGAATTTTATTTGTTAAGACTTAGAGCATACTTTGATAAAATTCACTTTTTGCGACATTGAAATCTAATCGTTTTAACATTACGATTTCTGAATCATGTCTTTCATTTTAAATCTAATTTTTAAAGCCATAGAGTTATTTTTTCAATGCAAGATATAAAATAAGTATGGTATTAAAGTACAGTGCAATTTTTTGTAGAGCAGTGCAGTCACGTAAAAATTCAAGATTAATCGCTTGCAATGGAGCTTATCGAGGTAGAAATAGTTTATGAGATTATCACACATTCTTATTAATACGCTCCACTCCTCTCCTACTTCCAAATTATCCTGTTGACTTGAGGTTGTCTGGAAGAGATCGCTAGTTAGCGATAAGTCCGCCTCTTTGTACTTGCCTATTTCTTTATCTTCTGTGTACTTGTAATTTAGTAAATAGCTGTTTGGGTGTACAATAAAGAATATACATACATACATACATACATACGCTTACTTTGGTATCTATTGCTGCCTGCCGGTTGATTTTTTGTTAAGATTTGCATAGTTTTGAATTTAACTGACATTTTAAATAGCAATGCCTGCGCTCTTATCGTGTGATATTGATAACATGTCCATGAAGACATTCTCTTTCGAATTCCTTTTCGAAAACTGATCTAACTAAACTCCTAAACCATTGAAGTTTTTACGAAACGAAAAATTCCTTATAAAAACACCTTTGGAAATTTATTTGGCTGTGGATCCATATGCATTCGAAGTATTCTAAAAAAGCTGCGAAGAATTAAATGTATTAGTTACTCATTGCTATTTGGATAGACATTGTGAAACAGAGTTAAAATGAACTTGAAACACTTTAATTATTTTTTTACGAAAGTCTCATCATACATATGTTTTTTATTTTTTGTCCATAAGAAAAATCAATGTACCCACTAGAGTATGGATCCAGATTTTCAATAATTTACCCGAGCTTATAGAAATTTAAGTATTCGCATAAACGAAATTTATGCTGATGCTACCTGGGGGAAAATTCCATAAAACAGCATCATCGGGTCAGATTTTCCTCAATAACAACCTATTGCGTTTCTCAACAAGATAAGTTAGGAACTCCTGCATACCTACTCCTGTAATATAATCGCCAACTGATTTGTAATTCAGAAGTTCAGTACATTTACTTCAGCAGTCCTATTTGTGAGTCAAAGTTTGCGCTCGTTGTATCACATATTTGAAACTTACAGTATCTATGGTCTATGGCAACTAATCTATGGTCGAGCGCCATCTTTATCACGTGCGGGAGGGAGCACAGTGCGCTCACCTTTTCGTTTTCATGTTTTTTTCCTAATATTAATGAAGCATATGTATTATATGTAAACTAAAATAAAGCCTTGTTAATATAAAGGATAGAGAGTAGAGACACAGAGGCTATGAAATCCTAATGACTAAGCTGAGACATTCATAGTCTAGTTGTTAAAGATCTGATCAAACAGTGTGCTTTAAATTCTTCTTTATTTTATGTACTTGGGTTGACTAGATTTTGACCCCACACATCTCTAATTTCTGAATGTTTCGCCGCTAAATCGACAAAGCTGCTACTATACATAATGATGTGAATTTATTTCTCGACCTAGATCGCGACGGTTCATCCTGGGGTTAAAATCTGTGTCTGGGGTCTGATTGCGTTAGAAAAACGTATTTATCGTTATCGTAATTGTTTACAAATTGTGCTCCCCGATTGGCTGATTCATTGGCTGACCAATGTTCCCTGACTTACGTAAACCAATTTTGATTGTCGGCGGTTTTCATTATTATTAATTTATTCAGGTTATTCAGTCTACCCTCTTACAGTGGAGGCTACTAAAATAGCCCAGTAAGCAAGTGAGGCGCACTTGTAAACGTCTAGGTTTCACTTGCGAGATGCATGCGATAGGCTTTTGTGTGGAACTGGGTCACACGCTTGACGCCACTAGAGGGCGGGCGGGTGACGAGTGCGAGGTGGCGCACTTCAGAGCGGTCTTGCTAATTGTGTCAACTTCACACTGTACCAATTAATTGTATCGGTTGCGGACATCGACTATTGTGATATTTTTTTAGGCTTACCCTCAACCATTGATTTATAAACTAAGGATTTGCGGTCATCGCTAAATAGTGTCCGAACCGAATGACATACAAAACGCGAAAACACATACAATCGCACTTCAGTCTCATGTTTGAAAATTAGGCTGTATAGTAATGGTTTAAGACATAAATTACAATGTTTTAGCTTCTTTATAATGTACCCTCGTTTGTATAGGTTTTCTCGGGACACTTTTTTCGAAAATTTTAGGTTTTATATTTAAACCTTTGAGACTACCAAAATTATCTGTCTACGATTTGCCTACGAGAGACCATATCAATGTTGACATAAACTCCATACAAGTTATATCAAATTTCTGTCTCTAGTATGGCAAAGTGACCATGCAGGATAAGATAGAATACTGGGAACCACCGGTCTTATAATCCTCATGTTTTGTTTTAACTAAAGCTAAACATAGATGCGTAACATAAGGCTAAGAAGTTTAGGAATAACGGGCCAAAATATACGATAGGAGTAATTCTTATAATATACATACAACTCTATGATATCTTAGGTATACGAGACTACATACTTAACTATGAAACGTTTTGACGACCTCCGTGGCGCAGGGGACGCACGCTCGGATTCGAGTGGGAGGTCGCGGGTTCGATTCCCGCCACGGGCCACTTTGGAATTTTATAATTTCTAAATTGGCTCGGGTCTGGTCTGGTTGGAGGCTTTAGCCGTGGCTAGTTACCACCCTACCAGCAAAGACGTACCGCCAAGCGATTTAGCGTTCCGGTACGATGCTGTGTAGAAACCGTTGGGGGTGACATAACTTACCTTCCAAGTTAGTACGCTAACACCTTCGACTGCATCATCACTTACCATCAGGTGAGATCGCAGTCATGTACTAACTTGTATAGCGTAAAAAAAAACGTAGAAATTGTATGGAATTACAAAAATGGCGTATTTTAAAGGACCGCTTAAAAAATCACAAATCACGTTACCCTCGGTAGATGTAGAAGTACCTGCGAGACGGAATTAAATAATTTCGACCTTCATTAATCATATTTTTTTGTGTGCGAGTCAGGTAGGTACATCGCGAGCAGTGCTTTTAAGCTTTCGAGTTCCCTTGATATCACCGAGATATGGCGTTTGTCTCCTTTGTAACGGCGTTTGGGTTCTGTAGCATTTTGTATCAGAATTGTTGGTGTAGCAGAATTTTATATTCATTCCTGTATTTCTATAATAACAAGAATACTAATTAGGTATTCACGCCAAGTGATAGCCATTCAGACACTAAAGTTGAGAGAAAAAATAAAAATTTCAAAATTTTTCATTACGATATCTCACGCTAGCAACACTGTGTCTGTCATTTCATTAGCGTTCTAGTGCTCGGCCGTTCAACACAACATTATTAAACTCGAATAAAAAAAAGTGAGTGATTATAAGTATTTCTTGCGGAAATCAAAGTATCCGAAAAGAAATATTCAAAATTATCGGATTCATCGTCAAAACGAATTGTGAAATCTACGGAATTGTTATTATTGGTTCAGAAAATCCATATTGCTCCAGTGTTGGGTACACCTCTTAGAGGGTGTTACGTTCACAGCAGTATACATTGAGGGTAGTTGGAAGGACTATCGCCTTTGTTTTAATTACTGCAAGAGGAGCTAATCAAGATGCATTCTTCGGTGATGGGTACACTTCATTTAGAGGGTGTGACCTTCACGACAACATACATTGAGGGTAGTTGGTAGGTGAAAAACCTGAGGACTATCGCCTTTGTATTAATAATTGCAAAAAATAATTGCAAAGCATCTATGTTGAGGACACTGCATAAGAGGATGTGATCATCACGACGACATACATGAGGGTGAGTTAATAAGATTATCGTCTCTATATTAATAATTGCAAAAAAGTCAATCAACATAATATATTCTGCAGTCTATGCTTCAGTGTTGGGTACACTTCATTAGAGAGTGTGACCTTCACGACAATATACATTGAGGATGGTTATTGGGACAACGCCTATGGATTAATCATTCCCAAAAATGACAAGATTATCTTGTAACCAAAATAGCAAATTGGTGCTTAAACGCCCCCATACCATGTTGAAAACACCGGTTGACGGTTCTCGTCCGATCACCGAAGTTAAGCAACATCGGGCGCAGTTAATACTTGGATGGGTGACCACCTGGGAACACCGCGCGATGCTGTTTTTTTTTATCACCAACTGTATTGGAATGATATAAAGGATCAAAACGATTACCTTTAGAAACTATTTCGATATACCCTCATATCAATATTTTCTTTTACTGTCTGCTAATTTAAATGAACCAAGATTACTTTACTAGACCAGTTCTGAAAAGTACCCGCAATCAAATGCACTATTTACAATTATTTTAGTCTTCCACACGAATCGTTTCTTGTTGTGGTCATTATTTATAGATACATCAATAAAAAGTCCATTGACAACGTCTTACAAAATCAACTAGTAATACTACTCAAAATTTGAAATGTACGAGTGAGACACAAAAATTTTATTTGATAATATAATATTCTAATAACTTCTGTGTATATTATGTCTTTTATCAATAATATGAAATACAGTTAATCAAGATACAATATTAACTGGCACTGGAGGAATATCTGAGCAATCCACCTGTCGGTCCATGGTGGACCCATGGGCCAAATCGCAGGACAGCACTCGTCTCTAGCGACGACTTTTCTCGAAGATTTACCCAGGACAGAAGAGTCTTAATTTCCCCACAAGAACAGCACCAGGAGCAAAACAGCCTTGCAAGTACTTATCGATGTCCTCTTTTGACATTTCTGTCGACCTGTCATGTCAGGCGCCGCGCGGCCGCCGATCGGAGTGCTGGCGGAGTGCTGCGCTGTTTCGAACCTCGTGCGGACTCGCGCATGTTCGCCTATAGTCGGTTCGGGATAAGAAGGCACACCTACTTACTCGTACGTTTGCCGCTTATAGAATAACCACTTTCATAAAATATTCGAGCCTGATGATATTATTTTATCGTGCTTAAATATGAGTTAAAAATATATTTTTTTCTCTCTTTATGTTCTCAAAACTATGAACAGAATTTAATGTGTAATTTTTTTTTCTCTTCTTTAGTTCGCATGTAGTGCAATGACACTAGGTATCTAGGTATCTAGGTACTATCTTAGTTTCTTTCATCATAATTTACTTTTATACAAAAAGGTTTTATATTATGAGGATTTATAAACTGTTGAACCACTAACATTACAATTAATTTTCATGTTTAAGTAATTAAAAATGGAAATGATGATCTTTATTAATTTCACATGGACTTGATTTACAGGCTTTTATGAAAGCTTGAATCTGAAAAGCGGGTTGCACTGAGAAGGTCGGGCAAAAAACTCGGCTATTATATTCTGTTCACATACAATTGAATATGAGACAACCTATTCGATAACATACTTAATTTTTTTTTTGTTATTCCATTACAAATACATGTATTTAATACAACCATTCTTTCATCGTAACTCGATGTGTTAGATATTACATCAAATTTATCAATGCTTTAACTGAGTTATGATGCATGCTTTTAAAAGAATGCAATATTTTTGAATATCAAAGTTATTTTTAGTTTCTATAATTGACTATTTCTTAAATTTCTTAAATGAATAATAAATATGGAAAAAGTAGAAAACAATCGATGATATGTTTATTTAAATTTATTTTTAGGTATCCTTGTACCTATATCTACAGGAATATCGGTATCCATACCTAGGAATAACGTTACGCAATGGAAATTAATATATTTAAAGACCAAATTAATTTTTGCGAGATCAAATATTTTTATTTTCAGGCGATCGCGCCGCTAATTATTAACTAATGGTTATCTATGCATCAAAAATGTTAAAGGATTTGGAAATTACCAATAGATATATAAGATCATAGAATCATTAAATACTTCATTGGATTTATGATAATATGAACAATGATGGTTCATAATTTTGGCTTGCATGTATCATAATATTTTTTTTTGTTCTTTTAGAGTTGATACATAGCCTACATTTTATATTTTCTGTATTTAATCATTATTAAATAAATCTAATATTTTGTTTAACTTTCATGCCGATGGATGACGCCGCTGCAAGGATTTAGCTCTCGATGATGACTGACCAAGGTCAAATGATAATTGAAAATTGGTTCATCACTGCGTCACTAGGAACTTGAATACCAGTACAGTAGTACTTCAGCAGTCAGCTGTGGTATGTAATTACCTGATTATTATTAAACGAAGATTAGAGACTTTTATCTTCTGTGATGACATTGGAATTATTGGGTAAGTGACAAAAAAAAAAAAAAATTTTTTTTCATCGTCGCAACAAGTCAACAAAGCATTAATCGCGAACAATCGCGAATAACATTTCGACATGTCTACCTATTGACATGTTACATTTGCTCGTTGTTTTTTGCGATTATCAACTTGGAAAAATCAGATCACATTTTTTAACTGAAAGACAGCTAAATTGAAAAATGGTCTTGATGCAGAAATTCAAGAATTTTAAAAGTATTGTCTAATATTTGTATTCCAATCGTATATGTGGTTTTTTTGTTTACAACTAACCAGTACAACAGCGATATTAGTGTTGGGGTGACTGTTAAAATAACAATTAATGATATTAAACAACATTATTATAACACATGAATAAGAATAACAATTATGCCTTCAGTTAAAATTTTAATATTATGTGAAATGAGAAACTCAACACGGTTTTACATACTATAATATTGTAAAAGATGTTTTCTGTCTGGCAATATTAAAAAACATGCTTTTTTCAGACTATCTTAAGTTTCTATTGTTATCACTTCATTAGAACTCAGGAATAAACAGTAGATACAGTTACTTCATCAGCCTTTGTCTCAGAATCAACTTTAAAATAGGCTTATAAGATGATTTCTTTATGGCTTTTTTTTTAAATCTCTTGAGAATATTCTTACTTCACCCTATTCAGTTAAAAATATAATTTAAGGTCACTTTAAATCTTAATGACCTTATTAAAGCTGTACCTACACCAAAACCCAAATAACAATATTATTATGCAAATTAAATAAAAATATCATTGTTAACTCCTTTAAAAGATATAACTCTAAAGAGCTATGAATAAAAGTAAAGGACACTTTACGAAAATACTAATGCCTACAGTCAAGATGAACAAAAATTTACGAACTAGTTCTCTGCAACCCATAGATTTATTAATCTTTTATATTAATAAATTGATTTTATTTTTTTTCTGTCCAAAAATATGTCTCGATAATATTTATTCTACTCAAGTTTATAAAATATATTCGTGATCAATTTACTGTTTAAATATATATTTCATGGTTGCATATTAACAGCCCAATTTATTACGATTAATCAAGAGTTTTAACTGATACAAATATTTTAAAGCTTGTTGAAAGAGGTTTAAAACCTCTTTTAATCGTCAAGACTACATACAAGCAGTACTGCTAGATAGTCTTAATATACCCTCGGTATTCGCACATATAAAAATATATGTATTTGTACATATATTATTATTAATATATTATACTAATAATATTGATTTACTATAGCTAACTATAGTACAGTTTTAATATTTCTACAAAATTATGCCATTATTTATTAATTTGCTTTGAATATCAACTTAAGTTGTTATTTTTATTTTTTTGGTCAATGTTAAGCGATTATGCTTATTATTCTATTAATTTAAAAGCATTTCTTATTTACAAATGTCATGGCTCTAAACATCTACCTAATTAGTATTCTTGTTATTATAGAAATACAGGAATGAATATAAAATTGATGATTAAACGAACTTACCTTAAGTGAAGTTCTATCATAATTTTATGAATTCCTGTATGAAGATAATAACACCCTCCCACCCCTGTTTTGTGGAAAAACCCATGTATGAATTTGTAAATAAAAAATGTACATATTATAATAAATATTTATTGAAGACTATATAACCCATTTATATATATATTATTATATTTACATATATAATATTGTGTGGTTATGTATCATATTGTGTAGTTATGTATAAGTTATGTATATATTATAATATGATACATATTTGGGTGCTCTGTAGTGCTCCTACCAAGACGAGCTTATCGAAGCACAAAGGCACTCTTATAATAATTACTCTGAACTAAATGAAATGACAGACACAGTGTTGCTAGCGTGAGATATCGTAATGAAAAATTTTGAAATTTTTATTTTTTCTCTCAACTTTAGTGTCTGAATGGCTATCACTTGGCGTGAATACCTAATTAGTATTCTTGTTATTATCTTCATACAGGAATTCATAAAATTATGATAGAACTTCACTTAAGGTAAGTTCGTTTAATCATCAATTCTGTGGGAACCTGTTTGGGTAAAAAAACGTGATACTTCAAGGAGTGCTGACAGAAATGATCTTATATAAAAGGTGTCGGTTACAGTAACGAGTCAATGGTTTTTACTTATCCCAAAAGTGCTCAACGTGCATAATCAATATTACATAACGGGAAGTGTGATAAAAGGTTACATAACATAACAGGATGTGTTATTATAGATTACATAACACCACAAGTTGTGTGGTAACATCATTAAACGAGTTAAATGGTTTTTTCCATCTCAAATAAACCCAACGCGCGTTTGTATTTTGGTGGCTATAGTAAGGACTCTTCTCGCAGAGTCCGTCGAAATAAATACCATCCCAGCGAATGTTAAGTAGTTTTTCAGTTTAAGTTAGTACGTCGAATGAGATAAAGTTATGGAATAGAAAGAGACCACAACTTTGCGATTATTGCATGTTAAATTTACAAAAGCGGGACCAGGCGCTATTGATGCGAACTGCACTTTTTGTGTCAGCGCTAGAGTCGCTATTTCTTTAAATCATCATGCGGAGTGAGCTTTCTGTAACCATTAGGCACTATTATGTATTCCGTGGTTTTAGGGATACTGTAGCTGACAAGATAAATGGAATAACGTCTCAGGATGAATACATTGCAGTGCTTCTTGTAATATTGCAATGCAAAGCTGTTGGACGCACTGTATATGATATGGGCAAGTGTACTAACTAACAGCAGGTGAACAACTTACATCAGGTGAATTACTCATCGAGTAGAGGTTGAAATATTTTTTATTTGACTTCGAGCCAAGGATCTCCAGATCTGTCTGCCCGAGCCATTTTTTCGATGATAAAACAGTTAGGGCCACCAGCGAAATCCTTTTAATAAAATAAAAAGCTGCCATTGTCTGGGCTTTTTGTGACGCCTAGCGGCCAGCGGTCGTGCGCATGCGCAATATTATGTTACGCCTGTCTACGGACAAAACTGAAACTGTTGTACCTGTTGCTACCTTTAAAGAGTTCAGAGGAAAATGTACTTTATGTTAGTGAGAACAGAGTAACAATTCCGATATCTTTAAAAGGGATACATGTATGCATAGATGTGGACATGTATGCATTATCTAGGGCTGTCAGTTCAGGAAGGGGTAAAAAGCTTGGTATCTTACAATACAAGTTTCTTCGTTTCGTTTTGTCGTAAGTTCACAATATAACTTTTCATATAACTATTGTGATTACATTAGTACAAAGTTAAAAGCTGTAAATTATGTACTCGAATTGGTAATTTTTCTTTATTTGTAACACGCGCAAGCCGGGTTAGTAGTTTGAATTATAGAAAATGTAACAAAAAAAGTGACTGAGAATCATTTCGGGTTTTTAGGAGATATCTATAGGTACTACTTATATTTTATATTATAGTGTTTTTCACACACTTAGGTATGATCTATAGGTATTTTGAAAATACTACCAACTGTGTATCGCCGTTGGTGGCTAATATTTACAAATTATACTGCTCACCATTTGAAAAATCACCTCACTGTATCCTGAAAATCACACATTTCGTGCCATCCCTGAATACATCCTATTTCAAAAAATAATAGATTACGTTTGTATCAAAATAGCTTGCAGTATCAAATTTTATCATAATGTTTTTGATTCAATTGAAAACAAACCTTTTTGCTTTGAGTTTAAAGTTCTTACTGTGTATGTATGGTATTTCAATTTAATGTGTTGACTACAGAGACATAATGTCCACTAGACTCCAATTTTATTTGAATCCATCAGTTTCCCTAGTTAGTGAAGCATTACTTAGTACATAGTTTAAAAGAAATAGAAAAATTGCCTTGCAATGGAAAAATAGGTAAACCAAAGTATTACAAACACATTAACTCTACCCTATAGCTGAACGTATACCCCGGTCAAAACTCTACCCTAGTGGGCTATGATAGAACTAGAGTATTTTCTCTTCATCAAAGGAGTTCTTTGAAAACACATTCAGTTATTCCGATGTTTTAAATGATGTATATAATACACTAGGATTCAATTATAGATTTATATCAGCTGTAATATTTAAAAGGGAAAAGTAAATGCCGGACTGATTTATCACTGCACAGCTTGAACTACGCGATGGATCGAGGTTTGGCATACAAGTACTTATATTAAAATGATGTAAAATACTATTCATTACGGATTTTCAAAAATTCGACCAAAGGGGTAAGAAAAAGTTCATGGTATAGAGAAGCCGAAATAAATAATGGTACCCAATTTATGTTGTACAAAGTCTCTATACTAAATTTTTCTTTTTCACGGGGAACATTTTAAAAAGTACAATGCGTTTCAAATGAGAATAGGACTGTTATTGTGTTTGCATCTCTCTTACACCGATCAGCCTCTGTTGTGTGTGAGCGGGAAACGAATAGAATGTCAGTCCTATTCTTATTTGAAACGAGTATTATAGCGATATTTTTAGTCGCTTCAAATTAGTTTAGACATTTTGTATAACCGAATGGGCACCATTGTGTGTGTATACATTAATCATTAGGCGTCTAGCGGGTGTGGAGTCGCTGGTAGTCAGTAACAGGTAGTGTTTTTTGTGGTATTTACGGATATGACACCGGGTCGTTATCGTTATGTCGGGTATTATCTTTGCACGCAGGTAGTGTGCTATGGTTTTTATACGCCATGGTAAATTAACACACGGGCGAAATTATTATGCGCTATAGAAGAGGGTGCGTAGAGGGAGTTTATGCCTTTATGCCAGGGACTGCGCTCAAAACAAGAAGGATAATATGTCTATAATATTACACTACGAATTCTGCAAGTAGCGTCCTGATAAAAGAATTATGAAATTAACATAACGTTCACCCGACGTTAAATGAAACGCCTGCTAATGTTAAATTCTTAATTTTTAATAGGCATATGGTTGCCTAATATCAAGACTGATGCCTAGAAAATGCCTATTCGCTCATCTCTTGAAGCTGAAGCCTGGGAAAATGGAAAGTGGAACGGTGTTCCTTGCGGTTCCTATCAGAAACTTGGAAGAAAAATAATGTTCGCGTTCGTTGGATAGCAACCACATAAGGATGTCACTTCTCTTATCTAGGCGTCTTGCTGTTCAGTGTTGGAAAAGGGATGAGGTACAAAGTTTGAAGTTTACTTATATTTGTGGATCACTGAAATCAATGCTATACCTACAAAAACGTTTTAAATTATTGACGATCGTAATGGCAAGATGATAAATAATAATTGATAGGTACCAATATATATTCGATAATATCGAAATCGTGTGAACCGCGTCGGCGCGTATCACCGAGGTCTTTCCACGGCGGTATAATATTCACGGTAATAATGTAATATCATTAAAATATCGAATTGGTTAAATTGGCTTCCTTGATTTGTCTTAATCGGATGCGTACCTAAAAGGCCATATTTCTAACTTTTTATACACTAGCCTGGAGTTTATTTAGCAATTAAGGATTGTTTAGCAAGACCTAGTGAGACTAATTTAATCTCATTCTTCTAAAATCGGATTTTAATTCAATTATGCCAAAAAGGGATAGCATTATAATGATTAACTATTGATTTATACCACATTATAAATTTAAGGGAACACTACCGTTACTACGGTAGCTAGTTCTAATGATAAAGTTATGACATAAAAGATTATATTTCTGACAATAACTTGTAATAATGATTATTATAACAAGCTAATTGATTTATGTTATTATTATGACTGAATTGCATATTGTACCTTGTAATAGTGTTATTCTTATTGCCTAATTTTAGAACTATTTCAATATTCATACACCAGTTATAAATGGTAAAATGTAATCGGCCTATCTCAATATGATAACATGTAATTGTACGTACATTTAATGAATAAACCTTCATTTCATTTCAAAGTTCATGCAGAACGCGGAAAGGAGGATTGTGAAACCGAGGATGTGGAGGTCATAGAGTTCCAGCCATCCAGGTGATATGGGGGAGACAAAATGGCGGGACGGGATGAAATGAAAATTTATTGTAAGTCCTTTCTTAGACTAAAAGTTTCTACACTAAGACTTGCCTTGTTTCTAAAATAAGTTGCCTTAAATATGAGTTGCGTTAAAAAATTAAATTCATATACAAATAGTAAAGACGCGTACTGTAACGCTGTAAGCGATTATAACAATAAGATCAGGATTACTTTGTCACATAAAGCCCGTGCTACACGGTTGCCAACAAGCCCGTATGCAGGGGTGACCTGGTTGGAGGGCCGGTTGGTACTGCCGTCGCGCGTTGCGGCTACACGGCTGCAAACTTCAGTGTGTTTACAACTGCGGTAGGAGCACGACGAGTAGATATGGCTCCCGCGTTATCAAAAATTCAAAAATTGGTGTTTCGCTGGCACTCTTGTGTGCTGTAGATAAAGAAAAAAGCCTAAGAGGATTTGGATGAAGCGATGGCTAAAAGAACGACTACTTCTGAGTCACTCAAATTTAATGGGATTATTGGATTTTGATGATTTATATAGTTTTTTGACGAGTTGGTGGAAATGGTTCGACCATTCATAGAAAAAAAGGATACAAAATATATGAGACCAGCTATATCTGCCAAAGAATGAATTCTAGTTAGGTACTTTAAGATATCTGGCTACTGGAAGGGAATATAGAGATCTCAGATACAGTTCAATAATATCACATCAATTATTATCAGAAAAGACGTGCTCGCTCATTGCTAGACAGAGCGCGACTGTCTTTGAAGTTGGTTGGAACGCGCGGCTACACGGTTAGCAACCGCGCTCTCCGACCACTGTCGGCAGAGCAAGACTCCTGACCAAGGTTGTTGAATGTCAAATCGGCCAACATTGCAGAAACGCTGGCTACACGGCAGAAATCTGCAATGTCACCCCTGCATACGGGCTTGTTGGCAACCGTGTAGCACAGCCTTATAACTGCGTTTGCAAGGGTGGAGGCTGCTTTCCATTAAGGACGGAACACTTGCTCCTTAACATACTTAAAAAATTATAACATAGCTGATATTACAATATGGGTACATAGACTTTGTAGTGCTATTTAGGTTTTCATTACAATCATAATCAAAAATATTAATAACAATTTTTTTGAGAGTATTTATACATATTTACATATTATATAGAAGTATTAAAACTAGGTACATTATATTTAGTACTAAGACCAACGACCAAAAAAAAATCTGCATAGAGGACCTATTTACTCGTACTTTAACATACTCATAATATTTTAACCACATAGGTACTATACCACAGCTCTAGCCGTATGTTCTATTCATGGGTTTCAAATGTATAAGAATCCGTGGAAGTCTGGTAACCAATTTAGCGATCTGTTTCATACATTTTCAAATTTCGTTCCATTACCTTTTTTAGAGATGCAGAACTGTTCATTGATTAAAACAAGTGACAGTTTCACTAACGTCTCTAGCTAGAGAATGAGAAAAAGTGCAAGTATTGTAAATTCAAAAGCAGTAAAGCACCCTCGAGCGCCATGCCACACTACTTGTAAGCGGCGATAGCGAACGAGCAGTCCACAACGAGAGTGCAGCGCAAGTGCGGCGCGAGGGTGCTCGCGCGCGATGCAGCGAACGGGCGGCGATAAATCACGTCGCGTTTTAGAGATCCGCACCGGAAGACGAAAACGGATCACTTCCGCAAGATTTTTTGATATCAACTAACTGACCCAGTCATGTTTCTCATGGAACATTCCCGTGGAAATATGAAGTAATTGCTTATCTCATTTCTTCATCATAAAGGAAACCTCTTTTGGTGTAAACTCTATGCTACCATGAGTCAATGAGTTACTCTTCTACTTATTAGTTGAATGACAAGATAATATACAAGATGTTCACCTGATGATAGGTAATTGCCCATGGGACATGTCAGATGAATTGCAGGTGCAATTGCTTTGTATTACTATGTCATTCCATGCACTGCACTGCACAGTTCATCCTAAAAGTACATAAAGAGCATGATTTGCATGCGGAAAAAGCAATAAGTATATGCTCATTATTAGCAGATACTTCGTATACACGCTAGTTAGTAGCAAATGCTCGAAACTAGCATGCTTACGTACTACTACGCAACATGTGTATCTATACCTACCTTAAGATTTAAAGGTCTCATTATGCCTCGTAACTTTGCCGCTACAGTATTGACTGTGACTACTGAGTAGAACGCTTCAAAACTAGACACAAACACACAAAGGCATTGCATTTCTAGCTAGTATTAGTGGGTCTAACGTTTGTACATAGTATCTCTATGGGTCTAATATAGTTTTTATGTCATAGGGTTTTTATGGTTTCATCATAATAAACGGAACCCTCAGTCCATAATCAAGACTCGCACTAGTCAGTTTTTTGCTAGTTCGGACGTGAGAAGAAGTCGCGTCCGCCGATCGCATGAAATGCACGTGTGGTGGACTTTTGCTTTTTGCACAGATTAGATAATAGTCACCTTTTTTTCGCTTTGTGCAATATTTGACTCGCTTTATGTGATTTCGCTCAATAATGTACCAACTATGATATATTACACAACTTGTAAGCTTTTTATACGTTATGCATTTACGATTGTAACTTTTTTTTTATTGTAGAGGTACAACTTGCAATTGTTTCTTATTGTCTCTTATTATAAAGTACCATTGTTAAATTATGATTAATTTACTAGGCAGTGCGATATAACCTATGGAACTAATTAGGAATAGTCCTTTGATTTCAACTTCTACTCATAATTATTTTGTCAAATCTAAGGTACTGTCCAATAACTGCCCTTTAGTTTTTTCTATTTTTCTTAAACCTAAATTGTAGTCACAATCACGTAAATAATTATTATTTTGCTTACTTTTCGTAATTCATAATATTGCTAAAAGCAGGTGTGAGTTTACTGGACATGGCTACTGCCGTGCCAGGAGCTTAGACAGTCCGTCCTGTGTGAAAAATATACACTTTCATTTTCATATATATATTTTTATTGACAAAGTTTAGTCGATGAAGGCACGTTTATTTCAAAATAATCATATTTTGTTAAGGGCATTAAGACAAACAAAATAAAAAACTGCTCCAAAAAGACGGCACTACTTTTATAGGCCCAAAAAGGCTGTTTAAAAACGTTAAATTATAAGTTTACTCGCTAATAAAAGGTAAACCGAGCGAAATCCTTCAAATTCTAAAATTTACCTGCAAATGTAGCGTATAGTCGTCATATTGTCATAATTTCGAGAGAATGACGTTTTAAAAAAACAACCTCCGCCGTAATAAGTACGGGGGATATAATTGGGGTAAATACGAACGGTATCGAATCCAGCGTCCTAAACAAACAGGGTCGCAGGCGCTGTTTACACAGTACCGGCATTTCGCTGCGTGTAATAATAAATTGTCGCGCGGATGTCTATGAATATGAGTTGATTTGGTAGCAGTGATAGGCCATTAGCAGGATTTTGACGACCTCCGTGGCGCAGGGGACGCACGCTCAGATTCGTGTGGGAGGTCGCGGGTTCGATTCCCGCCACGGGCCGCTTTGGATTTTTATAATTTCTGAATTGGCTCAGGTCTGGTCTGGTGGAAGGCTTTAACCGTGGCTAGTTACCACCCTACCAGCAAAGACGTACCGCCAAGCGATTTAGCGTTCCGGTACGATGCTGTGTAGAAACCGTTGGGGTGACATAACTTACCCCTTCCAAGTTAGTACGCTAACATCTTCGACTGCATCATCACTTACCATCAGGTGAGATTGAAGTCAAGTACTAACTTGTACAGCGTAAAAAAAATAAAAAAATTTCACTGGCACTGTAGGTAAAAAGGCTACAAGAACGTACTGCCGACCGCCCAGCGGTTTTCATCAGTAGGGTTAGCACAGGTTTTTGTACGAATCGACTCGTTTCGAATAAACGGATCGGATTTCTCCATACATGGAAACGTTGTGAACTAAGCTTCGGCGCTTGTCCGGTTGGGGCTCGGCTGTAGATGTATATGGAGAAATCCTTTCGGCCGTTACTAATTACCACTCTACCAGCAAAGTCAAGCGATTTAGCGTTCCGGCGCGATGCTGTGTGAAAACTGTGTTCTTCCAAGTTATAAAATCTTCGGCTGTATCATCATTTACCATCAGGCAAGTAGGTAACAAAAAATCGTTTATAACCCGGTTACAATATCTGTGGACCTGGCTCGATGACGTCACGTCGTGTCAGCGCTCTGATATGGTGCGCAAAACAATCAAGCCGGGGCGAGCGCGGGGAGGTGAAAGGAGAACGGGAAGGGGGTATGCATTCCAGCGAGGTCCACAGATATTGTAACAGAGTTGTACATAACCGATACAATGTTGATTATTAACGGTCTTTTACAGGATATACTTTAGTGAGAGTGAAATTGATAGCAAATTAGAGTGACGTCCTTGAACACGGCTTGGCAATAATTTTTGAAAATTCATAGAGGTTACTAAAAAGATAAATCCTTACCTTTGCTCCATAAATCATTGTATTCGTGTAGAACTGTTTTACAAGTAATTAGCTAATTACGAACAGGTTTGCTGACACGCCCGTCCAATAAACTTGTACGAATGTTAATGTTCATAATCATCATCATTCGCTCGTAAACATTAACATATTAAATGACAAAAACATAATCAGCGTTACATTAAGTCCACACTAACACGGAAGGTTGGTATACAGACAATTATTACTACAATTATATAGATTTTTAAGTGAAAACCTTTATAGGTGCGTTGGGTATTTCTGGGATGGGAAAACCTATTGAATTCGCGACAATGTTCCTCTAACCTTGAAGTGAAAGCTTCTTTAGAACTTTTCGTGAAAACTTTTTTTCGCATCTCTCCTGTCGGTGGTTAAACTCTTTTCCCGAAGTATCATAATATCTTTTTAGGGTTCCATACCAAAATGGTAAAAATGGAACGCTTATAGTGAGACTTTCTCCGTCCGTCCCACTCGATTATTTCAGTAACTATTAAAGCTATCGACCTGAAATTTGGAATAATTGTAGGTAATTGCGGCGCGACGTTATTGCAATCATAAAAAATTGAAAATCTTTTTTATTTTTATTTAAAAAGGGGGAAAACCGGGTGGTCAAAATTTCAAAATGAGATAACAATTATATTGAGTAGGGTATCATATGAAAGTGCGTTACTTGTGTATTCTAAAACCGATTTTTATTTATTTTTATTCCTGATAATTTACGATTTATTGGGCAAACTGTCGAAAAAAATACCGTCCCCCCCTTATCTCCGAAGTTTACCAATTGAAAAATCTGAAATAATTATGATCAATAGGAGTAAACGTATGTTTTACAAGAAAAATAAAATCAAATCTCTAACTACTTATTATACTTTTTTTGATAATAACAATAAACTGGCAAAAACAAAGATATGTGTGCGGTTTGCCAGCAAAAGTACCTACATGTAAATTATACTCGTAAATTCATGAACCAAAATGATTCTTTTAATGTTTAACTTCTTTTATGGTATGGAAATCTCGGCGCGCGAGTTCGTCTCGCACTTGGCCGGTTTTTTCTATAGTTATCGAGCTAAACACCGTTTAGCTCATTCATCAGTTAACATCGTTTTGCCCACATCAGATGTAACGCTTCTCAGGACTTTGTATAACAATGTCATAAGATATAGTGTGCTCATTATCCTGAGACATCCAGAAGTAATTTCTCTTGCTACAGTACTGAAGCGCATCAATGCTTCGATGTCTGCTTCACGCTAGAATATCTAATACTGCTGTGGTAAGAAATGTTTTATCCGAAAAAAGTTCAAAGGTTTAATGACATCAAACGTTGTATAGCGATACAAAGGAAGTATTTTGCGCGTACAATAAAACTTTCCGTAGAAAAAACCTTCACATTGAATTGTAAACGCAAAATCCGATTCAATACATTTAGCAAATGCGATTCGAAGCGCACTGAGGATTTTCCCTTAGCGTAGGTTTCGTTTATTCGCAATCGAAAAGCCAGTTTCGAATCTCGTGGTGTAAATTATACGTACCTGTTATATCTACCATTTTGCTTCTAAGTAATGTTTCTATTTCTATACTGTAAGTAGTTACAAATTACCGACCTATTTTTTTATTTTTAGAAAGCTAATTAAACGTGACATTTCCTTTCGATAAAAAAGGAATAGGTACCTCAAGTAGCACAGTATTTTTAGAGATATCGACACTACCTCAAAAAACTTGATACACACTGTAAACCTCGGGATTTGAAGATGCTAAAAATAGAGCTTGTGTGCCAAGCAGGTGAAGTGAATGAATTTTTTTTTTTGACAATTTTATTTCCTTATATGTATATAAAAATGAATTGTTGTTCGTTAGTCTCGCTAAAACTCAGGAATAGCTGAATTGATTTATCTTATCTTGGTTTTGAAATAATCGTGGAGGTCTAGGGAAGGTTTAAAAGTTGAGAAAAACTCGAATAATTGCCAGGAAAACCCTCAAAACAGCTCTTTTCAATTCCCCATACAAACGTTTTGTAACTAAAACGTAGAGTCAAAAAACTGCCACATTAAATTTTTTTTTGATCCGCTAATTACCTAGTTACCTTACAATTATACATCGGTTTACAATGGTTATGGTTGGCAGCAGCAGCATTTTATGAGTAACTACAATGTGAAAAATAAACATTTAGGTTTATTTGTTTATTATATATTGTTTACAGTGCAACAAATTGTTTATTCTTTTGCTTCATTTCGTTAGGAGCGCTGGCTGCAAATCAGTGAATTGAAAGGCATTCAATCGACTATTCGCTATTCGATTGCGAATATTGTACTAGGGCAACGGGCATTAAAATCACCAGTAACTGCGTACATTGAACACGTGTGAATACACTTTTTGTGAGTGAAGGCGATGTGCAAATCGTGTTGTATATAAATATTTTATTGCCTGGCATTTTACTAGTTGTGCGAGTATCATGATTGGCACCGATTTTTATGTTATGTTACCATGTTTTTGTTGTCGATGCCAGTTCGATGCGTAATCACCATGTTTATTGATCACTAGCAAACCCGCCCTTGCTTCGTTCGAATGATTCCGTGAGTGTTTCTAGAAATCATTCCTTATCACTTGTCAACGTTATGCATTGGACCTATATGTACCGCTTTCTAGGGTAAGTGAAGGTAAGAGTAAATTAATGATTTAGAAGTAGGAGGCTACATTTGAAATTTGAATGCAATCTTTCCTTCTTTCTAACTTACTTCTTACATATGAAAGCGGAGTCATTTTAAAATTGTTTACATTTAAATATTGTAGTCTCGTTATTTTTTCGTGAATAGAAGGTCATTAGTTCTAGAATTAAAGAAAGACTTCGACAGCGAATTGTTTTTGTTTCCCGTTAATTTTGTAATTGACAATCTCTTTGGCGCTTCTAAGCGGAAGGTTCCAAGTTCAATTCCCAGTGTCACTTTTGGATTTTGATTGTGACAATTAGATATTATGCATTTTGTAGACATAGTTCCAATGCGCCCCTATACTTTGTTTAACGTACCTACCTACTAACACAGTTTTGAAGTCAATTTCAAATCCTTATTTATAGGTATTCTTATATTTTCAGGTGTTTTGTGAAACTTCATTCTGAACTACCTATTTCTTGTTCCATATTCCGAGTATTATGAAAATAAATAATACGATTTGCTCTTCCGAAATGAAGAGTACCAAAAGGTTTGTAATAACTGTATCCATGAATAAAATTACATCGATTCGTTGCCTTAATTGAAGGCCAAATCAATTTCGTATCGATATTACTGGTATTTGTGTAATTATTGTTTATGTAAAAATTTTATGGTGCTAAGTCAGTTAAACAGCTGAGATATAAAACTAGTAAGACTGCAAATAAAAACTAAATAGTTGTAACATCTTCCAATAATATTTATTGAGACAACCGAGCAGTGCTCACTGCCCTGCTTTGTGAGTTGTGACCAATCTGTGTTAATGAATTAAAAAAAAAATTAGTCCATTTCTCCTAAAACTAATTTTATAAGATGCATTTTCCTTAAAATTGATATTTACTAAAATTAAGAAATTAATAAAGATAACAAAATTCGATCAAGTGCGACTCTTTTTGGCGCACTAGGAGTTCCGTAGCTACCATCCAAAATTGTAAAAGGTTTTTTTGTTAAATTATAGAAAAGGTTAGGTTTTTTCAAGATAGGTAACTAGGTAGGTTCTCGTAGATCATATTAGGAGCAAGGGGCATAAGGAGGTCGTGGGGCGAGGGGCGAAGGGCGCGGGTCAAATAAATAGTTCATGTAACACGATCTGCCAGATGGCACGCTCCGTGCACTTCCGAAAAGTGGTGCAAAAAACACGGTTCCAGACGTGGTGGGAGACCGACGCTCGGTCTCCCGTATGGCGTACGTGCTGAAATACAGAGGGTTCTGGATGACTGGATACTAAATAATTATACTTGAGGCCAAGTTGTGGTCAAAATTAAAAAATACCTGGGTGACCGAGTTCCACTCGGTAGTAATGCTACTGGCCAATAGATGGCAGCAGGAGTCATATTTTTATTTTTAGGCAAATTCGACATTTTCTAAAAATGAATCCTAGCTAGATCGCCCCCAAACCCCCCTGTATATCAAATTTCATGAAAATCGTTCGAGCCGTTTCCGTTTATACATATAATCTGTATCTACATACTTTGAAACTTCATAAATCAGAATTAATGAACAATGTAGCCTTCCACACCGATCAAGTGCGGGTTTGCAAAATCCATAGACCTTTGAAAACATTGTGAACAACCCTTAGGCTCTCATATTTTCTTCCGATGTTTTGCCCCACCACAAAGCTATATTAATTTCCACAATCCGAGAAGGCAGAGGCGAATGCGCCATACCTAGGATTGAAACATCTGACCTTAGAGGAACCAATTGACTATTTGCATGATTTGTATCACATTGATATAAGACTAAGTAACTCAGTTCGGCACTCTTTCTCTGTAAAGCCTTTGAGCGCCTTAAAACGGTACTCAAACTTAAATCACAGGCGTTTATGAGACTCCACCACTAAGTGTGGAAAGCTGTTTTACACCGAGAAGAACTGGCTATAAACTCGGCACAGCGTATTACGATAGATGTTTAAAATCTATCCCGGCTATGTCGGTCATGTTTGGGAGCGTTTGCTGACTATTTCCCCGCGGAACCCTACCGCGAGCATGTATATCAAACTGCACTTGTCGGTCCACGTGTCGCACATTTGGCGATATCCGTCCATCTGTCTGTCGGTCCGTGCGAGACTGTGTGTGTTTGTGTGTCGCAAAAACATTACTTGCTCATAATGAACGTTTTCAATGGAAGCCGGCATGTGGTTCGAATCAGTCACAGATAAACTATACCTACACTCTGGAAACTTTGTGCTAAGTCTTCAAAAATCTCAATGGCTCTCCATAAGTAAGATAGGCTTATGTGAAATAAAATATACTATATGATTAATTTTTTGATCGCAAGGTCCAAGAGAAAGTACCTATCTTATAAAAATATAAAGAATTGTAAAATATAGAGGAATGTGCAGCGTCAATATAAACTCACATAAGTTTCGAGACGCCAAGATGTCATGTAACCATATATTTATTTGTAATATATAAATAAATAAACATAAAGCACATTAAAATAAATTCAGTTATTTGATCGATACCCAACTTCTTTATGACGCGGAGATTCGCTTGTTTTAAGTTTGAAATAACAATAAACTCTTTCTAATATCCATAACATGTTATACCATATTGGCTTTGTAAATAATAGTAGATAGTATATTTCCATTAACGAAGTAAAATACCGTTATGAAGACGAGACAAAATGTTGCCGCGTGGTCGGGCCCATGGAGCCGGGTATCGAGTTGCTTAATTAAAATCATTTCGATCTGCAATAGGAATACATTATGGCAACACTGGCCAATAAACCACGTAAGGGCAAAAACACACGGAAACTTATCACGCGCGTGACCGTTCGTTGTGAATTGAGCGGCTATGGTCAACGATAGACGTGTATTTGGAAAAAATGTAATTGCTTGTCGTAATTATGTTTTATACGTAAATATCTTGTGTATTTCCTATATTTTTTGTTTATTTTGAACAATGATGCAAATGCTTCACCTATTAAAATATTATGTCTTCAATCCGTGTCAATTTTTAAAGACCACTTAAGACGTTACAGGGAGTAATAATACATATTGCTATCTTAAAGTAGGTTCCTAAAGTAACTACTTCCTAAGTAAAATAGGTAACTTTTTGATGTATGAATTAATAAAAACTTAGAATCTGTTTTATTAACTAGAAACTTCGAAAGAAACGAGTAGATACTTGTAGAAGACTTTCTTACTCACATTTTACCTAATACAAGGTGAAGTACTTACTCATTTAAACTGAGGCTCTATCTGCTTTCTTAGGCGCTGATGTGGGACGCAACATGCGTTGACACATTGGCTTCGATTCATATCAGGGAGACAGAATCAAAGCCGGAAGCCGCAGCTGAAACTGCTGAATCCGGTAAGCGTCGCAAATATGCCTCTCTATTATAGAGTTACATATTTGTCCCGTTTGCCGTAGAGACCCTAGGGCCATGGAGTCATAGTGCCAAAAAATCCTTCGAGAGCTTTCCCCGCGCTTAATAGCTTCAACTGGTGACAGAAAGGCTGGCTCATTTTTGCGCAACGTATCAGCCTAGCTGTTCAACGCGGAAATACAGTCAGTATTCTTGGCACCATTCCACGCGGGCAAGATTTGTATAGTAATTAGAATAAACCAATAATAAGATTTATTGTATAACTATATTTACATTAATATTAAATAATACAAACAAAATTCTTTCACTTAGTAATTTTATATTGCGGCAGAAACGTCTCAAACTTGCAAGCGTATATTTTACATTTAAAGATATTCTTTAATTTGATATTAAAGATATTCTATTATTCTGGTAACATGGTCATAATGACCAAGTATTTCCGCCAAGAGAAATAGGTATCCACGAAATCGGATTTAAAAATTAAATGTACAGTTCCCCACTAACAAAACTACCTATTAGATCTTATTTAAACACTCAAATATTCTAACCTATGTTACAAAGGTGTAGAGTTCATTTTATCTCGTATTTTTGATGTCAAAAACGTGTGGTTCAAGTTGTTTGGAAAGTACAGTATTAGAACGCTTGATGCTTGATCTAAATGCAGACAGAATAAAAATCTATTAACATATTACAGTTCGAATGTAACTAATAATTGTTTGAGATAAAGGATGTAAAGATAAAAGATAACCAAATCGATAGTTTTAGAGGAATATCGATGTTATCGATGTGGATACAGAGAGGTTATTGGCTTATTATAATTATGCGGCAATAAAGCAAATTGCTGATATACTGAAATGTTATGAAACATGTGGTAAAAAGTTTAAAAGTATGGTTAAAAAAACAGACATTCTTTACTAGTTATTACACTCGTAAAGAATGGTAAAATTGATAATGAAGTAATTACTGTAGGCGATACTTCATTATCAATAGCCTATACACAAATCAATAGCCAATACAGCCTAGCACGGATGCCTAAAAGAAAACTTAAAAATTACAAATTAAAAGTCTTCGGTAATTGTAAGTACTTACCTATTAGAAACGACAGATTCAAAAAGGTTTTCTAGACTTTAATGGTAGGTAGTAGTTGTTGGTTTACAACTGTATGTTGGTATCTAAGTACATATTACACCGAATAAACGATAACCATTATCGATTAATCGACATTTAAAGGGTATTGAGCCATGCTCACATCCCTAGTAGGAAAAGATGATCTAATGTTGAATAATGGATGATTTATGTGAAGAAATTCGGACATGTGACTGTAGTAGTTTTGGGAATCATTCTGTTTTAATTAAAACTAGTAAATATTTGATTTTATTAGAGATTGAACTCTTAAAAGGTATTTATTGAAGCGCTCTTTTTTCTTGCGTTTTCATATCAATTTGTCCTTGAAATATTACTTACATAAAAATGTTAGAGTTAGTACTAAAGTGTTGGTTTTTGTTGACTCAATAAAGTTTATTTATTAAAACTACAGTTAGTTATAATAATTGTAAACACAGATTAAAGGTAAATAAAATAGTTCGCAGTTTTTCTTACAAAAAATTCGACGACAGTTTTCCATTTCACGCAGTAAAATAAAATCTTTCTCTCGCGCAACATAAACGAAATAAATGTTTGACCCGACCCCGGGTATTAATTTTTTAAGTACACCCATTTAGCACTCACCCATTCCGCCGTGTCACTGACATATTGCCCAACTGTTAAAGATTGTCACAGATTTTAAGCCTAAGCTAATTTGCCTAATCAGGGGTCATCTTTCACGCGGGACGCCATTTGATGTGGAAAGCTATAAATCCGAGGAAGCATCGCGATCGGTTTATGGAGCATCTAAATGATAATATATCAATGGTTGAGTGACACTGTTGACTGCATCCTATTATTGAAATTATTGTGCTCGCTATCCATCGCAGTGGGGAAGATATGATATTATGCTGTCATTGTAAACACTGCTTGGACCTAACTCTCAATCCCTATTATAGTTCCTGAATAGTGAATGTTAGTGTAGTGTTGGTTGATTTCCTCGCGACAAGTCCAACTCCAAAAGTTTGAAATGCTGAAAGAATAAAAATACTTTTTAAAACCAAGCTAAATTCATCACGCTCTATCTTTAGGCTTTCCTTTTGAAAGACTCCTTCGATGCAGCGTGGATCCTAATAATAAATAATACACCATATTAATAAATAAAATATTTTCCGATGTTATAGTTAAGTTTTTCATAATTATCGGTATAAGAGAAACCTAAAAATCACTCTCCAGTATAACAATATATGAATGAGTTTTCTGTAACAACTGCAATCCGTTATAAAACTTATCTGAACATATTAAAATAGTGAACTTCTCGTTTGATTTCCTATATCATAATATTACTACGGGTAAAGGGTATTCTTGTTAGTATTATAGTATTCAAATTATATTTTATATCGCCTACTCTAATTTTAAATCTTACATTCTTAAGAGGAATACATACCCTAATGGGCACAAATAAGTGATACCAATTTAATCAAATGATCACATTTCAGATTTAATGGATTTTAAATAATGTTTTATGAGTTCAGCAACTTTCTACAATTTGGTTTTTGGTGCATCTCATCGCGCAGGATGGACGGTATTGCGTAGGTGCTGTTTGATGTTAAATATCGATTGAGTATAATGCTATGGACTTAAATAGGCCTTTAATTAGAAATGGAGAACTGACCACCGGTGACCGGGCCCTGATAGGTGCTGAACCAAATTTTTTATCAATTAAACAATTTAAACGGTTGTGTAACATTTGTTTTACAAGTTAGTACTTGACTGCGATCTCACCTGGTGGTAAGTGATGATGACGCCGAAGATGTTAACGTACTAACTTGGAAGGGGTAAGTTAAGTCACCCCAACGGTTTCTCCACAGCATCGCACCGGAACGCTTAATCGCTTGGCGGTACGTCTTTGCCGGTAGGGTGGTAACAATTTTTATTGATGCTCCGCTCCTACTGGGCATAACGTAATATATAGTCTATGGCCTACCTCGATAAATTCAGTAGGTAATTCCTGAGAAACTCTTCAGCTTTATGATAATAATAATTATTATAATAGATTTACTTTTAGGAGTTTCTAAAATCATGATCCCAAAATTACGTATCACAAACAACTAATCAAGCCATCAATCAGACATATTATTACATTTAATTGCTTATTTTTATGATGTTCTCATAATTTGTATTTAAAAAAATACAGATCCGTATCAAAAAATACTAAGATCCGGAATAAATAAACGCCAAAACAAATGAAGCCTCCGGCTAAACAGTGCGCCATCATTACCTTATTTTATAAACATATTAATGTCAATGGTCAATTATTCATAAGGTTATGTTTATACTAAGTAGATCAAATGTCGACATTACAATTTATAGTTATTTCAACGGAGCATCACACCTGAGAATCTACATATATTTTTAGTTACAAGAATTATAATTAATAATTATTATGGTAGTATGTAATTCGACCTAAAGTATTTTATTGAGATTATTAAAGAGTAATTGGATGACCTCCCTGTCGCTATAATAATATAATAATATATAATGTAATATTTGGGGGCGATAAATCGATCTAGCTAGGATCAGTGCCGGTCCTATTAACATTTTAACGTGGTGCGAGGACTAAAAATGGCGCCCCTCTAAATAAAATAAAAACCGGCCAAGTGCGAGTCGGACTCGCGCACCGAGGGTTTCATACCATAACAGAAGTTAAACATTAAAAGAATCACTTCGGTTCATGAATTTACGAGGATAATTTACATGTAGGTACTTTTGTTGGCAAACCGCAAACATAACTTTGTTTTTGCCGGTTTATTGTTATTATCAAAAAAAGTATAATAGTTAGAGAGTTGATTTTATTTTTCATGTAAAATATATTACGTTTATTTCTAGTGATCATAATTATTTCAGATTTTTCTATTGGTAAACTTCGGAGATAAGAGGGGGGGGACTGTATATAAATAAATCGAAAACTATCAGGCATAAAAATAAATAGAAATCGGTTTTAGAATACACAAGTAACGCCCTTTCATATGATACCCTACTCAATATTGTTATCTCATTTTCAAATTTTGACGACCCGATTTTCCCCCCTTTTTAAATAAATATAATAAAGATTTTCAATTTTTTATGATTGCAATAACGTCGCGCCGCAATTACCTACAATTATTCCAAATTTCAGGTCGATAGCTTCAATAGTTACTGAAATAATCGAGTGTGACGGACGGACGGACGGAGAAAGTCTCACCATAAGGGTTCCATTTTTACCTTTTTGATATGGAACCCTTAAAAAAATGTTTAAGCTGTTCCTTTATCTTTCACCAGAAAAAGCCGGACCTGTAGACCGTAGGGAAGCTTTCATCATCATCATCATCATCTCAACCCCTTTTTACGTCCCACTGCTGGGCACGGGTCTCCTCTCAGACTGAGAGGGGTTTGGCCATAGCCCACCACGCTGGCCAAGTGCGGGTTGGCGGGCTTCACACACCATCGAGAACATTATGTGAACTCTCAGGCATGCAGGTTTCCTCACGATGTTTTCCTTCACCGCTAAGCAAGTGATATTTAATTTCCTAAACCGCACATAACTCGGAAAAGTGAGAGGTGCGTGCCCAGGATTCGAACCCCCGACCTCCTTATGAGAGGCAGAGGTCAGAACCACTGAGCTATCACTGAGGGAAGCTTTAATAAGTTTTAATTTACTGAAACTTCGTTCTCCTTTGGCAGTTTCAGGTACAGTTAGTAAAATACAAAGCGCTGTCCATACATTAGAGAAAATATCTTGCCAATCATTTTTTTTAACCGACTTCAAAGAAGGAGGAGGTTCTCAATTCGTCGGAATCTTTTTTTTTATCTATGTATGTTCACCGATTACTCGAAGACGCGTGGACCGAAGTAGATAATTCTTTTTTTGTTTGAAAGAGTATACTTCCTAGATGGTCCCATAGTCATCAGGTCAAGATCTAATGATGGGATCCTGGAGAAATCGAAGGAACTCTTCAAATTTTATATGGACACTTGAAGCGATTTGGTTATTGTTTGAAAGAGTAATATTTTCCAAGTTGTCCTGTGGTTATCAATTCAGGATTTGATCATGGGATCCTGGTGAAATTGAGGGAACTCTTCAAATTTTGCCAGTATACTTGAAGCGATTTGGGTATTTTTTATAGTAAAAGTATTTTTTAAGTAAAAAATTAAATGGAAAATTCTTTTCAAAAAACCGACTTCAAATGCCACTACAAAGAGTGAAATAATTTTTAATGTAGGTACACCAATTCTAAATAGGGCAGTTCGTACAATCCTTCCTTCCTTCCTTTGTATTAATCGCCCGACTTCGAATTGGTGTACCTACATTAAAAAAACCGGCCAAGTGCGAGTCAGCCTCGCGCACCGAGGGTTCCATACCATAAAAGAAGTAAAACATTGAAAGAATCACTTTTATTCATGAATTTACGAGTATAATTTACATGTAGGTACTTTTGTTGGCAAACCGCAAACGTAACTTTGTTTTTGGCGGATTATTGTTATTTTCAAAAAAATTATATGAGTCAGCGAGTTGATTTTATTTTTCCTGTAAAATATACGTTAATTTCTATTGATCATAATTATTTCAGATTTTTTGATTGGTAAACTTCGGAGATAAGGGGGAGGAACGGTATTTTTTCGACAGTTTGCCCAATAAATCAAAAACTATCAAGCATAAAAATAAATAAAAATTAGTTTCAGAATACACAAGTAACGCCCTTTCATATAATACCCCACTTAATATTATTATCTCATTTTGAAAATTTGTCGACCTGGTTTTGCCCCTTTTTTAAATAAAAATAAAAACAATGTTCAAATTTTTACGATTGTTATGACGTCGGGTCACTATTACCAACGAATATATAATATTACTGGCCATAACTCTTCTAAATTTCAAATCGATAGCTTCAATAGTTACTGAAATAATCGAGTGTGACAGACGGACGGAGAAAGTCTCACCTAAGGGTTCCATTTTTACCATTTTGGTATGAAACCCTTAAAATTAAAATTATTTCACTCTTTTTAGTGGCATGACGGTTTTTTTAAAAGAATTTTCCATTTTATTATAGGTAAGTTGAAGAACTTTTATTGGCTCTCCTGATTGAAGATTATTTAATAATGGCTTTAGGCTCACAAGTTCTTCAATCAATTCTTGTCCAGATATTATGTCACATTTTTTTCCCATGGGCCCCCTCCCCCGCAATTTTGTTCGTGCGTGTGCGCGACTCGCACGCTCGGTCGAGCGTCTTTGTTTCACGATTTGGTTCATTTTGGCGCCCCCCCTTGAAGGCGCCCGGTGCGGTCGCACCGCTCGCACCGCCCTAGGACCGGCCCTGGCTAGGATTCATTTTAAAAATCCAAAAAAAAATAAAAATATGACTACTGGTGCCATCTATTTGCCACCGAGCGAAGCTCGGTCACCCAGATATTTTTATATTATGTGGCTAAGCCTGTAGGTGACATTGCAGATATTATTAGTTTATAGACAAAGACAAAAAATTCGGACTTCAGAATACAAACAGGCATCACAGAATAACGGTAAGTAGGTAATTTTGAATCATAAATAATCCGACGCCGTGAGCATTAGAAGAGTCGACAACTCGTAAAGAGCCGGGTATTAATTGTAATCGAAACCGGTTAATTCCGGATAAAGGGCCATAAATAACGCCGACTGTACTCCGTAGGCCGTAGAGCACACGTGAGTTATGGTGCAATTAAAAAAATACTGTACTGTGTGTGAATAAAAAAAATTAAGCTAAATCTTTTGAAAATTGACACCTGTTTTTGGAGTTATATAAAATACACACAGAATTTTACATCTCTAGAATTCTACGCAGTGTAACACATATTATTGGCTTGCAATATTTTATTTTTGTTTTACTCAACAAAGCAGCAATGTATGAAGAACCATTCACATGAATAACTAGAAACTTTCTGACTTTGACCAGTCACCATGGATATACCTATATGGCCATATAGATATTTCAAATGGAGATAAATTTCTCCTATTCCCTTTGACCATACTTAAGCAGTCATTTGAGAGTCTCCCCTCCCCTGTCAGAGGATAAAATAGGGGGAATAGGTAAGTTTTCATTCCATGCCCATGCTAGCAATGCTGTTGCATAGGTCACAAATAAACAAACAATACCCTCATAACATCAGTGTTTAGACTAACATATTATAGTTTTACGTACATCGTCATCATTTAACATAAAACCATAACACATAGTCAAAAGTAGTCCATCCGTGGGCAGATTCTACGAGTCCGCATACTAATGTTCAAATCTACGAGTTACAGCTGAGGTTATTAGGCATATATCATATTTAATGTTGTGAAAGTAACGCGTTTAGATGCTTTGCCAATATCGAGGATGACTTCTTATGTATAATGTTGAATCATTAAGTAATATCATTATTTAACGCTTGGGAGCGTTCCTAATGATTTGTTATTACAGGTTTGCAGTTGCGGTAGTTAGTGTTATAGCACTGATGGCTACTGTAATGGTACACAAATGTACTTACAATAATTATGACCAAAATTACTAACATTTAACACGTAAACATACATACAACATTCCATAGATTCCATTTTCGAACTGCCGTGACTAGGGTTCAATGAAGTAAATAGGAAAAAGTTTATAGTAAGTTTAGAAAGTCCTATTGTACAAAATCTATATTTTTATTACATTTGACGACTTCCTTTGCGTTCTCGTTCCCTGGTCTCAGGCCCGATTACCGGTACGAGCCATTTTGGACTTTTATAATTTCGAAATTGACTCAAATCTGGTCTGAGAGACTTAAGTCGCGGAGAACGCACTACCAAGGGATTTCGGAGCGACGTGGTGTAGGGGATGCATCAAGGGTTATTAACTTAATAGCCCCTTCCAAGCTAGCGCGAAAACATCTTGAGTTGCATCGTCACATCTGTAAAAAACCTCCCATGTAAATTATTATTGCCAACAAATTCGGAAATCTATTAGACTAACGTACAAATCACAATCAAGGACGATACACCCAGCATCAGAGCAACACTAATCATCTTTATTCTATAAAGATTTTATTGAAAATTGGTGTGCAAAATAATTCGCACGATTCCAATACATCTCTACATCCGCGTGCTATTAGGGTGATATTAAAAACACGGTTTTATTGCTTTAACCGACGTACGAGTCGAGTTCAAACCACCTGTACGGTAACTACTAATTAATGTGAGAAACATACACATTAGACGCAGGGGACGGACTCAGGGGGGGTTATCTGTAGATAGGAAAGGAAAGCGTGACATAATTCTCAACTCAATTGATTGATCCAGATCGAAGTATTCATTACAAAACGATTTTTGAAAATTCCACTTCAAAATTCTATGTGAGCGAAACCACGGGTAACAGCAAGTCTTTTGAGTGTTTATCGATGTTTATTTTTTCCGACTTTTGAAATTAAGATAATAATATGTATTTATTGATATTGTTTTCGATTTTGACGTGATTATTAATAGTTGTGAATTGTGATTACTAAGCTGATAATTTTATTTTATTAGTAACCCCACACTTCGTCAGTGTAAATTTCGGATTTTGAAAAATTTTACAAAAACGTTAGGTACGTGATGGTTTAGTTACCTAGTATAATCATCTAGAAAATGCTCTCATATTTTGTAATAATATGCATGATAATCTGGGTATCTGGGGCAAAGTAGTAGAAGAGTAGTTGAGGCTAATTTTACTCACAACAGAATTTCGTGAATAATGCAACCCTGAAATAGATCCGAAACAGATCCGGCCCTGTCCCAAACAGAGACGCAGATATTAATTAAAACCAAAAAAATACAACATCCAAAGAGCAGTACACCAACGCAATTATGTTCACGTTGACCGGTTTGGATGTAATTTGAATAATAAAGATATGGGATTCACATAAACAAGCATATGCCACATACCTACCTACTTATCAAATTCAATTCTAATGGCGCTATAGATTACACGGATTTCAGATGCGACGCAATAGTTGTAAACAGAATTATTATACCTAATTTACAGTGTCGGTAGCAACCTTGCCTGTGGGATGGGGTGAGCCGTGAGGTGTTAGATACACAAAAAATTGAATTACATTTTTATCATGGCATCTTCGGCTATAGCTAGTCACCATTCTATAGCGAAAGACAGTTAAGGTAATAATCAATATTAGCATCTTATTTATATATTTTCGTATGGATTTTGGCCATTGTAACAATATGCCTGAACCCAGTTTTTAAAATTTTTCGATTTTAAATTGCAATTACACACGTGTCCTGCAACTCGGTGCCTACCAAAAATTGGTAACTCGGTGCCACTGGCAAATATTTTTAATCCATTGAATATGCTCTACGAAATGTTATCAATAATTAATTCTTATTTCATAGCAAACCTTCAATGGACACAAAAAATGCCAATGGCTATCATTCAACGACAGCCACCGAGTTACAAGTACCTATGTAGGTCACAAAAGTATTGATTGATTCTTCAACCCATCATTTTTCAGTTGCCAACAATCGAATACCTACTTCTGTTCACAAGAGTTCACGGTCATAATATGCTAACCGTCTACTGGTGTTCGGCGAGATTAACAAATATAATGAACCCTATTTAAATTCACAGCTGCTTAGTAATCGAAAAATATGATAAACCATTTCAGACGAGTTTACATAAGCTTTTATGATAGGTGATGTTAGTTCAGTTGGTAAAAATTCAAACTTTTTCATTCAATTCTGCTTGATATAGAATACTGTTTTTATATTTAAGTATGCATAATAAAAAAACTGCAATCGGATGTTGTGTTAATTAGTTTTCAAAGTTGTGACTATATCTTTACGAGTTATTTTCTTTCATTTGGACATCATCAGCTATGCCAATAATTAATATTTTTTTGGAAATTATTGAATAAGTACTGAATCGCTTAGCTATAGACTATCCTGTGCGACCTGGGAGCCTTCTTTGGTCGTCTTCTGGAGTGAGCTCGGCTGGCTGGAGTGATCTGGCGAAGACCAGCATCAGCGACTTCACGCGCAACGGACGAATTCGGCCAAACGCGGAAAAGTCCCAGGAACAGAAGAAGAAGAAGATCTAGCCTATGAGAGTGAGTATTGAGAGGACAAGGAGCGAGAGGAAACAACTTGTAGGGAGTCAAGAAGGCGCCCCGGGAACACGCCAAGAGCAAGTACCGGACGGGCGCCCTCCCGCGATTCGGCCCCCATAACCGCGAGGTTGATTGGGCCATGGGTGGTGGAGGGTTGTCCCTAGCCTATGAGAGTTAAAGAATTAAAATAATTTATATATTTTTTTTTAAAAAGCTTATATTAATTTAATTAATATTGTTCTCAGCGCCAGGCCCTGATAAGTGGTTACCATCCAACGCCAAAGTACTCGTCAAATCGAATCAAACGAGTGCAAATTAGATGGGGTTGTGTCGTTTAACTACCGAGTTCCTACGGTCACCTTCCGGTTTCATCATCAGCTCAGCTCCATGTCATTATAATTATGTATTGTATGTATTTATAATTAATTTTTTAAAACTTCCTTTTACTGTGTGCAATTATATTAACAGTTGTAATTAGAGTTGAAACTTAGTATTTAAGACCCTTAACTGTATTAGTTATAACTTGTTGTAATTGCCAATAAATAAACAAATAAATAAATATTTTCATGTGATTTACTGAATTCGCACCTCTCGTGCAAATGTAACCATTACACTTTCTAAGATGGTTTTTGGTACACTTATGGAACGAAATTAAAAAAAAATAATGAAGTTTAAGAAGAGAAGAGAAGAAGAATTAAAAAAAATGTCAGTGCGGAAATCACATTAATACATTTTTGATTTTCGATCATGGAAACGTCCAAAAGGCAATTTTAGAGATTGGCTACAGCTGCTGTGGGTATTTAATGTTTATAGACAACGCCGAGTCTGTGAAGTCGTTAATCTTTGCCCGTTTACCGTACTAAGCGTAAAGTTCGGCAATTGGCGGTGTCGCAAGTCAGAGTCGCCTCTCGCCGTTACATTATGTATGCATACAATAAAACAGAAATAACGAGATGTGCCCCAAAACGAGTATCTCCGTAGGCACATACCTACTTACTTGCTAACTGGTTGGTGTTGCTATTTATCATACCAATTTTACGAAATACTTATTATTTTTTCTTTTCCTACAAGTTAGTACTTGACTGTGATCTCATCTCGGAACTGATGATGCAATCGCAACAACTTCAAAGAGCTGGGTAACTCACCCCTAGTGGATCGCTAAGTCTTTGCTTGTAAGGTGGTAACTAGCGACGTCGAACCACCAGACACTATTCTCACAATGTTTTTGCCGAATTTTTAATTATCATCTCGGCTCAGTGTAACGGTTTTTTTATTCAAACCCTAAGCAAGAGGAAATTCGTATGAAGAAGCGCTTTGATTCGTTGATCGTTTCTAATACGCACCGCAAAGATCTGGAATATCCTCCCTGTCTGCATCTTATCTACTACTACCTACAAAGTTGCCTTAAAATCAAGAGTGAATACGTCTCTAGGCAAGCGTGTTCCTCTTTACTTTTCATCGGGTGTAATAATAAATTATTTCATTCATGTTTAAAATGAGATAATTCAATCAGATAAGCACTAAGCTTTACCTATACTTAGTTATCTAGAAAGAGTTGTCAGTTATTTGTACTAAGAGGTCAAAACATAATGATTACAGGCTACATAGTAAAAACTACGAAGGAACACTCTGTGACTAAGTATATTATATTGGATCCATAAGTATTACAACGTTAGAGATGAAATCGGACCGATAGTCCAGATACCGGTACATTAACATGGGGATCATTTCTCGGAATAGTCCATAAAACATTACATTAAGTATCGCGTTAATAAAATTGGTCATTACACACAATATGTCGGACTGTTCGGCCGAATGGACTGAACTATTCGTGATCGCCTGATAGAGTGGATCGCATCAAATACAAATAAAAACGCACTTTGTATCTGTTATTATACACCGGTGGACGTGCATCGCACACTGCCGCGTCGACCGCAACATACCATGCCACTGCAACGTTTTTGTAATTTAAATGGAATTTGGTACTTAAATCATTGGAGACGGGTCTACTTATTTGTAGTAGATGATAATATATCATTAAAACCTTTATTGAATTAGAGAATTTGTAGATTATGAATATGCCTCAATTTATAATAGCGAGGCTGAAAAAGAAAGTGCCTTTGTCTTTAATGTGTATTCACTCTTTCTTAACGATACTACCAAATATACTAAACGATATCGAGGTAGAAATTACCGAAATCACAAAAGACTCTAGTAGGCAGAACTTAAGAAACAAAAATATTTCTTCACACAGGAAAAGACCTGTGACTTCCTTTCCTTTCTTTTGTCCTTAAAAGTTAAAGAAAAGATTTAGTGGTAACTAATACAATTTCACTAATGAGTTGTAAAAATAATACATGTTAATTTCAAAATGACTGCTGCTAAATAAGACATCCGGAGCATTATTTTACAGCAGCATTACGCGGCTCAGCGTAGCGTTTCTTGCGGGCTCTGCAGCAGCCGGCAGTCTACGATGAATGTGTATCTCTTATTATAATACACCAATAAAGATCGGCCCGTTTACGACGCGCCCCGCAAGACAATCTCGTCTGATAATAGACTGAGGCCTGTTACGTTCGCATTAAAATTGTTTACCGGCAAGTGGCGGTGTAGCTGCCGTGGGTTTTATTGGCTTCGTTTGGGAGTACACGGAACTCCAATGGAATCCCTCTTAAAGTAAAGAGGAGCTAACCAGGGTTTGATGACCACACTGGAGCAGTTGGAGCGTGCTCAGATTTGAGACTGAAGCCGGACGTCTGGGGTTTGATTCCTGGCAGCCTGCTTGGAATTTCATAAGTTCTATATTAGCTCAGTTTTGGTTGGAAGCTTCGGCCATGGCTAGTTACCACCGTACTGGCAATGATGCACTGCCAAGGGATTTACCGCTCCGGTACGACGCGGTGCAGCAATCGTTTAATCGATTGAATCTTGAATCTTTGAATCTTGAATTTATCAAATGGGTAAATAATATTATGGCATCGCTAATTTCACTATTTTTTATACTCTTATATATTCTAGCGATTGTAGAAACGGATAACGAAGTAACTCGAACGGTGCTAGAAGCTATATTAAAGAAGTGCCTTTAATAATACGAAATTATACATTGGAACTTACAAATACAGAAGTGGATTAAAATTTTAACAGAATTTCAGTTAAAATCTTTAGCTAAGCACAATATTTTACGGAACCACTGATCTGTATCGATCCACTTACGGTGTTCCATAGCTCCCGCACATCACTAACAGCCATCGAAGCACATAATCGTCCCAGCTAATTAACCTAACTAGGCGTACATATAAAATTTTGATAGTAAAATTAGAATCGTTAAAACGCTCAATAAAAACTTCAGTAAAGCACCAATAAATCTAGAGTAATAACATAAGGTAAGGTGGAGTCCTAAATTTTACTTACTCGCTTACTTTGTTGATAGCGGCAACTTTACTTTATGGTCAGTAAAAAGTTTCACACAGTAAAGTTTTTGATTTTGGGCCTAAAACTTGTGTTGATGTCACACAAATCACTTTTTTACTATTGTTTTCGTTGAAACAATTTATAAATTTTTTTATTGAAAAACTCATGCTAGGGTGTAAGGGATGTTGTATAATATACATACGTCTTCTCTTCCAAAAAAACTTCGCAGTTCATAACAAATTTAATGATGTCAAAAAATTCAAATTCGCGAATATGTACTTATAATATTTTTAGTGTCTTGTCGAGACAAATTAGAATAAGCTTTCTTGAATGTAAATCCAACAAACAAGGTGAATGAACAGCCTTATTAATATTTTATCGTCATTGGAATCCTCGCCGATAGAGCACACACTCGCATCAAAATTCATAGGTAAAATTGGATATTATGAAAATTCTAACATGTTTTTTAACATGTAGACCTACCTACGTAATCAGACGTGTAAATATTTCAGTGTACCTTACCTAAGTAGCTATATAATCCTTAGGAATCCTATATAGCCTTTGGTATGGGAAGTAATTAACCCACATCAAACTCGAACTCAAATTATTTATTTATTTCATATAGGCCTTACTTGTTGACTCTTATGAATAGCTAGTCAATAAAATAATGAAATGAAATGAAATGAAATAAATGAAATGAAATGAAATGAAATATCTTTATTTCACATAGGCCTAATATATAGGCGCTTGTAAATGGTCCTTATGATATTAGTCACATTTGTATGGCGATAAATATTAAGTATACTTACTTTATCGGAGAAGTAAGTTTACTTATAACTTCGGGCGTTACCGAGACAACGTAATATCTCACGGCTCACGCATACGCAACGAACTTTTCATTATCTTGATAATTTTTCCTTACTTGTAAGTTCTGCGGGCAAAGTACATACTTTACGAAACGTTAGCGCCGTAAAGCGAAAATCTACGACACTGGAGAAAATCCACGTGACCGAACGAAAAAGAATAAAAAAGGACGTTTTTGTCAAATACCTACATACGACATCGACATAAAGCTTTGAAACTTTGAAGCTTACCTATAGTTCTCTCGGACTTATTAGCGTATTTCGTCAATGGACTTATGACATTAAAAGAGTAGGTAATGTACTGTGTTTAAAGTGATCTGTGGCAATGTATGACTTTTCCTTTGAGGCAAACTCCTAACATTAGGTACTCATTTAAATTACGCTATTGGAAGTTTACCAAGACATAAGTACCTATTTTTTAACAAAAAACACTCATGTCCTCCAACTCTATTTATTACGATCAAATGCAATTAAAACAACAAAAAAACAGGTAGGTGTCGTCGCGGCCTTAAACTTTATACAGCGACGATCCGCGCAGAGATTTACCAAAAAATACAATATTTTACTACCGACACTTACCAAATCAACGTAAAAAAACGCAAAATGATCTCTATCGTAGTAGAAATAGAGGTTACCGCTCATTACCGGTCGCTGTCCGCTCGTATTATTTATTGCACATTGCGTGGATACTCGTTCCCAGACATTATTCTAATATAATTCGTATATCGAAATGCCGAATGGTTTTAATAGAAATCACTGACATTGTTTATGTTCGAGTACCGTCTTCTTTGTGCCTCTCAAAGTTTTCTGAGCTTTTGATAAATACATTTAAAACTAATGCTCGAGTCGTCTAAGGCATTCTACACTTTCATATACACATAGTACGCTGCGCTTAAATATACCTACTTACAAAAATTCCATGGCATTTTTTTGCATTTATTATGGCATGGCATTATATTTATAATCTATACTAATTGAAAATAAAACTATTCCATGAACTTAATCACTTATGTTTTTATGTACTAAAACAAAACGTTGTAACTATATTTAAAGTAAAGATGTAATACTTATTATTCTTTTTTCAATATCTATTTTTAATAAACTAATTACAATTTCCAAATAAACCAATTTTGCCATAAGTCCAAAGAGATATAATTAAAGATGTTTGAAGCAGAAGAATTAAAATATGCAAAGAGCTGTAATCTTGAGAAGTAAGAGTTAGCAAGACGTATCACTCTACCACAGACTCTAGTCGACGCTACACGCTTGCTACGAGTCGTGTAGGCTTGCTACGCGGCTGCCCCACTTCCGTTGGTCAACAATCAACATCGTTGGAACCACTTTGAGAAGCGCTACCGTCTCTCGGAGCTCTCGTGTTTTATGGCGTATTATGCTATAATAATATTTTTTACTTAGCACATTTGTTTATACCCGCGCCGCGCGTGTGTGCGCGCATGCGTGCGTGTGTGGGGGTGCGCGGGCGCGGACCGCTCGTTTCGGAATACGCTCGTAAAAATGTCGTTTGTTAACATAAGACCACATTGGCGACATGGCTTTATGAAACGTGGCTATTACTTTTTGGAATTCAAAAAGTGCTTAAGGTTATCAAAATATTCGTGGAGACCGGCAGGCTTGGTAGTCATGGTAACCACGGCACCATTCACACACTTGGCCAAAATTCGTTGTTTGGTGTATGGTCATAATCTTTACATTTAATCATAAGAATGACAACCCTTCAAACAGAACCCATGTTCTACTATTGCTATTTTTTCGAAAATTTGTGTAAGAATGAAAGTCATCGTTAAGTCACGTAATTTACCAATCCGCCGGATATGTCAGTTTTTAGCTTTCGATACGAATTGAATGATCAACAAGGTTTAATATTATGAGTACTGGGGCAGTAATTTATTCAGAAAGATTATTTCAGTCGTCGGTTATACTGTAAGCTTCGACTAACACCAATGAGCTTTCAGTCGTTTGTTTAAACTCTGAATTTTGGTTCCTTAACCAAGAATGCTGCAGATTTAATGGATATACTTCTAAGAAGAATTTAAATGGAACTTCTTTAGCTTGTGTAATATAGACCAATTTTTTAATTGTATTACATAAAACGTGCCTATTCATAATAGACGTCCTTACTCTTTTTGATTTTTCACTGTTTTTTTATGTCTTCTGCATTTAAAATCAGTGATCCCAAACAAAGATCTAATGGCCACGCAGATTTTATGTTCGTTCGTGGTACAGTCTAGTGTTACGGCTACTTACAGACACAGTTTTGAGTTCGTGCGGCGGTTCGCGGCTACAGCCAATTAGCAATGGAGTTAGAAGTAAGGTTTTTGTTACCAATGATTTATGTGCCATGTATTTCGGCGATTCCAATTTATTTGTTGAGGTCACCGCAATGGATACTTTCGCATTTCCTAGTAAACTTACATCTACAGAGAAATCTCGATTATATCAAATAAAACCAGGAATATATTATATAAGATAGTGATGTACTTACATGATTTAGAATCAAATATTTTTTTTAATTCGGTATATTAGAACCGCGAAAAATAAGTCCGGATAATATTCGGATACTCGATATAAGTATCGATGAAGTCGTAGGAAATAGTTATATTTGGATGAAATTGCAATATCACTTAGGTAATATGTATACCTATTGCAAAATTTTAAATGTTTCTGATTTCTTAAAATTCATACAAAATATCAATTCTCTGCTATAAAGATAAGATGTTATGTAGAAGCATAAATGAATAGATGCGATGGATTACAGTTTTTGCATTTTTAGATGAATCTACATAATTGCAAAATATCCTCGTTTCATCAAACATCTTTATACGTAAAGAATAAACTTACTCGTACGTTTGAAACAGTAACGTCTACAAATCAACGTTGTAGCTATGCCCCAATGTATGTAACATAGAACACAGTCATGTCACAGTCACAGAATCGACAAAAAATAGATGGATAATTTGTAAACTGCGCTCAAAGAATCAGATTAGACAAACACGTAAGGAATTATGAGATGGTACAGACAACTAACACCTCTGTGGTGATTAAAGCTCATACTATACCTTTGGAATATTCTTTGAAATGAGAATGGGGGTCTTACACTACTTTTGAATTTGATAAAAAATATTACTTTATTATAAACTAGGATAAAAATAATAACGTGCAGTGAAAGAAATATTAAAATCCAACGAAGATTTACAAAGTTACAGGCGTTTAAACTTTGGAGTGGGGGGATCTTCTATCCCTTTCTCGCAAAACGAAAATTTGTATGAAGCCGCACGAAGCTACTATGGCATTGGTACGGTGTGACGTCACAATTTCATGTTGCTATCTCTGTCTAATCACAAATCTTTAAATGCTTATAACTTTTTTGTTATTTGATCGATTTAATTAGTTCTTTCAGTGCACGTCATTATTTTAATTCTACTTTATAATAAAGTAATAAAAAAATTGGAGTCAAATACCCTATTGTTAAAACGTAATGTCAGTTTTGTTCTTCAAAAAATTATGAACAAAACAGCAACATATTGTATTTTTCTTTAAACTTATCATCATAAACTCATGTCATATTGAAAATTAAAATATTTAGTTATAATTTACTTTATTGTTATAGTGCTTCACACACTAATAGGTATAATTTTATAAATGTGAAAAGTGTATCAAAATTAACGCTACCAACGGGATATTTAGTTATAGTAATATTATAGAATAAATAAATAGTCGTTTTAACCAGATTCCACTTGTTGTGTACCTATGGCATTTATTACGTAGTATGTAGATACATATTTATGTATAGTTGTCTTGTCTTTATGTTTTTCATATTGGCTTTTCGTGATTTATTGGAAAATGATTTGACTTGGCTTCCTTTTTCTCTCGAACTAAATACGTTTTCTAATATTAATTTTATTTACTTATCAAGAACAATTCTTGCAATAAACTTTATTTTGCGCATCAGCATCATTTTATTTTTAGGTAACGTGTACTTCCTTTTCCATTTATTATTTTCGATTAATCTAAGATAACAGACATTCACCGACATCAATTAAACAGTACTATACTTAGAGTGGTATAAATTAGAAGATGCCTCTAACGGCGGGACCACACGCGATGAGGTTTAATGGCTATTTACCTATTTGAAATTAGCCTCTTTAATTCATTAAGCACCGACTATCCATGGAAATGCCTCTTTTTTAATAAAGATTAGATTTTTAATCAGTAGTTATTGGATTTAAGCAAGGAAGATTATTTTATTGCGGTGTATATTTTGTTATTACTTTTTATTTATGCACATAACTTTTATCGTTGTCATCTAACTTGGAAAAACAGAAGAACGAGAAGGTTCACAGTTTGTACACCGATTTCTCAATGGTTTCTTTATCTTTGTTTATAAGAGGTTGTCAAGCTAAATACTTGAGAACATCGCAAAAAAATTCGGCACTTTTCCTTATAATTTGAAATATTTTCAAAGTTACTTAGGTTATAGAAAAAGTCAAAACTCTACCGCCAAGTTTGGATAGTAGGTTTGCTCCGAGAAGAACTGGCAAGAAACTCGGGTCTTGTTTTTTTAAAATGGCATATACTTATGATGATGGATATACTTATGATTTTTCTAAAACAGAAGGACTTGACTGCTCTACAACATTGTCCTGTGACTCAACACATAGAACCCTAATTACGGCGTGTTTTTGAATTAAAGTTTAACCTTAACACCAATTGCGAGCTGATTATAAGAACAATTTGTCAACCATGTAGTAGTTCCTTTACACAAAGAGAAGGTGGATAATAATATTGACCTCTTTTTCAAACAGTTTTTTTTGTATATCTGTATGATTTGAACTGATGTAGTTTTTCTATGGTTTAATTATCAAAGGTACATAAAATTTAGTGCTAGCCAGAACAACACAGAAGGTATGAAAGTTTTAAAACAATATTACAATAATATTGCTATAAGAGATGGTGGTAGGTCCCCTGGACAGTTGAAGACTTAATTTTGTCCGTCGCAAATACGAGCATTCGGTACGGAATTGAAAAAAAATCCTTGCAAGCGTTGTATTTATTTTACGTAATACGTGCATTTTATTTTTATTCACACTTTACAACATTATCTTCTCTGTTGACACGTCATATCCTTATTGTTTGTCTAGAATTATGCGAAGGAGTTTATGTAAGGCGGATAAAAACCACTGGCTCTTAGACAAATCAGAAAGGAACAGCTTCTGAATTTGAGAAATTACATGTAATCACAGCAGATGTGCAAACGCATTTACTTGAGGATTACACGCCTGTTTAATTATGTGTAAAAAAAATAACGAATACCTAAAATATTGTGGTTGTTTTCCCACAGCGATAATCCGCATGCCTCGGATTCTTTCATTAAAAATTTCTCGTTATTCTATAATGTTTAATTGTTCCAATAAATTACGTGTGAGAATGGTAATAATTTTAGGTTGTTTTTTATTAAGATTCTGTTCTATTCATTTACCAATCTAGTATTATTCTTTGTTGTCACATTTGTCGCAATAACTGAAGTGATTATAATTCTTGCTTGTATTAATTATTTTTAGTTAAAAGTACAAGCTGTACAAGTAAATAACTAGTTTTGACTCTCAACTTTTCCCGGGTGGATTTCTGATTGTAAAGAAACTGTAATCTGTTATTTGATAAGCGCTTTTTCGGCAGTATTTGGTCGTTTAACTGTTTTATGTAACTTAAATATATATTGTTATTAATGACTGTTATTGCCAGAATTAATAAAATAAATAAAGTGAAAATCCCTTAATGTTAATTTGTTTAATTGTATAGGTATATTGTACCTGGTTTAAATATTATGTGGTATGGACTCAAAGTAGGTACCTAGAGACCTCTGTCTGAAAAAAGCTGTTTGAACTTTGAACCGTAAGCCTGTTTTTGTTAATTATAAAAATGGGAAATGCTTTCCAAAAAACCAACTTCAAATGCCACTACAAAGAGTGAAATAATTTTTATTTAAATTTTAGGTACCTACACCAATTTGAAGTCGGGCAATGTTTCATACAATCCCTTATAGTCCTTCTTACTTACTTGATGTGCGAAGAAATGACGAAGTCATAGACAATCGCCCGACTTCGAATTGGTGTAGGTACCTAAAATTTAAATAAAAATTATTTCACTCTTTTAGTGGCATTTGAAGTTGGTTTTTTGGAAAGCATTTCCCATTTTTACTTTATACTTTTTAGTGGAAAACAATAAAATGCACAAGGCGTTGCAAAAATACCCAAATCGCTTGAGGTGTGTTCATAAAATCTGAAGAGATCCCTCAATTTCACCAAGATCCCATCATCAGACCCTGACTTGATGACTTTAGTCATTAAATCAGTATCTGCTAGCAAATGCACCAGTAACTATAAAAAATACCCAACTCGCTTCAAGTATACTAGCAAAATTTGAAGAGTTCCCTCGATTTCACCAAGATCCCATCATCAGACCCTGACTTAATGACTTAAGTCATCAAATCAGTATCTGCTACCAGTAACTATAAAAAATACCCAACTCGCTTTAAGTATACTAGCAAAATTTGAAGAGTTCCCTCGATTTCACCAAGATTCCATGATCAGATCCTGACCTGATGACCATAGGACAAAGTGAAAAATATTACTCTCAAATAGTTTCATGTGTCCATATAAAATTTGAAGAGTTCCCTCGATTTCTCCAGGATTCCATCATCAGATCCTGACCTGATTAAAATCGGACTATCTGGAAACAAAACCCTCTTAAACAAAAAAAGAATTTTTCAAATCGGTCCACGCGTCTTCGAGTAATCGGTGAACATACATAGAAAAAAAAAAAAAAAGATTCCGACGAATTGAGAACCTCCTCCTTTTTTTGAAGTCGGTTAAAAATGTGAACTATCTATGTGTATACTATAAAAATAAGTACAATATATAATAAATATGAAATGGTTACCATTTCTACATAATTATTATGGTATTTCCCAGACGTAAAAATTGGTCAAATCACGTCACTTACTGCAGAGTTGTTTGATTACAGGACAAACTAACAAACATTTATAGTTTATACAGACGTGAAATTAGAATTATTAAAATAATAAGTACCTACTTCGATTATACGTGGAACAATTTGTAAAAAAATATGGAAATTCGCGTGAATCACAGCTTCTAGTTCGCTTCTAATTGTAATTAATTATTTTAATCTTTACGATCCCGATGTAAATGTCACGGTCTTATTACAGAGGCGACTTATTATTGTTCTGTTGGCGTCATCGCTTTATTCGTTACAATGATTTTAAAGTGTCCTAAGTGCTATTTTTAGGGTTCCGTAGCCAAATGGCAAAAAACTGAACCCTTATAGATTCGTCATGTCTGTCTGTCTGTATGTCACAGCTACTTTTTATTATTGATAGGCTCGCGCTTGACTACAAAAATGCCTGATGGGAAGCTTTATCATTGTTTCCCATCAGGGATCAGGCATCAGGCTTCAGTGGAGCGTGCTTGTCTAGAAAATGCTTGGTTACTCTTCACTTGAAGGCACCTCTAAAGAATAATCTATACTTAATACAGAGAATCGCATCCTTAACAGGGTCAATAAAGGTATGGTACGCAGCAATTAAGTTGACCCAAAATGGTGGCGCAGGTATGTCTCTTCGTAACGCATCTCAGTTGACACCCGTATGATCTGCGGTTCAACTTATACTGTTAGTATGGTTCAACTAATACGCCGCATACAATACCAGGCTATAGTCGATACTCTTATATGTGACCTATTCGTAACTCTGAAACCTTCACTATTGATATTAATTGTATTTACGTTGAAGAAAAACAAACATAAATTAATTGTTATTATTGTTTGCTTATTAGATAAAATCAAAACAAATATTTAACTTTACAGAACGAATAAAAGCACAAAAGGCCTACAGCGGTAGCTATGTTACTTTATATCTGCTCTATTTCTACGATTACTTTTCAATCGATTATTATTATTTATTGACGACAACTGTCATACTAATACCTTTTTTTTAATTTCGATCTAAATAGAAAGAAACATGTCTACAGCTGTTAATAATAGACCGTAGGTACACTTTCTCCTTATATTCAACATGCAACTAATTGAGAATAAATGCAATGCGAAAGAGAATAATTGCATGCAACAATAAAGAAAAGCTAATTGTACCTACCTTAAAGTAATTTAAAGTATGAGATCCATACACACGTTAGGAACACATTCAACTACCTACTACAACATCAATTAGATACCTATAGGCTATATTACTCGTACAATACAATATTAATTTGCCATTAAAAAGTTGAAGCCACAAAGCAAATATTAGTATCACATTTACCTACATCTGTTGTGTCCTTTAATTTTATTTATTATAAAGCATCAATGTATAACGAAACTTAGATAAGGAACCACAGTGGCTTTTATTTATTAAAGATAACTGAATCAAACGCCTCACCTCCCACTCCCCAGAGGCTGACGAATTTCAGTTTAGCGGAAATTTGCATGCAAAGTGGTACTATCCTCTGTCGTAGCCAGATCTGAAAACTGATCACTTCTGATAGTGGTGCTGAGTAACTAAAAACTCTAGTTTGGAAGAAAACTTTTACAACAATTGGTCTTCATGTTTTACTCTACTAGTGCTCAGGAAATACAAACATCTTATGAATTGGTCAATTCTAAAATCTAGCCACATAAATGACCAATTCTGAGATCTGGCCACGGCACCGCCACATTTCCCAATGCTCATAAGCCGTGAAGTGGCACGCTCGGGACGGGTTGCTCCCATTTCGCCCGGTGCGTCAGCCCGGTACCGGGCAGGATGGCACAAAAAACTCCCATCCTGTCCGTTGCGCACCGTGCAATCGTTTGCCGGGCAGGATGGGAATCTTTTCTGAAAAAAATAATTCCCATCTGGCCTGGTAATATTTAGTTATGAAAAAAAGACTTTAGATAACCATGCTGCACGGGTTGCGCATACGCACCCAGAAGGCGGTGAGGTTGGGCTGCAGGCGGCTCTGCAGGTCAGGGTCCGACTGCGCGCCGCGGCCCAGCGCTGCGCCCGCGCCGCGCGCCCTCGCCTCCGCGCCGCCCTGCGGACAACCGCTACTGCCTCACACTAGCTCGCCGTGCTGCCTCTACGATCACACACTAGTCCGCTAGCTTGGCTCTAAGCTAACTCTACCTCACCACAAGCTTGAAGTCGCTTCTTACCGTGGAAAAAAAACAGCAGCAGGGACAAAACCTCGGCTTCGCGCCGCGTCGATGCCAGGTATACTCGTATGTTATGGGAAGGATCTCACGAAATTCCCTCGATATCGCCCGAACATATCAGCAGTGCTATTCTACAAAATGTCCATCTCTGAAACAGCGGCCAGACAGCCGCCAAGCCGAAGATGGCATGCAAAATTGACAAAACTCTATTACAACTGACAAATTCATAGATGCAGAGATGTACGCTTCGCTGCTTTAAGTATTTTTGCAGAATAGCACGGCAGGTGACGTTAAGTAAGTCATTCAGCTACAGATAAGCTGAATCTACAAAATTAGTAACCAGCTAAAGTCGCAATGCAATAATTAGCAGTAAAATTACCAACCCGAAATAAGCTAGATAAGAATTCATGCAAGAAAATTATTTTTTAAAAATGAGTAACAGAAAAAAAATTGAAAATATAGGTAGAGTTAGAGTCTTACAGGAAGTAATTTTACCGAATAATATATTTTCATATTTACATGTGCAAATCTAGTGTGAATATAGTGTTATTCCAAGTAATGAAAACGTAGAAGTGTGTGATCGTGTAGCATCTAGAAGCAACTAGGTTTAGATATCTATAACTAAGCTTATGACTAAATAAGTAAAAATACTAGGTTCTAAAATCACTATAATTATAGCATAAGATAACAACATTACAACTAGTGAGCATAGATAACGTTAAAATAACGTATGAACAAAACATAAGTCTGTAGGTTTGTTTTGTATCACGTAGCAATGCACAAATCACATTCGCTGCTCCGTGTTCCAGCCAAAACTTACTTTTTGAGGTATCGCACACAAAAACTAAGAACACATACACATAATGATGTTAATCTCTTTCATTATATAGATTTTGTCGAATATATTTAAATGTGGATACCGAGAGAAACTGTATATTTGATACAAAAGTACGAGACATATTGGAAACCTCATAAACATGCAAATAAGCAATAAGTAAAGAATACGATTTAATTCACTGTTAACTGCTATATATCAACGTAAAATGGATATAGTTTTGATTGGACACCTACATAAGACCCCACCCGAAACACATTTTAGGAATACTGTAATGTTACACGTAAATGAATCATCCTGAATGAATGAATAATTCTGAAAATCAATGAATCTGAAATCATAAATAGAATGAGGTAAAATAATAGAGAGCAACATAAAGGGAAAGATTGAAAGAGGGAATAACTAAGGCAAACCGAAGTTATTAAAAATTGAAGGAAGGTCGAGCAGGTTACGAAAAATAATAATTCAGAATGTTAAACGGAAGAAGCCTTTAATGAATATTTGGTAATAAAAGATGAAGAGGTTTTGTATACCTACCTAATTACAGATTGGAGGTTTAATTGATGAAGAGACGCAATTTGTAGCAATTCAATCGTAATTTATACTTAAACCAGCAATCGTAGATATAGAGCCATATTTGTAGACATGTTTGTATCAAGAGCCTAACATTAGATGACATTACTATAATCAACTCTGTTTAGTCCCTCAAAAACCATATTAAATGAGGTAAAAATAAAGAAAATACCAAATCAAGATTTAAAAGAAATCGAAGAACAACTGCCTTATACGCCCTAATATTAATGGAATTTGAAAAAAAATACAAAAAGTAAAGTTTTTATTGAATGCTTAAAATATTAATACGTAATACGTATACTTCGTGCTATTACTATAGTGATGTAATTACCAAAAATAAAACATATAAGTACCAGTTTTAATATCGAAGTTAAAAAAAGTGACTAATGTTTCCCTGTATCATTATATTTTGTACATTAAAATATTATTGTCCGAATTTCCATAAACCATGGCAATATATTTATTAGTAGTATTAAGTTCTAATATTATACAAGGTGTTTTCGAATTGAACAAAATCAAAACTTTTTACCTTATAAAATCATATTTTATGTTGGAGAAGATTGGTTTTAAACACACATTTCAAATTATACGTACCAAATCTGATTTTACCTTCAAATAAAATATTTACACTTTGTTTGGGGCCATATCACCCCATGGAGTCACACAGACAAACACTCTTGGGTGGAAAAACGATTATTACTCTTGATGCAAAAGGTTTTTTTTTTAATAAAAAGCTCAGCGCTAACTGCTACCACACTTGATGGAAATTCATTAGCCTTTAGTTGGAGTTTGCTTGCCTTAGATATGTAGCCTATTCACACTTGATTTGAAGGAACCTATATTGTAAGCGATAGAAAATTAGAGAGGGCATTCAAGAGTCCATATATTTTCGCAGTGTGTATCAAGAATAAGGAATGTATAGAGTTAGCAGTGCAGACCCATAATGTTCAAAATAAATCGAACATGCTGTATACGGCAAACTAAAGAATAGTATGGGAGTGCGGTGACACGAATGAAACCGGTATTAAATACATAAATCGGTGTAAAACAGGCCGGGCCCACACTTAGCCGAATTGGTTATTATCTCATTCCGTAGGTACTCATCAGAATCATTACACACTTATTGGATTTCTATCGAATAAAACTATGTATTTCTGTTTGTGCGCTAGTGTTGGGCAAGTGTCGATAGAATAGGCATTACGTTGATTCTATAAGAACTGTACTACATATGCATCGTGCACTTTTGGCTGAGTCATTTACCTCATTTCAAAGATAATCATTAGATTAATTACAAACTGCATAGGTATAAAACTCCAGTTAAAAGAACAAGTCTTTGTTTTGCAATAATTTTTTTAAGTGAAAATACACTACCTATAAGTTGTATGAAGACCTTTTGCTACCAAGTTTGCTATAAAGAAATCTGAATTTGAATTTGAGAAGTCAAGTTGGTCGATGATCCGCACAATTAATTTTGTAGTTACTATAATGCTTTCTATAATTTTTTAGTTTAAAGATTTCGGCATTTGGCAGGGCGAAGACAAGTACCTGTTTTCTTTTTATAAACAAGCAACCTGTTTGACAGAAAAAAGATTTAATTTTGTGTTATAATTACTAATTGAAGGCACTTATAACATTTTCAACAACAAACGTAGCAAATAAAGAATCATCGATGTGGTTCAAGCGCGTCACTAAAAACCAGTTCGCGTGTCAATTGCGGTACCGAATTTGTATCGAGGCGATTTGAATATCCGTAATTTATGGCAACGACACCGAGTATCATCTCCGCACTATACTTGTGTTGTTCAATGTATTTGTGTGTATTTAAATGTATTTGTGTTAACGGACCCACATATGCGTTATATTATTCACTGCTCATCTATTTATGTGACTCGCACTTAATTAGGTAGGTATATTACAGATTTATTCAGTAGATTTTTTAAATACAAGTGTCGTGATTTGCCAGACGTTCAACTGATGATGTACCTAATAAGCATGTAACTAATTTAACAGTCATTTAACAATCGTTTTCTCGTTCCATTAATATATTTTCTTAAAAAATCTAAAAAAATTAAAAATTCTAAAATCTAATTCTTAAAAATGCCATTGGGCTAGAGGTGGACTTACAAACTGGTGTTTTAGAAAACAGTTATAAGTTCAAGAATGTAACGACTAACGAACAATATTTTAATCATAAAGTCGTTATGAGGTACTTACTCTCTCTCATTAGCATACCTAATGTTGGCGACATATTTAATGTGGTTCCACTTTTATCCGCTAAGGTTATAGTTATTGAGGTTTATGTATACTTTCACCATTTGCAAAGGTAACAATATATTTATTACAAACGTAGCTCTTTTAGAGATGATCTACCTCTCTCGAGATCCGCTAGGCGTTTGAGAAATACGTTTTCATCATTATCATTCATCGTAATCGTAACAAATTATGCCTGTTTGAACCCCCTTAAATATTTTATTTCTTATTTTAGAAGTTACTTGTCGTTATATCAAACATTAGTGAAAATCGAAGGTGTCAAAATGAACGAAATTGTTTTAATTTATTATACAAAAATGTTTATCAGTCATAGGGTAAAATGTCATGAAAGGGTTAGCGATTGTAGAAATAGAATCGATAAGTAAAATGGTATCTTCTGAAGCTCGGTATGATATCAACCACACCGAGCTTTTTCAAATATGTATTTATAACAATTAAGATTTTCCGTTTTCAACAGACTATAATCACTACTGAAACTTATATTTTAATTTTAAACTAAAGAAGTAATCTTTTTTACCTAGAACCCGTGGCTGAGCCGTAACTATCGCATTACGTCGCGAAATAAAAAATGATACAAAATATCGCACCGCCACAACAATGGCGATGGCGTGCCATCAGTAAGTTCTCTATAAACCACACCATAAAAACGACGCGATCCTTTTCGAATAACACCAAAAAACTTCAAAAACCATATTTTTTTCAAACGTGACTTCCATAACTTTTTTTTTGTGCGATACGAGGTTTTTGTTTTTTAGGGTTCCATATTCAGTAAAAATTAAACCCAGTGCGTCTTCGGCACCTGCCCGTCAAAGAAGTTTATTTAAATAAAACATAATTATTAGTAATGATAATAATGGTTAGAGAAAGACGGACATTACTTGAGAGTAAATAAATAAAATAGGGTTCGCAATTTTCAAACACTTCATTTGCTGTCAATTAGTGAATGTTGAGGCGGGTAGTGATTGTTTATGACAAATTGAAAATAATATTTTAAATCTACCTGAAGCAGCCGAACTTAAAAAGCACGTGTACCAATAATATATGGATTATTAAATCCAGTTTGAAAATAGTTTTTGAGTTCAACCTATTCCCGCAACCGAGCCCGCAACTGCAATCGTATTTATTCAATTTGTTCCGATGTAAAATGTGTCAATATTACATTCTGTCTTCATTGCGAACAGCTATATCGGGTCTTTAGCTAGTTGTGGTGTGCCAGTGCAAATGCAACACAAAAGTAACAAAGATTCGGGTACAGCATAAACACTCGCTGCCCACGGTAAAATAAAATGGGTAAACAGGCTGCCTGTAGCCAGTAGCACTCTACTCGTATATCGGGAGGCTTTTCGCAAAAGACGTTATTTCCGAATTAATTTACATCGCAGGCAACGAGTTTTTTAATGTTGATGTGCTTGACGAGAACCATTTCTGATGTAAAGCAATGATGAGGTCTAACTTGGAGCACGTTTGCCTTAAAAATGCCTATTCATTTCTTCTCTTGAAGGCACCCAAATTCTCCTAGCCTGGAAACACCGAATCTGGCTTCGCATCAGAGGAAGAAAAAGTTTCGTGCGAGTTTGCATATTATGAGTGTTTATCATATCAATTATCAACCCACCTATTTTCCGACGTGTACGAAACCTTAAATGCCTAAAAGCGACTCGCTCTTGACTACATTATTCGATATTTACCGACACAATGCAAGGCTGCATTGACCGTAAAGATAAATTGAGTGTGCCCGAAAAAATAGCGGTTGCGATGCGACGTCCAATTTGGACGGGCCGGGACGCGCTGCATAAAAACGAAAGTGCATTTAGAAGATACATTGTCGGGGCTTGTTTAGATGTGGGTTAGAAAGTGGATGCGCTAAGTTGTTTTTTTATATTATTTTCATTTAATACTTATTTTCCAATAACAAAGAATAATGAAAATGAAAATCACTAATTTTAACAGACTTCAAAAAAGGAGTATGTTCTCAATTTGACTATATTTTTATGGTTGAACTTTCGACTGGGTGAACAGATTTTGATGACTCTTTTTTTATTTGAAAGCTCGAGCTTTCCGCGTAGTCTCATTTTAATTTGGTCCAATTCATGAGAAACCTATATAAATTGAAAATATATAAATACAAATGGACGAATAATATCACGACAACCGATTTCCATGATAATTATGATAATATGTATTATTCAAACAGGTCTAACTTACAAGCTCTCATGAAAAGTCAAAACTCTTCCACCAAATTCGGCAAGCAGGTCTGCACCGTGATGAGCTGGTAATCTTGGCACATGTTCTTTTAAACATGACATAATTTAATGAAGATAGAGAGCAAGCAGAGCGGAACCAGGGTTTTCCGCGCGTTTCTTACAACGTAATAGAAGATTAATTGTAATCATGTTTATTTAGTCTTCTTTCAATGTCGCATCCAAATTTCCTACATCCGAGTACTTTGTTGCAACAAAGGATAGATTCTGTTATGAGATATGATATTATTTTTGGGTCGTGTGCGGAGCGGGAAAGAGGGGGGAGGGCGAGGGGGATAGGAGGGATATCGCGTCAGGTGCATGTTCACAATCTTTGCAAGTTGCAACCATGTTATTTTTCATTTACATGACAATATCTTTTTAGTTAAATATTTTTAGATTCAACGCTTATATAAAAGACACGCTGAGCTAACAACTACACAATGTATGAAAAGCTTTATGATAGCTACTCGTATCAGTTTACTTATTTATGTGTGTTGGAGCCGCACTTTAGACATGCTGCAACTACGCTTTTACTACAATTTTTTTTCGTTGATTTCTCTCGTTGATTTTTTTCTATTTTTTGTTGAATTGTGATTCCCACTCGTCTCTAACGTTGACACGCGTCTTCGGCTCGGGTTATAAAACCAGATTTGTATTATTTCCTCCCTTGTATTGAAATGTACTATTCTGAAGCTGTAGGTGTAGGTATGAACCATCGCTATACCTTTATTATGTGCTCCTGCGCATTATGCGTGTGTGTTTGTGTGTAAGATGCGCCCGTGACAACAATGAGCGGCTCAAGTGAAACATTACAGAGAGCGGCGCGGGCGTCGAGCACGCCACAGGAATCTTAATGTCAACTCATACTGGTATCCATTTTTGCATTAGGGGTGTCATTACGTATGTTGAACTACAGGACGCCCGCGTCAATTTCAGTTTTACAAAATTCCGAGGGAACCATCGAATTTTTGCGGGGGAAAAGTATGTCTTAATCCAGGTTAAAAGGTATCTATGCCTATTCCGAATTTCAAGCAAGTCAGTAAGGTCGTTTTTGCGTGAAAGAGCAACAAACATCGATATTTCCATACAAATTTTCGCGTTTATTATATGGGAAAGAATTTAAAAGCTCGTCGTGCTAGCTAACCTGCATTTTTTTGGCAGGGGTCAATTTCTCCAGGTGATATAAAGGGTAAAATATCAATCCTATCGATTCGATTCACCGACTAACAGAGACAGGGTGCCGAGTGGATACAACGAAGAATAAGGTTCTCCCCGCGAGATATCTCCTTTAACACCGAGCGAGTCATAAAAAAATTCTACGGACAGACCGTAGAATTTTTTAAGCCTTGCTCGGTGTTTTTTATCGTTTAAAATCATATTATGTTTATTCATTTCAGGCTGATGAGACTGCTGTTAAATGATATTTTTAGTTTTTTTTTTAAATAATTTATTTACTGTTGTATGCAAATAAATCATACCATACTTGAATTCCGCTTTACGTTTGTCAACCCTACAGTGTACTCACATCACAGGTACCTACCTTCTTTTATCGCGCCATCTTTCCACTCAAATTATTTATTTCCTCCCAAAGAAAACAAAGTTTATTTACACATACTACAAGCCATTTTGACCCTTATTCAAAAGTTATACAGTATAATAACACTGTACGTTATGTTTGCAAAGGATCATGAATGTTAGTCTTTGTCGCCCTGTGATATTTCATTAGAGTTTTAAGATTAACTTATTAAGGCGGGCCTGGACTTTTTTGTGTATGTTTTTTTGATCGCACACGTCTCTGGGGCTTTAACTGATGATAAAATCATTTCATACCTGCAATATCCTTCTGTAATAAACCTTTGAGCAAGTGAATTCCTTGAGTATTTTATTTGTCAAAAAAATGAGTTAGGTACTGTCGAAAAAATAAATTGGAAGAAATTATCTTTTCAAGCGTTAGATTTTCTTACAATTCATTTATTCCGCCGGTAATACTCGTACAATATTTTATGCAAATTGTCAAACCTACAGATGATGCCTGAATTATGTTAGAGGGTTTTATACTACCTAAATATACTGTGCCCATTATATAGACTATGCAAACCTTATTTAGGAACTCCTCCTATTAGCGGAGATTCCAAGCGACATGAAAAATATAAATTATTAATCATATTAATTTTGTTAAAAAAGTTTAAAATTGACAAGACCACTAAAGCTGAGTATTGACTCTACTACTGTAGCAAGCAAAAAATATTACCAAGTTAACATCTCCAAAGATACTACGGAAGGGGTGTGAAAAATAATTATCAAACGAAATTTTTTTTAGATTTTGAGTTATATCGGCCTTTTTTAAAAACCAATCTACTTACTCTTTAAAAGTGAATCATGAATCATGATTATATATACGATTACTGATTGTAAAAAATCCATCCACTTTAATCGTATTAATCCGGCCCATATCAAGCGAAGTGTCATATCAAAGACGGTGATATCCAATAAATATTGTAAGGTCACATTGAAATACCTGTAGTGAGTGCACCTTGCAAATGACAGAGTTAAGCTTTTTAGGGTTCCATAGCCAAATCGCAACAATGTCAATCACAGCAGCTGCTGTAGCCATAATATTATGACTAATCTATTCCAATTCTTGGTGCTTTTGGTACGCTTATGGAAAAAAATATGAGAATGACAGTTGTGTGCGTGGAAATCACGTGATCTATTTTACAATCGGATATGTTACTCTGATACATTTTTTTTCTATAAGCGTACTAAAAGCATTCTTATTTCTTAGAAATGGAAAATTTGAGTCCCATGGCTACAGTTACCACGCTAACTTCATAATGCGAATGTTTCTATGTATAAGTATGCGTGTTCGTGTTCACCTTACATACCACTATATACTGATTTGGCTGAAATTTGGAAAGGAATGGAAATAGATTATACCCTGTGAGGCCGTAAAAATCCACGGCTCCTGCGGGATCGGAAAAAAAATACACGTAAGCGATGTTGCGGGAAAAAAGCTATGTCTGCGATATGAATCGCTAAACAAAAGTGTTGGGGAAGTTATATTTTAAATAAAAAAAAAATTGAACCAACAATTCATAAACGTAAACATCAGGTGGATGAAAAGCGGCGATGATTGTTTTACACCTTTTCTCCATGGTTTGTTAACTCGTGTGGGGGGTTTTAAAATGTAGATAAAATAAAACGTAAGTATACACCATTTTATAGTACAAGAATCCGTTTAAATTATTATGGTAAAGTTAAAAGTACCATAGCTACGAAGTTACAAGTACTCGACAGCTACAGAACCCTGCGTTGCGTAACCAGACACTCACTTGGCCGGTTTTTGCAGGTTTTATCACCGCAGAATTCGCATACGGCTATTTTCCAGAACAATGCATATCTCTGCATACAAAGACTGTTCTTTGCCACGCCGCGCATGTGTCGCGCGTCCACCTGTCGGCGCTGCGGGCAGACGCGCGCCATTGGCTAATAATAACAATTATCGCGAGCGCCTGCACTGGAAGGTGACCCTGCACTGCAAGGTGTGGGGATGCTACACAATGGGTATATTTCTCCCCACTTATCAACTTATTCTGCTTAGAATTTAAATTTTTAAGGTGTATTATATGTTGAATTTATTTAGATTCTAGATCTTGGGTTAGCGGCTTTAAAGTTCAGTTCTTAGAAGATGCCCTGCTCAACATAGGCTTCTTGAAAGGGTCGCAATTCGCCAGGCACCGTTTTGGCACTAGCGAAGCCTTAAACCCGCGACTCTTTGGATGTCTGCTAAAATGACGTCTCCCAATGCGACGTCCTCCTCGTTTCTCCCCCATATACTCAACCACTTTTATAGGCGTCTTCTTGAAATGAATATGCCTTATGACCAATTTCAGGTTGGCCATATCCATCTGCCATTGCCAAGGCTATAAACATATTTTAAACATTATGAAGAGTAATTCCCTATTCAGGCATGAAGGTTCCAGAAACGATGGTTTCCATACCTACTATAATTAAGTGGCAATGGTTGGAACTTATAGCACGTAGAACCGACCAACGTTAGGGACTCAGTGTTGGAATGTCGATGCATGAGAAAGCAGATCTCTGAACATATTGGTTGACGACATTAACAGAGTCACGGTAAATCGATGGATACTTTCGCAGGACTGTGTAGACTGGAAATCATTGCAGGAGGCCTTTGTCCAATTTAGACGTCCGTCGGAACGAACTACGAAAGACTGGGTGCACGGCTGAGATCCGAAGATAAGGCTCACTGCTGTACCCATTATTACGGGAGTAATATTGGGATAGCAACACTCTTCAAGCCCGCCAGTCAAGGCCGCGCTCGTGGTTGTTTTGCGGCGGGCGCCCGCACGGACCCGGGCGCGCAAGGGCGCTCCGCCGGCTGACCCACTTCCCGACGAGACTTCCGCGCGAGAGCACGTGCGCACACACATGCCCACTTTCCATTTCAAGCGTAAGGAATATTGTTTTTCAACCGACTTCAAAAAAAGGAGGAATTTCTCAATTCGTCGGAATCTTTTTTTTTTACGCTATACAAGTTAGTACTTGACTGCGATCTCACCTGATGGTAAGTGATGATGCAGCCGAAGATGTTAGCGTACTAACTTGGAGGGGGTAAGTTATGTCACCCCAACGGTTTATACACAGCATCGTACCGGAACGCTAAATCGCTTGGAGGCACGTCTTTGCTGGTAGGGTGGTAACTAGCCACGGCCAAAGCCTCCCACCAGACCAGACCTAAGCCAATTTAGAAATTATAAAATTCCAAAGTGGCCCGTGGCGGGATTCGAACCCGCGACCTCCCACTCGAATCCGAGCGTGCGTCCCCTGCGCCACGGAGGTCGTCACTATATATTATTCAATTAAGTACAGGAAAGCCTACCAGGTGGTAGGGAAAAAAAGGTTTTGCAAAGTCCTTTCTGATGGATAAGATTCTGCGTAAATGAGTCATTGCGAAAGTAAGCCACTACTGTTTCGGTTTGAAGGGAGTCGGAAATAGTATGTTTCATTACAAGTGCGGAAAGGCTGTTATTGCAAAGAGTTCCGACAAATGTCTACCCGAGCCGAGGCGCAGCCGAAAGCGAGGGTTGACAGTCGGAACAAGTTGCAATGACGGTTCCGCACGTGTACTGAACGATTATTTTTAATACAGTTGCGAAAAAATGAAGCAATTTAATAAAATAATAAAAACACACTAAACTCAACTAACTTAACATTTTCTGAAAAACTATTTGCTTTTTTCTCTTCTCTCCACGCAATAAATTCGTCGTATGTAGATATGTAGCGACTTTTTAACTTTTCCGGTAAAATGTTCTCCGAAGCATTTTGTGCAACAAACAACTAAACTCGCAAAGAAAATTTCTGAAAAATGGCGCCAACCGTAGAATATAAGCAGTTTTTTTTTCTTCACCCATTCTGGTGATTTAAAAAAAAATAAAAAAAAAATTTGGTCATAGACTAAATAATATTCTGGTACGCAAAGGGAACTATGCCCATACAGCCAAGTCTTCAGTAGAATTTTTTTATTGATATGAAATGAAAATGAAATTTAATGAGATGAAATGAAACCTAACCTAACTCATTCATTCAAATCTGATATTGAAACAAATTAGTAGCTTCATTTTAGAAATATACGTATTTGCATGAATCATAAAAACTTCTAAGGTTTTTTTGTAGTAAAAACTTCATGGTTGGTTTTTCTTTTTAATAGACATTATTTTGACAGTTGGGAAAGATAACGCACGAGTTCGGGAAAGGTAAAAAAAAAGCACGAGTATGTAATAGCCCACATCCCGAACGCTATACGTCCCTGCAATACGCCACTTTTTGAGCAACTGTATTAAAAAATATTTTAACGGACATTTTAAACTTCTGCGGGGTGATTCTCGTATCGCCCAAACATGACAGGTAACCTGTTATTTAGGTGATAATCTCGGGATAAAAATTAAACACAGTGGTCTCGTACACAGCTGTATTCCGACTAAACTCCAATGACAAGCGCGGGCGCAGCCGCGCGTTCGCAAAAACTCCACTAACCACAAAACATTATCCCATAACCTTAGTAACGCAACCATTATCAGCCAATCGGTGCCTACGCCGCACAACCGATGCAAAAATGAACCAATCAGTAGCTACTCGGTGCGACCGATGCAAGCATTAACCAATCAGTGCCCAAGATGTAACTTCGTCCATGCTACAAGAAGTTTTGCAGAATCTTACAGAAGTTCTAACACGCCCTGACTGAAAAGAAAACCTGTATGTTTTAGTAAATAAATAATTCGCACTTACTTACGCAAGCCTCTGCTAAATTATTGGCAGCAATAGACAATCGATTAACGGCCCAGGCCCAGCTATTTCAATAGTCACAATGAATAATTCATCGATTCCGCGACCAACGACCATCGACGTCGGTAACTCGATGCGGCGGCCAATTTTATTTTGTTTTCTAATAGATTTATGTTTTGCCGCGCCTTTCTATGAATTTATCTGCCGTTAAGCTAAGGTCATTAAAATTTAAGGCCTTTTATTTTACCAGATTAGGGAAAACTTGACAACAAGATGGTACGTGGCAGTTGCGTCGCGTGACTGGAGTTCATCACAATTGGATGATTTGCGTTTTTCAATGATGGTCTAGAATCATTCACTGAGAAGTCGTTTGTAGTACTAAATCTGTGAGTTTACTCGATACCTCATAAAATATTACTTAAAGACCTTTTATGTCAATGAAACCTAAACACTGCTGCTGCAATGCTACTCATGAGGGCGGACTCACCAAAAAACTGCCACCTGCGCCCTTAAGAATGACAATATATTCGATCGACAAATTGGTTATCGAGACAAGTCATAATATCTACCAATTTTTGAATTTTGTTCCATAGACATGAAATGAGTGGTCGCAGCTCAGCGTATCGCTCATACATAGCTCGTAGAGCCGACGGACATTGGAGACCCAAGGTGCTGGAGTGGCGTCCCTGCACGGGAAAGCGCATTCTTAACAGACCTCCGACCAGATGCACTGACGACATTAAGCGAGTCGCGGGGAGTCCCTGGATGCTAGTGCCACAGGACCGTTTGGGCATGAAATAATTGCAAGGGTCCTTTGTCCTGCATTGAACGGCCGCCGGCTGAAACGAACGAATGAACGATGGGTTTATACTGATTATGGTTGTAAGAGCAAGAAGATTTGATGCCGATTACGACAAATACGAATACGTTTTCCTTACACAACCAGCCCCCGCTCCGTGGAGCCCACATAAACAATGCGGTAAAACAACAACAGCACGCGTCACGATAATGGAGCGGTTAAGTGAAGTCGGGTGTAAACACGGCTTATTACTCCGACTGTACGCCGCGCCGCGGGGTGCGCGTTCGCGTTGTTAACAGACGACTTCTTTATGGCGGCAGGCACTGATAAGAAAAGTTATGGGCATCCGAATGATTAACCTTAACCTCTTTCGTACAAGCAAACAGTAGCGCCATCTGTCAAAATTCTATGTGTGGCTGCTGAGCGAACTACAGCGTGGCTTTACTGTAGGTGGCAAAACAAGCAGTTTTGGCACCGAAAAACTGGCGACATTTTTTCGCGCCTTCCGCCCTGTCCAGGGTATATGTCTATTGCGGCAGGACACTTTTCGCGAGCGCTCTCGCTATGTTTCGCATCGTACACTCTCGCGAGAAGCCGCAATTTCGAGTGCGATCTTGTACATTCTCGAGTCTCGCCATTTTCAGTAGGCACGGTTACGAACACTGAAGAAAATGCAAGCAAGTTACAGCAACTATTACCCTAAACTGAACGACGCAAGAGTACAGAAATTACCTCACAGTGCCTAGCGAGAATTAGCGAGGCCCTTTTGATTCGCGCACAAAAAACCGACTCGGAGCGGAGAGCACATGAGGCGAGATGAAACTAAGTGAGACGAAGCTAGTGACATGCCTCTCATACACTCTTGCACTCGCCTCAAGCCTCGCGGTCCCTGGTACAGGGGCCGTTATTATAATCGACATCCAAAAAACAAAGAATCAGTGTAGTATAGTAGGCGGCCTAAGAGTTGAGCCCTGCACAGAGCAAGAGAAACAACTTTTTCAGGTATCATGTGAGGTGTGGTATGACTTAGGCACCTCGAGAGGACACGCGTAAAGTGAGGTGCGAGGAGATATCGGCGCATCACCTTACATAGCTACACTTGCATAGTGATTCGGATACATCTCATACATCTGACACGAAACGACACAATTGACGTACTCCGATTTTTATGTAAATCTTTAATATTACACATTCAATGACGTAGCACAATGGAGACAGAGTGGTAAACATACAAAACCAAGAGCAAGTAACGCTTTGTTTTGCCGGGCGGCTATTTCCAGTGCACTCGACCGGTGACGCGGCTACGTCTGACACGACACATTTGACGCCCTCTGATTTTTATTTAAATCTCTAATATTACACATTCAATGACGTAGCACAATGGAAACAGAGTGGTAAACATACAAAACCGAGAGCAAGTGACGCTTTGTTTTGCCGGGCGGCTATTTCCAGTGCACTCGACCGGTGACGCGGCTACGTCTGACACGACACATTTGACGCGCTCTGATTTTTATGTAAATCTTTAATATTACACATTCAATGACGTAGCACAATGGAGACAAAGTGGTAAACATACAAAACCGAGAGCAAGTGACGCTTTGTTTTGCCGGGCGGCTATTTCCAGTGCACTCGACCGGTGACGCGGCTACGTCTGACACGACACATTTGACGCGCTCTGATTTTTATGTAAATCTTTAATATTACACATTAAATGACGTAGCACAATGGAGACAGAGTGGTAAACATACAAAACCGAGAGCAAGTGACGCTTTGTTTTGCCGGGCGGCTATTCGCGGCTACGTCTGACACGACACATTTGACGCGCTCCGACTCTTTGATGTTAATTGAACACCGAGTAAATGTTTTAATGAGCACTCACTTACTTCTACGCGAGCTTTAATTATAACTTAACTTGTGTACTTACTGTGCATAGGACTTGTTAGTTGTTTAGTGATTCCACGTCTCGAACAAAATAAAGACGTGTGGCAGTCGGAGACTGCTGCGGTAAAGCTGTTGCATAGCATTTTTATTTTTCCGTATAACACGGTGTATAGTGTTATACGGAATTATGTTATGTATGTGTATGTTATGAATTGTGTTACGGTTTTCGTTACGGAATTTCTGGATTCGGTCTCCACGCTCAAGGCCCGCAATAGAGCGGGCCGGTCGGAGGGGGGGGTGCTAGGTTATTTTCGTTACGGATTTTCTGGATTCCGTCTCCACGCTCAAGGCCCGCGATAGAGCGGGCCGTTCGGAGTGGGGGGGTGTTAGGTTAGGTTCGTTACGGAATTTCTGGATTCGGTCTCCACTCTCAAGGCCCGCGATAGAAGCTATGCAATAGGTTAATAGTAAACAGCTATTCTTTACATTACTGTACTTCAGACACTTATCTCTTACTTATATTAAAGATATACTTTAGACCTTAACCAAGGAAGACATTATCCTGGACCAAAGTCGTCACACAGACGGTTTCGTTACTATGGTCACCGGTGATATTAATTAGGCGACGTATAAAACGAGAATCAGCCTGTAGGTAAAGTAGCGTATAGCTTGTCTTCATCCTTTGCTATACAAGAAAAAACTGAAGCTCGCCCAATCTTCTCAAAAAAGCAACTTATTATATACATAGGTATTCTAACTTTTATCATTCTAGGAAATTAATTTGAATAAGGGCTTACCCACGTTAAAATAGGAACATGATTGTGTGTAGAACAAAGTCCTATATGTAACACAACCGTGAGCAGTTAAATCGGTCAGTCAGTTAATAGAGATGTATATGGCAGTATATTATTATATTAGAAAAAACCGGACAAGTGCGAGTCGAAGTCGCCCACTGAGGGTTCCGTACAAATTTGTATAGGTATCTACAAATTATATTTTTTTATTTATAGATTTAATTAAAATGTTTTCAGTTTTTTTCCTTGCAGCATTGCTATTCTACAAAATCTCCATCTCTTAAACAGCTGCCAGACAGTTGCCAAGCCGAAGATGGCATTCAAAATTGTACTCTATTACAACTGACAAATTCATAGATGCATAGATGTACGCTCGTCGCTGCTTTAAGTATTTTTGCAGAATAGCACGGCTGGTACATACAAGTAACTAAGACGATATCATTTGCCAAATATCATATTATTTCTAGTTCTATGGAAAGTTTGCTGTATATATGATATCAAGGGGAGTATTTTTTTCGCATTTAATTAGAAATTTGATTTGATCACAGCTTCAAGGGACTTTAGACTTGAGTATATTATGGTTATAATTTCAACTCGATACCTTTACGCGTTTCCGAGATAAGTCTTGACAGATAGAGGGACAAACAACTAAGTAAGTGATCCTACAAACCTTAGGGGTTCCATTTTTCTTTTCGAAGTACGGAACCCTAACAAACCTGCATAATCACACTCGAATCTGTGATAATCACCTTATTCTCAGTCGCTATTCATTTGCCTTGTTCTCGTTCTTTAATTTTTATCATTCAAGCGACTTTCGACTATGAATATTAATTTATTTATTGGTTATATAAAAGGTCGGACCTCATCCAAGCCAAGGCGTCTGGCAGTCTGCTGCGGACATCATTTAGGTCCGAATGACGTGCTTGTCCGTTAGTCCGTCCGTCGCACACAAATCATTCATTTTGTTTTAATTAATTAGTGACTCTTAATTGAGGCGGCGTGATGAAACCATGTCCAGCCGTTTGATGGTCATAATTTTTAAGATAAATGGATTAAAATTAAGTAAGACTAATTCGAACGGATCACTTGAAATGTTCATGTAGAGACAAACGTAGACCTCTTCCTTACTTTTCAGCAGAAATTAGCGTCTAGCCTATTTTAAGATATATGTCACAAGTATTACAAAGTAAACTATAGTTTTCGGAAATAAGTGGAAAACTCTTTCTTTTACCTTTTTTTCAGTGAAACATATCGCCTGCAAACAGAATTTTCAACATGTTTCATTCATTATTTCTCGTCAGTGAAAACTTACCGAAACAGTAACAAGGCAATAGACAAAATAAAAACTAGAAATTATCCAAAAAATGTACTTACATTGTACCTACAAGAGAGCGTATAATTACTCAATGCTACATATCTTAATTAATAATAATTTGAACAAACAGCTAAAAATCAATTCAATGAATTTGTCTGAAAAATTACTTAGGTAAATTTTATTGAAAATTTATGAGATAAAATATTATATTTTCAATTATGCAACAATCATTTGAATGGATTTACCCAAAGAGCAAACGTGCAATACATTTGTAAACCAATAACGGAATATTTTAATAATTTAAACATTAACACACAACTTTGGGTGGGACGGCAAATTTTCTAATACCTACTAATAATATTGTGAGTCATTATAATAATATGGCGAATACTCATTTTGGCGAACGCCATAAAATAGACTGAGTTCGTAGACCCGATATTATATAAAAGTTCCTAATAGTTTTACCTTATGTACAAGTAATTTAATATTTTTGTGACCAAATCACGTCCTCTTACAAGTTTTTATTTTTGTATAGCACGCGCGCCCATGCTTTCGGGTGATCCCTTGGAATTTGAAAATGAAAAATCCTTCCTTATGCTTTATCGACCAAAAAAAACACGTGCAAGGCTGCTTTCTAGGCAATGAAGATTTACCTAGTCAGAACTTGTCATTTTTAAATAACTATGAGAAGATGAAAATCCAATTATGTCGATCATCACAAAAACATCTTTTAAGCCAGGGTTTAGGGAAAATATAATAATTTAATAGCTACATTAAAAAAAAAATGTCAAATTCGAATTTTTTAAAAGAGCAATTAAATTTTTCCGAATTTGAAAATGCTTTGAGCATTTAAAATTAATGACTTTCTTTCTAAATTATGTACAAAGAAGAAGAAAAAATGTAAGAACAAAACAACTTATTCACTGAAAATTAAAAAAAACATCTAAATTCTGGGTAAATGCATAAGCTTCCTTTCTCAAATAAGAGGTAAGAGCAGTCCTATGCGACGTCATCCATGGATTTATTTTATTTTATTTAAAAACAAAACCCCGAAAATCGTGATCAAAAGCTATTCAGTAGGTATAAATAGCAATCCAATACGATATTTATAGCGCTATTAATTAGTTTTACACTTTTAACTATCAATTTTAACACGTTGATGACTATTGATAACATTCCTCAATTGACAGCATTTCTTAATTATTTATTGCCGGGCCTTGTGAAATTAAAATACCATTCCCTCTTATCTAGTAATTTTTAATTATACATTAAGCGTATTTACCCAACAATAAAGCTGGTGCGGCTTGTGAAGCGGCTGAAAAGGCTAAGGCATGCAAATACAGGGGTCTAGGCTCCGAATATGATTTTGTTCCACTCGGAGTCGAGACCCTTGGTCCGTGGGGTCCTAGCGCTATACTATACTAGGAAATAACAAAAAGGTTAGTCGACATCACAGGAGACCGAAGAGCTGGCAGCTACCTCGGACAAAGAATTAGCCTAGCTATTCAAAGAGGGAACGCTGCCAGTATCTTCGGAACCTTGCCTACAGGGACTTCCTTTAATAATATTTTTTAGTTTTTAAAATGTATATATTTAGTTTTATACGTAGTTTTTAATTTAGATATAGTTTAATTTTATACCTAGTTTTAATTTTTAATTTAAGTTAATTTAACATTTTTGCGTAAATAAAAAGTTGTAAGGAACATTAAGAGTAAAATAGTAATACTTCATAAAAAACTTTAGAACAATACTGCATTTTTATAACATGTTATATTATTTATCTATGTTACATGTTTCGTCGTCTTGTCTGTATTCAGAGTTAAGCCAAAAAATTAACGCGCTTTTTGGATTTTTTCATAAAGTTGTGCAAAAAGAGAAAACAAACATTTTCAGCCACGTATAAAAAAGTACTGTACAAGAAATTTGTCTATGCGTATATTGCATTCTTTACCACAATCAAAGGCCACATAATTAAAACTATAAAAATGTAAATACCATCCGAGTTCCGACATCATTTTAGTTTTATAGTCATCGGAACTAATTCACGATGCGTGTACGCACGTACTTGTACACGAGGTACACGAAATGGCCATGGCGTGCAAGTATCGACATTTATTGCCTATAAATCTCCGATGGCTCATTAGCTTATGTGTGGGCGCCTTTATGTTTACCTGGTACCTACGTGTCATCGAAGATCTGGTAAACGATTTATTGCTAGCATATTTACTATAATATTTTGAAGCTACAGTTTTATGAACAAGTGTACGTCCCATAATTATTATACACTGGATATCTATTTATCTCCAAAACACAAAAATAATAAGTTCAGCCACCGGTAAAGTCGATTGGCATGAAGCGTTGCCTGCGCTCTTTTTATTGGCACCTAGGGCACCTACGGGGGTAAATCTCCATTAAGATATCCAACCTGTGAATAGGTTGGATCATGTGGTATCGTAAAGTATGTGTGGGTTTATTTTACCCACTAATACCCCCTCGGTGGAAATCCTTAGCACGTGCTGGGAGCATCCGGGATATACTAACACACATGATTCAAGAGCTCCCTTGCGCGATCGATTAAGATGATTAATTTATTTATTTTTTCATTTATTACACAAAGAAAATATTTACATTGTAAGTATTCTTTATTTATTTGAAAGCTGGCGCTTCCCGTGTGGTCTCATTTCAATTTGGGTTAGTTCTGACAGTGGCACTGACGGGAAAAACATATATGTCGTCATAATTTTGCATTGCAATATAATACGACACTACAGTGCGCTCATCCTAAGGAGTTGTCAGTTCTTAATAGTAGTGTTGGTGTATACTGTACACATTCAAACCGAAACCCGTACCTACCGAATACATTACTGCTTCACAATAAAATTATAACTAACACTGCGGTAGCATCTATCCGGACGTACTCCGTACGAAGAGCCCTGCCTCCAGTATAAACTTTATGCTTATTTTAGAAAACGGCTGTATTTAAAATAGATTCCAAAAAGCTACAAAAAAATAACACTTAAGAATCCTACGCTGATTTAATCATCAGCTCTTGGTTCAAAAATCTTTTACATACTTACCTATGTTGTTTAAGGTTTTTATTCTTTCCGTCGCCATTTTTGTCGAGTTCAATGGAATGGCGACAGTTCGCGTTCTATTAGAGGCGTCGTAAAATATAGAAGCCCACTTGAAACCTCTTTGTATGACAAACAGATAGCCTTTGTAGTTTCCAATGCGCTATACCTAATCTTCTGACAAACCCGGCCTCATTCATAAGTAGTATTGTCGCGGCTCCGACCGCGTGAATTTTGTTGGGAAAAGTCTTACTTATGTGTTAATGCAGAGTATTTATATAAAATCTATTTCCATTCCCCTACTCGTAAGTGCATTGCAAAATATTATCCAGTATACTTACGCAATGATGGGTTTTTATGTACATGTTATAAATTCCCAATAGGTAATTGGGAGTATAAAACAATCAATGTTCGAAATAACTATTGGCATTATAGACAGAATAGTTTAACGGTCTGACGCGTGGAAAAACTAATCTAAAATTGCACGAACGACAGTTTAGCGCCACCCACACTTTTTGTGTGTATTAAGAGTCCTGTGAACTACGATGTCTCCATTCATTCAAAATACTAAATCATTTGTAATTAAGAGCTTTCAACTTTTTTTCTAGAAAACAGAGTTTTCATCATTATCATTTTAATGATTTGTCCTATACAGAGCAGCTTGACAACGCATAGCATCGCCTTAAAACTTAAAAGCCCCGTGTCATCGTTCGTGGCACAGCAATTAAAATATTGCGATTCATTATTCACGTCTGCGCGTCATTATTTGACTATCTCCGAACAATCAATATTCTTTCTTAGAAAAAACTGGGCGCATTTAGGTCAGACTTTGATTACTACAATTTTACAGACTTCTAGACTTCTGGGAGTTGGGAGAACAGCAATTCGCATTTTATAGCACTGAAAACTAAACTCTGTTGCGCTCCCTGCCGTACTTACATATTTCAGCCAAATTGCTTTCCTCATTTCCTGTCCTGTTTCTTCATTTCACTGCATCGCGGGTAGCGAGATACATGAGAAATTACCATGACTGCCACTGAACTACTTTGCTACAGGTACTTTACAATACCTAAAGGATGTACCTACCTATGACAATATAGGTACCCGAACCACCGGTGTCCGATCATTATCAGGAAATGTTGACTGGACAAAAAGTATTTGTATATTGTTGGAATCTTATAGATAGTGGATTGGAACATGGTGCAGGTAAGATTGGGTGAATAATAAAATGTGTATAACCTATTAGAGAAACAATTTAGTTTAGTTTCCGAACCTAAATAAATTACCTAATGGTTTTCTCTGAAACAAGACCTCATAGACAAAACCCAGGAGAAAATAGTGACTCTAAAAAAAGGGTTGTGTGGTTTTATGAAACCACGGTAAAAGTGAAACTTTTGTGGCCTTGGCTGCTCTGACGAGCGCCTTTCACTTTATCCCTACTCCGCGGCCGACCGTCATGCGACATGCAACACACAGACGAAAAAGTTTGAGACGATGTAATAAAAGTTTCACTTCACATTATTATTGATGAATTATAAGAATTGAGACAGATGGATTAAAGAAAATGCACCCACATCCTTGCTTGGCGGGGTCAATTATACACACACAGTTCTTTGTTTATAAATCTCGTACCTATCCAAAAAAGCAAGGACCTGTCTGATTATGATATTATTCGCTTGAGAGCGTGACTTATGAATGGGCTTGATTGAGTCATCTTCCGAACACCGTCGGTTCCGGCGTACTGGCCTCGAGCTGCCGTCTCGAGACGACCTTATTAAATACGAGTATGTAACACCTACGAGTATTTCAATAATCTACTTTATTGTTATAGTGCTTCACACACTAGGTATAATTTTATAAATGAAAAGTGTATCAAAATTAACGCTACCAATGGGATTCGAACCCGTGACCACCTGTCGCGAGTGACCGCTTTTCCACTGAGCTATGGTAGCAACTCAAGTCACTCGTGACAGGTGGTGGTCACGGGTTCGAATCCCGTTGGTAGTGTAGCGGTCTTCGATAGCTGACGATAGATGGCGTAACTAGCGCAATAGTCTAAACTAGATCACAAACGGTCCCCAGGCACAACACCTGCCTGGAGGGAAATTTCCCTATTGCCCTCTGTACCGCTAAAGTAGCGTTAATTTTGATACACTGTTCATTTATAACATTTCAATAATCTGTTTTTTTATTAAAGTTTTTAGCAAGTTTAAATCCTAAAGTTCGGAGTTATACGCCTTTAGTAATTTTTATTCTTATACCTATTTTGATTGAAACTAAAGTACTTTTTTTCTCCGCTGCCTATGGACATTAATTGCATTAAATTATTGGCCTATGTTAATTATATGTAAGTAACTATTTATATGTGTGTTATGTTGTATGTTTTCCCAAAGAACAGTGGCAGAAATGTACACAAATAAAGTTTAGCGTCTAGATGTAACATTTATTACAAGACGATTCTTGTAAATAACTGATTTTTTTCAAGGTATCACCTGTTATGGTAAAGGACGGGTCAAAAAATAAAATATTTAAAGAAATTCAATTGATTACTGATGGGTTCCGTTTCCACACTCCTGACAGCTAGTGTTGCCGGATGACAAACTTTTCCACTTTTATACTCCATCTTTTTGACGATCGGTCCACTTTTGTACGAGAAAAACATCTAACAGATACTAAAGAAAAACTTACTTTCAGGTACTACGTTAATTCTTAGATCAGAATGTAGAATACAAGACAATAACTGTATCGATTTCAATTGTTCCTTTTTTGCATTTTATTTTACTCGAATATATTATTTACTCGTACATAAAAAGATTACATAAGTTTAGGGTTTTCCACTGCATTGGAGTAAATCTGAATATTATTATTCCGTGTGAGCCAGTCTCACTTAAATAAACTGCTTGAAGATTTGAGATTATTTGACAGAAGACTACACTTTTTAATAATACTGAAATCTATTACAACCGATTATTTTGAGCATAGATTATTTTGTCTTGGTTGTTTAGCGTTTCCGAAACACCCTTGTAATTCAATATTGATTAATTAACTCAATTAGAATTTTCTTTCAGTCGAGTTTTTTAATTCCGGCATCTCGCAACACTGTCCGTCAGCTACATGGCTACCAACTGTCAACAGTGACAAATTCTTGGACAAGTGAAAAGTATTTATCAAAGAGTATTTAGTGTATTGTCTATGCTCTCGGATGCTTCATGGCGGAGGTCGTTGTTGTTATAATACTCAGATACAATATTTTGAAAATAAATATTAATTTTTCTCCACTTTTTTGTAAGAAAAATCTTTTAGCATTGAGTTCAGGCTTGCAGGCCCAATCAAAAAAATATTTTTTCATTTATAGTTGCAATAGCGTAACGTGAGCGAAAGCGATGTATGGGCCCACACCATTGTTCTTTAATAAATAAATACATAATAAGATATCCCTCATGGACTTTGCTTCACTCAAGCAAAAATCAGGTATGTCTGGCTGGCAGGTCTGTTTCAAACTCATACAGAGTCCTTATTTAAAGAGCTAAAGAGTTATACACATCTACATAATCTCCAAACCAAATTTCAACTCAGTCGGTTCAGTAGGTTTAGCGTAAAGAAGTAACAAACAAACATACATACACACACTGAAAATGGTTTTTCATCTCACCCGCTCGGAAAAGCGATTTTTAAAGCTCGAAATGCGGGCGGAAAATGCTATTATATTCCCTAGGCCGCCAAAGAATTTTCATTTTTCCCAAGGGAGACAAAGTAGTATGAAAATCCCTTCCGGCCCTTGGGCCGAAAAGCATTTCCAACGTCAAACTCGAATTACGTGTCATGTCAATGTCATGCTGAAGACTTCTTTTTTTTCTAATAACACATACGTTGAGTAAAAAAGTTCGACCTTAGAGTTTGTATAGGTACATTAGTTTTTTTATTTTTACTTTTTCTTAGAATATCAATAAATATAATAACTCCTATTTAGTTTTATTAATTATAAAAGAAATCTAATTAAATCCATGATTTTTCCTCGTTGTTTATGTAATTATTGTTAAAATATTTATAAAATTTTATATTATCTTTGGTTCTTAGAAATTGTTATTTCAGAACGCATTCAAAAAAAAAGTAAAAAAAAAGTTTCTCAATTTTTTTTTTCTGGTAGTGTTAGTTGTCTATGTTTCCAATCGTGATTAAATGAAAATACCTAATATTTTTATTACTTTAATCATTATTTTTTTGTTTTAACTTTGAAATAAGGTGAGTGATGATTGAAGGTGGTTTCAGTAATTATTCAGAGTTACCAAAAATCGCAATGCCGATCTAAAGTGTTCTTCTGGTGATTTTCCTCGCTGTGGTGAGATGAAAAGTTTTGTGTTATGGACGGGCGCAAATTTTTTTGGGTCTCGTGTCTTTGAATGCCTCGCTATGCTCAGGATTCTATTCTTTGAACCCCTCGCTGCGCTCAGGGTTCAACCCTAGAATCCTTCGCCGCTCAGCATTCAAATTTGACACTCGGCCCAAAAATCCACTTTGCGCCCTTGCATAACAAATAACTATTCCTGCCGCGTAGAGCATCTACCTAGCGTCACGTGGGTACTTGGTAGTCGGTAGCGCGTATTCGCAGCGAAGGTCGCAATTTTCCTTTGCGGAGGGCGGGTCGCGGCGCGCGGGCGGCGCTGGGCGTGCCTGCGCGCGCGCCGCCAAGATCGTCTGGCGGCGCTGATACCTACTACACGCACCCTACACGGCACACAGTTATCTTCCACCAATACCTATAATAATATACCGCTGGTACAGGATAGTATAACTTGGCAAAAACACCTTGAAATGAAATTAATAAAAAATATCTTCGCCTTATTGCCAAACTATGCAATAAGAATATAGGAACCATTAAGTATTACTTGGTGATTATTGCCGATTTACTCTCGGTTTTTCTTATTTATGTGGTTTAGGTCATGTCGCTCTCATCTCATGTTCCACAGCTAAACTATAGGCTTCTCGTTCTCCGAGAGCGCGCCACAACACACAGTCCTCTGCCGTCCTCATCCATTCGCTATATTCCTCATCCATTCGCGACGAACTTTTTCAGGTCGTCGCCCGTCGGTACAGCGGGTAAGAGGTAGTTGTTACACATAGTGGTAATACCGTAAAAACAAGGTTCAAAGTCAGACTGACACTTCCCTTAAACTTCATCCCCCTAAATAATAAACGTGGAATAAAGATGGAGTAGTTTTTTTTTGTTTTTGTTTTGTTATTTCTCTTCAAATGTCAATTTCCACGTGACAGATAAAGACAAAACAGAGTTTAACTATTCCATCTTTATACCACGTTTATTAATAAGGGGTGTGACGGACCCAACCCGACCAAACAAAACACCACGTCCGTCATCACATTTGGTTGGGAGTAATAAAGGTCAAAGGATTTGCTCTAAAGTAAGTACCTATATTGGGCAATAATTCTATATCCAGCAGTTACACGTATAAATTTCTGACAAGGTTCATTAAGTACATACTAGCAGCCTTACAGTTTCCAAGAAATTACAAAAAAAAAACATCGATAGAAAGAATCCGATATGAATCAGACAATAAAACAGCACAGACATCTCCCATCAGATATGTACTAGAGCTACCTACAAAAGAATAGTTAAGCATCATTTAGACTCGTCTTATTCCCGTAGTCACCGTTATACGAAGTCCAAATCATCTTTTCGCGAGAGTTTCTGTGTGCGCAACATATACTTACACACACTAACAAACATTATTCACCAAGTTTGGTCGTCGATTAACTCACACAAATTAAAACCGTATTTGTATGCTACTGTATATGTCTGTCTAAAAAAGCTACTCACACATGGCATCGCGCGCACACATGATGTAGGATATCCATGGGATTTGCTATGTTATGGCGGCGAAGGGCGTTTTTTCCGCAGTTACCATGGTTACGTAAGAATAGCGAACATAACTGTGCCGGTCGGGAGCGCGCATACCGCAGGCGCGGGCGCAGCATTTGACGCGGCTCAGCTATCTTACAGTTGGATAAAGATTGTCCTTTTCAACAGCAAGTTCATCGTTATTTTGGTGTTTTACACACTATGCAGCTTCACAGTTTTATGGGAAACTTACAGGAACAAAAAAAGAGAAAATCTTTTTTTGTGAAAATATTTTTGCAGAGTCGATTTTTGGTCAAGCATCAGTTCTCCACAATAATGGATCAAATTAGATAAAAAATTAAGTAAGTATTAATTTTAGTTTAGTAAATACTTACTGAACAGAATCAATAATAATCGAATTATTTTCTGTTACCCAAAACTTAACGTAATTTTCTTTAACCCATCACAAAACTGGATCATTTCTATCAGTATGATACTTTAAAAATACTCCGTTTGTCGTAAAAACTCAAAATATATTTACATTTAACGGCATAGAAGGCCTATTTATGCGATTTTGACCGGCCTCTCAGTTGAAAACTATAGAGACAATTAGTTTCAAATTTGAACGTCATGTATTTTGGATCTTTAACCTCAAAACGTTAAGACGCAGAAACAGAAAGTTTTCCCAAAAGTTGCTCCAATCTTCTCATATTTATTCAGATTTATCGGAAACGATTCAACAGTTTTCTGTTTTTTTTTTCTTTTTTGGGTCCTTATTGATGAGTACTCAAATCGACGTGAAGTTTTTTTGAAATCAGGACTATACATTATTCACAATACAATTAAAACCTATTCAAGTGAAAACTCATTATGCCGCCCCCAAATTACGTAAGTGATAAGCATATGGTTAACTCTTTCGGACATTTGATGCATGTATCTTGACATCATTGTCTTTCTGAAATGCCTCATAGGCGTCAGTCTGTCCTGCGCTAATGCGAGAGTCGGACGTGCGCGTGAATGTATATTTCGCAGCCGTAGATTTCTGATCGTAATATAGAAAGTTATTCCTTGGTCTGTGGCAATAACCGCTGAAATAACGCCCTCTATTAAGCGGCTGAATGGTTATATTATATACTGTCAAACACGCCATCTGTTAGTATGTCGCTGAACGATTATGTGCGCAGGAAACCCACGTGGTTTTGATATGTACTTTGATAATATTTTAATTTTATATGTTGTCATTTACCTATTTTATTAAAACTTCGGTTTATTATTTTATAAAAAAATGAGAAAATTAAGAAATATTATTTTTAATTATTATAAAAATTAAGAAATTTAGTTGGTCGAAGATCTATGAGTAAATACCTCGCTGCTCGCGATGCAATAAAAAGGGGAAACAGGACGTCGCCTGTTGCCCTGCAGGTTGAAGACGATAATTTATTATTATTATTACAAGCTTTTATTTAGTTTCACATGTCCCGATGTTTGTTTATTTGCCAAATTGTTGTAACTAATCAACAATCCACTTCATGGCTACCGATAAATCGGTAAATCGAGTGACAATGCGAAATTATAAAGACAATGCGACGACCTCCGTGGCGCAGGGGACGCATGCTCGGATTCGAGTGGGAGGTCGCGGGTTCGATCCCGCCACGGGCCACTTTGGAATTTTATATTTTTAGGGTTCCATACCAAAATGGTAAAAATGGAACCCTTATGGTGAGACTTTCTCCGTCCGTCCGTCCGTCCGTCCGTCCGTCCGTCTGTCACACTCGATTATTTCAGTAACTATTCAAGCTATCGACTTGAAATTTAGAATAGTTATAGGAAATAGTGACCCGACGTCATAACAATCGTAAAAATTTGAAAATTGTTTTTATTTTTATTTAAAAAGGGGGGAAAACCGGGTCGGCAAAATTTCAAAATGAGATAACAATATTGAGTGGGGTATCGTATGAAAGGGCGTTACTTGTGTATTCTAAAACTGATTTTTATTTATTTTTATGCCTGATAGTTTTTGATTTATTGGGCAAACTGGCGAAAAAAATACCGTTCCCCCCCCTTATCTCCGAAGATTACCAATCGAAAAATCTGAAATAATTATGATCAATAAAAATAAACGTATATTTTACAGGAAAAATAAAATCAACTCCGTAACTATTATACTTTTTTTGATAATAACAATAAACCGCCAAAAACAAAGTTACGTTTGCGGTTTGCCAACAAAAGTACCTACATGCAAATTATACTCGTAAATTCATGAACAAAAGTGATTCTTTCAATGTTTTACTTCTTCTATGGTATGGAACCCTCGGTGCGCGAGTCCGACTCGCACTTGGCCGGTTTTCCTAAATTGGCTCAGGTTTGGTCTGGTGGGAGGCTTCGGCCGTGGCTAGTTACCACCCTACCAGCAAAGACGTACCGCCAAGCGATTTAGCGTTCCTGTACGATGCTGTGTAGAAACTGTTGGGGTGACTTTACTTACCCTTTCCAAGTTAGTACGCTAACATCTTCGACTGCATCATCACTTACCATCAGGTGAGATCGCAGTCAAGTACTAACTTGTATAGCGTAAAAAAAAACCGGCCAAGTGCGAGTCGGACTCGCGCACCGAGGGTTCCATACCATAAAAGAAGTAAAACATTGAAAGAATCACTTTTATTCATGAATTTACGAGTAAAATTTACATGTAGGTACTTTTGTTGGCAAACCGCAAACGTAACTTTGTTTTTGGCGGATTATTGTTATTATCAAAAAAAGTATATTAGTCAGTGAGTTGATTTTATTTTTCCTGTAAAATATACATTAATTTCTATTGATCATAATTATTTCAGATTTTTCGATTGGTAAACTTCGGAGATAAGGGGGGGAACGGTATTTTTTTCGACAGTTTGCTCAATAAATCAAAAACTATCGGACATAAAAATAAATAAAAATCGGATTTAGACTACACAAGTAACGCCCTTTCATATGATACCCCACTCAATATTGTTATCTCATTTTGAAAAATCGAAGCTCCGGTTTTCCCCCCTTTTTAAATAAAAATAAAAATAATTTTCAAATTTTTACGATTGTTATGACGTCGCGTCACTATTACCTATAACTATTCCAAATTTCAAGTCGATAGCTTTGATAGTTACTGAAATAATCGAGTGTGACAGACGGACGGACGGATGGACGGACGGACGGACGGACGGACGGACGGACGGACGGACGGACGGACGGACGGACGGACGGACGGACGGATGGAGAAAGTCTCACCATAAGGGTTCCATTTTTACCATTTTGGTATGGAACCCTAAAAATAAGGAAATCAGTAGGTACCTACGACGCGCCCCGGTCTGTCAAAATCGCTTATGTTTATTCGATTCGTCTTCGTGGAGTGAAATTATATCTATATACCTACCAAATTTATTATTATTTGCACAATCAGCTTAAACTTCAATCACGTACCTACTTTTAAAGTATTGTATTCTTTCCGCGCCATCTATAGGCATTAGTGATAGTTTTTTTTACGTATTAATACCGCTTTCTGCCGTTGTGCTAGTGTTCGTACGTAAAAGTACCGAAATTCGCCGCATATTGCCAAACGGCGTGCTATATTGGAAGCCACGCCCCTTTTTCTGAAGTACTCATCAAAACTGAAATGAGTTTTTTTCAATGTAAGGCCTTAATTATTTTCAGGAAAATTTTAATATTAAAAAGATATTTTGTTGATTCTGATTCTGTCGAGGTACTTTCAGGTTTACCTTATACTAAAACTAAAATAACGTTGTTATAATGTGTTCATAGTTTCCCAACTGCATTGCATTAGCTAATCCACAGTAACAGTTGTGTTCTTTTTACCCGGTAGTTTTCTCAGAAAGGGCCGCTCTCGTATAATAAATTTCGGCGCGGCCCGCGAGCGCGCGGCGAGCTCCGAGGACCCTCATTATGCGGTGCGCCCTACATTCCGAGGAGGCACAATTTCAACTAAAAAGTTCGCTTTGTTTCGGACTATTGTTTCACTTGATCGATATTAGGAAGGAATAGAAGTGGCTTAGATCACAATAAAAATCCTAATTTTGATCTTCATTTACTGGTAGAAAATTACTCATGAGGTAGGTAAGCTATACTATTATGAAATATTTCAGATCAGATAAAGATTCTTTGGTAGTAATAAAAGTTACAAGAGGAACGGAAATGCAAATAAGTTAAGGTGTTGCGGCCCTAACAGCCCGCGAAATTCAAATTTTACTTAGTTTTTCGCAAATATTAGACTAAGGGCCTGTTTCACAATCACCAGATAAATTTTATCTAATGAATAAACTTGACATTTTGACAGATTCCCAATAGAAAAATTGTCACAACATCAAATATATTCGCTAGATAAAGTTTATCTGGTGGTTGTGAAACAGGCCCTAACTACACATTGTAGATTTATGGCAATTTATTTTGCCATACCTACTTTTTATGCATCCACATGTTTTTAATAGAAACTTTGCTCGATAGTTCCCACTCATCTCAAATTGGTTCCCGAAAGATAATTTTTTGCAGTTTCCCAAATTTTGAGCTATCGGGAACCAATATGAAGTAAATGAGTATTGCTTACTAGAGTTTATATTAAAACATGTACAGCCGTTTTCACTAAACCTAGGAAAGGCCTAAATCGAATGCTTAGCCCAAAGGTGACAGTTGTTGTAGGTGAAAACTGTCACCTATCGGCTAAGCATTCAATTTAGGAGTTTCCTTGGTTTAGTGAAAACGGCTGGTACTTAGATGCATAAATGTTGTTCCCGCAAAACAAATTGCCATTAGCCTTCGATGTATAATTAGCCCACTATAAGCAAAAACTAAATAATATTTGAATTTTCGCGCCCGGATGGTAACCATCGCCCTTAAAAATAACCTTTTCATATTATGAAAATTGAATATTTATGGATTCAAATATTACGAAAACGAATCTGTAACAAACAGGTACTACAGACATTTATTGATTTGTCGTATCTATACGATTCTAATCACACCACAATACTAAAAATACGGAACCAAAGCAGCTTGCTCTGGACACAATATAAAACATTAAATTATCCTGCGAATTTTTCTAAGTCAATTAAATACACCAAGATGGCGACCCAGCGGCGGCTTTTTGTAACAATTTGAATGTTTTACTGTTATTAGTTATGCTATGTAGCAGGCCACGGTATTCTAGGTATAAGCGGTATAGAAAAATTTTAATCTATGACTTTCCTGTAACAGTTTACGTAGCCGCCTGTGCTGATGTTCCACCTATGTGATTCGCTAAAAGATCAAAGTGACGCAGCCAGCATGGCTGATTGTTATATCGTAGCGGATGAACATTTATAACAAAATATACGTAGGTAATAGCATAGAGAAATAAATAGTATGAATAATCTTTGGTAATAGTTACTTATAGGGTTGATAGTAATAAAAATTAAATACTTATTAGAAATGTGCCAAGTAAACTGTATGTAGAAGAGCCTAGTAAAGCAAAATAATAGAGTTTTGTATCAGATTTACATGATAATACATAAAATTTAGTGCCTAAGGACAGATTGGGAGACACGTAGATCTTCATAAATACGGTCTGAATATGGACATAACACACTTTTTACTGTGATAGGTATATGCATATTCCAAAGTATCCAGTCTTTCCCAAAGTGGGCGATAACGCCCCCTTGTGGGCGCTGCAGGTCTCAAGGGGGGCGGTAAGAGACCCAGAAAGAAAATGGGGGCGTTGTGTCGAGGCGGGGGGGTGATTTGTAATTTTATTTAGCTAGTAGGCCTCTTAAACAACCTCTTAACTGCAAGAGCTCTCGACTCTCAACAACAACTTGTGAACATCAACTAATATGAATTAAAAGATTGCTCAAACTCGATTCTATATTTCTCTCCGCGTAGTTCATATATCTGTCATATTTTATTGAATATAGAAAAAATGAATTATCATGTCAATCGGTCGCTCCGTTTCGTAATGAAAGTAGACACAAATAAAAAGGCAACAGACACACTTTCGCATTTTAATAGTTATTAGTACTCGTAGATATCTATCATGTTTTAACAAGTTTTTGTTAAATAACCCGAATTGTGCATTCCTGTAGCAGTCGGATGATTCATTGAATACTTGTTCGGACTTGTTGAGTACGATTGAGCGTCGAATGAGATTAACGAGTTTATGCATGTTTGTTTTATTCCTGTCGGTGCGTGCTGCTTAAGCATTTCTATATAAACAATGTAATATTTATTTTATTTTCATTTGTGGTCTCGCGCGTAATAGATGAGCACTACTTACACCTCCTCTACACTACTCGCGAAGTTGAACGTATTTCTCATTGCAAAACAATGTCGGAAGTAAAAAAGAAGAGACGGCAATACTGTGCGGAATATATTAAATTCGGATTTATTGAAAATCCCACAAACCCATCGTCGCCTTTGTGTCTTCTATGTCTAAAAACATTTTCGAATGAAGCAATGAAGCCTTCAAGGCTGCAAGATCATTTGAATAAAATGCATCCAGATAAGAAAGACAAGAATGTAGCATATTTTCAAGACCTAGAGAAGAAGCATAATACACAGCCAAGTGTAGCAAAACTATTTTCGGCGGCTGCTAAGCAAGATGACGACGGACTTCGAGCTTCGTACAATATCTCTTTGTTAATTGCTCAAAAAGGCAAACCACATAACATCGGAGAAGAGTTAATATTGCCAGCAATAAATGAAGTAATAACTACTGTGCTTCATAAACCGGCCGCAGATATTATCCGAAAAATTCCTTTGAGTAATAATTCTGTGCAAAGACGAATTGATGAAATGGCTGAAAACATTGAAGAATCATTGTGCGATCACCTGAGGACAAGTCAATTCTCAATTCAGCTCGATGAGTCCACTTTACCAACTAATGAAGCATTGTTGTTGTCTTACGTGAGGTTTATTAAAGATGAGAAAATATGTGAAGAACTATTATTTGCTAGAAATTTAGAGACCGATACAAAAGGTGAAACCATATTCAATACATTGGAAAAGTTTTGCGATGAGAAAGAGATTCCTTTGAAAAATATTATTTCAGTTGCTACGGATGGCGCTCCGGCTATGACAGGGTGCCATAAAGGCTTCATAGCGTACTTAAAAAATAAAATTCCAGATGTCCTTGGTGTACATTGCGTTATTCATAGACAACATTTAGTTGCTAGAAACTTAAGTGAAAAACTATTTCAATCACTGCAATATGTCATCAAAGCAGTCAATAAAATCCGCAACAGCTCTTTGAATGATAGATTATTTCATCAGCTTTGTGTTACTAATGACGAGGATTTCAACCGTTTGTTGTATCATACTGAAGTTCGTTGGCTATCAAGAGGCAATTGTCTGACTCGATTTTACAACCTGTTTGACTCTGTTATAGAGTTCTTGGAAACTAAAGATACAGAATTGCACGACAAGCTCATAACATCAAAAAATGATATAGCTTACATGACAGACCTGTATAAATTATTCAACGACATGAATCTCCAAATGCAAGGCGATAAACTAAATTTAATTAAAACAAAAAACGTCGTTGCTGCTTTCGCAGCCAAACTGCTTCTACACAAAAAGATTCTGGGCAGACGTGAGTTTCACAATTTTCCAAATTTATCAGTATCATGCAGTAACGACGAATTGTTTGCCTACTGCCAACATTTGGAAAACCTCCACATTGACTTCACCGAACGATACCAGGACATTTTGAACTTGGAAATACCAGACTGGGTGTTGGATCCGTTTTCAAATGTCAACACAGCAATGTCACCTCAGCTGGAAGAAGAACTTATAGAATTGACAACAAACGAGGAAATAAAAATCAAGTTCAAAAATGGTTACCAAGAATTTTGGCTACAAAAACCGATCCCGCAATTGTACCCTGGATTGTGGTCAATCGTTCAACGATTCTTGATAGCATTCCCATCGTCATATTTGTGTGAACGTGGATTTAGTGCTGTGACAACATTGCTTACTAAAAAGCGAAATCGTTTGCTTGTTACCGAACGTGGCGACTTGCGACTGTTCTTGAGTAAATTGGAACCTGATATCAACAAACTTATTAAACAGCATCAGATTCATCCTTCACATTAGTTTTTATATAAGGATTGATTATTTTAGTTATATTTTTAATAAAAGATACTCTGTTTTAATACTATAAAGTTGCGTTTCAATAATCATTCTTATTGGCAGGTGGAGCCCGTAAGAGTTAACTTGAGACCTTAAGCGCCGTTGTATGTTACCTACTGCGCTCAGGTTTCAAGTTGCGGGTTATAGTAAAAGTTTCGTTTAGAATTCTCCGTTAATATACATATATAGGTCACAATAATTAATTAATTCAATTTGAAGTTATAGTGGTTTTTAAATAGGTGAAAAAATGGGGGCGCTAAAAAAATATTTATTCTCAAAGTGGGCAGTAGACAAAATAAGTTTGGGAACCACTGCAATATACCAACCAAATGATTAAAATATGAGGTGAAAGTATTAAGATTCCAAGTTATCGTACCTAATCGCAGTACATAATATACTTATAATATGTACAATGTACGTAATATGCTGAACATCCAGAGGTGGGTACAGTAAGATCTAGTGATGATGTTGACACAGAAGCGTTTATATTTAGGGTACGTGTCCCGTTGGTCACAAGAACCTCGCATGGGACCGTTGGTCACGTCGCGTGTATACGGTACGCGTTGGGCCGTTGGTCGGGCGCGCTGGTTACCTGTTGGGCGGGCGGGTGCGGGTGCGAGCGGTGCTGGCGCGGCGGGTCGCGGGGCTCGTGCGCGCGCGCACCGCTCATGCTACGCCGCGGCGCATGCCCATCGACGCACGCCGCGCTAGAAAAACAACAGACATTAGCTGACATGAATTTGAGACTCCTGTTAAGCTAACGTGTCGCTCACGTTGAGCTAATATGAGACTCATATTAAGCTAATATGGGGCTCACGTTAAGCTAATGTGAGGCTCACGTTGAGCTAATGTGAGGCTCACGTTGAGCTAATGTGAGGCTCACGTTGAGCTAATGTGGGGCTCACGTTGGGCGAACGTGAAGCTCACGTTGAGCTAATGTGAGGCTCACGTTGAGCTAATGTGGGGCTCACGTTGAGCGAATGTGAGGCTCACGTTGAGCGAATGTGAGACTTCACGTTGAGCTCACTTTTAAAAAATGTTTTGTATAGTATCCTAAATTGTGATTTGTGACCCTAAAAGCGATAGACATGCTAAGATCAACGTTACGAACTAATGATAAAATAATTATTGCAGTACAAGTCCGTGTAGAATATTCATTTAGGATCTAATCTAATAAAAACTGATCGGACTCAAGTCGCAGGCAATAACAGATAAATTAATAAGTATAGTTACAATACAATAATGAGCTAAGATCTCGGTGACACGGCAAACAAGCAGACAAACAACTTTCAAATATTGGCTGGCGGTAACCTTTGCTCCGCGCGTCTCTACTGTTACCTTTATAAATTATTTCTACAACGATGATACACGATACCACAGATATTTTAAATTTATTAACATAAAATAAGTTGCCGTTATTTGAAAAAAGTATTTAAACTTTCAACAATAAAGCAAGGTCTTTAGTAACTTGTGGTTTTGACAAAATATGTAGTGGAAATATCCAATGAAAATTGTTCTTTGACATTAGCATAGTACCTAAAAAAATGGATGCATTGAATACACCTAACATCCATGCTTTTCTTATTTTCCATAATATACCTACGATCCACTAAACTACCTTTTCTCCTTTTCGATAACTTCTTGGCTTGCAAGAATTGAAAGCTACGTATCTATCTCTAATTAAATTTAAATTTGTATATTAAAGGTTTTGGTGTTGCATGTATAAGAGCTTAACATTAATGAATATCAAATAAAACCTTCAAATAACATCGAGTCCGAGTATCTTCTTTAAATGCTTTCTTGCTAAACATTTTTCTCGTGATGTAGTGTTGGAAAGACGTATCTTTGGTTTATCATAATATCATCGTTTCATGTATCCATTGGCCCAATACTTATCCGGTATCTCAATATTGTTTGTGAAAGTCTGTTCTTCTGTGCGCTATGTTTCGCCCGTTTGACATTTTTATTTGACCGCCGTGGCTCGTAAATTCATATTATGTACTCACCCAAATTTTACATGCTTACCGGTTTATAAACTACTTCAATATAAGATGTTTTAACAAAGAAAGCTGTTCTTATACCTACTCTCTGCTTAAAAGTAAAGTTAAAATATGGTTAAAATACTATAATTGTTTTCGAAATATGAATAGTCATATTCCTTATTAATTAATGTTTTTTGCAAGACGACGGATTCATGGCACCTACTTACAATTCCCGCATTTTTAAGTTAGTTTTAAAACAAGTAACTAATTATGGAAAACCAAATAAAATTTGAATTTGGCGCGCAGTCACTTGCATTGAGCCTGTAAATTGAAATATCTTAATTAAACCAATAAGCTGCCTGTATTTTTATAACAGCTGTGTCACCTTGTATGAACCTGGCCAGAATATATAGAACCTACCTCTCATCTCTGTCTCTTTCTAACTCGTAACGCGAAAGAGAGACAGCGCTATACTGAAAGCTCCTCGCGAGCCTCGCGGCGGGTCAAGTGACGTCGGCGGGGAAACTGCTGCACCCGCCGGGGCTCGATTTTCCGGTCAAGGTCAAGTAGCACTGCAGACTACTGCAACCCTATGTTATATTAATATTTACCTACATACTAGATTACCTGGCAGAGGTTGTTTTTATATAAATTAAAAATTAAATTAATAAAACGTAGGTATTTTCGTTCCATGGGTTTAATAAAGTACCTACTTAGTTTTTAAATAAAATAAAGATTAAAGCTAAATATATTTAAAATGGCTCAACTGATTAAATTGTGAATATGGAAGGCATTTCCAAATATGGGTTACTGAGCGGCATTTTTTATTATAAATTACCTAATAAGTATTAAAATATAATGAATTCAAGATAAAGGTGAAAAAGTCTGAACTCAGATGGTTTTATTATTTACAGTAAATTCTTATTTAATATATAATTATCTAGGTAGGACAAACAGTAAAAACATAACAGTTTCTCGCAACAGCTCTAAGTGTGGAGTAAGATATTATGTAAAGTAAAATAGAGTCTTGTAAATAAAGTCATTAAGATTATTATGTTGATGCTTTTAGTTCCTAAGTTAGCATACTTGAATATTAAGTTGTGAACCTACTGACTTCCGCGGAATATAAGATGATCAGTCAAAACTAACATTGTTTCATTCTATAAATAGTTTATTTTGGATCTAAAAACAATTTATATGACGCAAGGGACCTGCGGTAGACATGCGCATTGGAAACTAAAGAAAAAATCTTACAAAATAGCCTTTAATGTAGCCTACTAAATAAGTAATAAAATATATAAATAATCATACAAGTAAGAGGTATTATAACGTAATTGATATAGGTAGAGAATGCGTTACAAGCGCACATTGTTTTGCATTAAAACAATAATTGGTTTTCGCATTGAAATTCCTCGAACCAAGTTACTGCACTTAGCAGTTTTTTATATTTACTGCTAAACACGTTAGCATAGCTACTAGGTCGATATACCAATAAAAGAAAGGCCTCTATTTACGTCCGCTGATAATGCAGAGCTGCCAAACAAAACACAGGCGATCAATCAATGTAACATTGCACTAAATACTTACACTAAACACTAAGTACGCTGGCTTTTCTCAGACTTTTTTATCTAGGAGAGTCCACTACACTTTGCACTATAGTTATTCCACTGTATGGTCACACAAAGCACTTTTTACTGAATTTCATGTAGCCTGCAGTTTTCAGGCGGTATCACTGACATGTGTCATGTGCGGCGACCATTCGGGCATGTTCGGCGCTGTTCGGGTATGCTCGCCAGTGTTCGGCATTCGTCGGGTGATATTGATCTGGCTAAGTCGAAGGCGCCCGGCCGTCCGTCGCCGGTGGCGCCCCCGGTCGGCGTTAATGAAAGCTGATGGATGTCTATTATTTAGCCTCCGAGATGTTAAAGATTTATGTACTTAGAGACAGACAGGATAATATGGATTATCTGTACATAAAATTCACCTTTTTTAGGGTTCCGTTAACAAAGGGTAAAAAAGACTTCGTTGTCCCTCCTGTCCGTCCGTCCGTCTAGCCGTCTGTCTGTCACCAGGCTGTATCTCTTGAATTGTGATAGCTACATGGACATTAAATTTTCATTTATGATTCTGTACCAGCGTATTGATTTCATATGCGTCCCGCAAGAACTGCCTTTCTCGTGGATTTTCCAGATTACTCAAAAATACAACTTTATCAAATTTTTAATTCGTTTAATTCTGTATTAACATGTAAAGTAATTAAAGCTGCTTCTAACGAACATACAGCAAAGGTTTCTGAAAATTGATTTAATGTAACAATGTTAAGTATACAGTAACGGTTATTTTTTATACTGAATATAGTTTAAATATAAAAACACCAAATACATTTTCATGTAAAATGTTGCCAAGACGAGACTGTCTGTGTGTGTGTGAGCTGTAGAACCAAGCTTCTAACTCTACATTCCCAGTTCTCTAAAAGCCCTAACTTTACAAACTCTACAATCTATGCCTTAGTCAATATATTATGTGGTTAGTTTGGTTTTCGTTTCACTTATTGTAAAGATATTTTTAGAAAATAGATATTGCCAATAGTCTTTCTACATTTGCGTTAAGTCTCCTAGAAAGGCTACGCAAAATAAATGATTGTTTTATTGATTTATTGGTTGGTAAATTAATGATTGATTCGGGAGAACTTTCCTGAAATCCCCCCCCCCCCCACAAGATGGATGGACCACCGGCCCGTACTTCCTGATGTTTCTGTGAAAAATCACGATTTCCCTTGTTTCAAAAAAGACACACAACATTTCTACATGAGTATTTTTCTTTGTTTTAATTTTTTATTGTTTTAGCTGGCTTCCAAAGTTATTAGCAACAATGACATTACGTGTTCTCCGAGGCACGGTTGTAAAATACGTCGTCAAAGTGTTTTGAGTCTTATATTTATAATTTAAATTACTTACTTAAATCTATTGTGTCTTATTATTCACTAGGATAACGTACAGTGAGAGAAATAAGTAAAAAAATTGTTAAAAAAATCGTGTGGCATTTGTGTATGTCCTAAAAGTCATGTTATTTTTTCACTGTCTACGCAACTAACAGTGCTATTTTTCTTACACCATCGTCCACCCTCTCCCCACTCTATTTCCCCTTGCCTACTGGTCAGAGGAAGTGTGTAAGGTTGGGGCACACCTGCGTAATTTATGTTGCTGAAAGTTGTTCGTTGATTGTTATTAATTTCATATTATGTGCGTCTTGCCAACCTAATACTACTCTTAATTCTGCCTCCAAACTTTCGACGGCGGAAAGTTACGCAGGTGTGTCACGACACTTGAATGGAGAAAATATTCATATCCTATAAAAATGTGTTGTTTTACCTCTCGCTGCTGTTTTGAACATGGCAGTCATCGCAATTATATAAATGCGCTGACTGCATGAGAATGGACGTTCCGTTGCGATGCTGAGTATCGATTAGAGTTTATTACGTACTTCTTCCAAATGAGTACGATATTAAAGGTAGGTAAGTATATCTTCAACTGCATCACTTACCATCAAATGACATCGCAGTCAGCTGGTAGTGAAAAAAATGCGGCACGTTAAAGTGAAAACTTAAACAAAGATGTCGCTTACGGTCATAATGCTAGTTCAAAGGTTTTTCCGATCTAGAAGTTTTCACTTCAAAAATATTATTCATCCTATTATGAACTTCATCCTATTATGAATATTACGAATAGATTTTATTTAATTTATCCTATATTTTATGCAAGTAGAAAATAAGTGTATTATACTAATTTAATTAAACGCGATAAGACGGTATCCGACCTGTCCATTAGACGAATGGTAATTCGCATAATCTTCAACATTATAAATATTTCACATTGTCCGGCAACGGAATATTGTAAAACTAATAATCGCCTGTAACTCTGTTTGCGTAAATGTAGTTTTTTTTAATCCTATGGGAACCTCGGTAAAAGGTTTTAATTTTTTTATTTATTTATTTATTACACTATACCCCTGTACTAATTAATGTACTCGTAGAACGATGCCGAGAATACTTACGACATACCTAGTTTAACAGCTAGGCTGATTCGTTGCCCAAAAGTAGAGCTAAACCCACCTGTCACCAGATGCGGCTATTGGCCACAGTAAAATGTGTTTTTTTTCGCATGATGGCTCCCTGACTCCAGCGTTTCCACAGAAAATGGGACAAATACGATCTTTCCGATCAACAGACAAAATTGCGATTTAAACCAACTCCATATTTAAATTTAAACCATTTACGATATCCGTAATCGTATATTTTAAATTAAAGCTTTAAAATTCAATCGTAATTTACCTACATACTTACATCGATTAATATTACTGATTTGATACATGATCAATATATCATCCGCTTGTGTCATATCTGAAGACACCCGACCTCGCGTGTACTCGCGGCTCAACATTTTACGAGTCAATATACGTATCGCAATCACACCGAATTGTATAATTTATTCAATTTCGTTTTATTGCGACGTTTTACTGGCATCTATTAATTTGGGCTCATCATTTGAGTTTTAGAATTCCGCGGTAAGTAGGTGCGGTATGTGGACTCATCTTATGAGGTAAGTAGCTCGGTTCAGTTTCGAAATGGCATTAAATGTTATTATGTACCACATTCTTCGGTACGGTATCTCAGTTCTCACGCTTATACAGTTTTTACTTCTCTATTAAATATTCTTATTCTATTAAATATTCTATATTCTTATCTGTCTAGAATTCAAATCTTTGGCGCGCATATTTTTAACTGTGTTTCTGTCTTCAGGCAACATAATACCTACCTACTTACTGTAGCTCTTCTAACTATCGTAAGTTTAACTTAAACAAACGAGATCCACGCTGGGACTTATATTATGGGAAAAATATAGATGTTTAAACAATCTTCTTCTTCAATAATTAGGTACAAGTAACCAATAATAATAAATTACTTTAAAACCTTTGAAATGCTTAATACAGGTTATAAATACTTTGATTTCTATGCAGATAACAGCAAAAGGTTTCTTTTTATTCAAGTTTTTATGAATTCATATACCTAATTTAACTGCCGTCTTCTTTACTTACCTTATTTATAGACGATTCGAACAAAAAAAGCGGTCACATAAAGCTATGATAATGTAAAAGCATAAACTATTCAAACGTGTACCCGTTTGGATGTTAGGGAAATTTTGTTTAATTATAATAAAACATTATTGTTGTCAAATATATCGCTATGACCTCGTACCGTACCTGTGCTTCATCACAACGAACTCACAGACTACAGAAATGATACTTAACATTATACAGTCTTACGATCATTTTCACCAACACTTTAAGAAACGTCTAATGGCGGCTCCCAATATCCGATCTATCCATGGTTTGCCTTACTAGAGATAGAAATTTGACGTAACTTTTATGGACCTTATGTCAAATTTCTATCTCTAGTAAGGTGAACCACGGATAGATCGAATATTGGGAACCGCCATAAGCCGATAGGTGACAGTTTTCACTTACAACAACTGTCACCTAAGGACTTAAAATGATGGTGAAATGGTGGTGAATGGGTAGGTACTCAAAATAATAAAGAATTTCATTTCATTTCATTTCATTTCATTTCATTTCATATCATATCATTTCATTTCATTTCATTTCATTTCATTTCATTTCATTTCATTTCATTTAATCATCTTTTTCTTTTAAATCAATGATTGAGTTTCGTTTAAAAAATAATATGGCGTTCGAAATTTATTGCTTCAGGAGCGCAGAATTTTTAGTGTGCCCTATGTAGAAGTCTTCTATTAATTCTTATTCACACCTATTTAGGTACAGGATCTATGAAACCACAGTTTTAGAATGTAGTATATTATGTTTAAACTGTGGATCTATGTAGCGGAAATAAAGATCAAATTCATTTTGACTTTAAGCCTCATTCAATCACCTGAGTATCTTGCATATTCCATAGAAAAACAACTTATCAAAATTTTCGTAGCACCTCTACGACTGAAACATAAGAGCTCTACGACTGTAACTTGACTGCGCGATGCATCTATATGTTTTGTTAGTCTATGTACACTCCGTAACATCGCGAGATAAACAGCATTCTATTCAAATAGACGGCAATTTCACCAAACAAGTTGCCAGTGGGCTGCGGGCAGCAAGTAGCAAGTAGTAGTAGAACTATTGATGAATGTTCTACTGGTTTCTTAAATGCAGTATCTAGTAGTATTTTCTTAAATAGTATAGCTATCGTCGCTAAGATTAGTACTAGGATCATGTGGATAAGCAGCAATACAGGTAGCGGCGATCCTGTAGCGAGCAGCGAGAAGTGGGTGGGGTGGTAGATACTAGCTAATAGTAGCTGTTGGTAGGTACCTAATAGCTGGTGGCAGGTATCGGTAGCGGTGAGAGCGGATAGTAGATACTTAACAGTGAGTAGCGCATTCCGAGAATTGTCAACGGGCTGCAAACAGTGGGGAGCCGGGAGCATGTAGCTGCTGTAGCAGGTAGCGGTAGAGTAGCGAGCAAGTAGCGGGGACGGGTAGAGGCAGGAGCGGGTACCCGGTACTAGTCGATCACAGACACGCGTTACCGTTACGCGATGCTATTCCCAAATTAACATAAAGCGGCGACACTAGGGTGACCAAGTTGTACGATAGATATAATAAATAACAGGCCTAGGCCCTAGATGTGTCTTAATCTTAAACTGATTCTAGCCAAACAATAGAAACAGAGACCATCTAAGACATCTCATATTCACTTATGATAGTTTTGAATTGGCAAAAAAAATAGAAATTATGTTGCAGAAAAAAGAGGCATCCGAGGTGATATTTTATTTATACACCCATAATAATGTATCTGTTCTTGAAATGAGTATCAACATTTTACAATATCATAATGTTTATCACATTGTTTATTTTTTGATGGGAAGACTTTTGAATAAGTAATTTTGAGATGGGATAAAACCATTGAACTCACGACAGCATTATCACACACCCTGTTACGTAAGCTTGAAGTGAAATCTTCTTTGATAAATAATACAAACTTCTCTAAGTATAGTCTGTGCATATTATGTTGTATTGTCTGTGAGTAAAATATATTAAGTTAAGTCTAGTCTGTGGTTCGAAAAAGATGGCTAACTTTGGATTGTTATAAAAGGAAGAGTAATATTATGTGCATGTGATGATAAAAATAAAACGTGGATACTATAAAAATGATTTATTATTATTAATGAAAACAATTATAACTAACATTCTTTAGGCGCGTTGAACATTTTTGAGTACATAAATATAACGTACATGAGTTTCCAAAAATGCCCGTCATCTAGATTCTAGACCCTCAGGATAGACTTATCCTACAAAAACCGAGGACTTGGCGACATTACACACAATCGATACGAAAAATAAATGCCGTCTATTCGTCCAATTAGACTTCATTAAAGCGTTATGTTTCCGGTGCCATATCGAGAGAAATTGACCCGGACTGGACGTGAATTAAACCGCTTCTCTAGAAACCATTCCACTAATTGTTCAATCCGAGCAATTTAAACGCTATCATATCGTCTTCTGAGGAATTAGAAATAGTGGTTTTGGTAATTTTATACCACTCCCGTGTTACTGGCGACGCGGACACCGGCTTCCAATGGTGTTTGAACTTTGATATAATTATAATACTAAGAATTTCGGGTCAGCGCTAAAAAGCATCCGAACCTAACGAAAGCCAACCGCGAAAAGATTTCGAATAGCACTTAAGCAAAATAAGGCTGTATAATAATGGTTTTAGACATAATTCGTTTATGTAGGTTTTCTTGGGACACTTTTTTTTGTGAATTTTGTATTACACCAGGGGTCCATAGTAGATTTATATGGCAATGTGTTTGAACGATAAAATGGATATTCGACGATTTCCCTAGTTCAGTGGCATGCGCTGATTCGAGTGGTAGGTCGCGGATTCGATTCTCGCCACGGGACTCCTTTCAGAAGTTTATAATTTAGAAATAGACTCAAGTCTGGTCTAGAGGGAGGCATCGGCCGTAGTTACCACGCTACCAGCAGAGACGTATCGCTAAGGGATTTAGCGTTCCGACGCGATGCTGTGTTAAAGCCGTTAGAAGTGAGATACCCCTTCCAAGTTCAACAATACAGGTACAATTACATCTTCGGCTGCGTCATTTATCATTAGATGAGATTGCAGTCTAGTACTAACTTGTAGAGGATTACAAAAATTAAGAATAGGTACTTACTTTCCTGCTTAATTTTTTCACTTTTTTCTAAGAACTTATTCACTGAATGATTCATCATGTCCATGTCCACATTGTTGCACCCATAAAGCTAAAATTATGCCCATTAGGTAGAGAGGGACAAGCAAACATTCTAAAAACACATAATAATCTTCAACGGATAATAATTTGTTGTTTGGCCTACTTATATACCTATTTTTGTGTTGCACTGATGTATAAAATGATTTTGTTGCCTCGATACGAAAGACCTTTATTTTAATACCACGACAATTTTTGCAATCAAAGATTATACTAATGACTTGAAAGGAATTTCTCGCTTATACTTATTATGGAAATACATATTGCATTTAACATCAATAATGCCAATATTATGGAAATTTCAAATCTGAAATTATTATCACAAATCAATCTAGATTTTAATAGCTCTCAGTAATTACATAATGCCTATTCCTATTGCCTAGATGTCTACGAAGTGTCTGGCAGACGTTATTAATTTAAATAAATTAAGATTAAAGAGCCTAAATATTTCTACTTTCTAATGATTTTCCATTTGTTCTTAATAGCATGTTCTTCGCCGCAATTATGAGCCGATTTAATTAAAATTAATTTAAGTTATTTATTGCGGAACTTAGAAACATAACTGTCACAACCTGCAAGTCGATAAGCTATAAAATAACACGTGATTTATCTCAGACTTTTGATCAATAAATAAAATTAAATTAAGCAAACGTAATGAGTACCTACCAGCCTATATGCCCCTAAATCATAAGGACTAGGGGTGATGACTAGGGGAGTAATGTGTTGATTTCAACAATAAATTGTTATTTATGTTTATGCATATATTTAGTTATGTTCAGATTTTCAGAAGTAGGTAAAAGGCATCGGTGCCGTATCACAGCAAGAACTATTTTTTCCACAATATGCTAAACCAAAGCAGTGGAGAGTATTAATTGCTTTATCTTCGTCTTGTATGAAAAAAATAGTCAACACTGAGGGTTCAACAACTAAGACCAACAACAACAGTATTAAAGTAAACTCCGGCAGCAAAATTCATAAACGAGCAAAAAAAATCACGATTGTTACTGTTTTTTAGTATTTCTTGTTCTAGCGGCATTAGAAATACGGCATCATCTGTGAAAATTTCAACTGTCTTACTATCACGGTTTACGATCACGAGATACAGACTGGCAACAGGCGGACAGCGGAGTCGTAGTAATAGGGAACCATTGTACCCTTTGGGTAGTTACGGACACCTGAAAAATCTTGAATGACTGACTCAACACGACACAATGTTCCTTGGTAAACTTGGTAAAACCACAGTTAAAGATAAATATCCGGTTGACCGAGCTTCGCTCGGTAGTTTTACTACTGGCCAATAGATGGCAGAAAGAGTCATATTTTTATTTTTTTGGTAAATTCGACTTTTGCTAAAAATAAATCCTAGCTAGAACGATTTATCGCCCCCAAAACCCCCTGTATAATAAATTTCATGAAAATCGTTCGAGCCGTTTCCGAGATCCAGATTATAAAGAAATATATATATACATATATACAAGAATTGCTCGTTTAAAGGTATAAGATAATATATGTACAATTGGCTAGAGAAAGCTGTAAATTGCACAGAGTTTCAGCTCAAATTAGAATTTTTGTAATTCCTGCGTGGAAGCTTAGTACGTCAGGCTAGGAGACTCATTGGCGAAGACTCACCGCTTGTGGCGACGCTTTATAATCTAGAACATCGCCGCAAGGTGGCGAGGCCGACGGTTTTTATTGGATATATTTCGGGGAGTCTGCTCAGGAGCTGATTGATCTGGTCCTTCCCTCACAAAGACACCTATACTATAGACCCGGCGGACCGCGCGAAAAAATGTCGCCAGTTTATGGGAGCAAAACCCCCTCCGGCGTCAGTAATAAGCTGTAAGCCTACGCAGTATTTCGCAGGAGTTTCGACACATGGCTCTACATTCTCTTGTATAAGGAGGATTACGTAAAATGTTCGGATGGGCTCATCTTGATGTTATTATCATAGTTCCCTCACCATTTTTCCACCGCACCACAAGATACCGGACGGGCTTTCATCCCTATATGTCGTGACTCGTGGCTATACCACCAATAAACACAAAGCGGTTCGCTTCTTCAATTTTACTACGCATGGTTATGGTTTGGAATGCTCTCCCGAAATCTGTTTCTGTTCTGTGTACGCGCGCTCCATCTTCCCTTCATCACTTTCCATCAGGTGAGATTGTGGTCAAGCGGAAACCTTATAAAGAATACAAAAAAAGCAGCGAAGCAGGAGGGTTAGCGAATCTCTCTGAAGAACGGAAAGTATGGGTATGTCATGTGTGACGTCGGTGGGGTCTTGATGATGATGATTATAAAGATAATTCACTTTTTTTACCGTTTACCACAGAACTAGTACAACACCGCGATTGCGTCCTAACAAGTTTGGGCCATCTCATTAGTTCGTCCATTAGAAGTTTAATTATTTCTGAGGTTTATTTCCATGCTCAACCGTATAAAATAACCAGTTATTTTGGTGATATACTTCTGCTAATTAATTCAAACGTTCAAGAGACGTTCTCTTTGCGTATGTTTTTATTGTGATTATTTTATTTTACAGATCGTTATCAAAAAGTTGTTTAATTTACGTAAATTGTTTTACTACAAGATACTAAATTCGCTCTACATTTTTTGTATTATTTTTATAAGTAATTTTTCGTATCTCAATCTAAAAGTTTAGAAAATATACTAAAAGTACAAGAATGAATTGATGTCATCATTTCGCACGATGAGAATCTTTTGAAAGCAAAGGAGGAAAAAGTGTCGAATACTTAAAGACCTTGCACAAGATTACCGCTATGTGGAATGTGGACTCTAATATTTATTGTTCCAATGGTCGATTCTTCGTTAAAAAAATAACAAAAATCTAGGTACCTACATACAAACTTTATTAATTAATTCATTTCTTAGTTCAACTGCTGCTAGGTAGGACAGACGAAAAAATAGACAGATAATGTAGTAATCGCTATAGGGATTGATGGGGGCGGAGGATTTGAGTTTGGACTTGAAAGTACTCTTCCTCATGTGATTGAATTACTTATTCACAAAATTCAGATTTTTATTTTAAAGTATATTACTACGAGAACTTGCACGTTGACAAACATGAGCCTAGGACTCCGGTATAAATACCACATAATTGTGAGATTGCTTGCCGCAAAATTAACAACATAGATGGGGGTAACTTGCGATTGGGTTAACTTAAACTGTCTATACGTTAAAGGGACAAAAAATATACCTTATAATAAGATTTTTTGTCAAATTCAACTTGTTCCCCCTATTCCTGATAAAGAATACCGGTAGTGGTGGGCAGACATGCAACACAGCTATTCTGCAATGATGGGTACCGAGTAGAAAATAATAAGCAATAAATAGGAAAATTTATGAATACACAAATCAGCACGAGAACAACTGAACACTGAATAACCGTCGTTTGAATGGATCATTCTACGTCAATTAGACAGCGCCCGAGCACTTAGCAAATAAAACAGGCGCTGAAAGCATACTTAGATTCGTGACGGCTGCCGTTCCGCCTACGGCATCGGCCGCCTACGGCCTCACCGCCTGCCGCCCGCCCAGGACCACGGGGCGCGCCCTGAGGCCTAACACAAAAGAAACTATAATGGAAACGAAGTAAGACGATGCTGTGATATAAGTACATTTATTTGTGAAAATAATCCTCGAGGAATGTTTATCGCGGGTCGCCACAACAGAGTGCAGTCAACTACGCAGTCGATGTGCCCATCGTAATGGCTACACAGTTCGCGTTCTCAGCGATGTACTCGTAAGTACAATACTGAAACAACGCCGAATTCAGGTGTTTTACTGACAGAAAATTACTTTAATTTTATAAGTAAGTAGAGCCCTACACTATCTATACTGAATAGATAACATAGAAATTTTCAATGAAAGGAACTAAAGCATCACTCTTCATAGGTATCTGAAAATATGAAAATTACTGAAAAAGTGCTTAAAAATCTTTAAAAAATGTATTAGTTAGATACAATAAATGAGAATCAATTTAGAATCATCAAGCAAATCATAACTATACATATCTTATACCTACTTATCCAAAAAAGAAAGGAGGGATATATGTATTTATCCAAACAAAAAAACACTAATAAGCGATTTTACTATTAGCTAGCCTAACGATTGATAGTTTTCCTCCTTAATCACACCAAATATTATAAAAGCGAAAGTTTGTATGTAAGTATGTGCATTTGTTACTCCTTCACGCTGCAAGTAATCAATTTATTCCGTTGAAATTTTGAGTGAAGATAGATTATAGCCTGGATTAACACTTTGACTTATTCTCGACCTGGAAAATCCATATTTACCGAGACATTGCTAGAAAGCGAATTTATTGCGGGTGGAGCCGCGAGCAAAAACTAGTGATATAGAGTTTACTAAAAAGCAAAACAACAATGAGCACTATAACACAAATAGACTATACGTACACCTAACACCGTAAATAGATGAGCGCGTACAAAAAATCACGAATCGACTCTATCAAACTATTGAACAACCATTGCTCCTTCAAAGGCAAAGCACAGTTAGAATCCACCAAGCAAGCGAGCAATGGTTACAAAACTGCGATAGAGTATTAGATTCGCAGTGAATAGATGAGTGCGTACAAATCACGTTTCGCGCGAATCAATACTAAGTTGAGGCGATCGCCCCCCTGTTTATTGCGGGGTAGTTGGCACTTGGTAGGGGGTGGGGGAGGCGGTAGGGGGTATCGACCGCACCCACCTGACCGTCACTAATCAGGGCTCATCCCGCGGACACCTAGAATAATTGTACGCTTTAGTACTTGGATGTACTCACGCAGGGTTGACGAAGCTATAGTTTTAGATGAAAATTGGTAAATTTTCTTTAAAATCACACTTTGATCTTTTTGCAAGAATAGGTACCACCGCAGTGTCAGCTGACGTTCTGTTGTGAAGCAGTAACTAAGCAATTAGCTTGTTGCGAATTTTGATATGGATTGCTCCCATTTGCAATAGATTTTTGAATGGATTGAATGGATGGATCCATTTGCATTTCCCATGGGCAGGATGGCACAAAAAATTCCCATCCTGCCCGTTGCGCACCGTGCAATCGTTTGCCGGGCAGGATGGGAATATTTTCTGAAATTTGAACAGTAGTAAAATCCGTGACATTACTAGGTAGGTAATATAAGACCCCAACGCTGTACGTCGTTTGACTTTGCAGTACCTAGGTACTGTTTGTTATTATACTGGAACGCAGTGCTTCTAACAAGGCATGCGTGTCACTTATCATTAGGTGAACCTTTTTTTATCTTCGCTATTTCTTAACAAAATATATATATTCTGGCAAATGTGGTAAAGGACTATACAGCCGAAGATAATGTTGTATCGATTCTTTAACTGGATATTTTTGAATATAATATATACTGCCATGTGGAAAAAATGCTAATTAAGTACACAATAATTATTAAAGCTAAGAGTGGCAACTAATTACAATACAAAAGTTTCAGGAATGCGTAGACGAGTTTAATAAAACTAATATAATGATAGGTAACCCTATCACATCCAGTTACCTTCAGTACATTCGTGTGCACAAACACAAGCGGTGGACGCAAATAGTTGGCGACCATTCCTCGAACCGTCGCCGTCCTGCGCAAATACATTAGCATGACCCTTACTTTGATATCCAATCCTTTAATAACTATACCGGACATTCGCCAGTGGTTCAGATATCCTCATAATGTACCTCATAACTACTATTACTTACAATTCTACAGACAAAGACCTCCCAGGCTGTTTATATTTAGGTGGGAAGTCCCGGATAGTGTACACAGGAACAAGTTAATTTCGTTCCTTCATCACCTTTTTACGCAAACTGCAAGATATCGTAAAGGCTTTCACCACTACCTAGTGCGAAGTACGATGTACGAGGCAGTTTGATTCTATGTTCCTGATACGCTCTGAAAAAATCTGGGAATACCCTTCCTAGGCACCGTCTTTCCCATCACCTACAACTTCGGCGCCTTCAAATAAAGAGTCAAGTGCAGTCCACGTTAGACTGTATTATCACTTTCTAAAAGGTGGCAATATATGATTACAGTCAAGAGTTGTCCTATACATATAATCAAAAGCCCCAGAATGCTGCCTGACACTCGAACTTCCGACCCATTACTGTTACCCGGCCTCTACACTACTCGCGAAGTTGATCGAAGTGGGACCGAAGTTGAACGGGGCGAGCAGTGTGGAGGGGCACTTCGTCTAACTTCGCCAACTGCGACCCACTTCGGATTCACTTCGGGCAACTTCCATTTGTAGTTGGTTTTTGCGCCCGAGTCAAAGGACGACAAAGCGTTCTAGCGAAGTTCACCGAGTAGTGTAGTGACCTACTTCGACTTCTTACCGCCCGTCCACACTGCTCGCGAAGTTCCTCGGCGAAGTACTCAGAAAAATTTACCGAAGTGCCCCTCCACACTTCTCACCCCGTTCAGCTTCGGTCCCACTTCGGTCAACTTCGCGAGTAGTGCAGAGGCCGGGTTACGAAGTAGCTGTTACCCGCGACTCTATCAGCGTGAATTCAGTGTTTCACTGATCCCGCGGAAACTATAAATTCCGGGACCAAAAGTACCAAGTAGGTAAAATGTGACTCGTCCATGCCTCCACCCCTGTAGTGGGGTAACTAAGTGCACGAGGCCTTCCACGCAGCACCTCCTCGTACCACGACGGGCAATTTAGTGGCGGAAGCGACTAGAACTCGTGCTAGCAACAATTGCGTTCGACGGCGGACCGCGGGCGCAGTCACGCGACCTAACTAACTTGCGAGTTCCGTACCTACACCATTAAATAAAAATATAATATATAAATATATAGTGGACAGCATCACATACATTGCTCCAATCCCTTAGTAAGTAGCTTATGCACTTGTGATAAGGAAATCAGAAACAACGAAGGTACCACAACACCCAGACCCGAGACAATGTAGAAAACTTATTTTTCTACATTGCCCCGACCGGGGATCGAACCCGGAACCTCAGAGATGGCGGCGCCTTGAAAACCGGCACGCTAACCACTCAACCACGGAGGTCGTCATTAATTGTCTCGAATCTTGGCAAAAATGTATCATAAGAAACGAAATTCATTGCATCTATAAACTACGAGTAAAATATCACTTGGGTGATCCCGTGGGGACTTCAATTGAAAGTCCTAAAATATTTCTTGTCTATGGCATTGTTAACTGTATTTAATAATAATTGGTTTTCAGTAGCCGTAGCCATGATATATTATGGACATCATCTCTTCGATTGCTTTCGCAATGCTTTCCACCTAAAATCAAGATATACAAGAATGACAGTTGTTTGGGCGGAAGACACGTGATGAATTTAGCGATCGTATATGTCATTCTTGTACATTTTTTGAATTTCCTTCGAAAATGTTGCATATCAAAGCTGCAGGTCCTAAAGTCATAATATCTAATTTGCTGAGGATTCAAGTTTTGTTATTATTATTTACCCAAATTAAATACTGAAAGCTCTTGTTAACTAAACTTCCGACAAAAGCATATCCGTTTGAATAAACTATAGGTACCTACCTAGCAAACTAGCTTTTCAGAACATTATAATCAAAGTACTGAACCCAATCAAAGACTGTTTAAATAATTCCAAAGCGCACGATCCACGTGAATTAGCCCTTAAATTGTACAATCAGGCGCGCTGCGTGACCCGCGCCCAGCCGCAATTACCGGGCGGAACTAAATTACAATTTGTTTGGTCTTGCACCGACAACTAACTAGCTATCGACCGCTTTGATTCTTACGCACACCCCTTGTTTTGTTCCCTCTGTTCTAACTTTAAAGAAACTGTAAGCTAGGCATTCTATGCAAAGAAATTACACTCCATACCTATCCTTTTTGTCTAAAGAATACATACTGGTTTACACCGATCTCCAGACTCTAGCAATGTATTTAATCTAATACCTAACCATGTGGGAGCTAGTACTTAGTAGGTAGAGACCACCAGTACCACAGCTATCTACCAGAAATTCTACCGTCATGGCGGAACCAGACTTCGTTATTTGTTATTCGTTATGCGGCTACGCTGTATTTGTCCAAATATGTGTTTATGTGAGCAAACAACAAACATGCTATCCACACTTAGTGCTGTGTGCCAAATATTGCCAATACGTGTCCTTTGAAGTGTGCTAAAAACCGACAAGAGGACGGATAAGCATACTCGTATTTGCTATCGCGCTTATGCGTTATTCGTGCAAATAAAGCAAATATAGACGAATGAACCGCCCACACTTGGTCGTATGCGGCCAAATAAGGCGTATAACGAATAACAAATAACTAACGAAGTCTGGTTCCGGCTTAAGACCGTGATAGCGAAACATTCATGTGTTTTGGTTTGAACTTTGCACTGTATCGAGCGATATTACTGACCATAATGACTTAGGATGTCAAAGACAATTACAATACTGACCAATACTGACCATATTGTTTTAGGATGACGAAGGCATTGCTATGCATCGCATGGCTTAGCATGCTAGATCTATGTAAGACTGTAAAACTCTGAAAAAGTACCCCGTCATTTTGTTTTCATCGTCAGTTTCTGAACTGCGGAAGAAGTCTTGGTTGTGCTGACCCAACATAATGTGGGAAAAGGGCGGTAAAGAAAAGAAGTGTTTTCTTAACTGCCTCCCAGTATCGAAGAATAGACGGGTTTTTTCTAGTTAGTCTGTGATCTCACCTGATAGTAAGTGATGATGCAGCCGAAGGTGTTATCGTACAAACTTGTAAAGGGCTAAGAAAACTCACCCCTAACGGTTTCTACACAGCATCGTACAGGAACGCTAAATCGTTAGGCGGTGCGTCTTTGTTAGTAAGGTGGTAACTAGCCGTAGCCGAAGCCTCCCACCGGACATTTTCACGTCATAAAGCTTACAGCTATAGCTGGTAGGTACCTACTGGTCTATAAATACATATAATCGGGCATTATTATAATCGTCAACAGACACGCGGAAGCAGTGCGTATTTTCCGTCTCGCACATCAAACGGGGCCGCGACTTCCGCCACCCCCCCCGTCTAAATATAGTCGGGAGTGGGGGGGACCCACCGGTCAGACTGACACTCGCCCGGGGGGGTGAGCTAGCCAAATTCGTGTTTATTCTGTCACAACTTCGCTGTAATGCGTATTTTGATTTCGACTGATATAATGCGCACTCTGATTTAGTTTATCGTAGATAGGTACCTATGCTAGTAGCTATTGTTTGTTGTAATAAAGTGATCGAATTACTAATATGGTCCCAATACCAAAGTATAACTCAGACAATTTCAAAATGAAATGCCGATTTTTGTTATGTAATTTTACAGACTTTTATGAAAAGTAAAAACTCTACCACCAAATTCAGGTTCTGAAAGCAGGTTTGCACCGAGAAAAATTGGCAAAGAACTCGGCACTTGTTCTTTACAAAAATGTCATTATACCACTTTAATTATATAGTATGAAACTTTATTACATAATTTTTATGTTATCTCGTGACGAAACGGATGCATATATCCCTATCATTCCAAGAATCCTATCGTATAGTACTTAGGCAACCCTGATTTCTTAGACATTTGTTGCAAAGGTTATACACCGTTTCGAAGCTGTAATAAGTATTTTAGACCAAAATTCATATGGAAATGATCCCTCAATGCGCAATTGAAGGCAGCTGGCTAGTCCTGGAACACCCCATGTATCGGGATGAAAGAATGTAGCCTTTTCCAACCATTCGGCTTCGAGGTTTCGGATATGGCTAGTTACCACCCTAGCCACGGAATACCATCATAGTACCTCCCTATAGTAGCAAAGACGCACCGCCAAGCGATTAAGCGTTCCGGCGCTATGAAGAAACGGTGTGCGAAGGGGCTAAGTAACGCCTACTTAGCTTCTTCGCCCCTTCGCACGGCTTGGGCTAGTAAGCGTAAGCGTATCGTTATGACGCTACGCATAACAATATGACAATTACGCCTCCTACGATTCGCTGCAACACCGCTTCGTCTGCGGACATACTTGTAAATGTTCGTGCTCGTACTGCTTTCGTTGTACGCGAGGATTACGCTACGCTTACGCTTACGAGCCGTGTGCGAGGGCGCTAATAGCTCCCAAGTTCATAGGAACTCGGCTACATCATTAGTTTTCTGTAGGTAAGATCACAATCAAATACTAACTTGTCGTGCTCAAAAAAATCAACATTGATAAGCCTTTTAACCACGAGACCATCGCGGTTAGGTACTATCAGAGTTAAACCATAAATAGCCTTTGTTTTTATCTATTGTTATTGGTTGTTTTTCTGTTTTAAACGGCGACGCCGAGTCGCTCGCGTAAACAAAATAATTAGGAATCTATTTATTCACGGCGAAATGCGGACAATTCGAAAAATAACTATTATGTAACTTGACATTTGAATATCGCTTTGTTATCAATGAAAAATATTGTATCCATTGAACATTTCCAGATCTCGCGAATTATTTTTATCGCGTAGGTAACAGGAGTGGGAAGGTGGTAAGTAGGCGTAATGTATCCACGAAAGTGGCTAAGCAGATACAGCGACCTTTCAGTTTTCAATGATGTCACATGTTTCTCTTACGTATAGATAAACGTTATAGGCAGGGTGCTGGAATAGCGAATAAGTATAGATATTTCAAACCACGAAGGCGCGCCCCACTCTGATCAACTACGACTGAAAGGCGTAGAAGCCGTATTTAAGCGATCTTTAGTGAAGTTTTGTTTTAAAACTATAAAGACAATTACTTTTAAATTAATACGTCATATATTTTGGGTCTTTAATCTAAAATCGTTGTGAAGCAGAAACACGATTGGATAAAATTTTCTCGATAGAAAATTCTCCCAAAAGATGCTCCATAATCTCAGTTTTTCTTCTTTTTCCCCGAAACTACAATGGGTGTAATTTTTGTTTTAATGTGTCGGTAATAATAATATCTGAAAACGTTGAGAAACAGATTTTTGATAACTGGCTTAGTTTTAGAGAAATTAAGTAAAAGGTAGTTTTTCTGTTATATTCTTCCGCGACGCTGCATGTCGCACCCATCAACGCATTCTTGAGAGTGACAAAGACAAAAATAAATCCCAGCAAAAACATTTTCATGTAAAATGTTGCCAAGACGAGAACATGTGGCTCACACTATCAAAAAGTTATCAGATCTCATGTAGAGCAAGACTTCTAACTCTACACGCCCTAACTCTATAAATCCTAACTTTATAAACTCTACACTTTAGTCAAAATATATTATGTCTTGGCTGTTTCGGTACCGTCACATGGGCGTAAAGTGAAGCATTTATTCACTGTTCAGTACTTTTCTAATAGAGTTTTGCAAGTGGCATAATGGACCATGCAAAATTCAAGAAATTTCACATTAAAATTAAATGGTTTCACCATTGTTATGGGAAAAAACTTCCATTTATTAAAAATATCCTCTAAAGCAAAGTAACACACTTTTGCAAAGTGTGATGAAGTATTTGAAACCAATGCAGTTAGTAAAACCTAAGTGCAGTTTCTGAGGAGACTCAATACCTATCTAATAAATAATCGTTACTACAGAAACTAGGTATTGTATATCAGAAAAGTACAAAGTCAGTAAATAATATTTTTACTTTACACCCATGTGACAGTAACGAAACAGCCAAGACATAATATATTTTGACTAAAGTGTAGAGTTTATAAAGTTAGGATTTATAGAGTTAGGGCGTGTAGAGTTAGAAGTCTTGCTCTACATGAGATCTGATAACTTTTTGATAGTGTGAGCCACATGTTCTCGTCTTGGCAACATTTTACATGAAAATGTTTTTGCTGGGATTTCACTTCTTTTTGTAAGTTGTTTACGACTATATTTTTTATTTGGTTAATTTCCTTTTCTTTGATGTATTTCTTGAATATCATTGCAAGGTGGATATTTGTCCGAATCAAGTATCCCCCCCCCCTCTATCATTTAAATGAGGGAACCCTCCTTGGTTCACCTAGTTTATTTTTTCCTTATTTGTAGTTTATTACAAAGAGTCCCTATATCAATTTTAAGACCTCTAGCATCAATATTTGCGGTAATTTCATACAAACTTCCATCCCCTATTTTAAGGGGTTGGGGGGTTAAATTTTCAACATTTGGAATTTTTTTGTTGGTTGTGTGCTAATACTAGCTTATATACCAAATTTCAGAAATTAAGTTTTTATTACAATATATATAGCTGCTTGTGCTGACTGACTCACTGATTGATCACCTCTCCTGAACAATTTTGTATGAAAAAAAAAAATTTTACTAACCATTTCGTATAGAGGGGAAAAAATCATTAAGAACAAAAATATGGAGAGAGCTGATGATTGAGGATTTCGAAGACGGGTGAAGAGCACGGAGAGGGTATTGAAGATAAGTGGGGGGTGCTCGACCAAATGTCATTCAAAATGTCATCCAATTGCCAGTGAGATGAAAAAAATTTCAAAATGGCGGATTCAAAATGGCCGCCATTCTAATTTCGCCGATGTCTCGGAAAGTATAAAAGATAGAAGAACGGTTTCTTAATAAGAGTTGATCAGGACCCAAAGGTCTACACGATGAATAGAAAAAAAAATCCAATATGGCGGATTTTTTTTCCATAGAAAATGTAAGGCGAATTTTTAAGGAAATTTTTATGGGCGGGAAGATAGCACGCGGGCCACATGTGGCCCGCGCACCCACGCACCCTACTAGTTAATATATATATAGCTACTTGTGCTGATTGGCCACTGACTGATCACCTCTCCTGAACAATTTTGTATGAAAAATTTTTTTTTCAAGGATCATGTCGTATAGAAAGGAAAAAATCATTAAGAACAAAAATATGGAGAGAGCTGATGATTGAGGATTTCGGAGACAGGTGAAGAGCACGGGGAGGGTATTGAAGATAGGTGGGGGGTGCTCGACCAAATGTCATTTGAAACGTCATCCAATTGCCAGTGAGCTGAAAAAATTTTCAAAATGGCGGATTCAAAATGGCCGCCATTTGAATTTCCTCGCTATCTCGGAAAGTATAAAAGATGGAAGAACGGTTTCTTGAGAAGAGTTGATCAGGACTCAAAGGTCTACGCGATGAACAGAAAAAAAATCCAATATGGCGGATTTAATTTTTTCCATAGAAAATGTATGGCAAATTCGAGACGACGGCGATTCTTATACAGGCGGAAAGACAGCACGCGGGCCACATGTGGCCCGCGCCTCCACGCGCCCTACTAGTACTATATATATAGCTACTCGTGCTGATTCACTGACTGACTGACTGATTATCACCTCTCCTGAACAATTTTGTATGAAAAATTTTTTTTTCACGGATGGGGTCTTATAGAAGAAAATAAATCAATCCGAGGAAAAATACGGAGAGAGCTGATGATTGAGGATTTCGAAGACGGGTGAAGAGCACGGGGAGGATATTAAAGATAGGTGGGGGGTGCTCGACCAAATGTCATTTGAAACGTCACGCAATTGGCAGTGAGCTGAAAAAAAGTTCAAAATGGCGGATTCAAAATGGCGGCCAAATGAATTTCGCCAATATCTCGAAGAGTATAAAAGATGGAAGAATGGTTTCTTGACAAGAAGTGATCAGGACCCGAAGGTCTATTTGATGCATAGAAAAAAAAATCCAATATGGCGGAAAAAAAATTTCCATAGAAAATGTATGGGGAATTTTGAAAGGATTTTTTTATTGGCGGTAAGACAGCACGCGGGCCACGTGTGGCCCGCGCCCCCGCGCGCCCTACTAGTTATTATAATATATATAGCTCGATTACCACTCACTGACTCACTCATTGACATAATTGTTCTCCCAGAAGGAGACGGAAAATGATATAATGATGTATGGGAGATGTGTTCGGGTGCGGGAGTCGAGTAGGGAAAAATTATGACATTTCAGAAAAACAAGATGGCGGCCGACGTGACTTTCGTAACTCTTTTGTTTTCCAACCGATTTCGTTCAAAGTCGCAGCACTCGAGGAAATAAGTAAATGGTTTCTAGAAAAATTGGAAAAATTTGGAAAAACAAGATGGCGGCCGAGCTGTGGCGTTTTAAAATTTTTCATTTTTCGACCCCAAACCGCGGCGCTATAGATTTTAAACAGCGTGGTTGTGGATGTTAATTTTTTCTTGTTTCGCCCACAATCACCCTGAATTTTGAAGAAATGGGAGTAATTTTTTTAAATCCAAGATGGCGGCTGTTCTGGCGGCCAATCAGTGTGATGTACGAAAAAACGCGATTTTGAAATTCGAATTTCTCACAGTTGGCAACATCGGAGCGTTTCGACTTCTACCGGGCGATTGTGTGTATAGACTAGAAGTTTTGAGTGGGGAAAAAAAATTACCCCATTTCTCGGGAAATTTCGAGATTTTCCCCAAAAAGTAAAAAATCGAAAAACGGACTTTTTGCGAAATCCAAGTATGAGCGATCACATGTCTTACTTGTACAAATAACATTTGGGTATTTTTGTCGCCAAGGTCTGGCAACACTGGAATCTATCAAAGTAAAAGTGATTTTCGACATGGTCACTTTTCAGGGGCCATCATGTCGCCTGGGTGCGAGCGAGATGAAAAATTGAAACGTCATCAGGAGCGGTTAATCCTGTAGTTACTGGGAAGAATACGAAACTATGTAAAATATTTATGTGGAATGGGGTGGCGGCCATTTTGTATTTTTTCTTGTTTTTCAAAAATTTTGATCATGTTTTTGAGGCACTGGGCAACATTTCGGAAAGTCGACATGTATGAACCGATTGTATAACTCGACGGGAAGTATCGAAATATAAAAGCAGTGTTGCCACATTTGGGGTAGTTTTCGAGATTTTCCCCAAAATGTTCTCCTGTAAAATTTTGTATGAACAATTTTTTTTTCACTAATGGCTTTGTATAGAAGTCCAGAAATGACTCAGTGAAAAATATGGAGAGAGCTGATGATTGAGGATTTCGGAGACGGGTGAAGGGCCCAGCCAGGGTATTAAAGATAGGTAGGGGGTGCTCGACCAAATGTCATTCGAAACCTCGTGCAATTGCCAATGAGCTGAAAAAATTTTCAAAATGGCGAAAAAAAGATGGCCGCCATACAAATTTCGTCGGTGTCTATCTCAGAAAGTATGAAAGATGGAAAAGTGGTTTCTTAGCACAAGATGATCACGACGTGAAGGTTTATCTATTGGAAGAAAAAAAATTCAAAATGGCGGAATTTTTTTTTTCTTACTAAATTGTATGGCGATTGGGAGCTATAAGGAAATTGACTTTGTTCTCCTAGAAGAAGACATAAAACGATAAAATTATGTATGGGAGACGTGTTTAAGGAGCACACCACGGCTGTGCCCGCGAAATTCAAATTTTTCGTGGTTTTTCACGATTCACGATTTTTAAGCTAATAAGACATAATAGGCTTATGGCCGTCAAATTGCGATAATCCCAATATCTTCTTTACGTGTTTATATAAAAATCTCTGCTCGAAAGTGTCGAGTTAAAGAAATTAGTCCAAGATTTGCGAGTTACTCACATAAAACTCGATACTCGGACTAATTTCCTAGGATACACATTTTTATGCAAACATTTTGATATAATCATGTAAAGATGATACTGTCATTCTCGCAAATTGATTGCCATAAGCCTATCATGTCTAATTAGCGTACAAATTGCAAAATACCACGAAAATTTTGAATTTCGCGGGCAGACCCGTTGATTTCACGTTAAGTGCGGGAGTAGAGTAGGAAAAAATTATGACATTTCAGAAAAACAAGATGGCGGCCGACGCGACTTTCGTAACTCTTTTGTTTTCCAACCGATTTCGTTCAAACTCGCGGTACTCGAGGATTTGAGTAAATGGTTTTTAGAAAAAGAAGAAAAATTTGGAAAAACAAGATGGCGGCCGAGTAGTAGTGTTTTCAAATTTTTCATTGTTCTACTTCAAACCGGGACGGGTAAATTCAAATTTGTTACAGTTGGCAACATCAGAACATTTGGACGTTTATGGGGTGATCGTGCGTACTCGGGGTGTAAATTGGTGAAAAAAAATATACCCTTTTTTCCGGGACAAATCGAAATACGCACTTTTTGCAAAATCCAAGTATGAGCGAGCACGGAAATCGCTCCAAGCACTTACGCGGTCCGCTTTAGCGGGCCGCGCCCCCACGCGAAAAACTAGTTACTATATATATAGCTGCTTGTGCTGATTCACTCACTGACTCATTGATCACCTCTCCTGAACAATTTTGTATGAAAAATTTTTTTTTCAATTACCATTTCGTATAGAAGAGAAAAATTCATTCGGAGGAAAAATACGGAGAGAGCTGATGATTGAGGATTTCGGAGACGGGTGAAGAGCACAGCCAAGGTATTGGAGATAGGTGGGGGGTGCTCGACCAAATGTCACTCGAAACGTCATCCAATTGGCAGTTAGCGGAAAAAAAATTCAAAATGGCGGAAAAAAGATGGCCGCCATACAAACTTCATCGGCGTTCATCTCGAAAAGTATAAAAGTTGGAAGAGTGGTTTCTTGGCGAGAAATGATCAGGACCCGAAGGTCTATTCGATGGATAGAAAAAAAAATCAAAATGGCGGAATTTAGTTTTCCATAGAAAATGTATGGGGAATATTGAAGAGACTACGAGTTGTAAAACTATGCCACTATATAGTGCTTTGATGCGAATTTTTGGATGACTACCAGAGAAAAATATGGAATGAGGTGATGATTGAGGATTTTAAAGACAGTCAAGGAGCATGGACAAGGTATTATTGTTAGGTGGCGACTGCTGAAACAAAAAATACTCGGAACTTCAGGCAATTGGCAGTGAGCTGAAAAAAACCAAAATGGCCGCCATACAAATTTCGTGTTGTTCTATCTCGGAAAGTATGAAAGATAAGAGAGTGGTTTCTTAGCAAGAGGTGATCAGGATCTCAAGTTCTACGGGATGCATGGAAAATAATTGACTGTGGCGGAATTTATCTTTCTATGAAAAATGTACATACTATGAGAAGAGAAAATGGTCTAGGATTTGGATGATGATTGAGGAGCACTGTCATGGTTTTAAAGATAGTTAAGGGCTGTTCGAACAAAAAATACGCTGAACCTCATCCGATGAGGTTCAGTGTATTTTTTTCTTCGAACTGCCCGTAACTATCTTTAAAACCATGACAGTGCTCCTCGGTAATTTATTCAGCTCACTGCCAATCGGATTCCAATGGGCGATGGAGATGACGGCGATACCTTTATGGGCGGGAAGTCTGCACGCGGGCCACCTCTCCTGAACAATTTTGTATGAAAAATTTTTTTTTCACGAATGGGGTCTTATAGAAGAAAAAAATTAAATTTGAAGAAAAATACGGAGAGAGCTGATGATTGAGGATTTAGAAGACAGGTGAAGAGCACAGCCAGGGTATTGGAGATAGGTGGGGGGTGCTCGACCAAATGTCATTCGAAACGTCATCCAATTGGCAGTTAGCTGAAAAAAAGTTCAAAATGGCGGATTCAAAATGGCCGCCATTCGAAATTCGTCGATATCTCGGAAAGTATAAAAGATGGAAGAATGGTTTCTTGACAAGAAGTAATCAGGACCCGAAGGTCTACGCGATGAATAGAAAAAAAAACAAAATGGCGGAATTTATTTTTCAGTAGAAAATTTATGGGAAAAGATGACTGAGGGTTGCAATACTTTTATAGGCGGGAAGACAGCCCGCGGGCCACATGTGGCCCGCGCACCCACGCGCCCTACTAGTTACTATATATATAGCTACTCGTGCTGATTCACTCACTGACTCATTGATCACCTCTCCTGAACAATTTTGTATGAAAAATTTTTTTTTTAATGACCATTTCGTATAGAAGAGAAAAATTCATTAAGAACAAAAATACGGAGAGAGCTGATGATTGAGGATTTCGAAAACGGGTAAAGAGCACAGCGAAAGTATTGAAGATAGGTGGGGGGTGCTCGACCAAATGTCATTTGAAACGTCATGCAATTGGCAGTGAGCTGAAAAAAAATTCAAAATGGCGGATTCAAAATGGCCGCCATTGGAATTTCGTCGATATCTCGGAAAGTATAAAAGATGGAAGAACGGTTTCTGGACAAGAGTTGATCAAGACCCAAAGGTCTATTCGATGGATAGAAAAATAAATCCAATATGGCGGAAAAAATTTTTACCATAGAAAATGTATGGGGAATTTTATGAGACTAAATGTTGGTAACTATGCAAGATTTTGATGCGGTTTTTCGGAGAATTACTAGAGAAAAATATGAAATGAAATGATGATTGAGGGTTTTGAAGACAGTCGAGGAGCATGGGCAAGGTATTATAGTTAGGTGGGGACTGCTGAAACAAAAATTACTTGGAACGTCATGCAATTGGCATTGAGCTGAAAAAAAATTAAAATGGCGGATTCAAGATGGCCGCCATACAGATTTCGTGTTGTTCTATCTCGGAAAGTATAAAAGATAAGAGAGCGGTTTCTTAGCAAGAGGTGATCAGGATCTCAAATTTAACGGGATGCATGGAAAATAATTCACTGTGGCGGAATATATCTTTCCATGGAAAATGTACATACTATGAGAAAAGATAATGATCTAGGATTTGGATGATGATTGAAGAGCACTGTCATGGTTTTAAAGATAGTTAAGGGCTGTTCGAAAAAAAAATACGCTGAACCTCATCCGATGAGGTTCAGCGTATTTTTTTCTTCGCACTGCCCTTAACTATCTTTAAAACCATGACAGTGCTCCTTGGTAATTTTTTCAGCTCACTGCCAATGGGATTCCAATGGGCGATGGAGATGATGGCGATACCTTTATGGGCCGGAAGACTACACGCGGGCCACACGTGGCCCGCGCACACACGCGCCCTACTAGTTACTATATATATAGCTGCTTGTGCTGATTCACTCACTGACTCATTGATCACCTCTCCTGAACAATTTTGTATGAAAAATTTTTTTTTCAATGACCATTCCGTATAGAAGGGAAAAAATCATTAAGAACAAAAATATGGAGAGAGCTGATGATTGAGGATTTCGAAGACGAGTGAAGAGCACAGCCAAGGGTATTAAAGATAGGTGGGAGGTGCTCGACCAAATGTCATTCGAAATGTCATCCAACTGCCAGTAAGCTGAAAAAAAATTCAAAATGGCGGATTCAAAATGGCCGCCATACGAATTTCGCCGATATCTTGGAAAGTATAAAAGATGGAAGAATGGTTTCGTGACAAAAAGTGATCAGGACCCGAAGGTCTATTTGATAGATAGAAAAAAAATCAAAATGGCGGAATATATTTTTCCATAGAAAATGTATGGGGAATGTTGAAGAGACTAACAGTTGGTAATTATGCAAGGTTGTGATGCGGTTTTTCGGAGATTTACTAGAGAAAAATATGGAGAGAGCTGATGATTGAGGATTTCGGAGACGGGTGAAGAGCACAGCCAGGGTATCGAAGATAGGTGGGGGGTGCTCGACCAAATGTAACTCGAAACGTCATACAATTGGCAGTTAGCTGAAAAAAAATTCAAAATGGCGGATTCAAGATGGCCGCCATACAAATTTCCTGTTTTTCTATCTCGGAAAGTATAAAAGATAAGAGAGTGGTTTCTTTGCAAGACGTGATTAGAATCTCAAGGTCTACGGGATGAATCAAAAAAATTCAAAGTGGTTGAATTTATTTTTCCATGGAAAATGTGAATGGTACAATAAACAAGGCCTATGAAAAACTATGAAAAGTATGAGAAGAGATGATGGTCTACATTTGGATGATGATTGAGGAGCACGGTCATGGATTTATAGATAGTTAAGGGCTGTTTCAATAAAAAATACACTGAACCTCATTGGATGAGGTTCAGTGTATTTTTTTATTCAAACAGCCCTTAACTATCTTTAAATCCATGACCGTGCTCCGAGGTAATTCTTTTAGCCCACTGCCAATCGGATTCCAATTGGCGATGGAGATGACGGCGATTCTTTTATAGGAGAGAAGACAGCCCGCGGGCCACATGTGGCCCGCGCTCCCACGCGCCCTACTAGTTATACCTATATACTTATGGGAAACCCCATACAAACTTCCAACCCCCTAATTTTATGGATGTGGGGTGATTAACTAAAAATCCTGAAACACGTATTTAATTGTTTATTACAAAGAGTCCCTATATCAATTTTGAGACCTCTAGCATCAATATTTGCGGTAATTTCATACAAACTTCCATCCCCTATTTTAAGGGGTTGGGGGGTTAAATTTCCAACTTTTGGAATTTTTTTGTTGGTTGTGTGCTAATACTAGCTTATATACCAAATTTCAGAAATTAAGTTTTTATTATACCTATATACTTATGGGAAACCCCATACGAACTTCCAACCCCCTAATTTTATGGATGTGGGGTGATTAACTAAAAATCCTGAAACACGTATTTAATTGTTTATTACAAAGAGTCCCTATATCAATTTTGAGACCTCTAGCATCAATATTTGCGGTAATTTCATACAAACTTCCATCCCCTATTTTAAGGGGTTGGGGGGTTAAATTTCCAACTTTTGGAATTTTTTTGTTGGTTGTGTGCTAATACTAGCTTATATACCAAATTTCAGCTTTCTAGGTCTTCAGGAAGTACCTAGGAATTTTGATGATCATCAGTGAGTCAGTCAGTCAGTCAGTCAGTCAGTGACGAAATTTGGGTTTTTTAGACGTCAATAAAATCTAAAGTATAAGACCTATAAAATTGAAACTTTATAGGTTTAATAAGTTCACTGGCGACATCATTTTCCGAGAATTTTGATTATCTGAAATAATTCAGGCCTAAGTTATAAGGGTTTAAAAATACGGCGAAACACTTCGAGAAAAGATAGGTAGTGCCCTCGCGCTTCGCTTGGCTCGTCTTGGCGGGGACACTACCGTGTCCCCAGATTCAATAAATCCCCTGAAGCCTCGGTGCCAAATAGACGCCGCTCTAGCCACACGACTTTTCGATGCGATAGTTTGAATGGAAATGGTACGTAAATGTACCTAATTCAAAAATGTATAAAATGCGAGGAAGTCACGGGATCAATTCCGTTCCATTTTCATTCCATCCTTCGTATCTACCTAATGATATTATTATCTACTAGCAGAGCCCGCGGACTCCGTTCCGCGTTAGAAATATTTTTGTCCCGGCCCGTTTTTCCCGCGTAATACCCACACTCCACAGTCCCTTCCACCACAGCGCTGAATGCGACGTAATCATATATAGATACCTACTGCCTATACTTATACTTACCTACCTATCGCCACGCAACAGCCGCGCCGGGGCAGCGCGACCCATTGAGATACTATTTACTAAATGGCGCGACCGCACCTTCTTATTTCGCTAATATCTTTGAAGATATTTGTTTAAACTGTATAGAATAAAGGGCACAAATATTCTACATTAAATTTCCATTCTAAAAACATATTTACAAAGATATAAATTAATACCATATGGGCTAATACCACAATTTTAACAGTAAAAGCAGTTTTTGTGAGTTACCCGTAGGAGATAGGCATATGACATCGCGAACTTTTTTACAGATTTTGATACGTTCTTTAATATTGTAGAACATTATTTTGTTCTATCCTCAATAGTTTCCACAGCGCACGCGATGAAAGCAATTTTTTACGACTTGGATTACATTATTCAAGTTTAAGTAAAGATGCGTAATTAATTTTGAAAATTGTTATAGCCTATGACACTTCACAATAACGTAGCTTTCTATTGGTGAAAGAATTTTGAAAATCGGTTCAGTAGATCCAGAGATTACCCCTTACAACGTCACAAACTCACAAACATCGTTACGCTACCTCTTTATAATATTAGTATAGATTAAAAATCATTGATCGTATCATAAAATCTATGTCAAAGGGCTGTAGCTGCTAAGCCATATAGGAAATTAAAAAAATCCCAAACTGGCTCATACTGAGGATTGAACCCGCGACCTCTCGTCACTCGTCTCAATTCACGCGTCAATGGACTTATCTTACACCTCCCTTTCCCTCCCAGAACTTCCCCCTCATACTCTCGAAGAAGGCTGTATGTAGTGCAAATCAAACGGGACAACATCGATTCACTGACAATAGACCGGCTGTCGAGCGTGAAAACTGGCGTGCTTCGAATACTTCGTTAAAAAATACGGCAATTTTCCTTTGTAACTCATTCATCGCTGGGATATAAAAGAGATTATAACATTGAAGGCTCATAATATCAGCAATGGAACATAACTTTGTGAAAATGGCTTGTGGCTTTTAATTTGCTACTTATAGGAATGTCGCGTAGCTACACCCGGATTTTCTTTGAAAGCCCTTCATGCAAACAAGGATAAAGGGACATTCAGATTTCAGACGCTAGGTTATACTTAGCTGGTTTTAATATGTAGGGTGTTTTGTTAAACAAATGCCGGTGGGGTCCGCTTCACCCCAGACCTCATAACCCCGGGCAATGACGGAGGGTTAATGACTGGGGGGTGTGGATAAATAATTGAGCTTTAGTGTTTATATTTTGCAGACATCGTATTAATAGCAGTAATTGCCTAATACTTAAGTAAATTCGTATAGCTAGGTACTATTATGGGGTATATTTCCCATTGAAATTAAAGTCATTTAGTGATGCCTATAATATATATATCCTATACCTTTAAACGAGCAATTCTTGTATATATATTTCTATATAATCTGGATCTCGGCAACGGCTCCAACGATTTTCATGAAATTTAGTATACAGGGGGTTTTGGGGGCGATAAATCGATCTAGCTAGGATTCATTTTTATAAGATGTCGAATTTACCAAAAAAATAATAAAATATGATTTCTGCTGCCATCTATTAGCCAGTAGTTAAACTACGACTGAACGGCGTAGAAGCCGTATTTAAGCGATCTTTAGTGAAGTTTTGTTTTAAAACTATAAAGACAATTACTTTTAAATTAATACGTCATGTATTTTGGGTCTTTAATCTAAAATCTTTGTGAAGCAGAAACACGATTGGATAAAATTTTCTCGATAGAAAATTCTCCCAAAAGATGCTCCATAATCTCAGTTTTTCTTCTTTTTCCCCGAAAGTACAATGGGTGTAATTTTTGTTTTAATGTGTCGGTAATAATAATATCTGAAAACGTTGAGAAACAGATTTTTGATAACTGGCTTAGTTTTAGAGAAATTAGGTAAAAGGTAGTTTTTCTGTTATATTCTTCCGCGACGCTGTTCACACCCATGTCGCACCCATCAACGCATTCGTGAGAGTGACAAAGACAAAAATAAATTCAATAAATCCCCTGAAGCCTCGGTGCCAAACAGACGCCGCTCTAGCCACACGACTCTTCGATGCGATAGTTTGAATGGAAATGGTACGTAAACGTAATTCAAAAATGTATAAATGCGAGGAAGTCACGGGATCAATTCCGTTCCATTTTCATTCTATCCTTCGTATCTAATTATATTATTATCTATTAAAAATCATTGATCATATCATAAAACCTTTGTCAAATGGCTGTAGCTGCTAAGCCATATAGGAAATTAAAAAAATCCCAAACTGGCTCATGCTGAGGATTGAACCCGCGACCTCTCGTCACTCGTGTCAATTCACGCGTCAATGGACTTATCTTACACCTCCCTTTCCCTCCCGGAACTTCCCCCTCATACTCTCGAAGAAGGCTGTATGTAGTGCAAATCAAACGGGACAACATCGATTCACTGACAATAGACCGGCTGTCGAGCGTGAAAACTGGCGTGCTTCGAATACTTCGTTACAAAATACGGCAATTTTCCTTTGTAACTCATTCATCGCTGGGATATAAAAGAGATTATAACATTGAAGGCTCATAATATCAGCAATGGAACATAGCTTTGTGAAAATGGCTTGTGGCTTTTAATTTGCTACTTATATATAGGAATGTCGCGTAGCTACACCCGGATTTTCTTTGAAAGCCCTTCATGCAAACAAGGATAAAGGGACATTCAGATTTCAGACGCTAGGTTATACTTAGCTGGTTTTAATATGTAGGGTGTTTTGTTAAACAAATGCCGGTGGGGTCCGCTTCACCCCAGACCTCATAACCCCGGGCAATGACGGAGGGTTAATGACTGGGGGTGTGGATTAATAATTGAGCTTTAGTGTTTATACTTTGCAGACATCGTATTAATAGCAGTAATTGCCTAATACTTAAGTAAATTCGTATAGCTAGGTACTATTATGGGGTATATTTCCCATTGAAATTAAAGTCATTTAGTGATGCCTATCATATATATATTATAGCTTTAAACGAGCAATTCTTGTATATATGTATATATATTTCTATATAATCGGAATCTCGGAAACGGCTCGAACGATTTTCATGAAATTTAGTATACATGGGGTTTTGGGGGCGATAAATCGATCTAGCTAGGATTCATTTTTAGAAAATGTTGAATTTACCAAAAAAAATGACCCCTGCTGCCATCTATTGGTGGGTAGATAAACTACCGAGCAAAGGTCGGTCACCCAGATATTTGATTTACATAATAATTATGAACGCAATCCTGCAATCCTAAACATATTGTCATGTTAACTGCGTACGTATTAAAAGCGTGATTAAAAGTGGTGATAAAATAAGGAAGTGAAAACTTTGGCACGGCTTCTGTTGGGCATTTTTGAAGGGAAGATGGGAAAAATCATTGAATTCGCGACACCGTTACCGAAAACTCTGTGTATACTGTATAGTGTATACCAAAGTAAGTTTGTATAATATTTAGTGTAGTCTTCACTTCTGCCACGGAATACCTACCATTAAAAAATAGATAAAAATAGTAAAGATAGGCCGATCCGAACATAAACCTTCTTCATACAAGCAAACTGTAGCGTCATCTGTCAAAATACCCGCCGGCCGCGAACTACCGCGTGGCCTTATACTGTTGGTACTAATGACTCACATAAACTGGCGACATTTTTTCGCGCGGTCCGCCGCGCCGGGTCTATAGTATAGGTGTCAATGACCATAAAGGAATACCTTGCCTCTGTCGACAATCCCGGAGTGTAGAGACTGTAGAGTCCAGAGATTTTGTTGCATCTTGGTCTTTGATGTTAATGCAGATCTTTCTACGAGTAATAAATAAAATTCTCTCGCCATTCAAAAAAAAATTCAAAATTCAAAATATCTTTATTTCACATAGGCCTAATATACAGGCTCTTGTAATAGGTCAATATGATATTTGTCACATTTGTATGGCGATAACTCTAAGTCGATTCTTTGTTAGTTAAACTCTTCCGAAACGGTTCTGCTGATTATTATGAAATTTTCAGTGTATGATCACTAGTTCTGAGAGCAGATTTTTAACTAGGTATTTTTTATTTTTCTAATGGCTAAATAACGCCCGGCCAGCTAGTACCTAATCCTATAATGGTTTTAAATTTTAACCACAGGATTAAAGTTAACAAAGGCCACGTAGGTCCCAAACGCAGGCGCTATTGGAAGCTTTCTTTGGACAAAATTGAGAGCAGAAGCTATAGAGATAGTAATCTGTAATTAATACGCATCTAGATTCTATGAAAACAATGCGTGGGACGAATCCAACTGTAAATAGCTGTTTTTACTAGTATAGGTATCTTATTTATGTTCAAATTTTAATGAGCTACGAATATCAGAATTCGTGTTAGTTCATTATTATGCGACTCTACTAATGTGGACTACTATGACTCTTGCCTGCGACTTTGTTCTAGAAAGTATAAAATATGTAAGTATGTAAGTTACAGTACCGTACCTACTTGTTGCATGAAAGTTAGATAAATACAATGTAAACTTACTTGATCTTAAATCTTGTATGCAATATCTAAGAACAATTAGAAATTTTACATTCAATCTATGGAACTATGTACCTAAGTTTAGTGAAAATCGGAGTTAGGACCTTCGAGATAGGTAGAAAAGTGACAGCTTGCTCACCAATTCAAGTTAAACTAACTACAAATTCTTAAACATATTAAATTCATAAACATATTATCTAATGCATTTTGACAGACCGTCTTTAAGACCTAAAAATCTTCAGAATCTACCCGCAAACAATAAAAAGCTCTTGGCTCAATAAATCTTTACCCCCCCTCCCCCCTCTCATTAACCCCCTGTCATCGCCCGCGGTCATCTGTCACAGCGCGAGGGAGTGACAGCCGGCGCCCCCACGCTATAGTTAGTTCAACAAAACACCATGGATTTATGTGTAGGAATTTTATACCTATCTACGTACCGCAAGGAACAAGTATTGAATTTTATTTTATTATTCAAAAAAGTATAAAACCCGTGAATAAGAGCAGTGATAGCCAAAACTTTAGCGGTGTTTAGCGGTAAATGAAACCTGCATGACTGAGAGATGCTTAAAGGTATGCAAAGCCTACCAACCCTAACTTAGCCGACGTGGTGGGCTATGGCCAAACCCCTCTCATATACATGAGAATAGAGCCGTGTCCAGTTGAGGGTCAAAAAGTGTTGAGACAGTAACAAATTATTATTGTTTCCAAACACTTAAAGCCGTATCATTTTTCCCAATTTGTACTGCTGCGTATCATTCGTATCATATCCAGTTGATAGGACAACAACCGACTCGGCATGAAACGTATTCTATAGCATATCGGATATGCCTATGCGATTTCTACGTCCGAGCAGCGTATCATCACTACGTATCATCACCCGTTCATAATACGCATCGACGATACATTATATTCTTAACACCTTTTTGTCACACGATTTTAGTTCAATAAAAATAATTACATATTGAATATTTAAAATGAACAATATCTATACCTACGTCATGGATGTTATTAACTCCCTCAAGTCTTTTACTTAAAATCAGAGTTCATCCCCTTAGTAAGTATCGGGATCTAAAAAAAATAGATAAATAGATAGATAGATAAACTCTTTATTGCACACCACAGAAAAAGAATATAAAAAAGAAAGAAATAAATTAAATACAAACAAACTTAGGAGTACAATTTGGCGGCCTTATCGCTACATAGCTAAATACTTAAATAATGGGGACGAAGTCGCTATAGCAATAGTCATGCAAGGGATACAAAGCCAGCGAAATCGCCGCCAAACCAAGCTCGGCCGCACCAAAAACAAAACAACATCGGTCCGGCCAATCATTCGTCAAACGGCCGCTGTAAATCTCGCGGGTGGGTCGCGGGGGCCCGGGGGGTCCGGCGGGGGGTCGCGCGGGTCGGGGGGTTACGTAACATCAGGAAGTGCGGATTAGGAATCAATAGTGCCGTAATGATAGTTGTACGTAATAGATGGTACTGCGCCGAGCGGTGCGCGTTACGATTATTCCGCCGATGAGATTCTTGGGCGGCGCGGTCCGAGCTCCGAACACTTTATGGAGCTTCTTTGCGTTGATGATCTCGCAGTTTACAGGGTTGTATGTTATTTACACTGAAAAAAGGTACTTACTTGCCTCATTGGATCTGTAAAAACTAAGAAAAAATATACTTTTTGCTCATTGTAGGAAATTGACCAAATTAGTTAATGTCGCTAACTAAAACGTAAATATTATGATCTCGAATTTTTAATAATTAAAATAAAACCGGTCAAGTGCGAGTTGGCCTCGCGCACCGAGGTTTCCGTTATCCGTACTACTTACTATAGAAAAAGTAGGTACAACCATAAAAATCACTTTTCTTACCGAACCGCAAACTTTTGCAAACAGAGTTGATTTTATTTTACCCGCCAAAGATACTTAGGTACATTGGAATTGGGGAATGATATTTTGTCGACATTTTGCCCAATACCTAATGGCAATTTATATAAAATATATCATAAATATGGCAATGCAGCCAATGGCAGATCGTTGATGCGAGCATCGACAGGAGTGCGTGCTAACTAAGTACGACTCTACGAGCTTTCACAGCTGTTCAGGTTTCTACCGAAACCACAGATTTTACCGAAACTATCCGAAAACGTTTACGCGAATCATGAGGAGAGTTCCAATTACAGCACCTCGCGATCGTAGGTTTACAATAAGTTTGTGAACAATTCCGATGAAGAAGACTGGCGCTGTAACATACTTACGTTAAACTTGTCAAATTAATTATGCTGCAGATAATTTGAGATTATATAAACCTACCTAAATCTAATTATTAAATATTATATTGACTTATAAAAATAGAAAATGTTTGATTCGACACCTAAGCACGCCATCACGTGGTTTCACGAGAATACAGATGCATCTCCTGTGGCGCAGTAGCAGTATGTCTAAAAACATATTAATACTTTAAGTATGAATAAGCTTAGCTTGGATGAGCTGGAATGTGCGTGGTTTATGTTCGTAGAAATAGAACATCGTGCAAATATCCTCTGGTCGCCGCGTGACAACAGTTCGCAATACAGTACAGCACAGACGTAGACGACTTGACACGAGCTTTCATGCAAGTCTATAGTGTCCGGCGCTGGAGGAAGCGGGGCGGCCTGTGGGCGTGCAGGCTGCACTGCCCTGCCCCGCCCCCCGCCGCCCGCGCTCGCCCCGCTAACACCCCCGCTGTTTATTCTCGGCCGAGTGGCGGGGCGACACCGCCAGTCGCCCGCGTGCCGCGCTATCGACAGCACGCGCGTTCATCTAGCCAAAAACGTAAACACTCGGTGCATCCGTACGCCGCGAGGACGCAAAAAAAAAGGAAAACCTCACCGGAAAAATTTAATTGTACGTCACATCAATACAATGATATCGTCGTAAAAGCGTGTAGTGAAAAGCGACGGGATGTGCGGACAGACGGAGGATGCATCTCGGCTCTCGCATTTCCCGGGGGTGGGAAAATGCAAGGCGCAGGTCGCGGGGAGGGTGCAAGCGATGATGGACATCGTATTGATTTCTATCTGCCGCTCCTCCCTTATTGCAGGGCGCGCCATCGATCGTTGCACCGGCCCTAAATTAACACCCCCGCGGTCAAATCGGTCCTCGGCACCCCGAGACCTGCGATTTATGTTTTCGCGTTGAAGCTCGAGTGGCCGTGCGTGTGGTGTTTGATAAATCACGTCGAATACGTTGTCACGTGGATGTGTTATTATGTAGCTATTGTGCTGGATATTTTTTTCTGTCGTTGCATTAATTATTTATTAATTGACATCTATTAAGCATTAATATTGGTTACCTAAATTACATTTCAATTAGACATTGTATAAATAGTTACGTGCAACTGAACTGTTTGTTTAATTGTGTGGCGCAATTGAGTGCATTTGGTTTGTTATTTGAATAATTGTGAGTTTTTGAGTCAGAATTTTTTATTTGTTTTTTTAGTTGATATTTCCATTTTAATTCAGCAAATGAAAGTGTACATTGATGGGTTTTCTTACATTATGCTATTTTCTCAATCTAATTAAGATTTACAAAATAAATTGTAATTAAAGTGCTGTTTAATAAACTAGTGTAAGTTTAAATAATAGTTACTTATTGGTTAAACTTACCTAAGCCAATACCTACTCAGATTTACTAGGTATGCTATTTCAAATTCCACTAAATAATTACCTATCTACGTAATGTCTTACGTATAAATTACAGTTCGATAAGAAATAAGGCAATAGGCTATTATATTTTGGGTATCACTAGGCAAGATGCACTCAAAACGCGCAAGAACATAAAATTGGAAGAACTTAATCTATACCATAAAAAAAAAAACAATTTAATAACGATAACAATGGTCATCCCATCGCTTTTCACTAATAGCTAGTTAGATAAAGCAACTTGGCTGATGTGTAATTTTAATTATTTTTCATATTAATTAAAGCTTCAAATCCAGTCCCTAAAGTACTATTTCCTTTCAGAACTCTTATCAAACCCATATTCAAAACTGAAGCTTTAAAAAAAGAACACAAAACGAAATACGCTCAAACTGAACGCAAGTCTGCAACGCGACGGTGATAAAAAGAAAACAAAAAATAAGCATCAAAGATTAAATAAAGCGCGGAGAAGTGACAATCGCAAAAGTGGCGACGCTCGGGAGTCGCGTGGAATGCGCGGGAGATTTGTTTAGCGCGCGCGCACGCCCCGACAGCGCCGTGCCGCCCTCCGAGCAGCCGGCCATGGCCACCGAGACGGGTATGTATGGCCACAATCAATCTAAACGATTATCTTCTATATTGCGATCACTGTTATTTGCCTCTATAATATCAAGTTTGTCATTGAACCCTTGTTACAACTATATGTAGCATAAAGAAAGAGCTTGCAGTTTGATTGAGGTAAAATCTGTGTGTAAAATAGATACCTAATCTATGTAGTGTAGAAGTCTATGCAGTAATAATAACTCATAGGTACCTATTGTGTTTTTTATACACTTAATTTAGCATGCGACGGGAATATGGCATATTGTAGAGCAAAAGAAGCATCGATTTGAACATAAAAGTAAATAAGCAGACACTGATCAAAGTGTTTTTTCAAGTACATAGGTATTTTCCTCGACACTTGAAAATTATTCAAAGAAATATACCTATGCCAAGGAAAGATGGTTGCAAAAGTGAAATATCATTTTGATTTACTATGATATCATGCAGTGAATAAACAATGTCAATTGTAATGGCTTTACAGTCCACTTTCTACAAATACTTAAGGCTATTTCCATCACAGATTTCCATGTGTTCATCTCGAGACTTAATAATTTTGCATGTCACAGAAATATGGCACATAGAACTAATGCCGTAGAACATATAGGTAACCAATAAAACTCCAAAAATTATACAAATTAATCTCTTCATCTGTAGAATGCATTAACTTACAATTAATAATTGTAAGTTAATTCATTCTTCAATTACATTACGGTACTGTGTATTTAAAGATTTTTTTTTGCAACCACACGACCGTGCCAAGATTTATATGGATGCTTTCAGGCTTTAGCTTTGATGAATCGTTCAATTCCTGTCTTGAGGTGGAATATTTTGAACATAATAGTTCTATGAAAGAGGGAATCAATTTCCGCTTAACAACAATTAATTTATAAATTTTTATAGTAAATATACTTTTGTCTCGGTGGCTGAGACTGTCAAATTATTACACACGTGTATTGGAAAACGAATGTGTAGGTAATATTACTAACGATATGGCATTAAAAAAGAAAGAGGAGAGAAAAAGGAGGAGAATGATGACTTTCTCAATAAATATTTTTCTAATTTCGCTTTGATGATTTTTGCCTAACCTTTAACCGAAGTTCATGCATTTGGAGCAAATGTAGTAGTTACCACCAGATAAAATTTTGTCCAAACTTATTAAAAGACTACCGAAAAACATGTGAAATGATATCTAAAAGAGATCTTATTATCTAAAATGATAAGTTTTGAGACTTTATAAAGGGTTTTGAATTCGTAGGTTTCATCATTTTATTTTTAAAAAGTTATCAATATTCAAATGTTCATTTTCACGTAGTTACAAGTTAGGCTTAGGCCTAAGCCTAACTTATAAACTCTGAGGACAAGTCAAAATTCTACCATCACTTTCAGAACAAGCCAAAGATCATAATATTTACCAAACGCACAATTATGTTCCAATAGAAGGACGCCTGTTTTTCAAAGGTTATCTAAACGTCCTTCAGCAAAAAAGTCAATGCCTCATAGCAGAAACATATTTGCAAGAGCAATATCTACAATTTTAATGAATTGTTTGGAAAAAAAAAATGACTTTTATGAAGCTGAAAAAAAAGCTGATAAATCCCAATCCAGTATAAGTATTGCTTTGGTATGAAATACTTTAATTAAATACATCGAGCGGAACAATAATTAAAGATTAAAGGTCGTTAAAGAAAATACAAATATGAAAAATAATGAAAAATGCAAAACGGAAGCGAAAATGTCATCGTGATTAAAAAAAGTGAAAATGCGTGAGTCCTCAACGCAATACGCAATTGTTTACCAACAGAATATATATGAGCGTAACCGGCCGTCACTCGTGCCTCGTACGTACATGAGTTCGTTGATATTCACCCCCCCGGGCCCCCAGCCTGCCGGGGTCCTGGGATGAACCTCCAGGACGTGGGGTGAGGTGGCAGTTTAATGACGTCGCTTTTATTTGAAGATTTTGAAAAGAAATATTATTTTCGTATAATCTTTGCCAATTTTAAGATCATTTTTCTTCACACTTATTTTAATTTTTATCATAGTCCTTATTACTTTTTAAGCTTATTATGTTTGTTGTCTATTTCTTTTTTATTTTATCGAAATACAAAAAATCCGTTTGTTATTGACGTTATAGTAATATTATAATAGCTCTCTCTCTCTCTCTGTAGCTTTATTTTATATTTTTGTTTTTCAATTTTATTAAAAATTTTGCTTTACGAGTTTCATTGTAGATAACTGGGTCAAATATTTATATTTATCGCAGTTTAGGGTTAAGTGCATGTACCTACTTTATTCATATTTTTGTTTTTATTTTATAACATTTTTGCTCTACGAATTTCATTTTGGAGCTGTGTGTCAAATATTTTTGATTATCGCAGTTTAGGGTTATTAAATGCATACCTACTCAATTCATAATTTTGTTATTAATTTGAGGAATTGTTTTTCTCTACGAATTCCAGCACTTGTAAAATGAGCCTAAATGAAATAAATCATTTGAATTTGAAGTTGTATTTATAAAACGCTTCTCAAAATGTGTGTGCTTTTGCGCTAGTTACGCCATCTATCGGCGTCTATCCAAGAACTAGTATTAATCCAATATAGATTGGTAATACATATTTTCAATTTCATAACTGCACAGAAACTTTATATTTTGATAATTTCTTCATTCCATTTAACATTTTCATCTGGAACATTACAATTTTATTGTAATAAAATCCCTTTTCGCTACGTCTTAAGACTGCCTATCCACCGTACAGTGACTTTTAAAAAAGTTTTTTAAAACATTAAAGACTAGCATAGCATGACCAATCCAACAAAGTAGGTACACGTACCTTTTCGGGATAATTCCGATTGAGTATAAATTATTTATACCCAACGATTACAATTTCAGAAATGTTGCCATGAATTTATTTCGAGAGAGATTTCGCATGCGGTCGAATAAACTACACGAAAGGTCATCGCCACACATTGTAATGCAAAGGTGACACTATGCTACTCTTGTAATGAAAACTTTATGCTGACTCAAGTAAGCACCCCCGTCGCAAACAGAAGGGTTAAATTAAAAGTAAGATTTTTATACAAACGTTACGTATCATTTGCCTGAATCACCGTATTTGTATCGCCAACGCGTATAACTATAATTATCGCAAATTTTTATATAGACGTCTGGTGATACGCAGTAATGATACGCGGTCTCGATACTTCGTCTTGATACGCAATTTCGGGTGTTTTTTCGATAGTAACGGAAAATGTGTAAAAGTCACGAATTAGAACTAAGGATACACAGTGTCATGGTAAATTAGGTACGAGGTGTGTACGATGGATGAGTAAACTTATAATTTGTATTATTATACCATGCAGAAAATCATGACTTCAAGAACTAGGTACGATATAGTCAGGGGGCCGATTCACGCAGCGTAGACTGATGTGAATCAAGAAATAAATAAAAAATTTGACGACCGAATGGATGGCGTAGCGGTAGCGAACCTGACATCTGCATCGGAGGTCGTGGGTTCGATTCCCACTATTGGAGATGTTTGTGTGATGAGCATGGATGTTTTGCAGTGTCTGGGTGTTTTTCAATTTATCCTATAAGTACCTTTAAACGAGCAATTCTTGTATAAATATATTTCTTTATAATCTGGATCTCGGAAACGGCTCAAACGATTTTCATCAAATTAAGTATACAGGGGGTTTTGGGGTCGATAAATCGATCTAGCTAGGATTTATTTTTAGTAAGTAAATGTCGAAATTACCAAAAAAAATATGACTCCCGCTGCTATCTATCGGCTGGTAGTAAAATTACCGAGCGAAGCTCGGTTACCCATATATTTATATTTATCAGTTATCTAGGCCATAACACAAGCTATCGCTTACTCTGAGGCTAGATTGCAATGTGTGCAATGTCCTGATATAAATATTGCGGTGCGTCTTTGCTAGTAGAACGAACTAGCCTCTACCAAAGCTTACCACAAAAACAGAGCTTATAAGAGCCAACTCTTAAGAGGCTCGTGGCGGGAATCGAGCCCGCAACCTCCTACTCGAACCCAAGCACAGACCACTGCTCCAGGGATCATCAATTTTATAAGCCATAAATACCTAACAGTAGCGAAGCTTCGTTCTGGAATCTGGATCAAATGTTGGATGGATGAATGTGTTATTCGCACGACGGGATGGATGCTTCAAGGCACGATTTCATTTTTAACTGTCTGCTAAGCATTTTTTCTATTTTTAGGGTTCCGTACCAAAATAGTAACAAGTATAATAGATATAATTAAAAAATTAAAAACACGACTGCCCTGTGCTAATACGACTTTTTCCAAAAAATTTTACTCGGAATATATTATGTCTAAATCTACAATTAAGCCGTTTAGAAGATATGATGGAATAAATAAACTCACATACATACATGAACCCTAAAAACATTACACTCCTTTTTTTGGACAGTCGTGTAAAAATGGAACTTTTCCAACTGTTAAAAAAGCTGGGGATAGTAATTGTATGCATTACAAACAAAAAATCGGAAATTGTTTTTAGTTTATTTAATTTAAAATGGGAGATAATTCGAAGGTTTTAAATTTTAAAGAACAATATAACAGTTTTTTATTCATTTTTGTGCCCTAATATAGTAATTGATTTATCGTGCAAATACAAATACTGTACCTACCTATCCATCCTAACGTGTTTTTAAGATCTTAGCTAAAACGTTTAGGTAGGTATGTCATGTTACATGTACCTAAGCAATTCTTTGGCCAATTTGCTTCCTCACCATTAGTCTATACTTATACCTAATTCAGGTAGGTTATAGATCCTGGCCAAGCCAATTTAATACTTATTTAAAGCTTGGAAACAAAAAGTTCACATTCAACTTTACCTTGCGACTCTTAATTCCAATCAGCTCAATATTGGGCTTACAAAATATCTTTGAACGTGAATGCCTTAGACTCTAAGGCTTAGAGGTAGTTTTCCTATTCAGTGTTCCTACTAGGCTTTTTACAGCATTAAATTAATTTGATACCGATATTCTTCCGTCAAGCAGTAGTATAACTATGGTTAGGTTTGGCGAAATTACAAGGCTTTAAGAGATTTAAGAACAAAATGTCTCAAAATGACGAGTGTGAAATCCAGTGCGTCATCTCACATTTGCATTGCATCCAACACGGACAGGCGCATCACTGCTCATCGGGAGGACTGCTTGCATTGTTTGCAATAAGAAAATCTCTAGTTCTAAGTGCTGTTTCAGCAGCTTTGATGTATCGAGCTTTCTGGCTATTTTTTGTTAATGATATTCTGACACAAAGCAATTGTTCGTAACAGCTCGGTTGCACGCAGGCGGCGGCGCGGGCGAGCAGCAGTACTCGCTGCGCTGGAACGACTTCCACTCGGCGATGGTGTCGTCATTCCGGCGCCTGCGCGACGAGGAGGACTTCGTTGACGTCACGCTGGCCTGCGCCGGCGCCACTTTCACTGCGCACAAGGTATGTCGTCACTTGACGATAGCGTCGTCGGGATTTTATTAATCTCCTTTTCGGGTTGAAAATAAATCATCTTCGTCTTCCTACCCTTCTGACAAACATACAGAAACAAATCTAGATCGCTATTTTTAATCACGACAGACATCTTGTCCATATACGTTTTTCACGTATACGTTTTTTGTTCACGGTATACTGAGATCCAACGAGAATTTATCGCAGCCGACCGCAGCAGCAATGGGGTTCGATATTACGACTGCAGTGACATGACGCTCTGGCGTGTCATAACACGTAACACGGCGACACTCCGTCTGTTGCTCCGACATGGCGTAGGTTACGAACCCGTATTTTAACACTTAAAAAAGTTCAAAAGGATACAATAGGACTTAGGAGTAGGCTAGGTCCAGCTGGCTCCCCCACTTTAGGCCCTAAACAATAACTGCTTATAAGATTAGATGCTGTGCCTAAACCTACCTAATGACTTAGGCACATTATAGAGCACCAGGGCCCCATTAACAGGAATGCTTGTTCCAAAGGTGGTGCTATCAGCCTGCAGTCCGTACTTCCGAAGGTTACTGAAAGCCAACCCGTGCCAGCATCCCATCGTCATTCTGCGAGATGTACACGACAAGGACATGGAAAGCTTACTAAGGTAATACCTACCTATAACTCTGACAACTAGATGACTTTTTTACTTTTTTTCTTTCGGAGGGTAAATCCTCATGGACACCTTTTCGGTAAAGCCGAACTCTAACTGACTCAACGACAGTCTCCGATGTAGCCGTGTGCCTACAATTAAGTCTAAACACGGAAACATGATGAACATTTCCTTCAAAAGTTTGTTCCTCCTCATGTTTATAGGATGTCTTCTATAATACGAGTATATTTCATGTAGATCGAGCAAGAGGATATTACGAGTATTAGAGGTGAAAGAAAACATTATGAGGAACCCCGAGAGTTCTCCATTTTATGTTCTAAAAAGTTTCCACCTACCTGTACCCATCTAGGCCAGTGGTGGACTCTTAGAACCAACCAAACACCTCTGTCTGCAAACCATTGAAAAGACGACATACGAGAAAGACACCAGATGTAAAGTGATAGGTAAGCCTGCCCATGTCAGATACAGCGCGTCCAAAACATTGTAACGTCATTCGACGTACCGCACTGTGCTCATCATCCTGTATGACACTCGCTGTTAAATCTCATGTCATCGCCGGCTTCAGTTTTCTTCAAACGAATAACAGCCTTTCGCAACTGCTTCACGACAGACGCCGGTGGCACCCATTCGGTGGACATTCCTTTAGCAACATCTTCACGATTCCATTTCCCTCAGGTTCATGTACCAGGGCGAGGTGCACATCGGGCAAGAACAGTTAAAAGAGTTCCTAAGAGCGGCACAGCTTCTGCAAGTACGCGGGCTGACGGACGTTCCGCCGCCCGCGCCTTTGCCCACTCTCGACCAGAAGGCTTCCCCAGTAAGCGTAACTATTGAACTTGTATAACTTTTGTACTTGTTAACTTGTAATTAGAGAAATAGAGTTTGGAATCTGCAACCATAACCACACGACACGAGATATTTCGATTCGATTCGCTCAAATGGAACGAAATTGAAAAGTGTAGAGTCCATTCGCTTTCATTTTGTCGCGTGGTCGGTTACGGCCTCGGTATTCTCGAAGGACATCAAACCAAGCCGACCGTGGCATGTATCTACTAGTAACGACAAATTCTACAGCGACTTTATGAGAAATGAGAATAAATATGATCGCTAAACTCGTCACGTGACCTGAGCGCAGGCAACTGCCATCCTCATTTATTACATATAGGTACATGATACATAAAGCGTTTTACGAGGATGAGGTTTAAAAATTCTAAAGATAATAATGCGACTTCGTTTAATCCGAAATGTTTTTTTTTTTCCACATACCCAACCCAACATACTCAACGTAGCAGGCGCTATGATGTGTCATAAATCATAATATGGGTATTTCTTATGAAATTTCAAAATTTGATTCCCGAGCCATTAGTGCCGAGTCATATGCATTAACTACATAAGTCTTTTTTTATTTGAATGTACGCTGTCTATACCGATATTGTTTAAACATAAAACGTATTACCTCTAAAAGAAAAAATATATGTAATGAAATGAGTGACATTTCATTCATTTGAATTTGCCGCGCTTCGCGTATCAGCTGTCGCGTATCTATGATATTGATCTGTGTCGATGATTTAAAATGGCGAGGGACGCTGAAATTGTTGTGTGCATTTTTGTCGTAATAAAAACTCATAGAAAGAATGTGATTGAGGACTCGAGATATAGTGAACTTTAAATGTCGTTTCTTTGTTATTTCAGGTGAGATAGAAGTGTAATTGTCGTAACTTGATAATAACTAGATAATTGTAAAATAAAACAAAACTTGTAATAAAACAAAACTTTGTTATTTCAGGGAAACAATTTGTGTTTAATTTTGGAGATCCTCAATGTCTTATAAAACGACATTTTTGTGAACTAAAAGAAGATGGACCGGCTTCAATTTGAGTTTACAATAATAGCCTCAAATGATGGCAAATCAAATGTATTAGCTATAACCTCAATATCTACTGAAGAAGGAAAATGTTATGTTTTACCCGAGGAACTGAAGCCGGTGAGTCATCATACATATATTGTTAAAACGAACACTTTCACAAAAGTAAAAAATAGCATTAAAAAAAGACACCAGAGTAGAAAAGTATGGATAAAGTTGGATGAAAATCTAAAGAAGACATATGTAGATGAGGAAGGTAATATGCAATTTTTAGATCAATATTTAGATGAAGTGAGCACAACACAAGCAAAGGACAAAAATGACACTTTGCAACAAATCTTGGAACAATTAATAGAAACTACAACTAAGAAAGAAAGTCAACATAACTTAAAACATATCTCAGAAAAATTTATTATTGAAAAATTCACAAGCAAAAATCCTAATGCGATGCAATGGATAGAAATTTTTGAAAAAGAGTGTGCGCGCTTTAATATAACAAAAGATGAGACAAAAATAGATATTTTGAGGTTATTTTTAGATAAACCTTGTTTGGATTGGTATAGCTCGATGATCATAAAACTAACAATAAATTCTGAATGGAGTGAATGGAAAGACAAGTTTTTAGAAACTTTTAAAAACCAAGGATGGGACATAGTCACATATGCTCTCGCATTTAGGTATAAAGAAGGACAGTTAATTGATTATGCCATAAAAAAAGAACGGCTTTTATTAGATATAAACAAATCTATAGATTCCAAAACAATGATAGATCTTATTGCAACTGGTTTACCTGGATTTATCTTAAATAAGTTAAACAGGGATGAACTCAACAACACTACTGACTTGTTCAACGAGATAAGAAAATATGAAGGCACGATGTATAAGAAAAACTCAACTAACATAAAGAGCAGTACATTTTATAATAAAAATAAAACTTATGAGAAGAAGTCATGTAAGACTTGTGAGTCTTTGGACAAAGGGATTAGATATCATCCGGAGGAGTCATGTTGGTTCAAGAAAAATAAAAATGAACCTGAAAAAGATCTTAAAACTAAAAATGTAAACAATAACTCCATAATTGAAGTAGACATAAATACTGAGAAAAAAAACTAGTAAGCACACCATTAATCAAAATCAAGCTTTTATTAGAAAATAAACTAGAAGTGAGTGGTATTTATGATTCAGGCTCACAGATTTCTATAATAAATTCAAGATTAATAAAAGTAAAAGAAAAAAAAGATGATGTGAACATAGCATACATGAGAACGGTTAATGGTGTGAAGAAGATGAATGGCTTGATAACAATAAAAATTAAAATATTTGATTTAGAAGAAGAGGTGGATGTATACATAGTAGAAAATGAAGATTTTGATGATTTCATAATCGGATTAGATATGATAAAGAAATTCAGATTAACCCAAAATGAGAACTTGCAGATAGAACAAAAGAAAATAACAAATAAAATAGACAGGATGTCTAAAGATAACAGAAATGAAGATAATAATATAAAAAAATATACAGTAAATTTCAATGAACACATACAAACAGAGGAATTTATAAGTATGACAGACCATTTAGATAATCAAAAGAAAATTGAGATAGAGAAAATTATAAAGGAATATAAAACAATATTTGCTAAGGACAAGTATGATATAGGTTCAGTTAAAGATTATGAAGCTCGCATAGATTTACAAGTAAATAAATATTGTAGTAAAAGACCATATAGATGTACAATACAAGATAGATTAGAAATTGAAGAGCAAATATCGATGTTACTAAAGAACAATTTAATAGAAGAATCATACAGTCCTTTCGCTGCTCCAGTGACATTGGCGTTTAAAAAAGGTGAAAATAGAAAATCCCGTTTATGTGTAGATTTCAGAGAGTTAAACAAAATAGTTATACCACAAGCTCAACCATTTCCTTTGATAGATGATCTAATTATTAAAACTAGAAATTGCAAGTATTTTACTACACTAGATATAAACTCAGCATTTTGGGCAATACCATTACGGGTGGAAGACAGAAGTAAAACAGGATTTGTCACACAAGATGGCCACTTCCAGTGGACCTGCCTCCCTTTTGGCTTGAAAACATCACCAGCAATTTTCCAGAGAATCTTAAGCAATATTCTAAGAAAACACAATCTCACAGGATACTCTGTTAACTATATCGATGATATTTTGATATACTCGTCTACCTTTGAAGAACATATAAGGCACATTAGAAATGTATTAGAGGCAATAATTAAAGAAGGCTTTAGACTGAAGTTTAAGAAATGTACCTTTGCTTCAGACTCAGTAAAATACCTCGGCCATATAATTCAGAACAATTCAGTAAGACCACTAAAAGACAATTTGATTTCAATAAGGAACTTTCCAACTCCTAAGACGCAAAAGAACATCAGACAATTTTTGGTAAAAATAAACTTCTACCATGACTATATACCAAGAAGTGCAATTATTTTAGATCCATTACACAATTTATTACGAAAAAACGAGAAATTTGTATGGTCAGAGAAATGTGAAGAAGCATTCAATCTGATAAAAAGATATTTATGTTCGCAACCGGTCTTGGAAATATTCGACAAAGACTTACCAATCAAAATCTTTACCGATGCATCTTTGGAGGGCATTGGAGCAATATTAAAACAGACACAACTAGATGGTAAAGACAAACCGGTGGCATATTTCTCAAAAAAATTGAATGAACATCAAAAACGGAAAAAGGCTATATATTTAGAATGTCTTGCTATGAAAGAAGCTGTTAAATATTGGCAGCACTGGCTCATCGGAAAACAATTCACCATTTACTCAGATCACAAACCTCTAGAGAACATGAACATTAAATGCAGGACAGATGAAGAATTGGGTGATCTCACATACTACCTATCTCAGTATGACTTTACCGTAAAATATATACCTGGTAAAGAAAATGTAGAAGCAGACTGTTTGAGCCGAAACCCTGTATTAGAACCAGAAGATAACAGAGAGGAAACATTGAGAATAGTTAATTTAATACAAATAAAAGATATAGTTGGAGACCAAGAGAAAAATGAAACAATAAGAGAAAAGAAACAAAATTTAATACTAAAAAATAATATCTATTATAAAAAAATAAAGAAACAGGAAAAGATTATCCTCTCAGAAGAATTTAGTAAAAAACTTATAAAAAAGGTGCATGAAGATTTATGCCATATTGGGATCAGACAACTGCAGAAAAAAATAAGTTCAATATATACGGCTATAAACCTAACAAAAAATATCATAAATATTTGTAAAACATGTGAAATATGCATAAAAAATAAATCAAGATGTCAAAAAAAATTGGATTAATGTCACAACTGGGACCAGCTACCAAACCATTTGAAATAATGTCAATGGATACTATTGGTGGATTTGGAGGATCTAGGTCTACAAAGAAATATCTACACCTTTTAGTAGATCACTACACAAGATATGCATTTATTGCGACTTCGAAAACCCAGAATGCATGTGACTTTATAAATTTAACAAAGAAAGTACTAGAGACAGATGAGATTGGAATTATCCTGACAGATCAATATCCGGGCATAAATTCAAGAGAATTTAAACAATTTTTGCAGGAAAATAATATTAAACTAATTTTTACAGCCGTGAATACACCATTCTCGAACGGCTTGAATGAAAGATTAAACCAAACAATAGTAAATAAAATAAGGTGTAAAATGAATGAGAAAAATAATAAGAGAACATGGACAACACTGGCAAGAGAATGTATACAAAAATATAATGAAACAGAACACTCCGTTACAGGTTTTGCACCAAAATATTTACTGGATGGTACAAATGTCAGTATTCTACCAAATGAATTCAAAACGATGGAAAAGGAAGACAAGTGGATTGCTGATAGAAGATTGGCATTAGAGAATACAATAAAATCTCATGAGTATAACAAGAAAATATTTGATAGAAATAGAAAAATGCAAGAATTTAATGTAGGAGACAGTGTATATGTAGAAAATGGAAATAGACTGAATAGAAAGAAATTAGACGAATTAAAAATAGGCCCTTTCAAAATAATAGAGAAAATATCGAATTCCATTTATAGGATTGATACAGGCAACAGAAAAACAGAATCAACATTATTTCATATAACAAAATTGCAACCTGTCATAACAGAGGCTGAAGAAGATGAAGGAGATGATAATGAATATGAAGATGACTTATAAGTACATTTTACAGATATATTGCTTAGAATTTTCGCTCTTAGGGGGGGAGATGTAATGAAATGAGTGACATTTCATTCATTTGAATTTGCCGCGCTTCGCGTATCAGCTGTCGCGTATCTATGATATTGATCTGTGTCGATGATTTAAAATGGCGAGGGACGCTGAAATTGTTGTGTGCATTTTTGTCGTAATAAAAACTCATAGAAAGAATGTGATTGAGGACTCGAGATATAGTGAACTTTAAATGTCGTTTCTTTGTTATTTCAGGTGAGATAGAAGTGTAATTGTCGTAACTTGATAATAACTAGATAATTGTAAAATAAAACAAAACTTGTAATAAAACAAAACTTTGTTATTTCAGGGAAACAATTTGTGTTTAATTTTGGAGATCCTCAATGTCTTATATATATATATCGCTACTTTGTTACCGTGAAAATCATTCCCTCACCTTGTCCCTTAGTTCAAAAATATTACTAAAATGCCTATTTGTCTGGAATATATCAATATTCTTAACAGTATTACTATTATGCAAATATTTAAGAAGAATGTTTGTTTTATCGTCTATAAAAGCTTCCATCTTACAACAACGGATTTATAATAACAATAATTCGATTTTAAATATGTCCCGCCAAATAAAATCGTTCCCTCATCCTATTACAAATATTCGAAATCTCAATGTGTCAAACGATATTTAAGAGCGCGATCTTAAGTTTTTAGTACCTGGCAACACTCTCTAATGATTCAAGATGGTGATTTCTTCTCAACCGTAGGTGAGTTCGTATAAAAAAATATTTTGTGATAAATTGTTATAAGTTAAATTTATGACGATCATTCCCTCACGTTACATGAATGTATTAAGTATTTTAATATCTATCAATAAAATTTGTTGGTTTTATGCGTTTTTGGGAGTAAAATACATATTCGAAATGTAACAAGCAAATTGAGGTTATGTGTCGGTGATTTTGTAGCTTAAGTTAAAATTCGTCATTCCCTCACAGTCATTCCCTCACTGCATTTAGGAGTGAGGGAATGACGGCCGTGTGAGGGAATGATTTATCCAGAATTCTGCGGTTTTTTTAGATTTCTCATTTATTTCTTGCAACTTGTATTTCATGGTATTTAATTTAAAACAGGTGCATGTATGTGGAAGCAAAATGGCACGACAAAAGAAGTTGAGTGATGCAGAAAAAAAATTAAAAAGAAAGAGTATAATACACAAAGGCGAGAAAAAATTAAAAATAATACTGAATCTTTGGAAAAAAAAAAAAGAAAAATTAAAATATTTAAAGAAAAAAAGAGAGGTCAAGTAAAACCAGTTATTCATATGAATGCTAGAGAACTTAGACAAAAGCGAAAACAATGGAAAGAAAATAGATAGATAGATAAACTCTTTATTGCACACCACAGAATAAAAATATAAAGAAACTAGCTGTTGCCCGCGGCTCCGCCCGCGTGCAGTTCGTTTTTTTTACAAAAATGTTTCCCGTGGAATTTCTTAATTTTTCCCAAGATTTCCCGTACAAAATGAGTGGTCCTTGGGTTCGATGGACCCGTAAAGGAGTCTTCTTCCAATCTCTCCTGTCAACGTGCTATCTTCTTTTACACAATTTACCTATATCTTCTTTGGTCTTCCTCTACTTATACACTCTGTCGAAATCGCTTATGTTACTCAATTCGCATGGAGTAAGATAGAGTGGGGCGTGTCATCGTGGATTGTAATATCTATACTAACCAAACTTATCTTATTCTGAGTTGATACCAATGCCCAGATATTGTAATTAAGCATTCTGATGCGCTACTGTGTATGTAGCAACCCGTTCCTGCTACGTACGGGTTATCTTGTATAGTTATACCAAGTTGCACGATCAAAAGGACGATTTAAACTGTCGATATTTCGACCCCGTTTTGATTGTGCTACGGAGATAAGTAGCTATAGGTTTTTTTAAACATCCCACGGGTGCTCTTATTACGAGATACAACGTTGACTCTTCACTTTGCACTATCAATTAACTGTTACCGCTTGTATTACTAAATCAAGACTGCATTACTAAAACAAGACTCGATCAAGACTCGAACAAGACACGAAACAGACTAGACGCGTTCTCTCCGTTTCGCCCTTTTTTTATACATTCGTACTATCCTTTGTACAAGTAAATAAACGGAAGTGGCGCCACTGCGCGCGACAGTGGCGCCGCCGCGCGCTTAAGTGGCGCTGCTGGCCCAATCTGCCATCTGCGCAACCGTAAAACCAAGCACGCTAGTCATGGGCGACAACATCCGGCCCTCCTGCACACGCATTCGTCCCGAATTGCGTGTTTGTCTGGTGTAATTGCTGAGAACAGAAGATAATAATTTAAGCAAATGGAAACTCTACGTTAGGATCATTCTGAATGTGTACATTGAATTCAGAATACCCATTATTCACCTTCCCTTTACAACAGAACACACGAAACTAGTTTAAGCAAATGGTAATATGATGTCAGGATCATTCTGAATGTGTACATTGAATTCAGAATATTCTTTATTCCGTTACACCTTTCCTTTACAACAAAACACAAGATGCTACAGTGCGAATGTGGCAACTTGTCAACTTGAGCGTGTATTGACCCGCCATCTAGGGTCGTGGCTCACGGTTACCATTATACCAGTGTTCACTCGGATATCTGGTACAATTTCGCATCACACTGTAAATCTTATGTTCGAAGCAAATACATTAGGCAACAAAAATCAACCATTTAGTCAAAAATAACACCTTGACAACATCCGACTTATAAGATCACAAAACACCATAATACTCATAGCTATCAAATATTATGTGTTTACATGTGGTTTACATATTTATCGTTCGGCCTGTCCTGATTTTAATGAATCGCGAATGTAACTTGTTTATGTGAAAACTTTTGGAAGAACGATCATTTTCATATTTAACGTCTGACGCGCAAGGGATTTATCATGTAAATTGTAACAATCAGTTCTCTTTACTTTATCAAAAATGTGCTTTCCACGGCACTTCAACGGGATTTTAAAACATTTATTCTAAGCAACCAAACTAATTGCGCTTCTACCCATTAGCCACATATTAACATTATCCGATGATGGATTAAATTCAGATAAAATAACTGAGACTAATAAAATGTTTTAACTCACTTTGACAGCGTCGCTTATTCCTTTTCCGATGATGTAAGCATCACTGCTGCTACTTAACAAAGAAAAATGTTACCAAATTCAACTGGATGTCCGCCTGCGTTTATGCCTTTCTTCTCGAGGCATACCGGGACACGTGGTTCTTGAGCACTTCTGATATTACGAGATACAACGTTGACTCTTCACTTTGCACTATCAATTAACTGTTACCGCTAGTATTACTAAATCAAGACTGCATTACTAAAACAAGACTCGATCAAGACTCGAACAAGACACGAAACAGACTAGACGCGTTCTCTCCGTTTCGCCCTTTTTTTATACATTCGTACTATCCTTTGTACAAGTAAATAAACGGAAGTGGCGCCACTGCGCGCGACAGTGGCGCCGCCGCGCGCTTAAGTGGCGCTGCTGGCCCAATCTGCCATCTGCGCAACCGTAAAACCAAGCACGCTAGTCATGGGCGACAACATCCGGCCCTCCTGCACACGCATTCGTCCCGAATTGCGTGTTTGTCTGGTGTAATTGCTGAGAACAGAAGATAATAATTTAAGCAAATGGAAACTCTACGTTAGGATCATTCTGAATGTGTACATTGAATTCAGAATACCCATTATTCACCTTCCCTTTACAACAGAACACACGAAACTAGTTTAAGCAAATGGTAATATGATGTCAGGATCATTCTGAATGTGTACATTGAATTCAGAATATTCTTTATTCCGTTACACCTTTCCTTTACAACAAAACACAAGATGCTACAGTGCGAATGTGGCAACTTGTCAACTTGAGCGTGTATTGACCCGCCATCTAGGGTCGTGGCTCACGGTTACCATTATACCAGTGTTCACTCGGATATCTGGTACAATTTCGCATCACACTGTAAATCTTATGTTCGAAGCAAATACATTAGGCAACAAAAATCAACCATTTAGTCAAAAATAACACCTTGACAACATCCGACTTATAAGATCACAAAACACCATAATACTCATAGCTATCAAATATTATGTGTTTACATGTGGTTTACATATTTATCGTTCGGCCTGTCCTGATTTTAATGAATCGCGAATGTAACTTGTTTATGTGAAAACTTTTGGAAGAATGATCATTTTCATATTTAACGTCTGACGCGCAAGGGATTTATCATGTAAATTGTAACAATCAGTTCTCTTTACTTTATCAAAAATGTGCTTTCCACGGCACTTCAACGGGATTTTAAAACATTTATTCTAAGCAACCAAACTAATTGCGCTTCTACCCATTAGCCACATATTAACATTATCCGATGATGGATTAAATTCAGATAAAATAACTGAGACTAATAAAATGTTTTAACTCACTTTGACAGCGTCGCTTATTCCTTTTCCGATGATGTAAGCATCACTGCTGCTACTTAACAAAGAAAAATGTTACCAAATTCAACTGGATGTCCGCCTGCGTTTATGCCTTTCTTCTCGAGGCATACCGGGACACGTGGTTCTTGAGCACTTCTGATATTACGAGATACAACGTTGACTCTTCACTTTGCACTATCAATTAACTGTTACCGCTAGTATTACTAAATCAAGACTGCATTACTAAAACAAGACTCGATCAAGACTCGAACAAGACACGAAACAGACTAGACGCGTTCTCTCCGTTTCGCCCTTTTTTTATACATTCGTACTATCCTTTGTACAAGTAAATAAACGGAAGTGGCGCCACTGCGCGCGACAGTGGCGCCGCCGCGCGCTTAAGTGGCGCTGCTGGCCCAATCTGCCATCTGCGCAACCGTAAAACCAAGCACGCTAGTCATGGGCGACAACACTCTCAAATTTTTCAGGATGAAAAGTATCTTAAATGTTGACCGGGCATATATATAAAGTAGGATCATAAAATTTCATTAAAATCCGTTACTTGAAAGACGCCTGCTAACTGTTTTTGTAACATTTTCTTTCCCGCGGGAACTCGATTGGATTAATAAGTTTTACTATATATATATTTTGTAAAAAAGGCAACATAAGGTATCAGCATAACCAATTTTACTAAATTAAGTTCATTAGTTGTTGTTTACAAAGCTGTTAAATTAATTGCAGTTTTTTAACTATCCCACGGGAACTCTTTATTTTACCGGGATGAAAAGTATCCTATATGTTGACCAGGGACATAGGCTACCACCACACAAAATTTCATTGGAATCGGTCCAGCCGTTCCAAAGATTAGCCCGTACAAACAGACAGACAAACAGACAAACAGACAAACAACAGATTTATTATATGTATTGATAAATAAATTAAATACAAACAAACTTAGGAATACAATTTGGCGGCCTTATCGCTACATAGCGATTTCTGCCAGGCAACCAATAATGTCAAGAAATATTTGAAACTGGATACGCGGTTAAATAAATACAATATAATATAATAAATATTGCGATGACAAATTTTTAGGTGACAGTTAGTCATCAGCACTCAGGCAACTGAGATATAAAGTGATCTTTCACAAGTCTTGTAAACTGTCCTATAGTCTGGGCCTCTCTGATATCGAGAGGTAAGGCATTCCAAAGATTAATAGCATGAATCGTAAAAGACTTATGAAAGAAGGAAGACTTATACGCAGGCATCATCAAAATAAGTTTCCACGAAGAACGGAGCAATTCTCCAGGTTAACCTACCAAATTGAATTTCTCCTTTAAGTAAGGGGGCGCAGAGGGATGAAACAGAAAACAGTACAGAATGGAAAGGATGTGTAGATTCCAGCGAAGTCGGATAGGTAACCAATTAAGACGAGAACGAAATTGTGAGATATGGTCATATTTGCGTAAACCAAATATGAACCTAATATAGGGATTCTGAAGTCTCTCAAGCTTACTTAATTGGTTTTCATTTAAGTCGACAATGCTTGCGTCAGCATAATCAAGAATAGGAAGGAGAAGAGTCTGTGCGAGCATAATTTTTGTAGGAATTGGAAGAATAGATCGAAGGCGACGCAAGGAGCCCAAGGATGCAAATAATTTCCTACTGACTTGTTAACAGGTTGAGCCCAGCTTAAGGTCCTATCAAGATACACTCTCAAATACTTTACGTTCTCACAGTACGGAATAACAACATTATTGAACTCAATAGGAGAAAGTGACCGTCAGTCAATTTTGGATATCTGCTTTTGGCTACCAATAACGATTGCCTGTGATTTACTCGGATTTACAAGTCCAAATAATTTGCTCCACTCAAGGACGGAGCAAAGGTCTGAGTTCATTCTGGCAATTGCATCAGGCAGGTTTTCAATCGAAGACTGGGTGTAAATAGTAAAGTGTTTAGGAATAAAAAAGCTATAGCACACCAAAATTTACAAAGAATTGATGATACACCTCCACCAAGTCAGCAAATTAGAGAAGAAGTAGCTGCTCGAAATAGACAACAGATGCGAAGGCGACGAGCTACTTTCTATGCAAAGATTGCAAAGTTGAAAAAAAAATTGAAGAATGCAGTGAAGTTAAGTGAACAATATTATAAGAGAGAAGATATTTGAGAATGAAAACAAAAAAACCTGACCCAGTATTGCCTGGAAAACTAATAGAAAATGACCAACATAAATGTTGGTCATTTTCTATAAGTACAAAAGATTGTTTATGTTCAAAGTACAAAGTTTTGAGTTGATTTTCTTTAGAATATGATATTTCATTGTTTGATACATATTTATAAAAAATATTATAATTTCTTTCATTTGTACATGTTGTTTTTTTACTTTAATATAATTAAAATCATTCCCTCACTCCGTTAATCATTCCCTCATTTATTTATTTTTTAAAACCTCATTTTTTATTGGTTGTATACAAAAATATGGAAGACTAATATCCCTGGACAGATCTCTAAAAGCAACGTTTCGGATCTCTGCAAAAAAATATCTAAATTTATAAAAAAAAAGAAATTTCAATCTTATCTCAAATTTTGAAATTTCATAAGAAATACCCATATAACTACTTCATACACATATTGCAGTACTTATTTGTTGTAAACCATCGCGTTCTGGAGATAAGCACGATCGATAAAGTCAGCAAGTAACTCTTTGCTCTTTCTGTAAAACGATAACTAAGTACATAGGTAGTAGGTTTATATCCTATACCTTTAAAGTTCTAATGGATACTATATGTAATTGTAAGTTTACCTACTTCGCGTAGTTTTCTATGGACAAAGCTAACGGATCCTGTGCCCTCTAGTCGGCGTCGTCGTGGACGGAAACTGGCAGCGGGGGCTCGCGCGAGGGCCGCGAGCCGCAGGCGCGCGAGGGCCGGCGCACGCGGCGCGCGGACGAGGGCGCGCCGTGCACGCCGCCGCCCAAGCGCGCGCGCTCCTCCGACCTCTACCAGGCGCAGCTGAAGACCAGGTATGTTAGGTACTAGTGTGTCGCGCGAGGGCCGGCGCACGCGGCGCGCGGACGAGGGCGCGCCGTGCACGCCGCCGCCCAAGCGCGCGCGCTCCTCCGACCTCTACCAGGCGCAGCTGAAGACCAGGTATGTTAGGTACTAGTGTGTCGCGCGAGGGCCGGCGCACGCGGCGCGCGGACGAGGGCGCGCCGTGCACGCCGCCGCCCAAGCGCGCGCGCTCCTCCGACCTCTACCAGGCGCAGCTGAAGACCAGGTATGTTAGGTACTAGTGTGTCGCGCGAGGGCCGGCGCACGCGGCGCGCGGACGAGGGCGCGCCGTGCACGCCGCCGCCCAAGCGCGCGCGCTCCTCCGACCTCTACCAGGCGCAGCTGAAGACCAGGTATGTTAGGTACTAGTGTGTCGCGCGAGGGCCGGCGCACGCGGCGCGCGGACGAGGGCGCGCCGTGCACGCCGCCGCCCAAGCGCGCGCGCTCCTCCGACCTCTACCAGGCGCAGCTGAAGACCAGGTATGTTAGGTACTAGTGTGTCGCGCGAGGGCCGGCGCACGCGGCGCGCGGACGAGGGCGCGCCGTGCACGCCGCCGCCCAAGCGCGCGCGCTCCTCCGACCTCTACCAGGCGCAGCTGAAGACCAGGTATGTTAGGTACTAGTGTGTCGCGCGAGGGCCGGCGCACGCGGCGCGCGGACGAGGGCGCGCCGTGCACGCCGCCGCCCAAGCGCGCGCGCTCCTCCGACCTCTACCAGGCGCAGCTGAAGACCAGGTATGTTAGGTACTAGTGTGTCGCGCGAGGGCCGGCGCACGCGGCGCGCGGACGAGGGCGCGCCGTGCACGCCGCCGCCCAAGCGCGCGCGCTCCTCCGACCTCTACCAGGCGCAGCTGAAGACCAGGTATGTTAGGTACTAGTGTGTCGCGCGAGGGCCGGCGCACGCGGCGCGCGGACGAGGGCGCGCCGTGCACGCCGCCGCCCAAGCGCGCGCGCTCCTCCGACCTCTACCAGGCGCAGCTGAAGACCAGGTATGTTAGGTACTAGTGTGTCGCGCGAGGGCCGGCGCACGCGGCGCGCGGACGAGGGCGCGCCGTGCACGCCGCCGCCCAAGCGCGCGCGCTCCTCCGACCTCTACCAGGCGCAGCTGAAGACCAGGTATGTTAGGTACTAGTGTGTCGCGCGAGGGCCGGCGCACGCGGCGCGCGGACGAGGGCGCGCCGTGCACGCCGCCGCCCAAGCGCGCGCGCTCCTCCGACCTCTACCAGGCGCAGCTGAAGACCAGGTATGTTAGGTACTAGTGTGTCGCGCGAGGGCCGGCGCACGCGGCGCGCGGACGAGGGCGCGCCGTGCACGCCGCCGCCCAAGCGCGCGCGCTCCTCCGACCTCTACCAGGCGCAGCTGAAGACCAGGTATGTTAGGTACTAGTGTGTCGCGCGAGGGCCGGCGCACGCGGCGCGCGGACGAGGGCGCGCCGTGCACGCCGCCGCCCAAGCGCGCGCGCTCCTCCGACCTCTACCAGGCGCAGCTGAAGACCAGGTATGTTAGGTACTAGTGTGTCGCGCGAGGGCCGGCGCACGCGGCGCGCGGACGAGGGCGCACCGTGCACGCCGCCGCCCAAGCGTGCACGCTCCTCCGACCTCTACCAGGCGCAGATGAAGACCAGGTATGTTATGTACTAGTGTGTCGGACCATTTTAACAATGCCATTCCTTCTTGATCACCAAGGAATATATAGTAGTTGTTGATCACTTATAGCTGTTGCCAGTGTGAATTTAGGTTTTGAAACCCTATGGATACGAACTTTAGATTTATCCGGGGTAAGGAGCAGCTTATGTGTAAATCCAAGATATTCTCATAAGATGCCTTATAATCAAGGCATCTCTATTCCAATCAAAATTGGTTCAGTAGTTTAAACTGGAAAGGGTTACAATAATATACCTACACATGCCTACACAGTAGGTACATACTTTCCACCGTTGTGATGTTCAGGTTTTTTTCCACGAAGCCTCCCACCAGACCAGACCTGAGCCAATTCAGAAATTATAAAATTACAAATTGGCCCGTGACGGGAATCGAACCCACGACCTTCCACTCGAATCCAAGCGCGTACCACTGCGCCAGAGAGTTCGCCAAAATATATAACCTAGCAAGCAACGTGTAGTCAAAAAAAGGCAAAACATAAGTAATATCAGCGAAAAATCATGAGGTGTGTGCTTGGAATTTAAACTCTGGTCCTTCTACAAGAAGGGCAAAGCCCGAGCCAGCTATTACTGCTTTTACTATCTAGATATTATAAGATTGTAAGTAAGCGGATATACTTACCTATTTAGATAATCGAACTTTCCCAGGAAGTATGTACCTACGCGATTGTGTACAAAAACATTGTGTAATGTGACTTCGCAAGTGCTACAAATACCATATTAGGGCTAGGCATGAGTCACTTGTAAGTTGTAGGTAATCCGAGTTGAATCCCACACACCTATTGACATTTGCACTCTCGAAGCCCGAAGAATGCGAAATCGTAAGCATTTTAACATGTAAACGTCACTTCACAAAATACTCACCTAAAGTACCTACTTCGTTTATGTACTAAGGTTTTCTTCTACCTTGTATAGGTAATTATAATAGTTAGTAGATTCCTTCGTGGGTGACCGAGGTTCGCTCGGTTACTATTTTGAATGTAAAACAAATAGGTATTCCTATCTAATAATGCCATCTCAAGAAAATTTTAGTCAACAGTAGGTACTTAAGTAGTGTTTGATCATAACTTCATCAATTTTTCATACCCGTAAGTGATTAATGCCGGGCCTATGAAAAAACAAAGTTTGCCCAGCTAGTAAATTATAAAATAGGTAGATTATTATCCCCTTATATTTAGTAAGAGGTAATTGTTAGCCCCTGGGTTCTTCACTAAAAAATTTTAATGTAGTCACGTAACGGTAAAAGAGTTGCACATGAAAAAAACTCTACCTATCCATTTTAAGACATAAGACCAAAAATCTTGATTATTGTTAAGCGTGGCGTCATCACAACGGTACACTGATTGCCAGAGTCCATTTAAAGGAAATAATTTGGTAATAAAATAGACATTTCCATATTGTAGCGGGCACAATTATTTCGCTGGTTCTATGTTTAGGCAACTCTCGTAATGGCATATGTGCGAATTGCCTCTCTGATTCCGTAACGAAGCATAAACATTTTTTTCTCGTAGGTATCCAATAGGTAATCTATACAACAGATCGGCGTAGGTAATTAATGTCTTTTCAAACATTCAAAATTTTTAAGTACCTACTTAAAACTTATTTACCTACAACTAATAATTCTAGTTATATTAGTGCCCTAATAGCACCCAAAAAAACAAGACCTTTTTAAGTTTTATAAATATTGAAAAGTTGGATAGAATGTAGATAGTTGTATCTATCTACATTTTATCCAGAGACTACCAGACTATAGTTGTATCTTTGATTATAACAGTTACACCAAGGTATACCTAGAACCTCCATTGACACTATGGTCTAAACCGCGAAGTCGCCGATCGTCCTCTATCACTGACGATTACAGCAAGTCAAAGCCCATCTGCACCGCCGATTATGGAGAAAAGCTATATGAAACTAATTCACGCACGCTGTTGTGTTGCAAACGTTTTACATAACGGGCTGATGATTCTAGACCTCGCCATGTGGTCGTTACTTATAGAAGGTTTATTCTACTGGTGTAGGACGGAGCAGCTGCTGGCGGTGCAGGGCGCGAGTCCGGAGCGCATGGGCACCAATGGGCACGAGCTGGCCCTCTTCAGCCAGGCACTGGAGACCGCACAGAACCCGCACCTCTCCGGCGTATCCAATCATCTGGTAAAACTATATTCTAACGGATTTTCAGACCATCTCACGATTTATTCAACGAACCGAAAACTTTTGGAGTCGGCTTCCATTCGCAGTGTTACGACGAAACTTTAGTGCAGTAATAATTGTTGCCTACTCGTATTTAGATATCCTTATAAGTACCTAATTCATTCGATGACACATTTTGAACGAGGTTGGGTGTTGGCCCTTTAACTCTTCCCTACTGGGTATCTAGCTCTTTTGGTTTGGCCCCGCTGGCTTGGTTGCCAAAAAGTATGCTAAAGTCGAGCGAGCGAGAGGCGTCCTATTCATTCATTCAGCCTAGCCTTGCGTGACATGCGGCGCCATGAAGAGCGCCAAGACTTGTTGTCAAATGTTCGTATACCAAGTTAATAGCTTACGCGATGCCATCTTATGCGCCACTTTACAGATTAAAAATAGTCACGCTTATTTTGTAGACAGGGCCTGTCCTTATTGTTTCCAAGGTCTATGGCTCACGCTGACTCCTTTGTGCACTATTGAATGAAGTGTCCAATTACTCAGAACATACAGGCGGACCATTTAAGAAGTCAGTCAAATGTACACATTGACTGAGGTCTGATAACCTTTTAAAGAATCGCATAAAAAGTATAATATTCTCTGTTGTTTAATAGTCGGGTGACGGCGATGAATCTTCCTCGGACGCGGGCGCGAGTGACACAGAGGGTGAAAACAGAGCCAAGCAAGAACCCATTGACTATGATGACCCCTCCACCATGGCCAACTCCAACGGCGCCCTCCCACCGAACTTCCCAGGGCTGCTCAACTTACCAGGTTGGTAGTGTATCTGCAAATGTTTGATCAACTATTTTGAGATAAATTATCCCACTTCTGATATTTAAACTACTCATTACATTTTTAAGACTCGAGTTCACCAAGCGATAGATCACAGTTTAGTGTCTTAGACCTCCTTTGTATCTCTACTTTTTGAATATCGCATAATATTGTCGCCATCTACTAAAAGAGGGAGCATTATAACGGAGTTTAATTTGTGAACTACGATATTTAAAATGTACTTTTTGTCTGAAATTGTAAATTCATTTCACAGGATTTCCCGGCCTGCCAGGTCCTTCAGGGATACCAGATAACTTCGGTGAGTAAACTCTCTTTCGCACTAACAGCACGAGTACTGTAATGGCTCAGTAATGATAACGTATCCAACGATAAGAACGCAATTAGATTTGACCAGAACAAATAATTAATTTGTGATCAATAACCTAAATGCTTTTAATGCGCTCAATTGCGTTTGGCGGATCATTAATTGTTCATTACTGAGTCATGTATCAATAACACTAACAATTCAATAACAAGCATGTAACGGACTTTGTCAATTAATTAGACCGTTAGATTGATACCTATTTACGTAACTCTAAGAAAAATTAGGAATTTACCTAGATACGCGTAAAAGCAACAATGGAAGTTTAGTCAGTTGAATTAGTACAAGCGTAGGGATGAAACTCGCTCGCCACAATGCGCGGTAGGGTCCGGGTGGAGACGCGACACTGAGCACTGAGAGCTGCTGCCGTCGGCCGGTGTACTGACAGTCGTCGTCTGCCCCAGGAGGTCGCTGGGGCGGCGAGGCGGCGGAGGCGGCGGGCGAGGCCGGCAAGCCCGCGTGCCCGGCGTGCGGCAAGCTCTACAGCAACAATAGCAACCTCAAGCAGCACATCCTCAACGTGCACGCCGCGCGCGAGCTGGCGCACGCCTGCCCCGTGTGCGGCAAGCGCTTCAAGACGCGCCAGTACATGCAGATACACATGAACTCCATCCACGGCGTGCGGCAGCGCCGCCGCGACCCCGCCCCGCCCGCCCCGCCCGCCCCCTCGAGCTAGGCCGAGCGAGACACCCTCTCCGTAGCGTACACCGCGCGATTCTAACCGCCGCCTCTGTGTTACAGGGGCGGCCCTGGCGGGCGGGGCGGCGATGGGCTACCGGCCGCAGTGTCCGCTCTGCGGCCGCGTCTACTCCTCCACCTCCAACCTGCGCCAGCACATGCTGAACGTGCACTCGCAGACCGACCGCGACCAGTGGTTCCCGTGCCAGCACTGCGGCAAGAAGTGCAAAACGAAGCACTACCTCATCAACCACCAGCTGCAAGCGCACGGCATCCGCCAGCGACAGAACTCTTAGAGACGGCGCGAGGCCGAGCGCGCGCCCGCCGTCCCGCAGCCCGCGCCCGCCTACCCGCAGCCCGCGCCCGCCGCCTGGTGGTGAACGCCGAGTCGGACTCTCACGCATACATTATATTCGATATATCGTAATATTTTTAGACCGTTTATTATGAACGTCGTGAGGGAGGTAGACGCCGATCGTCGGATTTGCCAACCGTTTATCGTTGAAGTAATTTGGTGCTGTCGGCATTGCAGATGCCGCGGCGCGGGACGCGTTGGCAAAGCCGGCGATAGGCGAATTCGTCGAGGGGAACGATGGCGGGAGCGAGTTGCTAAAGTACCTGGAGGGGCGGGAGAAGGGCGCGGGCGGGGGCGAGCTGCAGTGCCCGCTGTGCTTCGCGCCGCTGCCGTCGCTAGCGCTGGCGCGGCGCCACCTGGAGGCGCACTACCCGCGCGACAGCCCCGTGTGCCCGGTGGCGTCCTGCTCGCGCTACTTCGCGCACCCCAACTCCGTGCGCAACCACATGCGGATCAAGCACCGCCGCCAGTGGGAGAAGATGAAAACGCTCAAATGGAGCTGCGGCTGGGCCAACTAGCCCGAGTGGCCCGCGCGTATCTTATGAATCGACCGAGTCGCGGTGTGAAGGCGAGAGTTACGCAACTCGCTCGCATCTATCTGCTAAAATCGCTATAAACGGCTGTGAATCAGAACTACGTGGGTGTTTTATATACGAAGGGAGCCCAAAGATGATCTCCACGATGCATTTTTCATATTCAGCAGTAATGTTCGTACGTAAACAATGTATAAACTATAAACCAGTAGAGTAAATCGACTGAAAATTATTTTTGTAGTAGTATAGACTGATATTATTTAAGTATATTTAACTGAGGGTGCACTGTAGCTTTGCGGCGAGGTCCAAGCTTCCAAAGTTCCGAGACACGACGTATGGTGCCCTATATTTCGCTTCCCGGGTGAGCTACCGTGCAAACTCGGTGTTAGTTTTGTAAAGCGCATTATGACTTGTGATGATTGGTGCCATTGATAGGTTACGAAGTGCAACTAGTGAGAAGACCACGCTCTACTTCCTGAATGCGTCTCCAACTTCCATTGTTGCTTCGAACTTGTGTTTGTGTTTGTACTGTTACGTTCCTAGTTCGCCTGTCCTGATGTAACTATAGCATACCGAATATATATTAATTTTATAAGAAAGTAGTTGCACAGAATAATGACCCAGACAAGAGTCAAGATTTTGCTGTGTACCTAAATATTGTCATAATTTTTTATCTGAATATATTATAATTTTTAGGTACCCCCCTTTATTACCTATAGTCTTATTGATTCTGAAACCGAAGCGTTGTGTGCACGCACAAATTTGTTTTACAACATAGAAGTATATTTTTTTATATTTCTTACTTCTGCCTTTGCACGATGTCAAGTGCAAAGGTGCATGTATTATGTAATCCAGACATTCTTGCCCCATTCCTCGAAGCAGCATCAGGTACAAAGGGTTTCGACTGCATTAGTGTGACCATACCTACTCTTTTAATTTATAGACTGAAAACAAACACATGGTAGCAAAATCAAAGCACGAAAAATATAACATATTTTTGGTACATTATTTTCGATAGACTGCGTTTTTGTAGTCTCATCCAATCTCATCTGCGTTCATGGCGAATATTTTTTTAATATTTCTTGGTTCGCCATTAGGAACAAGTTCAATAAAATAATGATAAAAAACAGACAAAAATAGCCCTCTAGTCAAATAGTCTCAGACTTGATAAAGTGCCTAGAAAGAAAACCTTTGTACCTAATCCTGCACAGTGTATTGTAAGTGTATATTTTTGACCATAGATAAGACAATACGAAATAGATTTTAATGAAATCGAATGCCTTTAAAACGCAATAGTTATATGTTCACAATAAATAGGGTTTATTTTTTAAAAATTCCTTTAGCCCTGTAGGCAGAGAGCACAATTTAAAACATATCTAGTCATAGTAGGGGACATACGAAATTATGGCTCAAGAGCTTGTGGGAAGTATTGAGAAGGTCTTGAATAAACCTGAAACTACTGTATACTAGCTATAGTATTACAGTCTGTTTTTTACGTAGTAAAGTGGGTCATTTTTTCAGGTATTATTCAAGTGCCACCTTGAAATTTTCCGTTAGTTTTCAGGCTTAATGACATGAGGGATTTATTGTATATAATATGCTATTTCCGTTCGCATATATTTTCATAGAGATAGGAAAACACCAAACTAACAATAAAATTATTTATTAATTCGTATAGGTAAGTGTATTTTTATGAAAAAGGAAATGCCTACTAGAATATACTTATATTATACACTGGACAATATACATACAAATATATAAAGAGACTTAAATGTCAACCTTTTTGTTAGAATTTCCAAACAATTTTCATTACAATATGTCTTATATTTCTTTACTACTCAACATTTTCATCATAATATAAGAATATTATAAAAAATGCAATTTTTATACTAGGATTTTGTTTTCTTATATATATACATATTTTAACTCAAATACAAAGGGCGATTACAGGTGATTGTAACATTATGACTCACAAGACCCGACAATGCCATATAATATGGTGCCATTCGGTCATATTATATTATGCAAAAAATCTGTCTTTTCCTTTAGTTAAGACCAAAGTGACCAAAGAGTGTGCCAAATGAACAACTCAGCATCCTTGGGTTCCCAGGGAACTAATTGCACCCTTTTTCTAAAAAAGCAAGCGTTCAAAACCTAAATATACACAATCCAGAAAAACTACGAACTAATAAAACCAAATGCCACACTACGAACTAACAAAACCAAATGCCACAACCATCTGAGTCGCCGACCGCCAAAGCTTTAAAAATATATGCGATAGGAACGCGAATGGATCTCCAAATTGAATAAATATTGGTAAAAAAAAAACTTAGCGAGTAGTTAAAATTGTTCCTGACGCCTCAGAGGCAACGTCGTATATCTTTATAATATAGAAATATTTCTAAGCGTACAACTATGTAAACTCTTATTGTTTAGAAATTTCCAAACGAGAAAACAAAAAAAAACGTAAATTCGTACTTATTGATTAGAATGTTAATTTATAGGAAGTGTAGTTTACATTAATATATATATAGCTGCTCGTGCTGATTCAACACTGACTCACTGACTCATTGATCACCTCGCCTGAACAATTTTGTATGAAAAAATTTTTTTTGAAGGTTGATGTCGTATAGAGGGAAAAAATTCATGAGGAGGAAAAATACGGAGAGAGCTGATGATTGAGGATTTCGGAGACGGGTGAAGAGCACAGCCAGGGTATTGGAGATAGGTGGGGGGTGCTCGACCAAATGTCATTCGAAACGTCAGGCAATTGGCAGTGAGCTGAAAAAAAATTCAAAATGGCCGCCTTTCGAATTTCCTCGATATCTCGGAAAGTATAAAAGATGGATGAACGGTTTCTTGACAAGAGTTGATCAGGATAAAAAGGTCTATTTGATGTCTAAAAAAAAACCAATATGGCGGAAAAAAAAATTCCATAGAAAATGCATGGCGAATTTTGAAAGGATTTTATAAGGGCGGGAAGACAGCACGCGGGCCACATGTGGCCCGCGCACACACGCGCCCTACTAGTTAAATGTATATACCTATATAAAAATCGTTGAAAAAGTGTTTGTTTGCACGTTTGGAAAATTCTAAACGAGAAGGGTCTAATTTAGTATCTCAATAACCAAATGTTCAATGTGAGTAAACGATTCTAGTGGCGATTGTATTAGTGATACGATATATACGTAATAATTTAATTTTTACCCGAAAAAATTGTCTGCTTATATGAAGGATAAACAATAAAACTACGAAGTAGAAATATTGCATTATTTAACCGTCACTGGCCACAAAGGACGAAATGGTATTGCATCTCGTTATTGTAAGGAACTGCTCGCGTTCACTAAGCGAGTTTGATTTCACGCAAAGATCGTGCAAATTTCGCCTTTTTTGACAAACTTGTACCACTTTTCAAACTTAAAACCAGGTAAGAATCTCACTCCTGCACAAATAGAAGGAAAATCTCATTTGTAGTGCTTAGCTTATTTATCCGATTCCAAGGACCATTTACTAAAGTGATTTTATGAAATGTTAAAAAAACTATTTTCCTTCTATTCATATTGTTTGAATACTAAAACGTTTGTGTGATACGGATTTTCTTTTACAGGCGGTTGTCGTCGGACTCAAGATCTGTTACGCGTGCGGGCTACGGACCCGCGGCCGTGTCCGAAGTGCGGCAAGATCTACCGCTCTGCGCATACGCTGAGAACGCATCTCGAGGACAAGCACACCGTTTGCCCTGGATATCGGTACGTTATATCACACAGCTGATACTTTCTTAAAGCTACTACGATTACGGATTAAAGTATTTATCTAGGTACGATTTGCCTCACACATATAACAAAATGCGTAAATATAGAAAGGCAAAACATGGATACGTTATAAATTAAATTAGTTTTACACAATATTGCTATGTTTTAATAGACACATGCTACAAACGTATACCTTAATTTTCCACACTTTTGCCGGCGTCTGATTCAACATCGTTGCGTCGAGTCGCTGCGAATTTAGATGCTGTTTTCGTTCGCCGATAATATCCGGATCGAATGAAAAGCAGCCCGCAATTCGTAGCTATAGCATATTTAGGGTCGTGGAGCTATTTTATCATCTACACTAAGCACGTAAAGATGGTTCAAAGACTTGGACAAAAAGCAATATTTCAAAATTAGTATATATTTCTAAGCATGGTTTTGTTCATATTTAAAAATCAGCAACAAAAAGAAAGCAAAGCAGATAAATAAAAATTAAATCAAAACAGGGATTCACTCGTTTGCACAGGGTCCTCTTTTTTATGCGCAACAGAAAAAACAAAGCAACAAAAATAAAGAACTGGAAGCTGCAACATGGCTGGCTGGAGCATGTTCTATATCCCACATTTAAGCAGCAGCAATTTTAAGGAGCAGCAGCTAGCGAATAAAGGCGTGTGCTCACTTGGTTCGTAACGTGTGCTCCTCAGATGCGTGCTGTGCGGCACGGTGGCCAAGTCGCGCAACTCGCTGCACTCGCACATGTCGCGCCAGCACCGCGGCATCTCCACCAAGGACCTGCCCGTGCTGCAGATGCCCACGCGCTTCGACCCGGAGCTCGCCAGCCAGTGAGTATCATACCTTTATCAGTTTCTGTAGAAAATTGGAACATCCGAAATCTCAAAATTGTAATCTAAATCGCCATTTTCTTCAATTAAAGGTTACTAGCAAAAGCAGGTGTGAAGGTATCACCGGAGCAGTTAAGAGCCCGCGCGTCGCCCACCGGCCCTCGCCGCTCCGACATCAAACTGGACGCCAAGTCCGCTGCCTCGGAGAACAGTTCCCTCTGCGGTGACAATGACGACGATCTCAGTCAATCGAAGTACCAGGACTCCATACCCGTCTCGCCTCCACGTAAGAGCTCCATTTTAGAAACTAAGTCCAGAGCCCGGATTATACATTATATTGAATACGTTCCCAAACATGCTCTCCGTAAACGTGAAATAAAGTCTGAAAGTTATGGGGCGACGGTCGAGTAAATTATTGAATGAACGAAAGTTACGTAAGAATGTTGTGTGGGTACTAAGAGTCCCTTAAAAAAGCTTGTGTTAAGAGTTAGTACGACAATATCCCAATGTGTGGTAGATAAACCTGAGACGTTAACGTCTTAATCCAGGATTAATTTCAAAAGCCTTCCTGCATAATGAATCAAAATATTTTTTTTGTGTAGATATTAACAACTTGACAAATACGACGATCACAAAAGTACCAGCAGTTCGAGCGGTAACGGCCAAAGCTGTTGAGAACCTCCCACACGGTCTGACCGGTATGAAGCACGACGACTACCCGCCAGGGTTTGGCGGAGGATCTGCCATATTGGATACCTACCTTCAATATATCGGGGAGAACGTTTTCGGTAAGTGCACAAACTCTATAGCCTTTATTTTCACCCCTTTAACAATGCGCAGTCTAAGCTTTTCTTCTGGCCAATAAGTGGATACAGAATGTGGGAGGATAACATTGAGAACCCTATTTTTATGTTTCAGGGATGAACCCTGCAAAACTGGCACAAATAAACGCGATGCACATGGACAGAAAGACTTACGACGAACCGTCACCACAAATGGGATCCCTCCCGCCGCCGCCTACGACTTTAGCCCACCAACGCTTCTTGAAGCAGATGCAAAGGCAGTACACCGAGAACATGGGAAAACCCGACATCATGCGAGATTCGGACGAACCTCTCGACCTGGGTAAAGAGAGGCAGAGGAATGACAGCATCAGCGAAGCGGAAGCGGATAAACAAGATCTTCTGGACAAGGAGATGAATAAGGAATATTACAAAGGTTACAATGACGACGACAGAAATCGGGGGAACTGTGACCAGGACCAAGAGCACAGCGGCCAAGACGAGTGCGACTATTCAGAGGACGAACACAACAAGACTGCGTCATCATGAAGCTCTCCCTTAAATTAGTATTCGAGTGGAACTGTTACGTTTTGTTGATGGTTTTCGAAAAGGTGCTTGAGTGTTTTGTTACATCATTAGCTGATTCATTTTATTGTTGACCCGTGGAATGTCGTTGGTGCCATTACCGATATAATGTACATTTTTAAGGAACTGGTCGATTTTTAACGGTCGCTGCTGGGCTGCAACCGATGCTATGAAAAATTATGGCGTTTGCAAACAGATGAATATGTTTATAGTTTATTCCTTGTAAAGGAGGTCCTAGGGCCCTTTAGCAGATGTTCCAGAGAAGCCACAATGATAGCTCGACCCGCCTACACTGTAGCTAGGTATACCGTCGACCCGTCACTTGTGAGATTGTTTAGTAGTAAACTAACTAGTGAGTAGTAACTCAAATGTATATGTAAGGTCCCTCACGCGACGTAGGGCCGCTTACATTGTAATTCCATCCAACTACCTCAACATTCGGGCCAATAAGGCGACATTATATAAAAATATCCACACAAATTGTGAAATTCCATCCATCTACCTCACTTCAATAGATTTTATTTAATATTTTATACAATTTATAGATATAATAACTGTTGTTTTATGCATTTTGCAGATTGCATTTATATATACTATATAGAGTATATCGTAGGTAAATATTACGCGAATCATTAGGTGGTCGTTAGCGCTGCCCGTAGATAATATATCTTTACCGTTTTATTTTTTATAGAGAAACGCACTCACTAGAGAAGAATTAGACTGTCACGACCGTAGTAGCGATTAAATATTACCTTTATAATATCGAATGGATATGCACCTATACATACATATATTTAGGAGAAAACAAAATATCTTTGTATACGAACAAATATAACAGAGCTTAAAGTTAAATAAATATTTATCGATTTGCGTTCGATGAATCGCTGATTTTATATATCGTATTGGAGAAGTTAATAAATGATGCAATACGAGTTAAAAAAAACTCAACATCTACTGCCTTGAGACTGAATATTTTCCAAGGATAAGTATTTTCATATAACTGTGTATACTCGAGCGATTCGTGAATAAATAAATAAAAAGTTCAAATTCGACATAAATAAAAAGCATAAAAGATATCGCATTGACGCGTTGTAACTTGTATATAATGTTGTGGTGATATATAAAAAGTACTTACATAATATTAAAAAAATAGAAACAAAAAGCAATAAATAAAGTATACCTTGATGTTGCCTTCAAGTTCGTGTAAATAAGTGGGTAGTTTACAGATTGGTTCATGGACACGTGTCATAGATACTCGATTTTCGATGTAATTCTGAGGAAGAGTATACTCTGTAGTAATGATGTGGGCTCGTTACTTGATTAACAATTACTGTGATTACAATCTCATATTAGCCTTCGATAATTATACATATTTTTTAGAGTACAATGTTATAGTTATTTAGTATATCGTAAGGATTATTTGTAAGCGAAGTCACAAAAAATATTTACTTCCCAAACGTGTTAGGATCCACTTTATTTAAGAATTTAGAGCAATAGGTGAAGCATTTAACCTTTTTTATTATGCGAGATAAATGGGAGATTTTGAGTTTAACGACTTGCCACACCAAAGCTGTCAGTATTGACAGCTCGTTGGAGCTCCATTCCTGTATTACAAAACATTGATGCAATGTGTGATGCAAACAGTGACAAATCTTTATATTTACTTGAATTTAAAGTTTGAAAAGTATAAAATAAAAAATTGAAATATACATACAATTTTGTTGCCACCATGACTGCGATATATTGGAGTAAAATTACGATGGCACAATCCATTGGATAAGTTGGCATCACTGAGTCTCAAGATTAACAGCAAACAACGTCAGCTCAGCCTAATCTAGCGACATCTGGTGGATTGTTTCCGCGTTGTCATTTAAAATGTTTGTAAATTAATAATGCACCTGTTTCGTAATACAGGATTTTCGGTGGGTATGTTGACAAGTTTGCATAATACCTACAAATAGTATAAGTGCTACGGGTTGATTGAATATTATTTTTAGTAAGTTAGTGAGATTTGACGGGTGCGTCAGTTTGGTTTGTGTAAACGGAACAGTATACCCAGCCCAGCTGTAGACCGTCGTACATGGACAATAGTTTAGTTTTTTGTCCCTCCAGTTTTACAGCAAGGCTGGGTGTACTTTAACCTTGTTGACAGTTAACGGTGTTGCCATAGTAAGTAATTATTATTTTGAATGTAAATAAGTTTTGATTGTTTAGAAGAGAGAAGTGTGCTTATTTTTGTCATTACGTTTTAGAAGATTGAGAACTTGTTTATTTAGATTATACGCAGATACATAGACGTTGAAGCACAGTACACTCACAATAGTCAGTTACCAGAATGTGATTAAGAAATACATATTATATAATTATATATTTTTTCAGAACACAGTTTTGCATACCACAAGTTAAATATGGAGGATGGCGCTGAAGTTACATAGGAGATGTTTTGTTTTTAATTTCGCCTCTGTCTCTCGCCTCTTTCACCTTCAACTCAAAAGCATTTGATTAACTCTTAATCGAATTTATGTAATTTCATTCAAAGGATGATTTTTGGTCAATTAACCTATTTAATAATTAGAAAAAAAAGTACAGTCGAACGAAAAAACATTCAGAGCAGCCCCAAGTTTTTTAACTGCCATGTAACTTCAGATACCGAGTCATTCGTTGTTGATTCTACTATTATTATATACCAGTGGAGATATTATAATAATAATTAGGGCTTTAAGTCGATCATTGTGTATAAAGTACGTTTAGTTACCTTTTTGAACTTTCAAAGTTCTACAGAATGACTCCCAATGTTTTTGTACACTAAAAATAATTAACAACTCTTTAAATGTAATAATGTTTACATTTGTTCTATTTTTTGAAGGGATTTTGGGATAAAGAATAGGCGATGGAAGATGACTTTTAGTCTAACATAAGTGGGGTTAAAAATCTCGAATTTTCTTCCATTTTTATTAGACTGAATTTTAAAAACCTTAAAATGGTGAGACACTTATTACGCACAGTTTTCATCTGTTATGCCAATGTTTAGTGTACAAAAGAATTGGTAGCATATCATTTTTTTGTTTATTTAGTCCCCCAACTATACCTCATTAGTCCACGTAAGATTCATTATTTTTTTGCAATTATGTTATTAATAAATAATATGTAAGCTGGATGTTCAATTATTAAATTGTGATTATAATTTTTGTTTGAACTTTGTTAAACAATGGTTTTGCTACAGTAGCACAAAATATAAACAAATTTTCTGTAGTTATATTATATAATGCTAATTTTTCTCTGTACTTGTGTCCTAAAATCTACTCTGAAACAAAAGAAAATTGGGTTGTTCTTTTATAGTAAGACACAAAATTAAACGTTACACAAAATTTAAATACAGTATTTAAAATTGTATGTCGTAATTTTTATTTATTTTTGGATACTTGTTAAGGATATTTTATAGTGATTGTAGCAAATCTGTAGAGTTTTTTGGAGGATATTAAAGTTAAAATATCAAAACCATTAAAAACCGTTTGTCATTAACTCTGCAGACAGGCTAAGCACTATACAAAAGTCTACATTATGACCAATGTTGCCAGCAACCATCGAAACCTACCAAATTAGTTGAAAAATATTCTCTATTGGTAAATACTCTATATAAATAAGAAAAAAGTTAATTTTCTTAATTTGAAACAACGCCACGCCTCTGTCATTGTACATTAGTGTACTAGTTGTATGCTGCTTCACTACATTATAATAAACAAGATAATAAAAATAATTGTTTTGAAAAATCTTGTAGTTTTCATTTGATGCCTCTACTGCGTTCAGTTTCATGTCAATCAAACGAATATCAAATACCACTGATATTATAAAAGCGAAATATGCACCTATATGTTAGAAACGTACATAGTTCCAACGTAACGGTACAAACCTGTGGCTTTTCACTACTGAGAGGATAGTAATAAATGTATTGGATACATATTTTGAACCTTTTGCATTTTATTGTTTTTACTCAATTTTAAGTTACGATCGAAATAGTTGTTGTTTATTGAGTATTTCGACTACTGCAATGCAACTAGGTAATACATAATTTCGCTTTGAAGGAGAACATCATTTCTGTTCATCAGATATGATTGTAAGTCAAGTGCAAGCCTATCCATAATAAAAAAAAAAATGTAAATTAAGAAATATATACACATACACAAGACCCGGCGAACAAATTGTCGCCAGTGTCCTGGTGTCAAAAATGTTTGTTTCGGCACTAGTAGTCATAGTAAGGTCACCATGTTATTCGCTCTATAGTAATCTATGGTTTTTTATGGCCTGTAGGAGTTTTAATGACTTCACTATTTGCTTGTATGAAATAAGTTTTCGTAACACGTCCAGATGAACTCATCCATAGGTTCATGTCGATAATTTAAAACAATATTTGAAAATAATCCAACCATATTTATTAAAATGGAATTAAATACATTGCGAAATGTTTTAACATCACATGCTCTTATTTGTAACTACATAGAAGCCTAAAGCTATTTAAATAAATTACACAATACACATACATATAACATATTATTACATTATCACATAATATATTACTATACTTTATTTTACTCTTAGAAAATAAATAAAGAGAACTACATTTTTATATAATATAGTAAAAACCCGAGTATCCGAAAAAAATCAATTTAATACTTTTATTTTCTGATGAGTCAAGAAACCTGGGAGGATGATAAAATAAACTCGCCGGCATATTTAGCGGAACATAAAAAAAGGTTTGATATCAGTATCATATAAAGTTGCTGGCTGGTTTATACGTTATTTAATTTAAAAAGAAATATTTTCAAATTAAGAAAACAACTGTACATCACATTTAATGCAATTGCTTTAATTTTATGCAAATACACCTTATCTGGAGCGAACTTCGAGTATTTCTTCCTTCTGAGTTTGATTTAAAATTTCATTGAAATACTGTTTTTTGTTAGTTTTTTTTAATCGCGTATCTTTCTGGAGTTGATGACTGAATTATGCCTGACTTAGCCCCAACGGAGATTGCCAGGGCACTCGAAATGCGAAGAAATGGTCAAACCTACAGAGTGATATCCAGAGATCTTCGTCGACCAGTTTCAACGATCCATCGCAGTATCCAACGGTTCAGGGAGACCGGTACTTATGTGAAAAGAGCAGGACAAGGCAGAAAAAGACGCACTTCGAGTAGGGATGATCGTTTCATTCGGCTTCGTGTACGTAGGAACCCCCGTTTGACGGCCGTCCAAGCCCGACATGAGTTAGAAGCAGTGCGGGGTGTAACCGTAAGTGAGCGTACGGTACGAAGAAGGCTCGAAGAAGCTGGTTTGGGTTCATTTGTGCCCGCCAAGGCTCCAAGGCTCGAGGTAAATCATCGTAGAAACAGGTTAACTTTTGCTCAGGAACATCGACTTTGAAACGCGGACCAATGGAGTAAGGTATTGTTTAGTGATGAGTGCAGAATTCTCTTAAATCAAATTGACGGCAGGCAAAGAATATACAGACGCAAAGGAGAACGATACATTCAGACAAATTTTGAAACTACAGTTGCATACGGTGGTGGATCAATAATGGTTTGGGCGGGCATTTGTTTGGGAGCTCGCACAGACTTGGTAGTGATTGACAGAGGGAGTCTGACTGCAGACCGCTATATCAGAGAAGTTTTAGAAAAAAAATGTCGTACCGTTTGCCCCATATATCGGTGACGATTTTGTTTTTATGCAGGATAATGCTCTGCCGCATACCGCTCGGGTAACTCAAGCTTATCTTAATGATATGAATATCACTGTTATGGAGTGGCCGGCGAGATCACCGGATATGAACCCAATAGAGCACGTTTGGGAATTGCTGAAAAGAAAAGTTAAGTTCAGAATTCCAGCTCCTGCCAACGTGGGAGAACTGCGAATCGCCGTAGTTGAGGAATGGCGGAGACTATCCCAGGAGACCATCGATAACATCATTCTCAGTATGCCTAGACGGGTAGAAACTTTAATAAGAGCACGTGGAGGAAATACGCGATATTAATCACCATTTTTCTAATTTAATTAATTGTAATTTTAATATTAAATTTCACTTTTCCAGGTTACATGAAAAGTTCAAAAATGTACCATTTTTCACAAATAGCCTTTACTCGCAAAATCTGTTCTTAATGTGATCTCATTTTAAGTAAAAACAAATGAAACTTTAAATAACAAAAGAAGTGTAGTAAGTTGATTTTAAAATAAAACCATATTTTTTTAATTATGGACCTTTTTTTATGTTCCGCTAAATATGCCGGCGAGTTTATTAACGGCTTCTTTCAGGTTCGAAATTTAAAATATATATCAGATGACAGATGTCAACATACCATTGTGACAGTAGACAAACTATAGATATTTCAATCCACGAAGACGCGCCCCACTCTGTCCAAATCGCTAGTTTCATTCGATTTGTATGAAGTTTGACAGATTGGGGCGCGTCATCGTGGATCGAAATATCTATGGACTAACAAATTACTCTGAGGGCGATCGTTGAGGCTGTTAAATTCCAATTTTAAAGAGTACTTCACGTGCGTTGGAACATAGATTTAAAAAACATTTGGTCTGTTTGATATGGTTCTTCTCGCAAAAATGTCTCTTTCTGATTTCTGTTACTCAATTTTAATTTACTTCAGTTAGATAATAATAAACTGGAGGGTAAGCCTAATCCAGGATGGAGTTATATTTTTTAATGTAAAAAATACTTTTAACCAGAAGACAACAGCATTCAGATAATCAGGTTTCCACTACAATAAAAACAAAGGAGAGTCTAAAAGCCTTTTAGTTCAGGACAGTACATTCACTCAATGGTTTGTACATACACAGTATAATCTAAGGTGTATATGTGTGGAAATTCGTATTGGTGTAGTGGTGTGGGTGACCCGCTAGTCCCTTTTGTCCTTCCTCTTGGCAAGAAGGAAATGAACGCCGACGAGGGCATTCACCCTGAAAGACATGGATACTATTATTTATTTATTTTTTACACTATAAAAGTGAGTACTTGACTGCGATCTCACCTGATGGTAAGTGATGATGCAGCCGAAGATGTTAACATACTAACTTGGAATGGGTAAGTAAAGTCACCCAACGGTTTCTACACAGCATCGCACCGGAACGCTAAATCGCTTGGCGGTACGTCTTTGCTGTTAGGGTGGTAACTAGCCACGGCCGAAGCCTCCCACCAGACCAGACCTGAGCCAAATTAGAAATTATAAAATTCCAAAGTGGCCCGTGGCGGGAATCGAACCCGCGACCTCCCACTCGAATCCGAGCGCGCGTCCCCTGCGCCAGGGAGGTCGTCAAAGGAGTGTGCATGATCTTAAGCGCTTGTTCTGCTCACTCTTATGAAGTCATTGTGTGGGGTAGTGAGTACAGAACCATCAGTATGTGCAGTATGATCAGTAAGATAACATCATCATCATCAACTAGAGAAATTTCTCACCTAACTCCCTAAGTAGACCCAAAAAATGTTAATTGCTCAGTAGTAGGCAAAGTAGGTTAGAATTTGTAGTAAAGCAGATGTTGTTGAATTAATGGGCCTGTGAACTACCCTTGAACTACCATGTCTCCATTCGTTCAAAATACCAAATCATTAGTAATTCGTGCATATTTGGATCATGTTGTGGTGTTATTCGGATTCATATAGTAATAATCTATGCTCCTGGCCATATTTTGTTTGGAAATACTTGTTTAAAACGAAATAATAATCAATTTTGATTTTTAATACTTTTTAAAACTTTGGTCGAGTTCCGTAATACCAAAAATTATATATAATTATATTTCATTTATATAAAATTATATAATAATTATATATAAATGAAAACTTGTAACTTTCTTTATTATCTGGTGTTTTTCTTTATCTGGACTATAAAAACTGTGCTCCTGAACTAATGCGACGTGAGATAGTGTTGTTTTTATTACAAATCAAATAAGCAGAAAACATGTCCTCTTTGACATAAAATAAGCAAAACTAAATTCGTTTACAATTTCGTTTAACAAAAGTATTTCGGAACCAGATATGGCCAGGAGTGATCGTGGGTCAGTAGACTCTTAAGGTTAGTCCAGAAAGAACAAGACTAAGAAGTATACAGAAATGTATAGTGCCTCAAAATTATCTGATCTGGTGCTGGGGTCCCTGTTGTCAATAGGCTATTTGACTAAATTTTGAAAATGATTTTAAAGAATTTATTACTACCTATTACGCACATTACATTGATATTTCGCGGAAATTTAATGTAATTCCCTTTAAAAACCACTTTTAAAATTTCAATTTTCAAAACCGCGCCAAAAACGCCAATTTTGTAATGGCGCTTGTCATCTGGCTCGTGACGTCACACATTGTCAAACGCATATAAACAGACTACAGTACCGTACAGTTTAGTTGAATTTTTTCGCTTTTCTTTAAATTTAATAAAAATTAATATATTTTAACAGAAAGAATAGAATAGAATAGAATAGAATAGCCTTTATTGACAATCAAATATTTACAATTTTACTTATATCTAAGTATGTGTTAGTTCTCTTTTTTATATTTTTAGATTATTAATTACGTTAGAATATTTAAGATTCATAAGTTATTATTAGGACACCGGTATCTGATTGTCTTGCTTTTCAACAAAGGCCTCCCCCAGATTCCTCCACAGACCTCGATCGTGGGTTTTCCTCCTCCATAAAGTTCCTGCTGTGGCTCTCAGGTCGTCTTCCCATCTTCGGAATGGTCTTCCCCTGCTCCTTTTCCCTTCTCTTGGATACCACTCCGTTATGTCCTTGGCCCAATTATCTCTCCTATTTCTGATTAGGTGACCGGCCCACTTCCATTTAAGTTTTTTAATGGTGTAAGTTATATCTTTTATATTTGTTTTTTCTCTAATATTTTTGAGTTTCATTTTATCTTGTTTCTTTATATTGAGCATGCTTCTTTCCAAGAAACAACTTCTTTTTAACAGAAAGAATGGTGTACAAATGCTGTGTAGTACCATTATGTACAAATACCTCCATAAATTGCCCTCAAAAAGTGTTTGTGTCTGTACCATGATAAACCGAACTCCCATGAACTTCCTAAGTATTTGTCAACATAAACTAAAATGAGATAATGATTAATGATTATAATAAATAAAGGAAGGACTAATATGTTCGACGCGGTAGGTACTTACATTGCTGTTTTTATGTTTTTCAGTTCCGCGCCATAATAATCAGCATTATTCTTAAAGTAAAGTGCAACCATAAAAGCATCTACCTTAGGTAGGTTGCTATTATCAGCTCGCACAAAATTTGATTCCATTCTGCGATTTGAAATACTTAATTATTTATTGCCTTAGTATGTTTAGTTATAAAGTTAACCAGAAAATTACTGTTTAAATAGCTAAAAGATAAAATAAAACGCCCGCCAAACAAAACACTCAGAAAAATCAGTACAAAAAGCTGTTCTTTTCCCGCAAATTTTCGAGTGTGACGTCACCAGAGTTGCAACCAATCACAGGGCGTTCCTGTCACAGGTAAAATATCAAAAATTATAACATTATTAAACTCTTATTTCGCTGAAAAATATACATATATTTGATTAAAATAAAGTGAAATATGCTTATTTACGTTGTTATTAGTGAGATTTACCACAATTTCAGGTATAATTTCATTGTTGTCAAATAGCCTATTGTGTTGGTGAATTTTCTTGCATTAATTCTTATTCCTTTAGTTATTTATGCAGATAAAACAACAAAATAAAATAATAATACAACTTACTGTAAACAACAGCAAAGTAGACAGCAAATTGAATAATCATCCGCAACATTTAGTTCCAGTTTTGGCCATCGGATCAGAAAAAATTGTGGCACTATAATAGTAAGTATGTGCAAAGTGTCCATGATACAGAAACACTTACAAGAAAGCCAAATGCTATTTCTTACTGGCCAGCGCAATGCCGAGCCCGACCAGCCCGCCGATGGCGAGCACGGCGCCGCCCGCCACCGCCATGCCGATCAGACCCTCCTTCTCCATGCGCTTGGTGATCTGCCGCTGGAAACAGACAGGGAAACAAATCACTCCTCTCATCTGCCTATGCAGCATGCGCTGTTAGGGATATATGACGCTCTCTTTTCTCCGTCCGACAAAAGTAGAGATACATATCTCTACCTAGCCTCAAAAGGACACAACTGGCCAACATTGTTTAAGACTTTTTTTTCAAATAAGGGATGCTGCATTATTGGATGTGCTAAACCCAAAAAGACTCAACATTATAGACCTCAAATCTGATTATGGTCAAAAGACTGATCTCAGATAAAGAGATAAAACTAGAGAAAAAAAAACATATCTCTACTCATGCATCCTAGCCCTGCAAGAGAGTGCTTTTGCAGTCAGATTTAACGTCTACTGCACTATGTAGGAGTGCTCTTTGTATGAGGGAAATTAAATCATAAGAAAAGTTCCCCTATTTATTACAAGGATCTTGTGTGCTCGGCAGCCAACTTGAAGTGACTGTGGACTAGTGGGTACTATGGATCTCGACAGCACAAGGCGAGTCCGTCATTGTATTGTCTAGCCCCAGGAAGGGCAGAATGAACATAAAGGGAACAAAGAGTCAGAGAAAATAACTGGATGGAAAATCATGAACAAAAAATTCCCACCTGTTATTACTGTAAATTTGATTAGGTCATGGGAGGTGCAAGAATGTACTCATCCATCATCTTTGGACTAAATACTGCTTTAAAATTAAGAAGTGGACATTGTCAAAGTGGTTTTTCATATCCGGAGTTTAATTGGGTTTGATTCAGCTTGATACAGGATACCATACATCCATGGTCATTATCCTTTTGTTTTCATTATTACGATTACACAGCATTATTTTAGTAATGTTATTTTTAACAAGACCTCATTGTTACTCTAAACAACAGGAGCTAAATATTATAAACAAAATAATTTATTTCTGGCTAAATGCCACATCTTGTTGCCTTTAAAACAAATTTTTAAAACAAAGAATTTTTTTATATTTCTGGAAACGAATACACTTAAATTCATAAGAATGCATTTGAGAGCCTTGATAATATAATTTTTATCAATGTACTCAGTCGCTGACAGAATGATAAATTGTTTGCATGCCCTTTATCTTATTCAAACAAATAAATAGATTAACACAGTTATGTTTTTGGTGTAACAATGAGTTAAATTTAAATGTTTGAAATGAGTAAAAAAATGTCGTTTATTTTGCCTATTTCTTTGGAATCCAGATTTTGATTAAAATGATAATAATTTTAGTTTTAATAGTAAGCAGTAGTTATAGTACCTAAATGTGGAGAAAAATGTTTAATGGTAGTAATAGTGAATACGGAGACCGAAGTCTATAAAAAATAAAGTATGGATTTGAATCAGCCCCTTGATTGCATAAGAAAAACATATTCATCGTTATCGTAAATGCTAGCGAATTCTGCACCGCAATTGGCTTATGCAAATCAGGAACCCCATCAGCGGACAGAATTCCCTAGTGTTTACGATAACAATGAATATGTTTTTCTTACACAATGAGGGGTCAGTTTGGTACAGGATTCTATACATCGATGATTATTGAATATCCTTTGGCCTATTTGCACATTTTCATAACATAGTTGGATGTTCTGTAGTCTTTAAAAGTCCCTGTCTTGGCTTAGCCATCTGTGGGCTGAAAGACTCACCTCTAAAGCCAACACCTGCTGGTTGGCCGGCTCTATCTCCAGGAATGCCTTCACATAGTGCAGAGCCTTGTTGTACTCCTTTATCCTGGCGTTGCCGATGGCCAGGTAGAAGAGGTAATCTCTCTTGCCTTCCGAGTGAGAGTTGAACAGCTCTTTCAGTAAGAGGATACCCTGGAAATTATGTGAAACTTAGGCATTATTTAACCAATTTTATGTTCTTTAAAGTAACTATAGTACAAATGAGTGAGGAACATACTTCATAGGCTGATAGACTTTAGGGGTTTCGAGGTGCTAGAATGATGAACATAAAAATCAAATCAAAATCAAAATATCTTTATTTCACATGGGCCTAACATACAGGCTCTTGCGAACGTCGGTATGACATTTCTTGCATAAGAATGGTGATAACTACAAGTCGACTTAAAACTAAGTTTACGAGGGGAAATGCATGGGGAAATGCAGTATTGACCATATTGTTTTTTCATCTGGACTGGACAAAGGATTATATTACTGGACTTTTCACACAGTCAGTGAGGTGAAGTCACATCCTAGAAGACAAAGAAGTTGATAAACAGGAATGCCATCCAAATACGAACCTTCCTAATATCGGTGGGGTATTTACTCCGTACTAGACACCAAGCATACTCGAACTGCGCTTTATGAGTGACGTTGCCTTGATGGAGCTGCTCGTGAAAAATCTTCTCGAATTTCTAAAAAATAAGTATTGCGAAATTTATAAAACAATACAATCACACAGATTTTATACAATCATGCATGACTCACGTAGCTACAACAACTGTATACAAAATACAACACGTCTTACTTGCAAATCTTCGGAAGAAACCACTTCATCTAATACGTCTTCCATTGTTTCGGAATATATTATCGGTAATCAAAATTTAATATGGCGACATAAAATTACATTATATTACGTTTTAGCTGCGACAAAATTATACAAATTGCCTCTGAATAAATCGCAAAACTTGACTTTTGTTTTGACTTTTGAAATGAAAATTGAAATTGCACAAAAATCAAAATGACAGCTGAAAATGTCAAAGTCATTTGAAGTTCAACCAATGACTAAAGACGTAATGGACACAAAGTAATGAGTCTTTTTGGCTGGGCATTTCCGCCATCTTGTGTCGCATAGAAAATAGCCAATCACAGCTATCAGCCAATCACAGATAAGCACCAGTCAGCTGATCAGAAGGGCTGCTCTAGCTATATCTATCGATATGGAAATATTATCGATGTAGTTTGTGGTTAGTAATTAAATATTTAAGAGCAAAAATGAATGAATTATTATTATTAAAAATTAATTTATAGTATAACTAGGTTTTGCCAGCGGTGCATATTATGTTTCCCGATTAGGATTTTAAACTTATCCCGCGAGACCAAACTACATTTGATACGAGTGATTGTACCTATAGTAAATGTTCGCATCCGCGGCCCGTTTTCTTAAAGCGGAAATAACTACGAGAAGTCAGAGGTGTGAAACCTCGAGGTCCAAATAGAAGGTAGTGTTATTAGGAGCCCTACTCATCTATCAACATTTAACTTTACATATATGAATTTTATCGATATCGGTATAACAGCGGTCGCATCATTAGTACTTTGTTTTTGTTTTGTTAACAACAAAAACTAAATCGAATTTATTTCAATCCTGAATAAATATTTCTTCTTTTACACATTATATAAGTGCATGTAATATGATCATAACACATAATAACACATTATTTTTAACGATTTAACGATATAATTAATGAAATTGAATACTGACCTATGAAATGTTAAATGTGGCTTATTTTTGTCTTCCCGCGATCTGCACTGCACAACACATCACTGAGTAGGCATTTTCACACCTGAATACTAAATGTAATCCGCACGCAAATTAGAATAATAATATGATTGTCTAATATTTCCAAAAACATGATACGCATAAACTTTGTGTACATACATAAAATGCTACAAATTATGGAGGAATTGCCCACCCGGCTATTTTTTCGTGACGTCACAACTTCAGTGTTGCCGAAATCAGAAAAAAACAAATATTTTGCTAACGTAACGTAAACAATTGTGAATTAGTTAGAAAGAGACAATATGATGTTTCTTATAGCTATGTCGATTTCACGCAACATATAAACGCATATGTGTGTGTAGAAAACTACAGCTGCTCCATTAGTTTCGTTCCTCGTAGAGTTCAACTTTCAATGTCAAATTCATAGACATCATTTATGTAGTCTATGGTTTCCTTTGTGTAGTGATTCTTGTATTAATTTTATTTGTATTTTATTTAGAAACTTAGTAAGAAGATTTTTCTCTATTTTATGAACGTAACGGGTTTATGACTGAATCTTATTTTCTACTATTATATAATATTTCATTGTGGTATGGAGTGTTCCTTATTTGTCACTGTCAGTATCACTGACGTTATCAATATTGTCATTATTACAATAAACATTTGACATTGACAGTCGACAAAAATCTGTTGAAGAGGTTGGTTGCTCCAGTTTTCTTTGTCCGGCTTTTGTGATAAAATCATTGTTATTACACAAAACTGGGACGCATTTCTTCTTCCACTAAAAAGTTCAGTTCTTCGTAATAATTTTAAAATGCAAAGTGTGATAAACACTGTGAAGGGAACCGCCCTCGGTGTCGCAGGATACTTGACTCCAGTTCTGAAGGTAGATCTATATTTTTAATAATCTTAGGCTAAATAGGTAACAAAGCTATTATGATTCGCATACATTGTATTGAAGCTTTATTGTATAAATTGGTGTAGTCCAATGACCATATTGTGACCTTTCTTCAACAGTAGTAGGTACCTTGTTTGTAAAATATTTTTTTTTAAATAAGTACACAATTTACTTATTCATAATCATACCAAGCTACATAATGCATCTTCTTAATTTTTTTCATTGTTTTTTTTTTTCATGCAAAGAATCAGCATGGCTGTTCAGCATAGATTAATTTCTTAGTAGCATTCCATGCAAATATAAATCCTAATAATTTTCATAAAAGAGTAATGGTTTGAACAAGTGTTCATGAATCTTTACAGACTTCAGTTGATTAAATATTATGTAGTAACAATTCATATTGTTTCTTAAACTATTAAAAGTCAAAATCATTTTCAAAGTTTTTAGGTCTTCACTATCCATGGTCCATACACACCATAATTGTAACATCCCTGCTGCGAGTGATTTCCAGACCCATGTGAAGTCTTTCTATTTGTTAACAGGAGTCAAAATTCCATGAAACTGGTGTGCTGACACCTGAGGAGTTTGTAGCTGCGGGAGACCACCTGGTCCACCACTGCCCCACGTGGCAGTGGGCCAAGGGCGAGGAGTCCAAGCTCAGGCCCTACCTACCACCAGACAAGCAGTTCCTTATCACCAGGAATGTTCCCTGCTACAGACGATGCAAGCAGGTATTATATTCAAAGATGAAAAATTGTTACCGCTATATGCTACAAATAGTCGCTGCTCACATGTGCCGCCGACACAAAACGCTACTCGCGCGATTCCCGCTATGAAACGTCTTCCATTACGATACTGCGTGCATGGGTTAAAAAAATAGCATCCTCCCACCGCAAGTGTTGACCATCAGCCACAAGTGTCTGTCGGACACTTCAGCTATCTTTGTGCCACTACTATGGTATGCTGGTGGTAATCGAGTTATATGGACCCTTGCCACTAATACTGAATTGTATTAATTAGAGGTATATTTGGCAGATAGAGTACTGTGAGGATAATGAGAAGGTCATAGAAGATGAGCACGACGAGGACGGAGGCTGGGTGGACACACACCACTATGAGTCTCCCGGATCACCTGCTGTGGAAGAAAAGGTAACAAATTATCAGTTTCTGTTATAGTTCGTTTGTTATCATATTGTCAAGCAGCCAGTTGCAGTGATTATCAATGGTTAGCACACAACACCACAGTCTGTGCACTTGTAACAAAATGTACTTATACATATTATATATAACAACAAATTCTAAGAGAATATAAACTAAGAGATAAATTGATTTCAACATAACAATTATATGAATTTTTGTATGCAGTGGTTTCCATATGGTAGTATTAACTCCTCAACATTTAATAGCTTGGGACTGAATATTAAAAAATCTGTTTAATAAAAAGAAATGCTTACTGACTCTCTGAATATTCCTCACTCTTTCTTGGAAGAACAATACCAATTCAATTTGTTAAATTAGAATAGACTGATGAAAATCAGCCTGAGACTACTCAAAGATTGTGAACAACCGAAATTCACACGAATGACGATGTTTTAGAAAATTATTTTTATAACACTGTTCTTAATGACATTGTCGGAAGGTGTGTGAAATGACCCTAGAAGCTGCTGAGACAGGGGACAGCGATGGTGATGAGGCCCCGGAGAACGATGATGATGATGATGCAGAGGATGATGAGGCTGAGGACATGGAGAACTTCCAGGAGTCTGGCCTGCTGGACGAAGTTGATCCGGTAATTTGTTTGAGCCTTTGAGTTACCTTTTTATGGTTTGTACCACCCACCATGTATCCTCTCAGAATACCATATGAGTAACCTCTCCGAATATTTCTTAAAAGGTTTGGCTGTAGCCCATCAAAGTAACAAATTGAAGGTTACAACTCTAACTCAAATCCATTTTTGAGGATGTCTTGGCCCATACACAGGCATACAATGTGAAATTGTATCACTTGAACTTGATAGGAATCTCCGAAACCGCAGCCTATAATTATTTCTACCATACATGATTACAAAGTTCTCCTTCACTGCTAAGCAACTGATATTTACTTGCTACAAACCCACACAAAAGGTCAAAGGTGATTTGATCAAAACCTGTTTAACATTCAGCTAGACTTGATTGAGTTAATGTCATAATTTCGCATACAATATTTGTTTTGGTAAAGCTAAATTAATTGCTCTGTTGATTTAATTTATCGCCTTAGTATGTTTCAATAATATCTATAATATGTATGTATTAAACATACAAGCTTAGTGCACTATTTGATTATAATTATTTAAGCTTAGTACAGTTTATTTCAAGATAACTGCAATAAGATAATAAGTAACTTATGGCGGTTCCCAAGATTATATCCATCTTCTATTGGCTACTACAGATATCAATGTGACATACATTCCATACGAGTTATGTCAAATTTCTATTTCTCAAGATGCCTCTTTAGCTGACCAGGCGTGCTCTTATGCATTTTACGTATGAAGCTACAGTAATGTTTAGGTTAACCAATTAATATAATAGTCGACAGAATGTTGAAAGAGTTAAAGGTTACGTGATATAAAGATAGCTGAATAAAACTGTAAGTAATAAGCGCTGTTGCAACCTGAATTGCACTTTACTGCATCGCAGCCAAAGTAGCTTAATATTTCAGTTCACCATTTTGGCCTAGAAATCAAGTTCCCATGATCAATTTGCCATGAAAGCAATATGGCCTTTTGTTGTCTTCTACCAAAGACCACTACAATCTCTTGTACTTATACCATTAAGTATTCCGTGCTTTTACTAAAAAAACCAAATTCTATAGTTGTAAATAATCCAACAGTCTACAGCGCTGACGACGCGCAAGGAGCCCAAGACGAAGGAGAAGAAGCAGAAGCCGTCGGACGGGGACGAGATTGTGCGCACGCGCACCTACGACCTGCACATCACCTACGACAAGTACTACCAGACGCCGCGCCTGTGGCTCATTGGCTACGACGAGGTGAGCACTATCGACGGTGAGCCCGTAAATCCACCCGACCGACATCTGACTGAGGCGCCTCATGCATAAACATATACGTCGATGAGTCCATTCATTCATTTAAGGAGCACACCACGGGTGTGCCCGCGAAATTCAAATTTTTTGTGGTTTTTCGCGATTTTTAAGCTAATGAGACATAATAGGCGTATGGCAGTCAAATTGCGAAATTCCCAATATCATCTTCACGTGTTTATATAAAAATTTCTGCCTTAAAGTGTCGAGTTAAAAAAATTAGTCCGAGATTTGCGAGTCACTCACATAAAACTCGATACTCTGACTAATTTCTTAGGATACACATTTTTATGCAAATATTTTGATGTAATCATGTAAAGATAATACTGCCACTCTCGCAAATTGACTGCCATTAACCTCTGATGTGTAATTAGCAAACAAATTGCAAAAAACCATGAAAATTTTGAATTTCGCGGGCAGAGTCGTTGATTTCGCCTTAAAGTCTAGGCTACCCCTTTATGCCGTCTAAATCGTTGTGACTTTGATGCCCAGGTAGATCTCTTTCTAGAATTTTTTCCATCAATATTGGGAAGGAAAACTTGTCTCTGCTTTATCCGTGGCCAAAAGGTTAAGCCTGGGGTTATTCATAAACAAACTCCATAAGAGCCAAAAATTCATTTACTGTTCCCCTGGCACTGCAAATGTCTATGGGCAAAGGTGATTGCTTGACATCATACCCCGCTTGCTAGTTTGCTTGCGCTTATTATTGATCAAATGTATGTATCTGTTGCTAGGACCGTCGGCTGTTGGGCGTCGAGGCGCTGTACGAGGACATCTCGGCGGAGCACGCCAAGAAGACCGTCACCATCGAGGCGCACCCGCATCTCTCAGGGCCCGGCATGGCGTCTGTGCACCCCTGCAGGTACCGTAGTACCATAAGTACGTACGTACCCATTGACGTATACTCTAGACGGGGCGGACCGCGCGAAAAAATGTCGCCAGTTCATGGAAGCAAAACCCCCTCCGGCGTCAGTAGTACCTAAGCTGTAAGCCTACGCAGTATTTCGCAGGAGTTTCGATAGATTGCGCTACATTTTCTTGTATAAAGAGGGTTTACGTAAAATGTTCGGATGGGCATATCTTGACTATTATTATCTATGTACGTACCGTAAAACCTAATGTCGAAATCTGATTGGTTACTCAAACACAGCTCCGCTCCGTTCCTTTTTGATGTAAACCGGGCCTATTGGCAAAAAGCAGAGACAGAGGTGGGGGAAAGAGGGCCTGTCGTACAGTTCTCGCTGCAGAACATGAAATATCAAAATCAAGGGATCTCTATTGGTGCCGTTTGACACATAATGCAGCATAGCAATATAAAGCCGGCCATACACCATTCTTCATGTCATTCAATCGGCATGACGCTGACGCTATCGATGAAATCAAATCGACGTATACCAATCCACGCCCACACACGGATGGTTCCCTTACACATCTCTGATAGACAAGTACCCTTAGTCCATAGGAAATATGTAAGCATTCAATGTTCCACCCACCAGGCACGCAGAAGTGATGAAGAAGATCATCGAGACGGTGACGGAGAGCGGCGGCGAGCTGGGCGTGCACGCGTACCTCATCGTGTTCCTGAAGTTCGTGCAGACCGTCATCCCCACCGTCGAGTACGACTTCACGCAGAACGTGGCCATGAACTAGCCGCCTCCCGACGTGTGAACATACTCAGTCAAGCCTAGCGTTCACATTACAACAACAAGTGGTTTCGTTTGTAATGCCTTGGCTACAGTAATAGACCCGGCCAACCCCGCGAAAAAATGTCGCCAGTTTATTGGTGTCAAAAATGTTTGTTTTGACATCAACGGCAACACAATACTAGCTGTTAGTCCGCAAGTGCGTTTTCAGTTTTACAGAGATAAGTTTTACACGCAGGTACCTTTTACAATGTAGAAACGGGATAAGAGAGGGCGAAGAAAGGGGGGTTGGTGACTTAGCTAGCAATTAATACATGATATTTAATTAATATATAGAATAGTTGTTTGCATTTTGTATGTTGTAATAAAAAATAAGTACAAGGTCCTATGAGTAGCTAACGGATATATTTTATAGTTTCGCCACAAGTTAGCCTGATAGTTAAGATCTGTGTATGTGCAGAATTAGCGCAGATTATAGTCCTGTGCAGCGTTAAGACGCGACATTTATTAGCAGATCTCGTTTCAGCCAACCTGTTATGTAACAATTTAGATAATACGAACTTCAACTCATTTATTAAACTTTAGTTTTATCTAATGACTACAATTTAATTTTTGTTGTTACGTATGCTATTTAAAGATTGAATAATATAACTAGGTACAAAGATAAATGATTATATATTTTGCATAATTTCACTCAAAGCGTACTTTCGTACGAAATTTCACTCTCAGTAAATCAAGTGGTTCTCAAACCAAATATAAAAATGTATATTTATAATATTTTATTTTTGCGTTTTGAATGTATACGAAACATTCCCTGTGTGCATTAAAAGAAATATTTTTAAAAATATCGGCAATGTTTAAGTATAATTTCTTTTTTATCATGAAATTTATTGTTTGAATTATTATTTAATGAAATGTAACATTTAAAAAATACTCTAATAAAGTGTAAATATTTTAAATAATAATTATTACTATCATACATAGCTCAATTAATATTTTAACAATATAATATATAAGGCCAACATAATGAGTAAAGGTGTTATTTTTGCTAAGCGCTCTTGCTAAGCTAGGAAACCTAAAGTGTACCCTTTATGCCACAAGGCGAAGCTTTACTATATTTTTTTCTCTTGCACGCAAAAATGTCAAAGCATGAATAGTCTCATTTCGCTGGCCTTAGGAAATATATTGTGCATATATGCTTAGATGTTAAGTTTGTTATTGTGCTACAGTCGAGTTATTCGTTTGTGTATGAAAATAAAATATTTTGCTGCTACTGGTCTCTTTTAATCGGCTAATTTCCATTGACTAAATCTCATGAATGTCAATTCCCCCCAAATACCAGGGGGGGTTTACCTGTACTGTAGGTACTGGTTTTGAAGGACTTCCTACTTACCCTAAAGTACTATTCATATTATTAGAGGATAAAAATCTTTTAAAAGTAGGTAAGTACTGCATGATATTTTGCATTTTTTGTGGATGTTATTATTTTCTTTTTGTATTAATCTGTTATTAGTTTTTGTTTGTAATTATCATTATTTTCCAATTTCAAAACTAACTTTAGCTTTAAATAAAATTAATCATATACTAACAAAGAATGTCCCTCTTATACAGTGCATGTTGAACTCAAAAAGCACTGTTTAAGAGGGACATTCTTTTTTGTAGGGTTAGCCTATAACTGGAGTATACAACAGTGCATAAGAATATTTAAATGTTGTGTACACGTTGGCTTCCAAATATATAAATATGTAAATAGTGGACAACATCACACACATTGCTCCGATCCCTTAGTAAGTAGCTTATGCACTAATGCTAGGAAATCAGAAACAACGAAGGTACCACAACACCCAGACCCGAGACAATTTAGAAAACTTATTTTTTTCTACATTGCCCCGACCGGGGATCGAACCCGGAACCTCAAAGATGGCGGCGCCTTGAAAACCGGCACGTTAACCACTTAACCACGGAGGTCGTCAAATTAAAATAAAATTATGATATTCTGTGGTTATTGGTATGATAAAGATAGCTCTACATGTAGGTAGTGGATAAATGACACAGACATTGTTATTGATAAAGTTTATTCATATCACATTCATTATAATACTTATGTACAAATTACGTTCTGTAATAAAATATATTCATACACAATATAAGAAGCCGATATCCATTACACGTTCAATCCCTAAAATAATAAAGCTGCTTTCCCACTGATTTATTGATACTTCGACCATTATACCAAATTATACCATCTTGTATTTCACATATTTGAAAAACATTGATGTCATAATACTTAAAAAAAAAGTTACATAAATTATAATGTAGGTCGCGCTCAAATCGTTCTTAAATTTAATTATTATTAAAACTCAATATTCTATTTTTTTTTTGCATTTGAAAGGAAGCAGCCATTATTTCGCGGAAATTTATTATTAGCAGATAAATTAGTTTTGCTATTGAAAAGAGTCTTAAAGACTCTAATATAGGGTTCAATCACCCACATGAAATACCACACACAATTCTTCCAACACTTTCTTCGACGCACGTTTCGTCCTGATACCGGGACATCCTCAGGAGATGTTGACTTCACAATGCCAGATTTTATATGAAGAAAATGTTGGAAAAATTGTGTATGTTGTTTCATGTCGGCGGTGTTCCTGCATAGGTATTGGACAATACATTCAAATAGCAGATTATGCAAAACAAATTAATCATACTAGTAATGCTAGTTTAGCATTTTCAAAGAAAAGAAAAATACTGGTCAGTTGCTTGGTTTGGCAGTTACTATAGTTACATTAAAAGAGTTACTACGGTAGCTGTTTGGCTAATAGGGCTCGTATTTTATATTATAAGACAATGCAAGGTTGATACATACTGTTTTAATGATAATAATTATTTTTAAAATGATTCCGATGGCGGCCATAAGGAATACTACAAGCTTTTCGCATTTGTATGCGAGTTTCGTATTTAACACTTTGTTATTAAAAATTACAATCAGACTTTCGTTTCAAATAAAAATAGTAAAGGTCTAGTTCGATAATTTTATTTCAAAACATATTATACTTGAAGTTTACTCATTTCATTAAAATTGCCACATAAATCAATAAAATATTAAATAAACAATTTCCCTAAAGATTAATAGTAATAATAAATAAATGGTTAATCATTGCTTAAATATAAAATTTTTGGTCAATTTCAACTACAAGTGTTTTTATTTAGAATTAACAATTTCGAATTTTTTGTTTTTTAATTAACACTTTTAATATCAAATAAATTCTTACTAAATGTCATCATTAATATAATTTAAAAATTCTACTATAATAATCACTAATTTAACATCTACCACACCTACCATTAGAATATTGACACTTATTTTTAATGGAATACGGTTTAAAATAGGCCATGACGATTTTTCGTCTATTACACAGACTAACGATAAAGGATAGATATTAAAACACGAAGAAAACCCTAAAAACAACAATATTATCATTAAACCCGATAATATGTAGGACACACTAGTAACTTGTTTTACTTTTTACTCTAGTTTATCTGCAAAGTCGGTCTATCTTTTCTCATTAGCCTGCAATTTCTTCCTACACACAATAAACTAGTTTAACTACATTTTAAAGCATGACCGAAAACTATAAATTTGTGATATGTGTGTGCTAACAAAGCAAAACAAAAGCATAACTTAATAATAGTTATCAACCATCATTAAATTACGAAAAAACCAAATATAACTGGAATTTGGCGGGTTGACTCTTGCCTTAAACTAAATAATTTCTCGCTGGGGCTATCACGAAATGTATTGCGCGTTCACTCGCACTTATTAAAAAGAGCTAGTGCAAGTGAGACCGACCGAACATTTAAAACAGTCAGAGCGGGATCGCACGAGAGAGATTTTATTGCCCCAAACAATAATATCAAGCTTAGATGAGTAAATTAAAAAATTGTGATATTTTTTATAATAAAGCTTGAGTGTTCATAATCGATGTAAAGCTATGGTCTAGGTTAGAGCGCGCTTGCCCCAAAAATGCCTATTCAATCTTGAAGGCACCTCAATTCATGCAGAGCTGAATTTTCTCATGGAAAATTAGAAAGTTTTTTCCAGTACAAAGTGGCAGGCGATTCGGTTATAGTCTTTAATTTAGCGCAACTAAAATATCGTTATCCCTTTGAAAAGGGATGGCACCATTCCTAAAGACTTGTTTTCCTTTTCCACTAGTGTGGTATAGTTATAAAAGAGATCCAGCGACTGTCGAACAAAATTGAACCTAATTTCCTGCCAGTAACGTTGACATTCACTTGTCAGGAACAAGTCCTACTAGGCGCAGTAACACGAGTGCCAGCAGTTTGTCGACAGGGTCTAGGGTTCCTCGTTGCAGCCATTTCGGTATAGTGGTCCGCGCGTGGCTGAAGCCAAGTTTTTGTAGGATGTAGTCTACTCCGTAAGGCTCGATTGATTTTCCCGCCCATGATAGTAATCTGCAAGAAAACAATAGTGAATCAAAAAGGGGGGTTCAAATTGACAGTTGTTTTTGGACAGGTTATAGGATTTTTAGTCATAGACAACGATGAAATAATATAAACTGCGTCTAACAATAATAATTTTAAGTTATGAAAATTTTTATTTATGAAAATATCGCAAGTGCTTCTTTCTCGAGTTGACTGTACTATTTTCCACTGCATTTATGCCCTTATTAATAAACGTGGAATAAAGATGAAGAAGTAAAAGTCTGTTTTGCCTTGTCTCTTCAAATGTCAATTTCCACGTGACAGATAAAGACAAAACAGGTTAGTGTTTTACACACATAAAACAAAATTATGTGAAATTTCACCATCTTATGTTTTTGCAGCCTCATTTTTAACCCATATTATTAAGGCAACAATCAGACATATATACCTTTAAACGAGCAATTCTTGTATATATGTATATTTTTAGAAAATCGTATTTACCAAAAAAATATATAACTATACCTGACATCTATTGGCAAAAAGTAAAACTATTACAGAAAACTAACATAAGTAACTATGATGTATTCTGACGTTTTTTAACTCCTGCTGCCATCTATTAGTAAGTAGCTGTAAAACTCACCGAGCAAAGCTCGGTCACCCAGATATTCTTATACCTTTAAACGAGCAATTCTTGTATATATATATATATTTCTATATAATTTGGATCTCGGAAACGGCTCGAACGATTTTCATGAAATTTAGTGTACAGGGGGTTTTGGAGGCGATAAATCGATTTAGCTAGGATTTATTTTTAGAAAAGGTCGACTTTACCAAAAAAAAATATGACTACTGCTGCCATCTATTGGCCACCGAGCGAAGCTCGGTCACCCAGATATTAAGTTATTATCCACGCCAGTTTTTTGAAGTGTTTACCTGACAGTGGGCTCAAGATGCCAAGTAAGGCAGCGGTAATCGCGAAAATCTATTGGCGGAGCCGCTGGCACCTCTCCGCTGCGCCCTGGCATCTGTGAAGCAATCCATCATTCCTTTAATCCAGTTGCATTCGATTTTTAATAATTGAAACAGGCGGGGTTTTTTTCAAACTCAACGATCAACGCTAAATGAAAGACATTGACGCTTTATTGTTATAAAAGGAGAAAGACCAAAAGGTGGCATAAAATTTTTTCACAAATCAAAACGAAAATATTATAGGGGGTAAAAAATTTTTTTTTGGGGATACTTACGAGTAGATAATGAGTTTACCGTAGTCTATACAAAAGTTTTGCTTTTAATTAGCCAGGTGCCAGATTCCTTACATCCATGGTCATTGCTTTCAGGATTTGGGGACAAATTTTGTCGAACTACCCTAGGTTGGCTTTAAAAAGATACATGGAATAACTCACAAATCGTTCCTTCTCTTTGATATAGGAGGAGATGAGGTCGTGCAGGAACAGGAACGCCTCCGCGTCCACCGACACGAAGATGTGGTCCTCGAACTCCGTGATGAAGCTGCACTCCACTACCGGCTTCTCATCTGCGTGACCAACAAACTAACATTTATCCTGGTTCGCAGGTAAAAGCCGCGAAAAAATAATTAACGACGAACGAAGAAGTCTCGTGAGCGAAGTATTTCTTACCGCAGCTGCCGTTTAATAAACTCAATTTGTAAGTAGTATAGTGTCAGACTTCGGTCAATGCCTCGGCAGCAATGGTTAGGACGTTGAACTTTAGCATCAGATGTTTATTTGCATTACATAGATGACCTCAAGATGACCTCGCGCACGTGCCTGTCGCTCGCCTTGCTGCTCTGCGCGCGCGCGATGCCCGTCGTGCCGTGCTCTACACTCACCGTGCTCGGTGGGGGGCTGCGCCTTCTGCACGTGGCTGGTCCGGAGGTGCATCTGCAGCGCGGGCAGCGCGAAGATGACCTCGCGCACGTGCCTGTCGCTCGCCTTGCTGCTCTACGCGCGCGCGCGCTGCCCGTCGTGCCGTACTCTACACTCACCGTGCTCGGTGGGGGGCTGCGCCTTCTGCACGTGGCTGGTCCGAAGGTGCATCTGCAGCGCGGGCAGCGCGAAGATGACCTCGCGCACGTGCCTGTCGCTCGCCTTGCTGCTCTGCGCGCGCGCGCTGCCCGTCGTGCCGTGCTCTACACTCACCGTGCTCGGTGGGGGGCTGCGCCTTCTGCACGTGGCTGGTCCGGAGGTGCATCTGCAGCGCGGGCAGCGCGAAGATGACCTCGCGCACGTGCCTGTCGCTCGCCTTGCTGCTCTGCGCGCGCGCGCTGCCCGTCGTGCCGTGCTCTACACTCACCGTGCTCGGTGGGGGGCTGCGCCTTCTGCACGTGGCTGGTCCGGAGGTGCATCTGCAGCGCGGGCAGCGCGAAGATGACCTCGCGCACGTGCCTGTCGCTCGCCTTGCTGCTCTGCGCGCGCGCGCGCTGCCCGTCGTGCCGTACTCTACACTCACCGTGCTCGGTGGGGGGCTGCGCCTTCTGCACGTGGCTGGTACGGAGGTGCATCTGCAGCGCGGGCAGCGCGAAGATGACCTCGCGCACGTGCCTGTCGCTCGCCTTGCTGCTCTGCGCGCGCGCTGCCCGTCGTGCCGTACTCTACACTCACCGTGCTCGGTGGGGGGCTGCGCCTTCTGCACGTGGCTGGTCCGGAGGTGCATCTGCAGCGCGGGCAGCGCGAAGATGACCTCGCGCACGTGCCTGTCGCTCGCCTTGCTGCTCTGCGCGCGCGCTGCCCGTCGTGCCGTACTCTACACTCACCGTGCTCGGTGGGGGGCTGCGCCTTCTGCACGTGGCTGGTCCGGAGGTGCATCTGCAGCGCGGACAGCGCGAAGATGACCTCGCGCACGTGCCTGTCGCTCGCCTTGCTGCTCTGCGCGCGCGCTGCCCGTCGTGCCGTACTCTACACTCACCGTGCTCGGTGGGGGGCTGCGCCTTCTGCACGTGGCTGGTCCGGAGGTGCATCTGCAGCGCGGGCAGCGCGAAGATGACCTCGCGCACGTGCCTGTCGCTCGCCTTGCTGCTCTGCGCGCGCGCTGCCCGTCGTGCCGTACTCTACACTCACCGTGCTCGGTGGGGGGCTGCGCCTTCTGCACGTGGCTGGTCCGGAGGTGCATCTGCAGCGCGGACAGCGCGAAGATGACCTCGCGCACGTGCCTGTCGCTCGCCTTGCTGCTCTGCGCGCGCGCTGCCCGTCGTGCCGTGCTCTACACTCACCGTGCTCGGTGGGGGGCTGCGCCTTCTGCACGTGGCTGGTCCGGAGGTGCATCTGCAGCGCGGGCAGCGCGAAGATGACCTCGCGCACGTGCCTGTCGCTCGCCTTGCTGCTCTGCGCGCGCGCTGCCCGTCGTGCCGTACTCTACACTCACCGTGCTCGGTGGGGGGCTGCGCCTTCTGCACGTGGCTGGTACGGAGGTGCATCTGCAGCGCGGGCAGCGCGAAGATGACCTCGCGCACGTGCCTGTCGCTCGCCTTGCTGCTCTGCGCGCGCGCTGCCCGTCGTGCCGTACTCTACACTCACCGTGCTCGGTGGGGGGCTGCGCCTTCTGCACGTGGCTGGTCCGGAGGTGCATCTGCAGCGCGGGCAGCGCGAAGATGACCTCGCGCACGTGCCTGTCGCTCGCCTTGCTGCTCTGCGCGCGCGCTGCCCGTCGTGCCGTACTCTACACTCACCGTGCTCGGTGGGGGGCTGCGCCTTCTGCACGTGGCTGGTCCGGAGGTGCATCTGCAGCGCGGGCAGCGCGAAGATGACCTCGCGCACGTGCCTGTCACTCGCCTTGCTGCTCTGCGCGCGCGCTGCCCGTCGTGCCGTACTCTACACTCACCGTGCTCGGTGGGGGGCTGCGCCTTCTGCACGTGGCTGGTCCGGAGGTGCATCTGCAGCGCGGGCAGCGCGAAGATGACCTCGCGCACGTGCCTGTCGCTCGCCTTGCTGCTCTGCGCGCGCGCTGCCCGTCGTGCCGTACTCTACACTCACCGTGCTCGGTGGGGGGCTGCGCCTTCTGCACGTGGCTGGTCCGGAGGTGCATCTGCAGCGCGGACAGCGCGAAGATGACCTCGCGCACGTGCCTGTCGCTCGCCTTGCTGCTCTGCGCGCGCGCTGCCCGTCGTGCCGTGCTCTACACTCACCGTGCTCGGTGGGGGGCTGCGCCTTCTGCACGTGGCTGGTCCGGAGGTGCATCTGCAGCGCGGGCAGCGCGAAGATGACCTCGCGCACGTGCCTGTCGCTCGCCTTGCTGCTCTGCGCGCGCGCTGCCCGTCGTGCCGTACTCTACACTCACCGTGCTCGGTGGGGGGCTGCGCCTTCTGCACGTGGCTGGTCCGGAGGTGCATCTGCAGCGCGGACAGCGCGAAGATGACCTCGCGCACGTGCCTGTCGCTCGCCTTGCTGCTCTGCGCGCGCGCTGCCCGTCGTGCCGTGCTCTACACTCACCGTGCTCGGTGGGGGGCTGCGCCTTCTGCACGTGGCTGGTCCGGAGGTGCATCTGCAGCGCGGGCAGCGCGAAGATGACCTCGCGCACGTGCCTGTCGCTCGCCTTGCTGCTCTGCGCGCCCGCGCTGCCCGTGCTGCCCGTCGTGCCGGTGTGCTCGCGCTCCAGCGAGGGGAACTGATCTATTGCTGTGTACAAAATGGAGATGTTTCAGAATAAGCAACACAATGGACAAATATAGTTGCTGACTATGACCTATTTAAGACCACAAAAAGGACGCGTTTTTATCGCTTGTATTATAACTTTCAAACAACTTGAGAGCTTGAAGTATACGATTGGCATTGTGGAGATAACATCACAGGTGGTGGGGCAAGGATTTCCCTTTCCTTTTCAGAAGATATAATCTTGGTGCCTACCGTCAATCTCGCTGTCCGCGAACGCGTAGTGGAACCACTCGTGCAGCGTCTTGAACTGCGGCGGGAACAGCACGGTGCGCGTCATGCGGCACACGGTGGCCAGCGACTGGTGGCCCGCCGCCGCGCTGCCGCCGCCCGCGCCCGCGCCCGCGCTCACGATGGTGCCTACCGTCAATCTCGCTGTCCGCGAACGCGTAGTGGAACCACTCGTGCAGCGTCTTGAACTGCGGCGGGAACAGCACGGTGCGCGTCATGCGGCACACGGTGGCCAGCGACTGGTGGCCCGCCGCCGCGCTGCCGCCGCCCGCGCCCGCGCCCGCGCTCACGATGGTGCCTACCGTCAATCTCGCTGTCCGCGAACGCGTAGTGGAACCACTCGTGCAGCGTCTTGAACTGCGGCGGGAACAGCACGGTGCGCGTCATGCGGCACACGGTGGCCAGCGACTGGTGGCCCGCCGCCGCGCTGCCGCCGCCCGCGCCCGCGCCCGCGCTCACGATGGTGCCTACCGTCAATCTCGCTGTCCGCGAACGCGTAGTGGAACCACTCGTGCAGCGTCTTGAACTGCGGCGGGAACAGCACGGTGCGCGTCATGCGGCACACGGTGGCCAGCGACTGGTGGCCCGCCGCCGCGCTGCCGCCGCCCGCGCCCGCGCCCGCGCTCACGATGGTGCCTACCGTCAATCTCGCTGTCCGCGAACGCGTAGTGGAACCACTCGTGCAGCGTCTTGAACTGCGGCGGGAACAGCACGGTGCGCGTCATGCGGCACACGGTGGCCAGCGACTGGTGGCCCGCCGCCGCGCTGCCGCCGCCCGCGCCCGCGCCCGCGCTCACGATGGTGCCTACCGTCAATCTCGCTGTCCGCGAACGCGTAGTGGAACCACTCGTGCAGCGTCTTGAACTGCGGCGGGAACAGCACGGTGCGCGTCATGCGGCACACGGTGGCCAGCGACTGGTGGCCCGCCGCCGCGCTGCCGCCGCCCGCGCCCGCGCCCGCGCTCACGATGGTGCCTACCGTCAATCTCGCTGTCCGCGAACGCGTAGTGGAACCACTCGTGCAGCGTCTTGAACTGCGGCGGGAACAGCACGGTGCGCGTCATGCGGCACACGGTGGCCAGCGACTGGTGGCCCGCCGCCGCGCTGCCGCCGCCCGCGCCCGCGCCCGCGCTCACGATGGTGCCTACCGTCAATCTCGCTGTCCGCGAACGCGTAGTGGAACCACTCGTGCAGCGTCTTGAACTGCGGCGGGAACAGCACGGTGCGCGTCATGCGGCACACGGTGGCCAGCGACTGGTGGCCCGCCGCCGCGCTGCCGCCGCCCGCGCCCGCGCCCGCGCTCACGCCCTCGCCCAGGCTCGCGGTGAGCGACTGCACCGCGTGCACTTCTGGAGAACCTGGGAGCCCACCAACAATTATATTGTTTATTCGAGTTGACGACTCCGTGATTTAGATTTTTCTGGGTGGTTTCAGTGGACTGTGGCATAGACTACAAGTGCATAGGCATCGACTACTCAGAGGTCTTGTCAAGGACCCCTTTAGCGAGCCGAGAGAGCACCGTTTAATAGAAATCATATTTGAATAATTTTATCGTTTATTAACACAATACTCATTATGTCCAGTAACGAACGAAACATAGCAATACATTACCGCGTCAAAATCTGAGCGTTATTGTGTTTTCGGTATTGCAACAAAAGTCCTCCTACTACAGTAACGTTAAAAAGTTTTTCCAATTTATCGCTAATGTGTTTAAGTCTGGTATTCGAACTTTCGAATAAACCCTGGCGGTGCGGTGTCTCACCTTCCTCGTCCTCGATCTGCTGCGCTTCGGTGGCGAAGCTGATGCACGGGTCCTTGAGGCTGAACAGCGCCCACGACTTGGCCTTGAGGCTGTTCCCGTGGAAGCACGCCAGCGAGATGTTGGCGCCCTGCAGCTCCAGCGTGCCGCCCAGCACCGTGCCTGGACCACAAACGATACTCCTTGATACATTTGAATGCGTTCTAAAATAGGAATTTCTAAGAACCAAAGATAATATAAAATTTTATAAAAATTTTAACAATAATTACATAAACAACGAGGAAAAATCATGGATTTAATTAGATTTCTTTTATAATTGCCACACAGTGGAGGCAATGGGCGGGGCACATAGCTCGTAGGACCGACGGACGTTGGGGACCCAAAGTGCTGGAATGGCGACCCTGCACGGGAAAGCGCAGTGTTGGCAGACCTCCGACCAGATGGACTGACGACATTAAAAGAGTCGCGGGAAGGCGCTGGAAACAAGTGGCGCAGGACCGTGCGGGCTGGAAATCATTGCAGGAGGCCTATGTCCATTAGTAGACGTCCGTCGGCGACGAACGAACGAACACAGTGGAGGGATCAGTATGGTAGAACTTATCTATTTAACTTTTTTTTTTTTTTTTTTTTTTTTTTTTTTTTTTTTTTCGGGGAGGAAAAAATCCCTCACGGACTTCTGCCTTACGGCAGGGTATGTCCGACTTGCACGGACTAAAACGACCTCCCCGTCTTCTGAGTCAGCACGGAACCGCTATGCATTACTTCGTGTTGACCCCTTTACATCTCGTTCTTCTCCTTTTCTTCTTTTTCCCTATTTTCTCTTCTTTTCATTATCCCTCTCAACATTTGACTATATCGCTGCCAAGGTTCCTCCCCTGACAACATGCGAGCTATCAAGTTCTTGGCTTCCACGTCGGTATCTGCTCCTTGTGCTGCTGTTCTCAGGTCTGCACAAGCAGGACATTCAAAGATAGCGTGTCTTGGGGTGTCCTCCTCTCCGCAAAAGTAGCATTTGTCCGTTGCAGCTTTTCCAATTGCGAACAGGTATGTGTTGAACACCCCGTGACCACTCAGTGCTTGCGTGAGCCAGCGGTCTACCTCTCCGTGCTTCCTGTTATGCCACGCTTTAAGGTCCTTAATAAGCTCTCGCGTCCAGGGACCACTAATTGGACACCTGTCTCTTGTTTTAAGCGGAAAACGCCGTCATATAAGATGTTCCAGAGAGTCGGTCCAAGAATTGATCCCTGGGGCACTCCACTGCTGACTCTTATCATGTCCTTCTTCCCTTTACAGTCTTTAACTGTTATAAATCTGTCCTCTAAGTAACTGCTGACCAGATTTTGTATGTATCCTGGAAATTTCCTTCTCCTTAATTCCATGGTAATCTCTCTCCAAGAAGCCGAGTTGAAAGCATTTCTTACGTCGAGGCATATGAGAGCGCATAATTCTCTGGTTCTATGCGTGCCCTGTTTAGCCTCTTTAGCTGTTTCCACAACTTTTTTAATGGCCATCAGAGTGGAATGACCTTTCCTAAAACCGTATTGATGGTCGGAGAGACCACCGTGTTCTGGAAGTAGCTTCTCGATTCTGTTTAGAAGGACTCTCTCCATAAGCTTACCGAAAGAATCAAGTAGACAGACTGGTCTATAGCCTGTCGGATCGTCTGCTGGCTTGTTTTTTTCCTAAGTAGTACCAGACTAGCTATCTTCCATGCCGGTGGAAAAACTCCGGATGTAAAAGCTGCTTCTAGAATGGTCTTTACCTTTTCAGGTATGAACTGCACAGTCAATTTCACCACTTCTGGGTATATCAGGTCAGGTCCTGGAGCTTTTTTTATTTTAAGGCCTTCTGCCGCTATACTTATTTCTTCCACCGTTAACTCTACCTTTTCAGGAGAGGCCAAAATTCGACAGAAGTCACCATGGGATGGAAATAAAACCTTTACAACGGATGAAATGAGATCCATGTCCAGATTAGGTGGGCTACTTCGCAGTTTCTTAGTCACTATCTTGTAACCTAGGCCCCATGTATCCCTGTCCACTTCTTCGCAGACTTCTCTCCATTTCTCTTCCTTTGACTTTATTATCGCTTTTTGTAAGGCTAGTTTGGCGTTCTTGTAGTCTTCTCTTAGTCTGTCTATTTCTTTCCGTGTCCCATCGTATTGTGTGGCTTCCTTGCTCTTTTTACGTCTTGTCCGTGTATATTTTCTACGGCATTGTGTGCAGAGCTCTCTTTGTTTCCTTATTTGCTCGTTCCACCAATAAACAGGTTCTTTCCTGCGTACCCCTTTTTTGGGCATCGCTTTGTTGCATGCCTTTATAGTTTCTTCTATAAGCTCCTCTGGTGTATTAATTTCTTTTCCTCTGAGTGCATTTTCCAGTGCTACCCTATCTAGTTTGTCTAACCTCCATCCCGCTGGTGTCCGTGTTGGTGGTTTCAGTTCATTCTTGAGCACATGAAATTTTATGTACCTGTGGCCACTCATACTGTCTTCATCCAAGATTTCCCATTGCGCTATTTTCTGGGCCAGACTGGAACTTACCATGGTGATGTCAGGGGTAGAATTTTTATGGCCTCTTTGAAATGTAGGAGCGAGCCCCACATTGACCACAACCATATCTACTCTAGCAAGTAACTCCATAATCAAGCGTCCTCTAGCGTTCTCATTCTTCGCTGACCAGACGTTTGATGCCGCATTAAAATCACCGGCTACCAAGATGTCGCCCTGTTGTGACTCGACACTATCGAAGAGCTCGCTTACATCTTTTTCAAACTCTTCATAGCTATAATTAGGGGAGAAATAGCAGCTATAGACGGTGAGCCCGCTCAGACTTATAGCGATGAAGCCGTTTCCCTGCGCCACTATACGAAACTTGATCCCTTTGTTTGACACGACGATAGTAGCGTCTCCTCTCCGATCTGTTGGCCATTCCCGAGCTTCTGCTATTTTTCTGTTTGGTTCGGCCACTATTGATAAGTCTATCTCGTGTTTTTTTGCTGTCACATCGAGCAGGTCGTGGGCCACTCGCGTTCGATCAAGATTTATTTGTAAGACCTTGATGTGCGAGCCATTTGCTCCACTTCCTGCTCCAATGTTCCGTTTTTTGAATTCGCGTCTGTTTTCCCGGACACCTTTACCGTCCAAGACGGGCAGCTCTTTGATCCCATTCGATGGTTTGTGTTTAGTTGACCTTTGTCTCTGCATATAGCGCATGTCGTAGTCTTCTTACATTCTTTGGCCTTATGTCCATCCTCCCCGCAGTTAAAGCACTTCTTGCTTCTGTCTTCACCTGTACATCCTTTAGAGATGTGCCCATATTCTAGACATCTGTAGCATCTTTTTTTTCTTCTAAAAGCCTAACTGGGACCCTCATCCATCCTATTTTGATTTTTTTCTCTTCAGCTATCTTATGAGCTTCTTCTTTGGGGAGCTCTACTATCGCCGTTTTGCTACCATAGTTATTTTCCCAAAAACTTTTAATACGGAATTCTTTTGTTTTCTGTATGAGGGTTTCCTCTATTTCCACTCTTTCTACTGTGGCATCTAGCCCTCGTATTAGAACAGTCGCCGTTTCCCTTAACGCTCTCAGTGTTAACCTTGGACAAATTTCCTTCACTTTATCCTTCAATTTTAAAGCGCCCCCATCTTGTCCCCTTTCCAGTTCCAGAAGTAGGTCACCATTTCTGGTCTTTCTGACTTTAGATATACCTATTTCCTCGTTTTGCAATCCCGACTTCACCTCTTTGAGTACGCTGGCATAAGGCCGCTCTTTAACTTCAACTAGCACTGCTTCGGGTTTTGCAGATTTGGATTTATTTTTCACTGTTCTTTCCTTCCGTTTCTGTAATTTTGTTTTCTCCTTGTTACCTTTAATTTTATCTGGTGAGTCAGTTTCTGCTCCTTTCTCTTGCTCTTTCTTCTTCGTCTGAATGAGCTCTTCTGGTTTCCTTTTAAGCTCTTGGTCATTCTTCTTTTCCTTTTGTTTTAATTGTTTTCTCTTTGGTCTTACTTCTTTCCACTGCATGCCTGTGCCTATATCATCTTCCCATTCCAGTCCTTCTATGTCACCTCCCGTTGATGTGTTTGTGCCTTTATCTTCTACTGGTATTGCTCTCCTCACCTTTTTAGTAGTTCTCTCTTGCTCTTCGTCTTTATTATCTGCTCTAATTCTGCGAACGTCCATAACTCGTCCACACAGTTTTTGCAGTTCACGTAGCCTTGCTTTAACTTCATTTGCCGTGTTCTTATATGGCCCTTGCTTGTCTACCATTGAATTCAACGACACTATGTTGTCAAATAATACATTAATTAGTCGCTCTTCCTTTTCTTTAAGCGTTTCTGACTCCTTGTTGGTAGGTGATATTTTTCTTTTCAATTCTCCTCTGTTCTTCGGCGTGCTTGCCATCGGTGAGAAAAACGTCAGAGGGCTTGCATACGATGCCCTTTTGAATTGTGCCCCTTCATCTCCTGTAGATACTCCATCCTCCGTTTCCGATTGGTCCGTTTCTGTCCGTGACCATGCTTTAGCAGCTGATTTAGGTGGTGTTCGTTGTAGCAGAACTGATCTAGCAAATGGTTGATCACACTTGGGCAGGACTCTGCTGTTGCCAGTAGCATTTACTACCACAGGGGCCTGGTGTTCCACTCCTGTAGAGTCTTCGGTCGCATATTTCTCGCTCTCGGGCCCGGGTACCCTTGAGCGCCGGGGGTTAGCCGGATCGCATAACATCGTATTCTCATATAGTGACTTTTCCATATTATCAAAAAGGGGGGTCGGGAGATATAGAAGTAGTGCTTTCCCAAGGCCCTACCCGCAGTTTTTTGGATGTGGGTCCTCCCGGCTCCTGCTAGCCGTTTGACAGGTTGATAAACGTTACAGCCGCCCGGTCTGCAGCTGGCTCAGGTTCTTTAACCGCCGCCTGGGACTCGACGTTGCATTGCTCGGGTTTTTTTTTTTCTCTTCCATTTTTTTTTATTCCATGCAATTTTTTTTTTATTTTGTTTTTTTTTTTTTTTTTTTTTTATTCCATGCAATTTTTTTTTTTTTTTTAATTTTTTTTTTTTTTTTTTTTTTTTTTTTTTTTAATTTTTTTATGTTTTGTTTTTTTTTTTCTTTCCTTTTTTATATTTTTTTTCCCGAGCAAGCCTTTTCTACCTACTTTAGTCCTTTTTGGGGCTATTTAGGTCCCCAAGGCTCGCTTTAGCCTCTTCCAGCCGGTAAACCAGCTGGGATTGTGGGTATCCCGCCACTGTTCGGTCGCCAGAGCCTCGTCCGTTATCTAGCAGGGAGCGCCGCGGAGACCGATTGGTCGCCGCCGCCGTCTGGCGCGTGCAGGTGAGGTTGACATTTGGATCGGTTAAGATGTTGGTACCGTTCATCCCTTACTCCCCTATCTATTTAACTAAATCAGCCAAAATCTGAATTAACGCTGCTACCTAGTGACACCGTTTGATAAGTCGCTCTGTCAGCATATCGCTATTGTATGCTGCCTTTGTTCTACAACGACGCCTTACTGTCAATGTCGTTCAAGTGACAAGAGAGCATTTTCGGACTGTAATGCTGCCAAACCATCGGAGGCACCGAAGGCGGAGGAGGCGAGGCAGCGAAGCCGAAAAACGGAGAAATATTAACCAATAGGATTGCTCTACTTAAGAGGAGCGGAGATTTTGAGCAATCCTCTTGGTTAATATTTTTCCGGTTCTCGTCTCCACTGCCTCGCTCCGCTCTGGTGAATTGGCAGCCTTAGTTTGTGGCAAATTATCTCTCTACGCTCCATACTATTGAGATAGCAAGCCACTTTACCGCGCGGATGTAGCGAGTGGTGCGGCGCGGCGGCGATGAGCTGCAGCACCCTCTGCCAGTGCCGGTGGTGCCGCAGCTCCGCCTGCTGCTGCGGAGGCTCCGCTGCGGCGCCGCTCGCACCCGCTGCTGCCGCCGCCGCTGCTGCTGTTTCTGTGTAACAGCAATAGGCAACGTCACAAATGTTGGAACTGAGCACAAATCCGTGGTTGAGTGGTTAGCGTGCCAGTTTTCAAGGCGCCGCCATCTCTGAGGTTCCGGGTTCGATTCTCGGTCGAGGCAATAAATAAATAAATAAGTTTTCTACATTGTCTCGGGTATGGGTGTTTGTGGTACCTTCGTTGTTTCTGATTTCCTTAACACAAGTGCATAAGCTACTTACTAAGGGATCGGAGCAATGTATGTGATGTTGTCCAATATAAAAAAAAATATCGTGGCATCCAAGACCAGTTTGATTTAAACATAGTAGGTTATCATTTCTACGCATCGTGGCCAATTTTCTCTAACGTCTTTTTAAACTGCTTACTTGTTATACCAATCTAACGTTAATGAAGAGCTACAGTATTTCTCAGCAAACCCTTTAATTAGATACCTTTACTGCAGGAGTGTTGATAAGGAGAGGACAATAACTAGTCCGCCATATTGGATTTAAGATGACGTCACACAACCACGCTCTGTCGTCTAAACTAAACGTGTACTGAAAATTTCAGCTCAATTGGTTGAAGATGAATCAAAGGAAGGTTGAAGGTTGAATTGATGGAAGGAAGGAAGGTGATAAGGGGTTGTTATAAAGGATCTGCTTCAAAATTGAGTTGCAAGATTTCACCTAAACAAACATGCCTTGCAAGTTATATGTAACTGTCTGACTATCGCGGTTCAAGAGATACAACGTGGTGACAGACAGACAGACGGACAAACGGACGGCAAAATCTTAGTAATATAGTCCCGTCCCTTTTGGTACCTACTGCTAAACCAAAAAAAAGCTTCTACAGTGCGACAAGGCTATTTTGGCGCGTGGCCAAAGTCTGAAGTAACGCCGCTATCTTGTGCTACAGTTTGATAGTTCGCCCTGTCAGTATATCACTGTTGTATTTTATGTTGTTTTTGCTTACTATTAATTATTTTAAACTAAAATTGAAGTATAATTGAGGAGATTTTATTGTATGGCTGCCTTTGTTTTGCAACCTTCAAGTGCCAAGAGAGCCTTGTCGGACTGTAAATGTGGCTTACGTTCTCTCTTGTCTCTGGGCAGGCGCGTGGGGTAGGGCCCGGCGGTGGAGTGCAGCGAGGAGAACACGCGCTTGCCCGACTTGAACTGCTGCGTGAAGAACTCCTCGAGCTTGAGCTGCATCTTGAGCAGGTCGGGCGTGGTGCTGCGGCTGATGGCGATCTGCAGCTGCTGCCAGCTCAGCGTGCCGTGAGCGAGGATGGTGGCCGGCCGGCTGGCGGAAAATGAGACTTTAGCTCTGACGCAATTGAGTGCAAATCAGTTCGTAATACTGCCTTATACCTCCGTTGTTTTGTTGTGTTGTTTCTGCCGCGTTACTCTATCTCCTCTCTATCTCTTTCCTGGTCAATATAAAACCTCTGAACGGTCGCCGGTATCTACGTGTAGCCTTCGTACCTACAGTGCCAGTGTAACGTCCTAGGGCAGTTCTGTCGTCTTATGAATAATCGATTTAAAGTTTTGATTTACGGTGCATATTGAATATGTTCGGAGAGCAGACATAATTTTTGACGCAAACTTCAACAAATTATGACGAAAAAGTAACCGTTTAATTTAACTTGGTACTTTGGCGTTTGGATCGGAACTGCTGTACTGAACTGAAGACTATGTACTGTACTATGAACTGAAGAGTGAAGACTATGTGTATGTTGTACTGAAGACTATGCTACGATAACCAACGGTTCAACACAATCGGGCCTCACTTGGCGGACGGAGTAGCAGCGGGCGGCTGCCAGCGATCCTTGAGCACGGCGGCGAGCCGGCTGAGGCGCGCCAACAACGCGGGCGCGCCCATGTACTCCAGCCGCAGCTCCAGCGCCGCGAGCCGCAGCGCCGCCACGTGGGCGGGGGGCTCCTGCTGCAGCAGCACGTGGGCGCGCGCCGCGGCCAGCGAGATGGAGCCGCCCACGATGCCGCCTCGCGCTTCTAGCGCGGCGCCCCCTAGCGCCACGCGGCCGGCTACTTGCCGGCGCCGCGCGCTGCCGATGCTGAGCCGACCCCAGCCGCCCAGCGAGCGGGATTGCCAGCTGAAACATGCAACACGAGTTACAAACCTCGCTAGATGTCAAAACGGAACTACTTTTTGATCTAAAATCTGGGCGATTCGGGTTTAACAAATTAACGTCACTGCATTCATACGCCGCCCGCCGTGGCGATAGGACGTTAGGACAGCATTATTTAAAAAAATATTATATTTGATCTTTTGTTTTTGGTTTTAAATAAATATAATACATAAAAAAGCAAGTTTAGTGTTTGAAACAATAAGAAGACGACCTACCTGACGTTTCCCATGACATTTCCCATATTCATGTGCACGTTGAGCCGCTCGAAGTTGACCGCGAACAACACCAGCGTCTCCCACGCCGCACCGCCGGATTTGTCTTCTAGAAAAGGTTTTTGTGTTTTTAGAATCATCTTTTAAAGTTCGAACTTGACCACGCTCTGCTACCAGATCAGTTAAGAAAATATAAGTTTACCTTTGGATTTCTGTGATTCTGCCGTCTTGGCTTTTTCGCGTTGCGGTAAGACCGGGGACACGGGGACATTGCTGCTGGATGCCCTAAACAGAAATATCATAATTGAAATAGATGTTCAACAACAGATCACCAAGTCTTTTTTGTTTCTCACAGCTCAGCACAGGTCTTCTCACATAAGGAGAGGAGTTTGGCCGTAACACACAATGCTCGACAAGTTGCGGATGGCGGTCTTCGCAAATCCTGAGATGAGATGAGTGAGAACATTGTGATGAACTCTCAGGCGTGTAGGTTTCCTTCGACGTTCACCAAAGCTGATGTAAACAAGGCGCAACACTCACGGGTGTGCAGTGTGCACGCTGACGTCACCGAGGAACAGCCTGCGCACGATGCTGCGGCGGTACCACGCTTTGGGGAAGGCCAGGATCTCGCTCAGCCGCCGCATGTCGTACTTGAACCACGCCGATCCGACGTCCACGATTGCTGATATGAAAAATCATATTATTGCACATACATGGTATAATTAATATATCCTTATTTATTTGAATTGAAAAATTGTAGTAGCGCATTTACAATAGACTCGTACAGAGACGAAACTCCACAAAAAACTATAGTCATTAAGATCTATGCAGGCATTCCAAAAACAAAGCTTTTTGCTCACTCGAGAACCGAACGGTGGCCTTGGACTGGTCGGAGTCAGTGTGGAAGTCCAGTTTCCTGAAGCGCGACAGATGGAACTTCACGAACTCGACGTTGATGGAGAGCGAGTCCTTCCGCTCGGTGTCCGACAGGGGCGACCACTGCGCCTCCTTCAGGCTGGACTTCTTGCCGCCGTACGGGTGGAAGATGTACACCGAGAAGTCGGCCAGGCAGCCCGTGACGCTCAGGCCGCCCATTGCGATTGCTGGTTCTGCCATTTCCCTAAGTACAATCACTACGTTAATTACCACTCCTTTATGACTAATACTCAACTATGCCTACCATACCACAGTGTTATATGCAGTCGGGTAAAAAGTGTAAGGAGCAGTTGTTGGGAAAAATTCTAACATTATTGACGCATATGGTGCTAAAAACTTATTCATTGATGTATTTTCGGAAAAGATGTGGTGCTTTAAAGCCTCCTAACAGAATAAGAACTCAAGACTTAAAGAGGAAAGAAATTTTCAATCATAGCGTTCATCTTCTGGGACAAGAGAAAGCTAGCGCGCTATCGCGCTTTTTTTCATCAGGCAAGATAATCGTCATCTAACGCCCGTCTCAAAAAAAGAAAGAAACAAGGCTACATAATATGCAGCATACGTACCCGACAAGGCTCTCATGGCACTTGAAGGACACACAAGCACACTTGCTGTTGCACAACAAAGGCAGCCCTAAAATAAAATCTCCTCAATTTTACTTCAATTTTAGTTTAAGATAATTAATAGTAAGCAAAAAAAACAACATACAATAGTGATATACTGACAGAGCGAACTATCAAATAGTAGCGCAAGATAGCGGCGTTAGTTCAGACTTTGGCCACGCGCCAAAATAGCCTTGTCGCACTTTACATAGAGATATGCCTCTACTTTTGTCGTTCTCTTTTATCTATTTATCAATATGGGTCAGAAAGAGAAAAGAGAGCGACACTAGCCCTGCTAGTGGCGAATACGCACTCGTCTGACGCGCGCTTGGAGCTGAACACGATCTGCAGGCTGGGCAGCTGCAGCAGGCACTCGACGCGCGAGGCGGGCAGGCAGCTGAAGCGGAAGGCGGACGGGCGCGTGTGGAAGTGCACGATCACGTCCACGGGGAACGACGCGTACACGTACTGCCCGTACCCCTCCGCGCCGCCCGTCGCGCCCGCGCCGCCCTCTGGCGGGGGGCCTTCGCTCGGGGGGCCGCTCGTGCGGGTCCGCGATGTGCTTTCCGCTTCTAGTTAAGGAGATAAATAGATAATCTTTATGATTATGACCTCACTGCTAATAAGGACTGTTCATGAAAACAGAAGCTTTTTCATTTACAAAAATATTAAGACATTCGGAGAGGTTGACGAGTCCATGGCAAATACACATGCTCTGACAAATGTATAAAAATCTATATATATATAATGTATACGGAACCTAAGGATAAGGTCATCAGAACGTTTAACGAAAACCTCCTTAATACAAGAAAATAGTAGAACGAGGTGTCAATATTTCCCATTTAACTCGCCATTATATGGCGGAAACCGGCTCCATGGAAACGTACGTGCAGACTATTGACAAGGGACCATGTTCTATAGACAATACTGCTATTCGCTTAAAACTGACATTGACGGTTTCAAAACAAATATATTTGGAACCGGTAAACTGGCGACACTTTTTCTCGCGGTCGGCCGCGTCTAGTGTATAAATCATAAGCATAAAAAAATGTTTTATGTAGTCGTTACGTCCATTACTAGATGTGTCTAGATTTTAGGACCTTGCGATTTAAATGTATTCTCACCCGCGGCAGGGGCAGCGAAGGAGGCCTTGGTGGGGATGGGCTCCAAGGTCTGCTCCAGGAACTCCAGGATGTGCGGGCTGATGATGGTCTCCTCGGGGATGCTCTGCAGGGTGATCCAGGCGAACAGGGATGCCTTCTTGGTGCCGACCTTGCGCGCGGCGGGGTTGAGAATGCTGGGCATGGTTTGCGGGGACACCGACTCTTCTGGCAGGGTTTTTGACTCATAATGTACCTGGTAAGTTATATAAATATAATAGTTTAGACGAGTATCAGGGTAGGGAGTAAATAATAAATTAAATAGTTTAGACGAGTATCAGGGTCATCAACCACTAAGGTCTGTCTATAATATTTTAACCACCGAAACGGAGTCAGTAAAGTTTCAAGTATTCAATCCCTAAAAAACTTCAAAATAGAAGCATATTATTTTTTTATAAATGTGAAAAGTGTATCAAAATTAACGCTACCAACGGGATTCGAACCCGTGACCATCACCTGTCGCGGGTGACCGCTCTTCCACTGAGCTTGGTAGCGAATACCGTTGGCACGATAATTTCGATACACATTGTTTTTTCCAGTCATAGGCTGACCATCTATTGGGAAACTACGGTTTCACCAACTCAAAGGCCCATATTACGAATGGAGCGAACTTTGAAAAGATGACTACCTTTACTTTATTGTTATAGTGCTTCACACACTAGGTATAATTTTATAAATGTGAAAAGTGTATCAAAATTAACGCTACCAACGGGATATTATTTTTTCCTAGTGTAATAAAAAAAAATTAACTATAAACTCTCATAAAAGTAATATGCGATTTAAAATAGTTTGGTTTTGAAGCTGGCTATATTGTGAAGGCATATAAGTGAAACCTACGTCACAATATGGCGTAGTATAGTCAAACAAACCTTGAGTTGTAACCCGGGCACTTGGAAGACGGTTAGATCTGGGGGCGGCGGCAGTCGCGCGCGCCGCGTGTCCCCCAGCCCGCCTGATGCGGAGCGACCCACGCGGGACTTGCTGCTGCCACTGCTTATAAAAAGAAATACCTAGTATCTCAATAGTATCAATGGCTAACTTAAGATTACGGCTAACCCCGTTATCTTGCGGTCGTTTCGGCTGTCAATCACCACTTTTGCGAATTGTTTTCTTACGAAAATTGACGTTTGAAAGCAATGATCGCGACATTTCTATCTGTCGCCAACCTGTCGTGATATCTTCTTCTTCTTTATTATATTCTTTTATATAAAATTTTCGTGTAAATTTTTGTAACCAAACTCCTCCGAAACATCTCGACCGATTATTAAGAAATTTTAATGAGACGTCACTATATCACCATTTGTTACTTATGTCATTGTGTGTGTAAGATCACAACGTGCCGCACACAAGACAAAAAACGTGGACGTTTTTGGAGGCTTAGGGCTCATATAGCTGTTTAAATCTTTGGAGATCTGCCAGTAAAACCTAGTTATCACTCACATTTTCAGCTCGTCTTCCTTGCCGGGCTCCTTGGTGTGCAGCACGCACTTGCCGCTGTTGATGTGCACCTTTACGTCCAGCTCGAAGTCTATGTTGGGCTCCGCGGTCTTGCTCTTACTCTGCTTGCTCTCGTTGGCCTGGCTCGGGCCCGGGGTGTCTGTTGAACTGAACATAACACTTGTGTCGTATAGTCCCGCAAACTTTTTTTAACTGGTGGCCAAAACTGGAACTAAAATCGTGTGCCATCAGGCCACAAGCCAAGGCAAGGCCTTAGCCCCTTACCGGGGCTAAAAGAACAACGCCTGGGTAAGGAGGAAAGTCTTGAGGCCCGTACCCCCGTGGGGACTTGTTCCCCATGGAGACGACCACAATACACACACAATGTAACGCGCGTCTTAAAGCTTCTATAGTGCAAGACAATTCAGGAAGAAGTGATAACATAATAGCTATCATCTACATGCATAAGTTACACTCGACAGCTGAAGGTTCAAAGAATGTATTACATAGTCGAAACACATTATTTAGGCAACCATTAAGTTTTTCATGTGAAAACTTCTTTAAGCGCGTTTTGCCTATTCAAAAAATACACAAATTTATTTAATAAAATACATAAGTTTTTTTATTGGACAATTAAACACGTGAATTGTTCAAGTTTTAACTTTTAGCACTACCGGAGTGCCACGTCATTTTTCTGGGAAGATGCAGTTACCTGGCGTCCAGTTTCTCCTGCGAGAGGTGCAGGTGCGGCGGCCAGGGCGCCGGCAGCGAGCTCTGGCGCTGCACTCCGCCCTGGAAGGAGACGCGGCCGCGCTCCCGGCCGTCGCGCGCGTCGCCACCGCGCGGCCCGCGGAGAGACGACGACCGTGATGGACCGGCTCCTACGGCTGAAAGCATTGGTACCATTTGGTTCTAGATTCTCTAAAAGTTGGGTATATTTCGTAAGGCTCAGATAGCAGCAATTTTGTTACAGTTGAATAATTTAAAGCGTCTAAAATCATGTGAAAAGGATATTATTTAAGACGCTTTAAATTATTCAACTGTAACAAAATTACTGCTATCTGAGCCTTACGAAATATTGCAATTCCATTTATGGTACAAAATGGAACGAAATTCATAAATATAATATGAAAATAGCGCTAAATTAATCACGTGACTTATCAATTTAGCGGCAAGTCTCATAAGTACATTTTTTTAATTTTATTTCATTCTATATGCCACCAGGGTTGAGTCGAGGAACGGCCCCCTTAGTGTAATTCGTCGTGCCTTTTTGGCGGACCACCTTCTGGACTACCTAGAAGTTGGTTACCTCTCGCTTTCCTCTCCCCTATCTGGCTATGTTTACCCACCACCTTCCCATGGCCCCACCGCCCTCTCGGACTCTTGGACCGAAACGCGGGAGGACACCCGAACGGTACTTGCTCTCGGCGCTTTTCCCAGCTCGGGTGCCTTCAAGAAGGCCCTATCTGGCTATGTTTACCCACCACCTTCCCATGGCCCCACCGCCCTCTCGGACTCTTGGACCGAAACGCGGGAGGACACCCGAACGGTACTTGCTCTCGGCGCTTTTCCTAGCTCGGGTGCCTTCTTGAGCTCCCTACAAGTTATTTAACTCTCCTCCTTGTCCCTTGTGTCTTTCTCCCCTTTCTGGGGCAGACTCTACGAATGATGTTGCTTCCGCCGTCGCTCCCAGCCTCCTCTTCTCGCGACATACTGTCTCCCAGGCAGCTGCTATCTGGCTACGTATAGGGACAACCCTCCACCACCCATGGCTCAATCAACCTCGCGGTTATGGGGGCCGAATCGCGGGAGGGCGCCCGTTCGGTATTTGCTCTTGGCGTGTTCCCGGGGCGCCTTCTTGGCTCCCTACAAGTTGTTTCCTCTCGCTCCTTGTCCCTATGTGCTCACTCTCCTCATTCTGGGGCAGGACGATACAAAAACGGACTCGCCTCGCGCCGTCGCTGTCCGTAGCATATAAGTCTCTGTGTCACTCCAAGCCGCTCCGCCTCTTATGCCACGCGTGCGCGAACTCCCGTAGCTTTCCGAAGTTGGCCGCCGAACCCACGAGATCTTGATAATAAACTGGACCAGAAACTTCGCATACGATCCCGTCCAGCAGTACGCACTGGAGGTCCTCGTATAAGGGGCTACGTATAGAGGGTCTTACCTGTCAGAGGATCGCTGTCAGCAGAACTCCAGGAAGTCCCCTCAATGATATCCGCGAGTCTCGTGTCGTCGTCTGCCAACAGCAGCGTTTCTCCGGAGTCGCCCACGCCCATGCCCACGCCCAGCGGCTCCGAGTTCGCGTCCGGCGGAGGCGCGGATACGAAGGAATGGCTGCGGTTCGAGCCCAGCCCGAGTTTGCCCTTGGTGATTGAGCTGGCACGCACACTCTGGCGACGTAGCTTTTGAATCATGTCCCTAAAAATAACAATGGTCATTTGACTATTTATTGAGCATAATACTTTATTGTAATTTAGTGGTTGGTAAAATTGGCTCAAGCTGGTAATTCCACCATGTCAATTTTTATATCAGAAGTCACCAGCGCCCTAACTTTTCTTGCAACAAATGTTCCACATCACAACTAAAGAGGCCAATGGCATATCAGAAGGTATGTTATACTTTTTATTAATAAGCAAAGGGTACAGGAAAATGCTGACGACCACATGTGGCGGTGCGATGACGGACTGTATCATAGCGTCGACGCTGGTGTCGAACACGAGCGATGGAAACTGTACCTCCTGAAATCCTTGAACACGAGCGCCTCCAGGTCGTGCAGCCGCCTCATCTCGTACTCCACGGTGCTGTGGCTGGCGCCGAGCGCGCGCAGGTCGTTGATGATCTTGGCCTGCTCCGTCATCTCCTTCTCGATCAGCTTGGAGCGCTTCTTGGCGTCGATGCTGGTGTCGAACTCGAGCGATGGAAACTGTACCTCCTGAAATCCTTGAACACGAGCGCCTCCAGGTCGTGCAGCCGCCTCATCTCGTACTCCACGGTGCTGTGGCTGGCGCCGAGCGCGCGCAGGTCGTTGATGATCTTGGCCTGCTCCGTCATCTCCTTCTCGATCAGCTTGGAGCGCTTCTTGGCGTCGATGCTGGTGTCGAACTCGAGCGATGGAAACTGTACCTCCTGGAAATCCTTGAACACGAGCGCCTCCAGGTCGTGCAGCCGCCTCATCTCGTACTCCACGGTGCTGTGGCTGGCACCGAGCGCGCGCAGGTCGTTGATGATCTTGGCCTGCTCCGTCATCTCCTTCTCGATCAGCTTGGAGCGCTTCTTGGCGTCGATGCTGGTGTCGAACACGAACGCCGGCAGGTGGTCCGTGTACTTGCGACGGAACACTATGCTCTCCTGAAAAGCAAAAGAAAGTAACTAATGTTTACCATGACCTTGCGTTGACCTTGACTTTTCCAGTATACAATTATAACCTTTATTCCTACTAAAGAATTTAAAATTGACAGAAAATTTATTTTCACAAAACATAGTTACACTCATTTGAAAAATCTCAATAGTTGCAAGAATAAAAGTTGCGAAGTCGTTTTCCTTATATTTTTGCAATAAAGAACAAAATGGATTTTGGTCACGTCCAGTTTTATGTACAATCAACTCAACGATTTCAAAATAACGGACGAATCCGTTTCCACTGCTGTGAAAGCGACATTATTATTTTTTGAACGCACTAAGTTCAGAGACTCTAAAACCGAATCGCTACAATTAACTCAAAACCTACCTGAGAGTCTTTGCTGTTATCCGCTTCATCATCTAAATCACTCTCATAATCCATTTTGAGGGGATCCTCTTCCTCGAAACCTAAAACGGAGATTTCAGATATCAGTAAAACAATTATGTTAATTGCATCAGTACAAAAATAATAAAATTAGTAGGTATATTTACCGGTCAACATTGTAAGGGTGTGTCCCAATGCTGACAGTTGTTTCCCAACGTTCACGTCAAGGTGTATGTCCACGCCCTCCATCTGCCACGACACATTCAGGAACCATTTTGCATTTTCTGTAAAAATTAACGCATTATGTGGTCTAATGTTTAGCAGTATCCGCCTGGATGAATTGGCAAATAGGTTCCTCATGAAGTCTCGAGGTGCTGCATACTGATATAGGGACAACCCACTTGCACCCATGGTCAATTAGCCTCGCGGTTATGGGGGCCGAATCGCGCCCATTCCGTGTTTGTTCTTGGAATGATACCGGGGCGCCTTCTTGACTCCCTACCTTGTTTACTCTCGCTCCCTCACTCACTCTCCCCGATTTACTCTCCCCATTCTGAGGCAAGACGATGCAGTTGCGCCTCGCCTCACGCCGTCGCTTTCCGAAGCAAAGGTCCTGTCTCCTGTCACTCCAATAAAATAGCTGGGAGACGAGGGTCCATACTCCGCAGAGTGCGATAATGTTGATATGTTTTAAATGATGCATAGGTAGATGCACTTACCGTTATGTTTAGCCGCAGTAGTCCGACTACAGACTTCGTACGTCCCTTCCGAGACACAGCAGACGTTGATGCACGCTTCGCCAGGGTCTGGCTTCCAATCGTCCAAGGATGCCTCGAAGTCATCGGCGAACCGCAGGCAGAGGCCCACGAACCGGCCCTTGCTGACCAGGGAACCAGAGCTACACGCGGAGATGCTGGTGCTTTCCAAGGTCACGACCACCGCACCCCGGGAATCAAGTTCGTAGCCTCGGCCCCATGTCGTCTGGAGAAAAATCGCTAGTCACCTTCTGATAACAACTTTTCATCAATATAAGACTCGAGTTCATCAACTAATAACTACTACTACTAACTATTTGGAACATTAAAACTAGACAATAGTCAACTAGACTAGAATAAATAGACTTACCAAAGGCGGCTGGTTCAGTGGCAAACAAATACCAATATCATCGACGTTCAGTTGCAGGAACAGTGTGCTGAGATGCGGTGGTGATATATTTGATGAGAGTTGCACCTGAAATCATAGTGTTTTTTAAGTTATAATAAAAAAAAATCAAAGCTTAAATAACTGCCTGCTTGATATTTTTCTGATGCAGTGGATTTATAATATTAGGATAGGATAATTTACATTCCTACTACAGCCAGAGCCAGGCGGTATTTTTTTCAACTTTTCAAGTTATAATTAATTCAAAGTTCTTTTTTAACCAAGCTTAACGTTACATAAGTAGTAATCTACTATATAAAAATAAGTCGGGTTTTCCTTCCTGACGCTATAACTCCAGAACGCACGAACCGATTTCCACGGTTTTGGATTCGTTGGAAAGGTCTCGGGCTCCGTGAGGTTTATAGCAAAGAAAATTCAGGAAAAATTTAAAAATGTTACATAAAAGGAAGCCATCTAGTGGCGAAACGGAGTTCGCCGGGTTTGCTAGTTTATAAAATATTTTCAACAATAAGGCTTTTTTGCTTAATTTATCCTTATTCTTCACAGCAAATCCTTGACCAATCCGCCATCTTAGGTGTTCCGCCATGTTTGATTTAGAGTGACGTCACACAGTTAGCCATGCAATTAATCCAAATATCATGTTGTGCATGCGAAACTACTTCGACGCGTCTAAAAATAGTACAATTATAAATTGAGTTGCAAGATTCCAACCCAACAATATTCCATTGCAAGAAAAATAAACGTCTGTAAAAAGGGTATTTCGACCGATGGCTCGTAATTCGTAATGCTCACCTTTTCGAAAACTTGCTGCGTGGCGGTGAGGACCTCTTTGGTGAGACTCATCCGCTTCTCGTTCCAGTACTCGTACGCGTTCTTGTAGTTGAGCCACACCAGGATGGCCTTGTCCACGGCCACCGGCTGTATGTATATCAGCGGCCGCTTGAGCGTGATCAGCACCACCTCCTTGTCGTCCTCGCACACTATCTCGTCTTGGAACGCATTGCGCATCGCTGGCGAGAGATTATAAATTAAAGCACTAGCCTAACCACAAAAAAACAATTATTTAAAAAGGGGAGAAAACCGAGTCGTCGAAAGGACATGGCCGAAACTTGTGTGGAGCTGTGCCCTGGAAAAAAAATATTCATGGCCATCGACAAACAGTACGTCATATTAAAGCTTATAATTATGTCTTTACAATCGTTTAAGTTTTATGATCTGAAAACTTGCGAGAGACATAACATCAGCATAACAACTTGCAACAAAATGCGCCTAAATAATTTTAATAGCAATGCTTTTTTATTAAAAAATGTTATGTATTGGTTATGAACTAATTATTTTTTCATATTACAAAGCTTAGAAAATGCGAGTAAACATTTTGAACAACATTTATTTAATAAAAAAATCATTGCTATTAAAATTATTTATTAATATTTTTTTTCGAGGGCAGAATCCGGCCATGTCATTTCAAAATGAGATAACAATTTATTGAAAGTGGTAACATATGAAAGGGTGTTACTTGTGTGTTCTAAAGCCGATTTTTATTTGATCTTGAAATAACTGTTATAGCTCACCTATTCTAGTGTTGAAGAATGCGTACTGCTGAAACTCCGGCTCCGCTTCCTCGAACATTGCGTTCCGGATCAGCTGTCCGAGACTAAGGTTCACGTCGACCTGTACAAGTGTTTTATAATAATAGTAGGTTACGAAGAAACCTAGATCACACACTAAATACATACTGTGAATTCTATTCTAGGCTGGTATGTAACTTTTTAATTGCTTTAATGCTTTATTACATCTCGAAGAGACATTTGGAGTATTGATTTCAACCAAATACCAGTAAAACCGTTGAAAAGGTTATAATTGGGAGACAGGCGGATGTACAAACACCAGTGGTCCTACAAGGGATCCTCTTGAGTGTCGGAACCTTAAAAGCTTGTGAAATAACACGCACCTGCGCGCGCGCAAACAGGCGCAGTCCGTGCGGGCCGGCGGGCTGCGGCACGTTCTGCACGCGGTTGGACAGCTCGAACTCCACCGCGCCCGTCTCCAGCCGCACCGCCGAGTTGCTGGGCGTCGTGGCCGTCAGCTGGATGCGCTGCAATAACACGCACCTGCGCGCGCGCAAACAGGCGCAGTCCGTGCGGGCCGGCGGGCTGCGGCACGTTCTGCACGCGGTTGGACAGCTCGAACTCCACCGCGCCCGTCTCCAGCCGCACCGCCGAGTTGCTGGGCGTCGTGGCCGTCAGCTGGATGCGCTGCAATAACACGCACCTGCGCGCGCGCAAACAGGCGCAGTCCGTGCGGGCCGGCGGGCTGCGGCACGTTCTGCACGCGGTTGGACAGCTCGAACTCCACCGCGCCCGTCTCCAGCCGCACCGCCGAGTTGCTGGGCGTCGTGGCCGTCAGCTGGATGCGCTGCAATAACACGCACCTGCGCGCGCGCAAACAGGCGCAGTCCGTGCGGGCCGGCGGGCTGCGGCACGTTCTGCACGCGGTTGGACAGCTCGAACTCCACCGCGCCCGTCTCCAGCCGCACCGCCGAGTTGCTGGGCGTCGTGGCCGTCAGCTGGATGCGCTGCAATAACACGCACCTGCGCGCGCGCAAACAGGCGCAGTCCGTGCGGGCCGGCGGGCTGCGGCACGTTCTGCACGCGGTTGGACAGCTCGAACTCCACCGCGCCCGTCTCCAGCCGCACCGCCGAGTTGCTGGGCGTCGTGGCCGTCAGCTGGATGCGCTGCAATAACACGCACCTGCGCGCGCGCAAACAGGCGCAGTCCGTGCGGGCCGGCGGGCTGCGGCACGTTCTGCACGCGGTTGGACAGCTCGAACTCCACCGCGCCCGTCTCCAGCCGCACCGCCGAGTTGCTGGGCGTCGTGGCCGTCAGCTGGATGCGCTGCAATAACACGCACCTGCGCGCGCGCAAACAGGCGCAGTCCGTGCGGGCCGGCGGGCTGCGGCACGTTCTGCACGCGGTTGGACAGCTCGAACTCCACCGCGCCCGTCTCCAGCCGCACCGCCGAGTTGCTGGGCGTCGTGGCCGTCAGCTGGATGCGCTGCAATAACACGCACCTGCGCGCGCGCAAACAGGCGCAGTCCGTGCGGGCCGGCGGGCTGCGGCACGTTCTGCACGCGGTTGGACAGCTCGAACTCCACCGCGCCCGTCTCCAGCCGCACCGCCGAGTTGCTGGGCGTCATGGCCGTCAGCTGGATGCGCTGCAATAACACGCACCTGCGCGCGCGCAAACAGGCGCAGTCCGTGCGGGCCGGCGGGCTGCGGCACGTTCTGCACGCGGTTGGACAGCTCGAACTCCACCGCGCCCGTCTCCAGCCGCACCGCCGAGTTGCTGGGCGTCGTGGCCGTCAGCTGGATGCGCTGCAATAACACGCACCTGCGCGCGCGCAAACAGGCGCAGTCCGTGCGGGCCGGCGGGCTGCGGCACGTTCTGCACGCGGTTGGACAGCTCGAACTCCACCGCGCCCGTCTCCAGCCGCACCGCCGAGTTGCTGGGCGTCGTGGCCGTCAGCTGGATGCGCTGCAATAACACGCACCTGCGCGCGCGCAAACAGGCGCAGTCCGTGCGGGCCGGCGGGCTGCGGCACGTTCTGCACGCGGTTGGACAGCTCGAACTCCACCGCGCCCGTCTCCAGCCGCACCGCCGAGTTGCTGGGCGTCGTGGCCGTCAGCTGGATGCGCTGCAATAACACGCACCTGCGCGCGCGCAAACAGGCGCAGTCCGTGCGGGCCGGCGGGCTGCGGCACGTTCTGCACGCGGTTGGACAGCTCGAACTCCACCGCGCCCGTCTCCAGCCGCACCGCCGAGTTGCTGGGCGTCGTGGCCGTCAGCTGGATGCGCTGCAATAACACGCACCTGCGCGCGCGCAAACAGGCGCAGTCCGTGCGGGCCGGCGGGCTGCGGCACGTTCTGCACGCGGTTGGACAGCTCGAACTCCACCGCGCCCGTCTCCAGCCGCACCGCCGAGTTGCTGGGCGTCGTGGCCGTCAGCTGGATGCGCTGCAATAACACGCACCCGCGCGCGCGCAAACAGGCGCAGTCCGTGCGGGCCGGCGGGCTGCGGCACGTTCTGCACGCGGTTGGACAGCTCGAACTCCACCGCGCCCGTCTCCAGCCGCACCGCCGAGTTGCTGGGCGTCGTGGCCGTCAGCTGGATGCGCTGCAATAACACGCGCAACAGTGTAACAGACAAGCACAACCGAAAAACAAGTGACCCACAAAGAGGTCTTATCTCTTTCGTAACAAGTCATCCGAAAATTTTAACTCGACAAATATCGCAAAAATAACCAAATAGAATTTGAATTTGGGACCAACAAAGCCCGTATTAGGAAAAGTAAAACATATAGTTCGAATCAGTAATCCGGGGCATCAAAGAAACAACCCGGAACTTACCTTGATTCTGATGAGAAGGGAGAACAGTATCCTGCTGAACGCGGAGGCCGACACTTCCTCCTCGTTCCACAGCGGCACCGGTTTCTCACCGCCGTACACTTTTTGTACTACTTCGTTTACTTCCTGTTAATTATAGTTCGAAAATTACTTCCGATCATATTTACAACGAAATATAATATCAGAATATACCATCTACACAGAAAAACGTATGGAAATCAACTCAAGTTTTTTTGGATCCATGGAAAGAAAGAAAGAACTGCAGCTGTAGGTAGGTCACCTTATTTACTCTATTTACATAATATAAATACTCTATGATAGCAATTGGAACTTAATCCAAAAAATGTATATACTCGTTATTTTGCCCCGGATAGTTTCCTCCCTACCGGCTAAGGGGTACCGCCAAACAATTCAGCGGTCCCGCACGATGCTATTTAGCAATGCATTATAGGGTTATTTACTCATTTCTAATTGGCATTTCATGGGCAAAACTAATCTGAGATCGCACCATCCCACTTATAACTCTAAATGTGTGGTCAGATTGATTTGTGAATTTAGAGGTTACAATTTGTTTTAACTTTATCCTGACAAAACGCAATAATTCATTTTTTTCGGAAAAAACATTTATTGTTTTCGACAGTGATTCAACACTAGCGCCGATGCGACACCTAGCGGGATAAATCGGCAGTTTGCCTCCCCATTGGTACGATAACGTAGCTGCATCATAACCAGACATTAGTAATAATGAAATAGGAGAATATTTACCTTCATAAACACTTTCTGCACGAAGACGAGGTGGTTGAGCAGGTCAGTGGAGAGCGTGTGCTCGAACAGGCCGATGTCCGCCGTCGCGGAGAGGTACCGCCCCGCGCGCAGCACCACGCCCTCCGGGGCCGCTGCGAACGAGTGCATGTTATTATTGATGGTAGGAATCTTGCGGAGTCCATCCGGGTAGGTACCACCGCAGTCTTAGATAGCCTACCGTGAATCTATAATGTATTGCTTTGTTTCGGTTAGCGAGATTACCAGTCAAAATGAGACTTGAGAACTGGTGTCTTAGGGTCATGAGAGCGGTGCAGTATGTTGTATGAAAACGCAAAGTCGTGGAACGCACGCCCATCAGGGGCTTACCATCAAAAAGAAAGAAAGAAAGAAATGGTGAAAGTCTTGCTCGTCTCACCATTCTTTGACTGCCATCACGAAAATATATCACGAAATTTTTATTATAAGTATCACAGACAATCCTCTGTACATAGCGTGTAAGGAAGTGCACAAAATATGGCAACACAACAAGAAATCCTAGGCGACCTGGGATGATTGCTTTCCAGGCAGACTAGTTATTCAGCGAGACTAGTCGCGCAATGGTTGTAACTTCGACCAAATGTAGAAGGAGCTTCAGACACACGAACAATTCCTGAATGAAGGCAGAGACGGTATCTGCAATCACGGAGAGGTGACGACCAACGTCTAGCGCGCCGTGATATTTGCAGATTACAAAAGAACAACCACCCCAACAATGCTCACCTTGAGCAGTGTCCGCGGCATCAGCGCCGCTCGCCCCATCCGCAGCGCTGTCGTGCGCGTGGTGCGGCGCGCGCGCGTCGGACGGCTCGTTGCAGTCCAGCACGCGCGCGCGGCACGACACCGCGGGCAGCGCCACCGACGCCGCCGCCGGGATGTTCGCCTCCGTCACCTGGACACGAGTTCATACAATGACGAAATACGCTACGCTAAGAGGACGGGAAAGATGTGCCGTATGATGAAACCAAAAATTTCTCAAATTCTGTCGGTCGCCTACATTAGTGCCATTTTACAGTTTTGACAAATTCAAAATTCGGCTCCAGGGCGGAGCCTAAAAATACTTGCGTGACTTCATTAAGTGCTGATTCTTTATATGTTTAATGAAAGAGTTGCACATGTATGCACCATGCTGCTATATTTAGTGTAAATAACTGCGCACGACTCAAAACCAACAGCATCCAATATGGCGGACGCGCCAGCCGCTCAAGATGGCGGACGCCCAGCCGCTCAAGATGGCGGATTCGTTATTTTTCTCGCACTCCCATAATATTGAGTGTGAAACGAATGTGTTATTGAACAGACGTTTGAAAGCATGTCTTTTAAAAAATGAAATGAAATGAAAAAGTTTATTGGTAATGCGCATTAGGTACATATGAACAGAAGAGAAAAAAATTAACAGGAAGAACAATGTGCACTCCCAAATGGGCCTCCACTCAGCATAAGCCTTGCTTTTTATGGCAAAGCGCTGGTCTTCCGTGCTAATTGCTACTACTGCTACTGCTATTGTGAAAATTGCTATTTAAAGGGTAATAACATACAAAAAATTGAGTTTTATGTTACGTGTTGTGAGACTGTAATTTCCACATAGTATGCAATCTAAGTAGATTTAAATCAAGGAGCACAGAGGGTTGGTCCGACTCCATGGTTAGTGCGCGGGTACCTGCAGCTTGGTGACGAAGCTGAGCGAGTGGTGCGGCAGGTCGACGGTGAAGTGCGCGCGGCCCGCCGTCACGCCCGCGCTGTGCACGCGCTCCATCTTGTACTGCGCCTGCAGCGACGGCAGCAGCGCCGCGGTTATGCTCAGACTCTGAAAAACAGTCACGCCTTTAACATAGCCCATAGCTAAAAACACAGACGTTGACGACCTCCGTGGCGCAGGGGACGCACGCTCGGATTCAAGTGGGAGGTCGCAGGTTCGATTCCCGCCACGGGCCACTTTGGAATTTTATAATTTCGAAATTGGCTTAGGTCTGGTTTGGTGGGAGGCTTTGGCCGTGGCTAGTTACCACCCTACCAGCAAAGACGTACCGCCAAGCGATTTAGCGTTCCGGTACGATGCTGTGTAGAAACCGTTGGGGTGACATAACTTACCCCTTCCAAGTTAGTACGCTAACATCTTCGGCTGCATCATCACTTACCATCAGGTGAGATCGCAGTCAAGTACTAACTTGTATAGCGTGAAAAAAAAAACAGACCTCTGTCGCTCGTTATGTCGGTTCGCATGGGCATGGCCCTCTTACTTTCCAAGGTTATGTGCATTTATGGAAATTGAATATCAATTGTTTGATAGTCAGTGCCGACATAAATAAAACTCAAAAAAAAACGGTAAGATTGTGAGGTGTCAGCTACAGTAACAGTGTGAAGTGTTGCTTAAGTTACGGTAGCCATTTTAATGATTTTATGACTTCAAAAACTAGAAGACAAGAAGTCTTCAAAAATTCCACCATTCTAACCTGTAGTACAAGCGAGAACTGTAATTGCAGTGGTTGCAGCAGCGGGTCCGGAGGAGGTGCGGGGGGCGGCGGGCGCGGCGCGGGAGGGGGGCTGCGCTCCTCTTCTTCCTCGGCGAGTCCTCCACCTGTGCCGCCGCCGCGTGAGAGCCGGGATGAAGTTCGGGTCACACCTAGTTCCTGGAAAAGAACAACTTAGTGAAGACTGAGAACATTTTCATAACTAGACTAAACGCTATATTTCAATTTGCCTAATATTACATCAGCCAAGTACGGTCTCCTCTCGAAATGAGAGCAACTGGAGCGTGTCATGATGCCATTCAATGCCACTGAGTTTTGCGGTAGCTCCACGCTAATGCTGTTGATGAAACCTAGGGCAGAGGTACCCAGTTTATCCCCTTCCCACGAGTCCACATTATTATGAAGATATAATATAGACAGACAGCCTATCAATAGGACGAGACACCGATGCAAGAATGTATCTGACTAACGCAAAGCACCACTTGTCTTACCAGCTACGCTCCTTGAAGCCCTAGACGACCTGGACGGCCTCTTTGGCTTCTGGAAGGACCTGCACTGGCTAGAGTGATCCAGCAGAGAGCAACATCAAGGCCCCCACACACAACGGAAGAAAACTCTAAGCACGCAGAAGGTCCGGGAAAAAGAAGAAAGGTCGTACTTGTAAAGTGGATGACAGCTGTCGACTGGAGCGCGTCATGACACCGTGCAACGCCACGGGGTGCTGCGGCAGGTCCACTCGGATGCTGCCGATGGACGCCAGCGCCGTGGCTCCCTGCCGCCCTCCTTCCCACGAGTACAGCGCTTGGCTTTTCCCCACGCTAATGCGGACCACCGTCCTGTGATGATAAAATTTTATATATTGAAGAAGACCAGCGTTTAGTAGGAGTAAATAAAACACGCTTCAATAAAGAAACCAAATGTGATGTATATTGCTTCTCGCTCGCACTTTATGTTATACAGAGTGTGAATATAGACCGACCTTTTTCTTTAGTTTATTAGATACCTAGTGTCTGGTGCTCTGTTAGATGCAGTGCTTCCGAGGACTTTGAATTGCAATTTCACACTCTGAACTGGGCTACATCCCGAGATATCAGTTCTTAAGTCACATTATACCCATTAATTTTGCCGGATTCGCATTGGTATTAGTAAATATACAGAGATGCTGATGATGGCCACGTTAAAAGATCGCTTGATTTTACGCCTCTCGCAAACTTAAATCGCATTACGCCGTCGGGAATTAATAATAAAGCGGCTTTATCAGCGCGAAGGGGTCGTTAGATACATGATCTAGGCGCCTTGGTGTAAGATTTCTCACGAATACTTTTTGATCTGCTTCTTTATCGTTCAGCATAAGCAAGTTCTTAATCTACTCGTATTATAATATGGGCTCACTGGTGGTTCGGCGCCGGTCCTTCCAGCAGCACAATGGCGGTTCGCCCCAGGTTCCCGCTAAGGGACCATTGCCGCGCGCGCGACGCCGACAGCGACGCTTGCAGAGATGTTATCTCCGCTTCCAGCTTCAACCCTGATAACGACGCCAGTAGCCGCGTCCGGTGGATCCTAGGAATTAAAATGTAGCATAACATACTAAATATTTGATTTGATGGCGCTACCTCATGATACCAGTCATATTTGGAAGCCAGACAGCTTGAACTCATCGGTTATAAATAAATATGTATGCTTCAATCTTTAACTGCCTATTGCCAGTACTGTGTGCCACTTAAAAGTATTTTACGTCAGAGTCGCTAACCGTTAATTTCAGATTTCAGGGTGAGTATATCAGAACTTCTGTCAAAGTTTCGAAACAAAACATTTCAGGGGTCTGATTCATCGTTATCGTATCGCTAAAGAAGTCTGGCCCGCGATTGGCTGGCGCAAATCAGGAACCCAATCAGCGGGCAGAAATAGTAAACCATTACGATAACGATGAATACATTTTTGGACAATCTAGGGTCAGTTTAGAGCTATGAGTATAGTACTATGGCTTTTTAGATTGCAATATGGGCTTTTCAAAGGGCAAAAATACATGGAGTTATACCTGGCAACGCCAACGACCACCATGCCCATCGCGGTGGCGCTGGAGGAAGAATTGGAGGCGTTCTGCTCGCGCGAGCTCGGCCGCACTCGCCCGCGGTACGCCTCGGGCAGCTCCGTCGATACTGAGAACCTGCGCACGAGCATTGTTAGCGGAATACCAGTGTAGTACCTAACAAAACATACAACAGGCATTACAATTCTCATCAAAAAGGTATTGATATAATAGACGAACTATATAGTCAATGTAGGTAAATGTAAACAGAGGTAAATGGTAACGCATTCAATAGTTCAGACATTTTCAGACAATAGACTATAGATGCGTTTCGTTAAACTGATACTAATTAAAACTACGAAATTATTTAATGCGATTCCATTTACCTCTGTTTAGATTTACCCACATTGACCATAATGCATTTCGAGATTTATTTGTCTTTCCGCAGGGCTCAGTTTTCTGCTTGTCGAGCTTTAACGATAGAAGCTCGATGGTCATACACGAACTAGATGGTCTGAGGTCACGGCATAAGGTGAGTACAGACTACATGGAAGGGCAGTGGTTCAAAGTGGCTTGGCTTTATCTTTGCGGCAAGTGACTTTTCTGGCAGAAGAATTAGGAGACAGGTCATATTGGGACATATTAATGATCATGTCTGGCAAAAGAATTAGGAGACAGGTCATATGGCGACATATTAATGATCATGTCTGGCAAAAGAATTAGGAGACAGATCACTTGGGGACATATAGCGAGAGCATTAAGACCGGAATCCGAGATCGCTGCTATTTGACTACAATGATCCATAGGTTTATGGGCTCTGGGGGGCATAGGGCCAATTCCATGGAGCATTATACCGATGGGTGATGGTATCCGCGTCGGGCATGTTGGCGTACAAGTCGAGCAGCAGGTACACGGTGCGCCAACAGCGCGGGGCCAGCTGACCGGCGCCGGGGGGCGCGGGCGGCGGCGCGGGGGCCACTTCCACGGGGAACATCGGAGTGTGGGCCCCCTCGTTCAGCGAACTGTAACCTGGAATTAACATCAAAGGTCAAATTTCAAGGTCAAAGTTTTAACCTCCTTAAATTGGCAATGCTTTTTTGGCATCTATTTCGAGCCACTTACAATTTAAGTCTTCAATAGTCTAGTAAAAAAAAAGTCCAAGGCAGTCTCTCGCCAACATGAATCGTCGCTGTCGATGAGACATGATTGTCGTCAAGCAAGCAACTTAAGAGGCCTGTGAACTACGATGTCTCCATTAATGCAAAATACTAAATCATTTGTAATTCGTGTATATTTCGATCATGTTGTGGTGTTATTCGGATTCATATAGTAATAATCTATGCTCCTGGCCATATTTGGTTCGTAAATACTTCTTTAAAACGAAATAATAATCAATTTTGATCAAAATTTTTATAACTTTGGTCGAGTTCCGTAATACCAAAAATTATGAACGAAAACTTGTAACTTTCTTTATTAACTGGTGTTTTTCTTTAGCTGGACAATAAAAACTGCTCCTGAACGAATGCGACGTGAGATAGTGTTGTTTTTATTACAAAACAAATAAGCAGAAAACATGTCCTCTTTGACATAAAAATAAGCAAAACTAAATTCGTTTACAATTTCGTTTAACAACTGTATTTCGGAACCAAATATGGCCAGGAGCATAGATTATTACTATATGAACTCGAATAACACCACAACATGATCGAAAATTTCACGAATTACAAATGATTTTGGTATTACGTTTGCATGGGAGACACCGTGGGTCAGTTGACTCTTAACTTACCAAGTTTTCCTTTAACAGTTTTGCCGGTGGACCTCAACTTCTGCGCAAATGACTGCGGTCGCGGTCTCGGCGGGGTTGCCGCCTCCTTGTCGGTGCCCAGCACGGTGGCTAGGTCGGCGCCTAACGTGGCCGGGAGGTCCCACTTGGGTTCCAGTACGGCGTAGGCTGCGGCGTGGCTATCTTTGTCTAGCGACGACATGCTTACTACGTTTTCGGGGAAATCTGAAACTGAGGGAGCGAAAATTATCACCAATAAAATATTTACTTAAGGTGTTGCTGCCCTACCAGCCCGCGAAATTTAAATTTTATTTAGTTTTTCGCAAATATTATACTAACTACACATTGTAGATTTATGGAAATGCATTTTGCGAGCCTACTTTTTATGCATCTACATGTTTTTAATAGAAACTTTGCTCGTAAGTTCCCACTCATCTCATATTGGTTCCCGAAAGAATATTTTTTGCAGTTACCCAGATTTCGAGCTATCGGGAACCAATATGAAGTAAATGAGTATTGTTGAGTAGAGTTATTATTAAAATCATGTAGATGCATAAATGTTGTGCCCGCAAAACTCATTTCCATTAGCCTTCGATGTATAATTAGCCCACTATGAGCGAAAAGCAAAATAAAATTTGAATTTTCGCGCCCGGATGGTACCCATCGACCTTAAGATAAAATTTTTACTTCTACAAGGAAACAAAAACGAATTTCACGCGGGCATTAGCTAGTCTAAAATATTTGAAGAGTCAAAAAATCTGTGGCAAAATCTGATCCAAAAGCGTCAGCAGCTGAATGCTGCATAAAACATGTGATCAAAGAGTATATACAAGAATTGGACAGTACCTGACGGGTGCTTGTTGTGTCGCCGCGACGTGTTGGTCTGCGTGCGCAGCTCGCTCTGCGTGTCCTTGACGTTCTGGTACATGTTGCTGATCTGATGCAGAAGCCTTAACAGTGGCATGTTCACCTAAAATAATACATTTTAATATATTCCTAAGGAGCAAAACTTCTTCCAGATGGTCCTTACCGTATAAAATTGAACTTGGCTAGTATTGCCATAACTGTCTTTATTGAAACATTAGTATTTGCAAAAGACCATGTAAAATAGAAAGTAGACTGTGCATCTTCGGAAGAAGGTCCACCACCATTCAATTCCCGTTAATAAGAGTCAGCTCTTACCTGCTGCGATATAAATCTGATGCTGATGTTAAAATTGAGCATGGTGCTGATGTGTTTCTTGAGCTGCCCCCGCGATATGTACAGCACGTTCTGCCGCTGTATCAGGTCGTCCACCGCCATATCCGCCACTTTCTTAAGGTCCACATCTATAGAGATCTTCTCGCAAAGGAATGCTGGAGTTTCTGAAGGGATATCTGCTTGGGGCATGTTGGCTAAAGAAAAAAATTATATTTCAGATCAAAATTAACATTGTACAGACACTCCTAATGGGTGTACTGCTACTAAATATCTTTTTTTTCGGAGTCCAAGGGCCTTTATTTCGTTTCTGGCAACAGGTTAGCGAAACCGCGAGATAGCTGTTGTTAAACGTCACTTTTTATAAAAAGAAAAAAAACATATCACAAAAGTGACGTTTAATATCTTGCTCATCTCACCATTTCCTAGCTATAAAAAATTTCCACTATCTTTTAAGAGCGAATGTACACATTCGCGCGGAATCCAGGAGGTTATTTCAGGTTTATTTTTGGGCTACAAGATAATTTGTTATTATTATCCCTGTCTATCTTTATAGAAAAAACAAGATAGAGAAAATAGCTAAAAATAGCAGGCATATTAGCCTCCCGTGGTTTGTTGATCTGTGTTTAACAACCTCACATATCATTTTTGACTGTACAATAAGTTTCCATACCCTTTCCTTTGCTGTTCTGATGCCGCCTGTCCCGTGCGAGCTCGCCCACTACGATGTCTATCCGGAACACGTCCACCCACGCCAACAGGGACAGTTTAGACCCGAGGGACTCCAAGCCAGATCCCGCTTCTGCTCCCACTCCTTTCACCTTTGATTCACCTGGCACGCGAACATTCGAGATTGAGATAGTCCTAATAATGAGCAGTTGCTACAAGTATTTGAATTGTCCTTTGATTCACCTGGCACGAACATTCGAGATTGAGATAGTCCTAATAAGGAGCAGTTGCTACAAGTATTTGAATTGTCCTTTGATTCACCTGGCACGAACATTCGAGATTGAGATAGTCCTAATAAGGAGCAGTTGCTACAAGTATTTGAATTGTCCTTTGATTCACCTGGCACGAACATTCGAGATTGAGATAGTCCTAATAAGGAGCAGTTGCTACAAGTATTTGAATTGTCCTTTGATTCACCTGGCACGAACATTCGAGATTGAGATAGTCCTAATAAGGAGCAGTTGCTACAAGTATTTGAATTGTCCTTTGATTCACCTGGCACGAACATTCGAGATTGAGATAGTCCTAATAAGGAGCAGTTGCTACAAGTATTTGAATTGTCCTGTTGCGGCTCCTCTGAAGGGTGGTAGAAGCCGCAAGCTGCCGAGCACTCGCGACGTGAAGTGATAAATGAAACACCGAACAAAGTTTAACTCAGGTGTACGATTTTATTCAAACTTTGACACGTGTTACATCATTCGCGATTCGCCGAGTACTAACTGTAATTCCAACTCGCTGCTCGCAGGCAGGCAAAAGTGCTTATGTTGCACTAATCGCTACAATCTTCCCCTCTTACAAAAAAAATTTTTTGGGAAAGTTTCATCAAAAACGGTTAAGCCAATAATTATTCTTACACAGAAAACTCATAACATTCGCAAGTCGATATGCGTTATACAAAGTAGGTACGTGCTACGTTTGCTATTTCTTTCGTTACAATCTACTTACAATTGAATCGCTTATAACGCATTTTAGGTAGGTTCTCTAAGTGACAATGATAGGTATGCTACGTTCTTATTACACTTACGTTTCACATTACATTGCAAAATACGATTTGCGTGTTACTTAGGGTTTAATACAGTTCATCAAAAATATAGCGTTAATTATAATAGAAAATTTTGATAGAAAATTAATTACAATGTTACGAAATAAAATGTAAAGTAAAAATATAATGATGTAAAATGTAAACTTAATTAAAATAAATTTGTAAACATATATCTATCTTTTATTAATATTACCTTAGCTATATATAATTTTGGGTGTCACCGGTTGTGGTGCAGTAGTAGGTTTGTCGGTTGCCTCTAACTTGATGACTGGAATTGCCCCAGCTTGGGTCAATTTGCGCTCAAATTGCTTTCCGATCCATCCTTTAAAATTTCTCCGACAGTGAAGAACGAATATATAGAACATAACAATACACAATAGTACGACTGTTACGATCAATATAATTTCTAATTCTTTATAAGTGTTGTTCATAACAACCTCGTTCGTATTGGTTTGGCTCTGTTCCACAACCACTTTTTCCTTGTTTTGTTGATTTCCCATTATAGAGAGTTAAATTTTTAATTATTAATGTTATACAGTAAGTACAGTACACCTTTACGTGTCTAATGGTAATGACGAATAATCTTTTAACAAATTTTATCTTATAACTAAATCTAGTACAAAAATGTTAAAATTTTTACATAAAATCTTATAAGTAGGTTGAAGTATACGTGCCAATTTTGCTGATAAGTATTATTGTTAGTTGAACCGTACAGGCATTTTGCTAATTCTGCCACTGCGAGTTACTTTATGCGTTGGTTGCATATCCAAAGGCTTAGGGTTGCTACTAACGGTATTTTTTTTAATTATTGGTGTCTCAGTTTTATCGACGACAGTTTCTTCCAAAATATAAGCAGGTTTTAATCTATCAATGGATACATACGTTTCTCTTTCGGGCAACTGAATTTTATACACTTTCTCCCGCCTACTTAAAACCTTATAAGGGCCATTATAAGTAGGTTGGAGTGGTTTTCGCACCAAATCGCATCTAACAAAAACTTTATCACACGTTAGTAGGTCTTGATGTACAAATAATTTTCGCGAGTCCTTGTTTTTCCTAGTAACGGGTTTTAAATTCTTAATTATTGCTTTTAGTTTACAGACGTAATTATCGTCTCCTATCGTGTTATCGTCTACGCTGTTATCATAAAATTCTCCAGGTAACCTAATGCTAGTGCCGTAAACGAGTTCAGCAGTACTAACGTTTGTGTCAACCCTAACTGCGGCTCGTAGCCCCAATAGTGCAGTGGGTAATTCTTGTACCCATGAATCTGATAATAAAAGACGTGTGGTCAGCGAATTTTTTAAGGATTTGTGGAAACGTTCCACGATGCCGTTCCCTTGAGGATGATAAGCAGTGGTACGGAATTGTTTGACTCCTAAGAGGTACATAAGATGCGTAAAAACTTTGCTTTGAAAATTTTTTGCTAAATCGCTGGTTAAACGTTTAGGACAACCGAAACGAACTACCCAGTGTTCATAGAAAACTTTAGCTACTGTTTCAGCTGTCATCTCTTTGATCGGAACGACTTCTGGCCAGCGCGTAAAACGATCTATCATAGTTACGCAATACCTGTAACCCTCGGGAGATGTTCTTATAGGCCCGATGCAGTCTATGTGCACGTGCTCGAGGCGTCCTGCTGGTTCAAAAGAGCCCAAACCCGAAACTGTGTGCCGTTGCACTTTTGCACGTTGACAAGCTATGCAAGTCTTAGCCCAATTCCGTATATCCTTATTCATACCAACCCAAAAATATCTATCACCAACCATTTTATTAGTTGCGCGGATACCCGGGTGACTTAAGTTGTGAATCGAATTAAATGCAACGCGTCTAAAACTTTCAGGTAGGTATGGACGTGCCTTGTTAGTGGACATTTCGCAATCAACATAATACTCGGTACCTGGTAACATAATACGTTTGAATTGCATTTTGTTTTTCAACTCGGTCAATTCTGCGTCATGACTTTGTACACGTGCAAGTTCTTCGAAATCTATAGCCGTGGGACACGTTATCTCCTCTATACGGGATAAGGTGTCGGCCACTATGTTATCACTTCCACTAATGTGTCGTATGTCTGTTGTGAACTCGCTAATGAACATGATCTGTCTAGCGCGTCTAGGTAGCTCCTTATCGCACCCTATTTTACTGAATGCAAAAGTAAGAGGTTTATGGTCGGTATACACAATTACATTACGACCTTCTATTAAATATCTGAAGTGCGCTATCGCAGAATATATACTTAAAAGTTCTTTATCATATACACAGTATTTTCGTTGAGCGCCAGATAACTTTTTCGAAAAGAAAGCAATAGGTTTCCACGTGTTACCTTCTTTCTGCTGAAGTGCTGCCCCCAAACTAAATTCCGAGGCATCCGTAACCAAAGCCAGCTCTTTATCCGCTGCCGGATAGGACAACGTTGCTGCTTGACTTAAGCTCTTTTTACACTCTTCGAACTGCGCGATCGCCTTCTCCGTCCAAGAGATGGGTGACTTATCATTTCTCTTGGTGTTGGTCAAGTAGCGATCCAATTCAGACTGATGGTTTGCTGCGTGAGGTATATGAGGTCTATAAAAATTTAACATACCTAAAAATCTTCGCAGCTGGTCCACCGTTGTTGGTCTCGGAAACTCCATGATAGCCTTGACTTTTTCGTCGAGGGGACGAATTCCTTCCGTCGACACCTCGTGACCTAAAAATTCTAGCTTAGTCTGTTCGAAAATGCATTTAGACAAATTAATAGTAATACCAAATTTCTCTAGTCTACTAAATACTTCCTGTAAGTGCTTTCTATGCTCTTCAATATTGTCACTAGCGATAATAATATCGTCTATGTAAACAAAAAGAAAATTATGATCGGGAAAAACGCTATGACACATAAATCGTTGAAAAGTCTGCGCTGCGTTTCTTAAACCAAACGGCATACGCGGGAATTCGAAAAGACCGAAAGGCGTTATTACAGCGGTTTTTTCAATGTCGCTTTCGCTTACCGGGATGCAATTATATGCCCTATTTATGTCTAGGCGCGAATAAATTTTCTTTCCCGCGAGCGCGTACGTAAAATCGCGTAACCTTGGGACTGGGTATTTATCAGGCTTAGTGATCGAATTTAATCTCCTATAGTCTCCACAAGGCCTTATTTGACCATTTTTCTTTGGAACTATGTGTAGAGGGCTGGCCCACGCACTTTTGCTAGGCCTGCAAATTCCCAATTCGCACATGAGTCGAAACTCCTCCTTAGCCTTCGCATACCGGTCGGGAGGCAAAGGTCGAGCCCGACATTGCACCGGCGCGCCGACGGTTTCAATATGATGGCACACACTATGTCTAGGTATGTCTTTAAAAGATACAGGCTTAGTCAATTCTGGGTACTGAGATAACAATTCGTAATACGGGTGATTATTATCGACTGTTTTAATTGTACTCTCTTTAGATTTAGAAATGCATGCTAAAATATTAAGATTTGTTACCTGATCCACCAGTTTTCTTTTACTAAAATCTACACTTAATTTATATTTAGATAAAAAGTCTGCTCCCAATATGGGTTGTTTGACGTCCGCTATAATAAATGTACATGGGAACGCGCGTCTTAAACCTATATTTAACGTAAGAGTATGTAAACCGAAAGTCTTGATAGGCGTACCGTTAGCGGCGTAGAGTTTGTAGTCTTCACACACACTTTTCACACCGCTTTTGACAGCCCAACGTGGAAGGGCACTGACATTAGCACCAGTGTCTACTAATAGGCGCAACCCCGTCCGTTGGTCCGTGACACAAAGACGGTAATTCACTGTGGGGTCGCAGGCTCCCGTCGCAGACTGGACCGCATCTAGTTTTCCGACGGCTCCCTCCAGTTGCACGGCTTTACGCATTTCCGCGCATTTTTCTTGTATCGGTAATGGTAATAACATAGCCAATCAGGGTCCGCTGGAGTCTTTCTGCCCGATCTGCTGGAACTGCGTGGCCTCATCGCTGCTCTGTTGGAATTCGAACGCGACCGTCGATTGAAATTGCGTCTCTTGTGTTGGAAATCTTCGAGGCGTTTCATGCGTTCACCGAGCTTGCTAATTTCGGCGATTATATTGTCAGGTGAAGATGATGATGATGATGACTCACCAGCAACTGGTACGGACTGCATTGCGGCTACCCCTTGTATGGGTCGTGCGTTTTCGATGACTTTGTCTGCGAGGACGGCCAGGCTGTGTATATCCCTGTTTTCGGATACCGCCAGTATGCCGCGTACCCAGGTCGGCAGGTGGTTCTGCCACAATATGGTAAGGGTGGCATCGGCTACTTTACCTGCCGCCAGCTCTTGCATCCTCCGTAGTAGGTGTGAGGGTTTTTGTTCTCCCAGGTCCATCTCACTGATAAGTTTTTGTATCTTTCTGGTTTCGGATTCCTCGTATATTTGAAGTAGTCGCTCCTTCAGCGCTTCATATTTGCCTTTCTCTGGCGGGTTTGCTAACAAATCTGTTACTTGTTGAATGGCATCTTTTCCCAGCTTGGAGATGACAAATTGGTAATTCGCTTCATCCGCCATTTTCTGGGGGTGGAGTACTGCCTCCGCCTGGTAGAACCAATGTCTGGGCAGGTCTACCCAGAACTCCGGTATTCTTGCCGCGACGGACACTCCAGAAAGTTCCGGTTTTTCTTCTGCCATGGTGGTTCTTCTTTTTACTAGCGTCGAGGGTCACCAATTGTTGCGGCTCCTCTGAAGGGTGGTAGAAGCCGCAAGCTGCCGAGCACTCGCGACGTGAAGTGATAAATGAAACACCGAACAAAGTTTAACTCAGGTGTACGATTTTATTCAAACTTTGACACGTGTTACATCATTCGCGATTCGCCGAGTACTAACTGTAATTCCAACTCGCTGCTCGCAGGCAGGCAAAAGTGCTTATGTTGCACTAATCGCTACAGTCCTTTGATTCACCTGGCACGAACATTCGAGATTGAGATAGTCCTAATAAGGAGCAGTTGCTACAAGTATTTGAATTGTCCTTTGAATCACCTGGCACGAACATTCGAGATTGAGATAGTCCTAATAAGGAGCAGTTGCTACAAGTATTTGAATTGTATGGCATCGCTGTCAGCGAAAAACACTTCTGAAACACTTTCAAGATTGAAAATTAAGAAAACTGCTTTCTTGGTAACTGCTGATATGTCTGTTTGGAGAAGGAACAATATGGCCTACAAGAATTGACATCTACTCTAGACACGGCGAACCGCGCGAAAAAATGTCGCCAGTTTACTGGTGTCATTCGTACCAACAGTATAAGGCCACGCGGTAGTTCGGTCAGCGGCGGCAGCGGTATTTTGACAGTTGGCGCTACTGTTTGCTTGTATGAAAAAAAATTTACGTAATCGTTCATATCTTGAGATTAGTAATCAGTACAAGATAAAATTTTAACTGGCCATGTACCATGCGGTCTATAGTTACGACCAAATCTGATTGGATAATATATAATGATTATTCACGAACAAATAAACGTTTTATTTACTGTTATTTTAGGAAAAGCGCCAATACGAGTTAACGTCCGCCAATATTAGAGATTGCTGAATATGATATTATCTCCCTGATTTTTAACATGTTTGGAAATTAATAATAATAACATATGCTGCAATACCATGTTTTATGTAAATAAATGATTGTATTGTAACTCCTGAAGGATATACTCACCATGAGCCACCTGGTGGGGCGACACCCCCAGAGCCGACAGGAATGGCTGGAACACGAGGTGCGCGTCCAGCAGCATTAGAGACCCTTGCAAAGGGTACAGGCTGCAAGCGGGCATGGCTGCTGCCACGGCGCGAGGGTTCATCTTTGACGGAGGTATTATTGGCTTCTTGCTCTTTGGTTCCTGGTGAGAAATTCAAAGACATTATTATTAAGAAACTTAAAAAAAAGCAATATTATGCCGCCTACCGACTCACGCCTAGAACCCCCGTGAACACCCGAGAAGCGTGAATGTGCAGAGGAGATTTTCGCCTTCTCGTTCTCGCGCTCGCCTGTTCTCCGATCGCCGTCGGTATTTTGGCCCGAGACAAAGAATTTCTTCTAATCAAAATTGAGAGTGTGGACAATTTGATTGTTTTTTCGAGAAGTCTCGGCGAACGTGTGCGTTCCCCCAGCGAACGCACACGTTCAAATTATAAATTTGTCCACCCAGTAGTTTTCTAGATATCCTCCAAAAACGTTTTTTTCTTGCTAGCGTTGTCACAGCCAAACGATATTTCGGGGACATTTACAGGGCTTAATGGACTAAATATCTGCATACTTAAAACTAAGAAATTCGACAAAATTCCGCTGGGGGAACGCACACTCGGCGAACTTCTCGACGAACTTTCTCGCTGTGAGTCTGTAGGGACCTTGGTGTAATAATTTGTTAAAACGAGTGTGTTTTCGATAACACTGCGACAATAAATCTGACGAATGTAATGATCAAAGAGTTTTAAAAACTACGTTTTTAAAGGATTGTTTTAACTAGAGTTCTGGCGTCATTTTAGAAAATTCGATTTAAAGTTCTCACAAATATTGCAGGTTTAATACTAGATCCATTTTTTTTACGTTTTACCAGATCAACTCTTTCCAGGTTACACAAACCAGTATGATTCAACCTTCGAAGTACATCAGAGGATCTATTCCGTATTTTTGGTCTATGCTTCGGTACACATTGCTAATAGATATATTATGTCAAATGAGCTTGGTGAAGATCACTGAGATACAGAATAAGGGCCCTGGAAAGAACGCAATCAAAACAATACTTGCTGTGAAACTTCCAGTTATGTCTCTATTGCTATATTATGAAACTTACAACTTTGATGGGCTCCTGCTTGGCCATCCACTGGTACAAGTCCTCGCGGGCGCGGTCGCTAGAGATGTTCTCGTGACTGCCTTGCGAGTACAGCGAAGGGTTGGAGCCCACGGTTGGGAGGTCTTCTTTCAGGGTTCCATAATCTAGTCAAGTAAACAAGGCATTTACCTCGTTATCTGCTCAAACATTTATAGTGTGTCCGGGATCAAACTAGCGACATTTTAAGGGAGTGTTCTATAGCTCATTACAAGCAAAAAAAAAAAATCCCCCATTAATTAGGGGCGCCCCTCTCACCCTTCCCGGACACACTATAGTTATAAGACAAAAAACAGGAACACGGTGGAACCCAAAGAAGCGCGTTAAGACAACTGATTCTTCTTTCTTGCTTTGAGCAATGGAAAAGGTGGGAGTAGATATTTCTGTACAGACTGTGAATGACACTGCCTAAAACAGACTTAAGATTCTTCACAACGCTATCACTACTACCACTACTTTTGTAGACTAGTCATCCATTGCCACAGGTATACTGTTGTGAGAAGGAGCTTGGATTTCTGGACGCGGTAAATTCAGAGACTTATGCTAAATCTGTACTAATGTTCGGAACTCCGAACTCTTCTGTAGGAGTCTAGGGCTAAAACAGACTGAGAAAGATGGGCGACAAAAAAAAACTTACTGGCGATAGAGTCGTCTGCGAAGGGCGTCTTCCTGGTGAACGGCAGCGACGGGAACACCAGGCTCGCGCGACTGCTCTGCACGGCGCGAACTGTCGCATCGGCTTCGTTATACAACACATCGGCGGAATGTTATATGGCTACGATTGACGCGGACACAGCCGTAGTCATATGAATTAACTATTATATTTGTAAAATGCTTTTGGTAAGGTTTTAGAACTAAATAAGTTACGATTTCAATCTGTGATCAACAGCAAACGTAGAGACAGGATAGATAAGGTAACATGGCTACAGCTGCAGAAATAGAAACAGGGATAAATATAAAATCGACAATGCATTAATTATGATTAGAATAAGAATTGGGATAGGAGAGTTAGGTGATATTTCAATGTCATGATACAAATATCAAGTCAAAAGTAACAAGCGAAATAATGACCAAAATATAACCAATGGAAATTAAATAAATTCATAATATATCAAATCAGATACAAGAAACAATATTCAAACTATAGACATTGTAATTTGTTAGGACTGGCCTCATAAAATAGAGTTATTGTATCAGATGGTAAATTGCAAGCTGGACAAGGCTACAGGTAAAATCAAAACTCAAGCATGTACCCATTCCCTAGCTGCCCTGATATGAAAGAAGACATCTAAGTACATGATGCCAAAATATCAAGGCAGCTACGATTTTAACCATGTGCAATAGGGTATTTGACTCCAATTTTTTTATTACTTTATTATAAAGTAGAATTAAAATAATGACGTGCACTGAAAGAACTAATTAAATCGATCAAATAACAAAAAAGTTATAAGCATTTAAAGATTTGTGATTAGACAGAGATAGCAACAGAGACATTGTGACGTCACACCGTACCAATGCCATAGTAGCTTCGTGCGGCTTCATACAAATTTTCGTTTTGCGAGAAAGGGATAGAAGATCCCCCACTCCAAAGTTTAAACGCCTGTAACTTTGTAAATCTTCGTTGGATTTTAATATTTCTTTCACTGCACGTTATTATTTTTATCCTAGTTTATAATAAAGTAATATTTTTTATCAAATTCAAAAGTAGTGTAAGACCCCATTATGTTGGTCAAGTTTCAGAACTTTATTTACTCGAAATGACGGGTAAGGCTCATTCCATTGGCTTTAATAACAATTTTTAAAAGAAAACATGTGCGTAATTTTGACAGAATTCGTTAGATATTCACATATTTTTGACATTGTCAGAAGTTGCAGCCAATTGACGTTTAATTAAGTTTTTATTACATAATCAGAAAGCTGCTTGGATATTAATTCTGGATCTGGTTGAAGCTCCATTGAAATGAACACCAACGTTTTTTGATAGGCCATTCCTTACATAGTTTTCATAGTCGAAACAGTAAAAGCACACATCAAAGCTTTTATTTGTGATTACAAGATTTGTAGCATGCAGCAATTGGGTACATGATATTGTGCATGAAAAAGGAGATTTCTCAGTATACAAAACTATACCAGTTTTGTGTAAGTTTTGCAACAATATTAAAAATGGATTTTCGAAATGCAATGTAACAGTTCATATTATCCCATGATATAGATGTCATAGGCCACATTTACATCTGCAAAAACACCACTGCGAGATAATTAGGATCTTCAGGTCATGTGTCGATCTTAAAGTTCCAATTTAACGACTATCACAATCTCGGGTAATCAGTTCAAAACATTTTTTTTGTGAGCATAGCGGTGAATTATCTATTGGCCTCTTTCTTGCAGGTGTAAATTTGACCACAATATAAATCCTTCAAAATAAGGATTGTTACCATTTATTCGCTTCTTACACTAACATAAGAAATAGCGATAGTGTGTAAGAGAGAAGGTAATATAATTGACCACAATATAAATCCTTCAAAATAAGGATTGTAACAATTTATTCGCTTCTTACACTTACATAAGAAATAGCGATAGTGTGTAAGAGAGAAGGTAATATAATTGACCACAATATAAATCCTTCAAAATAAGGATTGTAACCATTTATTCGCTTCTTACACTAACATAAGAAATAGCGATAGTGTGTAAGAGAGAAGGTAATATAATTGACCACAATATAAATCCTTCAAAATAAGGATTGTAACAATTTATTCGCTTCTTACACTTACATAAGAAATAGCGATAGTGTGTAAGAGAGAAGGTAATATAATTAAAGTTCTATTCTGGATTGCACATTCCACATGTACCCGCATGCCAAGGCAAAACAACACTTATAACACAAGACTTGCGGTTCACTAAGGTCTGCGCGTACGCACCGGACGGCGGCGTGGACGGGTACGAGTGCGGGCGCGCCACTGGCGCCGCCGCGGTCGCTTTACAGATTATATTGCGTTAGAACAACTGTATTACAGGCCGCGAAACGGTTTTTGAGCGCTGCCTTGAATGCATTATGCATTCTCAAATATAGTGTCCAGTTTTGTTACCAACCATGCATTATATGAATTAAATTAGCTTAAAGCCGGGTCTATTCTAATTTTAAATCTTTTGGTGCTGATAGGATCATTCTGGCCAGCACAGGCTATTATTGGTCCCCGGCTCCTATACATGCGCAATCTATGCCCTCCGTTTTCGCCGAGCGCTCATAAACCGTGACGATTACTACATAATTATGAGCTTCAGCTAGGATTCGGATTCGGAAAAAAATAGTACTGGGACTGTAATAGGACGTCTAAAATCAAAACGTTCACTTAGGCCCATTTCATATAGGCCACTTACAGGAGATTATGAAATGTCAGACTGTATCGCTACATTTGGTACTGTTTTGTACCAAGAAGAACGAGCAAGACACTGTTGTGAATAATAATATGTGGAAAGCAAGTAAGCTTTCGTTGCCTAATGTCTTTGGATATATCAGATTTCTGTTTATTAATTATACCCATTAAGACAAGGAAAATTAAAAAGTGGGGTTACAAAAAAAATATTTTAAAGCCTATTTTACTACCTACAGAAACATAAAAGACAAAATCACTAGTACAAATGCCTCTCCATACATACGAGAAAAAATTACCCAAAAATGCACTAAATTATACAAACAGGATACTCACTGGGTAGGGAGGTGACGAGTTTGTCGACATCCATGTTCAGTAGGAGGCAGTTCTCATCCAATGCTTCGTTGTCGAACTGATATTCCTGCCAGCCTCCTTCCACTGAGTCCTGAATAAAATTAAAGATTTTAAATTGCAATAAGGTTTATGGGGATCAATTAAAAATTTATCAAAACAATAAAAATAGGTAAAATAAAAAGTCGTGTGGCACTCGGAGACTGCCGCGGTAAAGCTATTGCATAGAATTTAAAGTTATTTTTAGTTTTGCCATCAATAGAAAAGTAGAACTTTTGGTACCAGGCTAACTTCACACTTTTTAGTTTTTAGTTTGCCATCTATCGAAAAATAGCAGAACTTTTTAATGACTTTTTGAAATATCACGTGCGTGAGATACCATCATAACAGTGAGCAAATCCTCATGAATACAAATGTCCATATCCTGCAATTTGTCTACCACGTCCATGAACTTATTTAAATGCTCTCTAATATTGCCATTTTCCATTTTGGACAATATTAACTTCCTATTAACTAAAAGAGAGGCCTTCCTAGCCGGTCCCTTACTGGCATATATAAAATCAAGCAAAGTCCAAATCTCGTGAGCTGTTTTGCAGTTTTTTATTTGCTTCAATTCAGAGGGTGAAATTAAAAGTACTAACTCAGATTGAGCTAAAGGATCCTTCTCTCTCTTCTCTTCATCAGCTTTCTCAAGATTCAGCGGCTTCTCAACAACACTCCATAATTTATTTTTGATGAGTACGGCCCTTGCTTGAATTCGCCATGTGTCGAAATTTTCTTTATTTAAAGTCTCAATTTTTGTACTTGAGCCCGACGCCATCGTGATCAACGTATTTATAGCTTTATCTTTACTCTGCTTTCATATTAAAGTAAAATAAATACTGTTGGAACTTGTGACGAATGTTTTTATTTTACAGTAGTATGACAAGTTAAATAATAATAGAAAACTGTTGCTATGGAGACTGAAGGTACAGTCCTCCTAACAATATCGATAAAACATTATCGACTGTTCCGCGTATAGACGAATCTGTTCAGAGTAATCTTAGGAAGTTTTATGACTAGGTACTATACGGATTTTGTACGCTTATCAATAGTAGAAAAATGGCTTTTCATTGCGGTAATAGATTACAGTCAATTTATTGAAGAATTAAAGATCTTACTATTTCAGTTTCTTAAGGGAGCCAATTTTAAAAGAAACATGGACCAAAGCTACTTGAAGGCTACATTAGGTCCCTTCAAAAACAAGTACAATCTGCTCCGAACAGGCCTAGAATCACGTGATTCTAGGCCTGTTCCCGACAGTGTTAAATTAAAGTTAACACTTGAGTGACAGTGTTTCAAGGATATTTGAGTTTTACTTTTCCTCATAATATTACATGAAACAATGTTTTGTATTTCAAATCGGTCTTTACTCAGTTTATTTTTTGGTGAATATAACATTTTCTGAAAATAATCCCAGCTAGATCGATTTATCGTCCCCGAAACCTCCTGTATACCGTTCATGAAAATCGTTGGAGCTGTTTCCGAGATTTAAATATATACACGAATTGCTCGTTTGAAGACCTAAGATTAAACAAAGTTTTGCATGTAGCAACTTATGATAAAAAGTTTTCTCAAATTAGGTAATAGTAAATTCTTTTCCTTCAACAGTTCTCTGATTGGCCCATTATGTCATTTTATGTGATTTTTTATGAATCAGGAGAAATAAATTAAATTTGATTTTTTCATATTGATTTTTTCAACTTTATCGATAATTTTACGAGTCACGGTTAAGATGCATCACTATACTTTGACAGTTATCAAAAATTTAAGTTTATTCTTTGCCATTGAAATTTTAACCTTAATTACATAAAAACAGTTCCTAAAAAAATTTTTAAAATACGAATCAACTAGCGCTGGTGCGGGCAAAAGCGGAACTATAGGTATATTTTAAGTCAATTTTTGCAATATAAATTATATGCCTGTGACAATAAGGTTGACTTTAATGTTGGCTTGTTGGTTGGTGGAATTTTTTCGTTACGGTTTTTCTGGATTCGGTTCACCCGTCAAGGCCCGCGATAGAAGCTATGCAATAGCTTAAAAACTTATACAACCAGCTTCATTGATCTTGTGGTATTTGGACATTAAAAAAATAACAGGTCTCGCTAAACACAATATATTTTTCCTAAAAAGTGCCATATTTCTTACTTTGAGTGACCATTATAAGGAAGAGGCAAAAAGCATGAATACCTTCTGTTTTTTTTTAAATACTTTTCATAGCTTACAGATGTAGGATCAAAGACTTTTTGACCCCTGACCTCCATATATGAGGTTGAAGTGTAAGATTCCTTACCTCAAGCAAGTCGGGCAGAGCGAAGGTAACGTTGAGCGGTTTCATAACCTTGCTCTTGTAGTTGTGTTCCAGCAGTAGCGGCGTGTACAGGATGTTCTTCCACTGCCGCGTCAGCACTATCACACCCTGTGAAGATATACGCAGCAATTTCATAACAATATTCTATCATGACAGTTAATTAATTCAAAAATACCCATTAAAAATTAGGATCAGCATGGGCAAGCCTCTTTAACCAAACATGATACAGGGAAACTCTCATACAGGAACCAAAGTACCTTTTTTTGAAATCCGCTTTAAGGATAAGAAGTGTTTCTCCTGGGGTTTAAGATTTCCCCATACTATCCCAGTTAAAATGACGTCGCACGGAAGTTCTGACAGGACTGAAAATTTGAACAATTACCTAAAGTGACGGTTACGGACTTACGGTAACAGAATTGCGAGTTCAATGGTTTGTTCCGATCTCAAAAATGCTTAACGCGGTTAAAGAAGCTTTCTCTTCCAAAAAACACTGTGTTTAGGCTTATAGGTCGATGCAATTATCTTTAACGGCCAGGGAACGTGGAGGGGATTTCTGCGCATGACGGAACTGTGGAAAAGGGACGGATTACGATTCCAATTCGCGCGTGCGAACGATACACATGCCCGCCTGACTGACGTACCTCCGTGATACCTTAGTTTCGACTCTGCGCAACTGCAAAACTCAGGCCATTCGCACACAGATCGTAAACGTAATCGTAGCGTAATCCGCGCGCACGACGAGAGCTGTAGGAGCACAAACATGTTCAAACATGTCCGCAGATGAAGCGGTGTTGCAGAGAATCGTAGGAGGCGTTATTGTCATATTTTTTGCATAGTATCATAACGATACGCTTACGATACGTCTACGCTTACGAGCCGCGTGCGAGTAGGGTTCAGTTGCCGCGACTTGTGCTAACCTGTCTCAGCGTGGACAAGGACGGCAGGTGCCTCTCGGCGAGGTCCGCCTGCACGGCCGCCGCGTCCGCCTGCAGCGCGTACCGCAGCAGCACCGCGCACAGCTGCAGCGACGGCTCCTCGCGGAGCTGCTTCGCCATCGGCGTGTGTCTGCCGTAGCGACTCTGTTAACAAACAATATCTGGGTGACCAAGCTTCGCTCGGTAGTTTAACTACTGGCCAATAGATGGCAGCAGGAGTAGTATTTCTTATCCAGATTATATGATCCAGATTATATAGAAATATATATATATACAAGAATTGCTCGTTTAAAGGTATAGGATAGGATATCTATGACAACTGGAGGAGAAATCGCGTCCAATGAAATATTACAAATCCGAATTTTAAAATCTACACAGAATAAGTCACGTGTATGTTACAACTAACAGTACAGTACGTGGTGTATATAAGTTGAACCATGCCTAGAACACATTTTCGGGAGTCAACTTGAAGGCAAGCGCATAAGGCCCGGTTCCACCAAAGCGGAGCTGTGTCTGAGTAACCAATTAGATTTCATCATCTTGACATCTTCGAAATTGAGGGGAGAGATGTCGAAATGACGAAATCTGATTGTGTACTCTGACACAGCTCCTCTCAACTCCGCTTTGGTGGAAACCGGGCCTAAAGCGTGACGCTAGGAGATGTGTATGCGCGTACGGCTGCCATTTTTAAACAATTTAATGACCGTATTCTATACTACTATTGAATACTAATATTTATATCTGATGTTAAGGTCCCAATGAGCTAAAAATTTAAAGGCACCAAAAAACCCACTCGTGGAAAGCCTTTACACTTAGCATAAGGACACACAATTCTTTATCAGCTATAACGACAAATACTAAAGGGCTGTGAGGGCTATATACAAACTAAAGTCTAGAGAATCTCTCCGTGACAAATTTAAAGAGATTGGTATCCTTACAGTAGCTTCACAGTACATATACAGTAATGTTATATTTGTTCATCAAAATATTAATACTTATAAGCGAAGAATTGACATAAGTCATAGACCAATCAGACACGGAGGGCATAAACTGGTTGAATTATCACACCGCTTGCGCAGAGTACAAAAATCCTTTGTGGGGTTGAGTATACGCTTTTATAACGTGATCCCGAAGGCAGTTTTGGACCTACCTATACATAGGTTCAAACAAACTGTCAAAAATCATCTTCTAAGTAAGGGTTACTATACAATAAATGAATTAATAAATGACAAAGACCCTTGGATCTAAGTGTCTTGGATCTAAGTGTCTAAGTGATCTATTATAATGTGATATACTCGTATTGTTTAAAACAAAATTGTAAAAAAATTACTATTTTAAAAAAAAAGCAAGTGCCGAGTTTCTTGCCCGTTCTTCTCGGTGCAGTGCTACTTTCCGAACGAGGCGGTAGAGTCTTAACGTTTCGCAAGAGCCTGTGAGTTAGGCCTATGTGAAAGAATAAAATTTTAGAATTTAGAATTTTGAATTTTTGTACCTTAGGCAGTGTGTGGTTGGGGGCTCGATCCAGCGCCGAGGCCATGAGGCTGGCGGCGGTGGCGGCGAGGCGGCGCGCGCGGGCGCGGTACAGCGCCACCACGCGTATGCCGAGCCGGTTGCACGGGTTCATCCACGCGTTGATGGCCGGCGACGCCGTGCTCAGGAGGTTCCAGTCCAGTCTGCAAATGGTACCACCGAAGTGTCAGATATTCTGCCGTGAACAAAGACACCTATACTATAGACCCGGCGGACCGCGCGACCCCCCCTCCCCCTCCCCCGGCGTCAGTATAGTAAGCTGTAAGCACGCAGTATTTCGTACGTACACAACGACGTAGGAGTTTCGACACATGGCTCTACATTTTCTTGTATGAAGAAGGTTTACGTAAAATGTTCGGATGGGCTCATCTTGATGTTATTATCATAGGCCGTGAAGCAGTTATTTCGAAATTCGAAGCATTTCGTAGAGCAGTAATTTCGAAGCATTTGAAGATACTATGGGTGATCGTTCAACAACAAGAAACAATTTTAATAGCATATGTTTTACAGCATAATAAGCTAAGTATTAGTTGAAAGTTGTAATTGGTTTCTACGTATTTGGTACCATACGTAATGGTACCGTGTACTTTTATAGTCTATCTTCATATCACACCACTGTATCCATTCTATGGATTTATCATTCTATTTATCTGACAGTTCTTTTTTGTGCCGAATCTATAGTGTCCAGGGTACTAAATTGACATTTTATTTTAGTTCCATGGACGCTCACGCCAGGTTAGTCAACAATCAGCGCCAAAGTGGCGAAAATCAAGTGTCTTCATTTTTACGTTGACATTTAGCGATCCATAGAATGGAGATCAGTGTATTTGCGGCTCCGCCATGTGAATTTCGGATTTCCACTAATCTCGTGGGAACCATGGATTTTGAATTAACGAACTTACCGTGTGTAGTCTATCTTCTTCGTGATCGGCGTCCGCGGAGGTGCAGCGAAGTTGAACCAAACGACCTTCAAATCAATCGAGCAGGACGATGTATTCCCGCTGTCCTTCACAGGCACCACGGTCGCTGCGCTGTCATTGGACGGCTCGTCGGGGCCCGGGGTGGCGGGTTCCGGAGGGGGAGGTGCGGGAGGCACCGGTGGTGGTTGTGCGGAACCCAAATTCGGGGTGCTAGGCTTGGAGTTTGACTCCTTCTTCCTGAACAGATCCTCGATACCCGAAGTCCGTTTGGACTTCTCCTTGTCCGGTTTGAGTTCTTCAGCGGATTTGACGGACTCCCGGCAGCTCTCGCTGTCCGTGCGAGCCGGTTTCTTCTCTTCGTTGGGCTTGTGCGACTGGGAATGTTTGGACGCCTTGACGGAGACGCCTTCGATGCCGCATTCGAACATGATGTATCCGATCGCGTTTTCCTTCTGGCCTTCGGATGCACCGTTTTGACAGCCCTTGAAAAGATGTTGTAAATTATATTTCGATTGAGTGCATTTGTTATCACACAGTGCCAGTTTGGTTAGACGTATGTTAAAAAGTATTAAATGTAGAGCTTCTAAACACCTACTGATATTTAGTCCACGCAACACGATGCGCAGAAATCTATATAACATGCATAATTTTAAAGTTGTATTTACCAAGCATAAGACTGCTGTTTATCCTTGGCTAACAAATAGTTCAAACCTCAAAGTGTAAATTCTATAAGATTTCTAAACTGGGTATTATTATCTGAATAACCACTCATCACTGGTAATACAGTGTGCGAAATAGAGGATCAATAGAACAGGTGTCGGTTACGGTTACAGTGTGAGGCATCACTTACGGGTGTTGCAAATTCAATGCTTTTGTCCCATCTGATCTCTAAAAAATTAGGCACTGGGCACACGCATCTAAAGTTTTTACTTCAAGAAACGAGCTGTGATAAATACCTAACCAGCCCCTAGATTGTCTAAAAAAACTTATTAATCGTTATCGCAATAGTTTAGTAATTCTGCCCGCTGATTGGGTTCCTGATTTGCGTCCGCCAATCGCGGCGCAGAATTCGCTAGCGATTACGATAACGATGGATACATTTTTCTTACGCAATCAGACGCCTTATTTTGAACGTACCATGGAATCGCATCCTTTCGCGCACGCGTCAGCGCGTATGAACTTGAAGGACACTTTGGAGTGCTGGCACGGGATGCCCGTGATCGCGGCGTCCTTCAGCTGCGACGACTCGTTGCGCGTGCGTCGCAGTTGCCCATGAACCTTTCCTGTTCGAACCAACAAATCACTGTGACTAGCTTTTATTGCTCTTTGAAATCTAATATAGTTTGATCCTTTTTGTCATATAAATTTGTTTTTGCAGTTCGCCATGAAAGTTGTGTTTGTCGTTATGTTATCAATGTCATTTAAAACTTCACATGATAAATAATAAATATACCTAATATGATCAGTATTACTTACCAATATTTAGAGTGATCGTAGTATCCTCACACTGTTGCTGCGAAGTCTCAATGTACACAGGTTCTCCTTTCTCAGGCCCCCTCTTCCGCCCGGACGACTGTGTCGAAATCAGCGCGCGTGGTCCTTTCATTATTCCAAAAGACTTTTTACTTCCCAAAGCTCGCAAAGTCGGTCGGTAATAAAGCTGGACTGATTCCAACGTCTTCTTGGAACTCACGTATTTAGCGACAACATTATCCACGGAAACTCCGAATAAGGATACACATGTCAAATCCTGGATATTATCAAGAGCCGAGAACGATATCATATCTTCAACTACGGATGATTGAATGAAAATAATATTGACTTTAGGCACAGTTACCGTCGCTTGCAATTGATCACATATTGTCTCTTCATATATGTTTGAATGCGGTATCGTCGCTAGCTTGCATTTGTCATCCTTTTCCATTATAATACTAGACTCGTTCCGAGCTTGCATTTGTGGCAGCCAATTGAGGACGTACTGCTTTTGTTTCAGGATGTTGGAAGACTCGACGGAAGAAATGCAAAGCAAACGTAAATGATTGATCACTGTTATCGGGTGGATGTTTGCTAGTACTGGGGTAAGAGACTCCACAAACTTCTGTGTACTTTCCAAAACTAACGGTGTTAGCATTACATCGATTTCGCCGCGCAGTTTAACAAAAATACCGTTTTTACTGTCACTAGTAGTGGTAATTGAAGATGCTGTACTTTTATCGGTGGTGTTCTCCTGGTTGTCTTGTACATTCTGCTGCAAATCCCACCAACCCTGAGGGTAAGGATGCGCCTTGATTTGAGAGTTAAAGTGCGGCTGCAGGTTCGAGAATGGCCCGTGTTGGTTTTGATTTTGGCCATCTTTTCTTGCTATCAATTTCAATGTGTGCACTTTGCCTACCGGTTCAAAGATCGGTAGATACCTCTGTCCTACGTAAACCAGAGATCCATCTTCGGCTCTTCTAAACAATGGAAGAGTGAACACGTCGCTACCACTCGGTAAAGAGCACGTTGACCAATTGGAGCATCTATATTGAGGTAAATTGTTCATGTAACTGGACATGAGTAATGGTGAATCCACTATTGGCTTATTAGTTTGCATGTGCAGATTGACAAGAGTCATATCTTCTTGGGAAGAGATCGCGGAGATAAACGATGTCGAAGATACGGAGCCACTCTCGGAGTCGGGTTGCACTCCGGCACTTAGATTGCTTATCGTATCAGGTGCATCGACTACTTCCGATCTAGGGACAACGTTTAGCCATTTTTCATTCGAAGCATCGGCTATAGCATAAGCGGCTTTTTCTTTGCTGTGGCGGCTGCCGAAGGAATGTTTCAGACTCGACGACCGACTGGGAAACATGTCCTCATCAGCGGAGAAAAATGCCTCAGAATGGTTTTCGCTCGTTATAGACATGGTTCGCTGAACTTCTTGGATCACGGCTTCATCGTGCGGGTGTTGAGAATTAAGCGAGTAATGAGACTCTGACACGGCAACGCTTCTTGGTGGCATTCTGGGGATCACAAATTGGTCGTTGTCAGACGGCACTGGCTTTTTAGCTGTAACGTTAGCGTACCTTCCTTGACTCCACAACTAAGAGTCAATTTGGAGTCGGAGACGCTGCTTTCCATTTGAGGTACGGTCAAGATTGTTTTATTCAGTTTGGAATCACTGTCTATTTTGGAACTTCCCAAAGGAACGGACGAGTCCACTAAACGCGCGTACGGCACATCGCTTTTGGTGCTCGATACTAAAACATTGTTGCTTCCCTTGCCCATACTCGTGTAAGAGAATCTACGAGTGAGACTCTTTCTGTCGCCGCTTTGGGGCGACTTGCTGAGATTTTGCGGCAGCGGGGATGGTATTAGAGCGGAAACATTAGTGGGCTGGAGACACACGTTCAGACTATTGTAGGGTGGAGTGTGAAACACTAGCTGCCCTTTGTGCAACAAACTTTGCCCATAACCGTATTCTCCAGGAATGGTTTCAATAACGTTGAACATCGCGATGTTGAGTCCTTCGTGCAGGTCAGACGGGCTGGGCTTTAAAAAGTTTGCGCCATTCCTGTTCGAACCGAAAAATGCACAACCGCCAGTGCAGCCACATTGTGTACCTTTTCCTTCACTCTGCCATAGGAACCATAATCTCTTAAACTTCTCATCGTGCAGCTTCAGAAATTTCTGCTGTACCAGATGCATGTTCTTAGGGCTTTGTGGTAATGACGAAGCTGCTTCTATCAACAGAGGTCCCAATGACATCGAGCCGACACCGACCCAGTTTTCGCCTTCAGGCACTTTGTTTTGACTTCCGTTGCTACCACTGCTGGAATGATGATGAGCATTCGCTTGCATGTTCGTTTGAGTGAAAAGAGCCAGTTTTATATTCGGCAATAATCCAGTTATGCCGGTTCCGAACCCAGATCCGTGAAGATTACAAAAAGATAATCGAATCGGCGATATCCACGATTGCAGAGTTGTGTTCGTATCGGCAATATAAAGATCGACGAGATCGATCGCTACACGAATCATACGGTACTTAATTTCATTAGAAGTTGGGCAACGATACTTGAGCGTAGCATCAGTTTCTGGGCAGAGAACGTTGTTTAATCCGTGATGACACTGTCTTGCTGTGCTCGGCGGTGTGAGTTCATTTTCATTATCGCAAATGAGTAGCAAAAACGTTTCGAGTGATGAAATTATCTGGTACAACTGCGGTAGAGTCAGCCGCCCAGTTAATTGGCCCAACTGAAGCTCCATCATCCAAGCATATTCAACTGTGTCTTCTTCCACGGATCTATTTGTGTCACTGAAGAATCCATTTCCTCTCAACTGAAATGAGGAAAGCATTAAATGACCATTTTGCAATGCGCTTGTATTGTTGCTGCCATTCGAACTTGAGCGCGATGGACTATTCGATGATACCAATATTGATGGACTCAAAAGCAGCTGAAGTTTCGTCTCTCGAAAACTTTTGTCCATTTCAAAACCAAATCTCTCAATCAATATCACCGGGCAAGGCGGTTCATTTTCACTACAATTTTTAACGAGATGAGCCTGTATGTCGTGGATTATTATTGATACAGTCACATCTAAAGGTCGGACCCGTCGTGGATCAAAGGGGCCTTTACTCGAATCACTGTTTTCGTCGACCGATATTTCAGTATGCTGGTTGATGCTGCTTCTATCGTTCAACTTTGTAGCGTTCTCACCGGGCCAGAAATAGTTTTCCATATTTGGGGCTTTTTGCATATCAGTGAATATCTGATCTTCGCCAAAGATATTTTCCAGTAAGTTCATGAAGCTTGTGATGATAGTCCCGTACGCGAGCAGTATCGATGGGCCCACTTCAAGTTCGACGCTGACTTTATCCGGAGCGAGAGTTGTGCGATCGAAATTATTCCCGTCAATGGCCCAATTTATCTGAGGCTGTTTTCTCATTCGCGGTATTCTCATGGGCGATAATAAAATTTCCTCTTTCTCTGGGGTCGTGATGTCTGCTTGTGGCTCTGGGCCTAAAGGTGGAATAGGATGGTAGTTGTATCTGACGCTCAGAGCGACTATTGGAACGGACCAGCAATCCACCCAACCTTGAGTTTTCACACATTTCCGACGCCATTTAGAAGCTCTCAATCGACAAGGCAAAAGTTTCATATTTTTGTCAATAGACAGCAGGAGCAACCTGGAAGTATTCACTTCAGGAAGATATAGGCTCATATCCACCGCTTCGCCTTGTACCCAGATCTTCAGAGGTATAACGTCTGGCAAGAAGTCAATAAATGGTAAATCGAACGACACGTCTAGCAAGTCCCCGCAAAACGCTACGTGATTATTTTCTTGATTAGTAGAGCTACAATCGATCCAGTTGTACTGATTGCTCAGAGTCACCACTTCGCACTCCTTTAAAAGTATTGATATTTTCCAAGTGTATGGAACAAAATGCAAAATATCTGGGCGTGCTTTGCTTGCCCAATCGTTAGTGAGATCTTGGAAAAAGTCTATGTGGGTGTAGACAAAATGTGCAGTGGCTTTGCATCCCGTTAAAGACAGTTGCCAGCACTGATGATGATTCCACACCAGGGGATAGTGGCATTTGACTGTATACTCCAGAGTTTCACTTTCAGCCAAGCTCCTGTATTGGAGACTAGTAGTGGCTTCTAGATGAAGCAGCTGTCCAGTTATTTTCGTTGTATAACCATCCTGCAGGACAATCCACGGTAAAGTTACCTCCAGGTATGATCCAGCCCCAATGTTTATGTGAACTGCATTTGTTTCTTTGTTTTTTGTAAACAAAATATCTATTGTCGCTTCATTTAATGTTGATAATCGAATATCGAAAGATTGCATCTGCCTTCTATCTCCCGGTTTTGGCTGGGGAGTCACCTCCAAGCTTTTGTAGTCTGGGGGAAAAAAGAATTTGAACAAGTGATCTCTTTGTCGATCAGCCCAAGGGCCGTAACTGAAATCTGTTCCTTTCCCGCATTTTATATCGAGACCCCATATCGGTGGTGCAGATTCAACTATGTCACCATTTGCTAGTTGCAATAAAACAGGTTGTTCTGGAACCAATCCAGGTTCATCCATATAGAAATAGACCTCAATATAATTCGAGCTCATGACAACAAATCCCTCTCCCATGTATCTCGGTGGCTCATCCACCATAGCTGTGTAATTTGGACTAGGAGCTAACATGACCTTACAGTTTTCCGCTTTGGCTTTTACGAAGTGCATAAGATGGTCTAAGCTAGAGGCTGGCGGTTTGGTGCTGTACATTAGATGAGCCTCCTCCACGCTCACGGAAAACGTTGTAGGGACCAATCGATTACCGAAAACAACTCTCCCAGTGCATACATCAATTTTTATTACAGGAATGAGGTCTCGCCAAGTTCTAGCCATGGCTGCTTCAGATCTGACTGTGTCTTGTGCCCGTCTCCGTTTCTCGTTGGCATCGTTCATAGCTTTGTCGCGGTCGGTAGAGTCGTCGTCGTCGTGTTGTTGCTTTATGACGGGGTCGAGCCCGAAGGTTTTTTCGAGTTCCGCATACATATCGCAGCGGTTATAAAAGTGCAGTTCAAAACCATTGAGCATTATGGAGAGACGGGTGTCTGAGTGGGATAGATCTGAAACAAAAGAAATATCATGGAGGAACCTGAGCTATGGAAATATGTGAATGAAATTATTTAAAGCAAACTACTCAATAAAGACCTTGATTAGGAGAACTTTAACTGCACAAGAGCTAGTGTATAACTTTGCTTGCAGGCTGTAATAAGCTTTTGAAGGTCCTCCTAGCCTAGATGGTGGCTAACTAGTTGCATAAGTTACACTAGTAGTGCCTGGGTGATTATTTTGGATGGAAAGTGAATATCTGTATCTTATCAGTGCCATCACAAAAAAAATTGTGGTAACAGTTGATAACTTGACAACAAATTATAACAATAAAAGTAGTAACCACAGAAATTAACACATAAATTTTAGAGATGGCACTGTAAAATTATTTTTTTTTTTTTAATAAAAACTATACCTTGAAACGCATGGAAATGTCTACATTTTGAGCAAATCTATAAAAAAAATTTTTACTTACCTTCTGACACATCTTTGGGGACATATGATCGCCACCATCGGAATATAAGATAGCCATCTTGAATGCGCAGTGTGTAGTCATAGTTTATGTAGACTATATCACAAAACATTATCTTTCCAGACAGGGCATTCAAGGTAAAAGATCCTAAAAAAAAACGTTTCTGAATAGAGGTTTAATCAACTTAAATTTTCATAAGTACTTTGGCTTTAAAGCCTATGTACAATCAGGGAACTAAAAGGTTCGTCAATTTTCAAACAGATTCGTTTGCACTAGTTGATTGTCTAGGTATGTTGTTGACATAATGGACTCTTGCAGAACTTGTGCAAGCGAAAATCAACACTAAGATGATGAACCTTTTCATTCTGTGACTATACAAAAAAATTACAATCTGGATTAAAACAGGCTATATCCAGCATAAAACCATAGCCATAGTCCTTATTTTCAGCAATTAAGTATCTGATGCATCATACTGATCTTCCTGCAACTTACCGATTTTGAAGTTCTCATCTTGGAAGTAGAACCGGTTGATCAGGCGAGTGAGTATGTACCCCAGGACCCGACTGTTGTAGTATGTGATGTACACCACCCACAGCATGGCCGACACCAGAGACACCAGCAGCAGCGCAAAGTTGCGGTCCATGGTGATCTCTGCAAAGTCTATCGAGGAGGAGTTCCATCTCTCCGCCACCGGATCTAGAGATCCGGTGTAATTCCTGCAATGAAATGATTTGAAATGAAATGAAATTCTTTATTTCACATGGGTTTAGATATAAGCTCTCATGAAATGTCAAGACTCTACCGCCAGGTTCGGAAAGCAGGTTTGCACCAAGAAGAACTGGCAAGAAACTCGGTACTTGCTCCTTTCAAAAAATGTCTCAATATACAATTTTTAGTATATAGTATGAAACAGTATTTTTAAGACATCTCGTGAGGAGATGGAAGCAGATCACTATCGTTCCAAGAATCTTTGTTATTTAAAAATTCTTCAATGGTGTAGTAACCCTGATTTATTAGATGTTTTTTGACAGTATCTTTAAACCGGTGCAAAGGTAAGTCCAAGACAGAATTCGGGATCATATTGTAGAAGTGTACACTCAACCCCACAAAGGACTTGCACGCAAATGGTGTGGCACTACAATTAACTTTGTGCTCCACTTCTAATTGGACGGTTACTTATATCTATCTGTTTCTTGTAATTATTAATATTTTGACATACAAACAGTAAACAATTATAAATGTATTGACAGGCCACTGTAAGAATGCTTATTTCTTTAAATTTTTGGCGAAGAGATTCGTGTGGCTTCATTTTGTATATGGATCTAATTGCTCTCTTTTGCAATACAAATATAGTTTGAATATCAGCAGCTTTGCCCCATAATAGAATAACTTGGACCCCCATAAACTTGGACCTTCCTCATTTAGTATTAAACTAGGAAGATCCAAAGTCCAAGATTGATTTGCTCAACAACATAGGGTATATACATTTTAATCATTTTTTGAACTCAATTACATGTAAATGATAATGTAAACACAATCATTAATACAATCTCTGTATAAACAAAGACCTGCATGCGTACAGATATATTGTGTCTAGATGATTCCAGGAGCACTAGTATGTAAACATTGAAAGGAAAACTTCCTTCAAGATCTTTTCCTACCCTTCAGAGAAAGGGAGGAGTCGAAACAATGCACCATTTATGTAGCAAAACTACGTGTAATGAAGGAAAAAAATCTTAGATGCATGCACATTTAAAATATTGATTCACCCAAAGAACAAGGAGGATTTTAAATAGGTGTAGAATATTATGCAGAAACATCTTAGAATGAAGAATAATCTCTTTATGTGTCACCCATGATAAAAACATAAAAATAAACGTAATAATACAGTAGAATAACACTGCCTTACATAGTGGAATCAATAGCACGGATCACATTTTTATTAAGAGTCCAAGTTGTAGCTTCGTACTAATAAGAACTCGCTATAGTATTTAATTAATTCTTAACGTAAATTAAAAATCTAAAAATTAAATTATAGAATTTCACTTCCCAATTCCCATCGGTTTTGGGTTTTAACCACAGACCAGGAACGTTTTGACAGCACTTTGACAGCCGTCGTACCTTATTTTGACAGCTGACATTAATTTGTATCAATTTTTGTCTATGATTTTTGTATAGATCCGAACCAACGTTCCATTTCACGTAGAGCCACAGATTACTTTTAATCAACGTGTAAGATGCACTGAAATACCTTTATTTCCCATTATAATATATCAATGATGTACCTACCATTGTTTCCTATTATATATCAATCATTGGGAGTTTTATATTAAAATAAAATAATCGATTATCGTTCAATATCTAAAATAATTTTCGGCTTTAACGATACTAATTTGACTAATTAAAGTATTTGAGCACTGAAAGATAATTGGATAAAATGAAACGTAGATACTTAGGTACTTCTTTTTTATTGATTGCGAGTTTGAGTTCTTATGATTTTAAACATCAAAAAATAAGTTTAGTTAGGTTTACCTTTTGGGTACCTACCCCCCATGGATGTAACTAAAGGATGAGCCCTTAGTGACGTCATGCATACCTATATTTTTTCATTTGATTGTCACACATATATATATTTTTAGTTTTTGTTTCGATTTTTAAGTTGTTAAATCTGTAAAATGGCACTAATGTAGGTATGCGACTAACAGCGGTATGTGCTGTCAGCGGTACCAAAATGTATGACGCGCGATGCCATATTTGAGAAATTTTTGGTTCAACATACGTCACATACCTAGTTCCGTCCTCTTAGCGTATCGTATTTCGTCATTGCTACCCCCATACCCCATGTTGTCGCTACGCAACGAAATAATTATTATTTTCACGTTTGCTGCATAATTCAATATTGTTAACAAATTGTTAATGTGTAAGTTGTTAGAGTTTTGGTTAAAAAGGTTAAGCATTTTTTCTAAAGAAAGGATTGCCCATTTTTATACCTCATATTTCATAATTATTGATCATAACTCATGGCTGAAAGTACCGAAAATCTAAGTGAAGAAGAAGAATTGGATATGTATGATCCTAAAGTAAGGTGGGTTGTGGACACAATAAAATCCCCTTCCTGCGTAGTTGGCAGTTGGCCCGATCATCGGTGTACCTCTGTGCGTGGCCAAAATTGAAACTAATGCTATTTAGTTGTAATTGTACTTTGGCTAGCGTCGTAAGTCTAAAACTTGATGCTTCGTTATTATAAGACCTTTAAATGTACATCAATAAGTTTCGCAACACAGATTTGAGTTAACTCCATAAGCGTCACTAGCGCTCCCTGTGCACTCGAAAATAACGAATTTTCTGAAATTCGTTATTTTCGAATTCGAGATCGATATCGAGACCTGCGGCCTGCCCCCCCGATTCAGAAATCGGGGGGGCAGGCCGCAGGTCGAGTTCCCACACTAAGATGTCGGTATTTCCATTAAGGTTTTCATTAGTTTATCTTCTGTTCCATTCTTTTCAGATGGGCAATTCCACAAAAACTCGATTCCATGACGTTCGTGGGCAGAGACGTTTTAGCGATCGCCCACGATTTATACATTGTTTTTTTACATCTGAAAACCAAAACTGAGTTGGTTTACGTTGCTAACACAGAACCAAAAGGGGATGGAGTTGATGTTATAGCGGGTAATCGATAAACTACAAAATTAACTTGCTATAGGTATTGTTAATCATTATATACAGGACAATGATACCTAATCATCACGAGATGTCTTGACTATCCGTGAATCCAATTATAGTAATTTACACAATAAACAATTTTTTTAAAACTTAAACAATCTTTTATGCGCCAACATAAGTAATATTATTCTACAAGAATTTAATTTATTTTTAGGACATAAATCTAATTTTTTCGCATTCACCGAAAAGAAGAAACATCCCAGAATCTTTATCGTCAGTTATCCTGCGTTTTCCATCATGGTGGAACTAAAAGGTAATTACTTACCTAATACCTACCTTAGTGCAATTAAAACACTGTCTGGTAACGTTAATTACAAGACTCTTCCTTGACTGAGCGTTTCGATTGAGCCTCCTTTGATCCCTACAATTTTTCTGCCAATTCTTGTCCTAACCTTAACCGATCGTGTCGCCCTTATCCATACCCGATGGCGACCACGAGTCGAGTGATTCTTGCAAAAAGCCTAAGATGCGCATTACGCACCACAGATATTCTAATTCTGGCAAACATTCCTATTTCCTATAAGTAAGCGGTGTGACATCACAGTGATTATTTTCTATGCTAAGGGGTGCAAAAACTTGGTTGATTACCGGTGTATATTTTATTAGTAACTCTAGGAGCCCCTCTACTCGAAAATGGTCGCATAGTCATTTTGGTCATTACGACGTTGCATTGCATGAATCCCATGACCCTGCATTGCATTTTCATTTCAATGACTACCTGTGTGTGCCTCTAGAAATTCGGACATGTTTCACTGCTATACAGAATCTCGGATACGGCTACCGTCTTACTTATATAACCAGTAAGCATATATTATAGTAACAGAAATTCGGAATAATCCCCTGTCCAGCAGATCCTGACGTGAACCGCTACAAGGCCGTTTGCATGATGGAGGCGGATCTGGTCGCGGCGTTCAGCGGCTTTCCCAACTACCTAATCTCTGTGTGGAGCTGGCGCACCTACCAGCGGCTGCTGTGCATACCCACTGACATCGTGCGACGCGACCAGATATACATGTAAGTGAGAAAACGCCACGTTTAACATGTCGGTTAATGGTGCCAATTCTGTTGTGCATAATCTCTAACTAAACTTCTATAGTGCTATCCTTTTTAAAATTCTCCCCTTGGACAATAGAATTCGATCATTGTTTCTTTAAACTTAAAGAAACCGAGTCATAATGTTATAATTACCAAGCTACTACTAGAACAAGTCTATCTAAATTGCCTGTGCTGGGACGTAGAATCAAGCGCTGTGTGATGATAAAGCTGGAGAGAAGAATCAGTAGATAGAAACTAATTTGCAGGGCAAGTCGCACCCACATGCTGATCTGCCAGTGTTGGGGCGAAGGACTGACGGTGTGGGAGGTGGCGCAGTGCTTCAAGCGCTGTCTGTTGATGAAGCGCTCTAAAGCTGAAGTCACTGGCAGCGAGGCGTCCGATCCCAAGCTAGTAGCGGTTTGCTGGAGCAACGAGGGCCAGTTGTATGCTGTTGATGGCCAAGCTAATCTTTATAGTGTAAGTAGAAGCTTTTTAGTGTTCAATTTTTTACCTGTATTTTAGTTGTCTTGTTGAACCCAACCGGTGGAATTTAGAACCTCATCAGTCTTCCAAATGCACAATATTGTAAATATATTACTTTCAGTTGTTGTCAGATGGCACAGGCATGGTACCTCACCTGGAGTGGTCGGACAATTTGAAGGGCCCTCGCAAGACGCGCATGTGCTCGTTTCACAATGGAATCCTCATTTACGGCCCCGATAAGTATATGCGGGTGAGAGCCAATTGCGATTTTATAATATGGTACGACTAATTCTAGACAATTTTCTTTAAAAAATTCTTAATCTTGGATGGTCTGTAACATTCCCATACTGCCCCAGTGAAAACTCCTTAACTCCCAAATAAAGTAACCGAGCTTTTAGCGTCAAATTAATCATTGCAATGTGTTTCCTTTCTGGCCCATAACATGGTATCAGATATGTCATCTATCGGTATATCGGTTTAAAAAAGTAGCTATAAGCAATATGAAACTAAACCAAGGTTAATTTCTTGGTGAACTCGATTCTGTGTTCTTCGGTAGAGCCTAAAGAAGGCGGAAAACAAATGGGTAGTTGCGTGGAAGTACGCCCCGGAAGACGATGTGCTGCGTCTGGTGTCAAACCCCACATCGGATGAAGCCGTCATGTGGACGGAACAGGGGTTCGTGTACAAAGTCACTGGCGACTCTGAGGAGAAGATTAGCGTTGAGTTGCTCACTTATAAACAGAGGTAAGTAAGTTTTCAGTTTCAGATTAGGTAGATACTACCAGTTTAAAAATAGTACCTACTGCTGAACATAGTGAGACTCATGTTTTTGGTTGACAAGAATACTCGTTATTATAAATTTCATGCTGTCACTCCACTTTGCTAATTAATCACTAAGTATCGCGTATTCTCAAAAATACTTTTAAATTCCTACGCTTTTGCTACGGGTGCGAGTGGCTACGGCGTAGGCCCTCAACGATCTGTCTCAATCTATCTCTATAGACTAAAGTTTAGATGTTGAATTTCCAGAAATATAAAGAAGATTCAGTTAATAGCACCAGACTATAGATATCTCGTGACGATGAATAACGCCGGTGTCTTGTGCATCTTCGAAGTTGAATCAGCCAAACTGGTAATTTTGCAAGTCTCATTAATATTTCTACCCTGATTGTTTTTATTTTCCTTATACTGTATAGTATGTAGTTACTGATATTCATCCAGAATTCTCAAGAATTAAAGGAAATAGTGGTAGTTTGCAAAACACGAATAAAAAAATTTAAATCTTCGACTTTCTTTCCCAAACTGCGTTGTCACCTAAATACATGACTGCTTCTGCTTAGCAAAGTTCAATTTATGCCTTTCCTTATCAATTTTTTCATCAGATCCTCAACAAGTACGTAAAGGGAGACGATATATCTTTCGAAGCGAGTCCAGTGGACCCTCTCCTCGTCATCTTCGGCGAAGTGGGCCGCAACTACGGCATGGCTCTGTTCACCTTTAGCCCCAAGGAAGGCTTGAAAAGGGTTGGCCGAATATGCTTGACCAACCAGATCGTGTCTAAAGTCGTGTTTTCACCAACGGGCAGAGAGTTGATCGCTGCTGCGATGGCTGCCGGACATGTATTTATTTTTAATGTAAGTTCTGATGGACAGTAAACCAAATAACATCAATCATTCTTCATTCTTATAAAGTTCTCGTTTTTAGTGTTTTGAGAAATTAACTAAATTAAATAAATTAAAATAACTATATTACGATGATATTATTGCGGGAGGTATCAGGTATCATTATTGGGTGCTTTCATTTTGGGATATTGAGTGCTCAGTGGTTAATTTAAAGCTGGACGTAGCTAGTTTTTTACTCGCTTAATTGTACAGCTCAGCGAAGATTACAAGCTCAGCTTGGTCCGCTACACGGAGCTGGGGCGCGGGTTGGCGGACTGCTTCCTCATGCGAGTGGGCAGTGCCATGCGCGCCTTCTGCCTCGTGCTCTACTCCGACAAGTACGCCATCGGTATGTGGAGCTGCTGCATGTGATATGGTTATCTCAGCTTGGTGCGTTACGTAGTTCTAGGGCAAGCCATACGCGCCTTCAGACTTGTGCACCGAAAAGAACTCAAACAGTCGGCAGGGTCATTTTTGTGTTATGTCGGTGACTTTGGCTCACCTGCTGATCTCCTCATTTCTTATTTAACACGTAGAGATACACCGTAGCTAAATGTATAAGGAGATTAAAGTGGCAATGGGCGAGGCATATAGCACGTAGAACTGACAGACATTGGGGAACCAAAGTGCTGTAATGGCGACACCAAACAAGGAAGGGCAGTGATGGTAGATCTCCGACCAGATAGTTTGACGACTTTTGAGAGAGTCAGAAAATTGCTGGATACAAGTGACACAGGACTGTTTAAGTTGGAAATTTTAGGTACTTGATTAATGTACTGCGGCTGTATTCAAACGCAAAAATCAAACATACAAGTCCACAAGTGAAGTATACGGCTGACGTGTAACGCGTTTAGGACGTAACTGGTTACAATCTCTAAAATTGTTCCTTATAATACAACGCGCTCTATACAATGCACGCTATTCTTTCATATTATGTGTTACTTTCATAAGCCTATCTGCGGTATGCCCCTACAGAAATCATTGCAGGAGGCCTTTGTCAAGCAGTCGACGTCCGTTGGTTGAAACGAACTAACCATTATGTTGAGATTATACGAGTATGAGCCGCAAATAATATAACCAGTTGGTCAGGTATATATGAGCATGTCATCATTCACAGGTGAGAGAATAATATGCATAAACGCGGAGAGCGGCAAGGACAACAAGTTCGCGGGGAAGATGGCAGGACCTTACGCGCAGCTGGTGCCACTCGGCCCCAAAGACACGGCGGCCGCGGTGCCGCACATCGCCTCGCAGATCCACGTGCTCAAGCTATCCGGTGACGTGAGTGGCCAACAAGCAGAGCGATGCAGAACCCTTCAATAACGGTCAACCCTTGAATAAGTGCGCGTCGGTTTGACCAAACCGGTTGGTGCGGGGTAAAATCGGAAATAAGTAATACAGTTCTGTTGTGATTATAACCTTAGCTTGCATGCAGTTAGACAAGAACTTGAATCCGCCACACTGCACCGCACCACCACACTCACAGCGTCTTCGCGTCTTCAGTATTCGCATTCTAGATATCAATCTCGAAATCAAAAATTTTAGACTTTGAACGTTCTGAATCTGAGGGACGATTTATGTGTGGGTTTTATCAAGAGATCTGTACATTACAAGTAGGTACAGAAAAATTATATTACCCTTATAATTAAGCACGTTCCCCCTTCGATCGCCACTTTCCATCATGGTGAAATTGTGGTCAAGGGTAAAACTATTCAATCTTCGATCAAATTCAATCGAAAGAAGACCAAGTTGACTTGACAAGACAAGAGCGCACAATCATGGATTAGGATTAACGACGAGCCTAAATCGTATTTGACCAATTATTTCATCTCTTCCTCCAATAGAAAGGAGTGACGGTATCAGTGAAGATGGCGCCGCCTGTGGAGACTGGCCACCACCTGAAGCAGTTCTCTGCGTCGATCAGCTCCGCAGCGCTGATCACTTACGGCGCTGACGGCACGGTCATATTGCGGACACCGGACTGTCTCAACGAATACGGTGAAGCATTGATTATTGACTAAATTCTTATTATACTTACTCGAAACTAGCTTTTGCCCGGCTAAAATTTGGTTTTTCACAAATCCCGATGGAAATGTGAATTTCCCGTCCCTGTTCACACTCCCAATTCCAACCTTTTTTAAGGATGTTTACTAAAGCAATATTCCTATAGCTGACGGCTGACAATATAGATTCCTGTAGGGCATGTAAATATCAACGATTCACCACTGGTTAAATATTGTTCCACCGCAAACGCGCGATGCGCTCCCGACCAATGACTCATGGTTACTAACAAATCCGCAAAGTTTACACAACAAACGCTACCCCTCCCGCGCTTCTAACCCCGCTAATAAATAAGCACCAAGGGTGTCCAGTGAGAATTTTTCTTTAAATTTGAAAAATTCTCACTGGACACCCTTTATAATTCGGGGTTTTTGCTTGTTCCACGGGTACTGTAGACTTTTACGAAATACACAATTGTCTATGTACTTTCACGAACTCCATATCTCTAATTCTCTATGCCTAATTTTCGATTCGAATGCTGGGCTTTTCAACTCTTCTTCCATTTATCCAAAGTAACGTGGGCTTTAGGAAAGTAAATATACCTTTTGCTTAGCGGTGAAAGAAAACATCGTGTCCCCATCGGGAAAAACCCGTTTGTCAAAGCTGTGCGAAGCCCACAAACCCGTATTTCGCCAGCCTAGTTGATCACTATTATTTGGTACTCCGGGAGTGAAGTCAAAAGTGAAAACTTGAACAATGTGGTGTTGGGCGTTGGTTATGGTAACGGTGTCTCGAGTTTTTTCAAAAATTCCTACGCCTATACAAGGTTTCGCTTCCTTTACTCGTACCAGAACTCCAACTGATCGCCTCCCACCGCTACGAGGCGGGCGTGAAACTAGCGTGCATCGACTCTGACACTAGCTTCATCGTTCATCTCGGCGGCAACAATACCGTGGCGGTTCACTACCTGCGCCGCGACCAGCAGTTCGACGTGCAGGAGTTGAGGCACACCGCACCAGAGCCGAGCATGTTTGACAGAAGCACCAACACTATAAACCTGTTCTACGAGCACGATAGTAAGATCCGTTTCTCCTCTTTTCTGTTTTGATACTATTATTCGCCTGTTGTTGGAATTGGGCAAGCTTTGTCGTCGAAGTTGGTTTTAATTAGAGCGGGAGGTCCCTGGTTATATCCCCGCTACCACGTGAGCCACTTTAAATGAATTCTAAATTGACTCAAATCTGGTCACGGGGTCTGATTACTTAAGAAAAACGTATCCATCGTTAGCAAATTCTGCTCCCCGATTGGATGGCGTAAATCAGGAAACCAATCATTACGATACTTACTTTTTCTTACACAATCCAGGGGCTGATGGGGACTTCGGTCACGGCTTGTTAGTTGTTACACTGGATTTTGTAATGTCAAATTCGAAAACCTTTTAGAAAACTACCTGGACCTTCAGGAGGATAAAAAAGTAAGAGAAGAAGCGATGGACTACAAGAAGCAGCGCGAGGAAGTGGTGCGCGCGTTCGAGTCCGTACGGTCGCGGATGGTACAGTTACTGGAGGAGAATCTGGCGGAGCGGCCGCTGCACCAGCTGTCCCTGTCCGAGTTCAACCTGCACCTGGAAAGCAAGAAGGAACGCATCAAACAGGTGGGACAGTCATGTAAAATCCTACAGTGAAATGGAACAAGATAACAAGAAGACTGACTACTAAAAGCGACGTGACGCTGTGTAAGCGGTCCGTATAACGCTGTCCTCAAACTTGGTCAAAGATTTCAACTGCCCTAAACCTCTGGCGATGTTATTAAGAAATCGCCATATAGAATACACATCAGTTGCACACTCAAAAAAATGTGGTCAGTCTGGTTTCTTTAGCGGCAGTTCTCCATGCTGAAGACCTTGGAATTCTTGCTCAAGCTGTTTCATTGTCAGAGTCATCAGTATTTATTCTGAGAATAAGCATCCATATAGTCTGATAGTAAAGTAGGTGAGGTTATATCGCCCTACATAGTTACGATTTGGGTAAGATATATATAGTCTCTGAACAAATGATATATAATACGAAGGCGACGAGTATTCTGAAGTAAAGTTTTGATGGTTTCTTCGTATTTACATGCAGGCAGAAAAAGAACGTGAGATGATCCGATTGGAGACGGAAGCGCGCATCCGGGCACAGGACAGGGTGACTGCGTGGATCAAACGCCAGTGCTGGGACACCATGCTCTCACCTCGTGTTAAGCTCTTCGCTATATTCCGCCATTATCAGGTATTGACGAATTAATTACTTACAGAAATGAAATAATTTATATAAATAAAAAACTATTTTGTCTCTGGCAGGTGGAAAACTACGCAGTCCTGCCAACCCAACGAGACAAATGGCCGGAACTGCAGCAAATTGAGGGTCTTCGCAGCGTGGAGATGGAGCTCGACGAGGATCTGTTCAAGCCCTGGGAGGAGCAGCCGGTGAAGCTGAGCATACAGGAGGTGCAGGTGCCAGCCACCTCCCACTCCCAGTAAGTCGTTTCGGTTTCATGGCCCTGATAAACTGGATTCATTACCTGGATGATTTTGCACCCTGATTGAGTTAGATACATGTGTTCATTTAATGGTAATTGTTGGCAAATTCTAATCCCTGATCAGCTGAAAAAACCTAATGTGAACAGTGAATTCTGCCATTCAGTTCTGTAAACCCAATATTTGCAGCAGCCTTCAGTCATAACAGTAGTTATGACTGAAGGCTGCTCAGCGTGGTCTCCGCAAATTCTGATTTACGAGTTACCGTGTCTGTAACTTCGGACGAGCGCGTGGCAAATAGTGTGTGGCTATCATAAAATTTCAAAAATTGTGCAGGCTTGGACCATCGTCAACGCTATCAGTGAGGGATCGTAAAAGCCTGGAGAGCCAGCTGCTCTCGGAAGTGTTGCCACCGGTCGAGGCCTCCGAGGAGACGATAGCGGAGCCCTACGTGCTGGCCGGCTCCAACGCGCACAAGTTCATCGAAATCCCTTCCTTCATGATCCCGCAAACCTTGGCGTTCAGCTTCCTGCAAATGGACTGGCTGCAGCATATTGTTAAAGTACCTAATTCTAATTACCTAACAATAATAGGAAAATACGGTATACTTAAAAACCTCTTCTCGTAGTGGTTAAAAAGTCCTTAAATCTTCAAAGTTCTTCCTTCAAAGTTCTGGAACTACAGGAAAATCTTGAAATTGTTTTACAGCTGAACGTCCAAAACATGCGTCTCTGGTTTAACAAGCAGTTTGACGATCTGATGAGTCAGAAGAAGCGAGAAGTGGGTCTCGTGGAGGATCGCAACGCTCGGTTGCGGTTCATCATTGATGGTTAGCATCTGTGAACCTTTCCTTGATTTTTCTTTGCAACCCCTTTATATTATGTTTCACCGCTGGTCTCCTCTTAAAAATGGGATTTTTTAACCATAGTCTACCACGCCTTTGGGAACATTATGGTGATATTATATCACCAACTGAACATTACATCTCAGGTATGCTGGGTTTCTTGCGATGTTTTCCTTTACCACTAAGCAAGTGATACTTAGTGAGTTACGTAGATTTTTTCTGCAAATGCACATAGCTCCAAAAAGTCTGAACCTCTTGACAAAGGCAAAAGTCTGGACTTACGTATTATCACTGCTGTGCTAAGTATAATGGAAGAATACAATGTCCTTATTTTAAATGTTCAAATAATTTCCCGCAGAACTGAACAAGCTTTCAGACTTGCGCGGAAGTTTCCATCACTTGGCTATCCACATTCAAGATCCCGAATGGGCTCAAGAGGAACAACCGCATAGACTTATAAAAGTTGATCCTGAAGAGGTAAGATTGTACCAATTTTTGTGACACAAAACTAATTCATTGACAAAAATCTTATTCAAAAATTATTCTTGAGACGATGGTATTATCGACTAATATAATCTTACTTAACTAGAGTCACTAATCAATGTATCGAGATTGCCATTTAACCATAAATTACTTACGAGTAATATCCTAGTGAAGCCAACATAATATTCAGGCTGCCAGCTCATGACGGGGCAAACCAAACATTCTATCCGAACTTGACGGTAGAGTTTTGAGACCTCAGACCCTGTATGAAAACAAAGTTTTGATTTTCACTTTCACTTTCACTTTTATTTACATGGTTTGTCTGCAGTGCAGCATTGAGCCGTACATAAGTCCTAGCCAGGTGGTGGTCCCGCCGCCGGAGCCGCAGCCCAAGGACGACTTCCGCGAGCGCGCGCTCATGTGCATGATGGACGGCGTGCTCGAGAAGCTGTGGCACGAGGAGATCAAGAAGCCCATCCCTATGCCGCAGTGCATGGTCCTTATTTATTTTTGATCGCAGCTTGCGATGATGGTATGAGGTATCCCCTGGCGTACGCTACCCGGTGCTGATATACTGTGATGCCGCCACCTACGTCTGGCTGCAACTGCAGGATACCACCAGGAAAAAGTTCAGTGAATGTTCTTTACTCACTATGAACGACTCTACCTTATGTCGCCTTGGATACAAAATATGGTTGCCAAGCGGGGCGCGAGGAACAAGTTGACGGGATCTGAGTTATTGCGATTGGTCAGTTGACAAATGACAGTTTTCTCTTTTGCACGAAGTAAACGATGAGGAAACTTTCCCCAACCTCGCCAAAATTAAGTTTTCTAGCAATTGTACAAGCAGTAAAGTTTTGTGAGAACGTATATTGTTTTATTTGATAGTTTAGTGCTTAGGATCAGTCTTTCGGGCATATCAAATCGGATAAAGACGTTTAAGTTTTATCATTAGTCGTTTACCGTTAATTTAGTAGATATGATTAGGGTAATAAATCTTTTAGCACGTGCCTTATTGTTTAGTTGGAGAAGGATCCAGAGCATTTCAACGAGGATGATCTCCGCCTTGTGTTCGAGTACGAAGCCAAAGTCGCGTTCAGGAACGAGGAACGCAACAAGTACCGGAAGATGTTGCACGCGGAATACGCCAAACTGTCGCAAATACTCAACGAAGGGATTGTGAAGTTCAATCAAAAGGTATTTGCTGAGATTTTGTAAAACTCTTACTCTGCATCACACAGCATTGAAGAAAGCTATATGATCGTCCGTCCGTCCTCAAATTGCTTTTAAGAAAATCCATAACAAACCGGTTCAATATACCTTAGCTCAACGCGTTGCGAAGTGGCAATGGCTGTGACAAATATATCCTACCACCTGCAGCCCCTAGCCATCCGACTTCTACGATTGCTTTTGGTACGATTTTCGAACGAAATTTAAGTAACTAATCGTCCTAGTCGAAGATAAAGCTGTCTTTCACATTTTTTTTATTTTTTATGTAAAAGGAATCGTAGACATAGAATAGATAAGCCTGCTACGGCTACGGCTACGGCTGCTACGGCAAAAGCTACGGCTGCTACGGCAAAAGCTATGTCTGCTACGGCAAACTCTACGGCTGCTATGGCAACAGCTATGGCGCTACGGCAAAAGCTACGGCTGTAACAGCTACAACAACGGCTGGTGATTAAAGAAGACAGACCCACATCACACGCAATGTTTTTTTTTTATTTATTTAGTCCACAAAACTGACTACAATTAATGTATCAAGCAAGTTAGTATCTTAATAGTACATTGTGATACAAGGGTGGAAAGTAGGTTCTTGCAAACAAGCCCGAGCCGAAGGCGAGGGTTTTTAATGTCACGAGTTTGCAAAAACCTAAAGAAAAAGAAATCAAAGAGATAATATGTTTGCTCAAGATTTTGGGGGCCAATTTCCATCTTGTTTGGTTTTTACCTTAAATAAAATATCGAAGATCGAAATCAAAGGCGACTTCAAATTCGCAATCGAAAAGATAAAAGATAAAAAATAAAAAGATAAAAGATAAAAGATAAAAGATAAAAGATAAAAGATAAAAGATAAAAGATAAAAGATAAAAGATAAAAGATAAAAGATAAAAGATAAAAGATAAAAGATAAAAGATAAAAGATAAAAGATAAAAGATAAAAGATAAAAGATAAAAGATAAAAGATAAAAGATAAAAGATAAAAGATAAAAGATAAAAGATAAAAGATAAAAGATAAAAGATAAAAGATAAAAGATAAAAGATAAAATATAAAAGATAAAAGATAAAAGATAAAAGGTAAAAGGTAAAAGGTAAAAGGTAAAAGGTAAAAGGTAAAAGGTAAAAGGTAAAAGGTAAAAGGTAAAAGGTAAAAGGTAAAAGGTAAAAGGTAAAAGGTAAAAGGTAAAAGGTAAAAGATAAAAGATAAAAGATAAAAGGTAAAAGATAAAAGAAAACGAAAAAGATAAAAAAAAATTCTTCTGTGTCCATTCCATCCCAATGTCCATCCCATTTTATTGTACAATGAAAACTCCTTGGTATCAAACGTTTTGCAAAAGTAATGATCGAGCTTGTAAAAGTAAGTTACGACCATGAAAAAGAAAGATGCTTGTGCGTAAGATTTAACTTTCGAATACTAATGGCAGCCTCTGAAAGTGCGCCATACCATACAACTGTATTGAAAAAAATATAGTTGTTAATTGAGTCTACTGGATGTGGACATGGCATGCGCAATTAAATAGTACAATAACTAAGTACAGTGTAACATACACGCTTATCAAACAAAACAAAAACTAATACAAACAGCTATTAAAAAACTAAAAGAAGGAAGAATAACTTATACTTATTAACTTATCTGGGTACTTAATTTACTTTTTATTCTAGGTATACTGTCACAGAAGATATCTATAACATCTCTGTGACAATTTGCAAGAAATTGCATTCTATACAGCGGACTTTGTTGTCCGAGATTGGTTTTCGCTTGAGGCAAACAGAAAGTCTTACGATTGTGTAAGCGGTTGCAGTCACGAGGCACTACGAACTTTAAGCGTTCAAGTAACTCAGGCGCATCAATGAGACTCTTTATTAGCTTTGCCAGAAAAATGACATCTGTAATCTTTCTACGGTCTTTAAGTGATTTCATTTTATAGTAAGAGAGACGAGCTTCATACGAGAACAATTTATTACATTTGAAGTCCTTGTAAGTTAGATGGTATAGAAAACGTTTTTGGATTAGTTCTATTCTATCAGAATGAACTTGATACCCTGGACTCCATACCGTGCTGCAATATTCAAGGATGCTACGGACAATACTATTGAAGACGAGAATAGATAAACTGGGATCCTTGAATATTTTCATTTGTCTGAAGACCAGTCCTGATATCTTTGATGCTTTAGATGTTATTTGCTCGATATGTGGACGAAAACTTAAAGCAGAGTCTACAATAACACCAAGGTCTCTCATACTACAAACTTCTTTAAGACTAACATTATTAATTTTATAGACACAGTTTAACGGATTTTTTTTTTCTGGTAAATTTAATGTGGAAACACTTATCAATATTTAAGGACATACCGTTTATAGTGCACCAGGAGTAAACAGAATTAATATCATTCTGTAGTATAGCCACGTCAGCTTGGCTGTTAATAGTTGTAAATTTTCATATCATCTGCAAACATTTTGAATTTACAATTTAACTGGAGTGCCAAATCATTTATAAAAATTAAAAAGAACGTTGGACCTAGATGTGATCCTTGAGGTACACCCGATGTTACATTTATCTCGTAAGACTTAAAACCATTAACAGCAACAAGTTGCGACCGATTTCTCAGGTAAGATTCACACCAACGTAACAATTATGAGCCATGAATACCCAATGACTCAATTTTTAATAACAAAATATTATAGTTCACCATGTCGAATGCTTTTCGAAAATCAGTGTAAATTGCATGTACCTCACCAGCAGCATCGACAATCTCAGCGATGTCTGAAATATAACTAAGTTGGAGGTCGTAGATTTACGAGGGCGAAACCCATGTTGATTAGGATCGAGATATGGAGCTATGTGTGAATAATTTTTTTTTGAACTAAGCTTTCTAAGACTTTACCACAAACTGATAAAATAGATATGGGCCGGTAGTTTTTTATATCTTTTGAGTTGCCAGACTTATGGACTGGTGTGATATATGCAATTTTCCATTTGGTAGGAAATATACCCGTTTGCAAGGAATAATTATATATGAGAGTTAGTGGTAATGTTGTCAGACAGCAACTAGATGGACGAATAACTTTGACCGTTTCGTTTTTAAATTGTTTTTAAACATAATCATTACGTTTTTTTCTAGTTGCCTACTTTAAAATCGTTTCAGGTAAAAGAAATGTGGCTAACAAAATTAAAGGTAGACTCCGTAATCGGTCAGGAAAATCTCAATCTCATGCGACTACGTAGAACCAACTTGGATCGCGTCGAGAGGTCAGAGAAGCTGGAAGAACTGCGGTGAGTAAAAGCCTGACTCACTGTGAGCTCACTTTGACGACTATCGTGAGTTGGCACTTCTTCAAAGAACAAAGCTTGCATGAAAAAGGCCTCCAGCTATATAATAGCAGAGAAGAAATGAGTGTGATACGTTATAAGAAATAATCGAGTGTGACAGACGGACGGACGGACGGACGGAGAAAGTCGACAAATCTCATATTATTTTTATAACTCCCAGTTCATTGATATTGAACCAGCTGTTTTTAGGGATGTCACTTAAAATTTACGGTACATTTTTGAACTCTCTATAGTTCCCTCAGGATATGAGCTACACTTCTTGTGATATTTTTTCATGCATCTATACATCGTTCCCTACTTTAGGCCTTCGGCTAATTGGGGCATATAATAATCTACACGTTGTATAGTCCGTCAAATGCTCTCCGGTGAAGCTTGACCTCGTGCAGGAGAAATGATAAATTCCAGAGAAGACATAAAGAAGTACGAGAAGGAGCTAGAGACGCTGCAGCGCGAAGTGCAGCAAGTCCAGGAGCAGTACGACGAGTGCCAGGCCACGTACGAGAGCCTCGCCGCGCGCGACCGCCACCTCGACCGCAGCTTCAAGAACCACTTCGCGGACCTCTCGCCCATCATCGTCGACCAGTGCTACAAGTTCTTCAAGTACCGAAACCTACTCTTGTTATTTTTTTGCGTTAGGTACTAAATTACTTGATTCAAACACAATACTTAAAAATATTTGAAGAAAACACCCCGAGGCCCGAGTTGCACGATATAAATTTAAAAGTTTTAAACTTATCCTAATTTAATGGCGAGAAATGTGAAAATTTCATACATTTTTGACATTGATTGCAATTTAATTTAATCGCAATCATTGTCTGTTTACAAGTACCTACGAATTCGATTTTTGATTATTTGTACAACTCTGCATTTTATACATTTTTTAACATTTTGCTTATTCAATGCACAGGTTCATAAAATGTACCTACGAACAGCCAGAAAATGGTCAATTTTCACAAAATTATTTTTTGAATAGAACTATGAGATCAAAAGAAGTCTAAATATATCAGATTCATGAAAAAATTACATTACACTCATATTTTTTGTAGAAAGAGACCAAAATGGCACCAGCGAGCCACAATGATCCCAGTGGTTGTGTACGACCTGGCCAACGCGATACTGACCGGAGTGAGGCCGCCTCTACTGCACGCAGACTGCGTAGACTACTTCAAGGGGTAATTATATTATCAATTCTATCTATAAAATTAAAAATTGTAGAAACCGACAGAAGTTATAGCACTTTCAAGTAAATACCTAAAATTTCAATTTAAATTGCATTTTTACTTACCGGCGGACAGCTGTCTGCAGGCCCAATACAAGCAGTTAAGTTACTTCAACAAAGCAGATTTCAGTCAACTTTAAGTGGTAATAGATTTTTCTTGCTTCCACCGCCGATCATCCACTGCTGGATATGATGCTCTTGAAGGGTTATCCTTCTTCGACATTCCTAATTTCTATTATACTTGAATCTGTAAAATCCTGACGACTTATTTTGTCTTTCTTCCCCTTGCTGGTTGATTTAATTTCCAGTAAGCCTTTAACACTTTCCTAGTCAGTAACCAATTTGATGGTCCTCAAAAATAAGATCGGTGTAATCATCACAAGCCACGGCTTGTACCAAGAGAAAATATTCGATGATTTTGATCTCCATGTACCTACTGTACGATAAGATTAACTTGTAAAATCTTACCCAGATAATACGTTTGAGTTAAACCACAGTTTAAAGAAATTCTGCTAACTTTAAACTGTGGTAAGACGGTGTTCGTTCCTCAGCGTGGAGCAACTGGATCAGATCAGCAACATGCCGCCAGTGATGGACGAAGGTCTCTGGGCTTCCATGTGCAAACTACGACGCGGGAAAATCGAGAACGAAATCAGGGTAAGGACAAAAACGTCAATCAGTTTTATTTCATTCAGTTCATGGTTAGTTACACGCCTGCTGTTAAATGTAGTACGTTCCACGACTGTATATTGCAATATCGTTCTTCACCTTGAGACATCAGATCTCAGGTCTCATTTTGCCCACAAAATATGAACAGTACCTAAATAACATTCCTCAGATGCGAGCCGTAGCCCAGGAAGTGTCATACGTGGAGGCGGCGGGCATCACGTGGCGAGCGGCCGCGGCTGCGCGCCGACACTGCCTCAACATCACCAGCGAGCAGATCTTGCGCCACCGCGACGAGGTGGAGCTCGCTGCCAGAAATAAGACCATACAGGTAACCATTACACCTACTTTCATTAAGTCACTGAGGAATGCACTTACGCATATAGAGCGTACAGTTGTCTGCACATAAATTTCCTAGTGATCAATTTAGCGATCGGATCTCATGACATTCTCTGCAATACGAGTACATTTTTGAATTTCGTTTAATTTTTTTTACACTATACAAGTTAGTACTCGACTGCGATCTCCCCTGAAGGTAAGTGATATGATGATGTTAACGTACTAACTTGGAAGGAATAAGTAAAGTCACCCCAACGGTTTCTACACAGCATCGCACCGGAACGCTAAATCGCTTGGCGGTACGTCTTTGCTGGTAGGGTGGTACTATAGCTAGACCGCTATAAACTTGGCCCTCCCATGGTCTGCGGGACGCGGGGCGGGAGCTACTCAACCACTGATCTCTATTCTATGGATTAAACATTCTATAAAATTCAGGCTAGGTTCACTGTGGATCCATAGAATAGGGATCAGTGCACTCTACTAATCAGCTGTCAGAGACTGACATGAATTACGCTACACACGATGATATTAATCTTGCGACGTGGATAATGATACATACTCAAGAAAATACCATAGGCGAATCTCAAGATTCGAGTCATTACATCGTATCGTGTATAGCCAATCGCACACCCGCCCCGCGTCCCGCAGACCATGGGAGGGCCAAGTTTATAGCGGTCAAGCTAAGGCCACGGCTGAAGTCGTCATCTCCACACATTGTGTTATATTACAGGTGGTCCTGCCAGCTGGCCAGGTGGAAATAATGACCACTGGTCACATGGAAGACTTTGAAGACGCGACTCTCATTCCTCGGGTAGAAATCGAAAAAATCAATGCAGTCATATTGGTGAGACAGAGAGATTGACTTGGACTCTTGTTGTTTGTACACCTAGTGTATTTCGTAATTGTGTTGTATAGAAAGTCGGCGAGTGGAAGCTGCGTATGATGCGGAAGCAGGTAGAGTTCCGCAAGGGCATCCTGTCCAAGGAGTGGGAGCACGCTCAGATGAAGATGAAGCTGCGGCACATGGAGCAGGAGCTGCACTCTTATCAGAGACTCAAGGTTAGTGCTTGCGAGTGGACGTTGCGTTAGATCAAGATGGATCCATCTCCATAATAGGTGTTAGTCATTCTTACATAACTAAATAAGGATCTCTTTCAAATAATGCATTAATCTCAAAACTGAACTTGCAGAATTCATTGATAAAAAGATAACAATGCCCACCTATTTAGATTCCCAAAGAACTGCAACTGTACCTGAAGAACAAAGAGCTGGGCTACACTGATGAGCAGGAATATGCCAAGATGGAGAAGGAGATGGAAGCCTCCAAGGTGTCCGTCCACAAGATATTGAACGAACAAATCAAGAGGGTCGAAGAAGTTGAGGTAGGTCTAGGTACCTATTTGATCCGATTGAATAGCAAACACATTATTTTATTAGGTTAGCAATCGGCTTAGGCTATTATCATTGCAGGCTTCGGCAGCGGCTGGTATCCACTTTACTACTTCAATCTTCTGCACAATATCGCAAAATAATCGGCAAGGAATCGTTAACACGGGCAAAATTGCTCAGTCTAGAACACCGACGCAAGGTTGCCTGTTTAGCGGTTTTTTACAGGATATACTTTGGAGAGTGTGCTCAAGAAATCCACAATCTAGTACCTCCTTCACCTTTCTACCATAGAACCGCAAGACGCCGGGAGAAGTGGCATTCTTATGTGGTTGATGTCCAGCAAGCTCGAACGAAACGATTTTCATCCACATTTCTGATACGTACCGCTAAGGTGTGGAACACCCTTCCAGCTTCTCTGTTCCCAGCCAAGTACAAACTGAGTGCCTTCAAGAGAAGAGTGAATAGGCATTTTCTAGGCAAGCGCGCTCCATCCTAGACCTCATCATATCTGTTCATCAGATATGATTGTAGTCAAGCGCAAGCCTATCCTGCATAATAAAAAAAAATTTATATATCTTTTGAAGTACTAACTGGCAATTGAATTATAATAAGTAAGGAATATTGCAGCTGAAAATCAACGCGCTAGAAGCCCAGGCGCAGGACTTGGAAAAGGTGATAGCGGCCCTCAACGTGAAGGTATCGGAGAAGAGGCTCAACGAAGACCCGCTGGAACCTATCCGCATCAGACGCGTGTTCAAGAAACGGTACGCTGCTCCGTGGCCTTCTTTAGTTCTTCGACCTGGGGTGTATCTCTCGAAAATAAAATTGTACTTCGACCGACCAATGCTTTTTACTGTGATGGAAAACAGCGTGAAAAAATCAGCAGCTCTAGCCATATTTCTAGCTCTAGTCAGCGTCGATCGGTGTAGAAATTCTGACGATCGGTCCGCAGTAATGCCAATTCCCAATATTCTATCTTCTATTTGCCCTACTAGAGATAATATGTCAAATTTGCAAGTAATCTTTAGTAAGGCAAATCATGGATCGATAGAATATTGGGAACCGCCATAAGACACCTGCAATAATAATTATCTATGGTTAGCGATCGTAAATGTCAAAATTGCGATAATATGTAGGTTGAATTTCGTTCGAAAGCAATGTAAAAAGCGGTGGGACATACTTAGCTTGAGCTGCTGTATGCCTGAGAGTTGTTCATAATTTGTGAGCTGACTTCAGACGATCTTGAGATCGACTCTTGATCAGCGTGACGGACTATCGCCGTATTCCATCACAATTGCACTTATAAGCCGATGATGCTGGCAGGATGGAAACGCTGGTGATGCGCAGCCGGCTAATCCGCGAGGTGCAGGCGAACCACACGCGCATAGTGCTGCTACAGACTGAGCTGGAGCTGCTGCGGCTCAAGACCTACCCCACGCTCGCTTCCTTCCGAACCATCACTTAGGCAGCAGTCTGCAACAGCATAGAATAGGAGCTGCCTCCGTTAATTTTAAAGGTAACGGAGTGCGGATGGCAGAAGGGAGGTGTCATAGACAAACTTGACGCGCTCGAGGGACAATATTAAAGTTTTAAGTAAAAATAAAAAGCCTTCACGAATTCATTCCACTTTCGTTTTATTTTCCAAAATGAAACATGCGATATAGAGTTTAAATCAAAACTTATTTAGATAAATTTTCGTAGCGAGGGCAATTTCCCTATTGCTTCGTTGTTAACGGACAAACAGACGATAAAAAATTAAGTAAGTAAGCTTTATCAACCCTAAAGTATCTACTGTTAGACCGATGCAAAAAATTGTTTCTCTCCATGCACCAATAAGTACGCCTTAACCTTACTTAATAAAGTAGGTAGGCATAATATCTTCCTTCCTCAATAAGCTAATACTAGAGGTTAGGTTTGCCCCACATACTATTCTTTAAACTGTGCTATAACCAACGAATATATCTATAACTAAGTAAAAACTGTTTCATACGCAAACTTTACAAAAACTATAAAACTGACTCTTATAATTAAAACTGGTATAATGTATCTTTTACATAATATAATAATATTCTACTGAGAGCTATATTTATTATCATTATTCTGAAAACAGCAACATAATAAATATATTATGGAGATATTATGCTCGATAATGTAACATCTACTTATAGATACAAAGGTATAAAGACATCAACGATTTTAAACTATGTTATAAAAATCTAAAGATCATCATTGCATTAGTAGGTACGAGTAGGTACGAATGACAAAAACCCCTTTAGCTTAGACCGAAATTAATTAATATACCCATACTTAACTGCCAATATTAACTTAAAAATAATATGGACTTTAAGTACAACTTATATAGGTATATTTTATTTAATATTCGACTGTAAGGGGCTTGGGTAGGTACATATACAAACAGATCATCATTGCATTTCAGTAGGTACGAATGACAAAAACCCCTTTAGGTTAGACCGAAATTAATTATTATACCAATACTTAACTGCCATTAAAAATAATATGGACCATAAGTAAGTACAACTGATATAGGTATATTTTATTTAATATTCGACTGTAAGGGGCTTGGGTAGGTACATATACAAACAGATCATCATTGCATTTCAGTAGGTACGAATGACAAAAAGCCCCTTAGCTTAGACCGAAATTAATAAATATACCAATACTTAACTGCCATTAAAAATAATATGGACCATAAGTAAGTACAACTGATATAGGTATATTTTATTTAATATTCGACTGTAAGGGGCTTGGGTAGGTACATATACAAACAGATCATCATTGCATTTCAGCAGGTACGAATGACAAAAACCCCTTTAGGTTAGACCGAAATTAATTATTATACCAATACTTAACTGCCATTAAAAATAATATGGACCATAAGTAAGTACAACTGATATAGGTATATTTTATTTAATATTCGACTGTAAGGGGCTTGGGTAGGTACATATACAAACAGATCATCATTGCATTTCAGTAGGTACGAATGACAAAAACCCCTTTAGGTTAGACCGAAATTAATTATTATACCAATACTTAACTGCCATTAAAAATAATATGGACCATAAGTAAGTACACCTGATATAGGTATATTTTATTTAATATTCGACTGTAAGGGGCTTGGGTAGGTACATATACAAACAGATCATCATTGCATTTCAGCAGGTACGAATGACAAAAACCCCTTTAGGTTAGACCGAAATTAATTATTATACCAATACTTAACTGCCATTAAAAATAATATGGACCATAAGTAAGTACAACTGATATAGGTATATTTTATTTAATATTCGACTGTAAGGGGCTTGGGTAGGTACATATACAAACAGTTAGTCGTATGCCTTCATAAAATTATCTCGCTAGTTTATATAGACAACGTATTTAATAAATATCAATTAAATAAATTTTATAAAATTAATAAAGTTATCGATTTTTTCACAATCTAGCTATTGTTTAGCATGTAACGTACAAAAAATTCATCATTAACACGTTTCCTGTCCGCTGAACCACATATGGCTCAAAAACTTGCGTGTTTTATACACTAATACGTTCCTGAGCCATATGTGTGTCAGGGGAAGCATACAGTTTCTATGGCTAATATTTTTACAGGGCGCGCCGGTACTTTTACAATATTTGCATGGGACTTGGTAAGACGATCATATAGTAAAGAATACCTACTTCCAGCAGTTTTTTTTTATTTTTTTTATTTACTTGTGTTTTCTTCTGACAACATAACAACAGTATTTTGCAAAAAGTCCGTTGAGCTTGCGGCTTAAATTTTTTTTTTGTTTGGGACAGTGAACGTGTTAAGTAGGTAAAATTAAACAGAAAGATAAAATACATTTTACTTACTTTGCGTCATAAAATAGCTATCGTAAATAGGTATTATAAGTACCTACTTATTATCATCTTTAAAAAATTTCATTTATTAATTATAATTAACTTCAACATCTAAATTATTCTAATATTTCAATAGCAAAAAGCAATTTATTATACCTAAATATCATAAAAACAGTTATTTTCAAGTATTTTACATCATAGACTGAAAGAATGGATAGACAGAATGCTTCTGAATTTAAATTAGGTTTAAATGTACATATTCAATTCTCATTTATATTGGGTATTTTATATTAGGTTTGTTTCCTTCAGTCTTGAATGAAAAAAATATTCATTTAACTGCTATAATAACGAACAATTATTTCAAACTAAGCAAAAGGTCATTTAACTAACTACAATGTACTATTATACATACTATCGTTTTAGTTATACACGATTATAATTATGTATACTTGAAAATGTTATAAAACGCTCGAATTAGGCCACAATTTCGTTATTAATACCGTAAGTAATAAATTATGTATATCACATGGTCAACAATCACTTTGCCAATCTTCTCAAAAAACTAGGTAATTAGAAAAAAGGCAGCTAAATACATACATATTATTAGAATTATAAGTGTTTTATCTTAGCTGATATGTAGATGTTAGGGAATACTATAGATAGGAGTACCTAACTATTTAAATGTTTATAGGAAATCGTTAAATCGACGTTATTCAAGCTAAAATTCCTCCAACGGCTTAGGTATAAAGCAGTTTTATATCATTACATGTAAATTCCACCATCAAAATTACGTTTTAATATTTTTGACCTGTATCATTTTTCCATTGAAACACATTTTCTATGACTTTCAAAATTTCTCAAAACGTATGGTCCTTTATAAATACCTACGTTTTTATGGTATTTTCATTATTTTGACTATATAATAAAAACAAGTAGATTCTACTTTAACATTTCATATTTAAATGATATAAGAATTATTTTTTGAGAAGGAAAGGTCTTGTAGGTAATAAAGAAGTAGAATAAAGGTAAAGGTAAAAGCACCGATCAATCTCAAAGCAAGTACATCAAAGGCTGATTGTTACAAAACGATTAAGTAGGTAATATTATAATAACGACTGAATTTATCATTTATAGTAACAGCTAGCTTTTGACTTGCTCTACTATGAGATATACAGAGCTCTGGAGCCGTAACACCTCTTAAAGCAACATAGTATGAAAATGTATAAACAGTACTGCAATATTCCTGATTTTAGAGAGGTGGTGGTACCCACATTCAAATTTCATTACGTAAATCGTCAATTATTGGAATAACGCATACTGGGGGTTTCAAGTCTTTACCGATGAACATTCAAACGTGTCGACATAGCAATGCATGGTGTGTTTTTATACCAATACATTTGAATGTTCATTGGTAAAAACTTGAAATCCATTGACGTGTCCTAACGTTTTAAGCAAAATTCCATCTATCGTTTTCGTTATACTAGGACGACGCTTAAGGTAGTGTAGCAGTCTTCGATCGTTGACGATAGATGGCGTAACCGGCGCAATAGCACACGCTGACGGAGCTTTCGACGAGCGTTCTATAAATAGAAGTTCTGACGTCACACGCTCGGATCACAAGCGGCATAATACCTACCTGGAGGGAAAATACCCTATTGCTACATCGGCAAAGTAGTGTAAGCTGTAAGCGGCTAGAGCGCAGTCCGCTGGTCGTACACGATGACGGCGTCAGCGTCGAAGAACTGGCTGTGCGACTTGCTCAGAGCGATGATGGCGGCGTGCTCGCTGCGCATGCGGTTCTTGTACTTCTTGCTCAGGTTCACCTGACAATAATACGCGAACGTGAACTCCAATACGAGCGCGCGACACTGCGCCAGGGAGGTCGTCATAACGGGATAAGGCATATCAAGGAGAAACACATTGGAGAACCCTAGTCAATCCCTCCCCTCGTCCAACACTGTGACCACAGATAAACTCTCAGGGTCGTCAAGTTACCTTCTCGTAGAGCTGCTGCAGGTCGTCCTCGGTGGACAGCGGGCGCGGCTTGGGGCGCAGGAAGGCGGGCAGCGAGCGCGTCTTCAGCGCGTCGATGCTGGCCGCGCCCTCCATCTCGTCCAACACTGTGACCACAGATAAACTCTCAGGGTCGTCAAGTTACCTTCTCGTAGAGCTGCTGCAGGTCGTCCTCGGTGGACAGCGGGCGCGGCTTGGGGCGCAGGAAGGCGGGCAGCGAGCGCGTCTTCAGCGCGTCGATGCTGGCCGCGCCCTCCATCTCGTCCAACACTGTGACCACAGATAAACTCTCAGGGTCGTCAAGTTACCTTCTCGTAGAGCTGCTGCAGGTCGTCCTCGGTGGACAGCGGGCGCGGCTTGGGGCGCAGGAAGGCGGGCAGCGAGCGCGTCTTCAGCGCGTCGATGCTGGCCGCGCCCTCCATCTCGTCCAACACTGTGACCACAGATAAACTCTCAGGGTCGTCAAGTTACCTTCTCGTAGAGCTGCTGCAGGTCGTCCTCGGTGGACAGCGGGCGCGGCTTGGGGCGCAGGAAGGCGGGCAGCGAGCGCGTCTTCAGCGCGTCGATGCTGGCCGCGCCCTCCATCTCGTCCAACACTGTGACCACAGATAAACTCTCAGGATCGTCAAGTTACCTTCTCGTAGAGCTGCTGCAGGTCGTCCTCGGTGGACAGCGGGCGCGGCTTGGGGCGCAGGAAGGCGGGCAGCGAGCGCGTCTTCAGCGCGTCGATGCTGGCCGCGCCCTCCATCTCGTCCAACACTGTGACCACAGATAAACTCTCAGGGTCGTCAAGTTACCTTCTCGTAGAGCTGCTGCAGGTCGTCCTCGGTGGACAGCGGGCGCGGCTTGGGGCGCAGGAAGGCGGGCAGCGAGCGCGTCTTCAGCGCGTCGATGCTGGCCGCGCCCTCCATCTCGTCCAACACTGTGACCACAGATAAACTCTCAGGGTCGTCAAGTTACCTTCTCGTAGAGCTGCTGCAGGTCGTCCTCGGTGGACAGCGGGCGCGGCTTGGGGCGCAGGAAGGCGGGCAGCGAGCGCGTCTTCAGCGCGTCGATGCTGGCCGCGCCCTCCATCTCGTCCAACACTGTGACCATAGACACGCGATACAAAATAGTACCTAACGGTACAGAAGGCTCACTTCGCAAGATGATTTAAAGAAATAGCGACTCTATCACTGACACAAAAAAGTGCAATTCAGTTCGCAATATAGCGCCTGGCTCCGCCTCCGCTATGCGCCTAGCTACAGTTGCGCTTTCTTTCTATCGCATAACATTATCTCTTTCGACGTACTAAGGCTGCCTCGTAATCAGGCGCACGCAGCGCGTGAAATAGGTCGTACAAGCATTAACGCGTGCAACCTAGCCGCCGTGCGACGGCCGTCTGAATTTAGTCCGTCGTGACGGCTACCTGATGTAGCTTCCTCGATCACGAGACAAGTGAACAATGCCTGCCACAGATAAACTCTCAGGGTTCTATGCCCAATTAGTCACTTCGCAAGAAACGCAAGTTCACTTTACCCTTGCTTTAACGTGAACTGAGAAGTCAATTTGAAAAGAGCAAGTACCGAGTTTCTTGCCAGTTCTTCTCAGTGCAAACCTGCGTTCCGAACCTGGCGGTAGAGTCTTGACATTTCATGAGAGCTGATATCTAAGCCTACGTGAAAATAAAGCATTTCATTTCAATTGAAGCGCTGATTTAATATATTATTGTACCTATTGTTTATGGAAATAATGAGTGGCAACCCAGAACTTCTTACGTACCTAAAGAAAACTATGTTTGTAGTCTTTGGTTCATTGTCATATATGTCCGGTGCGAGTCAACTAAAATTAAAGAAGCTCTAAAAGTCTACTTCTGTTTTATTAAGAATCCTCATCAGTATCAAGAATCCAGAAGAGACCTGGAGCCAGAAAACCGTAACATATTGGAATAACAGCGTTAGCCCCGTTATTGGGATAGTGCTGCGTATACGCACTGCCACTGGACGCGTACTGCACGGCGCCGGCGTGCTCCCGGTGCGCGTCCGGCACGCGGTTCACGTAGCAGTGAGTCTGCGCTCGCGACTGCTGCTCTCTCGCCCGTCTGCACTCCATGTCCCCTGCGTAGCTGGCGGGCCGCATGTGGCGCTGCACCTCTGTGTGCTTGATCCTGTAGTTCTCATGGTTTGTGTATCCATGGCCTTCTTTTATTGTATAATGCTCTTTAAGATATTGCTCGTCTGTGAAATAAAATCAGTGTTTTGTAAAAAACATGCACCAAATTGAAAAGCCTTTTGTAAGTGTGAAATTTAACTACAAGCTTCAATCAATCAGTTTATTTGTATAAAAACACAGACAGATGTTATTATAATTACAAGCGTGTCAATGTTTCTACCTAGTTTAAGGCATGCAAAAGTTACAAGAGATCGTTATAAAGTAATGTATATATTAATTTTATAAATATGATTAATTAGCATTATTAATAAAAAAAATAGGTCTTAATAAGCAATAATATCTACGACGTAAAGTTCAAAACAGTTAAACTAAAACGTGAAAAATAACAAATATAATGGATAAAACTGAGGAAGAAAACATGGGGAAATCTTACCGAAAGATTTCTGGTGACGCGGCATTAGGCGGCAGTAACATATAATAATTAACAAAATAACGACACCGCAGATCCCTCCGATGAGCCAAGACAACCAAACAATTATAACACGACCCTGAAAATTACAAACAGTTTATATTCCACGTTTTTCCCCAAAAATATTGATTACACCCACATACCTACCTGCAGAAACATTTCAATTTTTAACAACAAAGCGAAAAACGCTCCTTTTTGATCCCCTAGTATTTCCTAACATTTTAAACGTTTAATATCTTATCAATGAACTACTTAAATCTAATAAAATTTTACAGTAAATTATTGTAAAATGCTTAGCCTTTCATTTTGCTTTGACTGTTCGTTTGACTTTCGCGCGTGCGCGCTTTTCCTCTTGTGACTTGACACTAATTTTCGTTCAGAATTTTTATTCATGCCTATTCGGAAATGATTAAATTATATTCTATAAAACTTATCAAGCCAATTAAATAATTGCCTATAAAAAATAATTTAATATTTTAGTTCTGGTTTCTAACTACACAATACAGTGTTGTGTGGACTGGTTTCTAAACAAAAATGAAAATTAAAAAATGTCATGTCAACTGTGCAGTGGTCGTGTTTCATTACACGATTAATTTTCTCATCGGTTTGAGATTGTGGTTAATACTTAGTACCTTACAATCAATTATTTAGGTTAGCTCTCACAAAAGATATATAAAAAAAAAACAGAAATATATTATAGTTTATTTTGCTGCAGTTGTATTATCTTTGGGAAAAAATAAAATACCTGTAAAATATTATCTTATTGAATCAGCTGTTAGCTGTCAAGTTTACAAAAACGGAACGTTAATGCGGAATTTGTGCTGCTGCGGGTGCGGGAATTCAATTCGCTTCATTCGCTTGTCGTAATATAATCGCAAAATACAATTAAAAACGCAATGACCTTTGTGTTTATTCCTGCAACTGATTATATTTTTATCAAGTAAGCTTTACTCGGCTCTACATCGTACGATATTTACGTCATAACTACTACAAACAGTCGTCGCTGAAGTTATAATAATTATTGTTTAGATTTAGTAGATTGCGTAAAAAACACAAATCAGTTAAAATTGACTGCCGTTGAAGCTGTTCGTGTTTCGTGTGTTTTGAGTTCAATATTAAGTAACATGTCTGATTTAAAGTGGTATTTTTTCTCCGTCTTAATATTTTGCTTGCTGGCTCGTAACTCTTTAGGACTATCGCCGGTTATTCTAAGTGAGTATCTTTATTGAATTATTTTATATCTTGATGTTTTGCTCTTCCAGAAAGTTTTAGGTTTATTCCCTCATACAAACATTACATTCGGTTTTAGTAAATTTCATATTCATAGTGTCAGCGTTGTTATTAGAATTACTGCTGACGAACATTTATCTTAGTAGTCTGCCTAAAACTGTAAAGTAATCATACCTAATATTCCCTCCCTCCAACATTAAATTATTTTTTTTTGTGCATTGACACGCTCATAAAGTGGCAGCGCTTTTATTAGAACTGCTGAGAAGCATTTCATAGCAGACCGTCTAAAACCGTACTTAAAGTATTTATAATACTTTGACTTTGGTAATTGCAGCATCACAAACCAGCTGATTATGAATAGTATATCGGCCCCTATCAAAATTTCATACTATGGAGATTACAATCTCCTTTGTAGAACATTTGTTAAGCTGCATATTATTTATATCTCACAAAATGTAGGTATATATAGCGTATAAATATATTAATGACCATTGTTTAGACCTTATTATTTTTCTAACAGTACCTGGCGATGGTGGCAGTCAGCTGGAAGCAAAGTTAAACAAGACAACTGCTGTCCACTACATATGTGCCAAGACTTCCACAGACTATTACAATATTTGGCTGAACCTTGAATTGTTGGTTCCCTTTGTTATTGACTGTTGGGTTGACAACCTGAAGTTAGATTATGACAATGTCACAAGAACAACGAGAAATCCTCCCGGAGTTGACATCCGCGTGCCAGGGTGGGGCAACCCTGAGCCTGTGGAGTGGCTGGACCCATCACACCAATCAGCTGGGGCATATTTCAATACAATCGGAGATGCCCTAGTCAAGATTGGTTATGTGAGGAATGTATCCTTGAGAGGTGCCCCTTATGACTTTAGGAAAGCACCAAGTAAGTTATTAAATTTTTTTACTCATGAGATCATTGAGTGTCAATCAAAAGCATTTTTTTATAATTTAATTACAAGACTTCTTACAATAGTTTCATTAGTAAATCAAAATCTTCTCAAATCCCTTAGCCTAACCTTAGTAGCTAGATATGTTATCGTTCAAATTTAAAAGTAATCATCTCACCTGTTGTCCCATCCCAGGAATTAAACTTCCACTGAATTCATACCATTGCCCAAAAAATCAATACTATAATTACCAAATTTCTTCAGATGAAAATGGAGAGTTCTTTGTCAAGTTAAAAACCCTAGTGGAAGAGACCTACACAATGAACAACAAGTCTGCGGTGACCCTCCTCGTGCACAGCATGGGAGGTTCCATGGGGCTGCACTTCCTGAGGCTGCAGACCCAAGCATGGAAGGACCAGTACATTCGGCGGATGATCTCTCTCTCCACCCCCTGGGGGGGAGCTGTGAAGGCACTCAAGGTATTTGCTATAGGTAAGAGACTAGTCAGCAGTGACACTCTTAGTGCACAGCATGGGTAGCTGCAGTTCCTGAGGCTGCAGACCCATGCATGGAAGGACCAGTACATTCGGCGGATGATCTCTCTCTCCACCCCCTGGGGGGAGCTGTGAAGGCACTCAAGGTATTTGCTATAGGTAAGAGACTAGTCTGCAGTGATACTCTTAGTGCACAGCATGGGTAGCTGCAGTTCCTGAGGCTGCAGACCCAAGCATGGAAGGACCAGTACATTCGGCGGATGATCTCTCTCTCCACCCCCTGGGGGGGAGCTGTGAAGGCACTCAAGGTATTTGCTATAGGTAAGAGACTAGTCTGCAGTGACACTCTTACACTCTTAGTGCACAGCATGGGTAGCTGCAGTCCCTGAGGCTGCAGACCCAGACCTGGAAGGTACCTGTACATATGGAGAATGATATCACTTTCTGCGTGTGGGAGTTGTGAAGGCGCTCTAGGTATTTGCTGTAGGTAAGAGACTAGTCTGCAGTGACACTCTTAGTGCACAGCATGGGTATCTGCACTTCCCGAGGCTGCAGACCCAGACCTGGAAGGTACCTGTATATATGGAGAATGATATCACTTTCCACGTTCAAGGTATTTGCTGTAGGTAAGAGACTAGTCTCCAGTGAAACTCCTAGTGCACAGCATATCTGTTGTCACGTCATGACACTATATGTCCCAGTTATGGAAAGGACACATCTAGAGAATGATATCCTTCTCTCCACTGTGAAGGCGAAGGTATAGGTAAGAAGAGGCAAGTCTGCTATACTTACTGTAGTTGGAGACCCATATATGGACTGATTACTAAATGTATATCAGACTTTCACCACAAAGCCCTGGGAGCTTTGAAGGTTTTCATGGTTGCTGGTGCAGTACATCCACCATATTATGCTAAAATTATTATCTTTCTCAAATGTCTGTCTCAGTTGGGATGCGCAAAATCATATATACTTGATATTATATAAGCAAAACTAAGAAAAAATAATGAATGATCCTAATTTCACAGACAAAAGCTTGAAACTAGTCCATAATTATATTTTTTTCTGAGAAATTATTTGATACCTCTGAACTGATTCACAGATGTTCAAAATAATAATAATAATTTATCTAAAAGAAGTTAACCATATTGTTTACACAAATGGATTTTTTCTTGCAAATATAGTCATCATGACAATGCAATACGGGGTACTTATACCTACTTATCTTTTATTAGGAAGTAACCTTCTTTGTAACTACATACATAGTAAAACCTAATACAGTATTCTTTTTTTATGTATTTAAATATGCCATTTTTTCCTCTGTACCAACAGGTATTTAGAATTTCTTATGGTTTTTCAGGCGATGACCTCGGCTCCCTTGTTCTAAGCCAAAGTACGTTGCGCACAGAACAAATCACCTGCCCCTCTTTGGCGTGGCTGTTGCCCTCGCCCAACTTCTGGAAGCCCTCCGAGGTGCTCGTGCAGACTGACAAGTTCAATTACACCATCAATGACCTGGAGAAACTGTTCAAGTAAGTTTATAGAATATGACGTGTATCATCAGACTATATAGACTAGTTCAACACTTTTTTGTGTACATAATATGTTGTTTTTGTGTGTACAATATCAATAATATGAATAATTATTGGCTTTCAATTCTTGTGAACTGTTATTTAAATCAATATATAGTGCAAAAGTACACACAAAGTGATTACAAGCTCAGTATAAGTTTTCATAGCTCTAAAATTTTATCCGGCTCGACGGACCAGATTAGGCTAATGGTTAAAATAAATATTTCCACAGCGACTTGGACGTGCCGAACGGTTGGGAGATGCACAAAGACACTGAGAAGTTTTCGCGAGACTTCACGGCGCCGGGTGTGGAGCTGCATTGCTTGTATGGGTACAACATTTCTACTGTCGAGAGGTGAGTTTTGCTAATTTCTATTAGCTTTGATTCAGTATTGTTTAATTAAAAGACTAAAAGGTCGCGGCACACAGACTACTTTGCTCCAGTATCAAATGGGGCATGGGGCAAATCTATCTTGGCAGGACAGCAGTGCCATCGTGGAAGGGAATAGGGATATGTTTGTCTTTGCACTTAGAAGGCTTTGCTTGTACACTTTATAATGAGCAATGACATAATATTTATAATGGACAAAGGTGCTTCCTCAGCCTCATGGCCGCGTTTGTACATATCTGTGCCTATCTAATTTTTATTCGAAACTACAATGGAGGTCATTATTTTTTGTTCCAATGTATCGATAGTAATTATATCTCCAAGGATGTTCAGAAACGGATTTTTGATAACTAAGTATTTTAGTAATTAGGTAAAACGTTGTCTTGTATTCTTCCGCGACGCTGCATGTCACACCCACCAACGTATTCGTAAGAGTGAGAAGAACAAAAATCAAATCAGTATGATCACCCTAATGTAACTGTTTCAGGCTGGTATACAAGCCGGGGACGTGGCTGGACGGATCACCAACGCTGGCGACAGGCGATGGCGACGGCACTGTGAACCTTCGCTCGCTCAACGCTTGCGAGCGCTGGGCCAAGCGTCGCTTCGGCGTCTCGCTCAACAAGCGGCCTCTCAAATCCGTGCCGCTGGCCAACGCCGAACACCTCAAGATCCTGCACGATCCGCGAGTCACCGACTACATCACCACCGTAATGAAGAACGATTAGTGCGTAGCCAGCACCGAATTTATGATCTCTATGCTATATAGGTTGTATACATATGCCCTGAACGCCAAAAAATATTTTCACGCTTGAAACTGTTGACCATTATCTGATATTATCCTTACTGGTTTACCCAATATTTGTATTATATTGCAATATAAGTGAAAAACCACTTAAGCTTTCCTTCCTCACTCATTTATAGTAATCCAATTTCCGATAATTTAAATACTCAGATAGCATATTATTATAGGCATAAAATAGATGAAATTAAAAAAGTAACGACTCAAAAAAAAAGTAAGTTGTAGATACTGGATGCCTTAGGACTTCCAATATTGTGTAGAATCAGAGAAAATATGTGTGCAATAAATAGGATGAAATCAATAAAATGTTAGGAACTACAATCACCATTATTTAGACAAAAACAGGATATGTATTAAAATTCTTTTATTTTGCATTTACTTTGCGCTCTCTCATGTCATTACATCATTTATGTATTTTTGGTGCTAGCCATTCTTGTCTTGCTCTTATACTAGCAAAATTGTTAAAAAACCCATAACATTTATATTGTAATTCAAATAGTCACTCAATATGAGCAATCCAAGCTTTTATGGCTGTGATAAACGAACTCTCATCTTGAAAGCTCTCAATTTATAGGCATAAGTATAGTTATATATTATTATTGTAATTTTAATGTATAAAAGTCATTTTAAGAGGATATCAATAATTTTATCATTCTATGTGCTCAGTTATTTGTTGTTTTAGTAGACTTTATTAATGTAAATGTACTTTATTGTATACCAATGATTTTTGTTTTTATTAAAATGGAGCTAAAATATTTTAGGAAAGTCTTTTTATTTTATATAATTGCGTTAAATTGTGTTAAAATAATATATGAAATAAATAAAGAAATAAAAATAAATCAACAAGGTTTTATTGTCACCCTACACAAGTTTTCTACAATTGCGGACTGTCCTCACGGTTCCTGGAAAGTAGAAAATAATACGAGTTTTAAAGTACTTTCGATACAAAAGGTATTAAAATGTACAAAGCTTATACGCACGTTTGCATAACCATACACAAAGTAATAGAAATGTATCTTCTGTGTTTTCTTATTTAAAATCAACATGTAATATATTTAGAACTTAGAGAAGCAAAATGCATTACGTACTATGGACACAAACGCACGGCAAACTCTGGTACATAAGAAGCAATGAAACGCACTCTCGTAATAAATATGTAATATAGAAACACCGGTGTAATTACATAACCCCACAGATTTTACATAACCCATACTAAGTTACTTCATGTCCAAACTTAACCGAGTTAAAATATAAGACTTTTACCTCTGGCGGATACGTATTTAATTCTAATAACATGCGAATGTTAAGTGTGTATTCGCCTTAGGTAATAGTAACCTATTTGATATTTTAAAGATAAACAATTAATTTTGTTCTAGTATTTTGTAACTTGGCAGCGACAGTCAAAACTTTCATACAAACACTCGAGAAAAGATGTGCAATGTATTCTTTTAACATTTACATAGATCTCCAAAAGCATTTAAAATATAACTACACAATATACTGTTTTGTAAAAAAAAACCTACAAACGCCACAATAATTTTTGGAAATGCTTTGGACACAACAAACATTCATACACACCGAATTCTTTAAATTATTAATTTCATTATCGAAATAAAGTACATAACTTGAACTCAGTATAAAATAATAAAATTAAAGGAACTAAGTATTTAATACAATAATTAATAAATCTATACATACATTAAAGATCATATTATGATCACAATTTTTCACTTAAACAAAGTGCAAACTATACACACGTTTACCTGAAAATGAACTAACACTTTAACTAACGAGGAATGAACGAAAATTGACTGTGATGAACTTAATTTTAATTTTAAAGTAAAAAATATCACAATTATATACAAACATATTACTTGATAAGTTTCATACAGGAATAAATAAAATATACCAAAATGCTCTTGTAGTAGGTACCCACCTAATAAATACAACGTTTTTTACGACCTCTGTGCAATATTTCAATATTTTTGTTGTGTATGGTCAATACACTAATCTCGCGACGCTTTCTTAAATTAGTAATGCGTATAAAGTCACAGAGTAATGAGAGGTTAGTGAAATTAACTTGAATTTTTCAGAACAAAAGTTGTACCTACTAGTGAGCATTTTATTTATTTTCTTTTAATCCTGCATACATAATTAAATTATTATAACTTACACAATTAAACGTAAAACATAATACCAATAATTTAATCGTATAATGAGTACGGTATAAATCTATTTGTAATCAACACTATACAACATTCACAATAAGATGTTCCTTTTGGCTGATATGAGAGGTGTATAATATAGCAATAGAAAAGGACCAGAATGAGACTGACTGAAGCAGTACGAAGGAAATCAATAAAAATACAATAAGGGACATCTTATCGTCAATGTGGTGATTCTGTTAGGATGTTTCTGTAACTCGAAAGCTTCAGTTTCGAATTAATCTCAGTGTAGTGAACTATTTCAGTTATCTCACTAGAACAAAGCTTTGATATCTAGGTGGCGTTTTTAATGAATAGCTGTATCAAAATCACGGCTTTTTACAACAACTTTTTAATGTTCTAAAAGTACATAAATATGTCTATTGAGACGGTTGTGTAGGTAAGGATAGAACTTTTTAATAATAATAATAAAAAAAAACCAATACATAAATCTTACAAGTATTTTTTATTTTGTAACAGTGACTTTTTTAAACTTAATATTATCTTTAATTAAACTTAAATGTTGGACTTACTCAAAGGTAACATAATTCATTGTATAATGTGTAATTAATGTTAAATGAGATAACATTAGTTGTTTGTTATATAAAACCACTAAACTAAACTAGATAAACAGGTTAAAAATAAAGTTTTCTTTTTCTATGAATTAATTGTACAATCGTACAGATTTTTGATTATTTTAGTGATCAACGAAAAATAATTGCAAGGTATAAAAATCACTACTTTTGTGTTCTACTCATATAATCTGTTGGAAAATCATAACACCTATTTTTAAACCTGTCAAATTAATTATACAGACTTGTTAACAATACAATTTATAAGGGAGTGTTATAAGTTTATAAGGGAGTTAAATACATTATGTTAACAATCTTACTCTCATTACGCGTACAAAAAGCTTTACTACTCTAGTAAAGGCAGTTTATAAATATTAAGTTATTTCTCCTTACACATCCAAATTCTAAAACCATCTATCCTTTAACTATATTGCTGCATCGAAATACTAAACTACTATGGAAGCGACCGTTACGTACAAAAGTTGCCAACGGAACATCACGATAGGTTCGCGCTAAATGTCTTCACAATTAACTAACCAATAGGAACACAATAAAATACCCAAGCAATTTTAGTGGGGTCAAATGACATGGCCGGCTTCTGCCCTCAAAAAAAAATATTCATGGCCATTGACAAACAGTACGCCATATTAAAGCTTATAATTATGTCTTTACAATCGTTTAGTTTTTATGATCAGAAAAATAGCGAGAGACATAATATCAGCATAACAACTTGCAACAAAATGCGCCTATATATTTTTAATAGCAATGATTTTTTATTAAAAAATTGTTTTTCAAAATGTTTACTCGCATTTTCTAAGCTTTGTTATATGAAAAATTAATAAGTTCATAACCAATACGCATCATTTTTTAATAAAAAAATCATTGCTATTAAAAATATATTATATGCGCATTTTGTTGCAAGTTGTGTTATGGCTGATATTATGTCTCTCGCTAGTTTTCTGATCATAAAAACTAAACGATTGTAAAGACATAATTATAAGCTTTAATATGACGTACTGTTTGTCGATGGCCATGAATATTTTTTTTCAGGGCACAGCTCCATACAAGTTTCGGCCATGTCCTTTGAATGGAAGATGCTTATGGTTCCATGCTTTAGTATCTCGATGCTTTCATTCTCTTTTGTACCTAGGTATTACTCTACCTAAACAATAACTGCAGTTCAGTTGTACAAAATGTAAATGTTAGACTATTTTTCTTGTACCCAAAAATATAGTCTAACACTTTGAAGAGGGTTCCACTGTTTTTAAACTAATTTAGTTGCGATATAGATAAACATTAATTGTTAATTGTACAGCAGAATTCTGCTAGGTATCAGGTATAATAAAATAGTTTTTATGGTCGATGCTACTACAATATACCCAACAGTCTTTACCACTATGCACTGTATTAAGCACTAAGCACTAATTTAAAATACCTACATCATCAGTTTGTCCTAGAGGCGTACGTGAGATGGTTGTTGGTGAGTTGGTGATCAGACTTAGCCATAGACAGAGTAAACACTAGACATATTGATATCTTGGCGCATCCGTTTAAAAAATGCGATAGAGAAAATGTGATATATTTTTCTTCCAGTTTGCCGCTTTATCACGGGCAATAGAGTACCGACCACGACCGTAAAGTTTGGCAGTTTTAAGCAGTTTTTAGAAGCTATAACTCCAAAACAAATAGTCTCATCCAAAACAAAGGGACTCTCCTTGAAAATGATATTGTATACAGCCTCCAGAAAATTAATCTCTAAATTATCTGGTGTCTGTCTCTACTCTGTCGACAGATTCGGCAAATGATTAATTATATAATATGATTTTATGTAAACCCGAAAAATCGATACGATGCCCAACTTGTTTTTAACATTTCTCCTTTATTTTTTATACCCCAGAGACCCCGTATTAGTGTTTAGTTTAATCTCAGAGTTCATATCACCGACAAATCTCACTTCACTAAGATAACACTTTTTTGTTGTACACTCAGAGTTGTTAGAATGAACTCACGGGCTTATAGAATATGATGCTTCGATGAGAAAAGAGGCGTAAAAATAATAGTTGTGTTTTTCGTGAACTTGAGTAATGAATTCTTTGCGCTGTCGAGTGGCGTAATTATTGTAGATGTAGATAAAGCTGTGATGCTTGCTATGGAAGCAATATATATCTTTACATCATATAAAAGTATTTTGAATTTCTGTCTCACACACAACACATATAGATAGCCTTTACGGAATACATTGTGATTTGTGTGTGAACGGAAAAGCTGCGGTTTTTTACGGATTGTAAATTGTAACAATCTTGCAGTCTTACGATTGGTTGAGACTGTAACATACCAGCCTTAAATTGCCGACTCAGTCATTGTGTCTGGGTCAGATGATACATGGGCATTCGGCATAGATTTTTTTTTCCCTTAGAAAAACTTTGTTTCTACCGTTCACTGTTATTCCTAGCCTTATACAAGAGCTAACCTTAGACCAGACAATATTTTAAAGGCGAAGCACAGTGGGAGTTACATTTAGACATCTCCAAGTGTACAGAGCTACACACAAGTGTTGCTCGTCGCCGGCTCTAGAAGCGGAACAGGACAAACTGATAGGCGTGGCGCTACCTGAACAGGTCGGGGCGGTAGTACACGTAGATGGCGAACAGCGCGGCCGTGAGCGCCAGCGCCGCGCGCCGCCCCGCCGGCCGCCGCAGCGCCCCGGGCAGCGCGGCCAGCCAACGCCGAGGCCCGCGCGGGGCCACGCGCCCCGCCTGCCGCCGCTTCATGCGCTCCTGGTCCAGCTTGCGCTGTTCCTCCCTACAACACGAGCCATTCCATGTTTGTAACAGTATGCGTAATAAAAATGGATTCATCGTTATCGTTATCGTAAACAAATTCTGCCTTTGGTTGGCAGAATGTTGTTGAAATTTTTGCCAGAAAATCAGGTGGTAGCATTTGTTTACAAGTATGATAGCGACACAAAATTTCTCTCACAATCGCCTAGCAACAGTGAAATTAATTATTATTATTTTTGTCTGGTGGGAGGCTTTGGCCGTGGCTAGTTACCACCCTACCAGCAAAGACGTACCGCCAAGCGATTTAGCGTTCCGGTACGATGCTGTGTAGAAACCGTTGGGGTGACATAACTTACCCCTTCCAAGTTAGTGCGCTAACATCTTCGGCTGCATCATCACTTATGTGCGATCTGCGATCTTACCATCAGCTGAAATCGCAGTCAAGTACTAACTTGTATAGCGTACAAAAAAAACACTCCAACCATCTTTAAATAATCGCAATAAACACAATTTGTACTCACTCTCGTTTTTCTAGAGCTTTCACTTCAGCCTCGAGATCAGTGGGGTCGTTTTCTTCGTAAAGCTTCTTTGCGGTCACCAAAATGTCTTCAAATGGCAAGTCATCTGGTAACTGTAATGTTAGGAGGAATAATTACAGAATTTATTTATAGTTGTAATTTATTAAATTCAATTACAGAATCAGTCATAAAGCCAAATCACTTTTAAGAGTGTGACTGGACCTGAAGTAGTCGTACAGCCGCACCACGTCCGAGTAGCGGTTGAGACTGCGACTGAACCACAGTTGAGAACGTGGCTGGCCACTCACCCTGGACAGCAGGCAGTGCATCATGGCCATGTCGCAGTCGCACTGGAACACGTCGGCGGCTCGGTGCAGCACGAGAGCGGCGGTGACGTACACCGGGAACAGCGGCGGCGCGCACAGGAAGTAGTCGTACAGCCGCACCACGTCCGAGTAGCGGTTGAGGCTGTGGCCGAACCAAGTGAGGTACCACGGCAGCGCGAACATCGTGCCCACTCCTGCCCTGAAAATAAGTAACAAGCATTACGCCTCTGGTACAGGTAATGCTTATATTCGATGGAGTATTCGATCAAGGCAAAGCACACCCTATTTTCTTAGGCGGTGGTCTGTAACAGACGCGTTAGGTCGCCTCCGACTTAACGCTGTACGTGGCCTATGAACGCTTACCATGGAAATGTACTAGTGTTGTCTCTCTTGACACGCCTGACGCGGCGCACGAACGACGAGACCATTCAATCATTTCCATAGTAATTATTACAGACCACCGCCTTAGCTACCCAGATATTATTATATGTATAAACATATATATATTTCTTTGTAGTATAATATGATATTAATTGTTTAATTCTTTGTTTGTGTTGTTTCTTTTTTGCTATGTTATGTTCTTTCTGTGTAATCTTGATGTCAAGGCTTATGCTGAGTGGAGGCCCATTTGGGATTGCACATTGTTCTTCCTGTTCTTTCTTTCTCTCCTGTTCATATGTACCTAATGTGCATTACTAATAAACTTTTTTTCATTTCATTTCATTTCATTTCATTTCATTAGATAAGTAATGCCTGATAAATTACTGCAGCGAGCTTGTGCAGCCCTGCAGGATACAGTATTTGTCACACATAACACATCCTGTGAGACGCGACCAGCAAGATGCTGCTATGTTACGGTACACTGGGAGTTGTCAACAGTCCGCTCACTTGTCCAAACAGTCGGCGAGCCTGTCGTCCGCGCGTCGTATGACGGGGAACATGTAGTTGAGCAGGTGCTGCGTGGGCTGCAGCGTGGCCTGCATGAAGGGGGCCAGCGGCGCGCCCGGCCCGTACGACAGGCGGCACAGCAGCGGGAACGACGCCCTGTCGCCGCACACTAGCAGCAGCGTGATCGCCACGTCGTGGTAGCCCTGGATAAGATGATTAAAGACAAGTTCACATATGCATTCACACATACACATACCATTTAATTTTTGTATGTTATAGTACACAGGATTATATAAAAAATACCATATCGCTCTCCGCCTGTATTTGTTTACATTAAAACTAACAGCTTTTGTTCTACGACTTTTTTTTACTTGATATTTTGAGTCAATAATATCAAATATTCAATATTATACAGAGATACACTACTTGTTCCTATTCTGTAATGTATCATCGGCAAGTGGCAATGGCCGGCGAACGAACTCACGGCGCGAAACCGCAACAGTGTAATACCTATCACTTTACAGAAATATCATTTTTTTGTATGAAATAAATTAATACTGAATTTTGAAAAGTCGTACAACAAAAATTGTTAGTGTTTATGTAAACAACTACAGGCCGGGAGGGATTTGGGATTTTTTTTATAAACCTGTATAACCTTATATATCTCGCATATACTGACTGACTCTTGACTGGTGTGTCTTAAATCCACGTTCAGTACAAACCTGGTAGTACTTGAGGTGTGGGTACTTCATGATGACCCTGAGAATGAGCACAGTGAGCTGGTCCTGTAGAGCCACTCGCTGCTCGTACGGGATGCCGGGCGGGAAGCGTTTGAGCGACCGGTTCACATCCATCACAACCTGTCACCAAGGAAATCTACATCAATCATCATACATTGAAAAGAAAAAAAAATCTGAGGAAAAACATGCACCAAGTCTCTACAAAGCAAACAAAATGTCATTGATTTTGCACTACAACTTATGATATGTGTACTAGATAACTGATAAATATTTAAATATCTGGGGGACAGAGCTTCACTCGGTAGTTTAACTACTAGCCAATAGATGGCAGCAGGAGTCATATTTTTTTTGGTAAAAGCGACATTTTCTAAAAATGAATCCTAGCTAGATCGATTTATCGCCCCCAAAACCCCTGTATACTAAATTTCATGAAAATCGTTTGTGCCATTTCAGAGATCAAGATTATATAGAAATATATACATATACAAGAATTGCTTGTTTAAAGGTATAGGATATACATTCATATTCATATTTTTATATATATTGAAAAACACCCACACACTAGAAAACATTCAAGGAAGATGGCAGGAGTGCTACCGCTACAACATTCAGTCGTCATACTATTTATTCAATGGAATGCATAAATTGTGGATTGTGCAACAAGATCATAAAACGATCCATTTTACAAAGAAAAGCTTAGTTTTAGGATGAGGCTTTAAATCGAGGAGGGCACCTCAACTCTGACAACAGATAAGTAGGTGACGAGGAGGATAGGTCCCTATGTCGTCACCATACCACCAGTACGCACGAAGCGATTTGCTTCTTCATTTTTAGTAACCATGGCTAAGGTTTGGAATTCTCTCCTAAAATCTGTGTTCCCCGCATGTTACGAGCTGGGTACCTTTAAAAAAAGAGTGAACAGGCATTTTCTAGGTAAGCACGCTCCATCTTCGACCACATCAACAGTTTCCATCAGGTGAGATTGTGGTCAAGCGTAGACCAATTTCAAAACCCTTACCTACTATTACAGTATAGTAAAGTATATCCTCACCTGATGATATTCACTGTGTTTGGACAGCTCATCCAGCGAGGGTGGCTCCGTCATTTCCTCCTCAGTGACCCCCACTAACAGGGGCCATATCTGTCTCCTATATTCATCTGGAAAAAAACATACATTTATAAAGTCAAAACAGATATAAATCATTTGCACATGTATTTTTAATATAGAAATCAATTACTTCCTCAAGATTTTAATAGTATTGTAAAATTACGGATCTCACGGATTTTAGCTATCTTTGAGATTTTGTGTAAATTAGTGTTTATCTGACATTTGAAAATTTAATATAGAAGAGTATATAAACAAAACAACAAACTTCAAAAGATCAGACTGCATAAATTTTTATACAGTTTTCAACAAAAGAAAGAGAGATTGTTTGAAAGAATAATATGAAATTTCACCAGGATCATCAGAGCAAAGCAGTTAAGCTAGTATTGCTGAAAGTGTAAATATCTTCTTGTGGTACTAAGTAGAGTCAGTTATTATAATGTGAAGTAGTAATGTATTCATAGTTTTGGTTGAAAGGCACTTAAAAACACTGGTCATAAAGTAAGACTAAATGTCTGAGAATGATGAGCATCTCACATGGAGCTGCCCATGTATTACTTCACATCATGTGAATGTCTTGTTTTACAGACATAGGCATAGGCTTTCTATTTTACACACATTTGTTTGTTATTTTGGCTGAAACTTAATGGAGATCATTCAATTATGTATAGATTAAAATTTGCAGTTTCTGTGAGTGTCTAAAATACCAAAATACACACAATCAAAACAGCCAGCATAATCTAGTGTTAAATGAATTTTCAAAGAGAAAGTTTAATTGCGACGTGACGTGAACATTAATAATAGAACCAGATGGCTTAGTCATCATAATAAACTTTGTAATAAAATTACCAGAAATCAAACCAGCTTTGCTCTTCGCAAAGTTCTGCCATTGTTCCAAGTTTATCAAATCCGGGTTTTTAAGACATCTCTCGATCTCATTCCTCTTTTCGGTAACATCTGGGTCCTCGAATTCGAAGTCTAAAACAAAGAATCAGGTAAAAGCAACAGCGCAAGTGGCGTTACAGTTTATGGTACAGAAAACAATAGCTGTACGTTACGCATTCATGTTATCACGATAGTCAAGTACAAAATAGTGTACTGTAATTGAAAACCGATCAAAGTAATACTTGTTTACAATACCTTCATCGAATTTTAACTCGGAAGGCGTAGAGATGTCATCAATGTTTTTCGCGTGATTGAAGCTCCCACTGTCCCTGGTCGATGTCGGTGAACAATCGCCATTTACATCGAATTTGTCGCCAATTCCCGCATCGGGGCTATTGGACTCCATTATTAAGGGAAAGAAAATTATCCAAGCGAAAACATTACACCGACCTTCTCCTGCTCAGAATTTTTTATTTCATCAATTTTTCGTTTGACATGAGTGACAATGACAATCTTAGATGACATTTAATGATTTGACATTACGATCCGTCAGTATTTCCTACTAAGTTTAGAAACTGAAAAAAGTTTTAGCTTATAATCATTCTCGTTTAAAATCATAGATGTTCTATGAGAATGATAATAAATTATTATGTTATTTGTGTTGTCATAGTCATTACAGTTAAAAACCAAAATCTCTTGTTGTTACGGTTTTTTAGGCAGTAAAAACATAATTTTACTGGACTAATTACTAATAAGGAAAGAGTTTGTTTTACTGAACGTACGGAACCTGTTCTTTACACATCTGTGATTGGGGAACTTACGTTTCATTATACGCAGAAGTCAGAACATAAATTTGAGCATTTTACAAATAATTTGTTAATTGCTCCGAGTTGTCAACAGCTGTCTTTGTCATTTTAAAACCACAAACCATCCCGATTGGGATTAAAAATATTTATTTTTCAAAAATTGTTTCAAATTTTTAAGTAAAGATGGACTTGGAGAACGCGGACGCGGAAAAACCTATTACGAAAATTGAGGATATTATAGACATACAAAAGGCCAACGGAAATATAAACGTGCGACAAGTAGCTTTTCGGTTGCCTTCTGAAACAGATAGCAGTATATCTGCGGGCGTAGCTAAGAGTTTAGAAACTGGATTAGCTAAAGCCAAATCAGAACACAGGAAAAAAACTAAAAAAATACGTACCAAACGACAGAAGGGATTTATTTCGGACGTTGTGTCCTGGCCTAGCGATTCTGATATCACGGTACTGAGAATGAAGTTATACTCCAATTCGAGTGATAAGAAAATGGGGGACATTATTTTAGGCGACGGCCTCCACCAACCCGATAGTTCTTCTATGGTTAACTTGGCTACCCTCATTTTAAATTCGCAGCCGCCTTCCAAACAAAGCCTTGTAGAAGAATACTTACTGCCTCTGACTTCTTGGGAGCATGCGATGGAGCCAGATAGGAAGAAACCAATAGCGGTTCCGCTTTCAGATACTTCAGAGGTTGCTGAAGTTAAAAGCTACGATGCTCGATGCTGTCGTAAAGATGAGCTATCTTTGAGAGATAGCGATGTATGTGACTCAAACACTAAGTCGAAAGTGGCGAGGTTTTTGCGACTCTATTTCTGCCCCTGTTGTACATGTCTCTACGAGATTGAGAAGATGCAAGAGGAGCCTTCTGCTTGTTTCAGTAAACGTTGAATATCAGCAATCAGTCCTACCTATACTTACCTTCTATCTTATTTTATTTTTAGTTAAATTGCCGATGATTAGGTAGGTACAGGGTACGTTTTGTTCATTTAAAGTTAAACTGTTAAGTAACTGTTGTTTGTTCATTTAACATTAAAAATATTTCGAGTTGTGTTTGATTTGAGTTGAAATGGACCACAAACATTAAGTATATGGTAATGAGTTGAAATATCCGACCGCTAGTTTAGGGGGTTCAAACCCCCCTCAAAATTTGCAGAAAAATATATAAATACTAGCAGACCGGCAAACGTTTTTTCGTCATTTAGGGATACAAAAAATAGCTTACGACCTACTGTCAGACCTACCGTAATTTTTCACATTTCTTTTCAAATCAATATACTTAGGTAAGTATATTTCCTTCAAATATTTTACTTTCTAGAAAAAACCCCTCCGAAACTTAATCCTGGCTACGCCCTTGCACGTACTTAGTGCCGAATATTTGGACACTATAGTAATATCTACGTTCCATAAGGTTATGTACCTACGACGTTTATTATTAGATACGCGAGTGTATAATTATTATTGGATTTATTATAATCGACCACGCCACTAGGTTGAGTATGCTTAGGTACCGTGCTAAATTTTCTTTGCAACCAGTGTGAGGTAAACTGACAAAAGACTCCGGAATTGCTTTCTTTGTAACTATTCATAAGGAAATGTACGAAGTTTGCGGACAAATAAATTTACATAACAATTTGAATCAATCAAATCACAGCAGGAGGCTACCTTTATTGAAAGGTGTTTCAAAATTACTTGATATTCATTTAAAAGAAGATTTTTTATTTAAACGAAGAGCTAGAAATCTTGGGTTACAATAGAACAGTACGAAAATGGAAAATCTCAAGGACAAGTAGCATTCATCGCCCTGACCCGCAAGGTCCTTTATGTACAATAGGTAATAGGTAAATTACAGCTAACTTTTAACTACGTATATTTTAAGTTTTTACATGAACTCGATCGCTTACCAAAATTTGAAACGCTTCAACAGCAGTCTGATATTATTCTCTGTCAATCTTCAAGGTCCGGCAATATGAATTGGAACAGCATCTAATGTTAATAAGCTTTATCTTCTATTACCTTTATAAGGATGAGGATAATTTCTATTATCTCCCGGGAAAATCTTTATTGATTTATGCCACTGGAGCTATAGGAAAACTCTTACTTTAATCATTATCTAAGGACGCGGTAGTGAAACAGAAATTAAGAAAGACTCTCTTCTCTCTAACTTTTAAATAAAAAGAAAAGGCCAGATTCACTGACACTTATCATTACTCAAACCATTGATTAATTGAACTAGGTACACGAGGTAATTTTGAACACAGAGGTTCCTTTTTAATCCTACACAAAAAGAAAGTTTTTTAAATTCCTAAGCTAGACTACAATATAAAGGGATCCTTGCAAAATCTCAGGTAAATTTTTAATATACTAAAAAGTTTTTAGAAAAGTGGGTAGGTCCTATCAAAATCGGGACAGTCATTCCCAATGCGCCCCGGTATCATAGACAGAGGGGTAACGTGGTAATCTGGGTGTCTGAACCACAGCCCAATCTACCAACCAACGAGGCACTATTAGCTTTAATATCTGCAAAAGAGTAAAATCGGAAACATTTCTCGGGTGGTGGAAGTCAGCCTAATCGCCGGATAAAGGAACTATTAAAGGAAACACTTTCGATTCCTAAAATAAAATGTCAATAAAACCTGCACAAGTAGGTATTTAGATACTTGTTAGTTGAATCTACTTTTTAGGGTTCCATACCAATTTGGTAAAAATGGAACCCTTATGGTGAGACTTTCTCCGTCCGTCCGTCCGTCCGCCCGTCCGTCTGTCACACTCGATTATTTCAGTAACTATCGCAGCTATCGACTTGAAATTTAGAATAGTTATAGGTATTAGTGACCCGACGTCATAGCAATCGTAAAAATTTGAAAATTGTTTTTATTTTTTAATTAAAAAGGGGGGGAAACGGGAGCTTTGAATTTTCAAAATAAATTAACAATATTGAGTGGGGTATCGTATGAAAGGGCGTTACTTGTGTATTCTAAAACCGATTTTTATTTATTTTTATGCTTGATAGTTTTTGATATATTGAGCAAACTGTCGAAAAAAATACCGTTCCCCCCCCTTATCTCCGAAGTTTATCAATCGAAAAATCTGAAATAATTATGATCAATAGATATTAATGTATATATTTTACAGGAAAAATAAAATGAACTCCGTAACTATTATACTTTTTTTGATAATAACAATAAACCACCAAAAACAAAGTTACGTTTGCGGTTCGCCAACAAAAGTACCTGTGAATTATACTCGTAAATTCATGAACAAAAGTGTTTCTTTTAATGTTTTTCTTCTCTTATGGTATGGAACCCTCGGTGCGCGAGTCCGACTCGCACTTGGCCGGTTTTTTTTAATTTTGCTCTTACATTATAATTACGTAATGTGTCTAATAGTTACGCGGTACGCCCCTTTTAGATTAATTTATTGCTCTACGCCATTAGTAGTCTTAAAGCTCCAATTATAATCATGGCTGTTAGTTATAATTATTAATTAGTAGGTAATATTATAATATATTCGGTGGTATAATGTAGCTACTGTATCTTGCAGGTTGGAATGGACTCAGAGGAAACAACTCACAGTCCAGTTGTGGAAATCCAGGAAAAGTTATACTCTGTGAATCCAGGTTATGTTGCATTCTGTACTAAGCACGGCGTAAAATAAATAATCCAGTAATATTAAACATACATTATTAAATCTATATAAGTTAGTGATATTGTTTTAATTAGAACCTACGTCTTAATAAGCTATACAAAATATAAGAAGGTATATAGACACTCCAATTATTGCAACTAAAAACACCTGTAAACGTCTAATCGAAAATTACACTATTCGATAATACTCTAATTGTGTTTAAAACGCTGAATTAACTTTCAACAACGCTAACCCTAATTTTTTAAGCGAAAAATTTATAAATAAAGCAAAGGCGTAACAAGGGATTTAGATTCAGTTGAATAACATCGGATTAATTTTGATTTTTGCTATTTTGGTCGGGTCGGGCAGTGTTGCCAAACGATTGGAACTGTTGGGCGGCTTGTTGGAGTAGCGTTTCTGCCCCCCAGGCTGCCCAGGCCAATGGGTACAGCCTAGCTTATAAATAAAGGAGAAAGCACACTGCCGCGCAGTCTCTAGCTATCCGAACGGCTATTCCCGCGTGCATACAGCCGGCCTTACGAAATCAGTGTTAATTTATACGGATACATTTTTTTGTGCATTAAAATGAAAATGAGGTAAATATGAGTTTTTTTGTTGTCGATTCGGCTAATGAGTTTTATGTCTTCATAATACGAAATGAGCATGCAATGATAACAATCGAGTGGATTCATCTTGATACACTGTGCTATCTGATTCTGTAAATCGGTATTTTAGAATCCCTATCTTGATTATAAACTGTTAATTTATTTCAAATATTTTGGTTAATCTAAGCCTATTTCCTTATTCGCTTAAGATTTAATTTAAAATCATAATAGTAGTGAGTAGTTAGTACGTATTTATTTATCTACTAAAATACTGAAATAAGACAACTAAGAACAATTAAATTAATTGATGTAAATAGAAGTTTAGACCTATAGAAAAATTTAGACCCCATTTTGCGTTTTTGGCACAGTTGACGTAGATATGGAGAAGAAGAAATCTCTTTATTAGGGGCGAATATTAAATTTTAGTTAGAAGGTCACATAATGTAGACGAGAAACTTGAAGGTATGTCAAAAGAAATAAGATTTAGTATTCAGTGTAGGTTTATTACGGGAGTAGAGTAGGTAAAATAATTGTTATAAGCGGTAATAGCGCAGAGGTCTCCCAGCTAGAAGTTTTGGGATTCAAATAAGTAATGATCTAAAAAATATTCTTAAAGGTGTGAGAACTCTACCAAGCCGCACTTTCGCAAAATATCTTAATTATGAGGGGAAACCCGTGCTCAGTTTTGGTCGACAGTTTGGCTCGACTTGATAATAATATAACACTCACAGTCACATCTTAATTTGCTGCAAAATATGAAATCAATCGCTTTCTCTGCCACAATAATAATATCATCATAACCTAATGCGCATGAGTTTCTATTAAATTACAACTCTGCACACATAACTATCATATCGATTATGATACAGTACTGTTGCCCGCGTCTTCGTCTAGGTACTTAGACAAATTTTTACATCATGGACTCTTTCAGTTACAAAGCTCAGATACTGGACGCAATTTAATCAACACTAAGTAGTTATTGCCCGTGATAGCTATAATAAGATGATAAGCAGTGATAGCTCAGTAGTTTTGACCTCTGCCTTTCATAAGGAGGGGGCGGGTTCGAATCCTGGGCACGCACCTCTGACTTTTCCGAGGTATGTGCGTTTTTAGGAAACTAAATATCACTTGCTTAACGGTGAAGGAAAACATCGTGAGGAAACCTGCATGCCTGAGAGTTCACAAAAATGTTCTCAAAGGTGTGTGATGCCCGCCAACCTGTACTTGGCCAGCGTGGTGGGCTACGGCCCTCTGTCTGAGAGGAGACCCGTGCCCAGCAGTGAGACATAAAAAGGGGTTGAGATGAGTTGTTAGCCGCAGCTCCGCCAGCGCCCTCGTGAATTGCGATTTTTCGCTAATCCTTTAGGAACAATTTTTCCGAGATAAAAAGTAGCCTATGTGTTAATCCGGGTTATACGCTATCTATGTTCTAAATTTCAGCCAAATCGGTTCATTAGTTGCGGCGTGAAAGAGTAATAAAGATCCATCCATCCATACTTACAAACTTTCGCGTTTATAATATTTTAGTTGGATACAAAGATTTATATCGCTGTAGGATATTAAATTTTAGTGTCAAAGCTCCTCCGAAATGGCTTTACCGATTTGTTTTTATAGGTATTTGACAGGTCTGAGAATAAGACTTAATAAAAACTATTTTTCATACCCCTAGATGATGAATAATTTATATCTGATGTGCCAAAAAAATCTTTAGGTGTGCAAATGGTGTTACGGTTACCAAATTAAGTATATCGAAAATTTCAAGTCAGCCAAGTTGGTCGAACTCAACCCTTCTCAAGTTCCGACCTAAATTATAATATACGATTACTTTTATGACTGTTAAATAAAAACCTTTTTTCGTTACCTAATGGAAATAAAAACTCATGATGACATTTACGCCTAAAAGCAATTTACCTGAATTCTATGCAAATTGGTTTTAGCTCCTAAAATTCTTCAAAATCCTATCTAAAATTGTCGAAGTTATTAATTTGTTTTTGGGTCTTGGAGCTCATTCATTGTACCTCTGTCATTCAAATAAATAAAATACCAGTCATTGACATTCGTCTTATCTTTGCCCGTTGCCAAATCGAGATTTTTGACCCCTTTTGGGACGTCAAATTTTTTTCACTTCACCATTTGTAATTTTTATCCGATTTATATTTATAAAAACTCTATTTGTCCTTCCCGTATCAGCTTAAGAAATTATGGACATAATATTAATTAGGGACTTTCCTTGAACTTTATTGAGATAAAAATGAAACCTACGCGCGCGTTGATGTCTTTTGTATGCAGGATTCTGGAATAGAAACCCCTTAGAAAACCGTGTGGCCATTATAAGCATAATATTATAATATTGCTTTTTCTTATTAATTTCTCTTAGTAATTGCGAATCTTTATGATGTCTAAAAGAATTAATTCTCACGAAAAAAAATATATAATAAAAATACTGTTTTAAGTTCATACATAGATAACGCTATTTATGTTTATACCTTAACATTTTTAAAATTACTTTAGCGTGAAATATAGTTTTTGTAATTATAATCCTTAAGATTTAATAATAAACTTAAAGAACATGGGCAGAAATGTACACAAATAAAGTTTAGCGTCTAGATGTAATATTTATTACAAGACGATTCTAATAAATAACAGAATTTTTTCAAGGTATCACCGGTTATTGTAAAGGACGGGTCAAAAAATAAAATATTTAAAGAAATTCAATTGATACTGATAGGTTCCGTTTCCACATTCCTGACTGCTAGTGTTGCCGGATACCAAACTTTTCCACTTTTATGCCCCATCTTTTTGACGATCGGTCCACTTTTATACGAGAACAACATGTATACTCAAGAAAAACCTATTTTCAAGTACAACGTTAATTCTTAGATCAGACTGTAGAATACAAGACAATAATAACTGTGTCAAAATTCAAATTCAAAATTCAAAAATTGTATTCTTTCACATAGGCCTAACTTACAGGCTCTTGCGAAACGTTAAGACTCTACCGCCTCGTTCGGAAAGTAGCACTGCACCAAGAAGAACGGGCAAGAAACTCGGCACTTGCTTTTTTTTAAAATAATAAATATAAATGTCGATTTCAATCGTTCTTTTTTTGCATTTTATTTTATTCGAATATATTTACATAAAAAGATTAAATTAGTTTAGGGGTTTCCATTGCGTTGGAGTAAAACTGAATATTATTTTTCCGTGTGAGCCAGTCTCACTTAAATAAACTGTTTGAATATTTGTGATTTTGTAATTCAATATTAATTTATTAACTCAATTAGATTTTTCTTTCAGTCAATTGGAGTTTTTTAATTCCGGCATCTCGCAACATTGTCCGACAGCTACATGATGGCTACATGGTCTCAACTGTCGACATTGACAAATTCTGGGACAAGTGACAAGTATTTATCAAAGAGTATATAGTGTATTGTCTATGCTCTCAGATGCTTCATGGCGGAGGTCGCAGTTGTTATAATACTCAGATACAATATTTTGAAAATAAATATTAATTTTTCTCCACTTTTTTGTAAGAAAAATCTTTTAGCATTGAGTTCAGGCTTGCAGGTCCAACCAAAAAAATATTTTTTCATTTATAGTTGCAATAGCGTAACGTGAGCGAAAGCGATGTATGGGCACCCACCATTGTTCTTTATCGCTTGTCTAAAAAATACTTTTTGTACTCAAATTAACATCTTGTTAACACAGACTATTATTAAATACCTAATTATGACCTTCCCACTTAATTTACACTATTATCCTGCTTAATTTATTCAAGAACAGGTATTAGTTGATAATTGTAAGAATCCTGTAATACATACTATTAAATTTTGTTGATATAATAGCTCTTTATGTAGGTGTAGCTATTACGTAGAATAAGATTGTTTTTTCCTTTTTCCTGTTTTGTATTTTCATTGTTTGTTTCCTGTTTTCTAAATCATCAATTATTATCTATATTTATATTTGTTTACGTGAACACTAAAGTTAAACAAAAAACTTATTGTTAAATTAAATAATTATTAACTAGTAGTCATAATAGTGATGAATCTATTAATTCATCAGTGTTTTATAACTTTACAATTTACAAAATAAAACCCACAAATGACTACAACTCAGGGTGCCTAGTAGGTACATCTACGCACCAATTCTATATTTTTATTGATTTACTAGTTGTTGGTTTATGCAACTTCATACACTTAGATCATAAGTTCCTGGATTATTATCAAAATTTATATTTTTATCCTGGCCTAAGAAGGTACCTTCCTACATATACTCTTAGGCCACACATAAACAATATTTATCAAATCAATAGTTCAAACGCCAATTTCAATAAAGTGTTTAACTAAACAGAGCTTAGCTTAATTTTTTTATTATTTTTTTTTTGCACTGCTCTCATTTCCAATTGCATTGACTTTACCAATTTTAATTTATTTTGCTTCTTTTTAAGCCGCTGGAATGAGGAATACATAGTTGCATTTAAAATTATAATCCATTTGACGTAACATTAAGAATTGGCTTGACAACTTTTTATCAAGGGCCAGCATAGGCACTTACTCGTATATCACCGGTATATATCTTATGGCTCGTTTACACAGTGCGTGCTGCTGCCTGGCCAGTAGACAGCTACTCGGTTTGTCTACTCGTACGCCAGTAGCTCGGCTCGCCTTTGCTGTCTACACCACACCTAGCTCAGTCCGAGTCGTGTCGCGATGTCGAGTGAACTTATTTTAATAAAAAAAACGGTGATACGCTCTATGACAACAATTTTATGAATTGGAAAATATCTATAACCATAGCCAATATAAGAAAAAGTATCATATCCCTATTTCGATAGTTTTTATCGAAACAATTCCATAGGTTTTCTTGTTCTCTGTAGAGTTTCATGAATGAAATATTATTGTCAGAAGACCATCTATCCGTACCCATTTCGAACTCGATTTAGTACATAGGCGTAGCACACAAAAAACACGGCTTCCACTCACAACTGTCCGGCTGGCACTGGCGAGCTACTGCCGAACGCGTCCAAACGATGCGAGCGACGCACGAGCCGCTGTCATGTGCGTGTTGCTGCCGGGCGAGCAGGCGAGTGAAAACAAAAAATGTTGAAGTAACTCGGATGCGAGCTACTGACCAACTCGCACGTACGAGTTACTCGTAAGTTACGTCCAAACAGTGCGAGTAACTGCAGTGCAGCTACTCGGAAGGCTTACTCGTACGCTAGCTCGCACTGTTTAAACCAGCCATAGGTTAAGTAGTCTTGCAATTCTAATCGCGCTGTAGTTGTTGCTGATTCTTGTTTCGCAACAGCCACCTGCGTGTGAGAACTTACCGACTGACAAACACCACATGACTGTAATCAGCTTTTGCGGTAACCTGTGGACTTGCTATGGTAAATGTATCTTTAAGTTGCGGCAAGTTAGATGGCTGGTTTAACGTATGAGACTTGTGTCAATACCCATGAAATAAAAAAATAAATTAAAAAAAGATGATTGAAATATCTCCCTACTTTATTGCATCGTAGTGGGCAGACAGATAACTAACAACACAGAAAGACACATAAAACTAGTAACTTTACCGCTATGAATTGAAATTGTTAAACTGAATTGTCTTTTAGTTGTGGATGCACGATATATATGAATAAATAATTATATATACTATTGTTTTAAAAATGTCTTACATTCCCAAAGTCCACTTAAACTAGGTCTAAACTCTAGATCTCCGGAGTAGAGATAAGTTAGTCCATGTCTCACACACTATTTTAATAGATCTGAACAACCACTTTAAGTTGCCGCTGGTATACTACAAGTTAAAGTACAATATATCATAACATTATTGTCAAGTTTTATAGCCACAAACATGAAAAATCAGTTCTTTATATAAAGAATTACTTAAATAAAACTTGGGAACAAACTGTTCGTATGAGTTCCACTTCCATCGCTTTAATTCACACCTAAGTATTTAACCTTTAAGTAATTTTATTATTTAAGACTAGCATTACTTTTGAGATATTTACGACTTAAGAATAATATGGTATTTTGCCTGTTGACCTTTTGACATGTTTAAAATAAACCTCGTGCATATACGACGTTCTTGTGGCACTTTGACCAATCTACCTATAAAGAATATCAGTCTATGGATGTTTAATATAAAATACGGATAAGTACTAAAAAATTTTATTGAATAGGTATACCTTTTGCAGTAAGCATTATGGATAAGTTAATCAAGTAAATGTAATTTTCTCTTCTTTGAGATAAAAAAACGTTAAATTTGAATAAAATATGACATTACAATCTAGCCCAAAAGTTAACGATAGCTTATAATTAAGTATTAAGTATGGGTTATATTATATCGATAGCTTTTATTATAGCTTATATTATGGGTACTCGATAACTGATAAATAAACGTAATAATTAATACACAGAAAAACACCGAGAAACTGGAAAAAATTCACGCTTATCATATAGACATTTTCCACATGTGGGAATTGTGCCCTCGACCTCCAACGCACCATCTACGTTCAATTACAGAAAACATTTTAAAATAATCTTCTCACCATCAAAAGCATGGCAAAAATCTATTTGATAGCTATTTATAGATCGAAAAATTAATCGATCTTTAAATTACTTAAAGTGACGTTAAATAGGCAATTAAAGTTTAAACGAACAAATTCGATCAGATCAACGTATTTGTGGTAACAAGAACAACACAATTTAGAATAGGTACGCTTTCACGAATTCTCGCTTCATCGGGAAGGAAATCGTTCCAAGTCTATTATTAACCACGTCTCGAATGCAATTATAACGTTGGTGGGTAATTATAATACACTTAAGACACTAGTGCGGTAATGAAAACGCTGTATGCATACGCAAGTAGACGGCAGTGTTACGGATCGCGTGAAGGAACAAATTAAAACGGATGAACGGATTAATTATTAAATAATTACATTGTAATATGACGAGGCACACGTAATGAAATAATAGCCTTTGGAACGAATAAACAACCGATAAATTATCCAAACGAGGGAAGAAGCAGCCATTTTGTCATGCGGATTTCATGAATATTTTATTTATGTTTATGGGTACTTAATTTATTTTTTCAGAAGTTCCTAATTTGTAGCGTCTTCCTTGTATTTTTGTCCTCAGCTTGAACGAAGTAAGTACTACTGTATATATTTTTTGTTAGTTATCAACTATTTTTCCTTTAATCATGATACTAAATCGTTCCATTATCACTGTTTGTAGGGCTACCTATGAAAGATTTTAGTCGTTCAGTTTTAGCTTTATGGCAATTGGTATTTAGCTGCCACAAACAGCCTGAAGTTTGAAAATTGAAATAACAGACAAAGAGCAGCAGTCATTACCAAGCTATCACTGTTCCTTGTCTTCAGTTAGGCTATTTTTAGGGTTCCATACCAATTTGGTAAAAATGGAACCCTTATGGTGAGACTTTCTCCGTCCGTCCGTCCGTCCGTCCGTCCGTCCGTCCGTCTGTCACACTCGATTATTTCAGTAACTATCAAAGCTATCGACTTGAAATTTGGAATAGTTATAGGTAATAGTGACGCGACGTCATAACAATCTTAAAATTTTGAAAATTATTTTTATTTTTATTTAAAAAGGGGGGAAAACCGGGGCTTCGATTTTTCAAAATGAGATAACGATATTGAGTGGGGTATCATATGAAAGGGCGTTACTTGTGTAGTCTAAAACCGATTTTTATTTATTTTTATGTCCGATAGTTTTTGATTTATTGAGCAAACTGTCGAAAAAAATACCGCCCCCCCCCCCTTATCTCCGAAGTTTACCAATCGAAAAATCTGAAATAATTATGATCATTAGAAGTTAATGTATATTTTACAGGAAAAATAAAATCAACTTACTGACTAATATACTTTTTTTGATAATAACAATAGTCCACCAAAAACAAAGTTACGTTTGCGGTTTGCCAACAAAAGTACCTACATGTAAATTATACTCGTAAATTCATGAATAAAAGTGATTCTTTCAATGTTTTACTTCTTTTATGGTATGGAACCCTCGGTGCGCGAGTCCGACTCGCACTTGGCCGGTTTTTTTAAACTGCTCTCGAAGTGTCATCTAATATTAGCTGTTTCCTATATTATGGCGAGGATTATTATAAGTAGGTAATTTACGTAAGATCCTGTTTAAGTATTATCACATATCTAAATATATAGTTTGAAAATCGTATCTTATTACGTTGGACTTACTTATTTGGACTGTAATTAATATCAGATGTGTTCGCAAAAAAAAGTCATCGCATAACAGCAGTGGGTTTGGCAAAAAGTCGCGTTTGTAATAAATATTGATGTCAACTTTGTCTGTTTTCAAATCGTAATACGCAAAATATGGCCGTGAGATTCTGGTAAATATAATCGAAGAGCAATCATATAAATTACTTATTTACAATTATTGCTTCAATAAGGGATATTAAGCAACTTATTTCCTCCTATTAATATTTGTGTGAATATTCTTTTTCGTCTTTAAAGTGGTTATTATTTAAGAGTTCCTCAATTTGATTGTAACCTTAAAAGCTTCTTAATGATCCATTGAATATTAATTGATGACATGTTTTAAGAATATTTACCTGGAAATTGATTGACTGAAGTGACTGATTCACTGATCTTTCAGCGCACAGCCCAATCAACTGGACGTACCTATAGAAAGATAGAAACATAGAATATAACATGTTTAATGAAAATTATTCTTATTAATATCAAACTGTCGCAATTTTTTTTTCAAAGTGTTTTCCGGGTTTTGACAGAGGTTGCCTTCAAGCACCTTGGATCTCCAGCATCGATTACCCCTACCTCCTCTACTACCCTTTTGCTTAACTAGTTTTATCTATTTACAGATCTCAGTTTGAAAATATATCATTAATTTATAAAAACCGATTTTACTAGATGCAATAGATAGATAGTCTATTTAGGAGGTAAGATGGTTTTTATCATATTAATTTGTATGTTTTGCCCTTTTCATTAAGTTTTCTTTAAATTTTATATGATACAGTAGGCACCGATAAATAAGTTTAGCATTGAAAGCAATTATTTTTAAGGCACCATCAATGTTTTTTAAAGAAATAAGTTTTACAGCCACGTGTGAATTAAATTATTCAATCGTGGTTTGATCTTGAGGGTCGTTGCCCAATAGTGAGTAAGTACACACTTACATACTCGTTTTAAGCGAGTGTGTGTCACATCGCTTATTCATTACGTCAACGAGCAATCTCATTAATCTTGTTAACATATTAACCTACCTTATTTTAATCGGTAGGTGTACATGCAATGATGTGATTGTATAAGAGATCACTTGAAATTCAAACCATGACAAATTTTTGCTTTTTCAATGGGTGTCTTTTCTTCGCTTTTTGTAAAACTATGTGGAAGTGCATTGCTGAAATGTCGTGACTACGAAATGCTACTTTTCGAAGTCACGACAAAAAAGCCCCATTAACTGAGACAATAACTCTTTTTATATTCTTATGCCATAACCTAAATGCTTTTGTATAATACTAGATAATGCTGATTGCCAAATGCAAGCGAAAAAACGGGTTCAGCGATAGTAGCGTTTAGATTTTTGCAAAAGTTACAATTTTCAAGCGGAAATTTCGAAAAATGTCTGATAGGAGAGTCAAGCATTACGAAATATATGCGAATCCAACGAAATTTGGTTTCTTAAAAGCAGAATTAGGTATTTTAAACTTGATTTGGAAAAAAATAGAATTCTCAGATAAACTCGCGACTAACTTATAACCATCCGTTGCTGACACTGTGTCAGTGATATGAATTATTTAGGGGAAACCTTAACTTTATAGGTCTAATATAGACAAAATATTTTTAGGTTACACACAGACCACAGCATAGGAGTTTTTCCAGTGTCAACATGCTTCCTGTAAATTATACCATCATACCTACCATAGATCCGCAAGACACCAAGAGAAGTGGCATCCTTTTGTGGTTTATGTCCGAATGGAATAGTTTCTTCCACGTTTCTAAAATAAACCGCCAAGGTGCGGAATGTTCCAGCTTCCATGTTCCCAGCCAAGCCAGTCTGGGTTCCTTTTATTCACTCTTCTCTTGTAGAGCTCCACCCTAGATCTCACCATTGGTTGTCATTTATCATCTACCTATTAGATTAAGACAATTGAAATGTAGGTGCCCTGGACAGGGCGGACGGCGCTAAAAAATGTCGCTAGTTTATCGGTGCCAAAAATGCTTGTTTAACCAACATAAAGGCCACGCTGTAGTTCGCTCAGCAGCCACATACTTATCGAATGTTGACAGATGGTGCTACTATTTGCTTGTAAAGTTTTCGTAAATCGTTCTGATGCCCATACGGCATACCCCATAGTTTCTTATCGGTGATTAAGAATTGTACAAGCTGCAGCTTGTCATCAGTTTTGAAAGGTTGAATCTGTGAGGTCTGGACTCATCGGGCCTTTGGTAAGTGAGCCGATAGACAGCGACAAGATCTCATTACCGTTTATGTCGTAACTCATTGGCAATTGACACACGCGTGACATACCACGGGACAATGAGCTGCTTTGTCTTGTGATCGGGACCAGTCCAACTGGATGGAATCGATGTCAATGTTTGTTATAGGCATGCACGAGTCTGATGTCTTTATACGACCTTGGCAAAGTAGACCGTTCTTGCTTAATTTAGGCACTTACCTATAAAAATAATTTTTTATTGATATATGCACTAAATAAATACTTTAGGACCGTTTGTTTTATAGTATAAAACTTGCTTATTTTTAATTGGTTGCGAGTTAAAACTCGGGGAAATCTAATCGATTGTCGTCAGCTAGCATATTGAAACAAGGTTGTTATAAAAATAAATGAGAGGAGTTAAAATGATATTGCTGATAAGTTCTAACTTAGATTTGGACGCATTCTGGGAAATGCTCAATTCAAGATTGCAAGAACCTTGACTCAGTACATATTTTTTTAATTTTATTCATAGTCTTATTAAAGCTATAGTACCTATTTGCATATACTTTAGTTATTGTTATGTATCTGTCGCAATAAAAGGTACTTAATTCACTGACGCATATTTTACCTACGGTAGGTACAATATACGTCGGTGTACTTATTCTTTATGTTAAAAAACATGTCTAGCCAAAGTACAGTACCTACTTGTACAGTACCTAGTAGTATCTCTCAAATTACGAGTAAAATATTGCAATCTTAATTTTTTTTCCCTGTAGTTACAAATTACAGATTGTCCAATGCAATGCTTTAATTTCGCCTTATCGAAATTAACATTTAATCTTCAAAGGTTATCGCTTTAACCACAAAAGTTCAAATCCATTAGTTTACCTCGTTAAACAAGGCAACTTTTTTAAATATTTTAACTACAGAATCAACAGCACAAAATAACCCCATTGAAGGGTACATAAGGGATCAGAGCCCATTGTTGAGAAATAAATGACACGAATAGAACCGGACGCGCCAACTATAACAGGAAAGTCGTCAAAATGGCTGATGGCTAATTTATTTAAAAAATATCGTGTCATAATGATAAACAAGCGCTGAGTCAGCGCTTTACCGTGGCTAGCTACTGGCGCGCTGGCTCGTTCAAGCTACTTGTTCAAGCGCCGCGTGCTGATGAGACGCTATCTTGATTTCACTTTCCACGCTTACGCAACCCGACGTTACGGTGCACTGTGCAAAACTGCCATCGTAGAGTAACCGTATGATCGCAGCGGGAATTTGCGAGTGTTTTGGGAATCAATTTGTTTTTTATTCAATTAATTAAAAATCATTAATTCATTCACTTTCCCATTATTGTAGACCCGTGGACCTAGACAGCTGAATGTAACGCAAATCATTCCTTCATGATGTAGACAAAGAATAAGGACGGATGTTTTGATGTTCCCCTGAACGTCATCTAGGCTGGGTCAGCTAGTAAACAATAAGACCGATGACCAACTTATACTTATTAGGTAGGTATACTGTTAGTTCTACTTTCGTATAATGGTGCCGAGAATAACTAAGTAGTTATCACCATTATAGAGATATTGAATTATGACTCTTCATAAGTGCCTATAAGCTAGACAAGAGTAGGTTAATTATTTTTATTTATTTGCGCAAACAATAAGGCAGCCGTTTTTAACTGCAATCATAAACCGAATTCTGTCAATTTGGGAAATTATGTCACCTGAAGTACGCTAAGGTCAAATATTATACAACTTGGCGGAAAATTATTTCATCTGAATGTAATCTGTTACGGTAGAAGTTCAAAATTTCTTTAATAATAATCTTTCGTTTCAAATACTGTCTCTTGGTTATTTTTAATTTTTCTGGTGTAACTTGTTAGTTTTAAAAATCGTATTTACCCTAGTAACCTAATTTAGATTTGTTAAAACTCTGAATGCTACAGACTACAGGTGACTCATTTGTTGACCTTCTTTTGTAATAATTTTCATTTATTTTAAACTACATACTTAATGTTTATAATGCTACTTGATCTATAATATTTTATCTGCAGTTGTTGGTGACTCATTTGTATATCTACTATATAAAAATAAGTCGGGTTTTCCTTCCTGACGCTATAACTCCAGAACGCACGAACCGATTTCCACGGTTTTGCATTCGTTGGAAAGGTCTCGGGCTCCGTGAGGTTTATAGCAAAGCAAATTCAGGAAAATTTTCAACAGAAAAGCGGGAAAATCTTTTTAGCGGGAAAGCCATCTGGTGGCGAAACGGAGTTCGCCGGGTTTGCTAGTCATTTTGTATTTTGTTTCCGTGGTGGCAAGTTTCATCATAATTATTGTACTCGTAACACTTTGGGCTTGTAATATACATTAAGTATATTATATTTTTACTGTCAAAGAAGTTAATTTTTGCTTATTCGTCGTTGATTATGATTTTTAAAAACGAACTAAAAACGAAAATATGTGGGATTTAATTTAGTTTTCGATGTTGCGATCTTTAGGGATAGTGACGGACGGATATGACCATTCGCTCAAGTACCAATCTGGACAATGGAGGTTGTTTTTCTATTGCAATCAATGATCTAATTGCCACCGACACAGTTGACTTCAAAAATTATCTTCACGTCTAAGGCTTGCTTGACTTGACTTAAACCTTTAAGAGATAGGAAATTTGAAAACACAAACGCTTGCGTTTCAGCAAGCTTTGTGTTAATAATACTCTTCAAATTTTTTCTTAAGTAACTTTTCTCACAATCAGCAGAAACAGCGTCACCTTCGTCATAGCGCCGAAATGCATTTTGCATGGCAAGGGTCATCATGCGATCGAAAGTAGTTTTCATCAATTTTATTTGTGTCTCTAGTCCAAAATATTTCGCGACACTCCATCATCGTCAAGTGAAACAACACGAGGTCAGATCTCCGGTTTAATTAACGTTTGTGCAATCCTCCGAAACGAATGCTGTTTGCTTTTTGCCGAACACAGCTATTTATAATCTAGCTATTTGTTGTAAAGCTTTTTATTCAACATCTGTGGCGCTCTACATAACTCGTTTTGTTAATATTTTATTTACACAATGAATTTTGTAAATCATATTTGGGTATTGTGTTCGTCAAAGGCATAACTAAATAATGTTAAGAAATAAGATCAAATAAATTGCAATATCTATGAGTGATTCTCAGAATTTTGCATTCTCTTTGAATGTTGTATGTTTTCATAATTCAAAACGATGTGTCGATATTGTCTCATTTCATTAATTTACCTACAAAACATATTCGTTGACTTAAATGAACGCTGACGAAAAATCTCAAAATAGAAAGCATTTAAGAAAGTTTTGAAGCGTTACTTTTGATTTTCTTAAATGACATCACCACCCAAACAAAGAGTGCGTCGAAATGTTCCTTCATCACTTCACCACTGAATGATATTTCATAAATTGCAGTTTCATTTTCGAAATAATTTTCATGAGGTTTGGTTTCCACAGAAACTAAAATACAATCTGCAATTTGCGTTAGAAGATTCAAGGAAATTGCTGCAACACAAAACGCGTATCAGGAAATGAATCTTTGAAACTTGTTTTAGATAGCCGAACAGTTTACATGAATTTAATCTCATGAAGGGTTACTTAACAAATTCGAGTTATATACTAGAAGAATGTTATTCAATACCTTAAATTGTTAGCACTCGAGTTTACATACTGGTAGGTACATATCTAGGCCCTGTAGCTACGAGTATGTTGCAACAATGCATAATGTAATTGGTATGCCCGTGATTCAGAAGTTATTATCTGCTGAATATGTTCAGCTTCAACTATTTAGGACAAATAGCCGCAAGTTGACGATTAAATAATATTGTGGATAGCGTATAGATACTTATATGTATATACAGCCGTGCTATTCTGCAAAACAGCGACGAGCGTACATCTCTGCATCTATGAATTTGTCAGTTGTAATAGAGTACAATTTTGCATGCCATTTTCGGGTTGGCAGCTGTCTGGCAGCTATTTCATTTTGTGGAATAGCACAGCTGTTTCCCGCGAATTCATGCAACTACCTACATAATTTTTCCCGAAACCTTTTGTTTTGTACGACATTACCTTTCCATCAAAAGCTTGTATTTCTAAGTGTTGAAGTGTTCCTGAAAGTTGTAGACGTTGTAGTCAAATAAAATCAATTAAACGAACGAGCAAGTAAGCTTCATAATTCCATGAGTTTCATAATTCTATAGCATATCGAGGAAGTAGTTAAAAGTCAAATTCAGCGCTAGGTATATCCGGTAGATTAAACATTTCCATAAAAACACCATCAATTGAATCTCAAAGTAGGTAAAGAGGCGCAATCTTCACCATTGTTGGATCACTACGTCACGGATGAAATCACCTAATTCCGATTTTTGCAATCACATGGACCACGAACTTCTGTAGATAGAGCTATTCTTCAACTTCGTTTTTGTGGCTCGACAACTGAATCCCTCGTGTATAGCTCCTAAATTGCGAATGGGAATTTATAAATCTCTACGTTTACCATAGGTACCTGTATTTTATTGAAAAACTAAACGAAGTACGTGTTTTTACACGACTGCCAAAAAAAGTTGTAATGTTTTTAAGGTTCATATATGTATGTATGTGAGTTTTTTTATTCCACCATAACTTCTGAACGGCTGAACAGATTTGGACATATGGAGTATCGTTAGAATCCTTACAGTATGCCGAGTAACATAGGCTATATTTTTTTTTAAGTTGTTTTGCCACAGGGTAGTCGTGTTTTTTAATTTTTAAATTATTTACTTGTTTAACTAAAAATATCTGATAATATTATTATGTAAGGTCTTTATGTATCTGGTTACCTATCCAACTTAATTCACATGAGTGAACGTCGATATTAAATTCGAGGTGCAGGTGAATGTAGCGAATAGCCCTGTCGATGCCGGTAGCAATTAGTAGCTGTATCTACTTACTAAAGCTAAATATACGCAAGATTATTTCACGACCCAGTGAATTTATCAGAGAAAGCTATGTAAACAGTGGAACTTGTGGAACTTTGGAGTGTTTTACCTACTTGTATTTTCAGATTATTATTGTTGCTAGTTTCTCAATCGATATCACAATAGTTACGAGGAGATACCCGTTACCTACCTATTGGTTATATTAATCGGTGCTATTGGCCCTTGCGCCTTGAAAAGTTAAACATTGGAGCTATTGTAGTCTTGTTAGTTGTTGTTACATTGTTTCTGTGACGAATTTCTTCAAATAAATACCGTACTCATTTTTTTTAAATTACTAGAGGTCGACTCCTTTATGTTTACAGTCAATATTTTTTACTGAAACCTAAAATTATTAGATACTAGCTGTTGCCCGCGCCTCCGCCCGCGTGCAGTTTTTTTTTACAAAAATGTTGCCCGTGGAATTTCTTAATTTTTCCCAAGATAAATGAGTGGTCCCTGGGTTCGATGGACCCGTAAAGGAGTCTTCTTCCAATCTCTCCTGTCAACGTGCTATCTTCTTTCACACAATTTACCTATATCTTCTTTGGTCTTCCTCTACTTATACACTCTGTCGAAATCGCTTATGTTACTCAATTCGCATGGAGTAAGACAGAGTGGGGCGTGTCATCGTGGATTGTAATATCTATTCTAACCAAACTTATCTTATTCTGGGATGATAACAACGCCCAGATATTGTAATTAAGCATTCTGATGCGCTGCTGTGTACGTAGCAACCCGTTCCTGCTACGTACGGGTTATCTTGTATAATTATACCTAGTTGCACGATCAAAAGGACGATTTAAACTGTCGATATTTAGACCCCGTTTTGATTGTGCTACGTAGATAAGTAGCTATAGGTTTTTTTAAACATCCCACGGGTGCTCTCAAATTTTTCAGGATGAAAAGTATCTTAAATGTTGACCGGGCATATATATAAAGTAGGATCATAAAATTTCATTTAAATCCGTTACTTGAAAGACGCCTGCTTACTGTTTTTGTAATGTTTTCTTTCCCGCGGGAACTCGATTGGATTAATAAGTTTTAGTATATATATATATACTAGCTGACCTGGCAAACGTTGTTTTGCCCTTAGGGGTAATAAAAAATAGATAAATTGAGATTAAAACTATCCTATCTCTCAAGTTGGATCGAACTGCACATGGTGTGCGAATTTTATTATAATCGGTTAAGTGGTTTAGGAGTCCATTGAGGACAAACATTGTGACACGAGATTTATATATATTAAGATATATTGTTAAAGAGGCAACATAAGGTATCAGCATGACAAATTTTACTAAATTAAGTTCATTAGTTGTTGTTTACAAAGCTGTTAAATTAATTGCAGTTTTTTAACTATCCCACGGGAAATCTTTATTTTACAGGGATGAAAAGTACCCTATATGTTGACCAGGGACATAAGCTACCACCACACAAAATTTCATTGGAATCGGTCCAGCCGTTCCAAAGATTAGCCCGTACAAACAGACAGACAAACAGATAAACAGACAAACAGAGAAACAAAAAATTTGAAAAAAATTTAAATTAGTTCTATTTCACTTCTTACATCCCCCTGACTCCGTTTTTAGCATTTTTTTTATTTGTACAGAAATTCGACCTCTACAGATTTATTATATGTATTGATTGATTGATTGATTGATTGATTGATTGATTGATGATGATTGATATTAAGTCTATTTACTTTTCTTTATGCCGGGTTTACAAGAAATCAGTCCGAGTATCGAGTTTGATGTGAGGAGGTACAGAATACAGATGTGAGACTCACAAATAGTGGATTGTCGGATTATTTTCCTTAGCTGGACAGTCAAGCGAATATTTTTATAGAAAGCGTAAGTCTACAATATATCATATTATATTATTAGCTTACACACTGCGCATAACCAAATGTTTGAATATGGCGGGCAGACTATAAGGGAACACTTACATTGAAGATCGTCTTTTAAGAGGATCGTCTAGCTGTAAGTTTTCATACAAAAAGCGAACACGTTTCCCTACCCGTAAATGTAATTCGATTTTCATAATTTGGTGAAATGTTGCATATACAATAAAGAACTACGCTTGTATCTTTCAGTTTTGGGAAATATTGCTTATTTCACAAGTTATAAGCATCTAAATATCCGTATTTTGACCTAAAAACTTGAAATGAGAATTTAGATTTTTTAATTTAACTATACGAAAATACTAAAAAAAGTTAAACCTACGAGCTTAGACTGAGGTGTACTGAATGTAATGAGACTAAAATTGTCCAATTCGGTTAAAGTTTAGGGAGGTAAAAACGTTATCACCCCAAACAATATTCTCTGGAAAGTACTCGTGTCGCGCCTCGTCACTAGACGATAGTTTTAAGTAAAGCTTAAAAAGTAAAGCTAATTTAGGGCAGATGAAAGCGCTAATGAAACAACTCCATTTAAGGCGAACTCAACAGGGCTGCCCGCGAAATTTAAAATTTTCGTGGTTTTTTGCAATTTGTACGCTAATTACACATAATAGGCTTATGGCAGTCATTTTGCGAGAATGGCAGGTACTTCTTTACATGTTTATATCAAAATTTTTGCATAAAAATGTCTAACCTAGGAAATTAGTCCGAGTAAAGAGTTTTAAGTGAGCAACTCGCAAATCTCGGATTAATTTCTTTAACTCGACACTTTCAAGCAGGGATTTTTATATAAATACGTGAAGATGGTCTTGGGATTATCGCAATTTGACTGTCATAAGCCTATTACGTCTTTTCAGCTTAAAAATTGTGAAAAACCACAAAAATTTTGAATTTCGCGGGCACACCTGTGGTGTGCTCCTTAACAAAACAGCGTGTCAAAACAAAGTGCTGCGTAAATTATACGCAGCCGATTGCATAACGATCGCGCGTCACAACTCACAACCGGCTTCCTTGGAGATGCCGTTCAACAATTTCAAGTAGTCCAAGAGCACTCAGCATCCCGGTCAATCATAGATTAAAGGCGATGGGTACCATCCGGGCGAGAAAATTCAAATTTTATTTAATTTTTCGCTCATAGTGGGCTAATTATACATCGAAGGCTAATGGCAATGAGTTTTGCGGGCACAACATTTATGCATCTACATGTTTTTAATAAAAACTCTGCTCAACAATACTCATTTACTCCATATTGGTTCCCGATAGCTCGAAATCTGGGAAACTGCAAAAAATTATCTTTCGGGAACCAATATGAGATGAGTGGGAACTTTCGAGCAAAGTTTCTATTAAAAACACGTAGATGCATAAAAAATAGGCCCGCAAAATGCATTGCCATAAATCTACAATGTGTCACCAAAACAAAACCAAATAAAATTTGAATTTCGCGGGCTGGTAGGGCCGCAGCACCTTAACTAGGATAATACTGCTATCTATGTGGTCAATACTTTATTTTAGAAAATACTAGATGACCCGACAAACATGGTCTTCAGATTTTGTGATGTAGGAATTGTTTCCATGTTATGATATTTTAACACATTTTTTTAAACTATATTATTTAGTAATGGTACAAATATTAGTTGCCAGTACATAACAGTTATTAGTTATTACACTACCACGCCAAACGCTTGCTCTAATTCCACATATTTTAAAACAAATAGTAAGACACGCAAGCATGACTTGATTTTTATATAGTCATAGATATAATAATCTCGGGGGTTTTTAGTCAGTACAAGTTAGTACTTGACTGCAATCTCATTTAAATAAAAATATAAAAAGTAAGTAAGTGAAAAATGTAGCCGAGAAAAGGTCTTGGTTCTAACTTGGGAGGGGTAACATAACGGTTGCTACACAGCGTCGTATTGGAACGTTAAATCGTTTGGTAGAATAGACACATACACAGGACCAGGCAGCGCGAAAAATTGCGTCAGTTTACTGGTGTCAAAAACATTTGTTTTGACACCAACGGCCTCAGTAGTAAGCCGACCGCAGTATTGTTTATAGACCGCGGTCCACGCCAATGATCACTATACATGGAGATACCTTATGTCCATGTCACTATATTTGTAATTTAGACCATCCGCCATATTGAGTTTCCGCCATATTTTCCGGGAAATTCAACAGATGGCGCTACTTTTTTAGAAGCGTATTTCGTCATTGTTTTTACGAGATGAATATTATCAACGGAAAGTGATGACAAAATTCACCACCACCTCTCAAATTATATGATTCCACAAAACAATTTCCTGAGCTTACAGACTGATTACGTAATTTTAATATCACCATAAATAAAAACAAGTCTGCGTACACCTCGTCTGCCCGCAGGCTGAGTTGCATTGAATTTTGAAACGTGGTGTAACTTACTTTCTTCAGACCTAATTACGACGTAAGGTTTAAATAGGGAGGTAAATACCATTCGACCACACCCGTGTTACACCAGTTCAGCTTGTCCACTTTTTACACATGTATCACTTTGAACTAACCTACATTACATTTACTGTCTATTGAGTCAATTGAGTGTTACCGTTTACTCTATAAATGCAGATCACGACGTAATCTGGATTCAAGATAATATTTTATGTTAAAAAAACCTTAACTACTTGTTAGCAACTATTATCTGCCGTGCTATTCTGCAAAGCAGCGACGAGCGTACATCTATGCATCTATGAATTTGTCAGTTGTAATAGAGTACAATTTTGCATGTCATCTTCGGCTTGGCAGCTGTCTGGCAGCTGTTTCAGAGATGGACATTTTGTAGAATAGCACTGTTACTCATTGAAAAAAATCTTAAAAGAAATATTTATATTGAGTAGGTACCTAATTAATTACCGAATCTATAGATATTAATTAGATATAATGGTTAAAAGGTTTACGATTAATGTAGTATACCTACAATAGCAGAAATCAATACCAATTTATAAAGTAACATTGATTAGGTATAATGACTAAAAACTCAAAAATTAAATGACAGATTAATTAATGTCGAGGCTTTTTCCGTGAATAATTAAAAATAATGATATTTTTTAATTTTTTCTTAAAATAAAAAGGTCATGATTGATTAGTATGTAATAGTTACATTGTACCTATCTATAGTTTTAAGTTATTTCTTGCAAAGTTAATTCATTAAAATTCTTCATATTTTAAAGGCGAGGAAGTTACTCAAAGGCGAGGATTTTGCCCTATAAAAGACATCAACGCGCATCGAGCACGCATTCTTCTATCACTTGGTTGAATTAATTATACAATAGCATATTTATTTTATATTAAGTTGTTTGCGTATTATAATATAAACTAACTATCATAACATTCTACCGCAAAGAGATCGAGCTTTAAACTACGAATATAGATTAGGCACCTACGTAATTTAAAATCTGCAGCTACTTTTTTCCTTGGAATTTTGTCAAACCATAGGTACGAAATGTTGCGTTACTCTGTCCCTTTTAACGACGTGCAGCAGCTGTAGCCATATTATGATCCGTATCTTTGATTTCTAAAATTGCTGCGCTTTCAAACAATATTAAAAATATATTAAATAGGAATGACATATCCAATTGCAATTTGCAAATCAGATCACATGACCTCCGCGCATACAACTGTGATTTTAATTGATTTTTTTGATTTTTTTTTACGCTATATAAGTTAGTACTTGACTGCGATCTCACCTGATGGTAAGTGATGATGCAGCCGAAGATGTTAACGTACTAACTTGGAAGGGGTAAGTTATTTCACCCCAACGGTTTCTACACAGCATCGTACCGGAACGCTAAATCGCTTGGCGGTACGTCTTTGCAGGTAGGGTGGTAACTAGCCACGGCCAAAGCCTCCCACCAGACCAGACCTAAGCCAATTTAGAAATTATAAAATTCCAAAGCGGCCCGTGGCGGGAATCGAACCCACGACCTCCCACTCGAATCCGAGCGTGCGTCCCCTGCACCACGGAGGTCGTCAAAAATGTCGTTTGAAAATGTTTAAGGGGCTTATCTCTGGACAATCACGTGTGATATTGGTTATCTTAGTACCTATAACTAGGTCGTTAAACAAATAAAGTACAGCAAGCGACATTGTTTCGTTTCACAAGTTTCAAAGGATGATCTCGATTGTTCCAGGTGGAGTCTGTTCATAGCGCTGCTGCTGCTGGGAGCGGCGATGGCAGAAGAACAGGAAGACGATACTGACGCGGGAGTGGAGGAAGAGGACGAAGATGATGAACTGGCGTTAGACCGAGAGGTAAACATAGTTTTACAGCATACAACGGCCAGACAAGCGATACGTATATAATCTGCGATCTAAGATCTTTATAGAGACCTATAGCTCATTCCAAAACTAAATGGAACGAGATTTAAACAATGTATGGGATTGATATGTCCGACCGATCAACAAAATGATAATGTGACTTATCGAAGACAACTGCTATTCTAAAGCTTAACCTGCTGTCCTTATATGATATGATAGTTCATGTCAAATGCAGCAGGTGTCTTTTTGTTGCCTAACACTGAGCTCGTCGTGCTTAGACAAATAGTTCTTCAAATAGTTCAAATATTCGTATGGTAAACGGCAAATAAGTTGACCCGAAATGAATTGCGCAGGCACTCTATATCTCCTGCCCCTCGTGGCGACCTCATCGATACCCGAAAATGCGTGCTACGCAGGGTTCAGCATATACGCTGCCTACTATACTTACCTACTTCAGAAATAATAACAGCTACAAAAAACTCTTGGATTTTTTAAATTAGAACCACCTGTTTGTTTAAATTAGAAAGGATTTGATGTAAAGATATTAATAGATACCTACCACAATCCACACTACATTTGATACCCATAATGGTTATGTAGAGTAGGTATCACTTTCAGTTTCGTTGTTTAAAATGGAAGGTGCGCCGTCGAACCACTTTTACTTTCGTTCCTATATTATGTATCAATGTAGCGTGTTTTTTTATTTATTTTGCACACATTCAATATCTTAAAGATATAAAAAGAATAAGAACGGTGAGAGAAATCAAACCACGTTCGCGAATTGTCAAATCTGTTTGCTCTTTCAGCAGGGCAAGCATAACCTTGCACTTTAGCTTGATAGATAAACTTCTTATTGCACACCACAGAATAAAAATATAAAAAGAAAGAAATAAATTAAATGCAAACAAACTTAGGAGTAGGTACAATTTGGCGTCCTTATCGCTACATAGCGATTATGTATGAATTTTTGAATATTGTATGATTTTGGATATCAAAGCCGTGAAACGCACTGCATCTGAATTGAGCAGGTGTATCACTTAACGTCAGATGAACCTCTCGTTCATCTCATCATTATGTTGCATATGTATAAAAAAAAACATAATTAATTATCATATATTAGCAAAGATGCTTCGTACAACTTGAATAATCATGATTCACGGTGAGAGAAATCAAACCACGTTTGCGAATTGTCAATTGTCAAATCTGTTTGCACTTCCAGCAGAGCAAGCATAATCTAATAGCACTTAAGCTTGATAAAAATTTATCATGTATGTATTAGTTCATGTATGTATGTATTTATGTATGTGATGTTTCATCATTCCACCATAACTTCTGAACGGCTGAACAGATTTGGACGTATGGGGTATCGTTAGATTTCTTACATCCTTCCCAGTAACATAGGCTATATTTTTTTTGGAATAAGTCGTTTTACCACAGAGCAGTCGTTTATTTTAATTTTTAAATTATTTTTAGATAGAGGTTGTAAAAAATGCATTAAACTGTTTCACTCAGAGACAGGTTAATGCATTTTTACAACCATTTATGACTTTCTTGGGTTTATGAATTTATAGATTAGGAAACTTTTTAACTTATTTTATGGATGATTGAGTCATAATAGCATCTTAATAAAAATATAAAGTTTCATTAATACGTAGTTGAAAGATCAAAAGGACGATTTTAACTGTCGATATTTCAATCCACGAGTGGTCGTAAATCAAATCGTAATTCACTGTCGACGATATTGTGATTTTTATTCTGAAACCACGAAATATGTCAAAAATTATTAAACCATGTGAAAGTTGTACTGGTGGTAGAACTCTTCTTTCAAGACAGTGAAAGTCGAAAGTGGCGAGTCAAGTTTGTTTTATTACTCTACTAACAATATTCCCCAGCCCAACATAATATAAGAGTCTTTTAAAAATCTTTGCTTCATCTCAATACAATCCAAAAGTTGATAATGGACAATGGCTATATATTTCCTTACGTATAAAAAGACCTTAGATGACAGTCAGTCGGTTAGGATCGATAAGACCTATGATCATGTCTCATCTAAAAATTTCCATAACGTCGGGACGCGTCGGGGAAAATTTTCCACAATCTTTCATGTCTGTCTTAACAGTTTTATGCACACCCTGAGCCGATTGAATATAATTATTATTTAAAAAGATTCGGTAGTTCGCTTTTATAAATGGAACCTTTTCTTAATAATTTTCACGAAGTCAGCTTAATTTAATTGTTGATGATTTCCGTTTCAGAACAAAGAAACGACATGAAACGAATTATCCATAGAAGTATTATAGAATATTTTAGTAAATTTTCCAGTCAATCCTTAGAAGAACGTTACGTTACGAGTTAAAATGAATGTACTTAGCTAAATAATCTGTATAAAAATGGGAAATGCTTTCCAAAAAACCAACTTCAAATGCCACTAAAAAGAGTGAAATAATTTTTAATGTAGGTTACCTACACCTTTAACTACACCAATTCGAAGTCGGCGATTGAAATCAGTATCTGCTAGAAAATGCACCAGTAACTATAAAAAATACCCAACTCGCTTCAACTATACTAGCAAAATTTGAAGAGTTCCCTCGATTTCACCAAGATCCCATCATCAGACCCTGACTTGATGACTTTAGTCATCAAATCAGTATCTGCTAGACATATGCACCAGTAACTATAAAAAATACCCAACTCAGTTTTTTAAGTATACTAGCAAAATTTGAAGAGTTCCCTCGATTTCATGTACAGATCGACCATGATCAGATCCTGACCTGATGACCATAGGACAACTTGGAAAATATTACTCTTTCTAATAATACTCACAATTACATTGTATGAGTCGTTACATATTATGATCATGATTTTGCCAACGTAATTCGGAGGACGCGTCGGGGAAAATTCTTCCACAGTTTTCCCCCTGACCCCTCCTACAGTTTTATGCACACCCTGAGCCGATGAATATAATTATTATTTAGATTCGGTAGTTCGCTTTTAGAAACAAAACCCTCTTAAACAAAAAAATAATTTTTCAAATCGGTTCACGCGTCTTCGAGTAATCGGTGAACATACATAGATAAAAAAAAAAAAAAAAAGATTCCGACGAATTGAAGAACGTTACGTTACGAGTTAATGAATGTACTTAGCTAAATAATCTCTGAAACGGGGCCTTCTCCAATACGAGTAGCATTCATAAACTCTATGTCTACCATTGCATAATCAACTATTGCCAGGGTTTATTCAATATTCATTATAACCATGCACCACAAGAAATAGTACGCTGACGTAAAAACGAATGGAACTAACATGGAGACATTACTGCCACTGCCGCGCCGACTCGGTCAGCGGTCTTCGCGTGGGAAAACGTAAATGGTTCCTTATCTATAACTACTTACTACCTGCTTTAATTACGAGCGTGTTGGTAGTTGAGCTTTATTTACTGCTAATTTAATTATATGCAGCTGTTTCTATTAAATATTTAGAAGATCTTATATTTATGTAAAATTCTCGGACTGTGTTTGTAACAAAACACAGTCCTCTGCTGTAACGGCTCGATCGATTTTTATGTGTAGGTAGGTATAATGGTCTGAGAATAGGACGTAGACTATTTTTCAGATCATTTAGATCTGAAAAAGAGTTTACGTGAGAACTAATTTATATGACAAAACTTCTATGAAGTGGAGATGATACCAGTGACAACATCAGTATAGATATATCGTAAAAAGATGTGATACGCATGCCAATTGCCCATGTCAGATACAGAACGTCCCGTAATTTTGCATTGCAATATCATACGAAACATTGCACTGCGCTCATTATCCTGAGACATAAGTGATTACTTGGGTCTCATTTTGCCCAGTAATTACGTCGGCGTACAATACAGTAGAATGAACAGACACTGCGGTGATACCTTCCCGGACGAACTCCGCAAGAAGAGTAGCACAGAATTACAGAGTACTTTTGTATATAAGAGTAGGTAGGTCCTGCAGCAGTATTTTGTATAGACCGCGGTCCCCTCCACAGATCACTGCCTTGTCAATACTCTGCAAGACGTTTCCATTGAGACGGTTTCCGCCATATTGTGGCATGTTAGTTGGAAATTTTGACAGTCGGCTCTACTATTTTCTAGTAGGTATGAAGGTTTCCGTAAAATGTTCTAATGACCATAGCCTCAGTTCCTTATCGGTGACTACCACTAGTAGAGTGTGAGTAATTACGTCGGCAATGTATCACACGTGGTATGATATAATTTCTCCGTCAAAGAATGTTGATTGACCGACAGCGTCGCCGCGCACGACTGACTGTCGCCGGTTATTTACAGTGAATGTCCGGCTTTACGTTTATAATATTATCATTTTCCGCTTCTGTGAATACGGCATGGTACTAACACAAAATATGAGACATGAAATAAAAATAGGCTCTATTAAAAATCATTATTACAATTTCAAACATTTTAAGAGTCTACTGACCCACGATGTCTCCCATACAAACGTAATACCTCAGACTACATTAACGTAATACCAATGGCCAGGAGCATAGATTATTACTATATGAATCCGGATAACACCACAACATGATCCAAATATGCACGAATTACTAATGATTTGATATTTTGAACGAATGGAGACATTGTAGTTCACAGGCCCCTTAAAGCGTTCTTTTAATATTTTTAAGGCATATTCAAATTCAATTGAGATAGTTATATAAAAAAAAAAGTTATGATCCGTGTTGTCGTTTCCAGATTATTTTCTACTAGCTGTTGCCTTTACCTTTGTATTTTGCACTAAGAATGTTATTTTAGCTAGCTTCTTAACTTTTTGCTCAGGTAAGTACTTAAGTAAAATAAAGAAATATGATATCCAGAATTCGCTTCGATGATTAAGATATCCTTGAATTTTATGACAAAAAAATCTTTCTGGATCATATTTCTATCCAATACCTATTTATTGTCTAGTACTACACCTACTTTTAAATATAAACTTAGTTATCTGATCTGTGTTATTTTCTAGCCTACCATTAATTAGCCTTGTTTTTAGATGAGACATAATCACAATGAATTAATCCTTTTGGAAAAGGACATGGCCGAAACTTGTATGGAGCTGTGCCCTGGAAACAAAATATTCATGGCCATTGACAAACAGTACGTCATATTAAAGCTTATCATTATGTCTTTACAATAGTTTAATTTTTAAAATCAGAAAACTTGCGAGAGACATAATCTTAGCATAACAACTTGCAACAAAATGCGCCTAAATATTTTAAACAGCAATGATTTTTTATTAAAATATCATGCGTATTGTTTATGAAATAATAATTTTTTCATGTAACAAAGCTTAGAAAATGCGAGTAAACATTTTGAATTGCAATTTTTGAATAAAAAAATCACTGCTATTTAAGGCGCATTTTGTTGCAAGTTGTTATGCTAATATTATGTCTCTCGCAACTTTTATGATTATAAAAATTAAACGATTGTAAAGACATAATGATAAGCTTTAATATATATATACGTACTGTTTGTCAATTGCCATGAATATTTTTTTCCGAGGGCAGAATCCGGCCATGTCATTTTCAGTGTAAATTTTTTTTTTCCTTAATTCACGTCACTCAATGTGTGAAAACGTTACTTGAATAGCCCCCCTGTTCAACTTAGTATGCACAGCTACTATATCACTCGACAACACGTGGGATGTGGGTCTGACTATAGGAACAATGCTCACCCACTAGCGTTTTGTAACGCCTTACAAGTTATTACGAACCATTGACACTAACTTCTAACATACTCGTAAGTACTAAGTAGGTACCTATGCGTGGTAAAACCCCGTAACTAAACGTAGGTCCTTGATATAAAAAGAAACCAGCCAAGTGCGAGTCAAACGAGGGAGGGTTCCATACTACAAAAGAAGTTAAAATAATTACTTTCGTTCATTGTGTCATAAATGTTCAATTACTTTTGAAAGCGAATCATAAACAAGGACAACCCTCCACCATCCATGACCCAATCAACCTTGTGGTTATGGGGGCGGATACAAGAGAACGGAAACGGGTGCCCGCATCCGATCGGTACTTGGCTCTTGGCATGTTCCCGGGGCGCCTTCTTGACTCCCTACAAGTTGTTTTCTCACGCTCCTTGTCCCTATGTGCAAACCTAACGATGAGTCTAAAACGTTCCAATCCGCATTTGGCATCCATTACTATATTTTTCTGGGCCATATTTTCTCAAAGGGGTACGATCAGTTATTGACCAGAGAGATACCTTATTTTTCCCAGAGGATCTCTTGAACAGTTCTGTTGACAGAACTAGTAGGATACACCAACACTGAAACGACTACAACATTCCACCTCCCAATTTACATGTTTATCTAATTCGATAATATCACGTTCACGATGTATAATTTTTCCAGGAATCCCGCAACCTTCGGCCACGAGCATACAATCAAGGCGGCTTCCCCAACACCCTGCCAAGCGGGTTCCGGCCGACACAGTCGCTGGCAGAGCTCGCCGGCTACCAGCAGCGGCCGCAGCAGCAACAGCCGCAGCAGCTGGAGCAGCAGCAGGAGTACCTCATCAGGCCACAGCAGCAGGTCTACATTGAGGAGCAGAGACCTGCGCCCGTCAGGGCACCGCATAGGAAAGTGAGTATAATAAGTGGTAATACAATTCAGCTCACCAGTCATTTGATTAGACTGGCCTATAAAAGTTGGCTTCGTAGCGCCTGTACTGTAGGATGTAGCAGATAAACACTTACCCACTCTTCTGATGATTGCAATACAACGACACTTGCATCCCGAAATACTAACCGCACACTATTATTTCAGAGAGCTTTGCGATTCATGAGGTTGACTGTGATAAAGGCTCTAAATTCACTTTCTACGATTATTATCAATGCCGTCTCAAAATTACCTAGTTGATTCGAAAAACTTCACGACTCAAGCAAGTTCACGTGCTCACTTTGCTTTTGTTTCGTCGTAAAGTAAGACAGATGACTAAAATTTTGTTTCCGAATGCCGGTGTTCGCTCCTTGGTATACCTGGATATAAAAAGAAATGTCCTGACTACTCATTAACTCATCATCATCAAGTTGAACTTGACACGCTTGGACCTAAAAACATTTTACAGCTTTTTTTCGTATTGAAGACAAAGAATAAGATTTTTTAAATCTAACGGGATCAGCCGAAAGCTGGACGGTGGACGGCCAGAGCTATCATTAATGTCACAATCTATTATCCAAATTCATTTCACGGTTCGATCCATGCTTGTTTCAATGAACTCCTGGTCTCTCTAAATCAAAACGAAACCTGCATCCTAATTTCAGCAACAAGACCAACGCCCCTTAAAGCAGCAGCAAGAACTGTCCGAAGAAGAAGAAGAGAAGGAGGAGCCCGACCGCCTGTCCGCACTGCTGCAGCAGTCCAAGTTCAACTGCGTCAACAAGCACACCGGGTACTACGCGGACGAGGAGCTCAACTGCGAGGTGTTCCACTACTGCCAGGACAACGTCAAGCACTCCTGGATCTGCCCGGAAGGCTTCACTTTCCACCAGGTATAACGACTTTGCCCAAAATAGGGTTGGGTCCAGTAGGGTTAGTACAATTTTATTTTTTGTACGATTTCGAGTCGACTCGTATCGCACAAACGTATAGAAATTCTCCAAACATTTACAACCAGCACCATCTATTGACAGTAGCAGATGCATTAAAATTTTGGACATGTGATGGTACCCTCTTAACCAAACCCTGGAACGAACTGGACCGCTGTAAGGTTTTATCAAAAGGTTTAGATTCGATTAGGAATTGGCCTAGATTGGAATTTCATACTTTTTAAATTAACTCTGGTCTCATGGGAGTTTATAGCTGAAGCTTAGCAGTTCTACTTGTACAGTTGTCTGTCAACCGCTAAGCGAAGCAAAAATCAACCAAAAATAATCTGTTTTCCTCAAAGATTTAAATCACGTTTTCTAGGCAAACGATATCAAACCGACAAAAATACCGACAAAAATTTTTTTGGACATGACTGCTTTATTACCTACTGATGTTGAGTTTGGAGAGTCAGAAAGACGAGAGAGACCAGACATTCTCGATTCTAAATCTTTAAATCTACGCAACATTTTCTTTCTTGTTTTCATTTTTTCATGACCTATGCGCCTGTTTAGCAGACTGTGATTTCCTTTGTTCTCATTTTCATTTTTATGATTTTTTTCAGGTCCATCTAATCTGCATGCCGCCAGGTCAGTCGGATAGCATCTGCCAGAAGTCGTCGAAGTACCACTTCGTCAACGACTACCTGTACAAGCCCATCAACGAGGAAGAGGTGCAGCGCAAGCCCAGCCTCGCGCTCAAGTACTCCGACAGGTACTACCCCGCTGAAGTGTACACGGACGACCGCTACGAGCAGGAGGAAGAGGAAGAAGTGAGTATAGTCTGAGCCCCTGTTTGCCGTATTATTTGTGGTATTAAAAATTGAAACCACTGAACTTCTTTGGCACGTATTTATCAGCGATTGAGGGTGAGCTATGGAACCGAAGGTTATAGATTGTTTCTATAACCTCCGCTAAATCGAAAGAATCTTATGACACCTTGCAGTACCATACAAATCTACCACAAACTTTTCCTCCGTGAACGTTTCACCCTGTGACCGGATTAAAAATTAATGTTGACTTGATAAAATTTAAAGTTAAAGTTAAAGTTAAAAAAAATAACACTTTTTCCTGGTGAGGTTCCGCTTCCGGCACCAAAACGACATGAACGTAAAAATCTTTTGGAAGATTTTGTCCTAAGAGTTCAGATTTGTCATTAAAAATCCAATTTTTATGAGTATTCGACAGAACTAGATGGGCCGTTATGAACAATTTACGTTTCATGATTCAATCTTGTTTTTGGTATTGCTGAAGATAAGATTTCAAAACACACATTGAGTTTTGAGAATGCTATGTAAATTAATTATTAAATTCCTATTTCGTGGGTTAACGGCACAAAGTTTTTTTACGATGAATCTCTTCTGTGATTCAGGAGGAAGACCCTCGCAGAGCTCAGCAACAGCAGGCGAGGCCAGCGCCCAGACCGCAGTACCAACCACAACAACAAGTGTTCCGGTCAGCCGAGGAGATCAATATCCCTCTAGCGCAAAGGCGTCCTCAACGTCCTTTCGACTTCGACATCTAGGGTACACCAAGGGTTACACTTAGACCCTACTTAGTTCATCGTGTTTATCTTTAAGCCCAAGCTTTGTAATTTGCAAAATCTTCTTTACCTTAACCAAACACTTGGATATTTTTACCCAATTTACTTACGTTAAGTTAAACAGAAGACGAAACTCGAAGAGTTGGAGGCAAGACATTAATAGTAAGAGGTAATGTTAATGAATCTATTTATGCTGTACAATAAATCTGTTGTAATAAGTTACAAATTAGATGTAAGCTAGTCTTTTTTGTTAATAAATTAAAGTAAGATAAATAATAATTAAAAACGAATGAAAAAAAAATACGTCATGTTTTATTTGCGGGTGCGTTAAATAAGGGTGAATCCGATGTTAAATTAACATTGTTAATACATAGAAACAAAAATTTCAACAAACTGAAATCATACTAAATTCATGGCCACTTTCCTCGATTTTAATAATTTCATAACTGTAATTGAAATTAGAAGCCAAATCTCAATTTTTGGATCTGGATGACGTGCTACTTTCAATATTACCTGGAAAATTGAGATAATATCATTTAAGTGTAATCAATTCCATTACAAAAATGACCAACACTCCTGAAGAAATATTCACAGAGAACTACCCTCGGAGTATCTTTCCGCGATCGAATCAGAAATGAGGAGATCCGCAGAACAACGCCCCGAAGTGACCGACATATAGCGCATCATGTCGCAAATCTGAAGTGACAATGGGCTCATAGCACGTAGGACATTGAGGATGGAAATTGGGGATGCAAGGTGCTAGAATTCCGACTACGCAACGGGAAGCGCAGTGTCGGCAGACTCCGCCATCAGGTGGACGGACGACATAAGGAAAGTCGCTGGCGCCAGGCGGCCCAAGATCGTGGTGTTTGGCGATCATTTCAGGAGGCCTACGTCCAACAGTGGAGGTCCATCGGCTGAAATGACGACGACGTGAAATATCGGTTAAGTAAAAGTGTGAGGTTATGGTAGCGAGTTCAATGGTTTTTACTCATCAAAAAATGCCCAAATCAATTCGCACAGGATAAGATCGCTTTTATAAGATACGGACTTGTACGTCCGTTTGTCTGCATTTTGCAGTCCTTACTGCAAGGCCCTTGTAGATGCAATTGCAAATAGGTATAATCTACACTAACAAGTGTGAAAGTGCCTCTGGCTTCAAACTCGCTGTAAAGGTAGGGCTCCACGTGTGCAGATCATGGGCAGATTTTCTACCTTGGCGTCAGTTTTGATATCTTGCTTGGCATCTGTCACAGCGTCAGTTTTTATATCTGGCTTGACATCCATCAGTCATAAAATCTGGCTTGGCATCCAGGCTCGATATCTAGCTTGGCAGCAGGCAAGACATCTGGATTGGCATCAGGCTCGACATCTGGCTTGGTATCAGTCTTGACAACTTCCTTGGCAACTAGCTAATTAAGTGACTTGACGTTTGAATTAAACCTGTCTAAGAAAAACGTATTCATCGTTATCGCAATGCTTAACTAATTATGCCCGCTTATTGGGTACCTGATTTACGTCAGCCAATCGCAGGGCAGTATCCGCTAGCGATTATGTCAAAAAAAGTCAAAATATGTTTATTTCACATAGGCCTAACATACAGGCACTTGCGAACGTCGGCATGACATTTCTGCATAATAATGGTGATAACTACAAGTCGACTTAAAACTAAGTTTACGAGGGTTCCAAACGCGCCCTGCCGCTGAGAAGAAGCCCACAACAAACTCAGCCGGGTATTTTTTTATGTTATCACCATTTAACAAAATAAGTATAAATACTAAAAAAAATGGGAAATGCTTTCCAAAAAACCAACTTCAAATGCCACTACAAAGAGTGAAATAATTTTTATTTAAATTTTAGGTACCTACACCAATTCGAAGTCGGGCGATGTTTCATACAATTCCTAATAGTCCTTCTTACTTACTTGATGTGCGAAGAAATGACGAAGTCATAGACAATTGCCCGACTTCGAATTGGTGTAGGTACCTAAAATTTAAATAAAAATTATTTCACTCTTTGTAGTGGCATTTGAAGTTGGTTTTTTGGAAAGCATTTCCCATTTTTATTTTTTACTTTTTAGTGGAAAACAATAAAATGCACAAGGCGTTGTAAAAATACCCAAATCGCTTGAGGTGTGTTCATAAAATCTGAAGAGATACCTCAAATTCACCAAGATCCCATCATCAGACCCTGACTTGATGACTTTAGTCATCAAATCAGTATCTGCTAGCAAATGCACCAGTAACTATAAAAAATATCCAACTCGCTTCAAGTATACTAGCAAAATTTGAAGAGTTCCCTCGATTTCACCAAGATCCCATCATCAGACCCTGACTTGATGACTTTAGTCATCAAATCAGTATCTGCTAGCATATGCACCAGTAACTATAAAAAAGACCCAACTCGCTTCAAGTATACTAGCAAAATTTGAAGAGTTCCTTCGATTTCACCAAGATCCCATGATCAGATCCTGATCTCATGACCATAGGACAACTTGGAAAATATTACTCTTTCAAATTATACCCAAATAGTTCCATGTGTCCATATAAAATTTGAAGAGTTCCCTCGATTTCTCCAGGATCCCATCATCAGATCCTGACCTGATTAAAATGGGACCATCTGGAAACAAAACCCTTTTAAACAAAAAAAGAATTGTTCAAATCGGTCCACGCGTCTTCGAGTAATCGGTGAACATACATAGATAAAAAAAAAAAAAAAAAAGATTCCGACGAATTGAGAACCTCCTCCTTTTTTTGAAGTCGGTTAAAAAAAGGCTAGCAACGACAACAGAGCAATCTACCACTTATCAGTCAATTCCAAGGGTTTGTGTCGCTAATATAGTCCTTAATATTGTAATATGCCTTTTGAATGAGTTTAGGCTTGACAAACCCTTTGAATTTACTAAGTGACATTTCAGATACATGATGTGGTAACTTATTATAAAATCTTATACAGTTGCATGCAAATGATTTGCTAATTTTAGATAATCTTGTGCTGTTTAACACGAGCTTATGCTTGTTCCTGAGATTAATGGTATTCAGGTCACATTTCTTAGTAAACTTATTAATATTCTTATGTACATAAATTATATTTTCATAAATATATTGACTATGTATCGTCATAATATTAAATTCTTTAAAATCTCTGAGGGATTCTCTTGGACCCATTCTATAAATAGCACGAACAGCCCTCTGCTATGCCTATGATAACGATGAATACGTTTTAGTTACGCAATCAGACCCAAGATTATTATTTACGAATATAAATGATTCTCAGATTAATAGACAACCGGACAAATATAATATTTTACTAGTTACAAACAATGGATGAGTTTTTTCTTTGTAATGCTCGTGGTGGTTTCGTGTGAGATAGCCAGTAGATGCCTTGACTGCCTCATCGGCCTAAAAGTAACATTTTACTATCGCCAATGGGCGTACCTATTTTAGTGCGTACAATGCTACAAATAGCATATGTAAATCGTAGACATAGTAGGGATTTTCAACCAGCACGGTTTCGCTTGGACACAGTGAGCGTCTCTCTAGTGCAGACTGCAGAGCACCATTCCAGCACCATCATCCACGATATCATTGATTATTGTATTTTGAATTTGGCGGGCTCCGGGTTGCTTAGCTGAATTGATGCATAAACATATTATGAAAATATCATTGTGCATAAACTCAACTTTTCTTATCTTGAATGCTGCTGTGGCCTGTGAAGTCGTTTTTTTGCCATCTCAAATGTCATAAAATTCAACATTGACATTGACATTGACAGTTGACACCCACTTTGCAAATTGTAAATGTTTGTTTTGAGTTCTGACCGATTCGATTTTTTGATTATTATTAAATAAAATAATTTAATGTTGACGAATCCTTAAAATGAGAACCGTATTGTTGGATTTGGAGATGAATTACACCGAATATAAGAAATATCACGAGTCCTTCATGCAAAACAACCACGGTTCAACAGCATTGCACACCTTTGCGTGTGTATTTTTTACAGTGCAGTGCGCTTTATTTTGTTCTATCAACCAGCAAAGTTTTAGTTTAAATCCTTTTATATGGGAATATTTAATTATAGTACTTCCTACTATATTCGTACACACAATTCTGTCCAACTACATTTATGAACTTAACCTATGCATATCCATACTGATATTGTATGAAGTACTGAGTAAAATTAAATTTAAAGAAGTTAGAGATGCTTTTAAAAATAAAAGCGACTATAAAAATGGCAAAGTGCTATCAGTAACATGTCTTAGAGGTTTAACTTATTTGATAACTGTGATCTGTATTTTAGCCGTAGACTTTAAAGTTTTCCCTCGTCACTTGGCAAAGACAGAGCGCTATGGGTACAGTTTAATGGATACAGGAGTAGGACTTTTCATACTGATAAGTGGACTTACACACAAAGATTTTACTAAAGACAATTATTTGTCCATATTAAAAAGCAATGCGAAAGTCATTTGTATACTTTTAATCCTCGGCACATCTAGATATCTGTCTGTAAAACACTTGGATTACCAGAACCACGTCACTGAGTATGGTGTGCATTGGAATTTCTTTTACACACTTGCAGTTTGTAAATTCCTTTCTTCGCTTCTTTTGTTAATTTCATCGCATTCTTTGATATTATGTATTTTAGTCATATCTATCCATGAATTCCTATTAAACAATGGTTTAGAATCCTGGGTGTTTAGCAACACACCAAGAATTGATCTAATTGATGCAAATAAAGAAGGTATTACTTCTAGTCTAGGATATGTTGCGTTATACTTATTCGCTGTTAATTTAAAAACAATATTAGCAAATAAATATGTAACTAAATATAATATACTTAGAAAACTAATTATATATTCAGTCACACTTATTATTTGTTGCTATGCTGTCAGCTTATATAGACCTACTTCCAGGACTTTAGCCAATACTGGTTACTGCACATACTTATCAGCAATTACGGTTTTTACTCTATCTGTGATGTATTTTTTAGAAGTAATATTTAGTCATAGAAATACAAGTTTTAAAGTACCTGTAATATTAGTTGCTATAAATAATAACGGATTGCTGTATTTTCTACTTGCAAATGTGACCACTGGCATGATAAATATGTTGGTAAGGACATTGTTCGTGCCTACCCTAGCCACTTTAGTAATATTAAATCTGTATATGATATTTAATTTAAGTCTTATTTTTTATATCAATAAGAAAGGAATCAAATTATAACACATTTAACTATAAGAAAATACATTTATTTTTATTTTTGTGTATAAATAGTAAATACTACAGTAAAAGTATTGCATGGTTTTTATGTCTTTCCAATCATACTGAAATACATACTAAAAATATTTTAAACATAACAGTTTTAGTTATTTTTATTCCTACATAACTAATTAACCATTAAGATAAACATGTACTATAACAAAGAGTATATAATCACTACGTACTAAAACCCGGTTACAATATCTGTGGACCTCGCTGGAATGCGTACCCCCTTCCCGTTCTCCTTTCACCTCCCCGCGCTCGCCCCGGCGCTTTTGTTTTGCGCACCATATCAGAGCGCTGACACGACGTCATTGACGCAGGTCCACAGATATTGTAACCGGGTTATACTTAAAATCACATACAAACCTAAATATATTATGTTGTATATTAATTCTATGATACTGGAAATGCTTGCATTTACACTTACAATAATATTACAATAACTTATAAGCATTACATTAGGCATTGTATAGGTATAACTAGTAGAGCGCGTGGGAGCGCGGGCCACATGTGGCCCGCGGGCTGTCTTCTCTCCTATAAAAGAATCGCCGTCATCTCCATCGCCAATTGGAATCCGATTGGCAGTGGGCTAAAAGCATTACCTCGGAGCACGGTCATGAATTTAAAGATAGTTAAGGGCTGTTTCAATAAAAAAAATACACTGAACCTCATCTTATGAGGTTCAGTGTACGTATTTTTTTATTCAAACAGCTCAATCATCATCCAAATGTAGACCATCATCTCTTCTCATACTTTTCATAGTTTTTCATAGGCCTTGTTTATTGTAGCATTCACATTTTCCATGGAAAAATAAATTCAACCACTTTGAATTTTTTTCATTCATCCCGTAGACCTTGATATTCTAATCACGTCTTGCAAAGAAACCACTCTCTTATCTTTTATACTTTCCAAGTTAGAAAAACACGAAATTTGTATGGCGGCCATCTTGAATCTGCCATTTAAATTTTTTTTTCAGCTAACTGCCAATTGGATGACGTTTCGAGTTACATTTGGTCGAGCACCCCCCACCTATCTTCGATACCCTGGCTGTGCTCTTCACCCGTCTCCGAAATCCTCAACCATCAGCTCTCTCCATATTTTTCTCTAGTAAATCTCCGAAAAACCGCTTCACAACCTTGCATAATTACCAACTGTTAGTCTCTTCAACATTCCCCATACATTTTCTATGGAAAAATAAATTCCGCCATTTTGAATTTTTTTTCTATCCATCGAAAAGACCTTCGGGTCCTGATTACTTCTTGTCAAGAAACCGCTCTTCCATCTTTTATACTTTCCGAGATATTGGCGAAATTCGTTTGGCCGCCATTTTGAATCCGCCATTTTGAATTTTTTTTCAGCTCACTGCCAATCGCATGACGTTTCGAGTGACATTTGGTCGAGCACCCCCAACCTATCTGCAATACTTTTGGCTGTGCTCTTGACCCGTCTCCGAAATCCTCAATCACCAGCTCTCTCCGTATTTTTCCTCCGAATGAATTTTTCCCTTCTATACGAAATGGTCATTGAAAAAATTTTTTTTCATACAAAATTGTTCAGGAGAGGTGATCAATCAGTCAGTGAGTGAATCAGCACAAGCAGCTATATATATATTAACTAGTAGGGCGCGTGTGTGCGCGGGCCACATGTGGCCCGCGTGCTGTCTTCCCGCCCATTAAGGTATCGCCGACATCTCCATCGCCCATTGAAATCCGATTGGCAGTGAGCTGAAAAAATTACCAAGGAGCACTGTCATGGTTTTAAAGATAGTTCTCATCAGATGAGGTTCAGCGTATTTTTTTGTTCGAACAGCCCTTAACTATCTTTAAAACCATGACAGTGCTTCTCAATCATCATCCAAATCCTAGATCACTATCTCTTCTCATAGTATGTACATTTTCCATGGAAAGATAAATTCCGCCACAGTGAATTTATCTCCATGCATCCCGTAGAACTTGAGATCCTGATCACCTCTTGCTAAGAAACCACTCTCTTATCTTTTAAACTTTCCGAGATAGAACAACACGAAATTTGTATGGCGGCCATCTTGAATCCGCCATTTTGTTTTTTTTTTCAGCTCACTGCCAATTGCGTGAAGTTCCGAGTATTTTTTGCTTCAGCAGTCCCCACCTAAGTATAATACCTTGCCCATGCTCCTTGACTGTCTTTAAAATCCTCAATCATCACCTCATTCCATATTTTCTCTGGTAGTCTTCCAAAAAACCGCATCAAAGCACTTCATGTTTTACAACTCTTGGTCTCTTCAATATTCCTCATACATTTTCTATGAAAAAATAAATTCCGCCATTTTGAATTTTTTTTCTATTCATCAAATAGACCATGGGGTCCTGATCACTTCTTGTCAAGAAACCGTTCTTCCATCTTTTATACTTTTCGAGATGGACACCGATGAAGTTTGTATGGCGGCCATCTTGAATCCGCCATTTTGAACTTTTTTTCAGCTAACTGCCAATTGGATGACATTTCAAATGACATTTGGTCGAGCACTCCCTACCTATCTCCAATACCCTTGGCTGTGCTCTTCATCCGTCTTCGAAATCCTCAATCATCAGCTCTCTCCGTATTTTTCCTCCGAATCAATTTTTCCCCTACAAACGAAATGGTCATTGAAAAAAAATTTTTTCATACAAAATTGTTCAGGAGAGGTGATCAATGAGTCAGTCAGTCAGTGAATCAGCACAAGCAGCTATATATATAGTAATGTACAGTCAACTTATTTTCACTATTTACATTGAGTATTTTATTTGATGACCACAGGAAAAAAAATTAATATTTTCAGGTAGGTTACTTACAAAATTAAATAATTTAAAATAATTCAGTGTGTACCTAGACTGTCTATTTCATGCGAATATATAAATTCTTTGGTCCTTTGGCTTGTTTGATTGGTGCTGGAATTTGAATTTTGATGATAGTAAATAAAATAGTGTTTTAGAATTCTACTCATTACTAGTTATAATTTGTAGTTACAACTCTTATAATAAATTCTTTTTGGCCAGGGCCTCTAGCTCTCTTGCCCTCTAGTGACAGCTGACCTAATATTTTCTTTTTCCCACTCATGGGTACATTAACATGCAATTTGAAATAGAATTTGAATGATAGATAACATATGTTTTGGTTAAACCTATTACTCTGACTGAGATAAATATGAGTATTTTTTTTTCATTGGGGCAACCACAGGCCCGATTTTATTAGTTGTTAGAAGACAATCCTGGACGGCATGATTGCACATCAGGTACCAGTAAAAAGCCTTGTTAACTAGAATGGATTAAAATTAAATAGAATTTTAATCCATTCTAGTCAAAGCATTGCATTTTTTTGCATCTACATTTACGTGAAATACATGTTACGAGTATCTATCTAATCTTTATTGCAACGAAATTTACAGTTTCAGTGTTATCAACTCAACTTTCCTAATTTTCACATTTATAAATTTCTCATAACACGTATTATACACCCAGTCTGTTTAAAAAAGAAATAGCAGGTTAAAGTAACTATAACAATAGAGTTTAACATATTTAGAGTAACTACTTAGGGTAAACATTGACGGTTTTATCAAAAAATACTAAGTAAATAAATATTTACTAGCTTCTTTACACTAATGATGATGTAAAAGAGGTAGTAAGTCATCAGTCCTGTAAAATAAAGTCAGCTAAGCAACTAAACTTGGGCCATTACAAACGCGCGAACTAAGTCAGCAATGGCTTCTGAATGAATCCCATTCTCAATATGACCATATCAACAATATCCTCTTCATGCGATTCGCAAGTTAGGAAGGAGCGGGGCGCGTCTAGGATTGTACGCACTACCTATGCGTTCAATCCATAAAGATTCCGACGAATTGAGAACCTCCTCCTTTTTTTGAAGTCGGTTAATAAAGACACGCCAATCGCGGTAATGGAACTAATCAATCGCCGTATGTCGCTCCCATCACCCAAGTAATACTTTTGGCGCTACATCTACATCATCATCATCTACGGTTTAACTAACAGCCTTCAAAAAGGAAGTTTCTAAATTCGACATGTTCATTATTGTAGTATTATTGGCACAGCAAGACACATAATATACGTGCGCCAGAGAGCGCAACAGGCGGCTTGTTTCCCCATTTTATTGCAACGCGGGCAGCGAGATCAACAGTGTCGCACACTAGTGTCGGTGTAAGAGAGGCAGTACATCGTCAGACTTGCTCCGCCGCGGCAGTCGCGCGATCAGTCGCACGACGCAGAAGCAGCTCGCGTACGACGCGACCACGACTGCGACGACCAGATACGCGATCAGTTGCGGGAATCGCTGCGGCGACCACAACACCGTGTATTTTATACTACGGCTGTGTTCTGTAAGGAAATTATATGACCAACTAAACATACATGACAGGGTAATAAGTGCCTGTTTCATCAAAATTGTTTCAGTATTTTCAGCATATGGATTGTTGTGTGTTGAAGTAGGTTTAACCACCGAACATTTAATATTACTAACGTCGTTTAATCATGACGTCAAGTTACTTGTTATTTGTAAATAGTAACTGACTATCAAAGTTATCTGGATAAGGTGTGGATGAAATTCTAGATTCAAAAAAATCTTGCTTTTTCTTTGTCCATGTCATAAAGGGAACCTGTATACGTCAGCTTTCCTTTGATAACGTTATTTAAGCAGGTTTGGTTCCTGACAGATCCGTTTGGTATTTATATGCTGTGCAATGTGCATCAGCCATCAACCAATAAAAGAGGTAGCTAAGTTAGAAACCCCTTTCAAAGTTTGCTACATAATCACTTACCATCTGATGAGATCACAGTCCAGTATTAACTTCAAATGAATTAAAAATAACAGCTAAAAACTTACCTAAAATAGCTGCTCCATAACCAATCTTACTAGTGCCCATCCTGTAGGAACATGTGGGCACAAACACTTCGTACAACCACTCGCCGTCAAATGGTACGTCCAACACGGGTGCCCCCGGTGGCAACGTGTGCGTTTCTCTGTGTGAAAATCGTCTGCTCTGTTTCACATACTTCGACTCGTGCTCGTGAGCGCAGAAATATACATCTGCATGTATTGATTCGTGCACCTGAAAATGTTTATGTAAAAATGTAATTTAATTGCTTGCGTCTTTACAAATGTGCAAAATTTTGTTAGCAGGCCTCACAAAGCTAATGTAAAATGAAAAATAATGAAAAATACTGCCATGCAGGCTATACAGCTGAGTAGGTAAGTATTTAAAAACATGCAATTTTGAAAAAAAATTGAATTTTTTTATGTTACCCAATGTGTATTAACACCTTTATTTCTAGTGGTTAGTAAAAAAAGCCAGACTTCGAAATCATATACTAAAGTATCCATAAGCGAGGTTTATTTAAGCAACAAAACTTGCAGAAGTTGAATTCTGCAAGCTATTCCTTCTTTGTTTAGTAGCTTGCGTGAATGTTTACATTGCTTTCAGAAGTCAACTTCTCCAAGTTTTATTTCTAATTTAAACCCCGCCTAAAGTTACATCGAAGTTTAGCGTAACTTTCGGCAGGGATGTCCCGACACTCACCTGTTTCCCATAAACATCCTTCGACACGACCGGGTAGTGCGCCACGGCTATCTTCACATTGGGGTCCACGACGTCAGGTCTCTGAGGCACTTTGTACATCACAGAGTTGACTTTGTAGAAGGTGATGTTCCTGTATGTTATCACAGAAGGCTGGTTGAACACTCGGTTGAATTCCACCACTTTCTCTTGCTTTATCGGTTCGTTTTCGCCGCCTATATCGTTGTCTCCAGGCAGCCATACTTGCTGGAAAATTAATTTTTCCATCCTAATAGTAAACCCTAGTTTTCCTTCTCGATTCTCAGTTGTAAACAAGCAACTGTAGTTTTTTCTGGAATAAATGTGTGTGTGGCAGTTAAGCTATATCCATTCCAAAAAATTTCATCAGTGCAGCATTTATAAGAAGGACACACACACTAACTTTAAATTAAAATAAAGAGCATGTACCTACATTATGTAGGTAGATTACATTGTTGTGTACTTGAAAAGTGATCATGTTATTTTTGCTGTTTCAATAACTGTGTTAAGTATTAAGTTTTTTACTACATGTTGCTGTACATTTTTAAAACAGCTGTTATTTTTGTACAACTCTTGACTAATCAAGCAACGGCTTTTTAATGTTTTTTTCCATGTTTATGAAGATTAGATTAGTTTTTGAGTTTTACTAACAAAACAATAATATGATCATGAGGTTGAAATGAGTTTTAAATATCATGTATTTGGTGATCTACTACTGACATAGTGGCAACAATTCTATAGCTTGACTTTGAGACTTATCTTTGTTGTTAAAATACAGAGGATAGCATTTTTAAGACAAAGCTTAAGCTAGTAGATCTGTTATTAAGTAATTTTTTTTTTTACCACAACAGGATAGTAGACATTGAATATATCTGCCAGCCTCTTAACGTAGCCATGGAACTGTCCCACACTGGAGATTGACCCTTCATCCATCAGGTCCCCGAGGTAAACCAATATGTCAGGCTTGAAATGTTTCAGAACTACTGTAAACGTGGACCGTAGGTATCTGAAACATTAATTATACAGGTTACATTTTTGACATGGGATATAAAGGGTATAGTTACCTTAACTAGTTTAATTATAGAAAACCCATCATAGATGAGTTCATTTCTTGAGAATTTCCACCTTTCTTCATAAATATTGAAAGAATTCATGTCAATATGGTCAATAAAAAAATGGGCCAAGCATTTCTTGGTACCAGCATGATCCTATGTCGTAAAAGGATCTTCAAGATTCTACAGGTTTAGAGTATAGTTTCTCTAATGCCCATATTATGTTCAACCTAAAGCTTTGGGACACAGATGTGTCCAGACTGTAGTGAGGCAGAGAAAACTCCTCTGCACATACTGTGTCGATGCCCAGCACTAGTACACACAAGGAGCCCACTGTTAGGAAAGCATATTCTCTGCCTCTTGGTCAAAAACACCCCTGCCGCAAAGGTGCTGTTGTTCCTTGCAGCAAAGAGACTTTTTGGGGAGATATCTAGAGCACAGGAGCCCAGGACAGCAGCGTCTCTAAAAAGATGAAGATGAAAATTCCTTGTTGCCATTAGCACAGTGTTGATACTAAATAATTGGCCGTCTGACAGAATCATTAACAACTAAGTCATTAAAACCCGTCAAAATGCACTATCTATCGCTTTTAAACATTGAAAGATTTAGTAATGAAATAATATGTATATTGTATGTATTAAAATTGTTTATGTATGTTTATCTTAATATATATAAACAGGGTGTCCACTCTAAATCGTCAAACACCCTGATAAATCTCGTGTCACAATGTTTGTCCTCAATGGACTCCTAAACCACTTAACCGATTATAATAAAATTCGCACACCATGTGCAGTTCGATCCAACTTGTGAGATAGGATAGTTTAAATCTCAATTTATCTATTTTTTAGTACCCCTAAGGGCAAAACAACGTTTGCCAGGTCAGCTAGTATATATATATATATTATATATATATATATCTGTCTATTCTACATATTTGTTATTATTATAGTGTGTATGTATTAGTTTGTAAGTCTATGTATTTAATTTTTATTTTTATTGCGATTCCCCGTCGTTTTTCAGATCAAAGGTCCGTAATTGTGGGTTACCTGGTAGAGATCACTTTAGTGATAAGGTCGCCCTTTGTGTTTCTCTGTTTTCATTTCGTTGTAATTTTATGTACTAATTTTAAGCAATAAAGATATTTAAATAAAATAAATAAGTTTTCATAATTTGTAAATAGGGTCTTACCGGTCGCTATCCCAGTTAAATAGCCAGCTCAGCGGCGGAGACACGGCGAGTTCCCCTTGTATCTGTGGATCGGCTATGAAGAGTATTTTTGAACAAGATTCCTCATGCTGGCAGACCAAGTCCTGCCAGAAAAGCGGCTGGACAACGAACGCAAACCACTCGCAGTAAAACAACACACCTAGCGGTACCGCTACGAGGTATTTTAACGTTGTACTGCAAAGATTAAAAAATAAATCGTAGGTTTGAAAGTTTTACCATCAAATCAAGAGTTTTTCAAGTCAATACTTGGTACCTTTTACGCAGAAACATGAGGTCCGCTTTACTTTGTGCTTATTCAATAACTTTAAGTTCAAATACTATCGCTATTTATCTTATCTAAAACAAAAAATAATCATGTTTTTGTTGTTGACGAGGTTGTTGATAATTTTTTTTTTCGCAATTGACATTTGTAATTTGTAAACAAAAACCATAGAGTATACTGAACACAACACCATGGACTTACACACAGCATAAGTAGGTACTCTCTAAGGCGCATTTAGACCAAGCGAACAACGAGCTAGAACCAGAGCAAGAGCATTCTTTCTTGATCTTTTGGTATAAACGAAGCGTTTACACCAAAAAAACAACGAGCAAGAATGTCACATCAAGAATGCTTGCGTAGATGTTTAGACCAGCCGAATATTTAGCCCGAACGCGCAACGAACAGCGGCAAGAATGCTCCAATGCTCATTTGATACCTACTATAGTTATTTGCACAGACCACAAACAAAAGTTTTTTGCGAGTATTTATATTCTTTGGTTATTTGCTTTTGATTGTTTTGAGTCAAGTCAATCAAAGGTGTTTTAATTTTATTTTCTATCAACATTACGTAATACTTAATAAAGTAGCACAGGGTAGTAGTGCTTCATGCTTCGCCAGACGGTGTTCGCTAAATAAAAAAGTACCTACTCAGTGTTCCCTAATCACAAAGCTCGGAGTCGGTATGTCCGACGACATTTTAGCTGCTAGTGCGGCATTTATTATTTTGTCTCACAAAAATAAAAGAAAGAAGAGACGTTGGTGGGTGACAAATTTAATGAAAAGAAGGTTAATGGATAATGTAGGCGCAACAATGAGGGATATGCAAGTACAAGAGCACAGTGGCCAATTCCAAAGCTTTTGTAGAATGGCCTCAGAGGACTTTGACCATTTATTATCCCTGATCGGTGATAAAATTCGAAAGTCTAACACGAATTATAGAAACTCTATACCTGCATATGACAGGCTAGCAGTAACTCTACGATATTTGGCAACCGGAGATTCGTACGCAAGTCTCATGTATTTTTCAAAAATGTCAAAATCGACTATTTGTAATACCATATCTGAAGTATGTGCTGCAATAAATGAATCATTGCATGACTATGCCAAGGTAAGTAAACAGAATAAATTATTCTCACTAGGTACGTAAATATTTTTCAACATGATATTGCTCTTGTTCCTTGTCTTTGATTCATAATGTTAGGTATCTCTTAAAATAAGGTAGAAGGCGTAGAAGCTACATAAAATTCTTCAGGTTTAGAATTTTTGGTACTATGGTGCGGCCAGAAAGTAGTAAGTACTCTCAGGAGCAACAATTTAAATCGTTGCTCAGGGGAGTTAAAGGTTGTGATTGTGTTGACATGTTGCCTGATTTTACTGTCTGTGGGTTTGGGATATTATGTTGAGTGAGACTGTGGGCCATTAGGATATTGCCGCAGCTCCATAATTCACTCATTCATCAGCCTTAAAGAGCAGCTTCTGCATAATATGCACCCTAAAGTAAAGTTTTTATTAATTTCAGACACCATCAACAGAAGATGAATGGCTAGCAATTGCTAAGGAATTTAATGAGAAGTGGAATTTTCCTAATTGTGTTGGTGCTATAGATGGAAAGCACTGCATCATACAAGCACCTATTAAAAGCGGAAGCGACTTATACAATTATAAATCCACATTTAGTGTGGTATTAATGGCCATAGTAGATGCCAACTATAACTTTATATTTGCTGATGTTGGTTGTCAGGGGAGAATTTCAGATGGCGGAGTTTTCAAAAACACTAATTTTTATCAGAAACTTCAAAATGATGAATTAAATTTGCCTCAAGATCAAAGCCTTCCACAAAGACAACAGAAAGTGCCATTTGTATTTATAGCAGATGATGCATTTCCACTACAAAGTCACATAATGAAGCCATATCCTGGCACTCATGCCAAAGGGTCTGAAAAACGAATTTATAATTATCGTTTGTCAAGAGGAAGACGAATAGTGGAAAATGCGTTTGGTATACTTTCAGCAGTTTTTCGTGTATTGCGAAAACCTATGTTATTGCAACCAGATAAAGCTTCGGTTATCATTATGGCCTGTGTTCATTTACACAATTATTTAATTAAAAGAAAAGCATCAAGGAGGCTCTATAATTCACCAGGCATGATGGACAGCATTGATAATGGTGTCGTTACTTCAGGCCAGTGGAGAAACATGGACCAGATTACATCATTTCTCCCATTACCCAACACTGGACGAAGACATGCATTACGATGCGAAAACATAAGGCATGAATTTGTAGAATATTTTAATACCATTGATATTTTGCCATGGCAAAACAATATTGCATAACTTTTTATCTACACTCATTGCCTAAAGTTCAAATTATGAAACCAAAATGTGTCACATATTGACGTACTTTATTCAGACTTCTATAATAATAATAATAATAGTACATTACTGCAGTGGCCAGCAAAAGAGGCATTGATGGATGAACATGTCAGGGTTCAAGGATATAATATATCAAGCTGAGTTTGAGATATATATCCAACTAGTAGGGCGCGTGTGTGCGCCCTACTTGCTACACACACGCGTACGCCTCACTAGGTACGTAAAAAATATTTACGTACCTAGTGAGAATAATTTATTCTGTTTACTTACCTTGGCATAGTCATGCAATGATTCATTTATTGCAGCACATACTTCAGATATGGTATTACAAATAGTCGATTTTGACATTTTTGAAAAATACATGAGACTTGCGTACGAATCTCCGGTTGCCAAATATCGTAGAGTTACTGCTAGCCTGTCATATGCAGGTATAGAGTTTCTATAATTCGTGTTAGACTTTCGAATTTTATCACCGATCAGGGATAATAAATGGTCAAAGTCCTCTGAGGCCATTCTACAAAAGCTTTGGAATTGGCCACTGTGCTCTTGTACTTGCATATCCCTCATTGTTGCGCCTACATTATCCATTAACCTTCTTTTCATTAAATTTGTCACCCACCAATGTCTCTTCTTTCTTTTCTTTTTGTGAGACAAAATAATAAATGCCGCACTAGCAGCTAAAATGTCGTCGGACATACCGACTCCGAGCTTTGTGATTAGGGAACACTGAGTACTTTTTTATTTAGCGAACACCGTCTGGCGAAGCATGAAGCACCATGAAGCACTACTACCCTGTGCTACTAAGGCTTCATCATGTCTAGCAGAATATTTTAAAATTAACAGAAATAATCTTTTACCTACTAAGTCAAAGGTTTACTACAAATATACTTAACCAAAATTTTATGCTTTCGAATTTAAGTCAATATGAGTGTAGATAAATAAGTGTATGAAACTCTACATAATACCCCCATTATGCAACTAAATAATTAATGTACCAAGAATTTAATCTATACATTATAATAAAATTGAAGTGTCTGTTTGTAATATTGAAATAACCGTCTTTTACTACATGTATCTGAATATAAATACGGTACATACACCAAAATAACAATTTTTGTCTGTCTGTCTGTTTGTTCCAGCTAATCTCTGAAACGGCTGGACCGATTTTGACGGGACTTTTTTTTGTACTAAGGAGTAACTTAGGCTACGTTTATTTTAGAAAGTTGACCTGGCAACCGTTGTTTTGCCATATAAACTCTTGAAATGGCTGGATCAATTTAAACGGAACTTTTTGGCGGGTAGCTGATGTAATAAGGAGTAACTTAGGTTATGTTTATTTTAGAAAGCTGACCTGGCAACCGTTGTTTTGCCATATAAATTATTACTATTGGTCATAGCGTGACGTTAATCTTATCCTAGTTTTAGTTTAGCCTTCCTCGATAAATGTACTATTCAACACGTTGAATATTTTTGTACGAGATGACCTTAGACTTAAGCTTTTGTAAGCTTAGGCTACACAGTTAGGCTACGTTTATTTTTGAAAACTTAATTCTTTTATTTTAGAAAAATAATTATTTGTCCAATATCAAACTTAGCTCTGGATAATCAACAGATGGCGCTGTTTGAAATTAGCTAAGTAGGCGGAACGAAGTTCGCCGGGTCAGCTAGTGTAAAATAAAATACTTTACACTAGCTGACTATATATCTGCTGATATAATATCGCTGTACGGACATATGTGTATTTTGAAAATAAAAATTGTATTCTGTTCTATTTTTATTGACTAATATCTTCTTTTTGACTGATTTTAAAATAAAAACACTATTATACATGATAAAAACAATTTTAATTTTCCTACAATTATGTAATTGTGTAATCACAGCACAATATCTTTAATACCCAATATATAAATAACGTAATGATATTATAATTACATAATACAATATGTCTTTAAGATAAATCGTTAAAAATAAATTCAACTTCTAAGTTCAATCACAGAGTAAAATATCTTTAAAAAAATAAAGTTAACTATACTTTGTATATCTGTTACTGGAAATGTGTGAAAACCAGGAATTGTACACAATTCCTGCCTTATTTAGGAAATGAGTGAAAGAAGAACTTTAACATCAAGCAATAAACATTGAACAAACACATTTCCTAAATAAATACCGAAATTTTATAGATTTCCTAGGAATTGTATAAAATTCCTGATTTCATACATTTCCTGTGACATATCTATGAAATAAATAAATTCAACTTCTAGTAATTTCTAGACCCAATTATTATTGCCACAAATCTTGTTCAGTAGCCAAAACTGGAACAATGCTAGCAACTATAGATAGAAAATGGTTATGAAGTTTGTGGCTCTTTATATAATACAAGGTGTGGGTTAATTCGTATAGTGTGCCCGCAGCTAGCCTTTTTACTTGATCCTTAAAACACATTAATGGAGATAAGAAGTCCCAATTATTTTGTTTTATTTTCAATAAAAAAAACTTATTTAAATTAGAAAAAAATATTTTTAGCAACCCTAACTGTGATGTCAACAAAGCGTAGTACACTTTTAATTTTTCTGAGTTCATTCATATTGAATGAGCTGCTTTTAGGGATGTCACTTAAAATTTATGGTACATTTTTGAACTCCCTATAGTTATCAGGATATCCTGAGGGAGCTAAACTTCTGATATTTTTTTCATGCATCTATACATCGATCCCTACTTAAGGCTTTCAGCTTATTATGGCAAGTAACCTACACGTTGTATATATATACAATCACCGAGCACAATATTTTTAAGATACAAAATAAACTATAATTATAATAATTAGTACAATAATCGTTAAAAATAAATTCAACATCTAGTTGGTATAAAAATACAGTAAAATCACAGAGCATCAATATTATCTAATACCTAAAACATTTAAAACTGCTAAAACCAAGACAGTCATGGACATCAAATACTCATACAAAACCTTTTTCATAAAATTATTTAATATTAGTAGCTTCATCTTTAGCCTCCAACAGAATACTAGATGAGTTTGATGGTGTATGCTGTGGTATTATGTATTCCACCTGTGGAGAAGGCGGAGAAGCAAATTGTAGAGTGTCCTGTCCTATTTGTGAAACAATTCGTGGTGTGTTTCGTGTTTGCCGAGTACTAGATGAGCATGGTGGTGTATGCTGTGGTATTATGTACTCCACCTGTGGAGAAGGCGGAAAAGCAAATTGTGTAGCGTCCTGTGATGTTTGTGAAACAATTTGTGGTGTGTTTCGAGTTTGCCGAGTACTAAATGAGCATGGTGGTGTATGCTGTGGTATTATGTATTCCACCTGTGGAGAAGGCGGAGAGGCAAATTGTGCACTGTCGGCACCGCTGCCCGATTTTGGGGCCATTACTTTATATCTCTCTCTCCTGTATGAGGCCAGGAGAGACTCCATTTTTTTTTTGTGTCCTCTTTGGTGCACTCCACCACACTCGCGATTTCCTCCCAAGCATCCCTTTTGTTATTAGTATTTTTGTAAAATTCGTCACTTGGGTCCCACAGGCACCTGAAATTTTTAAACACCTCTATAAGTAGTAGGCATTTTTCTTGAGACCACTCCATCTATTTCACTGTTTGAAATTTGAACTGTTTAAATGTAATAAATTAAATGTATTGAATTAAGAACTGTTTTTATTTGTATCCACCAAGTATCCACAAAACTAGGTTCAATCCACAGAAGTCAGAACACATATACTCTCTATGGTTCAATCTCTATGGTAGAACACAAGAACGCTTTGAAGAGACCGCTCCGGGGAGCGAGCGCGCCAGAACACAAAAAACGGTCTAGAACAACTGATCGACGTTTTATAGCCATTTACACCAAGCGAAAGAGCATTCTAGGAATGATCGTCAGTTCTTTGCGAAAACTGAAAGAAAGTAGAGTGGGGATAGAAAGAGCGATACATTCGTCTGGTGTAAATGGGATTTCGAGACCAATCCGGGGCCGAACGCGCAATAATGCTCTAGAGCAACTGTTCGCGCGCTCTAGTGCCGTTTAGATGAAGCGAGCGAAATTTCCAAGAATGCTCTACCGTCTGTTTACACCAAAAGAATTTAGTAGAGTGGGGGTAGAACGGGCGAACATTCGTTTGGTCTAAATGCGGCTGTTCGAGAGATAATAGACAAAAAGTCAAACCATATCATAGAGTTAAAGTGCGAAAAGGCTATCTTGGCCTTATCTTGGCGCGTGGCCAGAATCAGAACTAACGCCGCTATATTGTGATGCTGTTTAATAGTTCACTCTCTCGGTATATCGCTAGTGTGTGTTGTATTCGTTATATTGTTTTTGCTTAAGGAGCATGCCAAGGGTGTGCCCGTGAAATTCATTTTTTTGTGGATTTTCGTGATTTTTAAGCTAATAAGACATAATAGGCTTATGGCAGTCAAATTGCAGGAATTCCAGAATCGTCTATATAAAATTGTTTATATAAAAAACGTGTTTATATAAAAATCTCTACTTGAAAGTGTTGAGTTCAAGAAATTAGTCCGAGATTTTTGAGTTATCCACTTAAGACGAATGGTAAAGCAAAATGCGTTTTTAGACATCTTTTAGGCGATGTTTTTCAGCTAAATTACAGATTAGAGAACTACAGCAATTTTGTGTTATTATAAAGCGTATCTTGAAGTATCTTGTTGTGTTCGATATTTTTGGTGATCTTTACTCACTAATCAGAAAATACAATTTAGAAAGTGCTATGACTTGCGTAAGATGAATATCTTAAGATGGATTTTTTTTTCGTTTGGCTAATCCGTTTATCATGAATCTTTGCATACATGTTTCTTTATTTTGTATCTTGTTATCCAAGTTCCATTTGTGACAAACAGTATTGCAAAATAGAAGTTATATCATAAAAGCTCTTTGGTGCCTACTGTAAATCAAACTCCACTAATAAAGTATTTGCTCACAAAATTAATCAGGCGTTTAGTTACGGATGCAACGTTGCCAGTTCGGCGCAACTCATGCCGCGTTGCAGTTCCGCGCACAGGCATTTTGGCAGTGCGCGCGTGTGTTATGATTTGACATCACAGAGTATTTTTTGTACATTTTGACATTTTGGTACCGTTGTACTGTGTACATGTCGATTGTTGTGTGACTAGGGTTCGATTTCGAAAAAAAGTGAAAAATATATTATTTCTTCTTTTGGTGAGCTGTGCAAATGTGAAATAAGGTGAAAACTAAAAATTTTATGTAAATAAAGAAATATTGTGTTCATGATTTTACGAGTTAAATTTACATATAAGTACTTTTGTTGGCAAACCGCAAACCTAACTTTGTTTTCGGCGGATTATTGTTATTAGCAAAAAAAGTATAATAGTTAGACGGTTGAATTTATTTTTCCTGTAAAATATACGTTAACTTCTATTGATCATATTTATTTCAGATTTTTCGAATGCTAAACTTCGGAGATAAGGGGGGGAACGGTATTTTTTTCGACAGTTTGCCCAATAAATCAAAAACTATCAGGCATAAAAATAAATAAAAATTGGTTTTAGGATATACAAGTAACGCCCTTTCATATGATACCCCACTCAATATTGTTATCTCATTTTGAAATTTCGGCGACCCGGTTTTCCCCCCCTTTTTAAAGAAAAATAAAAACAATTTTCAAATTTTTACGATTGCTATAACGTCGCGTCACTATTATCTATTACTATTCTAAATTTCAGATCGATAGCTTGAATAGTTACTGAAATAATCGAGTGTGACAGACGGACGGACGGACGGACGGACGGAGAAAGTCACCATAAGGGTTCCATTTTTACCAAATTGGTATGGAACCCTAAAAACGAACATGTCAAGAAATCTAATTGCCTTACCCCGACACCACGCAGGCTTGTTTGTCCTACCCCTAGAGTGTTTTTTTTTAAACCGGAGGCGCGGAGGGAGTGCATCCCCCGGGCGAGCCGGAGCGGCCGAGGCTGGTCGCCGAAGGCGACCAGCACGCCGGGGCTGCGGAGATGAGTGTGGGTCATGGGTGCCTGTGCTTTGCTACGCAAGGGCGAAGAGGCTGCACTTCCCGCAGCGCCGGAGACGTCACAATTCCGAATTGGTCCCTATTTTAGAGCTATCTGTCAAAGTAATTATTTAAGTTATCATAATTAACCTCAAAATTTTTGAACTTTAAATATTTATTTCTCGAAAACTATTAAGATTCTACGGGTTTGGCTTGGGGGGATAGACCCCCCCACTCCACCCTCCCCTTTACCTCCCTCCCACCCCCCTCCGCTACGGGTCACCAACTAAAGACCACCCTGTTTTTTAATCAAAGTTTTGTAATATTTGCTTTTTTGTATAAATATAACCTAGCTAGATATATTTATCGCCCCCGAAACCACCCCCAGTCCAAATTTCATGAAATCGTTTGAGCCGTATTCAAGATACATATAATACGGGACATACATGTTATAGGGGTTAAACGGGGATAAAATAAAAATACGGTAGGTATTCTATGTATATTTATTTACAATTCGAAAAAAAATGTAGGTATTCTCTTCGTTATTACTCTGTCTGCCCAACTCGAATAAATCGCTAAATGCGCCATCTAGCGGTAAGACAACCGAATGCAGTTGCACGCTACATTGAACTACTAATCATAAATAGATGGCGGTAGCTCCGCGTCCAAATGCCCAAGGTCATTTGCTTGACCATTCGTCTTAAACTCGTTACTCGAACTAATTTATTAGGATAGACATTTTTGATACTCGAACTAATTTATTAGGATAGACATTTTTATGTAAAGACTTTGACAAACATGTAAAGATGATACTGCCATTCCCGAAAATTAACTGCCATAAGCTCATAATGTGTAACGTAACTAGCGTAAAAATTGCAAAAAAAAAAACACGAAAATTTTGAATTTTTGCGGGCAGAGTTGCTGATTTCGCCCTACCAGCCCGCGAAATTCAAATTTTATTTAGTTTTTCGCAAATATTAGACTAACTACACATTGTAGATTTAGGGCAATGCATTTTGCGGGCCTACTTTTTTATATATACATGTTTTTAATAGAAACTTTGCTCGAAAGTTCCCACTATGAGATGTCATATTGGTTCCCGAAAGATAATTTTTTGCAGTTTTTTTTGCAGATTTCGAGCTATCGGGAACCAATATGAAGTAAACGAGTATTGTTGAGCAGAGTTTTTATAAAAACATGTAGATGCATAAATGTTGTGTCCGCAAAACTCATTGCCATTAGCCTTCGACGTATAATTAGCCCACTATGAGCGAAAAACTAAAATTAAAGTGAAATTGAGGAAATTTTGTTTTCTGGCTGCCTCGATTCTATAACAGCGCCCTCCTGACAATGTCATTAAAGTGCCAAGAGCTTTGATTAGGTAGGTAGTGATTGTGTATCATGGAATTAATAAGTACGTACAAGTACTTATTAATTCCATGTTGTGTACAACCTAATCAAAGGCCAAGAGAGCCTTGTCGGACTATAAAATATAGTTACATTAAAAAAAAAATTGTTTGTGGTTCAACGAAACAGTCTTGAAAAATGGGCCATGGGAACACTTAGTTCAGTTCAGTTGGAAACAATAACTCTGTGCACGGGAACCACGATTTTTCCAGACTTTTATATACCCAATCAAAGCTTTTATCATAGGTACTTATAAAGCACTTGTGCACTAAATATCTCTCTCATACCTACCTATCTATAATAATTTGGCAACTTTTTTTGAATTTGAACGCAACTATAGCGATTTGCGGCGGTTTGACAGGTCAGCTTCGAGCACTCTTTTTAGCTTTCCGAGTAGCGTATTTTCGTTTGATTTTACGCTGTATCTTTATTTACTCGTTATAATTAGTATTTTCTTAGACATTACAGTAGTTTAAGTTGGACAGTAGCCGGTATATTAGTGCACTTTCAGTGTTACATAAACAGTAGATTCCATATCGGCAGTTCCTATGCTAAGTTTACGATACGTCAGTTGATGGATGTTAGGTGATAGATAATGGATGTGGACACTCCGAATATACTGAAAAGGTGCAGTAGCGCACCTCTTATCAATGAAGTGGCATCGACGGTGGCTACGTCGCCGACGACCAACACGCAGACCAGGTAAAGTCTAGACTTATAGGTCTTACAGTAGTGCTGCATCGGCACGCGCCTCCCACGGACCCCGTATCGGTTTACGCGACGTACCTAACTAATTTTGACAGCTGCGCTCACCAGTAGGTGCCGGGCACGTAATTAAACCTTTAATCCTTAAGTACTCAGGCAACGGAAGTGGATAACACGATGTAAGACTACATGAAACTGCTTGATGCACACATCATGCCAGTGCCAGGACAAATTTTTCTAGTTCAGTTCAAGACAGATTTTTCATCAGCATAAGTATTGACAAGTTTCCAATTCCACTCCAGTTGGTTAACTACTTAATGGTGAAATTGCACACCAGCACTCTTGATTGTGTTCAAAATACATATTCATCATACCTCACTGTGACTGATCTCTGGTAAAATTAGTAGTATAGTATACAGGGTTATAGAAAAAATATGGGAAACCTCTCGACACCTAAATGATATCATTAAAAGTAACAACCTTTGTTCTACAACTTTTGTTTTAACTCAATATTTTGAGAAATATCACTTATTCAATATTTTGCATACATTCATTCTTTGTAACTACTCTGTAGTCTGTACGTAATATCCGCAACGGTCACTGATCCAACGCGACGATACAGATCGTCAATGGATAGTTTTAAAAATTATTATTAATACTTAATTCCACTTCTCCTTCATATTTAACCAGGCTTAGGACTGGCTGCATTGAAAACAGGTTAAAATAAAAATAAAGTATTAATACCTAAATGATAGTTTAGTACCTACGAATTAGTTAAGTATGCTTGTATTTTACGATACAGTCCTTGGAACGCATCCGCGGACCGGTCCTTGACCGACTGACGGCCGACAGGCGACCGTGAGTCGTCCTCCCCGCCCCGCACGCTGCACCCCTTTTATAGTCATTAGGCTAAGCGCACACTGCGAAAAATAATCGCATGTGATTAATATTCGCAAGTGCGATGCGAATATATCAATATTTTGTGTTATATGGAAAAATACTTGACCCCGCGCACTGCAGAAATAGTCGCAAGCGCAACTCTCTCATGTGACATGATTGCTCCCTGTCTTTCGTGGTGCGAAAATAAATCGTGGGTTTTTTACACACTACAAGTTAGTACTTGACTGCGATCTCACCTGATGGTAAGTGATTATGCAGCCGAAGATGTTAGCGTACTAACTTGGAAGGGGTAAGTATAACCCACCCCTTACGGTTTCTACACAGCATCGCGCTGGAACGCTAAATCGCTTGGCGGTGCCTCTTTGCTGGTAGGGTGGTAACTAGCCACGGCCCAAGCCTCCCACCAGTCCAGTTCTAAGAAAAATTAGAAATTATAAAGTTCCAAAGAGGCCCGTGGCGGGAATCGAAGTCGCGACTTCCCACTCGAATCCGAGCGCGCGCGCCACTGCGCCAGGAAGATCGACAAAAAATCGACAAAGGTTGTGGTAGGTATAATATTCGGATTGCGATTAAGTTTCGCATGCGGAAAAAAATCGCATCGCAGTGTGCGCTTAGCTTTAATCCTTCGCCAGTTATTGTGAGCATTGTGCATCTTTATCTTTCTCATTAGCACCGCCTGTCTTAACGTGTCGCAGCGGTTTGGCAACAGGGATAGTCATAATCGCTGATTACCTGTATTTTGTTTCACAGTGTAATGTCACTTTACAGAAATAACATAATTTATTAAATTTTTGTATGACACAAATTAATACAAAATTTTGGAAAGTTATAGAACAAAAGTTTTTAGTTATAATGATATAATTTAGGTGCCGAGAGGTTTCCGATATTTTTTCTATAACCCTGTATTTTAGTTTTTTCAGTTTTGCTATTTTATCTTTGCTATTGCTACTGGTGTTATCATGAAATATACTGCATTTTTGATAAGATGATCTGTTTGACACATGCAATTTTCTTAGTATTGCTTCAGTTAGTACCTACTGTGATATGAACTATTTCACTTACTTTACTGTAAATATATCTATGAATACATACTCAAAGATGAGGGTGGAGGCTCTTGCCTAGAAAATCCCTATTCATTCTTTTGAATGACCAAAACCCTTCATTGGGAGAAGAGTGCACAAGCATTTTCTTAACTATACTTCCCAAATATTATACTTGGTAAGTACAAAAGTAGGAGGGTAGCAGTTCAATCAAAAACATGGATGAAGTTTTGTACAAGTTTCTTAGAGGACCATAATGTTAAGATGGCATTAATTAATATAGAACCTGCTGAAACATAAGCATTTTAAAATTTCCTATCTCTTTATGCTGTTATCCTCACGCTTGGTGTGTCGCTAATATGCAAACTGTAGCGAGCTGCATATTATTAAATAGTAAATATTGCTAGATATGCTGACAGCCATAACACTTTTACTATACACACATCTACCAAAAGAGACCTCATAGAGTGAATGTAGTATATTTTACTATCTGTACTTTGTATGAATATGACTTATGGTTTTTGGATCATAAAATATTTATAAATGCTATATATATATATATATATATATGTAAGACATTGAGGATCTCCAAAAACAAACAACAAACTGTTTCTCTGAAAGTACAAAGTTTTGTTTTATTAACAAGTCTTTACAAAAGTTATTATCAAGTTACGACAATTACACTTCTATCTCACCTGAAAGTACAAAGAAACGACATTTAAAGTTCACTAAATATCGAGTCCTCAATCACATTCTTTCTATTAGTTTTTATAACAATAAAATGCACAAAACAATCTGCGCGTCCCACGCCATTTTAAATCATAGACACAGATCAATATCATAGCCGACAGACAGCTGATACGCGAAGCGCGGCAAATTCAAATGAATGAAATGTCACTCATTTCATTACATCTCCCCCCCTAAGAGCGAAAATTCTAAGCAATATATCTGTAAAATGTACTTATAAGTCATCTTCATATTCATTATCATCTCCTTCATCTTCTTCAGCCTCTGTTATGACAGGTTGCAATTTTGTTATATGAAATAATGTTGATTCTGTTTTTCTGTTGCCTGTATCAATCCTATAAATGGAATTCGATATTTTCTCTATTATTTTGAAAGGGCCTATTTTTAATTCGTCTAATTTCTTTCTATTCAGTCTATTTCCATTTTCTACATATACACTGTCTCCTACATTAAATTCTTGCATTTTTCTATTTCTATCAAATATTTTCTTGTTATACTCATGAGATTTTATTGTATTCTCTAATGCCAATCTTCTATCAGCAATCCACTTGTCTTCCTTTTCCATCGTTTTGAACTCATTTGGTAGAATACTGACATTTGTACCATCCAGTAAATATTTTGGTGCAAAACCTGTAACGGAGTGTTCTGTTTCATTATATTTTTGTATACATTCTCTTGCCAGTGTTGTCCATGTTCTCTTATTATTTTTCTCATTCATTTTACACCTTATTTTATTTACTATTGTTTGGTTTAATCTTTCATTCAAGCCGTTCGAGAATGGTGTATTCACGGCTGTAAAAATTAGTTTAATATTATTTTCCTGCAAAAATTGTTTAAATTCTCTTGAATTTATGCCCGGATATTGATCTGTCAGGATAATTCCAATCTCATCTGTCTCTAGTACTTTCTTTGTTAAATTTATAAAGTCACATGCATTCTGGGTTTTCGAAGTCGCAATAAATGCATATCTTGTGTAGTGATCTACTAAAAGGTGTAGATATTTCTTTGTAGACCTAGATCCTCCAAATCCACCAATAGTATCCATTGACATTATTTCAAATGGTTTGGTAGCTGGTCCCAGTTGTGACATTAATCCAATTTTTTTTTGACATCTTGATTTATTTTTTATGCATATTTCACATGTTTTACAAATATTTATGATATTTTTTGTTAGGTTTATAGCCGTATATATTGAACTTATTTTTTTCTGCAGTTGTCTGATCCCAATATGGCATAAATCTTCATGCACCTTTTTTATAAGTTTTTTACTAAATTCTTCTGAGAGGATAATCTTTTCCTGTTTCTTTATTTTTTTATAATAGATATTATTTTTTAGTATTAAATTTTGTTTCTTTTCTCTTATTGTTTCATTTTTCTCTTGGTCTCCAACTATATCTTTTATTTGTATTAAATTAACTATTCTCAATGTTTCCTCTCTGTTATCTTCTGGTTCTAATACAGGGTTTCGGCTCAAACAGTCTGCTTCTACATTTTCTTTACCAGGTTATTTTACGGTAAAGTCATACTGAGATAGGTAGTATGTGAGATCACCCAATTCTTCATCTGTCCTGCATTTAATGTTCATGTTCTCTAGAGGTTTGTGATCTGAGTAAATGGTGAATTGTTTTCCGATGAGCCAGTGCTGCCAATATTTAACAGCTTCTTTCATAGCAAGACATTCTAAATATATAGCCTTTTTCCGTTTTTGATGTTCATTCAATTTTTTTGAGAAATATGCCACCGGTTTGTCTTTACCATCTAGTTGTGTCTGTTTTAATATTGCTCCAATGCCCTCCAAAGATGCATCGGTAAAGATTTTGATTGGTAAGTCTTTGTCGAATATTTCCAAGACCGGTTGCGAACATAAATATCTTTTTATCAGATTGAATGCTTCTTCACATTTCTCTGACCATACAAATTTCTCGTTTTTTCGTAATAAATTGTGTAATGGATCTAAGATAATTGCACTTCTTGGTATATAGTCATGGTAGAAGTTTATTTTTCCCTAAAATTGTCTGATGTTCTTTTGCGTCTTAGGAGTTGGAAAGTTCCTTATTGAAATCAAATTATCTTTAAGTGGTCTTACTGAATTGTTCTGAATTATATGGCCGAGGTATTTTACCGAGTCTGAAGCAAAGGTACATTTCTTAAACTTCAGTCTAAAGCCTTCTTTAATTATTGCCTCTAATACATTTCTAATGTGCCTTATATGTTCTTCAAAGGTAGACGAGTATATCAAAATATCATCAATATAGTTAACAGAGTATCCTGTGAGATTGTGTTTTCTTAGAATATTGCTTAAGATTCTCTGGAAAATTGCTGGTGATGTTTTCAAGCCAAAAGGGAGGCAGGTCCACTGGAAGTGGCCATCTTGTGTGACAAATCCTGTTTTACTTCTGTCTTCCACCCGTAATGGTATTGCCCAAAATGCTGAGTTTATATCTAGTGTAGTAAAATACTTGCAATTTCTAGTTTTAATAATTAGATCATCTATCAAAGGAAATGGTTGAGCTTGTGGTATAACTATTTTGTTTAACTCTCTGAAATCTACACATAAACGGGATTTTCTATTTTCACCTTTTTTAAACGCCAATGTCACTGGAGCAGCGAAAGGACTGTATGATTCTTCTATTAAATTGTTCTTTAGTAACATCGATATTTGCTCTTCAATTTCTAATCTATCTTGTATTGTACATCTGTATGGTCTTTTACTACAATATTTATTTACTTGTAAATCTATGCGAGCTTCATAATCTTTAACTGAACCTATATCATACTTGTCCTTAGCAAATATTGTTTTATATTCCTTTATAATTTTCTCTATCTCAATTTTCTTTTGATTATCTAAATGGTCTGTCATACTTATAAATTCCTCTGTTTCTATGTGTTCATTGAAATTTACTGTATATTTTTTTATATTATTATCTTCATTTCTGTTATCTTTAGACATCCTGTCTATTTCCTGATTGATTCCTTCTTGGTGTATTTCCTGATTTAATAAAACTCAGCAAAATAATTCCATTGTTTAAATCTGGTAGTACCAGTGACCCCACTAACTTTAGACCAATATCTGTACTACCAACATTCAGTAAAATTTTTGAGAAGCTCATTTTAAATCAATTACTAATCTACTTCCAAAATAATCACTTAATGCATAATAAACAATTCGGTTTTACACGGGGTCGCTCGACAACCGATGCCGGTGTTGAGCTTTTACAAAGTATATTTGAAGCCTGGGAGGAATCACGCGACGCGCTTGGCGTTTTTTGTGATCTTTCTAAGGCATTTGATTGTGTTGAACACGAAACATTGATCAGGAAGCTACACCACTATGGAATCAAAGGTGCAGCTCTAGATTTGATGAGCTCCTATCTGAACGAACGGATTCAAAGAGTAGATGTGAATGGTAAGCGGTCGCCGGGTTCGGTTGTTAGGATAGGAGTTCCCCAAGGGTCCATATTAGGACCATTCCTGTTCCTCATTTACATTAATGACCTTCCTTACCTTATTAAGGATAATCATGAGATAGTCTTGTTTGCTGATGATACATCACTCATCTTCAAAATTAATCGACAGAAAAATGTGTTTGACGATGTGAACAACTGTCTCAAAAAAGTAGTACAGTGGTTTGAAGCCAATAATTTACTTCTCAATAGCAAAAAAACTAAATGCATTAAATTTACATTACCAAATGTTAAGCATGTGAAAACGAGTGTACTTCTTAACAATGAGGAACTGGAACTAGTAGATGTAACCGTATTCTTAGGTATAACGTTAGACGCTAAACTCCAATGGGGACCTCATATCGATAAATTATCGAACAGGCTTAGCTCTGCTGCATACGCGGTTAAAAAAATACGGCAGCTGACTGACGTTCAGACTGCTAGACTGGTATATTTTAGCTATTTTCACAGCATAATGTCGTACGGTATCCTGTTGTGGGGTAATGCTGCTGACATTAACACCGTATTCGTGCTGCAGAAAAGGGCTGTTCGTTCAATTTATAAATTAGGTCTAAGAGAGTCACTCAGGATTAAATTTAAGGAATTTAATATCATGACCGTACATAGTCAGTATATTTATGAGAACTTAATATATGTACACAAAAATATAAATAAATTTAGTAGGAAATGTGACCTCAATAACATTAACCTTAGAAGCAAAAACAAATTGGTTGTCCATAGCACGCATCTTACTAAAATAAGTAGATCGTTTTTATGCAATTGCATTAGATTTTATAATAAACTGCCATCCAGTGTATTCGACATGTCGCTCAATAAGTTCAAAGGTTTTGTCAAGCCGAAACTTATAAAAAAGGCATATTATAGCATAAAAGATTACTTAAATGAAATCAATCCATCGGAGTAAATTGCTCTAATTCAAATTTATAGCTAGTTCTAATTTATATTATATTGTGAAATAGTGATAACAAAAAAAAATAATACCCGGCTGAGTTTGTTGTGGGCTTCTTCTCAGTTCAGGGCGCGTTGGAACCCTCGTAAACTTAGTTTTTAAGTCGTTAAATAGTTATCACTATTAATAAGTATATGTACCTACTTGACATTCATAAGTGCTAACAAGTAGTGGCCAATATGAAATAAATGATTTGAATTTGAATTTGAATTTGAATTATTTTATTTGTTATTTTCTTTTGTTCTATCTGCAAGTTCTCATTTTGGGTTAATCTGAATTTCTTTATCATATCTAATCCGATTATGAAATCATCAAAATCTTCATTTTCTACTATGTATACATCCACCTCTTCTTCTAAATCAAATATTTTAATTTTTATTGTTATCAAGCCATCCATCTTCTTCACACCATTAACCGTTTTCATGTATGCTATGTTCACATCATCTTTTTTTTCTTTTACTTTTATTAATCTTGAATTTATTATAGAAATCTGTGAGCCTGAATCATAAATACCACTCACTTCTAGTTTATTTTCTAATAAAAGCTTGATTTTGATTAATGGTGTGCTTACTAGTTTTTTTTTCTCAGTATTTATGTCTACTTCAATTATGGAGTTATTGTTTACATTTTTAGTTTTAAGAACTTTTTCAGGTTCATTTTTATTTTTCTTGAACCAACATGACTCCTCTGGATGATATCTAATTCCTTTGTCCAAAGACTCACAAGTCTTACATGACTTCTTCTTCGGTTAAGTGGTTTAGGAGTCCATTGAGGACAAACATTGTGACACGAGATTTATATATATTAGAAATATATATATATTTATGTGGATGTAGTAGTATGTTGTAGACATGTAATTAATTTTTATTACTATTTTGTAGTGCAGTAGTTAAATCCATTATGTACGTCTTGTAGTACTTGCTAATAATCGTGTTTTATGATTAGAAACTATAACTTGAAAATGGGTCAAGAATAATAAAGAAATTAAACACAATGCAAACAAACTATGAAGGAAATATATTTCTCCAATTGCATATGGTTTTACAGTTCAGAATTACTTTTGTGTGAGAATTTTATATTCATACTCTGTCTGTGAGGAACTTATAGGAATGCTTTCCTGAGTTTAGTAAACCAGATATGATTACTATTTCAGAATATAATTTTGGAAAATATTCCTGATTTAGGATAAAACTTGAGATTCCCACCAGACCAGACTTGGAATTCTAACCATATGACATATTACTTTACAATGGATGGAATGGAAATGAAACTGAGTATTATAAAATCTCAGTTCAGACTTTTAGAACCTGTTAGGGAATCAAACCATTAAAATTCTCAAAAGGAAGGTCATCAGGGAGAGTTTGTTTACCTGGAATTTGTCCCCTCTACCTTTTGTCACCAAACTCCTATAAAACAGCTTTACCAATTTCTTTGTAGTCTTCTGTCTATATTCGATAGGGGCGAGAATACATTGTAGGCTTTGTAAGCTATTTTATATATCCCTGAAGGCAAAACAACTTTGCCCGGTCAGCTACTCTGTAATATATGTATAAAATTCTCATGTTGTACTCGTATTGATTGTTACTATAAACTCCATCTGAAATGGCTTGACTGATTTTAATGAGTTTTTTGTTTAAATTCCATATGTTGTAATATTGTAGGCTTGTTTTCATACCCCTTAACGCTTTATGTGTGGCACTAAAATTAGTGCCTATTTTTACTTTTTAATAATATGCGGCTTGCTACACGTCCGCATATTAGCAACATGCCAAGCGTGAGATAACAGCATAAAGAGATAGGAAATTTTAAACACAAAAGCTTTCAGCAGGTTTTGTGTTAAATGCAAAAACAACGTTGGCCTGGTCAGCTAGTAATACTACAATAACACACTCTATAGTATGAAAATATTTGAACTCTCAAAATAGCTGTGTTTCATGTGTTCCCAATAAGCTGCAGCATGGTTTCACATTACTTCTCGGTAGGAATGGGTTCGCGGTGTTGTAATCAAAATTGCTTGATAAGCAATCTGCACTGTTTTGCTTACAAACCAATTATTATGCAGTACAATAAACACTGGGTGGCTTGGTAACAACAGTTTTATGTTTTGTTTTAACAACTAAGTATCTATCGTGAACATTTATGTACATGAGGTAATTTATACTCACAATAGTTATTATTAAGGAATTTCTAATCTTTTTGTTATCGATTTTTGTGATATTCTGCTTTTTACTTAAATTATTATTGAACTGTAGCAAACTGCTTGTGACTTGCATTAGTAGTTTTGTGCACAACTTAGTAAATTTTACTAGTGAGCTGAAATTATTACTGCAGTAATTTTTTTATCTGAAATTGATATCTGAATCTTTATGTTCTGATCCTGGTCTAAACATTGCAATATCATACAATGTATTGTACTGTGTATAGTTCTTAATTGTCTCATCTTGTCAGTAATTTTGGTAGCTACAGTCACATGTAGAGAAACGATTCTGGCACCTTCAGCTCAAAACTGTGTCAGTGTCTTCAGAGATGTCGTCAAAGTCCCCCATATCCATAATATCTATAATAATAACTGAGGTGACGGTTACAGTAACAATGTCGCGAGTTCAATGGGTCTATTGCATTCCAAAAATGCCCAATGTGCCTAAGAAGTTTTCACTTCAAAAAGTCCTAAAACAATAAAATTCCATAAAGGCACTAAACAGCAGTGATGTAGGTTGGTTGTTGTCTCAGGAGCAGCTCATTCTTCAGCATGTTCAGCAACAGCGGCCACAGCAGCCTGCCGCGCACGCGCAGCAATAGCATCAGCTGCAGCCCGCTCTCCGCTGCCATCAACATGCCCAACCTGCAGGTGAGCCTGAGATCTGTGTGCATGATCTACCCAACCACCCGGGCACGGCATTACCATCATTTCATTCTGCACTGGACATGTTAGTGCACCAGTGTGTCCAAATATAAAAAGAAAATTTCCAAAATCTACACTGGGCTGGTACTAAGAATTTCTTGATAGAAAAAACCCAATTATGTTTATTGGCCCGACCCGCGGTTAAAACCCAGGACCTTGTGATCCGCTATCAAACAAGTTCACCACTAGATTTAAGAGGCGTTCTGGCTGATAAAAGATTGCAAGTTCACTGGAAAACGTTGTGTTAGTAGGTCGACAGACTACATTAACAAAGTAGCACGGAGTCGCTGGGGAAATGATCACTTTACAAGGAGTATGTCTAGCAGTAGATTTGGCAAAATGCTGTCGTAAAAGTTGCATATCACTACGAAATTCGGTCACGCCCTTCATAATGACATTATTATCTAAATAATCTTATTATGTAGCTTCTTAGGAATGTGATATTGTATAATCTATTGTGTTACTTAAAAGTGTCGTTATTGAATATAATACAATGAGTGGCCCACAACATGTGTTTAGGTCCCATTGATTAGAAACTAGCTAGAAGATGTGTCTCCATTTTGTTAGCCATATCATAACCTATATGGGCCTTTAGGTTGAGCCCTCTTATGCAGGCACTTACAGGTTGGTAACTTGTAGATAATCATCCTGAGCCTTAAAATTGGTCCTTAGGAGCCTCGTATCTTACCTCGCGTAAGACGTAGAGAATGTTATTTTTTTCTTTATTTGGAGACTTGCGTGAGAGTAAAGCTTGATGTAAGTCAATGATGTGTTCTAAAAATTTTCACTTGCCTTTTCACTCTTGAAGGAATTCATATACTAAATACTTAGTAGTAGCACGGAATACGAATGCTGGAAGGGCGTTCCATGCTTTAGCGGTGTATGAGAAAATTTTTTTCCGTGCGAGTTTCGTGGATGTCAAACTATATGGTTGCCGGATGACCTTACTCTAGGAGTCTTGCCGTTCTGGGGTAAAAGGGTGAAGGAGATAATATTTATAGAAATGTGAACAATTTTCAGAGCTCATGTAACAGGCGACTGACGCCGCGCGTGAACCAGCTGCGCGCGGAGGAGTGCGCGGACGTGAGCAACACGCGCGAGGTGGCGCACGAGCGGGAGGTGCACACCGCCATGCAGATGGGGCAGTCGTACGAGGACCTCACGCTCGTGGGCGGGCTGGCCAACTCGCCCACGAGGGTGCCGCGGTGAGTGCGAACATTGACGTGATGTACTAGCGAGCGGAGTGGAGCACGTGCAACAGGCGACTGACGCCGCGCGTGAACCAGCTGCGCGCGGAGGAGTGCGCGGACGTGAGCAACACGCGCGAGGTGGCGCACGAGCGGGAGGTGCACACCGCCATGCAGATGGGGCAGTCGTACGAGGACCTCACGCTCGTGGGCGGGCTGGCCAACTCGCCCACGAGGGTGCCGCGGTGAGTGCGAACATTGACGTGATGCACTAGCGAGCGGAGTGGAGCACGTGCAACAGATATCTTATTTGAATGAGTAGCTCCGGCCGACGCCTCCTATACCAGACAAGACCTGAGCCAATTAGAGAGATAAGATAAAGATAAAGAAGCCGTCAAAAACCAGGATTTCTTTTATTAATTGATGCCTAATGTTTCACTAACAGGTTTTCGCCGGTCGTCTCGCCGTCACCGACGCGAACACAGCCCAAGTTCACGACGAGGCGGAGTCTGTCACCGATCGCGCTCCGAGCGTCGAGCTTCAGCCCCGTCAGCCGGCCCAACGTGCTGGTCGGGAAGCGGCGCTGCGACGACTCCGAGGGCTCGCTGTCGAAGCGCATGTGCACGTCCGACAGACTCACGCCCTCCACGCCGGGCACGCCCGACTCAGACTCCCTGGAGTGCACCTTCAGGCCCGTCTCCCCCCGACACACGCCCATGAACGAATCGCCCAACGAGTCACAGGAGATACACGAAAACCACAAGTCGCCTAACCCGAGCTAATAGAATGGGGGACGGGTTGTAAATAATGTTGGATATTATCACCTTGCCTATTAGCTAGGACAGTAGTGTCCACATAAGTGGGCAAGGAGTAAAGACTAAAGGCTAACGGTCTGCAGGTCTGACCGGATGAAGCCACTGGTCTCTTATAGCTGTTTTAAGAATGGTTTTAGGAGAAATAATAGGCATGTTGTCAAGATTAATGTGCTTCTCCACTGTACTTCTCTTCTCTTTGCATTAGATCAGGCAAGATTGTCGTAAAGCAAGCCTATCGTGAATTAAAAGGACAGAATGTTATGGAATAGAGAATATGCAACTTTAACACTCATAAAATTCCTCATAGCCTCATCATTGATTTCCATCAAGCAAAATTATAACATGGATTGAATAAAAACAGGGATAAATGGCATGTACAGCGAAAGGAAATAGTGAAAACAAAAACCAAAACATTTTCACATCGGGTTTTATTGTAGTCTTTTTCACACATACCTATGGTAGTTATGAGTGACAGAGATGGGGATTAAAATAGACGTGCAATATTTACAGCCTGGTACTGGCTAAGTATTTAAAAATGAATAAAGTCAACTATTTTGTCTACTAACAAGTAATTATATCTGAAAACTACCCAGATAGTTCCCATTTGTTTCCACGAAACAAAGACAAAAATACTTGTTTTGTTCCATAATGAAAGTGGGAATTATCATAATACATTTTCCAAGGCCAAACTTGTCATTAAGTGAATAGGTAATCTCAGCCTGAACTCTTAAGTCACTCTGATTGACAAAGTTCCAAATTAGGGTGAAATGTTCAGGAGCATTCAAATTTTTCTACTGGGACATCCATTATCACCAGAGATTGGAATATGATTGCATTTTGCCCATCCTTGACTACACATTTGTGACGTCACGGGATTTGTTCTCTGCTTGTGACATAATTATGAGAAGTCCCTATGGAATAATATAGTTCCTAATAGTGAACTTGTTAATGGTAGTATTTTATAACATTGTCATAATATCCAACTCAATATAAATTAGGGTTAGGGTGGAAACCGGCTCTAATACAAGTACGCTGGACCACAAGACTGTCAACGTTAAAATGAAGACACTTGATTTTCGTCATTATGGCACTGAGCGTCTATGGAACTAAAATAAAATGACGAAAACTACGGTCACTAGCAAAATGTCACTTTAGTGTGTGCGTTACCCCAGCGGAATTTTGTCAAATTTCTTAATTTTAAGTATGCAGATATTTAGTACTTTAAGCCCTGTAAATGTCCCCGAAATAATAAATTTGTCCACCCAGTAGTTTTTGAGATATCCTCCAAAAACGTTTTTTCTTGCTAGCGTTGTCACAGCCAAACGATATCGAATTTATTGATTTAAGTTCTGTAGATATTTAGTACAAATTGTCGTGTAATTGTCCCAAAAGTTTCAAATTTGTACATCCAACCGTTTTTGAGAAATTCACCAAAAACATGATGAAAACGTTTTTGGAGGATATTTCAAAAACTAATGGGTGGACGAATTTATTATTTCGGGGACATTTACAGGGCTTAAAGTACTAAATATCTGCATACTTAAAATTAAGAAAATTGACAAAATTCCGCTGGGGGAACGCACACCACTTTAGTACTTGGTACCAATAATGAGGACACAAAATTCATCATCAGACATCTGGTTTTTAAGACTCATTAAACCCAGTATTTTTTCATGCTACAGGTTACGCCTACCACCTAGTAAGAACTAGCATGATCCTATGTTTATGTTGAATTGGATTGTAAACAATGTTCGTATTGTATTCTAGAAATGTAAAGCGAGTGCCCTTTAAATAGCCAAAGCATCCAAAACTTTATTGTAAATATAATAAAGTCTATTCAATCTCGAGCGATACCAGACGTAAACAAACCGACTGCCAGGTCATTCGCTTAAGCAGGGTTGCGCAACCTTTTTAACGTATACTAATTTTTCAAATTTAAAATAAATTTATGTTTTGACAATAATATCGTATTGTTTGAATTTTTTTAATGATATCTTGAAACTAGATTTAACATAAGTGAAAGTTTCGTGTTACGCGCCACTTCAGTGCCTCACTAGAAGCACGCTGAGTGGCACGTCAGGTCATGCAGCGCCACGCCATCCACGCGAATGGACGCTATTCTATACAATCGCTTCGAATGTTGAGACAAGTGACACGTCAATATCACGCGTCAATTAAAATATTTATTCTAGGTTTATGATTAGGGGAACAAAATAAAATATAAAATATTATCCAAATGTTTACGATAACCCCCATGACATGCTTTGACCTTGAAAGCGAAAGTCGTGAGCGGTGCGGCAGATAGCAAACAAACAAGATAGAAAGAGATAGTCATATTTTGTTTGTTCCGTCGTCGCTACTACTAAATGATCGGCTTTTGTTTACGTCTGGTCTCGCGTTTCGTTGAAAAGACTTTAATAAGTTAGTTTTGTACGTTCGTATTTCGAACGCTGGTCTTGTACATAGAATTTAGTTTTGTAAGCGAAGTGTAGCCATTAGTGCTTAATTTTGTTTAAAAAAAATTTCGAGTTGAAATATTTTTTAAGACAAAATTGAAGCACTTTTTTTTAGTAAATAAGCTCATTTGAAGAGTTAACTCATTAACTCGTTTCATCCCGCCTTTACTTTAGACGTGTAGTTTTTGCGTATATCTTTTTGGTCTGCGTTCGAGCGAGATACAACGATATAGGGCTACCGCATACTGGTACATTACATGGTATGGCAAAAGATTTCAAGTTTTTTGCAATGGACATTTAAAATGACATGTCCCACATTGCGCTTCGGCAATGAAGAAAAATTATTTCGATACTCAAGTGAGATAGAGAACTTAAAATATTAAAGCCTCCAATTTCGAGATTCTTTTTTTTCTGTGACTTTTTTTTAGAACTTTGCCTCTGAAAATTGTCAACAATGGCTTTATGCAAAGAATTTAAATACAGGTCTAGCGTTTTTATTTGTAATCTTCATTGGTATTAAAACGCATCTGTCATATTATTTTTTATGTAATCCCTCAATATTGAATAAAATAATTAATAAAAAGTGAAAAATACACACAGCTCTATGAAAACTTACAGAAAACTGTTACCCTTTATATTATTCATGAATTCCAGTGGAGATTTGTTCAATGGCACTCTACCTTAGTTTAGTCGACTCGGGTGTAACGCGCAAAGCATTCTTAACTGTAGGAATAACACTTAACAGGGATTAAGCTCAAAATAGCGCACGTAGTACTGCTGTAGTGCTGTTAGTAGTATGTACTAGTACACTTCGAAGTAACTATTATGGAATTTGACGTAAGGTACAGGGGCCGTACCACCATAACTTATAGCAGTAATGCTGCAGTCTTGTTTTGACATTTTTATACTATGTTTGTATGAAAATGTCAGAACAATACTGCAGCATTACTGCTATAAGATGGTGGTAAGGCCCCAGGTTGCATCTCGCTAGAACAAGGGCCTATGTATAGTCGTGGAATGAAAAGGTTCGTCATCTTAGTGTCGATTTTCGCTTGCACTAGCTCTGCAAGATTCAATAATGTCAACATACCAAAACAATCGACTAGTGCAAACGAATCTGTTTGAAAATTGACGAACCTTTTCGTTCCCTTACTGTATTTTTGGGTCAAGACATTGTATGTAGGTTTTAGTGTCAACGCCGCTGGTACGCTTATTTAGGGTGGACAGAAATATGAATAGATTAAATTTTATCTGAACTTAACAATATTATTAAAGATGCAATAACGTGTTTTTTAATTTGGGTTTTGGTCTTTGTACCTATGGAATGAAAATTTCACAGGAGCTCATTCATATATTTTTTTAAACTCACCATTAATCCATCATGTCAAAAAAATTGGATTAATGGCGACTTTGCATTGGCAATGGCGTTATCTTTGCTTTGGCGCGATTAAAAAGCCCATTAACAAACATAACTTCTTATTTAGATTATAAATTTCATCAGCTAATGAAATATCGATATATTTCATTCAAAATGCCCCAATCTCATGTTTACACTTTTTTTTTACACTATACAAAGTACTTAACTGCGATCTCACCTGATGGTAAGTGATGATGCAGCCGAAGATGTGAACGTACTAACTTGGAAGGGGTAAGTAAACTCCAACGGTTTCTACACACCATCGCAAATAAATAGAATAGATATTGTGGCGCCACCATAATTTTTTTTGGCAAACTTTATGTATATTATTATCTACTATATATTACTCATCTTTTCATAGAATCTAATACCTATTTTTCCTGCATTGTGTTCATTATTCACTCGGAATAAGTTAAATGTTTTTGTTTATACCATATTGGTAATTACTAAAATTTTATATTTTATTGTGATATATGAGACTTTGATAAAACATTATTATTTTTATAAATAAATGTAATTTCATACAACTAATGTTGGACATAAATGATATTGTAGAAAAATATATATGTATTTGAATTAAAATCTATAATGCGAAATGCGAAAGTATGTCTTATTGTTCATTTGCTAACTACACACGTCACCACTCCGCTAAACAGATATTGAGGATTGTTACATCATTGACTTACATTGAGCTTAATCTGTTTCTCAGTAACTACAATCTTAATTACCATTATATTATGTAATGTGAAAATAAATTGATGATAACAATTAAATTTTCATTTAATTGTCATCATCAATTGACAGCTTCATCTCCAAGTGACAGTTAGCTTGCAACAAAGTTGATAATGGTTGTTAGTTGGTGTTTAGGTACTCATTTGCTATCCCGATACACACCGTGGACGTATTATTATTGCATTTTTGTATGATATAAAATAATATCGACGAATACATAACCGAAATTGTATTTATAAAATGTAGTCCTATCAATTTTACCTTTGTATACTTACATTTAAGTAAAAAAGAAGTTTAGAAATAATGAATTTTCAAGTGTGATTAAATCACAATAATGACTAATGATAAATATATGTTTTTTATTTTCAACCCTCGGGCGCAATAAACTAACAGGTTGAATGTGAATGTGTGTCCTTACTCCGTGGTCGTGATTGCCGCCGACGGCGTACGCGTAAACCCTCGTAAGCCGCTTGCTTTATAACGAAAACCTGGCTTCTGCCTATCCATGCGCAAGTAAATACGTATCTCTACTTTTGAGTTTTGCTGCTCTTCTTTTCTCTCTATAAATATGAATCAGAAAGAGAAAAGAGAGCAATAGTCTCCTAGTCCCGCAGTGCAGTGCAGAGTTTTAATGCTCGTAAGCAGAAATAAATGTCAGAAGTAATTATTATCATTGTTTCTGTCTCTGGAAAATTTGAAGTCTGATTTGGAGACAAGAATGTAAAATTCCCTCAAGCTGTCCTTAAATTTTAAAACTTATTTGGGGCTAAGAAAGTGAAATTCACTCCTGTCCCTTAAGACTTCTGATTTGGGGACTAATAGGAATAAAAAATACCTTATTTCCGAATTTAAATTATGCTATAAGGTCATCAGCCAGCGAGATGAACCAGAATGTAAAATTCCCTGCTGACCCCAAATTGGACAATTTACTTGGGGACAAAAATATAAAATTCCCGTCTTAAGGAGACGAATGATTTGGGAACAAATAAGAATAAAAATTTCCTTATGTCCGAAATTTAATTACATTATAAGGTCGTCATACAGCGAGATGAACCCAAATGAAAAAAAAAGTTACCAAACCAAAATCTTTTATTTACACATGAGTTTCACATTATCCTTGTATATTTTATGACAAATGATATTACGAAAAAAAAAAACAGTTGCTAAAAGTGTATTACTCTAAAACTTATTATTAGCGAACAACATTAATTATAATAACATTCCAATATTTTGTACTCTTTTCATTAAAATGTGATAAATTACAAAAACACGACAATGATTGCGAGTAGCCACGCAACAATTAAGTATGTAAACTAATTAAAACATTACAAAAATCCATTAAAATTAATATTAATAATAATTATATTATAATTAAAATTTAAAACAGTATTAGAAAAGTCTGCCAGAATACAATAAATGTACAATGTACATATCATATGTATACAAAATCGATTCGCTCTGTCCGTAGCAAGTTGAATATAAAAAGTAGAGTAAGCCTAATCTTAACTATAAGGGTTACCGTTTTTTAGGGTTAACATTTGGTTACAAATTGGCACTTTTTTCAAATTGAAATTCGTTTTATGGCAAAGACACTTCATTCAGGTCTTGTAGTAATAACTCATGCAAAACGGCACTACCGATTTGGATAAAATTTTGTATTAAGATAAACTTTCTGCTTTATAAGTTTACCTAGTTTACATTTTTCATGACTTTCCAAAAAACACCGAGGTAAGCTCGGTAGCCTAAGTACTGAAATAAAAACAATGAAATATGACCTTTTACACAGATGTCATAATTTTCCCTAAAACCTTAGTTTCTGAATTTACAAGTACAATTTTAAAAGAAACTAGCAAACCCGGCGAACTCTGTTTCGCCACCAGATGGCTTTCCCGTTAAAAAGATTTTCCTGCTTTTCTGTTGAAATTTTTCCTGAATTTTCTTGCTATACACCTCACGGAGCCCGAGACCTTTCCAACGAATGCAAAACCGTGGAAATCGGTTCGTGCGTTCTGGAGTTATAGCGTCAGGAAGGAAAACCCGACTTATTTTTATATAGTTGATTAATTAGTAAAATTCATAAGACATTAATCATTCTGGATTCTGACCATAATGACCTAGAAAATTTAAAGTTATGAATAAACAAACCTAGAACATAATACGGTTTCTGATTAATATAAGTAAGATATTTTATTAGTTTCAAGGATTGCTTAATGCATAGCCCGTTGGCTTTATAGGAACCAATTTAAGTATTAAAAAAAACTGCTGAGTGAGTACTAGTGCCATTTAAAAATTAGTGAACGAGGTTTCCAATCTTTTCGAATGCGTAAAAAAGAAGACCATAATAGATGTCCTGACATTTTAGTGTAAAAAAAGATATAAGATCTCTGAAACGTTTTTCAGAACTTACTAGTATTCTTCAAAAATTTAAATGCCTTTTATTGTACTTACCCTATAATCGAACTATAGGAAGACAAAAATTACAATTAATATAACATTGCTAATATAATCAATTAGTATACAAATATTATGTTCTTTACGCCGATATTGGAATGTAAATTTATTCAGTATGAGATTGTTAGTTTGCATTGTAATGAGATTTGGTTGGATTTTGGTTTGTCGAAACAAAAACTGTTGGAGAGTTTCAATAGAAACTTGGTTTTGTACATTTTCTACATAAATATTTTTTTAAGATTCTGTTTTACCGCAGTGGAATTTTAAATGGCTGATTCAAGTTTTTAACTTTGTTAGAAAATTCTAAGTGAAGTAAATCTCCATTAAGTTGAAGGCTCAGCACCTCAAGTCGATTCGGTGGTATATCATAGAGATCACTAGAAATATGACATCTTTAAGGATTCGTTCATTTTGCAAGCTATTATATAGCTACTGATTAGTTCAAAAATAGCTAAAATGTAATACCTTCGCTATCGCTGCTGTCAAAAGTCACTATTGTAATGTTTTCGAATAAAAAGTGACGCTACATTTGCAATGTTTCCTGTTAAAAAGTGACGCTACTTTTGTAATGGCCTCTTATAAAACGCGACGCTACATTTGTAATGTTTCCTGTTAAAAAGTGACGCTACTTGTGTAATGATTTCTGATAAAAAGTGACGCTACTTTTGTAATGTTTTCCAATAAAAATGATGTTTACTATGTGAATCTAGAGTCTCTTATTCTACAAGACGCAATACAAGCTGTTTTAAATTAAATTTGTTTCTTCGTTATACATTTTTTCACATATAGTAACGATACGAAAAAATGTATAAATGAAATACTATGAGCAAAACACAATAGAAAGTTAATGTTGATTGCAGTTTATGCAACTGTATGACAACGTTTAGCCCATTTTGAAGATTTCACTTTTTTATCTGTTAAAATAGCGTCTAGCGTTTATTTATATGGATATTGGCTTATCGGTCGATTAAAATTTTAATAATGTATTGGTTTATTATCTTTAGGGTCAAATTGAAAAATTTGTGAATAAAGTATGATTACATATTACATTTAAGCTCTTCTATAACTTTTAAATAGATGTAAGCTACCTCATAATAGCTCACAATTTGAGGTTGCCCATATTATTAGACATAAGTTTTTACCGTGTTGTGGTAGGTAATAAAGCCTACATTTTTAACAGCACGTCTAAATAACATCAGTCTTTACTTTTAATATTATCTTTAAGGTCTTCAATGGATATTGGACACAGTTGCAAAACGCTTACAAATTTATTTAAAAATCCTCTAAGTGTGGATGGATGGATACTTAGAGGAATTTTAAAATAAAATCTCTACGTAATGTTGTGATAGGGATGCAATATTTTCAATATATTATTTAGTTTTAATTTAGACATATTGTAAAACAAATGTGTCTAAATTCGAAATGCAACATGGTACGACATTTCTAGACTAAAATTCCTATTAAGTTAGGTATATAAATTTATTTATTTATAACTAACATAAATGCGATCTAAGTACCAAAAAGTATATAATAATACACACTTATGTAATATTATAACTATTTTCTTGTCCAACCGACAAATCCGACAAAATTCAAATCTGTCAACTCACAGTCATACAGCTTTTATCGTGTATTTATTATTTGCGTAGTTTAACAAAATGTACTTTAGTAGTTGTATTGTGTATTTTTATCAACTACCAACATTAGTACATACTTTATTGCAATTTCACCTGATGGTAAGTGACGAGGCAGTCATTGGTTGCTTTTGCTACCAGACCAGCGTACTAACGTTAAAATACCTAGCGGTACGTGTTTGCCTTCTGCCGGGTCTGTGACCAGACTTGAGCCCATTTCAAAATTACATATTTTTAATTTAGAAGTAATTTTAGGCCCAGTAAAATTAGCACATCAGGTTTTAATTATTCGTTTACTCTCATGAAAGATACGTGTGGAGTGGATAAAAACCGATGTGCAATAATTACTGAATACTGCATCACACCCAATAAGGCCAGACAACTCGTAAGCTAACGTAAACTCGTAAGTAACAAAGCTATCTTTCGTATTACCTTTAGCTAATTTTTAAATTTCTAAATTATTCTAAATTATTCTACAAGCGTTTCTTCTGTCGAGAATTGTTCTGACGTACGTCAAATATAATATCTAAATTTTAATGGGAGCCTGCGTGGCACCTTACATTAATGTTATAGTCCTATGTTTAAATGCTGGGGTTTACATATTATAATAGACCGCATATCCGATAGACACCTATGTTTCACCATTTTAATTCTGTCAACTACATTGTAGTATTTGAGTTCCTTTCCGATTGACCTACTTAAAGTACCACAGAATAGAAACGTTTACTGATATTTGCAAATACATACTGAGGTAATATTTAATGATACATTATGCTGACAGAAATTATACATGGTTAATAGGCGTTAAGCGGGGTTTATAGCCGACCTATTAAGTGAGGTTCTGAGTAAACTGTCCCAATAATTCCTAAACATTTTATTTGTCCTGAATATAAAATACAAAAAGTATTAAAAAAACTCCAACGAAAAAGTTTGGTCCAAATAATACAATTCTATTCAATTCAGAATACAAAATTTTGCAGTAGGGACATTTCATCTTAATTAAATAATTATAATACAAAAATTAATTACAACAAAGCGATCAAGGCTAAAGTTACACTCACTGTCATTAAAATATGCGATCACTTGTGTCTCTATTATTATCATAGTGTCATAAAAAGTGATCAAGGAATAAAAAAAAAAACATCTTCTTTGGAACAGTGAAGATTAAAAAGACATGAGTTATTTTTAATTGTGATATAACTGTAGCCTTATCGACTCACATCATCAACCACAAACCCACTAGAAACCTAACGTTTAATTATATGAATTCAATTGAGTGTCACCTAGTATGAATGAGTATTAAGTGGGTATATTGATTTTCTATTGGCCCCTACCAAATTATTTGTATTTTAGACGCACGGAATTCGTCGAATCTCATGAGTCAAAGCGTTTTTACAACTTCTACTAGTGTCAAATGTGTTGACATTTGAGAGCATACAGTTGACTTTGACAGTTCATTCTTCTATCATAATAAGAGTCTATTGGGTGCATGGTCGATGACTCACAAGGTTATAAATAATTAAAAACGTTATAGTAATGTGGACCCACCTTATTTCTCCAGCAAAGTGCCACGGAGCTCATTTCAGCTGGTATCCGCCAACACAGAGTCGTCGACGAGGGGTATTTTGGCCACCTCAAAGAATATCGTGTGGGAGTACTTGTTCCTAACTGTGCTGATGGCGGACTTTGTCTTCTTGTGTAGAGTTGCATTCTGTGCGAGCACCACAGGCAGGATCTCCCTTAATGTGTAACCTGGAACAGATTTTTTTAAACTTAATCCTATTTTCAATTTTATTAATGTGTTTGTGAGTTTGTACCTAACATAGGTACAAACTCACAAACACATTAATAAAATTGGATATTTGAATGTTTGTTGCTAAATCACACCACAATTAAAGAACCAATTGGACTGTTGGAAACGTAGATAACTTACAAGTTATAACCTGGATTAACATACTACTTTTAGTTCCGGTAATATCCAAACATCCTGCGGGATTTTGAAAAACCCAAAATTTTATTGAATTAATACAATTGTACCAAGGGAGATTGAATCTCGAGCACGCATCTCAGAAACTCACTAGTTGGTGAGCAAACTCACAAGGAGTTCACCACAATGCTCTCAAAGCTTGAGAGGCCCGCCAACGCCCGCTTGACTATTATGGTAGCCCCTCATTTTGAGACATGACAAATAGTAAACCATAAAAAAGGTATAAAACCTCACGTTGGTCTCAATTTATGGCCCCACAAAGTTCTTCTAAGGCCGTATACCAGGAGGTCTGGCAACTTTGAATCACACGCCACTGACCCGTGTAGAAGTGCAGGGTGGGAGTCCACCCGCCCAGCGACTTCATCCGCAGCGCCACGTAGAGCGCGGCGGCCGCCATCTTGCTGTCGGGCAGCCCCAGCAGCCCGTACTCCAGCAGGCACTGCTCCAGCACGAACCTGGCGAGGCATCGACACTCGCGCGCACTAGATTGAATCACACGCCACTGACCCGTGTAGTAGTGCAGGGTGGGAGTCCACCCGCCCAGCGACTTCATCCGCAGCGCCACGTAGAGCGCGGCGGCCGCCATCTTGCTGTCGGGCAGCCCCAGCAGCCCGTACAACAGCAGGCACTGCTCCAGCACGAACCTGGCGAGGCATCGACACTCGCGCGCACTAGATTGAATCACACGCCACTGACCCGTGTAGTAGTGCAGGGTGGGAGTCCACCCGCCCAGCGACTTCATCCGCAGCGCCACGTAGAGCGCGGCGGCCGCCATCTTGCTGTCGGGCAGCCCCAGCAGCCCGTACTCCAGCAGGCACTGCTCCAGCACGAACCTGGCGAGGCATCGACACTCGCGCGCACTAGATTGAATCACACGCCACTGACCCGTGTAGTAGTGCAGGGTGGGAGTCCACCCGCCCAGCGACTTCATCCGCAGCGCCACGTAGAGCGCGGCGGCCGCCATCTTGCTGTCGGGCAGCCCCAGCAGCCCGTACTCCAGCAGGCACTGCTCCAGCACGAACCTGGCGAGGCATCGACACTCGCGCGCACTAGATTGAATCACACGCCACTGACCCGTGTAGTAGTGCAGGGTGGGAGTCCACCCGCCCAGCGACTTCATCCGCAGCGCCACGTAGAGCGCGGCGGCCGCCATCTTGCTGTCGGGCAGCCCCAGCAGCCCGTACTCCAGCAGGCACTGCTCCAGCACGAACCTGGCGAGGCATCGACACTCGCGCGCACTAGATTGAATCACACGCCACTGACCCGTGTAGTAGTGCAGGGTGGGAGTCCACCCGCCCAGCGACTTCATCCGCAGCGCCACGTAGAGCGCGGCGGCCGCCATCTTGCTGTCGGGCAGCCCCAGCAGCCCGTACTCCAGCAGGCACTGCTCCAGCACGAACCTGGCGAGTGTCAGCGTGGGCATCGACACTCGCGCGCACTGAAACACCAAAAACAATTCAATAAACCTTGGCTTACATACATGATTTAAGTCAGAAAAATCTAAAGCGTCACGTATTCGAACTCCATTTTATACAAGATAAAATGAATGGAGCCGTCAGCGTGGGTCCCTAACTCCCTAACCAAGCACACTATAGTTGTCCACTCGACACATTACAAGAAGATTTTTTGATGTGATTCGCACTTGGCCGGTTTTTTCATACAAAGTATTTACCTCAACTTTTTACGATCCAGGGAGGTTGTGGGTCGCCATTCTTCCTGGGCCTCCTACATATAAAATAATAAGCGGAGATCCTGGGTTTGAATTCCCGGTAAGGGTCAGTATCATCATAATTTTTAAGCTAGATCTGGTGCGAAATTTTGGCTATGGTTCTAACCATCCTGCCGGCTGATATACAGATGAACGATCGGCCAATGCTAAGGACAACTCGCTATACCTACCCTGGCATACCGCCTCAGGAACCTATACGACAGCGGGATGCCTAGGTCGAAGTTGATGACGCGCAGGATGCTCATCTCCATCTTCAGCAGCTGGCTGAGCGTGTACGCGCCGTCGCAGATGTACAGGAAGTCGTCCACGAGCGGCGGGATGCGCTCCTGGAATGGCCATACAGCTTATAAGAAATGTGGACCAAAGAACCGGACACAGGGGATTGGCGATTTTCTAGTCACGTCAAGAAAAAGCGAAGGCAGATGATTGAGTGCCAGATAATTCTAGATGGCTCTAGGCGATACCGAACTCACACCAGGCATCTAAAATATCCACGCATTGTGTAGCAATCTAAATCGCGACAGCAGTTTTATAAGCTGCAATTCTATAGCACTATTCACATACATATTTAAAAGAAGACATGCTTGAGATAGATACGGTCGATAGACTATCTTTTATTAGATTTCGCAATTGTCTACTACTAAAATAAATAGATAAATCCTTTATTACTGAATAAAAACACAATACATTTACAAATTCATATTTCTTATTCTAAGATTTCTAATTTTTTACATATTAAATCAATTTTATTTTAGTTTTCAGTACGCCCTTTGGACGAAGGCCTCCTCCAGTCCCATCCACACTGCTCTATCAGGTGCCATTCTTTGCCAAGTTGTGCCTAGCATTTTGACAAACTCTATGTCTACATTGTCTACCACTATGAATGTTTATTTAAAGTTATAGAGGTCTTATGAAAATCAAAATAATGGATTTTCATTTTTATTATATTGGTGATCACCACTAGTATTTTACGGCTTAAAACTACTACTTTACGAGATTTCCGACACGGCATACACTGAGGAAAAAGCCCATAACAAATTCAGCCGGTAGCGACTTATATCTAACCATATAATATGAGTCTCACATCAAACTTGGCTGCGATGAACAGCGACGAAGCACCAAGCAGCTGCAACTCCTCCTTGCTGAGGTGGTCCTTCTCCGGCTGGCTCCGGCTGGACTTGGTGAGGTACAGGTCCACCAGCTTCACCGCCAGATACAGAGTCTCGTGGTTCAGCTCGAAGCTCTCCTGGACCTCCACCATCCAGTCCACCAGCAGTGCTCGCATCCAGGAAGTGATGCCCTTCATCCGTTGCAAGTAGTCATCTATTACGAAATGTGGCTGAAAAATAGATTTATATACAGGACCCAGCTACCTGTGCAACAAAATGTCACCAGTTTATTGTATACTGGCTGTTAAAATGTTTGTTTGTTGCAGACAGCAGTAACCCCACCTTGAAGTTGGCTTGGTTACTTAGTGATAGAAGCTGCAAGTCTTTTAAAAGGTTTATGTAAAATAATCAGAAGACCTTAATACTTAAAATCTTTGGGCTGAAATGAAAGGGGGGTTACATTACGTAATAATGAAAGTCAGATTGATGAATTTGGCTTTTATCAGCACACAGTTGAGAGCAGTGGGTTTACTATGTTATCATACATCTTGACATCCTGAACAAGCTTCAATACTTCAACAGCTACTGTAAGGAGTACAAGTTTTTTTAGGCAGGTTATGCAGTAGTCTGTACTCTCCTGAGCTGGCTCTGCCAAGTATCGGCTTGATGATTGAACTCGGTTGATCGCCGCATACGCAGAATTACTGGTAATGAATAGCTAATACCAGTAAAAATTTTCAATTAACAACATCTCAACGCAATGTTGCCACTTTAGCGGTTTTACAGCATATAAGAAGCGTATGCTATAAGAAACTCCACAACCTATCCATATATCATTGAGTGACATACTTGTATCAATGCACAGGCCAAACCGCTTGTTCTGAGAGCGGACTAAATTATCTGATGAGGGCTATAATGGGTGCACTAAGAAAGAATTTTTCAAACTCCAAGGGGTGCAAGCTATAGTTCGAACTTTATGCGTGTGTACAGGTGTGCGCATGTATATGTGCGTGTGTGCGTAACTTATAACTACACTGACGCTAGTCGCTACGACGCGAAGGGCGACTGCGGGTGACAGAGAGCGCGCGCGGTAAGCCCCGCCGTTTCGCCCTGCTACGTCCCGCTGATACCATATTTTGTGTTCTGCGCATCGGCTTACGCGAAGCTCTGAGCCGCCATAAAGTTTGAATCGAACTATACTACTGTAACTCACGATACGCCAGAACTAATCGAAGAATCGATTTGGCTGAAATTTGGAATAGACAATGAATTGTGAAAAATAACGAAAAACCGAAATCCACGAGGGCGGAGCAGCGGGCTAACACACCTATACCAATACAACATAATAGTATTATGTAACACAACTATGAGAACGCGTGTGCGGACATGAACTGCAAGAAATAAAATTGAATGTCGCATCATGTTACTTACCTCCCTACTCTTCAAATAGTTAAAAATGTCCATTGCATATCTGGAGACCTGCAGGTGGTCATTCCAGTTCTCCTTGTCAAAGTCCACCACACCCGCAGGCAGCTTGGGGCTGGTCTGCTCCTCCAGGGAACGGTGCGAGTCATCCAGATTCACCTTGTCCAGTTTTTCACTTATCACCTTGTATTCTTCTTTCGTAGCATCGTTGGGGCTGCTGAAAATATTATGCGTGTTTTGCAATTGCGTTAAATACGATAACTATGAGTAATTTATTTTATTCATCAAATTAAATCTTGAAATCCTATAACTTTAAACGAGCAATTTTTGTAAATATATATATTTCTATATAATCTGAATCTCAAAAACGGCTTGAACGATTTTCATGAAATTGAGTATAGTATAGATTAATTTTTAGAAAATGTCGAATTTACCAAAAAAAAATATTACTCCTGCTGCTATCTATTCGCCATTAGTAATACTACCAAGTGAAGCTCGGTCACCCAGGTATTGCATATTATTACCTACCACATATAAGTAGAAATACAATGACATGTCTGAAAGAGCAATGTCTTACATATATATATTCCTCAATCAGGAAAAACAGTTTATGCGGGACTTGTGCCGATAAATATACATAGGTAAATACAATATATGGAAAAACACCCAGACACTGCAGAACATACATGTGAAAATTTTCTAGTTGTGGGAATCAAACCCACAAAACCTCCAACGCAGGGGGCAGGACCACTATCAGTGCGTCACAAGGACATATAAATCTTCATAGAAACTACCATCATGACATAGAAGGTAGTGTTACCCCAAGTAACACCTATAGATATGAACCCTCGTAAACTTAGTTTTAAGTCGACTTGGAGTTATCGCCATACAAATGTGACAAATATCATAAGGACCTTTTACAAGAGCCTGTACATATATTAGGCCTATGTGAAATAAAGATATTTTGAATTTAGAATTTTTTGAATTTCTACCTGGTAAAACAATTAAAAATTAATGTCATACTTACATAGTCTCCAAAGCTGTTGTGTAAAGTGAAGGTTCACCCGAGACATCACTCCTGGCCGACGTAGCAGAGTTTGAGCTCTGATTTTGGTTCTCTTTGCCTAAAGACCGCCGGATCATGTTTTTGAGGATGCCATTCTGTGCCCGAGTGGCCACCGGCTTGGGTGGATCTTTGGCAAAGTGTTTCTGTACTGTCTCAATGGCATTTGATGCTGCTTTCTGAAGCTGTTTAGTTTTTGATGCTTTGCCATTTACTACAGTAGTCTGTGGTTTGATGCTCTAAAATGTTTGTTGGACATTATTTATTTCTATTAGAAATTCTTTAAAAATCCTATCACATCACACTTATATTATTAGAAAGACGAAAATTGGTGTGTTCATTAATTCTAAGTGTAATACCTACTTCTTCACACTGCAAGTACTAAACATATATTGGTGAAGTTTTTGCAGAATTATTGTATTTATTGCTGAAAATTTTCCAGGATTGTTGTGAAAAACCTTAATACACACGGTCAGAGCTGCGAGCGTCCACTAGAATGTGTGTGTAAAGGCGAGTATAAGTGTGTGTTTGTTAATCCACACTAACTGCTGAACCAACTTGACTGAAACTAGATAACTTGACTGAATAGATAGAAATGATAGAATATCACTTGGCTAAGTAGATTGGCTACTTTTTATCCTAGGAAATTCTGTGGTTACTGCACGATTGATGAAAAACAGGATTGGTCAGGCAAAATATACATAATCATGTTTGTTATTTTTCAAACTAAAATAAATGAAGTAATTTGGCTGAAATTCTGAATACATTAAAGCACCATAGCGTCTGACTTGGCTTACCACAGGATACTATTTTTCCTGAAAAAATCCATGGTCCATGCAAGATTTGTAAAGTATTTATTGATATATTGAGTCAGATCATGGACAGCTTCAAACTAAACAGCTGTTTTTAAGATCAATTAAAATACATGCTTTAGAAAGAATTAAATTTCTACTTCTTTAGGTAACACTTTGTTTGATCAAAAAAGGCACCTCTAAAATAAAGTGTTTTTTTTTTATAAAGAGTTGAAACATTAAAGTCAAAAAAAATAATAATGGTAAATATGTATGAATTGTGTCAGCATTATTATTATTATTTAAGTATATGAAGAATTACATGATTAATTAATTATGCTATAAGCATAAACCTGCATGGCTTTGCAAAATTTTGGAGGGAAAGTTCATTGACCTACTAAACTTGCAAATTATACCTATCAAAATATTGCAAAAATTAGGATAAGCCCTACATATTTATTTTGAATAAATCCATGTAGGTATAACCTCCAGGTAAAGGAGGTAAAAAAAATTGTAATTCATATAGCATTTTGTGTGCAGTTCTTTGCAAAATATTATAATCAAAGTACCCCTAAACATGAAAAAAAAATGGTTTAACCTTCAAAGTAGGGAGCATTTTTGTTTCCACTGTGACTTTTTTGGCAACCATCGCTTTGTCCTTGTCTCCATTGATGCCAGCTTTGTTGAAGGCATTGGTGATGTCCCCAAAGGCCGCCCGTTTGGCTGTGGTGTCTTTCAACGGACTATCAGCCTTTCGCTTGTTTGGCGCCTTCAGGCTGTCTTTGTAAGTCTTCAGAGTAGCCAGCTGCTTACTCCTCGTCGTGATGCCGCGGCTCATGATGCCGTTCAGGTTCTCATTGACGCTGATCGGCTTCGATGCCAACCTTGTTGGCGCCATTGTTACTACTGCAAATATATCATTCGCGTCACGTGTTACAAATTAAATAGACGTCCTACACGCTAGTAAAGCCAATTTAAATTAAAAACTCAGCTTGAAATAGTAAACAACGGTTCAAAATCCTCATGCCAACGACTAAAAATGGAGGCAAAACAACTGAACGTCTACTCGGGACAGCGTCATACGAATATTCGCTAATTACGAATTATACTCACACTGTGTAGGCTGGGGCGGCCGTTTTGGTGATAGTTAACTTATTTTAGAATTCACACGAGTTACCACAGTTAGTTAAATTTTAACTTTTTGTCCAAATTTCGTTCATTCAACTCGCAACCGAACAGAGTTATCCACAAAAACCGTTGCTCGTTTCTTTGAATTTCTATTGGCAGATCGATAATTTAGATCGACCAATGGAAAGCGATTATGATGTTTACGTTTCGTTTTCAACGTGTTTTACATTTTACTTATAACTAGGACTTTGTTACAGCATCAAAAACCACGAAAACATAAGAGTTTATTTATTTTTATTTATCACAAAAAGTTACATTTAGAGTAAATAATACTAAAAATAGCTCCAATCATTTGGTACATAATGTAAAAATGTAATAAAAGTTTTTTCTGTATTACTCGTATGGGAAACGGAACGTTTTGCAGTAAATGTCAAAATGACATAATTCATATGTCATGAAAAGAAAATTCATTATTTACCTATTTTTATTTTCCTCTATTTTTCTTCATATTTCTTGTTATAAATATTGATCAACAACATGAATTATCTAATTATGTCCTTCTAATTATTGTAAGCTCAGATTTTAAATTTTATCTTGCAATTATATACTATTTTTACGATGTTAGGTGGTGTTAAGTTAAAATTGTGTTTTACTCACGAAAGATCGTGTTTTGGTTACATTAGTTCAAAGTACAGCACGAATAATGAACAGGTAAATATTGCTTTAAAATCATTTTTAACATAATAGTGTATATAAGTGATTTAAAGTAGTTAGCTACTAGAAATCTGTTTTAAGGTTAAACCTTTGTTTTTGTGACTGATAACCACAATCAGTGATATAAACAGAAAAATCTATGATTGTCTGAGATAAAATAAGTACCTACCTGACTTATAAAAATCCTGTTATTATATTTTATGTCATACATTGTTTTGTAATATACTTACTTATAATTTAAATCTACCAAAATAAGTATTATGTAGATACTAACTACATACCACGACTTTACAGAATATAATTAGCCTACTATATAAGGCCTTAACCCTATATGACTATAACTTCTTGTACTTTGCATTTTTTATTACATTTCAGTCCCTGTATTTTGTTATAGGGTTCTGTTACTGAAAAGAAAGAATGTTACTGAAATGAAAGAATGAAATTTTTAAGTATATGGATCACACTCATGCAGCTCAATTTCAACACAAGCTTTATGCTTTTAATGTCTTAATCTTATTTCTATTTAAAGTTTTCAAAATTTGAGGTCATGTCAATGAGAATGCTAATCTAAAATTCTCTTAAATTAGATAATTTAAGAGAATTTTAGATTAGCATTCTCATTTCAGCTTCTTAAATGCTCTACATTTTTTATATGAATTATTGAATTGTCTAATTTGTTTAAGACCTATATATCTCAATTAGGGTTTGTTCCCGGGAATTCTCGTCCCGGGAATTCCCGGGAAATCGGTCGGTCTCGTACCCGGGAAATTCAGCTCAAGAAAAGTCGAGACATCGAGAAATTTAAATAAACATTTTTACGCTTAGCTTTCTTTGTAAATGCGAGGCGGCAGCGGCATCCTTTGACAGCACGGCTCGTGTCTGTCGGTATCCTTAGTTTTTGCCGACAAACGCAAGCGCGACGTGGCCCCAGTTGTATTTTGTTCATTCGTGTTTCAACTCCCGCCGTGTTCGGATCGGTCGGATCATAAACCCAGCATAGTGAGTGTATTTACTATTTAGTGACGCACGAGTAATAGAATCGCAGAACAAACAGGTAAGTATTGTTATTATTTATTTAAATAGTTCAAGTATTTGTTTTGTTTTGTAAGTACTTTTGCTACTACTAATATCGCTGCTACGCTACCTAAACAGCCCCGATAATTTTATTCTCAAAAAGAGTACTTATTTTACCGATAATAGCAAGACATTTTTAATTGGATACGCTGAAGACTTATTCAATCGTCTATACCCCACTGTTCCCACTACTACAGATACAGAACCTTCGACAGGAAATAATTCAGAAGTTGTCGAAGCAGGCGTTAGCGAATCAGAAACTGAACAAGACAGCTTTGCAGCTCAATTAGAGAGAGCAATAAAAGGTGTTTCGAGAAATGGTGAATCAACTAATGCTGTGGTGCTTTCCAAATCAATTATAAAAAAAGAGTTTTTGCTATTTGAAAAAACAGGCAAGAGGACCCCTAATCTGGAAACACTATACAATAATTTCAGTCAAGCCGACTTCAACAGAAAATGAAAGGGTATTTTCCATATCGGGAAATGTGGTCAGTAAGATTAGGAGCCGGCTGTCTGATAAATCTATTAATGCTTTGGTTTATCTTAAGGCATATTTCATAAGAATTAATAAGCAGGCTTAAAGACTTAAAGAAATATTTTTCGTATTAATAGTAGATAGATATCTCTTATTTAATTACATTAAAACTGCCAAAAATTGTGATACCATACCACCCACATAGTGAGATTAGTGAGTGATTTTTAGTTATGATGAGAAAAATTATGATTGTTTTTAGTTAAGATGTTTGTTTTAAGCTGATTGTTAACAGAGATTTTGTTTTTTATTACAGATTAGTGAGATGAGATTAGTTATGATAAGGAGAAGAAGTATGATTGTTTTTAGTTAGCAATTTTGTTTTGAGCTGATTTTTTATTGAGAACTTGTTTTTTTTGTTAAAAATTATGTTGATTTTTTTCATGTTAAATAAACACAGTTAAATTAAAGACTCTTTTTATTAATTAAACAAAAATTTAGACGTATATTATTTTTTCTCGACAACCCGGAAGACCCGAGAAATCAGGCTCGAGAAGTCTCGACACCCGAGAACTAAAAAACCTCGAGAAATCAGAAACCCTAATCTCAATGTGTACTCATATAGAATGGTGTTTAGGTTCTCTTAAGTCTAAACCCTGAGTTAAGATTTCCTAACATGAGAATTAAAGAGTTTCTTACAAGGAATAAGTGGCTTTCTTTTTATATGTATTATGCATTCACAATGTTTGAATATTTCCAAATAGGTAAAATAGTTTTTCTATCTGACGGGTAGTGCTTTGGTTTATCACGCTATGTATTTTGTGATGATATTACATAACGAAGGCAGAAGTTTGTGTAAATGTGGATGTTTGTTACTCCCTTATGCCACAACTACTTAACCTATTTTGCTGAAATTTGGAAGGCTGATAGTTTGTACCATAGATAAATATATAAGCTATTTTTCTGCAGAGTTTGTGGAAACCTAATATTCACTGAGTTCTGAATAAATAAACGAACTTGTGTGCTGGTGAACTATTCTGCAGATTATCTGATGTGTGTGGTATTTATTTTCAGTCTATCTGCGTCCAAGTTTTATCTCGTGAGAAGCAGTTACTTCTATGGGTGGTATTTAGTAGCAATATTCCGGAAGGTCACCTAGCTTGTAACCCAGTTTACTGCAAGATGCTAGGCTTGGAAGAGGGCATGGAAGTGTTTGTGGCCCCTTACGGAGATGTCAAGATACTGGATGAACTGTTTATTGATACAGATAGTCCAGATGATCAAGAGATATTGGTGAGCAATTTTACCTTGGTCCTAATTTAAGTACATTTTCTAAACATATTTTATAGACTTTTGTAGTTTACAAACTTCTATAAACTATAAAGAAAATTATAAACTTTTGATTTATTTTATTTGTACTAGGATTATAAATATCTACACTGAAATATAGTAGAGCACAAAATGGTGGCCTTAAAGTTTGATAGCAATCTTTACCAGGCAATCTTAAGATTTCTATGTAAAACTATCCAAAATGCTCTTATGATTAATATTTATTTACTATGCCTAATGACTAACAATAAATAATTTCTCTCAAAGATTGTATTAATTCCGATTTTTTTGATTTTATGAAGCTGCCCAGTGCCCATTTCTGACTAGCTTTTATTTGCTAAAAAGCAGTTTTTCGTATATTAGTCATGCTCTTTTTTAAACATTTACAACATTATTATCATAATATATTATTTAAAAAATACTGTTCTTGTTGTAGGAACACAATGCAGAAATATTGCAGCTCCGAATCCTAGATCAACTCAGACTCGTAGTTGCCAACCAGAAAGCTGTTGTCTGGATATCAACATCTCTACCCATAGTTTTCACACCTAAGCAGACTGGCCTACTTGTAAATTATAGTAGAATTATCGTAAAAGTAGATGCTTTTAACAGCTTTCACGGGGGCCTTACGAATTCCTATGTAAATGTACCAAAAGAAACTAATAGTAAATTCACCAATATAGGTATTATCAACAAAGGTTTGCTTCAGCCATATTTAAATGCACCAAAGAGGTTAGTTTTAAGAGCATTACCTATTGACAGTGATGGCAAGAAGGATTTAATACATCCTTACACTGTTTTTGTACATGAAGATTTAATAGATGATAAATTAAAAGATCTTATGGTCATACTTGGTACAATGAAAAATATACCTTCTATCATAAATGATCTTTCAGAGGATGATGAGGTCGAAAATAAAATACAAATAGATGGTTTATGTGTAGAAATAATACCAATTGATAGTGTTGTTTATAGAAGTTTATCTAGAGAGGTGTATAACAAAAATATACCAACAGTACTTATACCTAAATCTTTAAATGTGATAATTAATATTGAAAATGGAATGAAAATAATTTTTAATATAATTGGCGATGAACTTGAACAACCAGAACATATAGATATTATAACGTATTCTGAGAAAGTTAATTCTGAAACTGATATCATAGAAAGGTTTAAGCACTGTGTAGTTAAAAGCACACATTCGGGGAAAAAGTTCTTAATAAACGGTGGGATGGTGAAGCAAAATACTCAAATAACAAGTGGGTTTTTGAGGTTCAAACTAAAACCGGAGAAATTGAAGTTCACAATGATGAATTCTGAATCATTTCGGAACTGTTCAGTGTCAGCAAAATGCTTAAGTGACACTGAATTAGCTTTACCAAAGGTTGTGACATCGAAATTGGAATATGACTACAAGAATTATTGTAGAACGATGAAGTCTAGCAAAGATTTGGTTGAGAAAATAATATCTCACATAAACTTTGAAATACAGAGGGAAGCCAGTTTCAAAGGTGTTTCAGAAATAAAGAGCAATGTTTTAATAACAGGTAGGTAACAGGTTTGATATCATCATAGTGTTAATGTAGACAGAAAAGATAAAAAGCAGCAAAAATAAAATAGATAACCTTTAATTGCAACACCTTCTGGATAATGCAATTGCAGAAGATACATAAGTATGGATTATTGGACATACTCTAATTAATCGGTAATATTTTGACGACCTCCGTGGTTGAGTGGTTAGCGTGCCGGTTTTCAAGGCGCCGCCATCTCTGAGGTTCCGGGTTCGATCCCGGGTCGGGGCAATGTAGAAAAATAAGTTTTCTACATTGTCTCGGGTCTGGGTGTTGTAGTACCTTCGTTGTTTCTGATTTCCTTAACACAAGTGCATAAGCTACTTACTAAGGGATCGGAGCAATGTATGTGATGTTGTCCACTATATATTTATCTTTATTTATTTATTTATTTAATTTTCTAGGTCAAAGTGGTGCTGGAAAATCATCAATATGCCACATAGTTCAAAAGGAGTTGACAGTCTGGTCTCACATCCTGCACTGTCGGTCTCTCAAAGGTCGTAAAGACATAACGGAGGTGCTGGGCAAAGCGATACTGCTGTGCCAGGAGCACAGTCCTGCGGTGTTGATCTGTGACGACGTGGACGCGTTGGTGCCGCCCAACATGGAGGGGGGCTCTCCCCAGGATATAGCCTATTATCACAGGTGAGTGTTGGGCGTTGGCATAGTCTTTCTCTCAAAGTGATCCATCGAATCGCAATGTCATATGGCTGTTTGAGTGACTTTAAGAGATTAATAAGCGTTACGTCGCGACGTATAGAAATAGAACAAAATTCAAAAATTGTATGCGAATTATTGCTATTTTGACACTCTGGTGCTATGACTCTGATGACGCTCAGCTGAAAATCACTGAGTGTCAAAACGTATTTTTAAAGTGAAACTTTTATTATAAACTCAAACTATGTGTTACATGTCATACATGAGTAAGGATAATGTGAAAGGCGCTCGTCAGAGCAGCCAAGGCCACAAGAGTTTCACCTATACCGTGGTTTCATAAAACCACATAATCCTTTTTTAGAATTTTGTTCCATTTCTATGTGTCGCGAAGTAACGCTATTTGTCACTTTGTTCAGGGCCCCAGGAGGCTGTAATGCTCGTGTCTTGTGTTGCAGGCTAGCGACAGTAATAAAGCACATGCTGCAAACATGTGCAGGGGTGTGTGTCCTCATGACGTCACTCAGTATGAAGACCCTGCACCCCACGCTGAGACAGTTCAGCGGGAAGCCACTCTTCACCGCACACTTTAATATTGGCGAGTTGAATCAAGTAAGGGATTCTATTTTATTAAGATGGTTCAGCCCGCGAAATTCTAATTTTATTTAGTTTTCTCAAATATTAGACTATCTACACGTTGTAGGTTTAAGGCAATGAGTTTTGCGAGCATAATATTTATGCATCTAAATGTTTTTCATTGAAAATTCCTATTCATCTCATTTTGGTTCACAAGAGATTATTATTTGCATTTTCATGAATATATTATCTCCTTCAAAATACAAGTCAAATAAGAGCATGTAAAATTAGAACTGTTTTGTTTACTATTGAATTATTTTTAACCTGTTTTTTAACTCTACCTACTACAGAATATTTTGACATAGTGGTTTAACAAAATAAATAAACAATTTTTCTTTATACATAAGTATATTTTTGTGTTAAATGACATATTTTCTTTAAGGACGAGAGGGCGGAACTTTTCAAACATTTGCTGAACGACAAAGTGCGGGAGTCGTTCCTGGTAGGGGACGATGACGTCATCAGGTTGGCGATGGACACGGCCGGGAGCAATGCGCGAGAAATAGTGGACTATCTCAACAGGAAGATATTCAAAGCTGTCAAGAAGAAAAGTAAGTTAAATTATGTAACGCAGAACAATAAAACAAAAGGGAGTTGTGTTTATATTACACGGGATGACAGCTCCGACACGATCGGGATTAGGCGCAAAATTGTCGGTTTAACGTGCCTCGAAGGCACGGAACTGAAACCGCCAATTTCCCAACTTCAAACTGGTGCTAAGAAATTCCTGATAGATAAACCAAATAAGTACTACTTATTAACCCGACGATGAGATTGAAACCATGACTTCGTGATCTGCATTATAAACGTGGGTCTACGCTAGGCGAATCGAGCACGAACCGAGCACCAGCGGAGCCGTTTCGCTTCCTCGTTCGCGCCGTCAAGTGTGGACGTACTCGTACAATGAACCTACTACCATCACTGTCCTCCAATCCCTTTGTGTTCGTCAAAAAACTGAACAAGCGGAATGCAGCTGAGCACGAACGAAATGCTCGCAGCGCGCTCGTTCGAGGCTTGTAAGTCGGCCCACACTACACGAATTGTGTTCGGCTCGTGCTCGATTAGACCTTTAGATTGACGAGGTTGAAATTTTGACGACCTCCTTGTTGCAGTGCCGTGCACTCTGATTTGAGTGGGAAAAAGTTAAATATTTTGATGGCAGTCAAGGACTCAATTGTTTTTTTTAGAAATGCACGCAGTAGACAAGCCTCGTCTCGTGGAGGACGTGACCGCGGACTCGGAGAAGTCGCGAGCGTTCGACATTTGGGAGCCGCTGGGGGGCATGAGCGACGTCAAGCAGCAGATCGCCGAGAGCATCTTCTGGCCCATCATGGTGAGGTTATTGTGCACTAGGATCTTATGAGCAGGAAATATCAATATGTTTGACTATATTCTGCTACCTGAAAATAATCTGTATGGTCCAGCGTGCAGGAATTGGAATGTGTCGTACATAATATGTAAACCTCTTTATATTAAGGGGGCTCTAAATGTTACCACATCTTTATTTCAGCGTTTCATATTTTTATTTCGAATGGCGCGCTAACTTACATGACGACACGACTTTACAATAACTATTCTTTCATTTTGTGCGCGGGTAGGCGAAAGAACAACACATAAGTTTATCTCCTCTTGTATTTTATTACGTTATTTATTTATTAACCAAGTTTTATAGTGCTTATGTTATAATTAAATAATTAAATCTTTTCCTACATTACCTGGCACATATAAATCTCAATTCACTGTTCACTAAACAAGCAACCTTCACTACAACATGGATGTGCACATACAACTGCAGAAGAACATGGAGGAGCTGGCTTCAGTATTTGAGACTCGCATGCAGCGATTCAGCTCTGACCTGTTGGCCCAAGCATCGACATCAGCATCTACGAGTAAGTCACCATCTTCGGGCTCCAGCAAAGATCTTGCCACGCTTGCATCCGAGTTTGGCACTTTTAGGGATATCATGTGGAGGATGCTGGCAATGCTTCGCGAGCAACTTCAGTTGCTCACAAGCGCCTTGGATGAGCAGGTGATGCGGTCACGCCAGAAGGTGCTGCTGCTCCATGGTGTCCCAGAAGAAAGCGATGAGCAAGTAAATAATTTGATTTGTGGTGTGGTGCGTGATCGGCTGCAGCTCGCGAATTTTGAAAACTCCGACATTGACGTGGCTCATCGTATTGGCGCGAGAAAAGACAAGCCTAGGCCCATCCTGGTGCGCTTCAAATCTCTCCAAGCGAAGACCACGGTATGGGCCTCAAAAACCCGGCTTAAAGGAAGCGGCTTAACGATCTCCGAGTTTTTAACGAAACCTCGGCAGGAGTTGTTTGTCGCTGCGCGTAAACATTTTGGAATGAAAAGTTGCTGGACCGCTGACGGAGTTATTTGCATCGCACTGCCTGATAAGAGCCGAAAGAAGATCACGAGCAAGACCGAGCTACAGTCTTTGGTTACAAAGTTCCCTCAGGCAGGCAGTATCCAGGGTCAAGACCAGCCGAAGCCGCAGCCGCAGCAAGTAAAGCCTCGTCGTGTGATTAAAACCACGGCCAAATAATGATTCGTCCTGCGTATGTGTTCTTTATATAATAACATTCAAGGGTCACTTTTGCTTGCACTAAGTTTCAGTTCAATTTCTAATATAAGTTTGTATTGACTATTGTAAGCGAAGTACACTAAAGTTTGCAGGTAGGGAATTAGATTATTTTTTGTATTTTACTCAGTTTTCAACCATGAACTTTTTCTGTAAGGTCTTTCATTTTTAAATCGACTCACGACTGTCAAGTGCCAATTGATTGGTATATATTGTATTGTCACTTGTCAGCTGTCACAGCCCTCTGACACCTGTCACACCATAGATTTAAAGCTGCGTTCAGAAATAATTATAAGGCACAGCACTTATAGGCCTTAAGTTGTGACTTATTACAATTATTTGATAAAACCTGCATACTTCGATAATATGTTCAGTCCTTTATATATATATAATATATATATATATACCTAGATAGACATAGTCGAAGTTTCTTGTTGTTACGTTAATTTTTGTTTTGTTTTTGTATACCTATTTTTCTCTGTTACTTTACTAATTTCTAGTAGTTAAATGTTATGTGATGTGTTGCGTGTTTGATTAATGTGGATCTCGGCCAGGTGATGTGGGAGGGATCAAGTTATAAAGGAGTACCGTTATTACATAGCTATTTTAGTATATACCTATTTTATTTATTATTTTATTTTTATTATTTTTATGTTTGATTTATTATTTGATGATAACATAAATGAAGAATATTTTTCATGCTCTTCAGCTGATGACTTTCACAGTGCTTGTAGCAGTATTTCTCTTGACAGCAACGAATCTCTAGATGCTGAGCTTAGATCTGTATTTGTGAAGAACTCTCTTTGTCTTAACTTGGTACACATTAACGCTCAAAGCATTCCGGCTCACCACTCCGACCTTCTTGCATCTTTTAGCAACGACCTAGTCGATGGCATCCTGGTATCAGAATCCTGGCTAAAACCCTCCCTTCCTTCGTCTCTCTATGATCTTCCTGGATTCACGCTAATACGCAATGACCGTACCGGTAAGGGTGGTGGTGGTGTTTGCATTTTTCTAAGGGATAACATAACTTTTAATGTACTTAGACAGTCTCCCAACATGTATTCTGGTGACCTGGAATTCCTATTCGTTGAAATTGCTACTCACCATTCTAAATTACTACTCGGTGTTGCGTATAGCCCTTCTCTCCATATAAATTATTTCAAAACCTTTGAACCTCTTCTTGAAGATCTATGCCCAGCCTATGATCATGTAATTGTTATGGGGGATTTTAATACCTGCCTTATCAAAAACAATTCAAGATCTAACAAATTAGAATCCTTAGTTTCTTCTTTTAACCTCTCCCTTCTCCCTTTGTCTGCAACACATTTTGCTCCAAACTCTGATCCTTCCCTATTGGATCTTATTATGGTTTCAAAAAAGGAGAATGTGTTGAGCCATGGGCAATTAAATGCACCTTTTTCATATCATGATCTTATCTTTCTACGCTACAATTTAGCTGTTCCTAGACGCAGAGGCAAGATTGTTTTGCGACGTAGCCTAAAGGGTATTAATGTGCAAGCTCTTCACACAGACTTATCGTTAATCGATTGGTCTCCGCTTTTCGGTGCATCTTCCGTTGACGACAAGGTAGAAATTTTGAACAGAACCATTACTCGACTATTTGATACACACGCTCCTGCCCGTCCCGTAAGGGTCAAATATTTTCCTGCACCATGGTTGACCGCGGAGATCAAATCACTGATGTCGAAAAGAAATAAAGCCAAAAGAATCTGTAAAAAGGATCCTAGCGAAAGTAAGCTTGCTGCTTACAAACAGCTTCGAAACCGCTGCAATAAGATGTGTAGGGATGCTAAACGCCGATATATACATTCCTCTATTGAACACTTCACTTCACGTCAGAACGTTTGGAGTTTTCTAAAATCGCTAGGTGTGGGTAAAACATCACAGTCACTTAGTCACTCTGTTGACTTGAACTCCCTTAACAAACACTTCTCTACGCCTCCAGTAACTATTGCTGATGCTAAGAAAAACTCTCTGCTTCTCAACTTGTCCCAGGTAGCCCCACCTACTTGCGAGTCCTTTGTCTTCGATCTTATCTCGGAGGGTGACGTCAAGAAAGGTATCCTATCCATCTCTTCTAAAGCTGTGGGTATTGATGGCATTAGTCGCGACATGCTTCTACTGGTTATTGACGAAATAGTGCCTATTATTGCCCACATTCTTAATTTCTCCTTATCCTCCAGCACGTTTCCCAGAATTTGGAAAATGGCCAACGTCATACCTTTACCTAAATCTTGTAATCCTACTACCTACTCGCAATATCGTCCGATTTCTATCTTACCTATCCTTTCAAAAGTTCTGGAAAACATAGTTTTCAAGCAAATGTCTTTCTATTTATCTCACAATAATCTTCTCAGTCCTCTCCAGTCTGGTTTCCGTCCTTCTCATAGTACTGTAACTGCATTGCTCAAAGTTACTGATGATATACGGTTTGCTATGGATAATAAGAAGCTTACTGTTCTCGTACTTCTTGATTTCAGTAATGCTTTTAATTCAGTAGACTTTGATGTAATGCTCGCTATCCTTCGCTCTCTTAATGTCTCTCCTCCCGTGATAGATTGGTTCAAGTCTTATCTTCTTGGTCGCCGGCAGAGGATCTGCACTGAAGATATTTCTTCGGACTGGGCTGATCTTACTGCTGGTGTACCTCAAGGCGGCGTACTCTCCCCGTTGTTATTTTCTATTTTCATAAATGAAATCTCCAAAGTTATCACTTCTCGCTACCATCTTTATGCAGACGACTTGCAGCTGTACAGGCACGCAGCAGTAAATGACCTTGACTGCGCTGTGGAGGCAATCAATACTGACCTAGCTCAAATTAAATCCTGGGCAGAGTCTTTTGGTCTGCTCGTCAACCCAAAAAAATCTCAGGCTCTGATAATTGGTAGCAGTAGGATGCGCAGCAAAGTCAATTTCAGAATCTTGCCTTGGATAGTTTATGACAATGTTCCCATTCCATTAACTGATAAGGCAAGGAATCTGGGATTGATAATTGACTGTAACCTCTCCTGGTCTGCTCACATAAATGAAATTAGTAGACGGTTACATTTTTCACTTCATTCACTTAAAAGGCTGCAAAACTTCTTGCCTCTCCCTACTAAGATAATGCTCGCTCAAACTCTTCTCCTTCCTCTCATCGACTATGCTGACGTATGCTACTTAGATGCCACAGAGGAGCTACTCGACAAACTTGAACGACTTCAGAATTTGTGCATCCGTTTTATATTCGGACTGCGCAAATTCGATCACATTTCTGATTTCCGACGTCAATTGAAGTGGCTCCCAATTCGCCTTCGCCGGAATACTCACATACTCATTCTTCTTTATAAAATCTTTCAATCTTCTACCCCTCTGTACATACGGGAACGCTTCCAGATCGCTCCTCCCAGAGGCAGACCAATGCGTTCCTGTGTGGCACAGAGAGCTCTCGACGTACCACACTATAACACGATCTTTGCTGCTAGATCCTTTGCTGTCCAGGCTACGCGGCTCTGGAACTCTCTCCCGGAGAATATTCTTAAAGACAACCCATCTCTGGGAGTCTTCAAGTCGCGGCTGAAACAGCACTATCATTCTGCTCTTGATAAGATTTCTTAGTTCTTCATTTCTGTTTATTATGTCACATATTTATGTATATATATTATTTTCTACTATTTATACTATGTATACCCATTTATATTTATAATATGTGTGTAATTATAATATATACTTGCATTCTTACTTTTATTGTACTTTATTTATGCATACTTTTTCTTTCAGTTTTGTTTTTTATTGCCTACTCTGTATATCATGTTTATATTGCTCCCACATCTAGGGCATCTGGAAGAGATCCTCATTTGTAGCGATAAGATGTCCTTGTACATGTCCTCTCTATGTTTGTGTGTTTTATGTTTTAATTCATTGTGCAAAATAAATAAATAAATAAATAAATATTCTTATTTAAAAGAACATCCCAAAGAATAACCCAGTATCATCACAGAGGTTATAATTATCTCTTCAATATCTCATAATTCCCTAACAGTATACATTTCACAGTCATTAAAGATGCATTATTTACTGTCCCAGGGACAAATCTGTGCAACCGATCCTCTAAACTTTATTGCTAATTTACGAGTATATTCGTATAATTAAATTGTATAAAATTAGGTAGGTACGTGTCAAATATCTAATCAAACTACTTCTTGCAGTACCCAGCTCTTTTCCCGTCTCAATCGTGCGGCATCCTTCTGTACGGGCCTCCCGGCACGGGCAAGTCCCACATCGGTTCGTGCTTGGCCAAACTGACCAACATGCGCCTGATCGCCGTCAAGGGCCCGGAGCTGCTGTCCAAGTACATCGGTCAAAGCGAGAAAGCCGTCAGAGACATCTTTGACAAGTTAGTGACGTAAGATATTGTACAGGACAAAACAAAAGGTTTTACGCACCCGCAATTATGTTATGTTTAAACAATAATAACTCTCAAAGTTAGTAACTTACAGACAAAATATTGATGTTGTTGTATTGCTTAACTCAAAAGCTTTACTACAAAAAAATATGATCTTAGCGATCCCGTTTCTGCAAAATTTACCAATAACTTCAAGTTTAAATTTTTTTTGGCAATGTTTTTTTAGTTTCAGGCATTTTTGGCTTTTTTTTTTTTATTGTAAATAGGCTTGCGCTTGACGACAATCATGCCTGATGGAAAGCAGTGATGAAGTCTAGGTTGGAGCGCGCTTGCCTAGAAAATGCCTATTCACTCTTCTCTTGAAGGCACCCAGATTATACTTGGCTGGAAACACGGAGGCTGGAAGGGTGTTCCATACCTTAGCGGTTCGTATCAGAAACGTGGAAGAAAAGCGTTTCGTGCGAGTTTGTTGGATGTCAACCACATAAGGATGCCACCCCTCTCGGCGTCTTGCAGTCCTATAGTAGAAAGGTGAAGGAGGAACAAGGTTATGTAGTTCCTGAGCACACTCACCAAAGTATATCCTGTAAAAAACCGCTAAACAGGCAACATTGCGACGGTGTTGTAAGCTGAGCAATTTTGCCCGCGTTAGCGATTCCTTTCCGATTATTCTGCGGGCGCGGCGATCAACAGAGTCCAATGCATCGAGCTGATACTTGGCTGTGTTATTTTGACGTTTTACATTATTATTAAGTATCTAGCGATGAAGATTATTCTACCCAGTCAAATGAAACCATTTGAGAACATGTGAATCAACAGACTTTCAAGTTATTACTGATATTGTGTGCACATACCCAAAAAAAAATCGGAATCATGGAAACGGCTTGAACGATTTTCATGAAATTTAGTATGCAGGGGGTTTTGGGGGCGATAAATCGTTCTAGCTAGGATTCATTTTTAGAAAATGTCGAATTTTCCAAAAAAAAAAATATTTGACTGCTGCCATCTATTGGCCCGTACCCGTAGTAATACAACCGAGCGAAGCTACCGAGTTTCGCTCGGTAGCTTCGCTTATTAACTTATTACTGGGTGACCGCACCCAGATATTGAAATATTATGAGGGAACTATTGGAACTAAACAGTTGCTTTGTTTCAGGGCCGACATGCAGCGGCCGTGTATCCTGTTCTTCGACGAGTTTGACAGTCTCGCGCCCAAGTAAGTACATTGTAAGTATAGTTGGGCTTTTCACTCCACTACCATACAGTTTTGACCCCGTCCGGCCCTGTTGGATATCTATAACCGTTTGGGAACTACGGTTTTATGTAAAAAAAGTGCTAAAATTACCGATAAAAGAATAATGGTCATGAGAACATTTTACGCAAAGCAAGATAATATAATTAAGCCGTCTATCAAAATTTACCACTAATGCGTAACAATATGGCGGAAGCCGTCACCATGGAAACGTGCTGCATACCTATTGACAAGTGGCGGGGACTGCGGTCTATAGATAATACTGAAGTCGGTTTACTACTGACGCTGTCGGAGTCAAAAGGAACATCTTTGGCACCGGTAGACTGGCGATACTTTATCTCGCGGTCCGTCGCGTCCAGGGTTACAGGTCAATTACTAAAATGTAACTTATGTAATCACAATAATCTTTGGTTACCAAATGCAATTGCTTTTTTAAATAAATGTTATAAAATATAGAATAGAATAGATTAGAAAAATTCTTTATTTCATATAGGCCTAGCATACAAAGGCTCTTATGATACGTCGTTTTGTTTTACATGGTAACTTTAATTGTGCTAACCATTCACGACTTAAAACTATGTTTACGAGGGTTCACAAACGCGCCCTGCCGCTGAGAAGAAGACACCACGTTAGACCATTATTTAGACACCACGACAAAAGTTTGAAAAGCGTCCGTTTAAATTTGTAAACTTTCCCAGACGTGGGCACGACTCGACGGGCGTGACGGACCGCGTGGTGAACCAGCTGCTAGCGAGGATGGACGGCGCGGAGGGCGGAGCCCGAGGGCCCGTGGTGGCGGCCACGTCGCGCCCCGACCTCGTGGACCCGGCGCTACTGCGGCCGGGCCGGCTGCAGACGCACATCTACTGCGCTCTGCCGGACCAGGTGACTGCCGAACATGGACCCACTTGTTCCCAAACAACATACACTTACTATACTCAATATCATATAAAAATAGAATATTATAATAATAATGTCTCTCACATCACAGTATCACAGGTGCACTCTCTATCCCATCTCTCTAAACATCCGATGCGATGACAGATTCGACACGACGGGAGACAGATCAAGCGAATGGTCGATGCCGCAACGTGCTGCACGGGGGTGAAACATCGCCAATTTCCAAACCTCAGGCTAATACCAGGCCCGTGACACTCAGTACAAATAACATAACTTAACTACCTACACTACTACTAAAATACCGGCCCTATAAGCATTCATTTCTATGTGTGAGTAAATGTCATCGTAGTCCATTAGGGCTGGCAAAACTCAACGTGTACGCGACCGATGCACAATGCCACGGTGACAACTTGCAGCCCACTGTAAAAAATTTGAATTGCGATACAAATGCAATACTTTGTTTAATTATTTCATGAAAACTAATTATATTTCATTGGTTTTATCTATCATTTTATTAATTTCTAAGGATAAAATTAAAACAGAAATAATATATATTTATTTTCATAAGTACACTAGCAAACCCGGCGAACTCCGTTTCGCCACCAGATGGCTTCTTTTTATGTAACATTTTTTTTTCCTGAATTTTCTTTGCTATAAACCTCACGGAGCCCGAGACCTTTCCAACGAATGCAAAACCGTGGAAATCGGTTCGTGCGTTCTGGAGTTATAGCGTCAGTAAGGAAAACCCGACTTATTTTTATATAGTAGATAGCTTTTTTCCGTGGCTTCAATGATCTGAATTTTGGAGTTTCACAAATTCCGTATGGACTATGGATTTTTAGGGATAAAAAGATTAGTAATGTGTTAATGAAAGTTAATATAATATCTTCATTCCAATTTGCAGCCAAATCGGTACAGTAGGTATGTACCTAGTTGCGGCATGAAAGAGTTACAAACATCCAAACCCACAAGCTTTCATATAATTCATATAGGATATTATAATGGGATACTTATAAAAATCACTGCAAAAATTATTAATTACGGTTCCTTGCCCATATGATTTTTTCATTTGTCAAGCACAATCTGAGAAAACTTTATTAATCCTCCGGTTTTTTCATAAATTTTACTAATAAAGAAATTGTCATCTAAAAAGGTATGCTTTTATTTACAATCAGTAGCCCTATGATGATAAAGTTATGATTTGTGGCAAACCTATTGAAATAACGCACTCGCGAGACAGCGCCCACGAGTACCACCCGACGCGTCGCGCTCGGCGCTCTGGGGTAATACATTGACGGGAGGGTGTGAATGTCCCTTCTTTAAGTTAGTAATATTATATATTCGTTGCTAATACTAAGAATTTCCTGATAGAAAAACCCAATACAATATTTTATGGGGTCGACACGGAAATCGAACCCAGGACCTTGTGATCTGCAGTCGAACATACCCATCACTAGATCAACGAGGCTGTTACATACATTCATACAAAAACAACAACTCGCAATCTGTATGCTTGTTACACTTCAAGCCTCAACTACTGAACCCTGAAATGGAGACCAAATAAAATTTTAAACAATCGAACAGGGTCGCATGCATCCACTTGCAATCTTTACACGAAACGAATTTGTTTGTGAAGAAAAATAGTGTTAACCTTTTCAAATTTTCCCCATGACGATAGCAATATTTTTAGACGCGTCAAATTAGTTTACTGATGTACACCAGAATTGGCACTAATATGTCCTTATGGCACAGCCTAATCGCTACGAGATCCTGAAGACGCTGTCCAAGAGCGTCAGCATTGATGACCAGGTGGACCTGCAGGAGTTGTCGCGCCGCACCGACGGCTTCTCGCCCGCAGACCTCAAGTCGCTGCTCATCACCGCTCAGCTGGGGAGGCTCGAGAGACAGCTGGTGATTACTGCTTTTATGTATACCTTCAGTTTTTAAACAATGACAACTTGCTTACGTAGTAACTTGTAAAGCAATTGTTACGATATGTAGTAATTTTCACTTGAGTCACGGAATACATAATAGTACCTAACGGTACATAATGCTCACTCCGCAAGATGATTTTAAGAAATAGCGACTCTAGGGCTGACACAAAAAGTGCCATTCAGTTCGCAATAACGTACTAAGGTTGCCTCGCGATCGGGCGGACGCAGCGCTTGAAATATACCTTAAAAGAACTAACGGCTTAAAGTAGCCGGTGCGTGGCGGCCGTCTGAAATTAGTATGTCGAGACGGCTACCTGTAGTTTCTTCGATCATCTGATAAGTGGATACAATGGCCTGGCCTGTTTAAGTGCTATCTATTGATAAAAGGCTGGATGAGTTTTACCTATATCAATCTATACTAATATTAAAAGGCTGAGTTTGTTTGTTTGTTTGTTTAATTGAACGTGCTAATCGCAGGAACTACTACTCCGAATTGAAAAAAATTATGTGTTGAATAGTGCATTTATCGAGGAAGGCTATAAGTTTTATAACATCACTCTATGACCAATAGGAGCAGAGTATTAATGAAAATTAATATTGCACGAACACAAAAAATTGTTCCTTTTTTAGAGCTTCCGCAGCGTTAACGGTTAGTTACTTTAAATCATGTGTCACGGAATTGTTCTCCTTTAAAAGTTATAAAAAAATATTTTGACTAAAAATATATCAAGTAAAAATAGAATAACCACTTTTGGTAGAATAAAATCTTTGTCTGTAATGACCCACTAGATTAATTTTGCTAAACAGGTGAACAGTGAAGACAGAAACTTGGAGTCTGTGGTGGTATACACGGAGGATATAGAAAGCGCGCTCGAAGAAACCAAGCCGTCACTGTCAGCGGAGCAGAGATTATTCTATGATATGATGTAAGTAAAGTCCGACGAGTCTCTCTCTCTCTCTCTCTCTATCTCCCTCTCTCTCTTTCTCTCCCTCTCTCTCTCTCTCTCTCCCTCTCTCTCTTCCTCCCTCTCCCTCTCTCCTCCCTCTTCCTCACCCTCTGTCTCCCCCCTCTCTCTCCCTCTCCCTCTGTCTCCCCCCCCTCTCTCTCAATGATATTGTCAGGAGGACGTAGTTGTAGAACAAAGGCAGACAGCGAATAAAATTATCTCAATTCTAGCTAATAATTAGCCAATACAACGCAAAATATTTGCAACCTATACCGTACCGTAATGCTGACATAACGAACTATCAAACTGTGTCACCAGATAGCGGCGTTAGTTCCGATTTTGACCACGCGCCAACATAGCATACTTTGCTTATTTAAATCACTGAAATTCCTTTTTTCACAGATATAAAAGATTCAGAGGAGAAAGCCTTTCGCCGGAACAAAGACTACTGTCACAGATTATGCAAAAGCAGAGAGTTACGTTAGCTTAATCTGTTTTTATTTTAACGACTATATTTCTCTCGGACAGTGAGAAAAAGAGAATAGACTTTTTTTGGTGCGTGAACTTTTTTTACTAGCTATTTTTACGCTTTTAATCTAGTATCATAGAGATTTATGAACATTTGTGTGGCCAATCACGTGCGACAGTTGTTATTTCAGTACAAAGTCGTTAAAATAAGATACAATAGTGTCTCATATATAATGTTTTAGCAAACATTCCAAAAACTAAGCCTTACGAATTATGTAGGCATACAAAACTTTTGTCACAAATCAAATTAATACTATCTACGCTACCTAATTTAATAGGTATAATGTACGTATATTCTATTTCTACAGTTGCTATTGGATTGATATTTATGAAACGTTCGTAACTGGCATTTTTCAATTCAATTAATCTTTATTTTTCATGATTAGTCATGAGATCAGTATATTATGTCCCTTTATTACTTACTAATCTTAACTCGTGACAGGTTTGCGATAGATGTAATTCTCGCGAGCATTGCTGTCAAATTTCACTTTTGTTATAACTATACCCTATCCATTTGTTTATTTTCTTTTTAACACATGAGAAAGGTATATAGCAATGGTTAGGGGTCAGAGAGACAAGCGTAAAGTGGTCTCTCTCTGGTACCTCGCTAATGTTATATCTGTCTTATATCATGTGTCAAAAATAAAATAAAACCGGCCAAGTGCGAGTCGGACTCGCGCACCGAGGGTTCCATACCATAAAAGAAGTAAAACATTAAAAGAATCACTTTTGTTCATGATTTTACGAGTATAATTTACATATAGGTACTTTTGTTGGCAAACCGCAAACGTAACTTTGTTTTCGCCAGTTTATTGCTATTATCAAAAAAAGTATAATAGTTGGAGAGTTGATTTTATTTTTCCTGTAAAATATAAGTTTACTTCTATTGATCATAATTATTTCAGATTTTTCGATCGGTAATCTTCGGAGATAAGGGGGGGGGAACGGTATTTTTTTCGACAGTTTGCCCAGTAAATCAAAAACTATCAGGCATAAAAATAAATAAAAATCGGTTTAGAATACACAAGTAACGCCCTTTCATATGATACTCTACTCAATATTGTTATCTCATTTTGAAATTTTGACGACCCGGTTTTCCCCCCTTTTTAAATGAAAATAAAAAAGATTTTCAATTTTTTGTGACTGCTATAACGTTGCGTCACTATTATCTATAACTATTCTAAATTTCAGGTCGATAGCTTGAATAGTTACTGAAATAATCGAGTGTGACAGACGGACGGACGGACGGACGGAGAGTCTCACCATAAGGGTTCCATTTTTACCAAATTGGTATGGAACCCTAATAAACGAATGGATAGGGTATACCCGTAGCGTATTTCGTCATTGGGTATACCACATAAAGTTATTCCTTGGTCTGTGGGTATACCTAAATATATATACGCGAGATTTTCGTCGCCAAATCTGTCGGGAGATATTGTCAATCGGTCCTATAGCAATTGTAGAAGAGAGTCAAGAATTTAAAACATTGCTTTGGCTGAGCTCTTTGCCTATTTGTGCACTTGACTAAATATTGTTATTCCTTACATAATGTAGAGCAAGCAGACTAAAAGTTTGTGTGATACATATTACGAGTATATATGGAAATAATATATAAGTTTTGCAAAGCACTGGTGCTATTCGCTAACACTATGTAAATATGTAGTTGTATGTATAATATTATGTACTCTGAGTATAGGTGAAGATGTTGCTTTTTTAAATATTTATGAAACTTGACATAAGCTTTATTTATGGAGTTAACTTTGTAGGTACTTAAATGTTCTTGTTTTGTATAAATGTAATAAATAGGGATCAATATTCTTTGCTATTTATGGATTTTAAGTTTTGTTTCACAATAAATGGGCAAGAAAAATATTTCTGTTGTTTTACTTACTTCCGAGTATATTAATTATCAAAATGTAGAAAAACCGAGTATGTACTTACTCTGAGATTTATTTTGATTTTGAAATGCGCCATTTTGTATTAACTTTTCTTCACTTGCGGATTTTATAATGTAAAAGGTTCTATCATTTCGACGTGTCAAGAACACAATTGTTTTTTACGCACTTTACGCGTTACGCGAGCAAACGAGCGGGCGGGTCACCTGATGGTAAGCCATCACCGCCGCCCCTGGGCATCCCATGGGCATTTGCAGCACCAGAGGCTCTTAAGCGCCCCTTGAATAACCCCATGTTGTAGTTCTGAGAGAACACCGTTGCTGGTAGATGGTTCCATAGTCCGCATGTGCGTGGTAAGAAGTACCTATCTAGCAAATTGGGCAAACCGGGTTGTCGTGTATTACCACCATGTTTGTACGCCGGAGTGTATGCACAGAGAAAGTGGAAGAAGGAATCACTAAACATGACACGAGTTCCTACCTGGTATTTTGAAACGCATGTAAACGTTAGACATATTATTGCCTAAATATACAAACGGACATCACATCGGAGCCGTAATCTTAAAAGATGCCTGCACTCTGTTCCTTCGTAAAATTAATAACAATTTAACTTTAAAACCTCATTACAATTTAATTAATCTAAAACATCATATAAATTAGCCTGCAAGCCGTTTAGTTTAACCTCGCGAGTGCGCGATAATGGTGTTTTATTGAAAAAGTTAGCGGCTGATTAACTGGTGTGAGATTAGTTCGCGAGGCGGAGTCGCGGCTCGCAACTTGTGTAATAATTCAGATTGAGCTACGGGAGGCGGGAGATGGCGGGATCACAGCGCTGCATCAGAAACAGGGATAATTTATACGCCAATTTACTGGATAAGCCGTTTTTCCACTAGGTACCTACCGCTTTTTGCAATTCATCTATTTGCAAAGACCGTTTTGGTGGCTATGGCAAATAAATAAATAAATAAATTCTTTATTTGCTTAAAATACACCTTAACAATAAAGTTCTTATGAGACTTGGTGACAAAATGGCAGACACCGCCAAAGCGATCGATGTGCAGCTTTTGGAGTGCTGGCCAGCCTAGTTTAGATATCTAGACACGCGGTAGCGTGTCAAGCCAAGATCAAAAACAGAACCGGCAAGCACACCATGTGTACCTAATATCACACGAATCACTTGGATCCACTTTTGACACCCTCATATCTCAAAAACTATTTGACATAAACGTGTCAAATTTGGCTCATAGGTATAATTTAGATACTTAAGCAGTGTCGAATGGTTCTGAATCATCGTGAACTCGGAACGCAGGAGAAGTCGGGACATTTACTTCCTATAGACTTCCTAGCTCCCAGCTGGAACGCCCTCCCAGGCACTGTCTTTCCTGCCTTTAGGTACTTGATTGTACAGCGGCTGTGTTCAATTCTGTCTTGGGGAATATGCTCAATTAAACACGATAGACTCCAATAAAAAACTAATTTTAATTTCAGTTGAACAGAGATTAACACACAATTAATCTATAACATACAAGTTTACAGGTGAAGTAAGACGACTGATGTGCAACGCGTTTAGAACGTAACTAACTTGAGTCTCATAGGGCTTGTCCTTATAATGGAACGAGCACGCCATGCACGCTGTTCTTACATAAATGTGTTACACAAATCTATGTGAGGGATGCCCCTACACTGCCAATTACAACCTGGGTGTCTTCAAATCAAGAGTGAATAGGCATCTCCTAGGCGCGTTCCACCTTAGACTGTATCATCACCTTCTCTCAGGTGTGATCACAGCAACCGCTGGCCTATATAGTTAAAAAAATCTGAATGTACAATCGGTAAACATAACATAAGATGTGACACATCTAGTTTCTCTGTCTCTACACAGCCGCGCAAACATCTTGTTTCCGCGTACTTGATAGCTTAACACGCGTCGTTATGAAGCGCTAATGAATTAAGCTTTACTCCGACTTTGCATACAGTTCACACTTCTTAATTGCCTACCTACTCTACTCGTGAGTGAGGCATAAGTAAATTAAATCTTAATAATATTTACCGCCATAGGTACATAATACATTACCGTGTATTAAATTACCTACCTGCTTAAGTAACTTTTTGCTTACTCTCTATCTACTATCTTTTTAGGGTTCCATACCAATTTGGTAAAAATGGAACCCCTATGGTGAGACTTTCTCCGTCCGTCCGTCCGTCCGTCCGTCCGTCTGTCACACTCGATTATTTCAGTAACTACTCAAGCTATCGACTTGAAATTTAGAATAGTTATAGGTAATAGTGACCCGACGTTATAACAATCGTAAAAATTCGAAAATTGTTTTTATTTTTATTTAAAAAGTGGGGAAAACCGGGTCGACAAAATTTCAAAATGAGATAACAATATTGAGTGGGGTATCATATGAAAGGGCGTTACTTGTGTATTCTGAAACTAATTTTTATTTATTTTTATGCCTGATAGTTTTTGATTTATTGGGCAAACTGTCGAAAAAAATACCGTTCCCCCCTCTTATCTCCGAAGTTTACCAATCAAAAAATCTGAAATAATTATGATCAATAGAAGTTAACGTATATTTTACAGGAAAAATAAAATCAACTCGCTGACTAATATACTATTGAACTGAGAGTTAGGCGGGAAATTACCCTCGTCACATATATTTTTAAGGTAATAAGAGGGAAGGTATCAAATCCAGACATATTGGCGCAGGTCAGTCTGTGTGCACCGGAGAGGTATGTGGAGCGGAGACGCCGGCCGCCGTTGCTAGCGGTGCCGTGTGGGCGCACCAACTTGCTTCAGAAGGCGCCGCTGACGCGTGCCCTCCGCACCCTTAACCTTATTGCAGAGAGCGTGGATATTTTTAGTTGCTCTTTGAGTGAATTCACAATAAGAGCAATGTGGATTATTTCTTATACCTAAGTAGGAGTAGTGTAGGTTAAGATTAGGTTTAAATAAATAGACATGTATAAGTATGACAAGATAGATGTTTAGATAATAACTTCACTATCGCATTGGATATCTGTAATGATAGTGTAAGATGGTGTGAAAATAAATAATAAATAAATAAATAATAATAAATAATAAATATTTTTGATAATAACAATAATCCGCCAAAAACAAAGTTACGTTTGCGGTTTGCCAACAAAAGTACCTAAATGTAAATTATACTCGTAAATTCATGAACAAAAGGAGATTCTTTCAATGTTTTACTTCTTTTATGGTATGGAACCCTCGGTGCGCGAGTCCGACTCGCACATTGCCGGTTTTTTTACATTATGCAAGTTAGTACTTGACTGCGATCTCACCTGATGGTAAGTGATGATGCAGCCGAAGATGTTAACGTACCAACTTGGAAAGGGTACGTAAAGTCACCCCCCACGGTTTCTACACAGCATCGCACTGGAACGCTAAATCTCTTGGCGGTACGTCTTTGCTGGTAGGGTGGTAACTAGCCACGGCCGAAGCCTCCTATCAGACCAGACCTGAGCCAATTTATAAATTATAAAATTCCAAAGTGGCCCGTGGCGGGAATCGAACCCGCGACCTCCCATCTAAAACATCGTGTGCACAGTATACTGTACATACCATTTAGTAGTTAGTTACTTACCTAGCTCATGTACCTACACTCGTAGAACAAAGACAAGTAGGTACCTAACTACCTACCTACCTTCGGCACCCAGACAAAATAAATTTCCATTAAATAATATCCACAGCCTTGGTGAAAAAACATATTATTCAGAAAGTCATCAAGTTAGTATAGATCGATATCTAACCAATTTTCACAATAAAGACTTATCAAAGAGTATCAAAGCAGAGAGTGCAATAAACTGAAAGCAGCTAAGAAGTAGGTACCTATCGCCTATCGACCGGATGCGGTGGTCTGCGCGTCTATTGCCGTTTTAAAAGTTAAATAGGATATAAAATTCAAATGGGCCCTTCAATGCGCTTCATTTGGGAGTCTTCAGCAGAGAAAAGTAGTCAGGAAAGCAATGTTTGTCATTATAATATCAAAAACTGACTACTGTGATTTCAGGTTTTTCTTTAACCGTAAAGGGGATTCTCTGGTTCATATATAGCAACACGTCAGAGAAAATTAGATATTTCATTTTGGTAGATACAAATTGTTCGTTTTATTTGTGTTCGGTACTACGTTATGTGTAGAAACCTACGTGCTTAGATTTTGGTGATTTTTCAGATTGAATATAGTTTCCATTTTTTGGTGGAAAATAGAATCGTTATAAAGAATCACTTACTTTTGAATGACAGACTATTGTTGAAACTTACCCAATTCTGATATCCCACATTTGTACGACGGTAACTTACGAATTACGATAATGCATTTATCTAATAAAAATATTCATATAGTCATCATGAAGTTTTTGAAAGGATTAATGGCAGGCTTCATCGATATTTTTACATAAAAACGCATTACAATTATGTACATTAGGTACGTAATAGCCAAAATTCGATTATTCAATTCACGAATATCCATTAAGCGCTGGAAGTCGTCTCGAGCGATCAATTAGATGGTATCACTCAAACTGGCGGTGCTCGCGGCCGCGGTAGGTAATTAGACGCGATCAAACTTAGCCCATTACAGTAGAGTTCCACTCTGTACCTTGTCTTGTCTTTGACAATTATCGCAATAATGCTTATAGGTTGCTGTTTTACTTTTAAGTTTCATTTTACAGTTCTTTTTGGGATGAATTATTATTAAATTTAATGTCATTTATCTCTGTAACAATCATGAATAAAAATAATTAGTAAAAAGTGTCTCCGAACACGGGCCGCATGGCCACAACAACGCTACGAGTCTGTTGAGTGTTGTCCATATAAAATGTATGAAAACTACAGCTAATATTTCAGTGGTATTTTGTGATTGTGGCCAGTGGCTGAGGATACTAACTCAAAATCCTTGGAAAGCCTTTCTCAAACTCTTGGAAAGCTGAAATAGTCCAAAGATAACCAATTTGTAGTATAAATATGGCATAGAGAAGAATTTCTCGAAATTGCCACGGGATCACTATGTATCTAGATATTAAAAAGGATTTATTAATGGCCTAAGCCCTATTTGCGATCGCCACAGAAAGCTGTCGATATTCAAAAAATGTATATGAATGACAGTTGTCTTTACGGAAGTCACGTGACCAATTTAGCGATCAGACGTGTCTCATGATTTGAACGAACGATTGACTCATGCGACCATCGCAAACACCTATGTCAGATTATAGACACCTATGTCAGCGAGTTTCTGCCCAGTTCTTCTCGGTGCAAACCTGCTTTCCGAACCTGGCGGTCGAGCCTCGACATTTCATGAGAGCTTATATCTAAGCCTATGTGAAATAAAGAATTTCATTTCATTTCATTTCATTTCATTTCATTTCATTTCATTTCATTTCATTTCATTTCATTTCATTTCATTTCATTTCATTTCATTTCATTTCATTTCATTTCATTTCATTTCATTTCATTTCATTTCATTTCATTTCATTTCATTTCATTTCATTTCATTTCATTTCATTTCATTTCATTTCATTTCATTTCATTTCATTTCATTTCATTTCATTTCATTTCATTTCATTTAATTTCATTTCATTTCATTTCATTTCATTTCATTTCATTTCATTTCATTTCATTTCATTTCATTTCATTTCATTTCATAGCTACAATTGCAAGTAGTATCCGCATATCAAACCGAGGATCAAGTTGCAGGAAGTTAAGCTAAGTGATCAAAAAGTAGAATAGAAGTTTCGGGATGAACTTATCTGTAAGATCCATCACGAAAATATCAGATTTTGGGACAAAAAGTCAATTTTGGAACAAAAGCGGGACTCGAGTGGGTGCGAAGGTGAAATTAGGGACCTTCTGTCCGGCCGTTGCTGGGTGGTGGAAAAGAAAGCGGTTTTTATTCCGCTTGAAGTAATTATTGTATTTTGTGAAAGAGTTTGTTAGCGGCCATTCACGGGAGATATGAACGCTGTCTTGGGACCAGGGGCGGACTCTGTGAACGATATTTTGAAATATTTCACCACTACATATTTTCTATAGGAACCTTGAATAAGTTAACCCATCCGTGAGTCGCTAGGATGATCCCGTAGCTTTGATAATAACTATGACTTCCTTATTCCTTGTCTACATATTGAAAGAAACCTCTTTGCACAGCTTTGTAGAACCAAGGGTAACTAATCGCTTTTGCCATGGCATGGCATGACATAGTGCGAAAATATTGGTAGCATTTTAGCCAGGCTGATTCGTGGCGCTAAAAATGAGCCAGCACTTCTGTTAACTGATGAATCGAAATGCGAAGAAATTCTTTAAGACATTTCTGACAGTATGATTCTATGTTCTCTAACTAATATTAAAAGAAAACCATAAGATCGTCGTCATATTATTCCGAGAAAATTAACAAGGAAGTTTTGGATGCAGCCTTATGCTACACTTAATTTATATACCTACTGTAATTGTACTGCACTGTTCTGTATTGTATACTATAATGTAATACACTGTACTTACACTGTATAGACACAAACTGACTTCAGTACGAGTAATTTAATGCGTTGCCAATATTCAATAGCAATACAATGTAAGCACCTATAATTCATTTCAAAAAGTTGGTGGACTTACATTCATCATCATCATCATCTCAGCCTGCGGACGTCCACTGCTGAACATAGGCCTTCCCAAGCGAGCGCCACCACACCCTGTCCTTAGCCTTCCTCATCCAGCCGCTTCCCACCACCCGCTTTATATCGAACATACATTAGAAAGAACTAATATTTTATTACATCACATTCGTTAGGTACTTACTCAATTAGCTCCGGTGCCTAAGGCTTATTTATTAATTCAACACATAACACTAGACGTTGACGATACGGCTAGGCTAAAAAGTAGCTACAAACGTCTACAAGTTGCTACATTATTCTCGTAGCTAGCCACCCCGCCATCTGTGATCCGGGATCTCGATGTGTCAAAAAAAAATTAAACGCTGTGTATAATATATTTTTTTAGCAAGTCAAAGTACGTCCCCGCAACGCGTGAAGTATTCTTGTTTTCCCGAGTTTTCTTCGCGTTTTCTTTCGCGTTGCCGCCTTAATTAGCTCATTCATCGACCCTCCCTTGGCCCCCTTTCACTCCATCTTAACCCCCCTCTTGTTTATTGACGGCACTTTTATACTTCATCTTTTAGACTCCAATAGCGTGTTAAGTAACTGTTTAGTTCTTTCCGATAACTCACGTTTACAAAGTTATGGGACGCTGAAAAGGGACAATTTTTCTTTTGAAAGTGATCATTGGACTTTATATTCGACATCTTTTGAGGGTTGATAAGCGTCGGTATTTTTTCGACATTTTCCCAATGAATCAAAAACTATCAGGTATAAAAATAAATAAATTCGCTTTTAGAATACACAAGCAACGCCCTTTTATATGATACCCCACTCAATATTATCTCATTTTGAAATTTCGACGCCCGGTTTTCCCCCTTTTTAAATAAAAATAAAAATGATTTTCAATTTTTATGATTGCATAAAAATTGGCCAATAATGGTCCTGAGTTATAGGGCCAATTATTACCTACAACTATTCCCTTGTCGATATCTTTAATAGTTACCAACTGAAATAAAGGGTTGTGACACACAGACAGACAGACAGGCACACGGGCGGACAACAAAGTGATCTTAAAGGGGGCCCGCTTTTTCTTTTGGGGTACAGAACCCTAAAAATGTATGGGAATGACATATCCGATCAACGATTTGATCACGTGGCCTATCGAAGGCTACTGTCATCCCCATATATTGACGATCGAAGATATTATACTCGTTAGTCGTAAATCATATGGCTTAGGGCCGGTTTTTTGAGACATAGTTAAGTCAACCAATGGTTAAAAATTTTAACAAATTGTTAAATTTTCGTAGAAATCGTTTTTTGAGACATAGTTAGGCTAACTAATGGTCAAAAGCCCAACCATTTGTTAGAATATTTAACCACAGCACAGACGAGGGTTATGCAGATGGCGATAGTTAACTTTTGTTATAACATCTGTTCTTTTCAACTGTTTTTTGCTTTAAACAACATTTTGTGAACATTTTTCGTTGAAGTGAGATCAAGACTAGAAGAATTCGTGTGTTTGCCGTTTTCATAATGAACAATATCATCAGATACTTTGAGAGTTCAGAGAGTTCATCTGATGATGAATTATTAACGGAATTCGTCCTAATGAGAAGACCCAAAGTGTTCAGACCGCGTAATTCGCCTCTGGACCATTGGGATGATGTCGATTTTTTAAAAAAATATCGATTAAAGAAACTGTTGTCTGGATAATCGAACAAATAGGTGAAGGATTACAAACATCAACTACAAGAAACCATGCAGTAGTACCCCTCGAGCAGTTGCTTATTACGTTAAGATTTTATGCCACTGGAAATATGCAACAGTGTTCCGGTGATCTTTCTGGTGTCACTAAAAATATATAAACAATAGCGACAATAGCCATGACTACTAATTATTTTAAAATTAATTTACACCAGCAATAAATAAAACGAAATAATCTTTAAAATAAAATCACCACGTAAATCCACAACAAACATTCAAAGTTCAAACCAATTCAAACTTCAAAGCTACGATCACGCTAGGATGTCACGATAATGTCATCTGTCAAATGTCAACGTCATCACACTGGAATCTTTAAGTATTGCCATAAAAATAATGACTCCCTACGAAAAATTATCTCAATTTCGGAAAAAAAAGTGTTCTTAGCAATGGCAATAGTATGACTATTTGTTAGTGGTAACTATAGTTAAAATGGCGATCAAAAAACGAAACCGTGGTTTAACCATTTGTTAGCGTCTTAACTATAGTAAACTTAACTAATAGTCAACTCTGTGTTGACTATGTCTCAAAAAACCGGCCCTTAGTCTGCTGATAGCTGTAAGGCCGTGTACTCACTCAAGCCGAGTCACTGTAGCGCTGTAGCGTTCAGCCTGTGGGGTTAGTACAAGTTTTTGTACGAATTTAGTGTCGACTCGCATGGCACAAACAAATCGAATTACTCCATACATTTAAAGTCAGTGCTATCTATCCTATACCTTTAAACGAACAATTCTTGTATATATATTTCTATATAATCTGGATCTCGGAAACGGCTCGAACGATTTTCATGAAATTTAATATACAGGGGGTTTTGGGGGTGATAAATCGATCTAGCTATAGGATTCATTTTAAGAAAATGTCAAATTTATCAAAATAAAAATAAAAATATGACTACTGCTGCCATCTGTTGGCCACCGAGTGAATCTCAGTCACCCAGATATTGGACAGTTATACATGACATGCAGCTGTCCATAGAAAGCGCTGGCTGTAAATTTATGGAGGAATTCGATTCGTTTCTGCGATGCCAATCGACTCGAAATTCGTACTAACCCTTCTGCATCGGCGGTGGTGGCGAGCGCCTTTGTGCCGCCATTCTGCGCGACAATGGCGGGAGAAAAGGCGGGCTGTTATCAGCGCGGGCCATTATGGCAGCTTATCAGACGCTTCCGCGACTTCGCCCCTTTTTCTTTACGGTCACGTCTCGGCTCGACTCGCAGGTGGAGATAGCGGGATACGTGGCTTGTTTCTTGGTGGCTTGTTTTTTTGGTAAACGAATGTTTATAATAACTGATCCAGATTTATTTTCCGCCAAAGCGCCAAAGCCTGTGTTGAGAGTACCTAGGTGCCAAGGACAATTATTCCAATGGTATCCTGTTAAATAAAATGTAACAATTTATATGGTTCTTTCTTGATGGAACCAGGTTTATGCTACTGAACTGTTTGTTATAAAGTCTTTACAAATAATAGCTCTAGTAGTACATGTAGTAGAGAAAACGTAGAGATTTTTTTTACAAATTAATAGTTTTGCTTTCATCATAAGCATTACACTTTGCATCCCAGAGTAACTTACACTCGTCTAATTTTTAAGAATTCGTTTGAAGTACTATCTACTTCAGAATGTCATGTACTTACGTAATGTGAATTGTGGTAAGGATGTCCTGACCTTTCCGGATACTTTAGATACGTCTGAAATAAATACATATTGTGGTTTCTACATAAAAATTATCATTATTTTAAATTATGCATATATAGCATACGGTTCTCAAATTATATCCGGTAAAGGTAAAATAACATAATAATGATATTATTCCAATTATATCGGAATTAATATTTCAGAATTGCGTCTAATTAAGTATCGAATAATGAAGCGAGAAGTATTAAAATATTAATACCTCGTCTTAGCGTGTACGCTCGAGTGGGCCAAATTGGGATTTTAATAAAATTTTAATTGACACATATTAGGTTTTTCAAGTAAATTACAAAGGAGGCGCTTTCCTTCGCCTCACGCGCCCCCCTCGGAACATTAGCGGCGGGGTGGGGGTGCACGACAAATTTTTGTTTTTCTCTCGCGGTCGAAAGAGCTCATCGCTTTTCTCCCGAGAGAGAAAAGGACAAAGGTACATGCACACATTGCCTTTGTTGAAGAGCGAAAAATAATAGAGAGAACGGTCGTTTATCTCTTTTTATGGCGGCGCCGTATCTCGCCTCCTCGCTATTATGGAAGACAATTTTGGCGCGAAAGAAAACTGCTTATTACTTCTCATTCTCGGGAGAGGTTGCGTTACATTTTATACTGGAAATTGCGCTTTGGAAAATACCTAACTAGTGTATGTGCTGGCTTTTGTGTTACTTTTGTGTTAACCTTTATTATTAAACTTTTGAAAAATCTGCCTTATTACATAAAAATTATGTGTGCTTATAGAATAAGTTGCTCTTGCCCGCGGCTCCGTTTGCGTGAAATATTGTTTTTCATAAAACTCGATGATTTTTTTTAGTTTCTGTTCCCGATCCCAATCCCTATTCCAATCTTTACACCTAATTTCAAGGAAGTTTAAGTTAAGTTACTGTGGGTTCTTAAAAATCTCACGGGAACTTTTCCGAGATAAAAAGTAGCCTAAGCCCTTTCTAAGGCTCCAGTCTATTTCTGTGCCAAATTTCATAAAAATCGGTTCAGTGGTCTAATTTAACTTTCATATTTACAAAAGTTATAGAGTTTTAACAAAATAGTAAGAGTAAATACAGCATACCTACAATTATTACAATATTTTTATTTTTTATTCTAAATATAGTACCCATTTCCATTCACATAATATTTTCTTCCTATACTTAGTCGAAATAAAAGAGGAGAGAGGAGATCGAGTCTTTTGATGCAATGACGGCTATCAGCCCGTAGCAGACTGTAACCAGCGTCTACGGGCGGTGCTACGAGCTACGAGACAACTATACCTAAATAGAGTTAAATTGTTCTGATCCACCAAATCAAATTCGCATCGATTAATTTAGGGCTGATTTTTTAATCACCAGATAAACTATACGAAAAATTGAAAAATATTATGCCAATCGCCATAAAAAATCTGTAAAACGTCATACATATTCCTTAGTTAAAGATTATCTATGACGATTAAAAAATCAGCCATATAATAATGAGACAACAAAACTATAGGTCATTGGTATACCTATAATAATATTCCATTTTTGAAGTTACCTTCAACATCTTTGGGAATACATGGAAAACTAAACTAGCGGCACGCTATGATGGCCGGTTTGACACATTACAATAGTGATGTGGAATGTCAATTTATTCTCGAACAAAAAACAATTAAGTTTTGTTTTTGTACCTGATTAAATAGGTTTAATAAAACAAAAATGTAAATGTTTATTTAATTTATTTAAACGAACTGAATATTTGAATGAAAATGAATATACATACTTTATATGCACACAAGAAACATATGAATACAAAAGATACCAAAAAAGGTGCCACAAAAGGCCATAATTAATCAGATTCGTCCATACTACTATTTTCACTGTCGTCACTGCTATCATCACCTACATTAAAAATTATATGTTCGTTTTCTATAATATTATCTATTTTCACATCTCTTTCATAATCTTCCCTTATTAATTTAACAGTTCTATTCACAACCTTTTCCCAGTCTCCTTTAGTCACATGTTCACAAGCTTCTTCTAATAATTTTAGCATTTTTTTTGTGGTAAATGGGGGTTCTGTATTGTGTCTTGCAGCATATTCCTTAATTTGAGCCCACACCAACTCAATCGCATTATACTCACAATGGTAAGGCGGTAACCGTATAACTCTGTGCCCATGTTCTAATGCTATTTCGTCAATGACGTATCGGATCTTGGTTGGTTTGTTTTCTTTTAAAAGACGTACTAATTCCGCTTTTAACATATTCATGTTTGCATCTACGCCATTTTTACGAAGCCATGCGACGATATCAGCTTTCTTTTGGGATTGGGCAGGTGGCTTGTCAATTTGCATCGAGTGGTATGGGGCGTTGTCCATAATTATAATAGATGGTTCAGGGAGGCTACACAACATTGAGGTAAACCATTCAGTAAACTTTTCTCCATTCATGTCTTCATGATAGTCTCCAGTGGTTTTTGACGCAAAAGCCATGAGAGAACCTTCGACAAACCCGTTGATGGTTCCGGCGTGACAAATTATAAGTCGCGATCCTTTTCCTACAGGAACTTTGGAAGTAGATGCTGCTGTGTCATCGTTCCAAGAACGGCCTACAGTATGGTTAGCATTAAGCCATGTTTCATCCAAGAACACAACATTTTGCCAATTTTTGATTTCTTTCACTTGCCGTAAAAAAGTATACCTTGCCATCGCTATATCAAATCTTTCCATCAATATTTTGCGTTTGTTACATTTTTTGTATCGAAATCCAATGGTCTTCAAAATCTTCGTTAAAGAACTTTCCCCACCGAAGAATAATCCAGCTTCCTTCAGTGAATGCACCAACTTTTTTCTTGTTGGATACTCCTTCTGTAAATAGTAGCCGTAAACATGTCTTCGGATAGCATCGGCATCAAAGCTATCGATGCCTACGACTGGTTTTGCTCGTTTTCTCTTTTTTGGTGTGTGAAGTTTATTTTCTTCTGTGCCAGTCTCGCCATATTTTTCTTTAGTTATCCGTCTAACAGTTCGTTGTCCAATATTAAGCGCATCAGCTACGCGTTCAACCACTGACGTTATAGGTAAAATTGGCCCTCCATTTTGAGCTTCACGATCGAAATAGTTACGAAGGCGTATTACGAACTCACGTGTCTGACTATTTAGAACAGTTCTCTGCGTACGTTCGGTCATATCGACGAAATCCACAACAAAGGGCTTGAACAGAGTCCAAATTAACGAGCAAGGGTCAACAGTAATGCATTATCAATATTTGAAATCCAAAGCCAGGTCAAAACTATATCACAATCGCATTGCACTGACAGTTTATACTTTTCGAAGCAACGTCAATTCGAAACTGCTTTGTTTTGCATTGAGCATTGACGCGAGTTTGCCGGAGGTAGTAGTTGTGCTAGCCAGCGATCCTATGTGACGATCGTATTAGATTCCATTTTTAAAAAATTTCAATTTAGAAAACCAAATGCCGAGTTGTGGTATATATCATATAAAAATAAAAATTTTACCTTTTGTATGAAACAGCTGATATTTTTTTGCGATTTCAGAGGTTTGTCCACATAGTGAAAATTGTTCATAATCACAAGTACATTCACCCCTTAAATGGTGCAAACTGATTTTTCTACACTTGTATACATTTTAGAAATCAATTTAATAAATAAATTTTGAGTCCTAAACCTAAAACTACATTCGATAAAATTTATGAATTTCTGCACATCACTATCGTCAATAAAGTAATACAATTATTTCCTTCAAAGTCGTTATCAATTAATACGGAACTTCATGAGCGGACAAACGTCAAACCGGCCATCATAGCGTGCCGCTAGTGTATAGGCTTGCGTTTTTATCAATCTAGACATTCGAGTTTTAATAGAATTGCTTTTTTACGACCCTTCACCCTTATTCACCATCGCTCAAGGGCAAACAAGCCAAGATGTTTGTGAGTAATTTAATTTATAATCAACTTTTTAATTCCACCGCTTAATCGTGATTCTCCCTCTATTTACTCCTTCAAATTACTCGTTTAATTCCCATAATAATAGGTTTGTGATTACGAGAAGTCTTGAGTTTTCATTCGAGGCGCGATTGAACTGTATCATTCCGCAGTTAACAAAATAAATTATTGTTTATATTCGGGAGTTTATAAGGGATTCAAATTTTTTCGTTAAAAAGTTGGTAAATATTACCACCATCGTAACTCATCGCATACTGCGTAAACATTTCATTCGCAGGGTTTCAAAAATCAAGTTCACCTGATTAAGCAAGCTTCAGCTTGCTAGATGATAGTCTTTAACAACGTCGATATACGACAAAATTCTCAAAGTCTTTAATACTTTTTGTGGGAAAACCTCTGTGGATATTTCGGGCGTATTCTTCAAAGGCAAGTAGCGTCTCTATCTGCGAGGCTTTATATTCAGATAGGCTTTCACGTGCGGTGAGGCGCGCCGGTCACTTTGCACAATGCTGTCACTGAGCCTCACGGAGTTAGAGCGATTCTAGAACGGATATAAACTATACTTCCATAGATTTATAAACGTCGTCGCTGGCGCTCCGTATAATTCATTAAATTTTTAATAATTATCTGGGTGACCGAGCTTCGCTCGCTAGTATAACTACTGGCCAGTAGATGGCAGCAGGAGTCATGTTTTTTTTTTGAGAATTCGAAATTTTCTAAAAATTAATCCTAGATCGATTTATCGCCCCCAAAACCCCCTGTATCCTAAATTTCATGAAAATCGTTCGAGCCGTTTCCGAGATCCAGATTAGGTAGATATATATATATACTGGAATTGCTCGTTTAAAGGTATGGGATTTGATCAGACTACAAAATATTGGCGGTTCCGTTAATTTTGAAAAACTTTTAAAGAGACTGTGGTTTAAATACACTGTTCGTTCCTAAGGGCACGTGTAGTTATTCAGATCTTCCTTGGCTTTATTGGAAGCTTACAGATTCTACAACACGTTTCTTATAATTAATTTTTCCGAACATGCATACATGAGAACAAGCATGTTATTAAAACTTTAAAACTGATTTTGTTGCATGCATGGTTAGTCAAGTAACATCGTGCTTAATCCAATATGGCGGACGAGCCAAGATGATGGACGAGTTGTTTTTGTGCACCATAGTTGACGTGATTATGAAATTAAAGGGTTTGCTGTGATGAATACGTAGACTGAAGTATAATTATAGCTCGTTGAAAAATATTTTTTTTTATTTTATTAATTATTTCTTGATCCATACTCTCAACGGTTTGCGATACATCATGTGTCACGGGATCTATATCTATGTCACAGTACCGAGTGTGGAGTGAGACTTTTATTCGCTGATCCGATTAGGGCTCGTGCTTAGCGTCCGCGCTCGCGAGTTAATCGCCGAGCCGGTGGCGGGCAGCCGCGCGGAACACGCGCCTTCAAAGAGGATGTCAATTTTTCCATATCGCCTTTGTGTGTTTGAATGTACTCGATTTGGGATTAGCGTGAATGGGAGGTTCCTTTGTGGGTATCTTTTTTGAATATCACATGTGTGTATCGGCGGTTCCGGAGGGACTTTTGTGCTTTCTTGTGTCTGAATTCAGATAAAGTCGATAATAATCTGGATGTGTAATGTTTTAGATTAGAATTCGGATGGTATACTTAATTAAAAAAATATAATCAAAATTAAATACATACATTGCTATACCTAAAAATTATCATCCATTATCATCAATAGTCATTGGTGGTGGTATCCGTGGAATAATACGGTTTTTCACCTCCAGGCAGACCCTCGTGGTCCGACCGTTTTACTCTCAACATCAGATTTTACAAGGTATGTAAACATTTCAAACGTCTTCGCGTAGCCTACGAGGTATGTTACTATTTGAAACGTCTACGCGTAGTCTATGAGGTACGCAACAATTTCAAACGTCTACGCTTGGTCTACGAGGTATGTATCTATTTTATACGTCTACGTGTAGTCTACGAGGTATATATCTATTTCAAATATCTACGCGTAGTGTACGAGGTATGTATCTATTTCAAATGTTTACGCGTAGTCTACGAGGTATGTATCTATTTTAAATGTCTACGCGTAGTCTACGAGGTATAAATGTAACTATTTTAAAATAGATAGACGGGTAGTCTACGAGGTATGTATCTATTTCAAATGTCTACGCGTAGTCTACGAGTCTAACGATTTCAAAGTCCTACGCAGCCGTGCGAGTAGCGAGGAGGTCCGGCATTTCGCAAACACGGCTACCAAAGTAGTGAACTGGGGACAAAGCCGGTGTCATGGCGCCCGGGGCGTCGTCATAATAGCAATTTTTCGCATACAGCGGCTGAATGGGCTGAATGCGAGATGCCGCGTCAACGCGCCGCGACGTGCAAATTTGAGGCCTTTGTGCGCCGCGACGCCGACGCGTGACCGGCATTCGATGGGCATTGCTGATTATTTCACACTTTTATATGTAGATTGTAGATGCTCGCCTGCTAGTTACTGTTGCCGGCTTTGTTGCTTTTTGTAGTCGGGACAAATATCAACTGTTATTGCTAATAAATAGTATAAATATGGCGAAGCAGCCGTGCTATTCTGAAAAAATACTTAAAGCAGCGACGAGCGTACATCTCTGCATCTATGAATTCGTCAGTTGTAATAGAGTACATAACAATTTTGCAAGCCATCTTCGGCTTGGCAGCAGTCTGGCAGCTTTTTCAGAGATGGACCTTTTGTAGAATAGCACTGCTGGACATTAAAGAATAGTTTTTAATCCATTTTATTTTCCAACATCAATGTGCCTTGCTAGGTGAGGAACTCTAATAGGACCAAAAAATAATTCATCTTTGCCCTACTACTTGCTTTGTATATTGTGACGAAAAAAACACAGAAGTAAGTCCCTATGTTATGATTCATCTGATCACGGCTATCTTTAGAGATGAGATATATTATTTTATTCTTATTGTTACTAAAACCATTTTTTGAATTTGACACAAGAATAAAGTGAACGTACTCGTATATTAGTTTCCATATCACGTAGAGCGGCCGGGGGGTATTGAATCTTAGAATCACTTCGAATAGTCATTTGTTTGTTATAGACAGGATGAAAAAAGTTTATTGTAAGGATACTCTTGACGCACTTGTACAGTGGCACGCGCTCCGATTTCTGTCAAGTTATTTTTCCACCAAGGCCTCTAGAATTATTTACTGAATTAATGGCTTGAGCCGTCGCTAGTTATTTAGTATTCCGGCGCTATGTTGAAAACGTTACAGGTTATATTTTTTACCATCAGGCGAGATTGTAGTCACAAGTATAGTTAGTTACTTATTTGAAGAGTAATTCATTGTTTATTTATATTTATTTTTTATTGTTTTTATTCTCTCATTTAATAATTACTCAATACTCAATTTTATACTTACTTTTAGCCTTTTGAGACTATTTTATTGGGATTTGTAGAATAAGAATTTTAGTTCAATACTGTTATCAAAAGAAATAAACGTTTCTCATACAGCAAGTGTTCGGTCAAAAAGCACAATATAAAGAACCCACTTCCTGGCGAAGAAAGCGTAACATAAATAAGCGCAGTAAATAAAAGTAAAATATTGAAAACTGTCATGGCGGGCAGAAAGGCCCGCGAAACTGAATATCCGCAGGTTTCCGGTCGGCCGCGCGCCAAAATGGCAGAACGGATATTCGTATCGGCCCCGCGGTAGCAGCGAACAAACGCTCCTTTTTCATAGACAATATAGACTAGCTTTTTCTGCGCCTATGGCATTATCAAGTCTTCACCAGTATATTGGCAAAGAAGTGTATTTGGACCCTTCTGGACAGAGCCATGTGTCTATAGATATGTTAAAATTACGTCTAGATATTAGTTTCTAGTTGTAGTAGGTATGATTATTATTAGAGGAAAACCCAAATAAAGGATCGTGACAGACAGACAACAAAGTGATCTTATAAGGGCTCTTTTTTTCCTTTTGAGGTACAGAACCTTAAAAATTTACACGCTGGCATATTTAAAATATATAAAAACTATCTTTTGTATGTAAATTATAAGGAGGTAATATATTAATAACTAGGTGTACCTACCTTATATAAATGATAAAGTGTATAGAAATAATAATGATTGTTGCCTATAAAAATATATAATATCATCCGTTGCAACCGTTTTGTCTGTATCTTTACAGCCATACATATTGATTTCTTACCCTTCCTTTTTCTGTGTGCAGCAAAACAGCTTTTTACTCCTCTTTGTCCTCCTTTCAAAGCTTGCAATCCCAAATTTCATTCCGATGAATCCTATGCGAGGAGCTTACGAGGCTAGGTTTTGATGAGAGGAAACAACATTTTTAATTAAAAGATACGACATAAGTTTTGGGTGACTCGTTGAAAATATTACTACCTAAATTACTTAACTCTAAAAGCATGAAGTAAATACAAAAACATACAAAAACATGTGGCAAACAATCATAAACCAAAACATTAATCAAAAGTATCTAGGCTTTTAACCGTGTAGGTGTTTGTGCTAAAAACAAAAACGTATTATCTATGGCCCAGCCGGAGTGAAGGGGAGCGCGGAAGATTTGAAATTGGAACCAAATAGGCGTTAAATGGCGGCGTGGCGCTGTCATAACGTCATTTGGCGTTCATCAACGGGCGAAACAGCATCTCCGTTTGGTGCACGCATCAAGAAATACGCGTGGGAGTGGACATTGCGATCGATATGCGATACCAAAATTTCCGTGAGCAAGTACAACATTATCAAGGAGGGAACAGGTTATCAAATCCTTCTTAGGTTTCTTCTTCTTCTATTTTATAATTCAAATTTTTCTTCATATAGATAACAAAAGAAAACTTGGGATTTTTAGCCTGCTAAAGCTTTATTAAACACTGTCTAAGGATAACTCGAAATTCCATGTAACATATTTCCCATATTATATTATCTAATATATATAAATCTCGTGTCACAATGTTTGTCCTCAATGGACTCCTAAACTACTGAACCGATTTAGTTCAAACTTCGTGAATATCTGTCATTTGGTCCAACTTAAAAGATAGAATAGTTTTTATCCCACGTGGAGCGAAGTCGCGGGCATCAGCTAGTATTACATATAATTTTTAATTAATAAATATAATTATTTTTCTACATTATATTATTAGTTCTCAGTTCTTTGTTGGCCATTTCACAGTTATAATAACACAATAAGATAATAGGCCCTATATGTACACTAGTCAAACTTGTGAATGCCCAGAATGGGAAATCTTTACTACATATTTATACTTGTTGTTTTATGACAATATACATAATATTATAAGTTATCTTTTAAAAATATTTTCAAAAAACAAGCTTTTATACGCCAAATCACATGTAAATACATTGCCAGTTAAATAAACACTTGTAATAAAATGATGTACATCATAACATGACATGAAAAAATAAATGCAAATGGTGTGCATTGATTCACTCTATATTCATTTGAATGTTTCCAAATAACGCCTAATGAGCTACTGTGACTAGAGGCATTAATCGTCATTAACTGGACCCAGTGGGCACATACTCTAACAAAGCGAAACGTCACTCAAATCACCTCCCTCTTGAAGGCGCGTGCCTCGTCGCTTTCGGGTGCACGTTTTATTAGCGTAAGGAATAGCGGGGCACAGTGACTCGGAAATTCGGATTTGCATCGGCGAATATACCGGTGATTGCATTTTCTTTGCAACTACAGGGGTTTATTTAATTTGGCTTGGAGGCGCTTGGTCTAGCCTCTAGTCTCTCTAAATTGCACCTCACTGACAGGTAGTGTAAATTAAATGGCCTGCTCCATATTGGATTAGCATTTAACACTGTATGGACGCTCTGTTTATTAATTTCACTATGAACGATGAAAAGTGCATATAGTATTTTTATTCTTGGTACTTTAACAAAAAGAAAGAATTGCAGCCATAGCCTATATTTGTGATAATATGCGTAGTGCATATATTTGCAATGTGATTGGTGGAAGGCTTCGGCCATAGTTAGGTATCACCCTAGCTGCAAAGACGCACCGCCAAGCGATTTATCGTTGTGAGTGCCCCTCTGAACATTTTTAACACTATACAAGTTAGTTAGTACTTAACTGCGATCTCACCTGATGGTAAGTGGTGATGCAGCCAATAATAGATGTTAACGTACCTACTATTTTGGAAGGGGTAAGTAAAGTCACCCCAACGGTTTCTACACAGCAACGCACCGGAACGCTAAGTCGCTTAGCGGTACGTCTTTGCTGGTAGGGTAACTAGCCATGGCCGAAGCCTCCCACCAGATCAGACCTGAGCCAATTTAGAAATTATAAAATTGCCACCCGTGGCAGGACTCGAACTCGCGACCTCTCACTCGAAACCGAGCGCGCATCCCCTGCGCCAGGGAGGTCGTCAAAAAGTATATTTCAATAAAGAATAATATTTTTATCTAAATAAAAAAGCAAGTGATTCCGTAGTGCGACGGGGCGGCGCGGCGCTACACTTTGGCTAAATTAAATTCACTCCAATCTTGAATCTACCGCCCGCGAAGCCTAGCCGTTGAGTAGAAACGTTCGCTTCATTTCTTTTCATATAACATTCACATAACACCTATACTTAGTTCGCTAGTGAAAGAGTTTCCATTATAAAACGTATCAAAAATCGCGTTTTACTTGGCTTGTTCCTGCCGTAGGTGATACTATCAGTAACCGAGAATTTTTTCTTGCATATCAAATCCATTTGGTTCTGTAACACAGGAAGTAAATTAGCATTACTAAATATGTAGGAACATTAGCAGTGACAAGAGATCTGCGGAAAATCGTGTTCACTTACTCCTTGCAAGATAGTACAATACCTACCTAAAGTGCTGAATCGTCACTTACAAATCACTAACAAAATCGTCTCTAGTCTTCTACATAACCTTCTTCTTTTTTCTTCTTCTTTCTTTCATCAGATTTTTTCAGTTTAATCAGCTTCATCAAGTTCTTTAAAGTTTGTTTTAAGTATTATTACTGTATTATGTGATTTAACTTCCTACCTACTTATGTGTATTATCAACCTGTTTTGATTGATTTCTTATGCCTTAGGTAGCCATTGAATGCAGAATGAGCAAGTGTGAATAATTATTAACCTAAACCCCATTTTTAAAATAAGTAGCGACGTTAATAAGTTAGTTACATTTTATTTTAATAGTAAGTATTAAAAACCTATAAAAGCATTACTGTTCATTGTCTTATCCCACAAAGCAATAAATTGCCTCGCCAACATAAACAAAAACCCGTGGGCAATGATAAACTTTTATTTGCTCTTACGTCTACAATCATCTTTGGAGAGGAAGCGGTTGACGATCCGATACGATAGTGTCACAAAGAAGCTTATTTCCGCTCCGACTCTGGATATAAACGCCCATATTACATTTGCGAATACATACGAAAAAATCCTTGAATAACAACCTTATTACTCCAAGAATAAGGTTCACACAATATGTAGAAGGTGGTTCTTAACTTAGCTAGGTGTCTCGTAGTGAAAATAAAAACTGAACAAATAATGCGATAAGGTTTTTGTAAGGGCGCGAGGTCGGCCCAATAACGAATGTAAGTTGTTCTCAAATAAAATTATGAATATGCATTTTTTTTTTTGCAAGTTAATACCTATTGACAAGATGACTCTAGGAGTCTGTTTATTGTTCTAACCACAGACCAGGGAATAACTTTGTGGTTCTAACAGCAGTGTTTATGTAAATTGGACCTATCATTTTAGTAAAGCAAGTAATCCCGCAAGTTAGAGCAGAGTAAAATTAATAAAATATTAATTTAAATAATCCTATCTATTGTCCTTTGCTGGTTGCTTACTGCAGCACACAAGCCTGTTGAAGAAACTTCAAACTACGATTACTTGCATAAGTAATTTGATAACACCTGAGTGAATTTTATTTATTAGGACTGTAAGGTTTTCTAATAATTGTCTCAAATAGTGTAAGGTTTTCTAATAATTGTCCCAAATTTAAATTAGCTTAACCGGGAAAATGATTTTTTATCAACTGGTCACACTCGTGGCCGCTTGGTGGGACGTGGCATTTAAAACGGGTATGACGAGCTTAGCGCTCGAAGTGTGCGGACGTATTAGAAATATAGTCCTTGTCAGTTTTATATTGGAGTTTAATTTAATTGTAACCTCGCCGACACGTGGAGAGATGAAAGGGGATTTTACATCTCAGAAGCCAGGGATAAACCAATAAAAATGTAAGTACACGCCTACAACTAATTATAACCTATAAAGTCCGATTGTTAAACTTTGTAGTTTGTTTTCACGATTAGAAGTATATTATAAATTTCGTTTAAAAATATATCTTTACTGTCAAAAATAAATAATAAATACAGTCTACTTTCTAGTACTAAGCCTAGGTTAAACAATTATAAGCAACATTACAGTTCATGCGGGAAACCTTTCTCAGAACTTGTTGGCAAATACATTTTGAAAAACACCACGATAATTATCAAGTAGATAATTATTTGCTAAATCCATGTATAAGTTAGCTGCAGTTTGCAGGTATACATTTTTACCATATTTTAAGATACTGAGTCGATAGATATTACAAATCGCTTCTAATCGCTTCTCGGCCTTTTGGCTAAGATCAAAATGTAGTATATTATAGTGATCCGATCCTAACGCTAAAAAAAAAAAAAGTTGAAGCCGTCTTGTTAAACAGACTACCTACATTAAACGCATGATATTCACGAAGTGCCACTTACCTTCGAGATTTAAGCTAATGTTATACTTCCCATGTAATTTTAAATAGTTTTAAATTATAAACTAAGAAAAGTTAAAATTGAGGGTAAAAAAAAAAAATATATATATTTTTGATATTCTGATTGCTGCGTCTGGGGGTTTAAAAGGGGGATCAAAATTTCGTTATTTTTTGCGTAGGACGCATAGTTTCCAAGATATAAGGGATTTTTGTCTTTTCAACAAAAAAAATCACGTTGCCCGATTTTTATCTAATGCACACAATTTCCGGCTACGAGTTTCAGATGATGGAATCGAACGATGTTGTACGGAGCGCAGAAACTCCCCGACGCAGCCGATCGCGCTCCAGGCGCAGCCTCACTCGCGGCCGTGATCGCGACTCCAGTCGACGCAGCCGCAGCTACTGCCGCCGGCTGCAGGATCGCGAAGAGGCGCTGAGGAAAGAACAGGAGCGAGTTCGCCAACTGGAGCTCGAGCTGCAACGAGAACGAGACGCGGAGCAACGTCGTCAGGGGAGCGTACGCCGCGGGTCGCTACAAAGGGCGACGCGAGAGAGCCGCAGCCGCAGCCGCAACCGAAGCCGCAGCCGTAGCCGCAGCCGTAGTCGCAGCCGTGGTCGCAACCGTGGCCACGAACGCGGCCGTCGCCGCAGCAGCAGTCGCGTGCCCGAGGGCGACCACCGAGGAGATTCTAAAAGGTCACGTAGCCCATCCTTTTCTTCTAAAGACGTAACTCAAATAATTAAGTCTATTAAAGATATCTTCCCGTCACAGCCGAGCCATAGCACACAAATTTCGAATAGAGATAGTAAAAACATTATACCTGAGTTTAACCCTTCGGAGAAGAACCAGCGTATGGATATTTGGCTAAAAAAGGTCAATGAATGTGCGATGGTCTACGGCTGGGACGAGAAGAGCACAGTACATTTTGCTATGCAAAAATTGTCCGGGTTAGCTAAAATATGGTATGAAAGTCAGAGCTCCATTTTGTACAGCTGGTCGGAATGGCAAACCAAATTTTTAAACGCTTTCCCTTGCGAACAAAATTATGGGCAGTTGCTTGAAGACATGTTAAAGCGCAAAAGTAGGATTAACGAACCCATCCAAAACTATTTTTACGAAAAACTTTCATTACTTAACCAATGCGATATAAGCGGCAGGCGTGCAGTCGACTGCATAATCCATGGCATTAGTGATAGGACCACAAGGTCTAGCGCATTAGCGCTACGGTGCGATGAACCTGATGATTTATTGAAGTTCTTAATTAGCAATAATAGAGATCCTTACACCCCTCAACCATTAATCTCGAAGGATCGTAATTTCAATACAAATGACGATAAAGTAAATAACCGCTCTAATATAAAAACCAATCCTGCGTTGTTTTGCTATAATTGCAAAGAGAAAGGGCACCCGTTTTCAAGATGCCCAAAACCTCTAGTGAAATGCGGTAGTTGTGACAAAGTGGGACACAAAGTTGAACTTTGTCGTTCCAAACAAGAGACGGGATCGAGGAAAGCCGACGGGGTGGCGAAAACTATGCTCATAAGTAGTTCGAAGCCTAATAATAAATTTACGAAGGAAGTAATTGTAGAAGACATGCCATACCAAGCGTACATTGATCTGGGCAGTGAGGTGACCTTAATCGCACAGTCATGTTTGGCGAAACTCGGATTGTCTCACGACCAGATTCCATCCACGATGAAAGGTTTCGGCAATAACCTTGTGAGTTCATTGGGCTCTGTGAAACTAAACGTGTCTATAGATGGTGTGGGGGCAACCGTCTGTTGCCGCGTAGTAGAGGACCAGTTCTTAGAGAAGGACTTGCTCATTGGACAAACCTTCACTGAGCAACCTCACGTTGTTGTTTTTAAAGATGTGAATAGACTACAATTTATACACGTGGACTCGGAACTACCTAACTTTATTCAAAATGATGACAATGTACGGCTCCAGAAGGTCAGTATTGTAGCACACTGTAACCTCCAAGGAACTGCTAGCGTCAAGGTCAGAACTGGAACGCTATTTACCGGCAGTATGGTGGTTGATACGAAGGTAGTGGGCAAGCTAGGTGAGCAATACATTATTTACGGCGGGGTTTACGAAGTCAAAAACGGTTCATTCTACGTCACAGTGCAACTCTGCACCGTCCCATGTCAGCTTCAGGAAAACTCGGTGGTTGCCAGAGCCGAAAGAGTAGAATCAGTTTATAGACTTGTGAGCGGGGAGATTTCGACAGCTATAGGCACTCGCACCGAGTCTACCTCAGCTAAGAAATTCGACGAAAGTCTAATACAAGTAGACGAGATGGTTTCCGATGAAGCCAGGGCCAAGCTTCTAGACGTGCTGCGGCGCCATGAACAGTGTTTTGCGCATAACTTGGCAGACCTTGGATGTACTAACGCGGTAGAGATGAACATAGAGTTGAGCAGCCAGCGCCCTGTAGTTTATAGGCCGTATCGCCTCTCTCACCACGAGAGAGAGAAGGTCCGTGAAATGGTCGACGAGATGTTAGAAGCGGGTATCATTCGAGAGTCAACTTCTAACTACGCTAGCCCAATAATACTAGTGAGGAAAAAGAACGGTGGCATACGACTATGCGTAGATTACAGGCTGCTCAATTCCCTCACCATAAAGGAAAGATATCCCATCCCGATAATAGAGGACGAAGTGGCGAGGTTGTCGGGACAGGCGTGGTTCATTACTCTTGATCTCATGTCAGGTTATTATCAAGTACCGATATCGGAGGACAGCAAGCATTTGACTGCTTTTGTGACTCCCGACGGTCATTACGAATATAATCGTATGCCGTTCGGACTGGCAAATGCTCCAGCTGTCTTCCAAAGGATGATGAACCACGTTCTGGGACAGGCTCGATTTAATAAGGCCACAGTGTACTTAGATGACTTGTTGATTTTTGGTGAAACTCCGTTTGAATGTATAACGCGTTTAGAAGAAGTGTTAATATTGTTAGAAAAGGCGCAGTTGAAATTGAATCTATCTAAATGCAGTTTCTTACAAACCAAGATCGACTACTTGGGGTACGAAATTAGCGCAGCTGGCATGCGCCCAGGTTCTGCCAAAATTCAAAGCGTAGCGGATTTTCCCTTGCCACAAAATGTGCACAACGTGCGCCAGTTTTTAGGACTTGTGAGTTATTTCCGGAAATTTATACAGTCATTTGCCCAGATAGCATACCCACTCACTAAGTTGTTAAAGAAAAATGCAACGTGGGAGTGGACGACTGACCAGGAAAACTCATTCGATGTCCTAAAGTCCAAACTGATAGAAAGGCCTGTCTTGGCATTGTATGATCCTACAGCCGAGACAGAACTCCATACGGATGCGAGCAAAGTAGGTATTGGTGGGATATTGCTCCAGCGTCCAATGGGAAGTCAAGACGCATTTCATCCCGTCGCGTATTACAGCCGCCAAACGACCCCAGAAGAAAGGAACTTCCACTCGTATGAGTTAGAAACTCTTGCAGTTATATGCGCGTTGAAGAAGTTCCGGGTTTACCTCTTAGGTAAGCCGTTCAAAGTGGTTACCGATTGCAGCGCACTGCGCTCTACGTTTGAAAAACGTGACCTGATACCCCGGATTGCCCGCTGGTGGATTGCCTTGCAAGAGTTTGACTGTCATATCGAGTATAGATCAGGTACAAAAATGAGCCATGTGGACGCCCTTTCCTGGAATCCTACATACGATAAGGACACTACAGACCTCGTAAGATATCCACCAGTACTGGCAATTTCCGACGAGGATTGGCTGCTGACTTTACAACTAGGAGACCCTGAATTGTGCAGGATTAGGGATATTGTCAGTAGTAAATTAGATCCCAAAGGATTAGCTCACATAAGAGACAATTATGTGTTAAAGGACAATAAGTTATTTAGGTGCCTTGGGGGCGATAAAGAGAACGTCAGATGGGTGGTTCCAAAGGGTGCAAGGTGGCAGCTATGTAAGATGAATCACGATGATATTGGTCACGTTGGTTATGAAAAAACCCTGGAACGCATAAAAAAAAGTTACTGGTTTTCAAAAATGAAACAGTTTACAAAAAAGTATGTTAGTGCATGTATAGATTGTGCCTATGCTAAGAAGGCTGCCAATGGGCGAGAGGGATTGTTACACCCCATAGAAAAAGTTGCGATTCCATTTCACACGCTGCACGTCGACCACCTTGGACCCTTTGTGAAGTCAAAAAGGGGGTTTACACATACGCTAAATGTCGTGGACTCCTTCACTAAGTTCTTGTTTATCAAGCCTGTACGGAGTACTAGTACTGCAAATGTTATAAAAGCATTGCAAGACATTTTCGATATATTTCGAGCACCTGATAGATTGATTAGCGATCGAGGTTCTTGCTTCACTGCTCATGCGTTCCGAAGGTTCTGTCTTGGGCGAGGCATAAAACACGTGCTGAATGCAGTGGCAAGTCCTAGGGCCAACGGTCAAGTAGAACGCTACAACAGGACCATACTTGACTGTTTAACAGCCCAAAATCTACGCGACAATGAGAAGGATTGGGACAGTAAAATTGGGAAAATACAATGGGTCTTGAACAACACCATACAAAAAACCACAGGGAAAACACCAGCCGAAATCATGTTCGGTACGGCAATGTATAGTGAAGTCAAACCAGCCTTAAACGCGGTCGTGAATGATACTCGCAAGGATAATAATTTATCTGATCTCCGCACTGAAGTCAAGGAAAAGATCGATGAAGCCCAAGCTGTGCAAAAGGAGCAGTACGATCGGAATAGGCATGCCGCTCGTACATATAGCAAGGGTGATCTAGTTAAAATAACAAAGGTTGCGTTTCAAGGTAAAGGTCAAAGCACGAAGCTAATGCCTTCTTACGAGGGGCCTTTTAGGATCATTAAGGTATTAGGAAACGATCGTTACAGGGTCGCTCCAATCGCGGGTTTTGAGGGTATGAAAGGGAAACGCAAGACCACGGTTGCCGCTGATAGAATGAAACCATGGATTCATGTAGCTTCGTTACGTTTAGATGAAACAGACAACGAACAAAGCGATGCTGAATCAATTGAATGATTATGCTCTCATGTCTTCAAGTCCCTCCCGGCCAGTTTCAAACTACCCAGAACATAAATGCAATTTTAGTTTAATGTTGTTGTACGTTGTGATTTAAATGAAATGTAATGCGAGGACGTTATCTTGTGGTGTTTCAGGTCGGGCGCGAGCTACAGACACATTCGCGCCTGGCCTGATGCAGCACAGAACAATCACAAGAATCTATATTTAGAAATTAGATAGCAGTATATTGTGATCTAGCCCTGTTTAACTGTTGTTAAATCCATATTCGTGAATTTGAGATATATTGTGTAAATATCACTTCGAGTTTGGCTGAATAATTTATGCTATATATAGTGATTACAATAAATGGTTCCGATTTTATGATGATTTTACGATTATAAAGTTAGTTATAAGTGGTTACAAGGTTACAAGGATAGTTATAAGCAGTTAAAAGGTTACAAGGTTACAAGGTTACAAGGTTACAAGGTTACAAGGATAGTTATAAGTAGTTATAAGGTTATAAGGTTACAAGGATAGTTATAAGTGGTTATAAGGCTACAAGGATAGTTATAAGTGGTTATAAGGCTACAAGGATAGTGAAGTTATAGGTGTATATTTGGTTACAAAGATGAAAATAAGTTTTTGTTAAATTATATAGCGAAATTATTAGTTGATTTACACGCATTATGTCTCTTGCTAATTTGTTGATGATGAATAAACTTTAATTAACGGTTTGCTTATTATATACAATTGCAAATACAACAAAAATACTGTCATTATTATAACGAGTACTATAATATTGAATATTGTATAGTATATTATTTGAATGCCTCGTTCTGCCAAGTGTAAGGTTTTATATGGTCCCACCTGGTGCATGCATGAGGACATGCATGTCATCAGGATGGTCGAGTGTAAGGTTTTCTAATAATTGTCTCAAATAGTGTAAGGTTTTCTAATAATTGTCCCAAATTTAAATTAGCTTAACCGGGAAAATGATTTTTTATCAACTGGTCACACTCGTGGCCGCTTGGTGGGACGTGGCATTTAAAACGGGTATGACGAGCTTAGCGCTCGAAGTGTGCGGACGTATTAGAAATATAGTCCTTGTCAGTTTTATATTGGAGTTTAATTTAATTGTAACCTCGCCGACACGTGGAGAGATGAAAGGGGATTTTACAGGACTAACAAATGTTCCGTCTCAAATGTTCATAAGATTCAACTACCTTAATTTTAAGGTACTGCATATTATGCTTATGTAAAGCATACTATAATAGCATACTCAAAACGATTTGCACGTGGATTAAGCATGCTACTTACTAGCAAACACTTCGTACACATTCTGCTTAGTAGTAAATGCTCGAAACTAGCATGCTAACGTGCTCCTACGTGAAGCATATTATGTATTGATGTACCTTAAAGGTAATGAATGTTAAATGCCTAATCGCACGTCTGTTTTTTTAATCAGTATCAAACGGAAGAGTGCCAGCAAAAACCGACGTAGGGCGATAAGAGCAGACAATGGCAGCTAGTGTTGTTAACAATGCTTCGTTTGTGACGATTCTTCGCATAATAGCGGGGTGCGAAACGCGGTAATTCGATAAAGGCGCCTTTATTATGAATTGTGGGCGTGTTATTGAGTTACTGCCTACGACATTGTTTTGCTTCTTCTACGGTGATGTTTGTTCTTTGAGTTTTTTTTTTCTCAAATTAGCTATTGTGTAAATACAGCTGACATCGTATTAATTAATACCTGTGAATTTTCATGAAATCCCTTGTACTCTCCATAAGTATCCTATTGGCTACCGATATTTCTTATTATCAGTAACCTGTACGAGTTCTAGGTTTGTAGCACTACTTGAATTTCGATGGGTTTGATGAAAGAAAAAATATCGAAAGAAAGATTTAAATTTATCGTGAAAAATCTGCCTTTTTTAACCAATTAACGCACCCATTTGAGTTTTTGAAACGAATCTAACGCTCCTTGAATGTCAAAATTCGCACGATAAAAAAGAAATGAGGTAAGTTGTAGAGATATTTACAAACAACTAAACATAGGAACATACAAGATACCCGCAAAACATAACCCTTCCTTGGCAGTTGGGTAAAAAATACGATTCTGTATATATTTGGCATAATATTTTTGATATATAACCACGTGGAATAATAATTAAAATTGTGCAAAATCCACACCAGACTATGATCTAAAATAGGTTATCATACTACACCATTATGTATGACGTAGAAATAGAGATATTATGTATGGACGTAGATATCAAATTGAAAGATATGCAGTGAAGGCGTCACACAGCCGCCGTAGCACAGTACGGTGGCAACAAAACAATTTTATGTAAATGCGCAAAATGGGCAAGGTGCACAATGTCAGTAATTTGGTTCGATCGCTGTGATTTGAGCGTCCCCGATCGACTGCACGTCCGATGCAGCCTTGTGCACCTATCTTCGAGTATAGCTGTGACTCCCGGCTGAAACAACTTGAAATAAACACTTTTCAGAAGATCTCGATAGCATCTTGACCTCAACCCATCTCTATTTAATTATTAAGCTATTGCATAGCTTCTATCGCGGGCTTTGACGGTGCAGACCGAATCTAGAAATTCCGTAACGAAAATAACCTGGCACTTCTAAAGTAGAGCTTTTGGTACTAGGCTACCATGAAAGCAGGGAGCGCAACACCACAAACTTTTTAGTTTTTAGTTTGCCATCTATCGAAAAATAGCAGAACTTTTTAATGACTTTTTGAAATATCACGCACGAAGTTGCACTCCCTGCTTTCATGGCAGCCTGGTACCAAAAGTTCTACTTATCGATTGATGGCAAAACTAAAAATAACTTTAAATTTTATGCAATAGCTTTACCGCGGCAGTCTCCGAGTGGAGGAGGAAAATCCTCATGGATACTAGCTGATACCTGCGTTCCTGCCATTAGCTAGCATACCCGACTTCACTGCTGCTGGTTGCGCAGTGACCTTACGGACTAAAAACCTCCTCCCGCTCACCGCTCTAGGTCTTCCCGGAACCGCCGATAGCATTACATCAGTAGGTCGCTGTTTATTTCAGGCAATTATTAATTATCTGACTGTCCCATTCGTCTTTTTCTCTTGTCCGCATTATGTCTTAACGGGTTGGCATATATATCCTATTGTTTTTGGGTTTCCAGCATTCTTGGAATCATATTTTTGGGCTCAGTCTTTCTTCACCCCCATGGGCTCGCTGTGTCTCTTCTTCAAAAGCACGACATTCAAATATTGCATGCTGGGGGTATCATATTCTCCGCATTGCTTTTTACTGCTAAAACCAGTGATATGTTGCCGTCTCAAATGCATATTTTTTCAATCAATGACCTTCTTGGCGCAGTGGCGCACGCTCAGATATAACAGCAGGTCCCAGGTTCGATTCCCACCACGGCTCCGCGCGTTCAGATCACATGTGACATGCATGTGACTTACGAATCCGAGAACAACGCTTCTGATTGAACGACCACTTACAATAGCTTCTTTTTGTGTATTGCATCAATAGACATATGTACCTACCTTGGGCGGACGGCACGAAAACATGTCGACAGTTTAGCGGCGCCAAAATCCTTGTTTTGCCAGCAATGGTAAGGACTTGCTGTAGTTTGCTCAGCAGCCATCTATAGAACAGATGGCGCTACTGTTTGCTTGTACGAAAAAGGTTCAAGGATGCCTTTATCCTGAGATTTCTTATCGATGATTGCGTCAGTATTTAAATATTTCTTGTGTGCGTAAATCAGGTATTGGGGCGCGTCATTTTAACTTAGATAAGCTCTACTGTACTATTTCGTATTCTGAGTAACCACATTAAGTACACGTAGATTAATAAAGTTCTCATATATTACTGCTTTATTGATATTTAACGAGGCAGTAGGTGACTACTCGTAGCTCGTTGAATATGAAATTATACACTTTATTTAATATCATAAAAGTAGATTCATTTATCATGTACATAATAATGCGAAATGATTTTTGCAATTGAAAAATTGTAATGTACGCGTATTCACACGGTGCGATGAATATCAGAATAAATGCCGGTGTTATTATCATTTATCACAAATTGGGCAATGAAATGTCGCGTTTAAAATATTATATTATAAACAGACGCCGAGTTAACGTTGTTACGGACAGAGAGCCCAGCTACACCAGACTCAACGATAGACTTTTTTCTATTTTCTAACTTGCACTCGAAGAAATCATGGCACTAACTCGGAAATGGCAGGCATAATAAACATAGTAAATTGATTGGTTTTGTGTTTCTATGGTAGTTTATCATAGCAATGGAGTTATAATGTATTGACGATATAAAGTCTTTGCCAGTAGGGTAGTAATTGAAAACTAACCCTTGTAACCTAAGTTTTCGAAATATATAAAAACTATTTTATAAGCAAACAGGGTATTATTGCACACGACTTCACACGCGTGAAATTCAGTTATCATGAAAACCGCGAGAACCATGGATTTTGTCGGCTATATTGTGATAATCCAGGGAATAATCTATAAGTATATATTCTAATAGTTACTTATAGTTACTAATAGTAAAACAGTTACAAAAATACACCCATATTATACAAACTTTCATGTTTATAATGAACTGAATGCGGCAAATATTGTGTTAATATGAAAAATTGTTAGGTACTTAAGCAACGTCAAAATATCTAAAAATGAAGATTTTTGCACAGCTTAAAGTGCACTTCGACACCCAATTTTAGGTTTCATTGCATTGTAAATATTTTCAGAACCTTTCGTAGCTATATTCAATATTCTCTATGGTAGGTATTAATTATCTCATAAGTCTGGCGTTCCTAGCACCTCCGTCTATTACGGTTAAATTTCAATTCGTCCGTCTGTGACCGCGAGCGTATTTCAATTAGAGAGCGGTAACGGATTTAGCCGGTTTTTGCTGTTTTATTTTTTAATCTCGGCTTATCTGTACTTGCGTTGGGGATGACTTTATTCTAAATCGGTTTTGCGACTGAACTCCGTGGTTTTACTGGAATGAGGACGATTACTATAAATAAACAGCATATGAATATAATATACTATAATGTAATATAATATAATATAAAATTAAAATGCAAAATTTCTAATTTTGAACAACCCGCGACATTCATAATCTTGTCATTAAAAATGGTTCAGATTTTTCTTAAATTCCCGACAAAAAGAAAGAAAGAACGATATCAACATAAATAATTACAAAACGAAGAAAAACTGTCGGAGCTGCTATGCTCTACCTGTTTTTTGCTGTAAGTACGTATCAGTACGTGACTTATTGACGTTCTCGACACTTATTATGAGAAATATTAAATCAGTACAATAGCTTATCTCTACCAGTTGGTATAGGTTCGAAACTGCTTTCTGAAATTACATAAATAGAGTCGGAATCGTATAATACGCGAAAGAATAAAGTTTTAATTTTGGTTTAATTGGTAACAAAGTATTTAACCCTACCAAGCACTGTCTTTCGCACCACCTACAACTTAGGCGCCTTCAAATCAAGAGTGAATAGACATCTCCTAGGCAAACGCGACTGTATCATCACTTTCCATCAGGTGTGGTGAATGGTCACAGTCAAGCGCTAGTTAAAATATTCCATAAGAGTATTCAATACATAGAGCACCTTTGACTTTGATAAGTCTTAGCTATCAAAGCAGCGGTCCTTCCCTCGTAATGTATCGTAGACGGATCCCAAACAAATCATCATAGCACACAGTGGAGTGGAGGAGTAGTGTCTATATTGTAATGAAACCCATTGCCCGCCACCTCACAATTAGTCGCTAAAGGGTGTTTATTTGTAGGGAGTGTGCTAGCGGCATCTACTTTTACGTCAGAGTAGGATAAGTCCCGCTTGTTAGTTGATTTTGTTACAAATATGTCATAACTAAGGTTATGTTTACCAATAGGACCAAGGGTTGACCAAAAAAGGCTCAGCGTATCTGATCATGGAATTATAAGAAAGCCCACACGAAAATACAACTTACAATAAAATTAACAGTTATAATTGCAGCAACATTTAAGTTTGGGTTACTATACCTATTTTAAAATAATTGTAAATGACAACAATTTATGGAAGATAATAATCTTCCGAAAATTGTTATAATAAAACTGTAATATTACAGTAAATTAATTTTTAATTTTGTGTTTTTCTTTTAACAGTTAATATTTTGCGGGGAGTCGTGGATTGCGGGTCTCGTCCGTGACCGCACCCATCTTAGGCTCCACTGAAAATCAGCGCTGCAGCTTGCTGCAGCTTAATGCTGAGTGGAGACCTATGTTTGGTCACGCCCTTTACATGATTATTTTGTGTTAATTAGTTATTTAAGTCTTTTCTTATAGTCATAAGTATTGAACCTGTATGTGCATTGCCAGTTGTGACCAAATAAAAAGTATTTCTTTCTTTCTTTCTAATTTAAATGGGTATATATCATTGTATGTATATATGTATGTGAGTTTCTTTATTCCACTATAACTTCCGAACGGCTGGATAGATTTGGACATATGGGGTATCGATAAAATCCTTACATCATTCCGCTATATTTTTTTGGAAAAAGTAGTTATACCACAGAGCAGTCGTGTTTTTTTAATTTTTAAATTATTCACTTGTTTGAATTTATGTTCGCACTCAACTATGTCGACAGCGAAGTTAGAAGTATCGAGTGTATTAGGTACCAGTGATGCAAACTTTCTTTCGTAATTTGGCAGTAGAGTTTTTTCTTTCGTAAGAGTGGCTAAGTTTGTTGTAAAAATACAGAGAATATCATATTTTCAGCGGGTAAAGCAAATAGCCTTGTACGGACCGTTACGTGGCCACCCTACGGGGGGAGATGGCCGCGGGCGCCCCGTCGTCACCTCTAATCGCGCTAAGCGGGCCCGCGCGGGCGGCGGGCGTAGCATAAACTGTGATTATTGTTTTTTTATCGGCGGACAATAAAACCGTGATCCCCACAGCCTCCGACGAATCGGAGCGAATCTGCGTACCTACTGCTTACTTGCGATTTTATTATATTTATTTATGCTGTTTTTTATTCATCTATGATGCTGTTTACCATATTTTTACGACCAGTCAGATGGAAATCTATGAAATATTAACGATGAATAATAATTTATTTATTAAAAGTATTAAGATTTTCCGGAGAACATTTTTCAATATTAACCAAAGTTTGCGAGTCTTATTATTCGTTTCTAGATCGAAGTGGCGGCGTCGCGTCGAACTTTGGATGAAAGTTCTTTCGGAATAATTCACAATGTTTATTTTTGTAAATAGTTTAATTAGTTTAATTAAGATACCAAATTAGTATCTAAATACTAAATTTCAAACAGTACTGCAGCATTACTGCTTTAAGAGATGGTTGTACGACCCCAGGTCTCCTCTCAAATGATGGGGTTGTAGCCCTACGCTGACCATTGCGTGTTGGCTGACTTCGCACATCTTTGAGAATATCGTGTTACACTCAGGCATGCAGGTTTATTCAAGATAATTTCCTGCACTGATAAGCAAGTGATATTCAGTTGCATACTCGTAAAATGCACATAACTCAGAAAACACATTTTTTGTCATTTGTGAAAGGGATTTAAACTCCGACCATGACTCCGACTTCATCAGAGACAGAGGTTGGATGAGCTGAGCTGACAATGAGCTGTCATTGTTTTGTCTCATCATCGGTCAAATGTTGCAGAGCCAATGATAGTGATTCTGTTTTACTGCCTCTAAATTTAGCACGTCTAAAAATCTACTTATTAGTATCCTTTTCACTATGTTGGAATGAATAGCATCCCATTCTACAGTGAAAGGGTTAGTATAGCTTTTTAGATGTGCTAAATTAAGAGAATTTTAAACAAATCAACAAAACAAACAATAGTGTCAATTCTGTTGTGCGCAATGTAAGTACTCTAAACTAATAGTGTCTAAAAATATTGCTATATGATTTTCAAAATGCTCCCCATGAAAAAATAGAGCACTATTTTTAGACGGTTCAAATTAGTTTTCAAGTAAGTATTTAACCAAAATAATTATTTATCAAATAGTTTTAATAGCTGTTGCCCGCGGCTCCACCCGCGTGAATTTCGATTTTTCGGTAATTCCGTGGGAACAATGGATTTTTCCGGGATAAAAAAGAGCCTGTTGATTAATCCGGGTTTTTTCTTAAATTTCAGCCAAAGTGGTTCAGTATTTGCAGCGTGAAAGAGTAACGAAGGTCCATCTATCCATCCATTTATACTTACAAACTTTCGCATTTATAGTATTTATTTGGGAGAATTATTTATTCGGTGTCAGTACTAAAACTCAATTTAATTATGTAGTTGTTCTATACCTTCTCGTTTCCTCAACAAAAACATCCCATGTGTGTATTATTCTGTGTTTATTCGCAGATAATCGAGAGGCTCTGGATTAGTCCCCCGTTGTTCACGAGAGCGGCTGACTCTTGAGAGGCACCGGGGTCTGGAGCACCCTTGAAGAGTAGCACACATGTCGCTCCGTATTAGTTTTAATTTCCTTTTCAATGCAACAGGGAGTTACTCTCTCAACTTGGATTAGCACGCTGTTGTTTAACTTCGCCACGTTTTAGTAACTACAACCTACCTTACACGTGGCTTTTTTTACGCTATACAAGTTAGTACTTGACTGCGATCTCACCTGATGGTAAGTGATGATGCAGCCGAAGATGTTAGCCTACTAACTTGGAAGGGGTAAGTTATGTCACCCCAACGGTTTCTACACAGCATCGTACCGGAACGCTAAATCGCTTGGCGGTACGTCTTTGCTGGTAGGGTGGTAACTAGCCACGGCCAAAGCCTCCCACCAGACCATAAACTAATTTGTAAACTAATTAATAGATAATAATTTATACTTATTCAAAGAATGAAGACGCTCATAACAGCTAAAATTTCACAACGCGGATGTTTTGTGATCAGAATAAATATATTTTTGTTATTGATAAAATAATATTACAACTTGCCGCTTACACTGAGACGTAAAAATAATATTATGTTGGAAGCACAGATTTTAGTTCTCATCTTTCGCTCAATGATGAATGAGTAATCTCGTTTTGAGGCGAGACACAATTATTTTAAGTTGCGTTATAAGCACAATAAGTAGGTATTAATGTTTACCTAAACAAAAATCTAGTACTCACACATTTTTTCTTCAAACTGCATCCACGCATATACTTAGCAAGTTTTTTTGGGACGTGTTTTAGTTTAAGTATCACTTAATTAAAAGAAATCAGTTGAATTTTTCAATTCAAAACTTTTCTTATCAGCAGGGCGATCGGCTAAAAATGTATCAATCGTTAAAAAACTGTATCAATGTCAAAACACAGGTATTGACCAATCACAATGCTTGAATATCACGTTTTGACATTGATACAGTTTTTTAATGATTGATACATTTTTAGCCGATCGCCCATCAGTTTTGTATAACAGCAAGAAGCTACAATGTGTCAAATATACTGGTTGCTAAAACCACGTTAGAACCATGCGTATATGCGTTCGTTAAGTATGAATCCCAAATCAATCAATGAACTGAGGTAGATGGGAAAGGTCATGAATCAAAAACTTTTCATCATATTTCATTTCCATCATTTTAATAATAATAACTAAACCCTGGTACAAAAAAGTATAAAACTTAAAATTAACTGAATTTTACATTGCTCTTATCGTTATCGATTTTACAAAACAATACACAACAGATTAAACATAACAACGATTCAATAAGTAGAAACCATTTTAATTATGTATTTACATTAAAAAGTTTTACGACAATAATTAAAACTTAAAAATAAAAGTTCAACATGGCGCTTTAAATTTTTTATTTTTATAGAATAAAAGTATTTTATAAGCAGCTTACAAATGAAAAAATAGGTTAATAGGAAACTTAATATTTTAAAAGTCTTATTACTATGTATTATAGTTTTGTCATACAATGCTCTCATTTCCTTCAAATACATAATTTTTTAAGCTTTACTTTAAATGTTGACTTAGGTAAGGTTTTTCTGGTGAACCAGAATACTAAGTGATCATCCAAATAAATAGATTGGAAAATATCTTGTTCTACTTCATGAAAATCTATTTCATAAGCAAAAAAAAGTTGAAACTGTAAAAATTATTTAAAACTTTACATTATTTTGATGCGTTTGCCTAATATTATGCATCGAGAACTTGGCGACTGGCTAATTTATTCAGTTAGAGAAAAACCCTTCTAGGTCAATTTAGAAAATTATAAAAATAGCAAAAGTAATAAAGTACTTAACTATTTCCAAATAACCCAGAACCGTCTATGCTAAACGAAATTATAATAACAAAGTCTAATCTATTTACAAATTGACATAATGATGTTTTTTCTAACTATACAATTTTATTACTATTTATTTCTTTTTTGTAGATTAATGTTAGAGCTGATTTACACGTGTATTCGTATCAACTTATTTAGGTACTACTTACAGGCATCTCCTGTTCTTATACCAACCTATCATGATAGCACGTACATAATATGCCAACGAAATAACTTTATATTTTCTAAATACGAGTACCTAAGTTCACTGGTCTGTATTAAGATTGGCCATCGTAGATGCATCAAAGACTTTTACTTTAGTAAAAATTAATCATCTTTTCAAAGGAGAAGAAGAATGCTGTTAATCTGTTTACTGTCTTTTTTAAAAGGTTTAAGATTGAAAAATATTAAAAGTTGATAAATATTTTAAGAAATATTATGTTAAAAAATTATAGGGGTAAAATATTTACACAAGCACATCCAATTGGGAAAACACGTGTGAATAAACTCTTATGCTTAAATACATTGATAAGCTATGATATGTTATCTATTCGAGTTACCTCAAGTCGTCTTTTGCATTGCCCTTTGATTTCAATAAGTTTTATATACAGGCCCATTCATAAAAACTGGGAAAATAAATCAGATTTCCGAAGGACATGTATTTGTTTAATAAGTAATAATGTTTCACTTAATATTTAAACTTTTATAAGCTATAGTTAAGCATTTTGTCAATTAAAAAATACAATAAAAGAAGGAAGACATAAAATGTTTTAACAATTATTATATAATATCTACAAATATTTACATTTGGATCCGATAAGTGTTACTTATGAACAATAATTTTATTAATTTATCATCACATCCACTGTTTTGCATTTCGGAAAAACAATAGGTAACACGGGACGGGAAATCCATTATGGCATTAAGATTTATGTTTACTCGAGACTGCCGGTATCCAAAAATTACTCCTGTTGATACCCAAAAAACACCATTAGAAAACATAAATTCAAACATGTACATACATATATTACACGATTATAACAAAAGCTGCCAGGTTTCAGTATTTCGTTACCGAAACAATCTTCAATGACTTTTCCAAATTAACATCAAGCGCGAGAAAAACGTAGCGTTTTGTACCGTTACACTAGATCGTGGAAGACAGAAGTCGCGTCTGATGAATTGGAAAATATAGGCAAGTCCCAAGTTATCCCAAAATACATCAATTTCTTCGTAGTAGGCAGAATGAAGTGCTTGAATAACGGCGATTCTCAATATCTTATCTAGCCATAGTTTGCCCTACCCTGGCGGACCATTTTTTATGAAGAGTCATCGCATCTTAGCTGAAACTTCAAACATGGACTTTCAAAGTATGTAAAACTATTGCACTTTTTACTAAAGTCTGCCATCTTTTTGATGACATCCTGCCGTGGAAACCACGGACCCGTCACGCGATAGCGAGTTGCCAAAGGACGGTACACAACATACTGTCATATCACAAAATCTATTGCCACTCTTCCTATCACTGTTTTCGCTATTAGACATGCTATAATGTGCTGGGGTGGTTCACCAAGCCTCTACGTAGATAGAGAAGATACGTCAATAGTCGTTTAGGTTGTTTGTATGTTATACCTGGCATGGAATTCTTCTCGTTGGAGGTTGAAAGCTACTCCTGAAACACGTATTCTATAGCTTACATATCGAAATGGTCACTCACTCGGTCACTGATAAGGTCTACCACGAAATCTTTATTGCACTGTCCTCAATGTCCGTTGGTGACGTTTAAATGCTATCTGGTGTGCTGTCCCTCTCGGTGGACGTGGAAGGCTGCTCCCAGTGCGCGTAGGGCCGCGCCGGGAGCGGTACCGGCCTTCATATGACGTGCTGAGGCGGTTCCTCGTCACTCTTCATCAGCACGTATGCCACGGGGCGCTTCACGTCCGCGGGAGGGGACGGCGACCGGCGAGGTGGGCACCCACACGGTGATAGGGCACTATTGTATAGTGCTGAGCTGTAGAGGGCGCCGCCGTATAGTGCCTGTTGATTAATTGTATCTTAATTAGTATGAGTATAACCCAGTTTGCATTTAACTACAATATCCAATGAACTGGATAAGACATCTGTTTACTAATCGGAGGTTAGAGTTTCAAATTCCAGGCCCAAAACATTTTCATTTATATCGGTGAAGGAAAACGTCGTGAGGCAAGCTGCAAGCTTGAAAATTCTCTTTAAGTTTTTCAAAGGTGTGTGAAAGCTAATCAAAACGCATTTAGCTGGCGTATGGGCTATGGTCTAACTCATATTATTTTGAGAAGAGACCCGTGTAAGCTTGTCGATCGTTACATGTATCAGGCATTTGACTAGTGCCTAAGGAATTTAGAAGCCACTGATTTCATTTTTAAGTAATTCCGCGTAAATCATGGACTTTTCCGAGATAAAAAGTAGTAGTCATGTTAATCCAGGATATAAATCTACCCCCACTCCAAAGTTCAACTAAATTAGTGCGATTGTGGTATGAAATTTCTCCGTAAAAACTGTGGACCTCCGTTTCACCCCCATTGTTTTGAAAAATCCTTTTTAATTGCACCACCTCTAGACCTCACAAGGAACCACTGTCTCAAATTTGACCAAGTGGTTTGAACTGTACGTTAATAGGTCAGTCAGTTATTTTATATACTTAGAAGATAATTGAGACATGCATACCTGTAAGTGAGCCAATTCCGCAGCCAGCTTCCCTTCATCGGACGGTATCTTCGCAAAAGGGTAGAACGGGTAGGGTATTGGCGGGAACAGCGCTCTACCCAGGTCTGACTTATCGGGTAGCAGGTGATGCGGTACGGGCATTTGCGGCACCGGCTGGGGTAGCGGCGTCATCAAACGAGGTACCGGCGCCATGAGGCCGCTGATATTGAAGCCGAATTTCGGTTCCTTTTTGATGAGCGCTTTTGGTTTCCTCCGCGGCCGGTATTTGTAGTCTGGGTGCTCCTTCATGTGTAGGGCTCTGTTGGACAAACAAAACTTTATTAAAAGTTAGGTTTTTTCTGGGATTTGACCGCATGAAATTTGAATTTTTTCCAAATTCACTGAAGAGTACATTTTCTTTATTTTTACAGGACGTGTTAAACTTGATTCTAGGGTAAAACTTGCTTTAGGTGAAATAAATTATTGAATTTAAAAAAACAAAATCTCAAAATAAATAAAACCGGCCAAGTGCGAGTCGGACTCGCGCACCGAGGGTTCCATACCATAAAAGAAGTTAAACATTAAAAGAATCACTTTGGTTCATGAATTTACGAGTATAATTTATGTAGGTACTTTTGTTGGCAAACCGCAAACATAACTTTGTTTTTGCCGGTTTATTGTTATTATCTAAAAAAGTATAAAAGTTAGAGAGTTGATTTTAATTTTCCTGTAAAATATACGTTAATGCCTATTGATCGTAATTATTTCAGATTTTTTTGCCAATAAACTTCGGAGATAAGGGGGGGGGAACGGTATTTTTTTTGACAGTTTGCCCAATAAATCAAAAACTATCGAGCATAAAAATAAATAAAAATCTGTTTTAGACTTCACAAGTAACGCCCTTTCATATGATACCCCACTCAATATTGTTATTTCATTTTGAAAATTCGAAGCCCCGGTTTTCCCCCCTTTTTAAATAAAAATAAAAACAATTTTCAAATTTTTACGATTGCTATGACGTCGCGTCACTATTTCCTATAACTATTCTAAATTTCAGGTTGATAGCTTGAATAGTTACTGAAATAATCGAGTGTGACAGACGGACGGACGGACGGACGGACGGACGGACGGAGAAAGTCTCACCATAAGGGTTCCATTTTTACCATTTTGGTATGGAACCCTAAAAACGAAACTATTTTTTATTAGGTATTAAGTTTCGTATACATGTCTCGAAGAAGGAAAGCATCATTCGGGAAGTATATGAAACTTGCCTAGCGATGCTTTTCTAGGTAGGAAAAAAGCAATTTAATAACGAAAAATAGCTCTACATTAGTACGTAGGTAATGATGATACCTAAGATTTCTTATATTATCTTTGGTTAATATTACTAACGGATCGATTCATAGAAATACTTAGGTGGGTAAAACTTAGAGAACTCTTTAACTCATGACAATTTATATAAATAAGCTCTATTGAATAAAGCTCTAGTATGACAACTTTCAGCTAAAATCAACTTAAAGTTTTCCTCCGTTTCTTTCGAAATCAAAACTTTTGTTCAATTGTAACTTTATAATCTCATCTGTCGCTATAAGTTTAGCGACAAAACGCGACAATGGTGCTCCGGCGAGCAGAATAACATTATTATTTATGCAATAAATCGGACAATTGTCGCCCGCGCCCGCCGCCCTTAAAACAACTATGTCAATTCAACAATACTCGGATTATTGCATTGTCCCGTCACAATCGACTGCTACGCCGCACTTAACGCTATCTCCTCAATTCCGTCCATCCAATTCTCAACCCTAGACTTTTACTGTTAAGTTTAATTTTGCGTGAATCAAAATGGCGGTTGCGCCGTTAAGGCTCGAGATGGAATCGACACAGAGTCCGATTATGCGCGCTTTGTGATAGAATCGCGATTGTCAGCGAGTCGATTGTAATTATTCGAATGGACCAAGGGTTGGATGATAGTTGGAATGTATGAGGTTTTTGAACGCTCGCGCTGTTTGCTGAATATCGCCTTTTCAAAGCCCTCTATGCCTCTAGTGTGGTTTGAATATTCGAATTTAGATTTCGCCTAGTACCTAAGGTGCCTACTTACTAAATTAGTAATACCTAAAACTAGATTTTTAGGGTTCCGTAACCAAAGGGTAAAAAAGCAGCCTACTACAGAGACTTCGCCGTCCGTCCGTCTGTCACCGGGCTGTATCTCTTGAACCGTGATAGTTATAGCTGAAATTTTCACAGATGATGTATTTCTGTTGCCGCTATAACAACAAATACTTAAAAATAGAATAAAATATATATAAACGGGGCAGTAAGAGCGTTCGACGCAGTTGAGACGAATCTCAACCAACTTTTTTTCCGTAACCGTCCCCCTCAACCCAACGTCTTCCACTATCTAATAAGCTCAGTTGACCGCCACTTACCGACGTCTAGTGCAGCCCCTAAATTGTGTATGAAAAACGTATTCATCGCTGTCGTAATCGTTTATTTTTGCCCGCTGATTGGTTCCCTGATTTCCGTCAGCCAATCGCTACGCTACGTCAGCTACGAGTCGGACTCGGGCACGAAGGGTTCTATATGTATACGTGATTGCATGCATGCCAATTCTGTTAGCTGGTATAAGAGAAACTCTGATTCAACATTTTCAAAGGTTTTCGTATATTTTCTTCGTGACGGGATTCACGCAAAAAATCATTTTCTTTGACTTAGCCCTCTGTATAACATCCCCGAAAATGAACTTTGTAAAAAAAAACTTTGCTCAGATTTCTAAATGTACCATTCACAATTCAACTTATCTATAACTCACGCTTCGGGAATTACAATAAAAAAGTCGGGGTCATCGACCGCCACACTATCAATTCCTTCATTACTGTTTGCGCTAGCCAAACACGATAACCGAAAAAACAGAATATCTCCAGAAAGAAAAACCTATCTTAGTATTATCGGAGTTTTTTTGGCGTGTAGCTGTGGTTGGCTTAATCGACTTGGGTAAACATCCATACATCGATATGATACTCGATATGAAAAGACGCTTTATATTTGTCTGTTTTGTTGATATTATTGCGGGTGTATTGGTTTTTAGGGATCCGTAACAACGAGCATCATACGCGATTAATGAAAAAGGGTAGGTACTTACCAGGCTGAGTTTTGTGAACGCGTAATGCGGTCGTAGTTTTTGTTTAAAATCGCATTTTGTAATTGTTTTTATAGGCAATCTGCAATCCAGATGATTTTATACTTATTTGAAAAGAACAATACAGATTTTGTCAGTTATATTTCAAAAGCTCCTTTTTTAGTTTCATCTTATAATGCGGGAACCCTCGATTCCCGTAGATAGGTACAGATTCAATATAGTTTAAAGCAAAATATAGTTGGAATTTCGAAGTGACAATTGGTTATTTAATGTGTTTAAATCTATGGCAGGCTATTCAGTTTAGCTTATTGCACGCGTGATATGCCTATGCCTAAGGGTGCCGTCGCTTGCACTACGGAACCAACTGCACCCTAACCTAACTCGCTCTTGTTATATTTTAGAGGTTACATATGGAGGTGATGCGTATGTAGTGTTTGTAGGCAATGCATGATGTATGTAGGTAAGTGATTACTATTACTGCATTGATATTGCATCACAACATCCGGTTAGTGAATTAACTAAACAAATAAAAAACATTAACTTAAGTACGCATACGAAATTATACACACAGACATACTTACTGCTTTTATAATTCTAGTGTTACGATTGTCAATTATAGTTATAAGTATGAGAGTAGTATTTCCTTGGTTATATAGTGAAAAACAAAAATAGTTATGAACCTATTTTACTAGGAATCCGTATAAGCTTAATTTTTCTTTAAAAGAGTAATCTTTGAATCGATACTCGATACTAATTCTACTCTTCTGTCCTGCTTCAATTTCTAATCCATAATTTTTAAATTTCCTAAAATAAGTACCTTTTAAAAATTCGTTGCTGATGTTCGTGCGTACAGTCAACGTCAAAAGTCGATATACAATAATTATGCTGTTGTCTAAAGGTTGTTATTCTTAACAGATTATGGTACTTGATAAGCTATAAAAATGGGAAATGCTTTCCAAAAAACCAACTTCAAATGCCACTACAAAGAGTGAAATAATTTTTATTTAAATTTTAGGTACCTACACCAATTCGAAGTCGGGCAATGTTTCATACAATCCCTAACTTACTTGATGTGCGAAGAAATGACGAAGTCATAGGCAATCGCCCGACTTCGAATTGGTGTAGGTACCTAAAATTTAAATAAAAATTATTTCACTCTTTGTAGTGGCATTTGAAGTTGGTTTTTTGGAAAGCATTTCCCATTTTTATTCTATACTTTTTAGTGGAAAACAATAAAATGCACAAGGCGTTGTAAAAATACCCAAATCGCTTGAGAAGTGTTCATAAACTCTGAAGAGATACCTAAAATTCACCAAAATCCCATCATCAGACCCTGACTTGATGACTTTAGCCATCAAATCAGTATCTGCTAGCATATGCACCAGTAACTATAAAAAATACCCAACTCGCTTTAAGTATACTAGCAAAATTTGAAGAGTTCCCTCGATTTCACCAAGATCCCATCATCAGACCCTGACTTAAAGACTTTAGTCATCAAATCAGTATCTGCTAGCATATGCACCAGTAACTATAAAAAATACCCAACTCGCTTTAAGTATACTAGCAAAGTTTGAAGAGTTCCCTCGATTTCACCATGATCCCATGATCAGATCCTGACCTGATGACCATAGGACAACTTGGAAAATATTACTCTTTCTAATAATACTCAAATAGTTTCATGTGTCCATATAAAATTTGAAGAGTTCCCTCGATTTCTCCAGGATCCCATCATCAGATCCTGACCTGATTAAAATGGGACCACCTGGAAACAAAACCCTCTTAAACAAAAAATGAATTTTTCAAATTGGTCCACGCGTCTTCGAGTAATCGGTGAACATACATAGAAAAAAAAAAAAAAAAAAAGATTCCGACGAATTGAGAACCTCCTCCTTTTTTTGAAGTCGGTTAAAAACGATTATAAATGTTTGGCTTCTATAAGCATTTTCAAAGGTGACCTTCTTGATCTTGATTGTGATTAGTACATAGTACGTATCTATATCGGATTGGGCTATGTACTATGAGGCATAACTCACAGTAATACTTATCATTTTAATATTGCATAGAGTCTCCTTGTCCGTGGCAAGCTCTGTCGATAACACCAAGACATTGTTTGTGAGCATTCTATCGACAGATCAAATAGTTGATAAAAAATAAGTATAATGCAAACACGGGCGCGCCTTTTCGGGCATTGTGCGCTGTTGACCGATAGTGGGGACAAACAGACGGACGAAATTAAGTTCTGGACGCCCCTGGCCCCCGGCTGGACTGGCTGCTGCCATTGAGCGTCTTCACTGTAAACATTGGCGACGTGATGCGAGGGAGCGCTACTAATTTGATGATAAACTTTTTAAGACTTTTATTCGTGGTCTTTTAAACCGACTTCAAAAAAGGAGAAGGTTCTCAAGTCAAGTGTATTTTATTTATTTATTTTGCACAATGAATTAAAACATAAAACACACAGACATAGAGAGGACATGTACAAGGACATCTTATCGCTACAAATGAGGATCTCTTCCAGATGCCCTAGATGTGGGAGCAATATAAACATGATATACAGAGTAGGCAATAAAAAAAATGTGTACGTTTTTAGGGTTCCATACCAATTTGGTAAAAATGGAACCCTTATGGTGAGACTTTCTCCGTCCGTCCGTCCGTCCGTCCGTCTGTCACACTCGATTATTTCAGTAAATATTCGAGCTATCGACCTGAAATTTAGAATAGTTATAGATAATAGTGACGCGACGTTATAGCAATCGTAAAAATTTGAAAATTGTTTTTATTTTTATTTAAAAAGGGGGGAAAACCGGGTCGCCAAAATTTCAAAATGAGATAACAATATTGATTGGGGTATCATATGAAAGGGCGTTACCTGTATATTCTAAAACCAATTTTTATTTATTTTTATGCCTGATAGTTTTTGATTTATTGGGCAAACTGTCGAAAAAAATACCGTTCCCCCCTTATCTCCGAAGCTTACAAATCGAAAAATCTGAAATAATTATGATCAATAGAAGTTAATGTATATTTTACAGGAAAAGTAATTTCAACTCTCTAACTTTTATAGTCTTTTTTATAATAACAATAAACCGCCAAAAACAAAGTTAGGTTTGCGGTTCGCCAACAGAAGTACCTATATGCAAAATATAACTCGTAAATTCATGACCAAAAGTGATTCTTTTAATTTTTTACTTATTTTATGGTATGGAACCCTCGGTGCGCGAGTCCGACTCGCACTTGGCCGGTTTTTTTTAAATGTTTGTTGCCTCACTTTTGACTGCGTGAATCGATGTTGATGATTCTTTTTTTTATAAGAAATTATAAGAAAGCTAACGCTTCCCGTGTGGTTTTATTTCAATTTAGTGCAGTTCTGATAATGGTATCCATGAGAAAACCATATAAGTCTTAAATTTTTAATTGGAAAGGATTTATTCAACAGAGCTATTAAAATAGTTTGATGTGAGTTTAAATCGGTTCTATTGTTAATAACGTATATTGCCTATATGGAGTTCAGGCTTTATCATAATTTTATGAAGTGTCGGTAAAAGCAAAAAGACTGGGTGTTTGTAACCGAACTCCTCCGAAACGGCCGAACTACATGAAAATTTGTGTCTACATTGGGTATAGGTACGATGAGAAGCGGTCGTTATATTTTTTCATATATCCCTAAATGTCCAAAACAACGTTTGCCTGGTCAGCTTGTATGCGATAAAAGCTCACAAACGATTTAAATTTAATATGATGTTTCATTAATTCCACTACAAAAAGGTACTGACTATTTCTGAATGTTGTCTACAGAAATACCTAGAGCATACCTAGAGTTCTCAACGTTCGTGAACAAATGCGCACCACTGCTGTACAGTGCTGCCGTCTGTACCTACTGTACTAGTCGTATAGCGGTATATCTGCCACAAAGAGCTAGACTGGAGGCATAAGCTTGTTTTTATAGCCCTGGCGCGGCCCGATAGCGGCCCCCAACAATGCGAGATATTACGACAATGCCAAACGAGACCAGATAATTGTCTTCGGCCCTTTTCGGATTGATTTGTGATGCCGATTAAGGGTTACTTCGCCGCTGTTATACGGCTAATAGAGTGGGGGCTAATTGGTATTAGGTATATATTCTTATTAAACGTTGAATTTTTGAAAAACAAAAAATTTCTATCAGACTTTTGTTGATTAATTTCATGAAGGTGATATTGTTGTTTGTTTACTGGCTTCTCCTTCAATCCAGAATGCTAAACTACATAAGTAGGTACATATTTAGTTGACTTTGGTCCTTTTCAGATTGATTTGGGTGTACTTTGCAACTGTTGAGTGCTTTTGTGTTTAATATTACTTAATACTTATACTCTATTTTGATTATTTATCGTTGCCTATTTAAAAACTCTTGTTAAGTAACTCTTTCGTCACACTTTTTCTCACTAATAAGTATTAATACCTAAGTCCGAAAGTAGGATTGTTTTGTTGGTTATTCGTTAATTAAATAGCATGCTATACGTCAAATAATTATTGTTTTCGGCCCTTTTTTTGAATTGATGTTTGAAGCGAAGGGTTACTTCGCCACTGTTATATGAATAATTATTGATAGGGGGTTATTTGTTTTGAGTATGATTAAAAATACCTCAGTGTTCGTTGAATTTCAGTAAAACCTTGAAAAAATAAATTCGGTCTAGGCTCGAGTCGGACTCACGCATCGAGGGTTCGGTACTACTATTAACAAAAGGAAACCATAAGAATAACTTTTCTTTCCAAACCGCAAAATTGACTTTGTTTTTTGAGGTCTATTGTTAATACCAAAAAGTATAATATATACAGAGTTTTTATTTTTCCCGTAAAATATACTTTAATCCCTATTCATCACAATTATTTCATTTTTTGATTGGTAAACTTAGATAAAGGGGGTAACGGGGACGGTATTTTTTTCGAAATGTTTCCCAATAAATCAAAAACTATCGGGCATACAAATAAACAAAAACTAACAAAAGAATTCTAAAACCCTTTCATATGATAGGTACCCCACACAATTTTGCCTCATTTTCAAATTTCAACGATCCGGTTTTCCCCCTTTTTAAATAAAAATAAATAAGATTTTAATTTTGAAAAATGATAATTTATTTTGATTTTTCACTCGTTCCCTTTTTGACGTCATTACATTTCAAAAAGGATAATTGAGTCTACCGGGGATCCTAGAGCTGGCAGCTACCATGGCCAAAAAATAAGTTTATAGTCAAACCAAAGGTTGCCCCTTTGGTTTGACTATAAACTTATTTTTTGGCATTTGCTGCCAGCATCTTGGGTTCAATGCCTCGCTGCCTTGGCTTCGATGAGGCTTTAGTTTAAATTTTTATTTTAATTTAATTTATAATCTTTTAATGTAAAATTAATTTGTACAAATTTGAACCGTGATTAAAGATAAATAAGGATTTCCAAATAAACATTTCGACATGAAATTATAAATAGTTGTAGGTAGTAATGGAGCTTCTTCAAAATTGGTTCAGATAGATGAAAGGTAATCTAAACATTAGGTTCCCCCTCTACATTTAAACATTTTATCTCATTTTACAATATTAGTGTAGATTTACACACAAGAACAATAAAAAACCGAATCCAAAAACGCCTAATTAAACACCCCTGTAGGTCCCACGTTTAGTCAAAGTATTTGATCAGACCATTTTAATTCACTATCACTGAATAAACAGACAGTCGACAAAAACAAGGCACCTGTTAGTTATCACAGCCAGAAAGTGTTGTTTTTTGAGTTATATTCGTTTACACGCAAAACAAGAGAGCACCTGTATACGTTATCGTCACCAACAAAAAGTGTTATTTGAGACTTATACCTCACTCATAGTGGGGTGATTATTTATTAAAGCACAGAGTGCTTATCACATTAATGGGTTAATATAGGCTAAAGTTTGTATGTAAGTATGTTTGCATCTCCTTTATGCCGCAACTACTGAGTCGATTTGGCTGTTTGGAATGGAAATATACTACACTTACCTACTCTGGATTAAAACATAAAAATCAATGGTTCCCGCGGGATTTGTGAAAACCCGAAACACCTATACCTGGTACTCGCGGGTGGAGCCGCGGGCATTTGCTAGTTAGTAGTTTAAAAGCAACAAAGGTATATTAAGGGTACCGAATCCAAATAACCAAAACAACCCTTAAAATATGTCTATCACAGGCTTAAAAGTAGGTATATTTACACAGCAAGTTTTTGATTGGACGTGCACTTAAATTGAAGATGTTAAAAAAAGAATTTAAATTCAAAACCACATAAAAGTAACTGGATCCAAGTATAAGTAAAACACATTTCCACTTTTCTCTGAATTTATATATTAAACAAGCAATTTTTATGACGTATCAATACTTTATAACACGAGTTTATTTAATTTTAAAGGTATTCTGTTTCCTTTATTCGTTTGGGAATAAATATTTCTTTTAATCTAAACATAAAAACGAAGAAACTGACTGACTGACTGACTGACTAACTTATCAACACACAGCCCAAACCGCTGGGTCTAGAGACTCCAAATTTGGCACACAGGTTCCTTATGAGTTCTAGGGTTAAGAAAGGTTTTTCATCCCCAAAGGGGTGAAACGGGGCTCAGAAGTTTGTACTTTATTAAGCTTAAATACTCCTTCACGCCGCAATTACTGAACTGATTTGGCTCAAATTTGAAATGGAGATAAATTGTATCCTGGATTAACACATAAGCTCCTTTTTATCCCGAAAAAGTTCAAGGTTCACGTGGTATGAATTAAAAACCGAAATTCATGCGGAAAAAATTCTTCACGCCGCAACTACGAAATCGACTCGGCTGAAATTTGGAATGAAGATAGTTTATATCCTGAATTAATACATAGGCTACTTTTTATCCTGGAAAAATCCATGGTTCCTTCGGGAGCAGTGGAAAACAGATATACAACCGGGAGAAATAGTCCTTAGTGCCGTAACTACTGAACAAATTAGGCTGAAATTTGGCATGGAGATAGATTTTATCCTGAATTAATACAAAGACTATACTTTTTATCCCGAAATAATCCATGGTTTCTATGATAGAAGTGAAAAATAAAACTCCACGCGGAAAAAATATTCCTTCATGCCGTAATTACTGAACTGATTTGGCTGAAACGCGGAATGAAGATAGATGATAGGTATTAATGCTACTTTTAATCCCGGAAAAATCCATGGTTTCTGCGTGAAAACTGAAAAACAGATAGTGAATATCTGTTTTAAAAAAATATAAATATTCCTTCACAACTACTCGCCAACTAACTCAATTGAATTGGTTGAAATTTGGAATGTAGATAGATTACATCCTAGACCTAGAATAATACATCAACTACTTTTTTTCGCGGGAAAATCAATGGTTCCGCGGGACTTGTTAGAAACGGATTTTTAGGCGGGAGAAAGTATATCCCTTCATCCCGCACCTACGGAAAATTGTGGGCTGAAAGTTGGAATGATGATAGATTTCGTCTAAATTAATACAAAGGCTATTTTTTATTTCGGAAAATCGGTGATTCCCGTGGGAATAGGGAAAACTAATTAAATATCGCGTGCGAAGTCGCGGGTATCTTCTAGTAATGAATAAAATTATTTTTCGTTATTATTTTTACCATTCGAATTGTAATAATTTTGGGTACAAATAAAGAACCCTATCGGGAAAATGTAACACCTTATTTGTGAAAAAGTGAAATTTGTTGGAGGCATGGGCAAAAACTAGTTAAGTAACTCATAAAAAGTGGCCCTTTTATTTTAAACGTTGGGAAAAATCCACGTCTCCCGCATTTTTTTCACACTTCAAATCATCGCAAAAATGCGTTTACATAGCCTACATTACCACTAAAGTACTAAGTTACCTCGTAACTCGTAGGTAATAACTAATAAACTATGAACAACGTACGTACCTCAGCCTCTTTGCTTCATCTATGAACGGCCGCTTCTCCATCTCACTTAAAAGTTTCCACTCAGCACCGAGCCGTTTTGAGATCTCCGAGTTGTGCATTTTCGGGTTGTCCTGCGCCATTTTCCGCCTCTGGCCCCTCGACCACACCATGAACGCGTTCATGGGCCGCTTTATGTGGTCCGATGGCTGCTTGCCCAGCGACATTATTACTCGCAAATCAATCTTGACTTCGATTTTCGAATAGGTTCCTAATTTAAAATTATGCTCGTGCTCTTATCTACTTATCTGCTGTTTTTGCATTTTTAGTATTTATTTAATTTTCTTATTACGAACACAATTAAATTATTCAATTAAATAAAACGTGCAATTACTTGAATTCTTTTTTAGTAAAATCATCTGTGTTTGCTTTTCAAACGCGTTTAAATGTAAAACAATTTATATTTAATAAAATAATTTCTAGGTGCATAAAATAATTTCTTCTGTGTCATTTTCACATTTAAATAATTATTTAGAAACAAATAATTGTCTTAAATATTTCCTACAGTTTGATTTTAGATCACATTAAAATCGAAATAGTGTTTTTCCGCGCGCGTGAAAAGCTCCCGAAAGCTCAGCGCGGCGCTTTTCTTGACAGTGTCATGTTTAGCGCTCAGAGCCGCGATGTCCCCCTTCGGAACTTCCCCCCCTCTGGTTCGGCGGCCAATCAGATCGCGTCGTGGGCGGCCGCTGTGCCGCGATTGGCTGAGGAGCCGCGACACTCGCGGGTGTCAACAGGTGCCCGTGTGTTCTTGTTAGCATGTTTATTAGTGCGATTATACTCCTTTTTCAACCGCAACGTTGGTTAGACGCAAAGACGCGGTAATTGGATGGATTCGATTTGTAATGTAAGGTGATTGGGATCCGGGATTGTATTGCGACGAGTTTGGATACGGTGTGGCTTGTTAGGCTGTGTACACGCTATGCGAACAAATTACTGAGATTTTTATTTTTCCATCAGTATTGAGATTTTTTTTATTTGTATTGAAATGAAAGCACCTTTACGGTGTGGATTGTGGACTATTGAAGGAACACGCACACACATAAAAACAAACTCTCTGCTCTACAATATAAGGGTGACACTATCCCACCGTCACACTAAGTATTCAATGCCATGTCATTTCGCAAAACATAATCCTTATGATAAAGCCTTTCGATCAGTATACTTAACAGAACTAAGTACTTAAATGTAAAAAAAATCTTGTATAGTGGGTTCGAGTCCCGGTTTAACCAGGCAAGTATTTAAAAATGTATTCAGTGAAATGCATTAGGTAATCCTCCTGCATGTGGGATATGGCGCCCTGTATACTATGATATATAGCTTTTGGAATAGTTTTAGATAATAAAAGGCCGATGTCATTGCAATCATATAAAACTGAAAATGTTTTATATTTTTATTTGAAAAGGGGGGAAAATCGGGTCGTCGAAATTTCAAAATAAGTTAACTATAGGTATTGAATGGGGTATCACATGAAAGGGCGTTACGTACTTGTGTTTTCCAAAACCGATTTTTATTTATTTTTATGCCTGATAGTTTTTGATTTATTGGGCCAAATGTCTAAAAAAATTACCGAGAAAAATAAAATCAACTCTTTTTTATCTATCATACATTTTTTGTTATTAACAATTAACCTCAAGAAACTCAAGTTTGCGTGTGGGTTAGATTAGTGATTCTTATGATTTTACTTTTTCTATAGTAGTACCTACGGAACCCTCAGTGCATGGGTCCGACTCGCACTTGGGCGATTTCTCTATTTTACTTAGAGTAGGTACACTACGTAATAATGACCTTTAAATTTTTTACTTTACTTAAATAGGGCAGATTTATGAAATGGAAGTCAGATAGGTACCTCTAATATCTATCAACAATGATAATAATTGTTTATTAATTTACTATTATGAATCAATAGGTACAAACAGAGATGCTGAAAAGTGGCTATAATACCTACTATGAAACTATTTCATAATATAGCTTTCGGCTGCAAACAACGCGTTCACAATGCACCTATTAGACCTTCATTCAGGGGAACTATCGCGGCACTGACCACTATTGGACCTTACTGAATAGTCTCTCATTATAAACACATATTATCTACCTACTTGTACTTCCCTACCTTGTTGGTTCCTTGGTAGAGATCGCTGAGTGAGTAGCGATGAGGCCACTAAAGTTGAATAATAAATCCCTATCCCTACTAATATATACATGTGAAAGTGAGTTTCTTGGTTTGTTGGTTTGTTTGTCCTTCAATCACGCCACAGCCACGCAACGGATCGACCTGATTTTTTGCACAGATATAGTTCAAGACCCGGAGAGTGACATAGGCTACCTTTTATCCCGGAAAAATAAAACTATTCCTGTGGGATTGCATAGAAGTGTATATTTTCACTGTTTCACAACATGCGTATACGTAACTTTACTCACAATATACGTTGAATCCTAGAATCCAAACACTGAAACCCGTAATAATTGGTCATAAATACTCTAGACTCCATATTGACACTGAAAACTGTAAATAGGTCATAAAAATAAGTTCCCATCAATACTCAGCCTGACTGAATGTTTTTGGACCATTTGGACAGAATTTACCCAGTACTTACAGTGGCAAAGTAAAAACAGCAAGTATTCTGCAATAAATTTAACGAATTTACTATATTTTTTTAAATTAAAATGATTTCTTCTTCCACTAACAAATACCATATATTTTAAGGTACTTTCCTTCCATGAGGCACAGCTGTAGGACGCCCTGGATATTGCATTTATTTATTAATTGTATTATATTTATATTTTGTACGTGTACATACAGTTAAAAGCGATCCTCAACTATTATCCAAATTATTAATGCAATCAGAAATGTGTAATGGCGTACTATCTAAGTACGAATGTATGAACGTGAGTGATTTCCATGACACAGGGCCGCGGCCGCAAACAACCCGCCCTCAATGCGCCTATTAGACCCTCATTCAAAGGGCCTGCGCTGCCCTGTGTACAGTGTACGGTTATAATTACTAGACACATAGGTATGTTCTCAGACGAGTCTGTAGTACGAAGTTAGAAGAGATTTTTTGAAGATGATATCTTACTATTTTGGTAGAGAGTAAGTAACTTAGTGACTAGAGATGTGAACATGCCGACGGTGTCTAATCGTAGCCTCTCACCAGAATATTATAAAATTAAAACCTGTCCCTACTGGCCATTGAACTTGAGACTTCCTCTTAAATCCGAACCAATGCCAACTACGCCAGGGAGGAATTCCAATTATATTAAACGGTAAAGAAATACTTACTTGCGATTTAAATGAAAATAAGTTAGTTAACTTTGTACTGCAGTACTTGTTAGGTTTTAAAAAAATACTTCATATTTTGATTTATATTTTAATTGTATTATTTTATTGAATAACTAGCTGTTGCCCGCGGCTCCGCCCGCGTGAATTACGATTTTTTTACATAATATACCTTCCTACTGGAATTCCTTAATTTTTCGCGGGATTCTGGTCTGATGTTGTACAGAAACCTGTTCTTACTTTGCATGGGTTATCTTGTGGTGATTTTGAAAACTCCTTTTTTCTTAATAATAATATAAAGTTTCATTAATACGTAGTTGAAAGATCAAAAGGACGATTTTAACTGTCCATATTTCGACCCAGTGGCACAGGTCGTGGTCACTACGTGACCACGACTTGTACCACTGTATCGAAATATCGACAGTTAAAATCGTCCTTTTCATTGTGATTTTTATTCTGAAACCACGAAATATGTCAAAAATTATTAAACCATGTGAAAAGATGTACTGGTGGTAGAACTATTCTTTCAGAGTTCGGCCGGGTAGGTACCACTGGGATAAATTACTCTACTAACAATATTCCCCAGCCCAACATAATATAAGAGTCTTTTAAAAATCTTTGCTTCATCTCAATACAATCCAAAACATCAGAATGGACAGTGGCTATATATTTCCTTACGTATAAAAAGACCTTAGATGACAGTCAGTCGGTTAGGATCGATAAGACCTAAGAGTTAAAAATATTTGTGAACCATTATCTTACCCTTTCCATATTGCGGATGATAAAGTTTAAATCTGTTCCTGTCTTAACATGCCATCTTAATATAAAGTCAGGAAACAGTAAATAACATGACAGTTAATTTTTATTTAAAAAATTCGGTAGTACCTGTCTCAGAGTTTTACATTCAAGTTCCACATAAATTGTAAAGATGGCGCTATACGGTATAACGTAGCGATAACGCCAGTTACATGATTTTTGTTCACCCTAAAAGTGAAAAATTTTAAACCATACAAAATCTCCTGCTAAGCCTATTTATTTACGGCTGTAAGGGTACTCCAGTCTTACTTGAGCCCTACGTGCTAGCCCTAGGTTCTTTGTGCATTCCGAGTTTCAAGGCGCCTACCTACTTGAACTTAAAGGTTCTGATGTCTGTAATTTCTGAACTAAAAAAGTGATGATGATAAGATTTGTATGGAATAATCTTTAAAGAACCTCCTTTCTAACAAAAAAAGAATGAATGGAATCGGACAACGCGTTAATGAATTATAACTAAAAAACGTTTGGACTTTGATGCCGTCTTCCAGGGAAACCATGATGAATTTCGGGACAAAAAGTATCCTATGTCCTACCTCGGGGTATGAACTATAATCATGTCAAGTTTCATTTAAATCCATCCAGCGGATTAGCCGTGATGCCCGGTCGTGAAACAGACAGACAGACAGACAGACAGACAGACAGACAGACAGACAGACAAAAATTAAACAAATTACAGTTTTGGCTTCAGTATCGACTAAATAGTGTCCTCCAACAAAAAATTTCAAAATATCTTCAATGTACAGAATTCGACCCTTTACAGTTTTATTATAAGTATAGATATTTATTTATGACATTAAACGATCCAATAGAAAAAATGTGTTTAAATGTGTGGGAGTCACGTGATCAATTTAGCGGTAATTTTCATATATTTTTGAATTTTGTGCCATTTCCATAACATTTATCGTAGCACACTGTGGCTATGGCTAGATTTGCAGCTATTAAAAGCACAGAGGTGATAGCTGCCTTCATAATTCTTTACAGTAGGTATCACCGATATACACTTTACGCCTGAAAGCGTCCTGAAAACGTATACGTCAGACGGGAGTGGTAAAACAATTCCCGGCCTCGCTCCACCGTACGCTGCCACAATATCATGTTATGCGCCGTTTTGCCGCCCGGCTGCCTCGCCGCAAGCGCTTGGCATTTACACCTCACATCGAAAGTACTACCTACATACTCATTTCCACTAAAACTACGACTTTAAGTTAGGGTAGTATGGTAGGTTTTTCTTTAAAGTAAGATGGAAGTTATAACGTTTTGATTCGTTAAGGTTTTGCAGGTGCTATTATGTAGACATATTGAATCTATCGCTATATTCAGGTTTATGTACCTATTGTAGAGTAATGGGCTATTACTCGTTCAAGCTTTGGGCGTTTCAGGATAATAATGTTTTGTCTTAGGTTCCAATACTTACCTACAATATTTTATACATATAAAATAACTTAAAATATAATATTATTTGATTACTTTGAAATACTATACACAACAAGCAAGACATACAGACTAAATACGAGAGGTAAAAGCTCTAAACAAAGGTCGAGGAAAACAGAGAGTTGTAGCAAGTGTCTACGTTCGTAGCGGTATGCTACAAGACTTTCGTAGACCAATCACTCATTCGTGCAAATCTTTTTGAGAAAATTTCTAACTAATTTTATAGTGGTTTTAAGTAAGTGACATGTAAGAATGTTTATTTGACTTTATTTATTACTACTAGTACCTACTGCCGTAGTAGTACGCTACTAGGTAGTAGGTTAGTACTAGTAACACTGTGTACTACACGCACACAATTCAAAACCGATTTCACAAAGTTTTGGCGAATTCGGAGAGATTTTGTGGTCAAACCAAATGCTGCTTCAGAGTTCAGCCGATGGATGTCCAGTGCTGGATATCTACTTCCTACAATGATCGCCAAACATGTGTGCGGCCTGAAGCCAACGGCTCTTATCATTTTGTAACCCTAAAAATCTGGACCAAAAAACATATATTCGGGTATTGACTTTTGTGGAAGTTGTTTCAAAGTTACAGACAGATATTTTAGAAACGATTATGATGAGAGGAATATCACAAATGCTAATGTTCGCAAAGAAAGGCAAAACGCTAAGTGTGTCGTATATTCAAAAGGCGCGATCCGACAAACAAATAGAACGAACGCGGCCAGAATACAGTGAAATGTCGCCCTCGCGCGGAATAATAACACGGCTCTTGTGTCGAACGCGATACACGACACCAAAGAGATACAAGATCTGTCTGAAGATATTTAGTTTTAATTTATTTATTTTGTACCAGAACATGTTATTTAAAAAAAAATATTAAGAAAATTGTTTGTTTAAAAATTTAAAATAGACTTACAATCTCAGAATCAGAGTGAGTATGGAATGAATGGATGGATTGGATTTATATACATACAACTTTTGGCAGTCGCTGATTTAGCTAGTATAGCAAGTTCAATTTATTTCGAAGAATTTGTCAAAATAATGCTGTTAAGCATGTTTGAGAAAAAATATTTTTTTTACACCCCACCGAATAATAGCATTTACCAACCAAGCAGCTATATAGTTTTACCCTAAACTTTAAGTACCTATCGCAATTCGTTTCTGAATGTAGGCGACCCGTTGTAAATCATAATCATCATAATATGGTGGAAGCATTTTGACCTCATATCACTAATGCCGGTTCCCAATCTGTATGATTCCCTACTAGATATACTTATCAATGTGACACAAACTTCATACAAGTTGTGTCAAATTTATATCTCTAGTAAATCAAACCAGTCAACGTGAATCGCCATAAATATAATAGAAAATAATTATGACGTAAGCATAAAAATATCTCTAGATTGGTCGTGTAAAGCTGCATGCGGTGTGCGGCGGCGGTCACGGATTCCTTTATGGCGCTATTGATACGATATTTTTATTTCCTCCCCTCAATACACAGGCGCTGGCTTTGTGCGGACTCTTCGCTTACTTCATAATACTGCGGACTACAGTAGCGCATGTATCATGTATACCTTCCGAGTATGTATCTTCTCAGAACGGGTAAGGGTAACTTGGAACAGTTACGTTCGTACAATATTAAAATTCTTGGACTGATACAAAAGTTGTTACTTATAAGGCAAGGTTTACATTCTCTTATCACTTATCTACTGCTGACGGTATTGTATACTATAAAGGGTTGGTAGGTACTAGGTACAAAATCTGTGTGGTTTTTGAAACAAAGTTTCTTTTCAGAGGGTATCGTGCATGGAGTCTTTAGGCGAAAGAAAATGGAATTTTTTGCGTGTTGAAAATCTTTTCTTACCAGTCAACAGAATGGGCACGCATGCAATCACGTTTATTTATTTGGTATTGAGATCTTTAGTGCGAGCCAACTGGGACCGTACCACCAACTCTTATAGCAGTATTATTGTAATACTGTTTTGGCATTTTCATACAATGTCAGTATGAAAATTTTGAAATAATAATACTGCTATGAGAGTTGGTGGTACGGCCCCTGAAGGCGACGCCCTCTATCGAGTGTGGGTGATGGTAACCCATTGCACTGGAATTCTAAATCGGTCGGTGGTACGTTTTTACCGGTACGGTGGTAACCAACCAACGACCCCGGCTAGACCCTGAAAACAATTTAGTAATGTAGAAACTGCCAAATTGCAAATAAGCCCGTACCAAAAATGTAACCTGGGACATTCCTCTAAATTCGAGCGCACGTGCTTGCACCAGACATGGAGGTCGCTTTTGAAATTGAACTGGCCTATACGGTTGTTATAGGTAATGCCTGGTTAATTTAAGTTAGAATAGTATACAGGTAAGTTCTCGTATTATTAATATCTGGTGCATTGGTTGTAAGCTATCTGTAGTCTGTACCTTATGCAGAAAGAGGATGATGTCCTTGATAGTAAGGTGATGACAACGGTTTATTTAGAAGTATCACTTTTGAACAGGTGAAGCAGAATTCAGAAACAGTGCATAAGAGTATTTCTTGGCAGCAACTCCAGGCCTGGCGCTAGGAATCGCGCCAATAAATCTCGGTAAGCGTAAATAGATGCACGGCCGCCGACTCACGGCGAGCGTTTGAAAACATAAAACTGAGGCTCAAGCTCGCAATAACAATAAGTTACAGCTTATGCCCTCTTTATGCTATGCGACTTTTTAATGGTGCTACGGAAAATGTATGTAATTCCCACTCATCTCATATTGGTAATTTTTTGCAGTTTCCCAGATTTCGAGCTATCGGGAACCAATATGAAGTAAATGAGTATTGTTGAGCAGAGTTTTTATTAAAAACATTTAGATGCATAAATGTTGTGCCCGCAAAACTCATTGCCATTAGCCTGCGATTTATAATAAGCCCACTATGAGCGAAAAACTAAATAAAATTTGAATTTTCGCGCCCGGATGGTACCCATGTGGTGGTCTGTAACAGACGCGTTAAGGTCGCGTCCGGCGTGACGCTGTACCGCCTGTGAATGCTCGTTAAGGAAATGTGTTAGTGAGGTCTAGTAATTCGTGCGCCGCGTCAGGCATGTCAGAGAGACCACGCTAGTACATTTTCAAAGTTTAGCATTCATAGGCCGCGTACAGCGTCACTTCGGACGCGACCTAACGCGTCTTTACAGATCACCACCTCATTTTTGCTTCACGGTAGAATAACTGACACTGTGGTGGTACCTACCCCGACGAATTCCGCAAGAAGAATATCAGCAGTCAGCAGTATCTGTGTAGGTGTCCAGGTGGTATGTAATCTGTAGGTAAAATATGAATGATTAGTAACATATTGTAAGAATCCGTTAAATCTTCTAGTACCTAAGTAGTATCCCTTTTACAACTATTTAGTAGTTTAGAATTAGAAATATCCCTTTCCAACCGCGTTGTGAATAGGATAGTAGGTATCTAGGTACATTTTTAAGCGCGTTAAATTAGAGTCTCTACCATTATGTTAAAAATAAAAATCAATAGTACTTACATTACAATTTAACATGGACGTTACTTATAATGTAGGTACCTAAGTATGTAAATAGTGGAATGATAATAAAGTTGGTGCAGGATACAGTTTGGAAAAGGAGTTTGAGCTACATCACAATACATTTTGTATTTATTAAGATAAATAAATTAAAAAAAAAATAATAATAATAATTTATCTTAATTCTTCGATAAATAATGATGAGAGTGCGAAACGTGACACGATTATTTCCTTCGATGTCGTGTCGAAAGAGTTGAAGAGGCCTCCTTCCCTTCCGACGGTCGTCGGGCGGCCGCGGGCGGTTTTTGTATTCCACATTATAGCTTTATAGAATCTTATTTTCATAAATATGGCGGCTTAAATACCCCCTTTATGTCGTCGGTGATTTACAAAGAGGCCCGTGTACTGTGCGCTTGCAGAAAAATACTTACGATAGAATTTTACCCAAAATACAAAAGGAAGGTCCAACACCTTCCTTTTGTATTTTGGGTAAAATTCTGAAATATTTTCAAGGCATTCTAAGATATTAGTTTTAGATGTTAGTTTTGTGTAAAGAGAAGAGACCCCATGGTATAGTTTGTTCTCTATGCGTGTTCTATCGGTTGTATAATGGGGATTGCTCTGAGGAGCAGTTTCGGGTGATTCCACCTTCCACTTACTCTGTGCGTAGAAACTAGTTCCATCCCTACCACCTTATGAAGTACTCCACGATCACCCGGTGTTCCCTCAAAAGTATAGGTACCATGGGGTTATTCAAGGGGCGGATAAAAAAATCGGCAACGCTTTAGCAGTTCCTCTTCTGGTGCTGCAAGTGTCCATGGGCGGCTGTGATCGCTTACCATCTGGTGACCCACCCGCTCGTATGCTCGCGGTGACTACAAAAAGAAAAAAAAGTTCACTAATAGTACTATAATATCATAATATTCAATAATATCATATTATTATTTAAGATTACTGCTGCCATCTGTCAGTTAGAAATGCTATAAATTTTGCAAAATGGGGCAATAGATGTCGCTACCAACACTAACTTCAAATGGGTTCTCACTACGGCTACAGCAGCGAAACAGTCACAGCATTGATACACAGATGGCGTTCTAAGTAACTCTGCATTGTGTTGAATCGTGTAGTTGATAGATGGCGCTATTCAAATTTAAATAAAAATACATAATATACTAGCTGACTCGGCAAACGTTGTTTTGCCATTACGGATATAAAAAAATAGATAAATTGCGATTTAATCTATCCTATCTCTCAAGTTGGATCGAACTGCACATGGTGTGCGAATTTTATTATAATCGGTTAAGTGGTTTAGGAGTCCATTGAGGACAAACATTGTGACACGAGATTTATATAAGTACTAGCTGACCTGGCAAACGTTGTTTTGCCCTTAGGGGTAATAAAAAATAGATGAATTGAGATTTAAACTATCCTATCTCTCAAGTTGGATCGAACTGCACATGGTGTGCAAATTTTATTATAATCGGTTAAGTGGTTTAGGAGTCCATTGAGGACAAACATTGTGACACTAGATTTATATATATTAGACTAGCTGACTCGGCAAACGTTGTTTTGCCATTACGGATATAAAAAAATAGATAAATTGAGATTTAAACTATCCTATCTCTCAAGTTGGATCGAACTGCACATGGTGTGCGAATTTTATTATAATCGGTTAAGTGGTTTAGGAGTCCATTAAGGACAAACATTGTGACACGAGATTTATATAAGTACTAGCTGACCTGGCAAACGTTGTTTTGCCCTTAGGGGTAATAAAAAATAGATGAATTGAGATTTAAACTATCCTATCTCTCAAGTTGGATCGAACTGCACATGGTGTGCAAATTTTATTATAATCGGTTAAGTGGTTTAGGAGTCCATTGAGGACAAACATTGTGACACGAGATTTATATATATTAGACTAGCTGACTCGGCAAACGTTGTTTTGCCATTACGGATATAAAAAAATAGATAAATTGAGATTTAAACTATCCTATCTCTCAAGTTGGATCGAACTGCACATGGTGTGCGAATTTTATTATAATCGGTTAAGTGGTTTAGGAGTCCATTAAGGACAAACATTGTGACACGAGATTTATATAAATTAAGATATATAAGATAAGATAAGATAAGATAAGATTAAGATTTGCACAATCAACCGTTATTTTTTTTTAGTTAATTTAAGAAATATATATAGTTCTGGCCTAATAGAATATAAAAAATATGTATGTAATTAATAGGTTTATTCTTTTTTCTGAGTTTTAGGTATTAGGTAATTATATTCTTATTACGTGAAGGAGTAAACTAACATAACTAAGTATACACATAGACCAACAATGACAGAAAGCTAAACTTTTGGTACGACCCAGAACTTTGTTATTTGTCTGCCGCGACCCGCGCTTGTCTGATAATGGACTGATGGAGTAAGTCATCAGCAAAGCTTCTGGTATTAACTTGGTAACTACTATCCAACGAGAGGTTACTAAGCAGCCCTTACTCCTCAAGGCTCAAACACTGGTAACCTCCTCGAACTGCGCTCCAACTGCAGTTGGAGCGCAGTTATATTTAGGCGAAATGGCGCCGTTTTGATTTCGGCATGGACAACAAGGTAAATTACAGTCAATTATCTCAATTAGGTCTGCTTTGATAGGAGGCTTCGGCTCACCAACTGATAAAGGCAAGTGGGGCTTCTTGAAGCGCTACTTGGATGGGTATTAAGTTTTACCACAGGAAGAGTTTTCAAATCTGTAGTTTCAACGAACTCCTTGGTGCAGTCGTGCGCGTTCGGATTCGAGTGGGAGGACGCGGGTTCGATTCCCGCCACGGTGACCAATTTAGAATTTTATAATTTCCAATTGGGCTGTGTGTATTCTGTGGCTCATGTTTGGTCTGGTGAAATGTATCGAATCCTGTACCAAGCTTATTCAAATCTAAACTATATTTTTTTAGACTGCAGTCTCCATATTAACTCCTACAATTTTTTTTAATTAGATAACTAAAATCTGTGTAGGTATTCGAAGTTAGGCAAATTAACCATGTTGTTTTTACTTTTCAATAAAATCTATATAGGTATTATAGGACAGGAAATATGTACCTACATTGGAAGGAAAGTAACTTTTTGTACGCAAAAAATTCCGGATATGAAAAACCAACTCTTAGTGCCATTATAGTTCTTTAAAAACACTTTTGGTTTCTTATTTTATTTTCCTGAAATATCTTGTTTTTTGGTTCATGAGAAAACTTGATACCACCTTTGGTAGTTCTTCTTTATGAGAATAACAGTTCTCTGAGCGAAAGTCACGTGATTATTTAGCGATCTGATTTGTCATTCTCATACATTTCTAGAATTTTGTTCTATTTGAGCAATCCTTTTAGAATCTGAAGATTATAGAGTTTTGATATTCTAGGGTACTTAATACCTATAAATACCCGTATTTTGTGCTGTAAAATTATCGCAGAATATTTTATGCAAAACCCTATGCGAGATTATTTCGAATCTAAAGCACTTAGCTACGAAGTTTATCGATTCCACATAAATCGTGCCATTTTGCGTCTATACGTATTCCTGTTTTCGCAATTGTAATGTAGATTATTATCATTGTGCATTGGGCTGATCTAGTTCTGGCTACATTGTGAGGTGTGGCTTAATCTTTGCCATAATACGCCATTGATAAGCCCTGCCTCGATCCATGGTGCCATACAGGCTATAGAACGCCATAGATCATCGATTGTTGCGGACTAGGCTTGGTACGTTAGTGCTTTTACAAATGACTTTCCAACTGCCTGCTTCATTTATTGAAACGCTGTGATTGGTATCAATACTTTATTGTATTGCGGATATCTATAGGTACAACCATTCTACAACAGCAAAATAGGAGTAGGATGTACAACATATAAATAAAGTGCTTTTAAATACTACTTATGACAAAATTGCAATTGGTGTATGTATCTACTGTTATTTTGCTGTATATCTAGAAAATATATTTACTTTTAAGTAACTGACGGACTGGTACAGCCTCAGCCATTTATGATTTATCTATAATCATCGATATAATGTCTATAATCGTCATAAAAATTAACAGGTGGCTCATTCCATAACAGTATGGAAATAAATTAAAAAAAACTAACTAAATGAGAACGATATGTCGATCGGTTGGATATAATGTCAACCCCAATTTTTTTTTTGAAACTAGAGGTCTTTTCTATTAATATTTTTTTCTATGACGAACGTCATGTGGCTAAGGGCTCATAAATACAGTGCGACAAGGCTATTTAGGCGCGTGGCCAAAGTCTGAACTAACGACGCTATCTTGTGCTAGTGTTTGACAGTTCACTCTGTCAGTATATCACTATTGTAAGTTATGATGTTTTTGCTTATTATTGACTATTTTAAACTAAAATTTAAGTTAAATTGGGAAGATTTTATTTTATGGCTGCCTTTGTTTTGCAACAGCGCCCTCCTTCAAGTGCCAAGAGAGCCTTGTCGGACTGTACGTATCTAGGTCCTAGATGGGCAATTGCACAGAAACTAGATATGATTTCGAAGATGGATGGTGACCGGTGGACGGTTATTATAGATACCTAGGTAGATAGATAGATAGGTAGTTAGGTATGTGTAATTTATTGAAATTGACTTATTAGTCTGCTTTCTAAAAGATTCTTGTCCGGTTTTGCTCCAATTTCAATCATAAACTAGTGTGTCACGGATACGGTGCAGGTAAAAGCTAATTCTGTTTTACCCAATCGTCTCGCTGGCAATTATCAGCTGAGGTCTAAAGTCCTCATAGGCATCAATATCATAATGATAAAAACCATGAATGTCTTTAAAGAATCTTTAATTTTCGACCTATACCTCACCCAGATAATAATAGATAGAATAATAGATCACTTAATAAATTCAAAGGGTTTGTCAAGCCTAAACTCATTCAAAAGGCATATTACAATATTAAGGACTATATTAGCGACAAACCCTTGGAATTGATAAGTGGTAGATTGCTCTGTTGTCGTTGCTAGCCTATTCTTAGTATTTATACTTATTTTGTTAAATGGTGATAACAAAATACCCGGCTGAGTTTGTTGTGGGCTTCTTCTCAGCGGCAGGGCGCGTTTGGAACCCTCGTAAACTTAGTTTTAAGTCGACTTGTAGTTATCACCATTCTTATGCAAGAAATGACATAGCGACGTTCACAAGAGCCTGTATGTTAGGCCTATGTGAAATAAAGATATTTTGACTTTGACTTTGAGATGAACGACAGACTCTACCGGGATTAACCAAAGAACAAACAAAAAACACTCGATTCTCCTCATTGCTACAGTTAAACTGCTTGGGGTACCTACGTCTTGCAAACAACACAAAGAGGATCATCCTTCAAATTGCTTTCAAGACCTAAATTGGAGTTGCAAAGAGAAGAGCAATTCGCCCATCCTCCGCGACACAAGAGACTGTTTATAGATCACTGGCGGGCGCGGCGCGGACAAAACATACGGCAGTACCATTTGACAATTTGAGAGCAATCAATGCATTGTCGCCGCTCTTTATTCAACGGCAAATAATACATGGAAAATTGTCATTCCCATTGTGTGGTGGTCATTGTTGGCCTAATGACAGCGCTCGGGCTCAGCCGACGGGCCCCGGCATCAGTGTCGCCGTGCCCTGCTCGCTGGTCAGATCGCTTTCACGGCCCCAATAATTGGCATGGACAAATCGATTCATTTGTTACACTCCGACCACAATATCACCTAGCAAAAGTGCTGGCTCACGATACACTCAGTGTAAACCAAAGTTGTTTCACAATTCAAAGACTATTCCGATCATGATGTTCGTTTATTCCTGTTAAACATCCAGTTACAAATGAGTTTAATGGCGTACCCGATGGAAACGACGAAACCACTGGCAAAACTATCGAGGAACTCGAATCCGTATCACATAAAACGACCGATGAATGCCTTCATGGTGTGGTCGAGACTGCAGAGGAAGAAGATCTCGATGATGAATCCGAAGCTGCACAATTCGGAGATATCAAAACGTCTCGGATTGGAATGGAAGAGCTTGGATGAAACGGAGAAACGGCCGTTCATAGACGAAGCGAAGAGGTTGAGACTGAAACACATGCACGACTACCCAGACTACAAATACCGTCCGCGCCGGAAGAATAGACTCGATACTCAATTATATGGAAACCCTGGTATATACTCTACAAGAGAAACTTTTGTTGAAATCGAGCCAAGAGAAACAAACTATCAGATGCCTCCGAATTATTCAGATCAGTACATGTACAATAACGTTGTATACACAGTTCCAATTAGTCAGTCTTCTTTCATGATGAGGCCTAAAGAGGAGGCCTTACCGAGTTTGGACTTGAGGCCTTTGCCGTCTATAGAGAGTATTTCCCCGAGACCTTTTGCAGTCGTCAATCAGCAGATGATGGTGAAAGCCTACCCGAACTTGCATTACGTACCAGAGGATGTCGCGAGGATATCCTACCACTATCCCTTCAGTGTTCAATAGTATAAACCTATAAGTACGTATATGATAAAGTTATTGTAGATGCCAAATCTTAGTCTCTAACAAGAATTGTAAATACTTGCATGTTTTAAAGTATTTAGCAGCAAGACACGTCAATAATACTTAGTCAGGATATGCGTAAGGTGTGCGCAGATATTAGATATGTTCATATTATGTACTTGAGTCAGGTGTCGCTTGTACAAATAATGATTAAAACACTTTCAATGATTAAAATGTTCTGTGAATTTAATATTATAGCTGATATAACCAACGCCATTGATTAGTTGTAAAGATGGGCTGAATTTTAGTTGCGCTAATTTATTGCTGATGGTTGGAGGCTTCCTTTGAGGCTTCCTTTGAGTCCATTAGCAACTGCGAGCGGCAATATAGTTCAATTTTGTCGTCGAGCACGAGTACTTCATTAAATACTCGTATTGTTTATGGGAATTAAAAAAAAATACATATCTATTATTATTTGCGCTAGATTTCTACCTATGTTACACCATAAACGGTCAATGCACGGACTATTCAAAAGGTATTTATTATGGGTAACTACCTATTATGCTGTTGCGTAAGTACAAATTGGATTGTTGTGAATTTGTGCTATGATTATGACGCCATGATTTACAGAAAAAGCTACTGTACATTAATTTTGTTCAGGACAGATAATAATTAACCTGTCATTTGGCCTTTAAGAGTGGCCCTAAATTTTAACTGCTGCTGCATCTAAATTTTTCAAGAAAAGCTAGCTTTTAGCTAGTCGACCAAAGCTAAATAGAAATCTGATACTTTTTTAAATTTTTCGAGAGATATTTTAAGTCTACATATTTTATACCAGCAAGCTGTTTCCGCCTGGCACCAATTCTTGATGAACTTGTTTAAAAAACTGGCAGTAAACCATCAGTAAACGGCAAGTTTTGAAATAGGAACCGGTCTCAGAATTGGTCCTACATTTTCTGTTTACGTCGGTCGGCGTCAGAACTACATTTTAACGAGAAGGGGACTCAAAATATTTTCCACCCGAACACTGTCATTTCCTCTCAAGTCTGAACAGCAGCATAGAAGGATCGTTCGGGAATGATTCGCGAGATCGGGACGTGATTCGCGGGATCGGGACGTCGGAAGTCCCGCAGAAATAATGTGCCCGCGATGACGGGTCGTTTCGCTGGATTGATGGAGATCTCTGCGAAATCTCCGTGAAATCTGTGTGTAATTGATTGGGTGTTTGCTGAAAGGGTGTTTGGGACTCGGGATTCATGGGTCTTTTGCGAGATTGTTGTGATTGTGAGTGATTAGGGGTTGTCTGGTTGACGGTGCTTAAACTGTTTTATTTTATGATAGAGACAAACATATTGTATACTTAGCTGCTGTTGTTAGCGTCCAAATATAAATGTTTATTTTAGCGGGATAAAATCATAGTTTTCTAGGATAGTGATAGTGAGGCTTTCTTATAAAATTGCAGATTGCACGACAAGTGCCAACGAATAAGCCATTTTATCCAAGATGTATAATATGATGTTTAACTTCAGGATACAATGACTTTTATGACCGAGTGATTACTCTACTTTTCATTTTAATTGCGAGGAAATTATTTCTAGTAAAATCAGAAGTGAAAACTAATTTTTAGAAATGGCTTAGTAGAAATAGAAATCATAAATACCTACGTAGTTCACCGTGTAAACCAAACATTTAAATAACGAAACATAATAAATAACTTTGTAAATAAGTATTATTTATTCCTGTCTTTGTTTCTAAAGAACGTTATTTAGGAACTAGTAGGGCGCGTGGGAGCGCGGGCCACATGTGGCCCGCGGGCTGTCTTCTCACCTATAAAAGAATCGCCGTCATCTCCATCGCCAATTGGAATCCGATTGGCAATGGGCTAAAAGAATTACATGAGGTTCAGTGTATTTTTTATTCAAACAGCCCTTAACTATCTTTAAATCCATGACCGTGCTCCTCAATCATCATCCAAATCGTAGACCATCATCTCTTCTCATACTTTTCATAGTTTTTCATAGGCCTTGTTTGTTGTAGAGTTCACATTTTCCATGGAAAAATAAATTCAACCACTTTGATTTTTTTTCATTCATCCCGTAGACCTTGAGATTCTAATTACGTCTTGCAAAGAAATCACTCTCTTATCTTTTATACTTTCCGAGATAGAACAACACGAAATTTATATGGCGGCCATCTTGAATCCGCCATTTTGATTTTTTTTTCAGCTAACTGCCAATTGGATGACGTTTCGAGTTACATTTGGTCGAGCACCCCCCACCTATCTTCGATACCCTGGCTGTGCTCTTCACCCGTCTCCGAAATCCTCAATCATCTCTCTCCATATGGAGCTCTCTCCATATTTTTCTCTAGTAACTCTCCGAAAAACCGCATCACAACCTTGCATAATTACCAACTGTTAGTCTCTTCAACATTCCCCATACATTTTTTTATGGAAAAATAAATTCCGCCATTTTGATTTATTTTTTCTAGCCATCAAATAGACCTTTTTGTCCTGATCAACTCTTGTCAAAAAACCGTTCTTTCATCTTTTATACTTTCCGAGAAATCGACGAAATTCGTATGGCGGCCATTTTGAATCCGCCATTTTGAATTTTTTTTCAGCTAACTGCCAATTGGACGACATTTCAAATGACATTTGGTCGAGCACCCCCCACCTATCTTCAATACCCTTGGCTGTGCTCTTTACCCGTCTTCGAAATCCTCAATCATCAGCTCTCTCCGTATTTTTCCTCCGAATGAATTTTTCCCTTGTATACGAAATGGTTGTTGAAAAAATAATTTTCCATACAAAATTGTTCAGGAGAGGTGATCAATGAGTCAGTCAGTGAATCAGCACGAGTAGCTATATATATATTAACTAGTTTTTTGCGTGGGGGCGCGGCCCGCTAAAGCGGACCGCGTAACTGCTTGGAGCACTTTACGTGGTCGCTCATACTTGGATTTTGCAAAAAGTCCGTATTTCGAATTTTCCCTAAAAATGGGGTAATATTTTAAACCACCCATGATCTGTAAAAATTCAGGATCGTTATAGGCAAAACACTTAAAAATTATCAGCCTTAATTGTCCCGTTTCGGATCTGTGGCGCGTGGGTTGAGGTAGAAAAATGAAAAATTTGAAAACACCACTGCTCGGCCGCCATCTTGTTTTTCTTAAATTTTCTAATTTTTCTAAAAACAGTTTACTCATTTCCTTGAGTTCTGTGACTTTAAACGAAATCGGTTGAAAAACCAAAGAGTTACAAAAGTCATGTCGGCCGCCATCTTGTATTTCTGAAATGTCATAATTTTTCCTTACTTGACTCCCGCGCCCAAACAGATATCCCCTACATCATTTTATCGTTTTCTGTTTGTTGCTAGGAGAACAATGACAATTTTCTTATAGCTCCCAATCGCCATACAATTTAGTATGAAAAAAAAATTCCGCCATTTTGAATATTTTTTTCTTCCAATAGATAAACCTCCTCTTCCTGATCATCTTTTGCAAAGAAACTACTTTTCCATCTTTTATACTTTCTGAGATAGACACCGACGAAATTTGTATGGCGGCCATCTTTTTTTCGCCATTTTGAAATTTTTTTCAGCTCATTGGCAATTGCACGAGGTTTTGAATGACATTTGGTCCAGCACCCCCTACCTTTCTTCAATACCCTGGCTGGGCTCTTCACCCGTCTTCGAAATCCTCAATCATCAGCTCTCTCCATATTTTTCACCAAGTCATTTATGGACTTCTATACAAAGCCATTAGTGAAAAAAAAATTGTTCATACAAAATTTTACAGGAAGACATTTTGGGGAAAATCACGAAAACTACCCCAAATGTGGCAACACTGCTTTTGTGTTTCGATACTGCCCGTCGAGTTACATAGTCGGTTGATACATGTCGACTTTCCGAAATGTGGCCAAGTGCCTTAAAAACATGATCAAAATTTTTAAAAAACAAGAAAAAATACAAAATGGCCGCCACCGCATTCCACATAAATATTTTACATAGTTTTGTATTCTTCCCAGTAACTACAGGATAAACCGCTCCTGATGACGTTTCAATTTTTCATCTCGCTCGCACCCAGGCGACATGATGGCCCCTGAAAAGTGACCATGTCGAAAATCACTTTTACTTTGATAAATTCCAGTGTTGCCAGTGCAGGGCAACAAAACTACCCAAATGTCATTTGTACGAGTAAGACACGTGGTCGCTCATACTCAAATTTCGCAAAAAATGCGTATTTCGATTTTTTAATTTTTGGGGAAAATCTCGAAACTTCCCGAGAAATGGGGTAATTTTTTTCCCCCACTCAATACTTCGAGTCTATACACACAATCGCTCCATAGAAGTCGAAACGCTCCGATGCTGCCAACTGTGAGAAATTTGAATTTCAAAATCGCGTTTTTTCGTACGTCAGACTGATTGGCCGCCAGAACAGCCGCCATCTTGGATTTTGAAAAAATTTTCCCGTTTTGTCAAAATTCAGGATAATTGTGGGCGAATCAAGCAAAAATTGACAACTTCAACCACCCCGTTTAGGACCTGTGGCGCCGCGGTTTGGGGTCGAAAAATGAAAATTTTTAAAACGCCACAGCTCGGCCGCCATCTTGTTTTTCCAATTTTTTCTAATTTTTCTAAAAACCATTTACTCATTTCCTCGAGTGTTGCGACTTTGAACGAAATCGGTTGGAAAACAAAAGAGTTACGAAAGTCACGTCGGCCGCCATCTTGTTTTTCTGAAATGTCATAATTTTTCCCTAGTCATCTCCCGCACCCGAACACATCTCCCATACATCATTATATCATTTTCCGTCTCCTTCTGGGAGAACAATTATGTCAATGAGTGAGTCAGTCAGTGAGTGGTAATCGAGCTATATATATTATAATAACTAGTAGGGCGCGTGGGGGCGCGGGCCACATGTGGCCCGCGTGCTGTCTTCCCGCCTATAAAAAATCCCTTCAAAATTCCCCATACATTTGGTATGGAAAAAAAATCCGCCATATTGGATTTTTTTTCTATTCATCACGTAGATCTTCGAGTCCTGATCAGCTCTGGTCAAAAAACCGTTCTTCCATCTTTTATACTTTGCGAGATATTGACGAAATTCGAATGGCGGCCATTTTGAATCCGCCATTTTGAATTTTTTTTTCAGCTCACTGCCAATTGCATGACGTTTCAAATGACATTTGGTCGAGCACCCCCCACCTATCTCTAATACCCTTGGCTGTGCTCTTCATTCGTCTTCGATATCCTCAATCATCAGCTCTTTCCATATTTTTGTTCTTAATGAATTTTTTCCTTCTATACGACATGATCCTTGAAAAAAAATTTTTTCATACAAAATTGTTCAGGAGAGGTGATCAATGAGTGAATGAATCAGCACAAGCAGCTATATATATAGTAATAAACACAAGTGTAAGAATGCAAGAAAGTGAAAACAAGCAAATTGGGCACGTGAATGTAAAATCTGTGATCATCGAGCTCAGATTTGGCACAAACGTGTTGACGGGGGTAGGGGGGAGGGGGGAGACGGGCACCAGCACCGGCCCTGGAGGGCTTACTTAATTAAACTGTTACTATACGACTCCTTGTGCCAATCTGAAATCGTTTTTCTAATGTTCGATAATTCTATTTCATTTGAATTTTGAACCTTTTGAGCTGATTTTACCCCATGGCCTAAGTGTATCAGCCTCCATTTAACCAACCACCGCTAACTTTGATTTTTCTTTTTGCTTATTAAAATCACATTTGGCAAGACATTATTACATTTTACTTTGCTATATTTGTTACACAATTCGACACACAATTTGGCTGAAATTTGAAATCTAGATAGTTTGAATTCATGATTGGAATAAACACATATTGTTTAAGTTCTTCTAATTAGAAGCTCTAGGCAACGTATTATTGTGATACGATAAAAAGGTGGAAACGGGAATGCGCGAAAGTTATCTGTGATCAATTTAGCGATAAGTATCTCATACATTTTTAGGGTTCCATACCAATTTTGTAAAAATGGAACCCTTATGGTGAGACTTTCTCCGTCCGTCCGTCCGTCCGTCCGTCCGTCCGTCCGTCTGTCACACTCGATTATTTCAGTAACTATCAAAGCTATCGACTTGAAATTTCGAAAAGTTTTAGGTAATAGTAACCCAACGCCATTGCAATCTTAAAACATTGTAAAAAAAATTTTTTTTTATTTAAAAAGGGGGGAAACCAGTGCTTCGAATTTTCAAAATGAGATAACAATATTGAGTGTGGTATCATAATATGAAAGGGCGTTACTTGCGTATTCTAAAACCGATTTTTATTTATTTTTCTGCTCCATAGTTTTTGATTTATTGAGCAAACTGTCGAAAAAAATATCGTTCCCCCTTATGCCCGAAGTTTATCGATCGAAAAATCTGAAACAATTATGATCAATAAACATTAATGTATATTTTACAGGAAAAATAAAATCAACTCCCTAACTTTTATACTTTTTTTTGATTATAACAATAAACCACCAAAAACAAAGTTAGGGTTGCGGTTCGCGAACAAAAGTACCTACTTGTAAATTATACTCGTAAATTCATGAACAAAAGTGATTCTAACGTTTTACTTCTTTTATAGTATGGAACCCTGAGTGCGCGAGTCCGACTCGCACCTGACCGGTTTTTTATTTGAATTTCGTTCCATTCCCATCTTTTTATCGTATCGCAATATGTCATATGGCAAGAGCTGCGGATAATGAGATATCGGTGAGACTATAGGATTTTCTCACCAGAAGGAACTCATCGGTTATAAGAGATCCAGTATTAAACTTTGCGAGAATAATACACAAAGTTTGTTAGGACCTCCCTGACCTTCCTGTTTGACGACCTCCCTGGCGCAGTAGCGCGAGCTCTGATTCGAGTGGGAGGTCACGGGTTTGATTCCCGCCACGGGCCACTTTGGAATTTTATAATTTCTAATTTGGCTCAGGTCTGGTCTGGTGGGAGGCTTCGGCCGTGGCTAGTTACCATCCGACCAGCAAAGACGCAACGCCAAACGATTTAGCGTTCCGGCGCGATGCTGTGTAGAAGCCGTTAGGGGTAAGTCTTAATACCCCTTCCAAGTGACGTTACGTTAGTTCGATAACATCTTCGGCTGCATCATCACTTACCATCAGGTGAGATCGCAGTCAAGTACCTACTAACTTGTATCGTGTATAAATAAAATGGAAAATTCTTTTCAAAAAACCGACTTCAAATGCCACTACAAAGAGTGAAATAATTTTTCAATGAAGGTACACCAATTCGAAGTCGGGCGATTAATACGAAGGACTATGATTGTAAGAATTGCCCGACTTCGAATTGGTGTACCTTCATTGAAAAATTATTTCACTCTTTGTAGTGGCATTTGAAGTCGGTTTTTTGAAAAGAATTTTCCATTTTATTTTTTACTTTTTAGTGGAAAACAACGAATGCACAGGGCATTGAAAATAATGCCCAAATCGCTTGAAGTGTGCTTATAAAATCTGAAGAGTTCCCTCAGTTTTTCAGAGATCCTATCATCAGAACCTGACTTGATGACTGTAGTCATTAAGTTAGCATCTGCAAGGAAATGCACTAGCAACTATTAAAAATACCCAAATCGCTTCAACTATATTTGCAAAATTTGAAGAGTTCCCTCGATTTTACCAAGATTCCATGATCAGATCCTGACCTGATGACCATAGGAAAACCTGGAAAATATTACTCTTTCAAACAGTACCCAAATTGTTTCAAGTAAAAAAAAAATTTTCCAAATCGGTTTACGCGTCTTCGAGTAATCGGTGAACATACATAAAAAAAAAGATTCCGACGAATTGAGAACCTCCTCCTTTTTTTGAAGTCGGTTAAAAATAGATCTCCACAACAAAGGGAATCCTAGTGTAGAGATCACATGCTTCAATGTTTGTGCATATTTTGTATGCTTATGTAATAAATAAAAAAAGTAAGTATGGAGTATTATCAACTCAACGTGACATACTTATTTCTAAACATGGCTTACATAAATTAAAGAAGCCACATAAAAGTAAACGTAATTAATATTTTGTTTACAGTTTAACCCTTCTATTACGTAAATGTTTGTGTGCAAAATATTTGGAGGACACCTTCGGAAAATTCCAACGACAACAACTAAAAAGTAAGTAAAAGTACCTATATTTAACTTGGTTCCCCTGTCACCTTTTTTTATAGTTGATGTACACAAAACCCGGCGAAATGTACGTCAAAATGGTACATGCCAGTTTACTGGTGTCAAAAATGTTTATTTTGACACCAAGGTTTGATAGGCTACCAAGCTGTTCGCTCGGAAGGCCGTAGCTGACAAATCTTTGCTTGTAGTTCAGTTGTAGTTCATCCTCAGGTTTGTGAATAGTAGTAGTTTATGGTAACAATGAGTAAAGTTGGGAATTACCGCTTAGGCGCCATTGAGGCCCGAGCCGTTGGTGAGGGTCCGAGGACGGTAATCATCAATACTCACGTGTATCATACGACATTTTTCAACACACTTGTGAGTAAAATAATACTAAAAGGAATTTTATTTTGTAGATAAAATTTAAAAAGACTGTCTAACTCACTAGTGAATAATAGTAATGAAAAAGTCACAGTTGGCAATAATTATAGACCGTCATTATGTGTCTAATTGTGGTTAAATTAGAGCCACTTTATGAGCAAGTGTGTTGAAAACTATATTATTGTTTTCGGATTTCGGAATGCAGGGATGAGTCCAACTTACTACTACGATATGATACGAGATGATACGAGAGGTACTCGTAGGTACTTCATATAAAATGTTGGATATATCCACTGTGCTTGCTTTGCTAAATGTTTGTTTTTCTGTTACTCTACGAAACTGATATGGCTGTGAAATTGAGTTATACTTACATAGATCAAACACATTGCGACATTTTATTCAGTTTCTGATTACGAGTAAATGTTCATGTTTCAAAATTCTAGAATCCTTTACGTCCTTATCAGTGCATGGCGTTAGAAATCGTTGTATGTAGGTAATGCTTTCAATTCTGCACACAAAACAGGCTAAAGTACGGCCAAGTGAGTGACTACTCTATTCAAAACAAAACAGCATCTAACTCAAAGGTATAAGGACTACACTGCTGGCAACTAGTTGTTGTCACACCTAAGCGAACGTCATAATCGTCATGCCGTCTTTCACACCGTACACGAAGAATGAATGATGGATGAATCGCAGTGAGAATCCAGCTTTTTCCTGCGTATGCTGAAAACAAATTAATAACGCAGTCACCAAAACAAAATTCACTGAACTTTGAGCTTAAAACGTAAGGCATAAGCACTGTGGTTCATTTCGGAGTATACCTGGGTAACTTGGTGAGTTTGATATCAGTGCACATTCAAGCAAGTCGCAAATGGGCCAAAAGTTGTATGCGGAAAATAGGACGTACGAAGATGTATGGGAGATAGGAACTAGATGTATTCTTGTTGGACACATTTCAAAGTATTGTGTAGTTCCAGCAAAGACGTCAACATTGTAGCGTTTGGAACTCATCTCCGGAAAAGATTTATGGTGTGAAGGAAAAAGATTGAATAATATTAATTAGTGTTCAACACGTTTGTAAATACAATAAGTAAAAATACAATCAGTCAAAAATCACAAATAATATTATCTTTTTAGGACTTTTATTTATTGAAAACTGATCTTCCATTTATGGATTTTGAAGTATGTACGGTAAGCAAGAAAATCACAAAACCATTTTTGCATCCACTCGAGTTCAAGAAACTTCAAAAACCTTTTTCGAGTCGGGGCTTCTTAAATAGAGAGAGTATTTTTCCATCAGTTTTTGATTGCCTTCCATGCTTTAAAAAGTAGGTAATGAAGATACTTTAAAACCCACGAAAGTGAAACCGCGTGAAAACCTAGTGCAATTTATGTAAATAGACCCACAATGCTAAAATATCCCTGGATATGGTGTAGACAAGGGATAAGGCATTTTCTCCCATAGGAAACACAGGGGAAGTATGGGCGGTAGTGTAATTACTAAAACCGAAATTGTTCCATTTCCAGTCTGACATTCACAAGGATCTAGATTCCAGCAAGTCGGCACACGATACAAGTGGATCCAACTTCGCCTGTTATACGGCGCATTGACGACTTTGTCGCTAACAACTTGCCTCCGTCAAAGCCTTCAAGCTCAGCGCGAAACATTAAAAACCTTTTGAACGGAGATTTTTTTTTGAACGATGTCACTATTATGCTTTTTGTAAAATACTCGTATACACGTGTGGTGAAACTCTGTAGTGTTTTATTCACACATCTATTTTCGGAACTCTCTCTTTTGTGGGATGCTATTACTATAGAAAGGAAGTTTAGTTCATGGTGAGCTTTTTTAGAAGTGATTTTAACGTTTTATATTTTAAAGCTGATGGTAGGACTAGGTACTAGGTAATTTACATTCATACAATCAATTTTACAATAGGTATAAAAAAATTGGAGTTGTGTCCTAAAAAGTTATACTTATGCTTTTACCAGCGAATAAAAAAGTTATATGTAGGTAAGTACCTATCTACTTAAGAAGGTTACTTAAGGAGGTTTTGTTGTCTAAATGAAAAACCGCCTTAGGAGTGATAGCGAATTGCTGTTTACTTATACTATATAAATATAAATGATACTGTGAAATGGTGATAACAATAAATAAATAATCGATTGAGATTTTTTGTGGGCTCTTTTCAGTGTAGGCAAGTACGCAAGTATGTCATTAATTCATTTATCTATCTGGGTAAAAGTATTCTGATTATTATGATACAGAAAATACTTCAGTGACTTGGGGTTTGAACTTTGAACATTTTATAGTTTTCAGTTTTTCACATTTGCATCATAAAGCATTTTCGTGTTGCATTTCGAGTCACACCTAGAGGAAAGGACACACCTAGGTAACTCTGAAATTAAAATTGGTTGTTAATTGGATTTGCACCTGATATTTAACACGATTATCACAATACCATCAGTGAATTAGTAAAATTGTGCAGCGGGGCGTCATTACAAAACGTGGGCTAATTGAAAACAATGTGTAATGGTTTGGTGATCGATTGAAAGTGTTTATTTTGTCCAGAATGTTTGAACATCTGCCACAGTGCACCGTGCACAGTGGGGCGTTTGATTTGATCGCTTGTTGGTCGGCCAGAGATCGGGGGTGGCGTTAAAAAGTGATTGTTTATACTTTATTCGTTTGTTGATTCGGCTCTAGTGGGTAACTTGTTTTGGGTTTCAAATTTACCGCGCTACGAAGAATTCTATCAAGCACACATTGAGTTTTATGAAGAGTTAGTTGTACGATAAGATTTTTGTGATTCAATAATACTTATAAGGGGTAGATACCTACTAGGTACAAACCATACATAAATGTAATCCAATTTTTTAAATGACAATAATCAAATTCAAGAAGCAACTAAATACTTGATAGTAGGTAATGTGTGTCCCTATACTATTCGAAAAAAGTGTAGTGTATGCTAGACTACCCAGAGCGTATCTGGGTACCTAAAGATCATACAATGATAGCCACTGGCATATATTTTTTTATTCATTGAAGGTTTGCTATGAAATAAAAATAATATTTTCGTAGGAAACCATCAATGGATAGAAATAAATGCAAGTGGCTATCAATTTTTCGATAGGCACTAAGTGACAGAATACGTGTACCTACTGTACATATGTTTTGTTTGATAACTGGTTGAGCGAATGTAAAGAAGATCATTAGGGAATTGCTTTGTCCAACCAAGCCTGTACCAAGCTTCTTGTAACATACTTAGATAAGTTCTTGTTAAAATGTATAATTGAGAACTTAGATAAGTTCTTGTTAAGATGCATAATTGAGAAAACATACAGAAAATATAGATAAATAAACAGATAAATTACGTACATTGAGATAAAAGTAAATTATTATATTAATCACAGTCTAGCAGAGAGGAAATCGAGTGCGCAATAAAGACCCTTCATTTTGGAGTTATAAAATAAACTATTGTCGGCTCCCACACGACCCGCGACCGACCGACGACGTGCAAACATGATGCCATCGAGCTTCGCGGACTATGAGAGAAGACAATCATGGTACCTCTACACATCTGCCCATACCAAAAAACCTCTCAAATTCATTTGACAAGCCTCAAAAATAGAGCTTTACTTTTCTACGATAAACTTTTAAAAAAGGATTGGATTGAAATCAGTTTTGCTTGGAGATTTTCTTAACTTGAATAAACAAATGTTTTGGTGTCGCTTTCTTCACTCACACCCATGTGCATTTTAAAGCGGTGGGTTTTCTTACGGCTCTAGCATAAACTCTACAAAACAAAATGTGTAAACTTTACACTTGTAAAATTTCTTTGTTTACTTGATAGATTGTCACGAAGATAACATACAAGCCGCAAAATGTTCACAGTTAAATCACATGTTGTTATGAATTGTTTAAATAGCGATAGCAAGGGTAGAAGAATCTACTAAATAAGAAAAAAACTTAGTAACATTGAATGCCTTTGTATATGAAAATAGTACAACAAAAATGTTTTTTTTTTATTATCAATATGCCCAATTAAATGATATTTTTGTGTTTGCTTAGCGAATTTCATACATTCAAAAGCGTTATATACATATCAACCTATGGTTTCAAGGAATAAGAAGTGCAGATGTTTTATAATCACTATTTACAATTCAATAACTACGAATACTACATGTAACAATAAAACAATTACTACCTGCATTAACAGAGAAATATGTTTTAAGTAGGTATCCAACTTAGAGCAACTTTGGAGCTACAAATGAACTGTACTCTACACTCTACAGATCTAAGTAAACGTTGTAACATAATTATGCCAATATGAATTCATATTTTTGACCAAATGGTCCGGTCCTTTGCCAATGATGAAATTAAAAACAACATAATACCTCACTAGAATATGCCCCGATACTTTTCGAAGTATACTCGCGTAAACAACTAGACAAAACTAAATGATGCACAGTGGGGCCAACAACAACATCTCTGGGCATAAGTTCCGAATCATTTCACACGTCGGTAATACGTTTCCGTACACAATTCATTTTGTCCATCTCGCTAACATTCTGCACCATTGTGCTATCCATTTTAGGTGGGGTTTATATGGGGAATTTTCCTTAGACATTTAGTAACGGTTAACTTTATTTGGGATAATGGTGACAAATTATTATTGTTGATGTACGTTTTATGCTAATGCGAGTACGAATAAGTGATTTTATATACTTTTTAAAGTGAAAGTATTGCTATGGTCCATTTAGTAACGTTACAATGAATTATTTATTTTATTAAAGGTACTTTTAGTTATAGATCCCCCCAATCACCCAAAAGAAAGTCCCCATTTCTTCTTCTCTTCAATTAAGTGGTAAGTTTAGGTACGTACCTAGTTATATTTTGTTTTTCTTTGAATCTCAATTTGATTTTTCTTTAGGTACCTCTTGAGTCTTGACTCGTAATTAAAATAAATCAATCAGTAAAATTATCATACCTACGAGTAACTAATAACCTAGGCTGTGCCAGATAATGAATTCGGAACTTCCTACTAAAATACCCCAGCTCACAAAAAAACTATGAGCCAGAGACGTCTTTGAAAAGTGATACATGGACCTAGGTGTCTATCTCGATATACATTTACCATAACTGCAGAATGAATGAATTAGATAATTTCTAAATTGACTCAGGTTTTCACTTATGAGAAGCTTCGGTCGCGGCCAGTTGCCACTTTAACGGTTGTGTAGAAACCGTTAGGGGTAACGTACTCCTTTAAAGTAAATACGATACCATTTTTGCATCATCCTTTAGTAAGGGATGATGCCTTGATGCCTGATGGTAAGGGACCCTTACTTCTCCGAAACAGCCGATTGTTATGAAATTTATGTATGTTCGGTAGGTTTAAGAGTAGGTCATAAGCTATTTTTTATATCCCTAATGGCAAAACGACGTTTAATGGGTCACCTTTATAAAAAATTCTAAATAAATCACTTCACGGTTACGAAAAACATGATGAGAAAACCTGCATATTTTGAGAGTTCCCAAGGGATTTGACTAGGTATATCTCTAATTTGTGTATCTTGAAATTAGAGAAAGATAAGTATATTGTGGTATAAAACAGTCTTTATTTCATTGTAAAATGCAAATCTTCCCTCCCTATGCGTCTCTTTATAGCCGCCTTTCAGATTTAACGAGGAAGTGCGAATTGTAGGAGAGCCGCTAAAATTGGCCGTTTTCTTCAGGAGGACTGCACACACTTTCACCTGGCTTCAAAAAGGGACAAGGTTCTTCTCAACTTTAAAAACGTGCGAAGTTTGTGTAGATACAAAATAAAAGACGAGAAGTTGAAAACCGCTAAGAAATAAACTCTAGGCTAGTACCTACCCAATACCTTACTAATAAAACTTGAACTGACCCAGATATCGAAGTCAAGAATCTTTGTAAGCAAGATAAAAAATCTAAACAAGATAAAAAATCTAAAAGCTTTTTTGTCTGAAAAAACAATGAACAAAAATGGAAACGAGTTGATTTGATTAAATCTGTCTCGTTCTCAGGTGGCCAATGTTTATTTAATGCACGTTGAATAATGTTCTATGACTGGGTCTGCTACTGGCAGAAAAACATAAAAAAAATTGTAAAACTATGACTAACTAAACTATTATGACTAGATGCATTAGACACAGTTTATACTTCTGCAGGATCATCGTTCGCGTTTGTTACTGTGTCTATTCATAAGTTTCAAATAAAGCAATTTTTATTATTACTAAACAGCAAAAAAATTATAGGACTCTCACTGGTCCAGCCATGTTTTGCCATGTACATTATTTCTCAAGGCGTACGAAAAATTCTCAGACCGACCGAACATACTATCTACACACAGAAAAAAAAATCATAAAAATCGATCAAACACTTTCAAAGCAGAACACTGTGACACAAGAATTGTATGCATTACATTTCATATTAAAATTTAATTTGTTATCAAAGACTACCACAAATCAGTCCGCCAAGTATTCGCCCAAGCTATACACTTAATTGAGTTAGAAGCAACTTTGTCTCATTCCATTCACTCGGCACACTGGCTAAGTGATCGGCTCGCAGTGAATGGGATTGGCTTTTAAACCATTCCAGATTAATGAAGGTTTATTCCGAAGAGGTTTTATTCCAAAGCCCGTTTGTGCCTTAATGGCCCGCTGTGGGAGGAATAAAGTTTTTACTTAGTTTCATTGAAAAGAAAATTCTTTACGGTTTAAGTATTTACTTGAGTATTCTTTTGTGTGGGCTGAAAGCAAAATGTATTCTATTGTTGGGAGTAAATATTTTTAAATGATCTCTGTTCAGGATATTCATCAATACCCTGAAATACCCTGAAATTGGTAGGTACTCCTTGCATTTGGCAGGGCGCGGTTGAAGCAACCTAACTAAGTCTGCCAATCATAAATCCAGAAAATCTGGTAAAATCCTCTGTCTCTTAATTTTTCCTCTGGTGGTTGCCTGTATAGTGTCAGAAAAACTTAATTATAGTTTTTTTATAAACCTGTCCTTTTTTAAACTTTTAAATCCGTAAAATAATCGAATTTAGGTCCAACCTCCTCTCTTTACGACTGCCTCTTTTTTACCAAAAGCAACAACTATACCCGCCTACATATATTTTATTCAGAAGTAGAAACTTTTTTCAACGATAACAATAAACAATAATTCGAAAAGGTAAAAAGGTCCCCTTTCTGGGTCCCCAAAGGGCTAAGAAAAGGTCGGGGAAAAATGAAAATAATCCGTGGAATAATGGCGCATTATATTAATGTTCGGAAGGCATTAGGCGCCGGAAATGGAGAATGACATAATATCATAACATCCTTTATGACCGCTGCCCGCCCGCCCTGCGCGGCAAAGATTAGCGGACCCGGCCGTAGGTGGATCATGTGGAAACAAGTTGGATCAGCACGGGTAACATTTCGAAAAAAAAAATAATGTGCCAAATGCGAGTCGGATTCGCACACCGAAGATCTTGTATCACTACTTAATCAAAATCAAAAATATCATGATCAAAATGTTTATTCTTTCACACAGACCTAACTTAGGCACTTATGAAATGTCAGACTCTGTCGCCACGTTCAGAAAGCAGTTTTACACCAAGAAGAGGTAGGTTGTTTTCGTGTCATGCCTATACATTTTCGCAATTTGTTCCAATCTATTGTCAATTAGTTTCTATGATGATCTTAGATAAGTCATTTAATAATATTCTCTCAAGTCTTATTGGATAATTAATATTACCATTTTTTTATAGTCATTTGCAGTACCAGAGGAACTGCAATTGCATTGTCGGCTCTTAAGGAATTTTTTCATCCGCCCCATGTTATCGTTATGAGGGAACATTGTTGCTGGTAGCTGGTTTTATAGTTTACATGTACGTGGAAAGAAAGATCTGGCATCCTATTTTCTAGTATATCATATTTTCTAGTACTTAGGTTTGACGTTATCTCTGACGAGACTCTATAGGTGAAAATTACTTATTGGAAATTGAAGAGGAATGGAATCTACTATCTGTAAAATAACTATTTTAGATACAGAAATCTTAATTGTAGTTGGTCATTCTGCTATTTTATTCTTTGTCAAATCCGCCCTACACGAGACAAATCGCAGCTGGTCATTTGTCAAAAAACCATGCATCCGCCTTTTGAAAGCGGCCATTGTCAACATTGCCCTACGTTGACACACTCTCCATAACATGAGATTGTTCCTATGCACGCTATAGAGTAAAAATTCCTTTTAATAGATGAAATTGGAATTTGAAATGAAGATAGATTATCTTGGTAAAATAAAAATCTTCCGCGAAATATGTGAAATACTGAGAACTAAGCGACAACTGAAACTTCCGAACTAAAAGCAGTAGACATATTAACTTTTATTTTCTTTCCTAAAGTCTATGCAACCAAAGCCCTAATTGAAGACTAACAATAGGTATAAATGAACAGCGCTAGACGACAGTAGTTTCTAAAAAAATAGTATTAAGATTTTTTTCGTGCAAAGCTTTTTGGACAAGACGCACGAAGCACTAAGCACGAAGTTTTGAGTTTTTCCCTGTGTTCTCTCACAGTTCTTTCAACTATGATAAAAGAAACAAAAGTGTAATAAGGTTTTATTTTTGGAAAATGTCTTTTACATCATACGACAATTTGAATTAAAATGTCACAAAAATATCTAAATAGAATACATTAGCGTGATTGTTTTCAATCTGTAATGTGGCGCATTATAGATGACGTCGCCTAGGTTAGTAACTCAGTACACGAACATTTGACAACAAATCTTGGTGCTCTTGATGGCGCCGCAGGCTAGAATGAATTAATAAGGCGCATCCATAGTTCTGGTATCTCTATATAAATACCTAATAAAAACATATAATTACCTAATAAGTAATAATATAAGTTTTAATCTAAGATCCCAATTAACCTTCATTTAATTTAAATTAACCTTTAAATTAATGTATTAAGCAAAAAATCACGTTTGTTGTGTGGGAGCCACCATAAACATTTATTTTATTATTAGCTTTTGCCCGCGGCTTCGCCCGCGTGAATTTCGGGGTTTTACAAATCCCGTGGGAGTCCTGGATTTTCTAGGAAAAAAAACAGCATATGTGTTAACCTAACTTCAGAAACACGATTGGATAAAAATTTCTCGCCAAAAAGTTCTCCCAAAAATTGCTCCAAAATCTCCATTTTTCTAATTTCCATCGAAAACTACGAAGGACATGATTGTAATTTATGTTTTAATGTATCGGTAAAAAATAATTCCCAAAAACGCTCAGAACGACATTTAAATAACTGCCTTAGTTTTTGAAGTAATTAGGTAAAACAACGTTTTTCTGTTATATTCTTCCGCAACGCTGCATACTAACCTAACCTAACCTAACCCACCAACGTATTCATAAGAGTGAGAAGGACGAAAATAAAATCAACGTATCCGCTTAAGAGTGAAATAATTTCAGAACCTTTACCTTATAGGTATCCATTTTCGCATTTATAGCATCTCTGGAGCTCCCCTCCAACAGCAAGGCCCGCCAGAAACACCTAAGCGGGCCTTACCTCCTCGGCGCCCATCCGTAAGGCGACGGACCCCCCCGGGACTGCCACCCAGGGGCCGTGGGCACGGGTAAGCCGATACCTGCGAAGCTTGCACTTCGCAGGCATCGACCTCCCATACCCCGCGGCGGATCTGATCTTTGGCTCCGCCGCAAACCACCAAACGGCCGCAGAGGACAGGGAGAACGGCAACGACACACCGACACTCCTCTTCCCCTGCGGCCCCGCCGCCGACGCATCTAACGGTGCGGCACCGTTTGGTCGCGGGAGATAGGGCGAGCGGCAACGACACACCGACACGCCTCTCCTCCCGCGACCCCTCCTGGCTGCAGGAGACAGAAAAATCTGTCCCCCGCACCCCTCTTGGACGCATCCAGAGCGGGCCCATCTCCAGGCCCACTCCGAGCGTCCCCTCCTGGATTCCTTTTGGCTTCACCGTGGGGCCCAACCACGGCTACTGAGCCCCCCCATCGTGACAAGATTGGAATCCATCGGGGGGGATACTAACCTAACCTAACCTAACCCACCAACGTATTCATAAGAGTGATAAGGACGAAAATAAAATCAACGTATCCGCTTAAGAGTGAAATAATTTCAGAACCTTTACCTTATAGGTATCCATTTTTGCATTTATTGCATAATTACTATCACATATTCTATTGCTCAACTAAAACACATATTTTTAATAGCGAAACAGTTCTAATATCAGAAACTATACAGGAACACCTTTTTAGCATTATTAACCTGTATCTCATTGCTTAACCAAAACACACATTATCAATACCGAAACAATTGTACTTTCAGAACCTTTATGGGTAGGTACCCATTTCCACATTTATAGCATTACTAATTACTATACCATATCCCACAGCTCAACTAAAACATACATTGTCAGTAACGAAACAGATGTTAGTTAAGAACCTATTTCATATAGGTACCCGTTTTCATAGTTATAATATTATTAACCTGTATCTCATTGCTCAACTAAAACACAAAATGCTAATAGCGAAACAGTTGTAATGTATAGTGATAATATCATCAGTTTTTGCCCGCGGCCCCGCCCGCGTCAAATTCGCTTTTTCATGAATCCTAAGGGAAACGTCATTTTCCCGTTATCGTTCACTATTCCAACCTTTAAACATGCTTTCAAGCAAGTTCGCTTGAACAATCTATCTATAGATGTAGCTATAGATTGCTCTAGAAAATTTGGTATTTTGAGTATCCCACGGGAACTACGGATTTTTCCGGGATAAAAAGTAGCCTATGTTTTAATCCGGGTTATAAGCTACCTATGTTCCAAATTTCAGCTAAATCGGTTCAGTAGTTGAGCCGTGAAGGAGTAACAAACACACACACAAACTTTCGCCTTTATAATATTACTAGCTTTTGCCCGCGGCTTCGCCCGCGTGAATTTCGGGGTTTTACAAATCCCGTGGGAGTCCTGGATTTTCTGGGAAAAAAAGCAGGATATGTGTTAACCTAACTTCAAAAACACGATTGGATAAAAATTTCTCGCCAAAAAGTTCTCCCAAAAATTGCTCCAAAATCTCCATTTTTCTAATTTCCATCGAAAACTACGATGGACATAATTGTAATTTTTGTTTTAATGTATTGGTAAAAAATAATTCCCAAAAACGCTCAGAACGACATTTAAATAACTGGCTTAGTTTTCGAAGTAATTAGGTAAAACAACATTTTTCTGTTATATTCTTCCGCAACGCTGACTACTAACCTAACCTAAACTAACCCACCAACGTATTCATAAGAGTGGGAAGGACGAAAATAAAATCAACTTATCCGCTTAAGAGTGAAATAATTTCAGAACCTTTACCTTATAGGTATCCATTTTTGCATTTATAGCATAATTACTATCACATATTCTATTGCTCAACTAAAACATATTTTTAATAGCGAAACGGTTCTAATATCAGAAACTATACAGGAACATCTTTTATCATTTATAGCATTACTAATTACACTTGTTAAATGCGTACAGTGCTATGTTCAGAACCTACATAGTGGCCATTTTCACATTTATAGTGATAATATTATCATCAGTTTTTGCCCGCGGCCCCGCCCGCGTCAAATTCGCTTTTTCATGAATCCTAAGGGAAACGTCGTTTTCCCGTTAACGTTCCCTATTCCAACCTTTAAACATGCTTTCAAGCAAGTTCGCTTGAACAATCTATCTTTATGTAGATGTAGCTATAGATTGCTCTAGAAAAATTGGTATTTTGAGTATCCCACGGGAACTACGGATTTTTCCGGGATAAAAAGTAGCCTATGTTTTAATCTGGGTTATAAACTACCTATGTTCCAAATTTCAGCTAAATCGGTTCAGTAGTTGAGCCGTGAAGGAGTAACAAACATACACACACACAAACTTTCGCCTTTATAATATTATTAGGATTAGGATTAGGATTATTAGGATTAGGATTAGGATATTTGCTGGTATAGTGGCAACAGAAATACATCACCTGCGGAATTTTCAAGTCTTAAGCTATCAGGGTTCAAGTGATACAGCCTGGTGATAGACGGACGGACATCGAAGTCTTAGTAATAGGGTCCCGTTTGTTTCCGAATATTATGTACAAGTATACTATGGGATCTGTTTATTATTCCGCTACTAAACCTAAACCACCCCACTGAAATCAAAGAGTCGGAATTCGGATGATCTATAAATCGTATCGTATCGTGAATACAAAATAAGATTAATGCAGTAAAAAGTGTCACTCGTGTTCTCCATTCAATTGATTAGACGACGCGATTTCGAGGCATGACTAGGCTTAATAAAAATGGTCGCTACTTCCTTTTTAGGTTTCTCCATCTACAAAGATGGAGTCCTGTATCGTTAGGACTCATCTCTTTTTGGAGATAATGCTGGTAAATCTGCTGCTGCTGCTAATCAGAAAATGGCTAAAACGGACATTTTTGAAACGTGTCTATATTTTGCCTCTAATGCAAGGATATTATATACTTTTCAACTCAGAGTTCCCACAGACATTTCAAGAGCATTTTTAGAAGAATTGTCAAAAGAATGAGCCGTGGTCCGTGGACACAATTGTGCACTTCTATCCCCTGCGTAGTTAAATGGTCGCTGTAGAGATTGGACCCGCGCCCAAAATCGATCTCAATGACAATTATGTGACATAATAAACGCATAAAAAGACTTGCTTGCCAAGTTAGTAGACCTTATTGCATTAAAGTCGTGACCATTAAGTATGTCCATGGTGTTTCTTTTTCAGTTTTTTCATGTTTCTCACATCGCCACTGTCTCGGGAAGCTGCGCAGGCGCAAATTGTGTACTTTTTCGTCTTTTAGATAAACCCATTGGGTAATCGTCTAACAGAAGTGGATTGACAGGCCTATTATCTTTACCAAATGAATTAGACTCGCAATCATATTGTCATATTTGTTATTTTTAAACACGCAAGGTTCCTGACACGGATAAGGTTCTATAATTTTAAACAATATCTGGGTGACCGAGCTTCGCTCGGTAGTTTAACTACTGGCTAATAGATGGCAGCAGGAGTCATATTTTTTTTGGTAAATTCGACATTTTATAAAAATGAATCTTAGCTAGATTGATATATCGCCCCCAAAACCCCCTGCATGAAAATCGTTCGCACAAACATTTTCCAGTTGTGGGATTCGAACCTACGACCTTCAGCGCAGAAGGAAGGGCCACTATCATCTGCGCCAGTCGGTCATCAAATTGTCGAGTTTCCTTCCAAAGAATTTCAGGCACTGTGTGAACCAACCGTCAAAACATACATTCAATTATTTCAAGTTTCAACTGCGTGATCTTAGCAAGCTGAAGTGGCAATGGGCATGTCCCGCGTGTCGTATGGGCGATGGCCGGTGGAGCCGAAAGGTCCTGGAGTGGAGACCGCGTACAAACAAGCTCATCGTGGCGCCCCACGCTGAGCCCCCTCCAGCTCGTTGGACCGATGACATTAAGCGGCTGGGAAGCGGCTGGATGAGGAAGGCTGAGGACAACGTTGGGAAGGCCTATGTTTAAACATTGGACGTCTGCAGGCTGATATAATATGATCTCCCTTCTTAATGATCGAATTCCCCTCCGTCCTATAGACAGTGGAGTACTTACTGGACACACTGGAACTTATTTTGCGTTAAATAAAAGTAAATTGCTAGATTAAAATAACAGTAGTGCGATTGTGGGGCCGTTGTCAGCGGTTCTGCAAATCATTGCCGCTTTGTGATCGCAGGCGTGCAGGCGTGATGTAACGTCTGCGGCGCGCAAAAAACTCACGCAGTGCGCAAAAACCGGGTTCCTTGCGCTTTGACAAATTAACCGTGCCTATAGATAGTCGTGAGGACGATAATAGAATCTAATTACAATTTAGCGAGGTTACCTGTCTGGCTTTATGTTAGCGTTACTGGAATGTTTTAGGTGGAATTGTAAGGCCAATTGGTACTATCACTTTTTTTTTAGCTCGGTAAGTACCTGAGCACCACCAGATGTTGATTTGACATATTTTGTTGTTGAGTTGATATAGCAAATAGTCATGACTCATGGCATACTTATAGGAGAAGTGTCTTATCCCGTTTACTGTATTGATGTGACTTTAGATGTAAGTACGTAAGTACATATCTGCCTATCTACTTAGATCGAAATAACCTAGATACAACGTTTTCTACTAATTGTTTCCTGATTTTACGTAACTTTTTTGTTATTGTTTGTATGAGATAAAGGTACCTAGATACATAGGTACCTGCTACATTAAGATTTGCGTCTTAGGTGAATGAGTTTGTAGGTGCGGTGGAGAAGTACCAGGCATTGAAATGGGGTCATGCACTTCAACCGCATTCGATGAAGAAATCCAGCTTCAAACCCCGGTCGACATCAAAATTTCTACTAAGTAAGTATACTAACTAGCTTTTGCCCAGGGCTCCGCGCTCGTGACAATCGGTAATGACCTTTATAACAGAGTGGAATTTTGTAATGCCACTTGAAGGGAAAGTACTCTCATTACTGTCGATAAAAAATTGTACTCAAATTAAACATTCTTTTATTTTTGATAAGAGTAAAAACTGCATTCAAAGATTTTCGAAAATTCGCATGCCACACCCAGGAATCGAACAGACTAAGTATTTGTAAAAATAACAACCTGTACTTTTATTGCATCGATTTCTAAGGATCCAATTTGTCTAAAAAACGTAATAAATTAAATGGAAGGAAAACCATGAAATCTGAAATTATTTTGTAGATGGATTTTGGACTTTTTCGGGATATAAACTTGCAAGTCCTTCTCCATGCTCCAGTCCAGTCTATGCCAATTTTTTTTATTGGATCAGTTGTAAGTTTCGTGAAAGCTTAACAAACAAACTTACATTTATAATATTGTTAAAAAAGATTTTTATCTGAATTATTTGAATTGCATAATTTTAAACATCTATAATTATAAATTATGCTATAATAGTACAAGAGTCAACGTACTATTCTAATTTTAAAAATATCCCTCGACTGAACTACCTCCCCGATGTCCATCGAAAAGGACATAAGTCGGAAGCGAGGCGGTTGGACGTTTTAAATTGACAGCTTGACACCACGTCGGGTGGCGTCGAGATAAACAAACTTCGTCATATTTATTTTCTACTGTATTGTTTAATCGTGTTGCTGATTGTGTGGGTGGTCTCTTATCTTATTTGTTAAGCTTTTTATTATTTGTTACCTTCAGATTTTTTTTAATAGAAATAATAACGATACAAACTATAAATTTATTTGATGTTAAGTGATACGCCTGTGCTTGTCTGATATCTTGTAGAACCGTCATATGGTGAGGATAGCTGTATTTTCTGCTTCAAAGCAGAATTACCTGCATTATTTTGTGTCTTCTATTAATTAAGTATATATTCACAGCTCTACGTTATTCTACTATTGAGTAAATAATGACATACTTACTTAAGCTTCTTAGGAACTCACTTCAATATTTTTATATACAATGCCTAAGGTGGTAAAAACAAAAATACTTAATGTAAAGTAACTACGTATGTAAGTATTTAATTTCGACCTACAATAAGTTTACATTTCTTTCACACCACTATGTAGTTGTACCTACTCAGACGCCGATTTCTTATACTCCTCGAAGTCAAGAAAGCCTTTAAAAAATAAACCTCCGTTCATAAATGGAATCCATTACATTTCACATTAAAAAACGCTTTCGGCGCAACTCGCACAAACACTAATTACGCATTGTTCGGCGAAAAGTAAAAATATTAATAGCGAAGAGGCACTCGACAAACACTTGAGGGTACTCGTGAAAAAATACTGGCCGGTATTGCGGGTATTGCATAGAAAAACAATGCGATTCGGCATTCAAAACGAGGAAACAAAAAGGCGCGATTACATCTTTGAGTGCGGAGTGGCCGCGGTTTCTCATGGGGCGATGTTTTGGTAGCAACGCTAGAGGGAGCCGTTGGGGTTAGGGGGTGTGCGCTTCCGGGAAATGTGGGACTAATGCTGTATTATGCATTCAAAAATGACATTGTGGGATCAAATTAGAGAGAGCCAGGAGAGACCCGCAAAAAAACTGGTGTGACAGATATGTCCCGAAATTAAAAATAAGATATCTAATAACTAAACAATTAGGTAAGTACCTAATGACTTGTATACACCTGTCACCTATACCACGCTTACTCAATGGCAAAATCGCTGACAACAGCTCTATCGTTTGTAATAATTTATGTATTCGAGGACTATCAGATTTTTCGTTTTCAGATGTTTTAATAAAGTGGTCGAATAATATGTAGATGCACCACTAAATTGTATCTCCAGCTTTTCCTATCATCGCTTTTCCGGATTACCTTCCACTATGAAAGCATACTTAAAGGCGCGTTCACGCCAAATTGTGTTTTATCTAGAAGACATATATTTTATCCAGACAGAGATTATAGTTTACAGTAAGGAGTAACGAGGTCGTGAAGTTTCTGAGCACACTCTCATTAATAGAAACAATACTGTTAAACAGACAACATTGGGGCCATCTTGTAAATTGAGACCATCACGGGAATGTACACGGATCCCATGGTCACCCTGTATTTGGTCCGTCGCCCGCGGCGATTGGCTCCCACGGGTGTTGCCGCGAATTAGAGCTCAATAAGGCGAAATGATTCGATTTGCACCCCGCGAGGCGGCCGACCGGACTGACGGGACTCCTGGACTTATACCTAGTGAAAAAAAATGAAAATGTAAATCTTTATTTTTCACATATACTTAAATAACAGGCTCTTATGAAAAGAAGAAGAAGAAGAAGGTTTGCACCAAGACGAACTGGCAAGAAACTCGGTAAATATCCATACATGAAAATGAGAATGTATATCTTTTTCCACATAGGTATAGGCCTAATTTAAAGGAATCTCCTGCACTAACGGGCACTTGTGAAACACTTTTGCATAAATCTATAAACTTATAAAAATTCGCCATAAATCTCGTTGGAAAGGTCTCGGGCTCCGTGAGGTTTATAGCAAAGAGAATTCAGGAAAAATTTCAACAGAAAAGCGGGAAAATCTTTTTAGCGGGAAAGCCATCTGGTGGCGAAACAGAGTTCGCCGGGTTTGCTAGTATTGATAAAAATCATCATTTGATTATGATAATATGAAATTAGTTAGTCATCAATTGATTACACATTCTGAACCGTAAAGTCACAAGGCCGTAGAGTATGACATTTCACAAATGCCAAGTTAGGCCTATGCACTGATGCCTATCTGAAAGAAATGTTGTAATTTGATTTTGTTGATTTGAAGTCATCTCTGCTATCAACACTCCAATGTAAATGATGTGACTTATTTCACTAACACAAAACCGCAGGTATCGGTAATAATAAATATCGATTACACACACGTTGTGAGGGTACTCGACTCAAGCACGCATCCCCCGGCCCAAAGTACGAGTACACCAAAGTATGAGAACGCTCGCGCTCTCGACTTCGCCTTTGTTTTCCACAGCCTTTTGTGTACAATTCCTATTTACGAACAAGGGCCGATCTGATAACATTCACCCGGTTTTCTATTGGTCTGTATTTGTAAACTTTGTATTTAATTTGAGATCGAACGATAAGCCTTGGATTAGGATACTTGTTACGGTAGCTACTTTTGTAGAATTGTTGCCGACCGGTCGAAACACTCGAGTGTCTTTAGACTACGCTATTCGTACTTAGGATTGCTTAGTGCTTATTGTATGTCGTATCTCAGATTTAATGCTGTTTAGATTTTATATTGAAATGTAACGAGTCTTTGAGTGTCTCGGTGACCTTCGTAATTTTGTTTAGCCGCAGTTTACTTTAAAAAAATCCAAGTGCTTACTTAGTACCTACTTAGTTCTGAAAGCTTCCATTTACTTGATGACGTTATTCAGTTTATATTTAAGTAGGCTTTAGATTGCGATGTTATCTAAAGAACCTAAATCTTTTCCTTTGTATAATTTACTAGCGGACGCCCGCGGCTTCGCTCGCGTTTAACCTCTGCTTTACATCCTCAGGCATTTAATTACTAAAATTCCTGTCTTAACTGCCATTTATTTTAATAATATTAAGACGAAAAATTCTTCCTCTGTGCTTGCTGCTATAGTCACTTATCGGTTTTGAAAATATGAGGTTGTTACAAAAAGTTTAATATACTCGTAGTTCAATTAAGGTACCGTACCTATAGGGAAAAAGGCGGGAACCCTATTACTGAGACTACACTGTCTGCCCGTATGTCCATAATTAATGGCGGCCACTTTTTTTTAATGCTGACCATAAATTCGTTCTCTATTCTTGCTGCGATACTCAAATATCGATTTTCAAAGCAATTAGCCCAGTAACAAAAAAGTACAAAATGGCGGCCACTTTTTAAAATTTTGACTACAAATTCCTTCTCCATGCTTGTTGCGATACTCAAATACCGATTTTCAGAGCAATAGGCCCAGAAACAAAAAAGTTCAAAATGGCGGCCACTTTATTTAATTCTGACCATAAATTCGTTCTCTATGCTTGTTGCGATACTCATATATCGATTTTCAAAGCAATCGGCCCAGTAACAAAAAAGTTCAAAATGGCGGCCACTTTTCTAAATTTTACCCACAAATTCGTTCTCTATGCTTGTTGCGATACTCAAATATCGATTTTCAAAGCAATCGGCCCAGTAACAAAAAAGTTCAAAATGGCGGCCACTTTTTTTTAAATTTGACCACAAATTCCTTCTGCATGCTTGTTGCGGTACTCAAATATCGATTTTCAGAGCAATCGGCCCAGTAACAAAAAAGTTCAAAATGGCGGCCATTTTTTTTTTAAATTTGACCACAAATTCCTTCTGCATGCTTGTTGCGGTACTCAAATATCGATTTTCAGAGCAATCGGCCCAGTAACAAAAAAGTTCAAAATGGCGGCCACTTTTTTTAATTCTGACCTGCATATATTCGTTCTCTATGCTTGCTGCTATACTCATATATCGATTTTCCAAGCAATCGGCCCTGTAACAAAAAAGTTCAAAATGGCGGCCACTTTTTTAAAATTTCGACCACAAATTCCTTCTCCATGCTTGTTGCGATACTCAAATATCGATTTTCAGACCAATCGGCCCAGAAACAAAATAGTTCAAAATGGCGGCCACTTTATTTAATTCTGACCATAAATTCGTTCTCTATGTTTGCTCGATACTCAAATACCGATTTTCAAAGCAATCGGCCCAGTAACATAAAAGTTCAAAATGGCGGCCACTTCAAAATTTGGATTTCAAGAATCCCCGCAAAAAACTGAGTACGAATTGATTTTATAACCTGATAAAAACCTAGGTACGAATTTTCAGATCTGAACTACTTTTAGTTGTTCGGGAATTCCTGGAACAACGAAAAAAATCACTTTTGTATGGGAAAATCGCTTTAATGTACGATTTTTACCCCTTAGGATTTGAATTTCTGGAATCCCCGTCTAAGTACGAATTCATGACCTTATATCGACCTAGGTACCAAATTTCAGATCTCTACGACTTTTAGTTTTTCGGGAATTCCTGGAACAACGAAAAAAAAATCACTTTTGTATGGGAAAATCCCTTTAATGTACGATTTTTACCCCTTAGGATTTGAATTTCTGGAATCCCCGTCTTAGTACGAATTCATGACCTAATATCTACCAAGGCACCAAATTACAGAGCTCTACGACTTTTAGTTTTTCGGGAATTCCTGGAACAACGAAAAAAATTCACTTTTGTATGGGAAAATCCCTTTAATGTACGATTTTTACCCCTTACAATTTGAATTTCTGGAATCCCCGTCTTAGTACGAATTCATGACCTAATATCTACCTAGGCACTAAATTTCAGAGCTCTACGACTTTTAGTTTTTCGGGAATTCCTGGAACAACGAAAAAAAATCACTTTTGTATGGGAAAATCCCTTTAATGTACGATTTTTACCCCTTAAAATTTGAATTTCTGGAATCCCCGTCTTAGTACGAATTCATGACCTAATATCTACCTAGGCACCAAATTTTAGATCTCTACGACCTATAGTTTAGGCGGAATCCGTGGAACAAACCAAAATTCCTCATTCTTTTATATATATAGATTATTAATTGTTAATTGATTAATTGATAATTAATAATGTAAACTAAAACTAAGTAATAATTAATAATCTAAAGTAATCTAAAGTAACCATAACTATAAAGTAATATAGAACATATTACTTTCCCAAATATTGAAGGCTGCAAGCCCTCATAATCATATGAGTAGAGTAGAGAAAGTAGGTAGTGATTAACGTGCCGTTGGCTCCTAGTGTTACGCAGGTTGCAAAACGGAAGCGCCGGCTAAGCTACCACTTACGCCATCTATATTTGCATCGTGGTACTAAATCGTTTTATCGGCTCAACAGCCCGCGGAATTCAAATATTATGTGGTTTTTCCAATGACGAAGTACGCTACACTAAGAGGACGAGAAATATGTGACGTATGTTGAAGCCAAAAATTTTTCAAATATGGCGTCGTTACCGCCCGTAACATTTCGGTCCCGCTGACACCACATTGTCGTTTCATTGATTACCTACATATTAAATGATCAGCACTCAGTGACGTCACGCATACAATTTTAGGCTCCGCCCTGAAGCCGGATTTTTAATTTATCAAAACTGTAAAATGGCGCTAATGTATGCAACCGACAGCGATATATGCTATCAGCGGTAACGAAATGTACGACGCGCGAGTGTCGTACGATTTGACGTAAACCTTAACTCAATCTGTCAATAGTTGACATTTCTGTCAAATGTCAATTCACAATGAAAGACATGCTACCGCCATGATGAATCTTTGTTGAGTGTTGCAATTATAAGCAGAAATACTTGTTTTGTACAGCCGAAAAAGCCATTTTTAAAGAAAATATTAAGGTAAAAACTGTTTTTTGTGATCTGGGCTAAATCCATGTACATAGTAAAGTACATAGACCTGGCCCAGGGCTCATACATTGATGCAATGTCTCCTTTATTTGAATGATACATTAAAGTAGCAATGTATAACGAACTATAGAAAATAGTTATCATCACTGCAAGTGTAAATACAGAATATGACTCATAAAGTGGCTCTAATTTCACCACAATTAGGCACATAATGACACATATAATCGCAAACTGTGACTCGAGCCGAGCGAGACGGTTTTTTTTAATTTTATCTACTAAATACAATTATTTTTAGTATTATTTTATTCACAAGTGTGTTAAAAAACATATTTACAAACATACAAATTAATACCATATGGGCCAAATAAGTTTCAAAAAAAATATTTATTTTTAATCCACAATTTAAACAGTAAAAGCAATTATTGTGAGTTATCCGTAGGAAATAGGCATACGCTATCGCAGACTTTTTTACAGATTTTGATACGTTCTTTAACATTGTAGAACATTGTTTTGCTCTATCCTCAATAGTTTCCGCAGCGCACGCGATGAAAGCAATTTTTTTACGACTTGGATTACATTATTCAGATGACAGTACAGATGCGTAATTAATTTTGGAAATTATTATAGCCTATGATACTCGACACTAATGTAGCTTTCTATTGGTGAAAGAATTTTGAAAATCGGTTCAGTAGATCCAGAGATTACCCCTTACAACGTCACAAACTCACAAACATCGTTACGCTACCTCTTTATAATATTAGTATAGATTGAAGACTGTAGAGTGTAGTATCCACTCTCCAAAGATCATGGTCATAAGAGACATTGGAAGGAGGTATGCTCAGTTTTAACAGCGAGAATAATTACTCAGTACAAATTTTCACATGATTTAATGATTTTTGACATATTTTGTGGTTTCAGAATAAAAATCATAATGAAAAGGACGATTTTAACTGTCGATATTTCGGTACATTGGTATACATTGGTACAGTGGCACAGTCGTCCGCTGGGTCCGCCGACCTGTGCCACTGTGTCTAGGCGGAGCCGCGGGCAACAGCTAGTATATAATATAATATCATAATATATCATTGAAATACCTCCAACTATTCCGTCGCTAATACACGTTTATTTGTTAAGCTGCTAGACAACGAATATATTCCATTTAAACTAGGGTATACCTACCTATCTTCACAGTTTAAATACTATTTCTAATACGATATGCAAACCATTTTCTAATCCTGAAATGTACGCTGGGTGCATATACAGTATCTCTCCGGTATCAACCATGCATGTCAAACCGACCACCGGATCCGGTCACCGGTTCAAGCCGGATGAATTCGGTTAACACCGGTCGAAGCCGGACAAATCCGGTTAACGGATCAACGCCGGCCTCCGTACGCGACTGTGTTTGCAGTTTGCATTCTAGATATATACGACTAAAACTAGATTCTAGATACCTGTTCGAGACAATAGCACAAAATGTTTGTTTGGTTAAATAAAGATACCTAACTTTAAAACAAAATTGAAGCAGAATTGATATATTTTCTAAATCGACTCAGGTCTTGTCCGGTGGAAGGTTTCGGCCGAGGCTAGTTACCAACCTATCAACGAAGACGCACCGCTAAGCGATTTGGCAATCCGGAACGATGCTGTGTAAAAACCCTTAAGGTTGAGTTTACTTACCTTCCAAGTGCGTACGATAACATCTTCAGCTGCATCATCACTTACCATCATGTGAGATCGCAATTAAGTATGTACTAACTTGAAGTATGTATAAAAATAAAAGACGATACGTCATGGTCTAGTTACCTATGGTGGAGTACAACAGAGTTACCCTATCCACATCGACATACTCAAATAGAGGTGAACTTTTACCATTGCTAATCACCCGCAGAAACACCATAATCCCTATAATCACGCCGGGAACAATCCGGGACAATCGTAGGTGTGTCCCAACCACCGCCGCCGCCCTCTGCCGCTAATTTGAAGCAACAAATCGACGCGAACACAATGGCGACAAAATTGCTTGTTTTCACACGATTCGCGATCATGTGGGCGCGTTTACATTGACGTACGGATATCCGAAGAAACCGACCCTAATTATTTCTGGATTAATAGGTACCTTTCATTCAATATAATCTCTCTGGTTCCACCGCTCTGCGACTGATGTGTGCCCTTCAGGCTTCGGCATTAATTTAAAATAATATAATTATGTATTAGCTCTAATATCACTGAAGTAAACCTAACAGTTTAATTCCACTTCCCACTGTATACTTATTTTCCCCGTCCTAAGAGGTACTTTGGGCGTTGGTGTCGCCTAGTTAACATCACTTCGATATTCATAAAAATTTTCTAAATATTAAAAGTTCAAAATTGTGCTAAACAACAGTTCGAATCGATACCTAAATAAGTAATAGTGTCCTACAAATGTTGGTTATGATATAAGTGCCGGATTTATACTTAATTTTGAGGTAAAAAATTGTGCCCGCAGTGTCGTTTCTAAACAAAGGATTATAAGATTTACCTGTGTGTTTCACAAAGAATAGACATACTTGGATCACCTGGGTGAGCGTTGCACATGATTATTTGATGAAAGTAAATATATAAGGAGAAAACAGCTATAATAATTTTGAAATACTTAGTGCACGCACACTCGTAAAGGGTTTTTGAATTTTTAATAATAAATACCGTTTGTCAGTTGCCACATATTTTGGACTGATTTTGACATTTCACATTACATTTCAAGTTGACGTATTACACAGATTGACGTATTATAGCTTGACGTATGACATTGACAATTAGCAAGAGGAAATGGTGTTAAACCATAGACAAAAGAATAAAATAAGGATTGTGTACACTGTTTAACTCTAAAGTAATGCAATAAAGTGATAACTCTTGGACTTAATTATTTATCAAGATTCGAAAGGTTTTCCCTACAACACCTGTTTACTGAGACACGGTAATATAAAAAATGAGCTCATTTAGCGAAGACAACGTTACAACTAGGCGACCACCCCGCTGTAATTCCGAAAATGACATAACTAGACTAGAGTTTGATAACACATCCAATTCAGTCATGCTATTTGAACAGACTATCGAAAGTTTGCCAAATATTTCATCTGTGGAAAACTCAAATATTATTGAATTAAAACAAAAAAATGAGGATTTACGAGTAAAATTAGAAGCTGCACATACGGAGATAGAAAATTTGTTATTAGAAAATCTCCAACTAAAATCAGAGCTAAAAAATTGTCAAATTCTAGTTAAAACGTTGAAGCAGCTTACTGTAACTGATAACTATGAGACTAGATCTAATAACTCAACACCAAGGAGGAAATCTAGTACCAAAGCTGCAAAATTAAAACCTCTGCAGGATACCTTATCACCTTTTCTAAATAACTCAAGACAAAATTCTATAACGGAAGAGACAGTAAATGTCAACAAGAAATCAAGAACTGAAAAAACGTGTAATAATACTGAGAGGAGAAAAATAGAGGAGAACAATGTGAGAACTCAAGAAGAAAGAACAAATATTAGTTCGAATACAAACATACGAAATAATGAAGATTATAACAAAAACCCCATTAAAAAGAACACCATACATATTTTAGGAGAACAACATGTAGTTGGTCTATCGCATTCTATCGTAAGAAATAGGAATGATAAATGGAATGATAACTACACTGTAAAAGCATTTATAAAGCCTTATGCATTATCTTACGAATCTCTAAGAAACTGTGAAACGCTAAGGTATGAACTATATGACAATGACATAGTTGTATTAGCAATCGGTTCAAACGATAAAAATCCAACTGCCCTACTAAATGAGCTAGGAATTGCTTTACACAAACTTCAAAGTTTTAGAGTTTATGTACTTCAAGTTTATTCAAACAAATTCTTAAGAACAAATACCATAAATAGCCAAATAGAATGCTTGGTAAAACTGTATAAAAATTGTAGGTTCATCAAATCTGATAAAAATTACTTTGGGGTCAAAGAATATTTAAAGGATATGACATACAAAATTAATTTTAATATTGACTATAGTGACATAATTACATCCTTACCATTATATAAAAATAGAAAAGACAGCAAAAATATTAAAATAGGTACGGAAGAAATAAATGTTTGTAATATGACTCAAGATGAAAACAAAATTGCGCATCATAACACACTAAATCCAGTTACTGACATAACACATGACACCAATATCTCACTAGCAGACGCAACCCACATAACTCAGGAAAAAAAAATATCTCCCAATAAAACAAGTACTTCTGAGTTTTTTCGTGAATAATCTAACAGTTTTTCACCAAAATATTGCCGGTGCCCTTAATAAATCCGACGCATTGTATATAGCACTACAGGACTTAAGCAATCAAGTCACATATGCGTTAGATATTGTATGCCTTACAGAAACTTTCATTAAAAAAGGTTCAGAAATTCTATTTAATATCCCGGGTTACAAGCTATCGGCGTCATTCTGTAGAAATTCAAAACGAGGGGGATCTTGTATCTTGACAAAGAGTCACATACCCTGTAAAGAAATTATTTTAATCAGAGATATGGGCGTAACAAATGTTTTTGAGTGTTGCGGAATTGAAGTTTCTAATCATAATTTGATAGTTATTTGTATTTATCGAACACCAAATAGTGATCCTTGCATGTTTTTGGAAAAGCTAGATCTACTTTTGCATTCATTTAATAAAAAGAAAAAGGAAAAAAAGATTATATTATGTGGAGATTGGAATATAGATACTTTAAAAAATATCAAAAATAGTCGTGATCTTATAAGCTTGCTAAATAGTTATAACCTAGTTTCCCATATTACACAACCAACGCGTTTGTCATCTTGCATAGATTTGATTGTTAGCAATGTAAAGTCATCAACTGCTGAAATTCATCACTTAGCACTCTCGGATCATGACACGGCTCAAACGTTGACGGTCAAAGTTAAAAAAGTAAGATATAAAGCAACATGGTACGAATACAGGAGAGATTACGGGAAGGATAATACGAAGAAATTCATAGAGTGCATATCGGCTCTTACATTTTCGAATATTCAGGATACAGAAAACGTCAATGAAGCATTTGATTTCTTTCACGAAATAGTACGACTTTTTTATGTGCTATGTTTCCCAATTAAGAGAGTAAAAATAAACAACAATAAAAATAAGACAGTATGGTTAACTAAAGGTATTAAGAAATCGAGTTTACAAAAAAGAAGACTCTACCTAAGTAGTAAACTTTCAGGAATAAATAAAAAAATTTATGACAAACGATATCTTAAATACAATTATCTATTAAAAAAATGTGTTTTTAAATCAAAGCAATTACAAAATACAAAATACATAGCTAATCAAAAAAATAAATGTAAAGCAAGCTGGAAACTTATTAATGACAATTTAGGTAAATCGACAGATGATAATGACATTTCTTTAATAAAGACTGAAAAGGGGATATATACTAAACCAAATGACATATGTGAGGTATTTAATGATTATTTTATTAATCTAGATAATATTAAAAGCAAACCTAATAATAGATCAACTTCGATTGATACTAACAAAAACTCAATATTTATAAGCCCTACTGACCCGTATGAAATATTTGGTATAATTAAATCACTGAATGACACTAAAGCTGTAGGCTACGATGAGATAAGGACTGACATATTAAAAAAATGTGCTATACACCTTTGCGGACCGCTTGCAGAGATAATAAATCGATCATTTGAGCAAGGTGTGTTCCCATGTAATTTAAAAATTTCCATTGTAAAACCTTTGTTCAAAAAAGGTGAACGCAGTGATATAAATAACTATCGACCCATCACGTTGATGCCAATATTAGCTAAAATAGTGGAAAAAGCCATGGAGAAGCGTCTCAAAAATTTTTTCGAAGTAAATCATATATTCATTAATCAGCAATTTGGATTTCGCAATAATAGCTCCACTACTGAGGCTTGCTTCTACTTAAGTAAAATAATTAATGATAGTCTAAATGATAAAATACCGATCACTGCTATTTATCTAGATATGACGAAAGCTTTCGATTATGTCAATCATCAAATATTACTGGACAAGTTAGACAGATACGGAGTTAGAGGAAAGGCTTATGATTGGATGAAGTCATATTTAAAAGACAGGAAAATATGCACTGAAATATCTAAAATAGAAACTAACACAAAGGAAGTATATAAATCAGAATTTAAATATAATAACAGGGGCGTACCACAAGGTAGTATACTGGGGCCCTTTCTTTTCCTAGTTTACATAAACGACATCACAACGGCAACCACACATCCCTGTGTATTGTTTGCGGACGATACAACACTATTAGTAAAATGTAAGAATAAAAAAACTTATGAACAAGACATTAATAGCACTATAAAAGACATGATTAATTGGCTACATGATAATGACCTAAAAGTAAATTTAAAAAAAACTAAAATGATGCAGTTTAGTTATTATAATACTAAAACTATTCCAAAAACCATTGAAATTAACAATACGAAAGTAGAAGAAGTTGACATTCAAAAGTTCTTAGGTATAATTTATGACAAAAATTGCAACTGGAAAGCACATATTGACTATATTTGTACAAAGTTGGACAAATTCATATATGCCTTAAGGCGTTTAGTCCTTACAGTATCGTTAGATGCGGCCTTGAGTGCATATCATGGATATGTATCATCCGTGTTGTCATATGGTTTAATACTTTGGGGTAATTCTGTTGATTTTATAAGAGCGTTCCGACTACAAAAGAAATGCATAAGGGCTATATGTAATGTTGGGCCATTAGAAAGCTGTAGGCCGCTTTTTAAAAACTTACGCATCCTTCCACTACCTTGTATGTATATCAGGGATATGTGTATATTTGTAAAAAGACATTTAAAGTATTTCAAACGTAACTGTGAAATTAATATGAATAGGTCTGTAAGATATCCCGAAAGGCTATGCATAGGGAAACTGTGCTGCAGCACATACATGAAAAGCCCTTATTGTATGGCAGTAAAAATTTATAATAAATTACCAAAAGACTTTGAAAAATTGACGCTAAATACATTTAGAAGGAAACTTGACGAACATCTCATGGAAAAAGGTTATTATGATATTAAAGAATATTTAATGTAAGTAATTTAGCGATATAATTCAGTAGAACTTTTAATAATTCATTTATTATTGTTTATTATGAGTAAAATTCAATTTGTTGTAAATTATTATTGGTAAATTAATTGTTTATATTTGCATAGATTACTTTCTACTCACTTGTAACTTTTGCATGCCTGAAAATGGTAGAAACATTGAAACGCTTATATTATTGTAATGATGACATCTGTATCTGACATGTTTTTAGCAAATAAACTTGATTGATTGATTGATTGATTGATTGAATAAAAATTCGTAGTTAAAACAACGCAGTTTTGCATGCTTTGGCATTTAGAATTAGGCAATGATATTCTTTTTTTGCTGTATCTGTACAAAAATTTTCTTATCCATTATTATAAAAAATTGAAAGCTGTAGGCTTATTCCGTGCCCCGTGGTTAAAAGTACAATTTGATATCATTTTAAAAATCGAATGGATCGATTTTATTCTGGTAACAGGCCAAATGTTTAAACTAAATTAATTTGAAGCATCTAAAAATAGTGCTAAGTATGCTTTTCAAAATGCTCCACCATGGAAAAGAAAATCACTATTTTTAGACGCGTCAAATTAGTTTAGTTTAAAAAAAATTCACAACAGAATCGGCACCAGTTAAACATCATACCTAGGTAGGATTAAGGTAAAATGGTAACTAGAAAAATCTCTTTTATCGTAGTAGGTAAGTATTCTCGTGCCTGTAGACAATGGACACGCGCATCACAGGAACGGGCGTAACCAAATTGTTAGGAGTGTAAACGGCAATGCCAATAATAACAACATTACTTATACCTACTCTCATTACTTAGTAATAAACCATAACTTATAATACCTTCTACAATTACTTACCTACTTATTCATAAAAACTTAAAACGGTATTCTTTTTTTGTGAAAAGGACGTCTCCGTCACGTATTCTTAAATGCACTAATTAAAATCAGTCTGTTGCCTCGAAGGATTCTTGGCAGGAGTATGGGATGCACTTTGCACCTGCGATTATTGACCCGCTACTCATGGGTCTGTTTGCGTAAGGAAAACGTTTTTTTTATTAACGAAAATTCATCCTTATCGTAATCGTTGGCGAATTGTGTCCCCCGATTGGCTGACTTAAATCCCAACGGACCAATCAGCGGGCAGAATTTGAAAACGATTACGATAACGATGAATATTTACGTTTTCTTTTTTCTATCTAGGGGCAGATCAGCCCCGTAACCTATAAAGACGTTAAACGAAGACGAAGCTATCTGCTATACCTAGTTTTGAGTTTATTATTAAGTACCTAGTGCAAGTTCCCATTAAAAAATTTGCACCTCTGTGAAAAATTCGAGATTTTTCACTTACTTCCTACCCACATAACATTAGGTATGAGACAAACTTATTGTACATTTTCTAGACCGTTGCGGCTCACTTTTCCTCGACACGTCGCATAAAATATAACAATAATAATTAACCCTAGCCAAAGTAATGATTCTTATTCCATTTCTGGCTGTAGCTTTCTAATTAACCCCTAACACAATAGGTATGAGGCACACATAAACAAAACCGAGGGTGACAACAAGTGTTACTAGCACTTCCTTTAATTATATACAACTTTTTACTTCAAGCGATTACAATCCCTATTTCCATTATCATAAAACTGAGATTTCGATACAAAATATGTGCTACGAAAAATAGCTACGAAAAATTTGCCTCATACGAAATTGAGCTCCAGATATTGAAACATAAGGTGGATTTTTGATCGGCAGTTAGTCACAAAGTTGTATAGGGTTGTCACAAACAAGTTCATTATGCACTTAGACAATTAGTGTACGCCTGCAGCCAGCTCGTCATTGTCAGCCCTAGGCCCTTCCGTCATATCTTCCTGGAAGCCACCACCTACTTGATAATGCTCATTAGGGGACCATTTGGAATGACATCACAGATGTGACAGTGTGGTGCTAAAGTTGTTATTAGTACCTATATCATACCAGCTACTGGTATAGTATAGTTATAATTATAACCATTCTCGTTGGTGTCAAAACCATATCAGATAAAGATGACTCATTAAAGGGTCACTAAAGGGTCACTTATTCATAACATCTTATAACCTTAACATTAGTTAATTCATTAATACCATAATTTTAAACTAATCGCCAGATAACTCTTAAACCGTGCTGAATGCTGATCACGCTGATTGGTAGCTTTCATAAACTTCTACGAACATTTCTACGAACTAAACTTATGGCTACGAAGATTTCACATAATGTGGATGAGTAACATTCCGGGCACGAAAATTCAAATTTTAATTAGTTTGACGACCTCCGTGGCGCAGGGGACGCACGCTCGGATTCGAGTGGGAGGTCGCGGGTTCGATTCCCGCCAAAGGCCACTTTGGAATTTTATAATTTCTGAATTGGCTCAGGTCTGGTCTGGTGGGAGGCTTTGGCCGTGGCTAGTTACCACCCTACCAGCAAAGACGTACCGCCAAGCGATTTAGCGTTCCGGTATGATGCTGTGTAGAAACCGTTGGGGTGACTTAACTTACCCCTTCCAAGTTAGTACGCTAACATCTTCGACTGCATCATCACTTACCATCAGGTGAGATCACAGTCAAGTACTAACTTGTATAACATAAAAAAAAGTTTTTCACAAATAGTGGTCTAAATTCTAATCTTATTTACTTACTTACATCGTAGGCTTATGGGGATGAGTTTTGAGAGCATATGATTTTCATAAAAACTTTGGTCAACAATATTTCCAACTGCTCCAAATCTGGGAAACAGCAGACAGTAATAATCGGACGGAAACCAATATGGAGTGAAATAAAAATGGGAAATTCTTTCCAAAAAACCAACTTCAAATGCCACTACAAAGAGTGAAATAATATTTAATGTAGGTACACCAATTCGAAGTCGGGCAATGTTTCGTACAATCACTAACAGTCCATACTTACTGGATGTGCGAAGAAACGACGAAGTTATAGACAATCGCCCGAATTGGTGTACATTAAAAATTATTTCACTCTTTGTAGTGGCATTTGAAGTTGGTTTTTTGGAAAGCAAATCGCATTTTTATTTTTTAATTTTTAGTGGAAAGCAACAAAATGCACGAGGCGTTGGAAAAATACCTAAATCGCTTGAGATGTGTTTATAAAATCTGAAAAGTTCCCTCAATTTCACCAAGATCCCATCATTAGATCCTGACTTGATGACTACAGTCATTAAGTCAGGAAATCAGTATCTGCTAGCAAATGCACCAGTAACTATAAAAAATACCCAACTCACTTCAAGTACCTATACTAACAAAATTTGAAGAGTTCCCTAGATTTCACCAAGATCCCATGATCAGATTCTGATGACCTGATGACCATAGGACAACTTGGAAAATATTATTCTTTCAAATGATACCCAAATTGTTTCAAGTGTCCATATAAAATTTGAACAGTTCCCTCGATTTCTCTAGGATCCCATTATCAGATCCTGACCTGATTAAAATCGGACCATCTGGGAACTATACCCTTTTAAAAGATTTTTTCAAATCTAAACTAGGTACTGACAAGGAGAATTCTGTTTATTTGAACGTAGTTATCTCTGAAATAACTATATATGAAAACTCTCTAGAAATTCTTAGTTAATATCAAAAAGTTCTAAGATATATGATGCGTTGGCGTGGGTACGTAAAAATCTCGTAAGTTGATTTTTTCCACAAACAGTTCGTTCCTGGAAAAGTACGGGAGTAGGGTAAGTAAAGGCCGGCAACTTTGACAATTTGTCGGTGAGTGTTCAAATGCAAAACAGTGGTCATCGCTTCTACGAATGACAAAATCAGGAAGAATGCTGTTTTTGGAGATCCGTATGGAATGCAAAAACTCGATATATTTTTACTTGACTATGTGACAAAGTTACAGAAAAGTTACATTACGAGTAGTAGATACTCGTATTCGTAATTTCTACTGCAGATACCTACCTAGTGCCTACCTACTGTAATTGTCCATGATTAACAATTAAAGGAAAGTATACTATTTTTGTATACTACAACGTGTTCAGGACGAATACGAACAACTCTAGGGTTAGGTTCCTTATCGAAAGGTAATCAAAAATGGCTAAGGAACATAAGTTCTAAAATGGATATTTTCGGAGAAAATAATTTTTCTTTTGTAAATAGATCCTAAAATGTGTCCCATATGCCGCACTCTTATTTTTGCGACGTTGCCCAACTTAAATCATTCAAAAATACTACAACTACGGTCTGACTAGTGATGTGCCAGTAGAAGCTATCTTGTCGGTATCGATAAAGTCTTACCGCAAACGATAAAATATAAATTTTCCTTCGATTTAAATCTTTTACAGTTTCGCAATATTGAAAATAATTAATTTGAAACTTTGTAAACGAAATCCTGCCAATAAAAACGTTCCTACTTCCTGCCAATAAAAAGACTACACCTTTAGTACTCGTAAAAGGTAGAATACCGAAGTGAGCTGAATCTACTTAATTTCACTCAAGCTTACATACAGTCTTATTTACCATACTCAAAAATACAAACATACTTTTTTCACTGAATAGTTAGGTAAACAATTAAGTTCATCAGTAAGATTCTCAGTATCGATTGTCGATATTGTTAAAAATTATAACAAGAGCGCGCCGCAAGTTCAAAAGCTCCTGAAGTTTTTTGTAGAACTTCGGGTCTCTCTTTCTCTCAGGTATACGTATCCCTTAGTTAAACTGCGATCGAAATACTAATTGTTTCCTAATCTTTATTGCTGTTGCCCCTTTGAGTGTGTGACGGCGCCGGTATTATCAGGGTTGTAGCTTTAAGGTAAAATGTGAAATTGACTTTTTTTTATTTACATTTTACGTGCATGTTATTATGTTATTAATTAGGTAGGTACAGGTATTAATAAAATTATGAAACATCAAGTAAAACAATGTAATAATTTTATAAGCAATGTTATAAGCGAAAATTTTAGTAAATTCCTAATGATGATTTTCAAATAATCATAGGGAATTTTCTAAAATTTTCGGTGTAAGTATGTGTAATATGCCAATCCATTTGCCAATCCGCATGGGGCCAGCGTGTTGGCCAATCTCTTTGAGAATCGAGGGGAAACTCGTGTTCAGCAGATTTGCTACTATTGATCCTGAATTTCCTTTCTTCCACATTCATAATTTTTAAACTCACGCATAGATGACTGTTTAAGTCACTTTACTAAACCCATTCTTTAAAACGATATGAATCATTGATAAAATTCTGAGAAATATTTTTTTTAATTTTTCATTAAATCCTTATTGTGACAACCCTCGCTTGTGGCAACAAACAGTGTTCATTGTTTAGTAAAATTAAGACCATTCATAAGTTATGTTTTGAAATGCGACGATGTCAGTTTTTGCATAAAGGTGTGTGTAACATGGATAATTGGAAATAGTTGAATTACTTTGTATGAAAACTGAATTTTCTTTTTTTATTTTATTTAAAAATTATTCCTTATGTGGTTCGATTCCTATAAGTGGTCTGTTCAATACCTCGAAGTTGTTCGTATTCGTCCTGAACACGTTGTATAATGGTTCTGTGCTAAAGGGTTACAGATGATTTTATATACGAATTCTACAAATACGAAAACGAATAAATGATTCCATATACCTAATGAATAATAAGAAAACCTGGAGTTTTCTTTCTTATTCCACATTAAAAATTACTAAACAAAGTTTACACGAGAGAAGCTTGTACCAATTAAAAGGGCTAATTTCAAAACGTTTCCTCACTCGTTGAATTACGCTACTTCTATCACAAAATACTATGTACCTAAGAACTCTGTAATAGAAATTTGAGGGGATATTATTAGTTCTTGGAACTTCAAGATAAAAATTTATTAATCCTTGCATAATTTAAAATGTGCGGAACACATTGGAATCAGATTGAGACGCACTTGGCGCGTCCTTTAAAAGCATTATTATTAAAAACCGTTACGTTTAAATACAAAACAGATATGTTTATTGCGGTTATAAGGATATCTCCATTGTTCAAACAATTCCGGGCATTGTTTTTGTTGAACAATTGTTTGTTAGTTTGTTTTTTCTTATCTGCGCATGATGGGTCCGTGATGTGGGTATTGTTTGGGCATTGTCCTTGTGATTATTCTGCTTTTGAAGGATGAAGCCCTAATTGGGTTTAAAAAAATCTAAGTGACCCGTATATTTTTATGGTTTTACAGTTTATGCTTTATACAGGATAGAATATCTTTAAACTGTGCTATTTGTATATGCCGTAAGATGTCACCAAGATCGAGAAGAAATCAAATGACGTGATTGGCTCGCACTGGACATTATATTCAAACATATTATAAATAGGCTACAAGAAATATTGTAAAACGTGAATTTATTCTTATTATTTAAATTTTTATGTACAAAGAGTGAGGAATTATAAATGAACTTATTCATAAGAAAACTACAAATATTTTTCTGTAGTGAACGCGAACAAGAGCGATCACCCGCACCTCTGCCCATGGACAGTTGCAGTAAATAGGTACCAGAGAAAATGGAAATGTGTTAACTTTGTCTATCCGTTCCTTGATTAACCCCTTATCAAAGCTGTGAAGAAGCAGCTGCTTAGCAGGCAGCTATCAAATCAAATCAAATCAAATCAAAATATCTTTATTTCACATAGGCCTAACATAGAGGCTCTTGCGAACGTCGGTATGACATTTCTTGCATAATAATGATGATAACTACAAGTCGACTTAAAACTAAGTTTACGAGGGTTCCAAACGCGCCCTGCCGCTGAGAAGAAGCCCACAACAAACTCAGCCGGGTATTTTTTTTATGTTATCACCATTTAACAAACAATGTATAAATACTAAAATATAGGCTAGCAACGACAACAGAGCAATCTACCCCTTATGAGTCAATTCCAAGGGTTTGTGTCGCTAATATAGTCCTTAATATTGTAATATGCCTTTTGAATGAGTTTAGGCTTGACAAACCCTTTGAATTTATTTAGTGACATTTCAGATACATGATTGTGGTAACTTATTATAAAATCTTATACAGTTGCATGCAAATGATTTGCTAATTTTAGATAATCTTGTGCTGTTTAACACGAGCTTATGCTTGTTCCTGAGATTAATGGTATTGAGGTCACATTTCTTAGTAAACTTATTAATATTCTTATGAACATAAATTATATTTTCATAAATATATTGACCATGTATCGTCATAATATTAAATTCAGAAAAATAAGGTACCTACGTAATGCTTTGTTAAAAAAATTCATTTCAGACCTGAAAAAAGTTAACGTGCAAAAACAAACCAATGCAGCAACAAACATCAAATTAACCAATCGCGATTCGTGATCCGCTGACGCACCGACACGTGAAGCGGAACCCGCATTACGTTAATTGGATAATATTAAAAAAAAATATGATTTTTCTCGCGACAATACGTGCATTATTGAGATTGCCCTACGCGAGACGGCCGCCCACAATGCAATGTCATCAGCCCATTAACGGGGTGCATTCTTGCTGAAAAATAATAGAACCACCCCCCCTTACCTCCCCCACCCATATAGGAAGGCTCGGTGCCACTGCGTTCAGGAAACTCGGTTTAATCTTGATAATCAACGGGGTATTGAAATTACGAGTAGTCGCGAAATCAAGCGGTTGATAGGTTTTATTAAATCTACCTTTTCGAATTTGTTAAGCTAAAAACTAGGTATATTATGCTGTATGTGGTCGCTCCCACTTGTGTTACTTGTAGGATATTTCAGCAACTTTCTGCGCTCCTTCTCAATAGATTACCAGTCATCCATGACTAAGTAGATACAGACATTTATAAAAACATTACACTTGCCATGATGCACCATGATGCACCATGACGCATGCAGTTATGGTGGTTTTCCTTAGCGATACCGACCTTACCGTTACGCAAACAAGTAGGTATTAGGTGTAGGTAGGTACCTATAGAAAATTCAGAGGCCTGGCCTGAAAATATGAAACATAATAATTATGACGTACGAGTACCTAGGCTCGATCTTTTGAGTCAAATCATAGTAGGTGCCTAACTTGGGTATTCGGTGTTAAAAGTAAAGTTGTATAATATACAATTAATTATACCCTTACAATGTGATATACCCAACAAGAATATATCACATTAAAAGAAAAAGAAATAGAAAAATTGTGATACTTTGAAACTGGGCGCGCGAATAAACCCGCTGGTATGTAGCGAGGTGTCAGGGGAAATTCGCGTAAATTAAAATAGCAAGATAGGGCGAATAAGGTTGCGCGCGCCATTGTCGACAATGCGAGACGCGAAAACTAACTAGCTTTTTATTTTATATCTCTTTTCATCCTTAGGCTGGCTGCGCACCGGTCACATGCAAAGTTCTGAATCTACTGATAAAATACAATAGACATGCAGTTGAAGATGTTGTGAACTAACTTGGAAATAATTATATAGTACCTACTATAATATATCCACTGAGAGATTCCTACACAGCATTGCACCAATTTGTTAAATCGCTTGCACATCTTGCCCAGTATAGTTTTTTTTTTTTCAGAAAATATCATCAAGACGAGCGTGTCATGGATATGGCTACAAGATGCGGTTTATGTTCACCTATGAGTACCTATGGTGTGCACGATCGTGCATCGTTTAGGACTTTGCGTGCTGTGTCCAAGGACTTTGCATGTTTGCATTGCAGTGTCACATCTATTTCGCACTGCACTGGTACATTAAGGCCTGTAATTTCCCTGGTTCTAATATCCTTAAAGCCAAAAACCTAGTAAATAATGCTTAGCAATTACTTACTTGCTGGCTTACGGTTTAATTTGTAGCAATGTGATGCGTCTTACCGGTTATGACATACGGAGCAGAAACGTGGACACTCACAGTAGGCCTTGTCCACAAGTTCAAAATCGCTCACCGTGCTATGGAGAGAGCTGTGCAGGGTGGAGAGCTGAGAGGACTTCCGTAGGAGAACCAAAATAACTGACATAGCCCAATGGATTAGCAAGCTGAAATGGCGGTGGGCGGCCACATCTGTCGCAGAACCGACGGCCGTTGGGGCAGACGTGTTCTGGAGTGGAGACTGCGTACCAGTAAGCGCAGCGTAGGACGACCTCCTGCCCGCTGGACTGACGACCTGAAAAAGGTCGCTGGTAGCGGGTGGATGAGGAAGGCGGAGGACCGTGTGTGGTGGCGCGCTCTCGGAAAGGCCTATGTCCAGCAGTGGACGTCCATTGGCTGATAGTAGTAGATGTACCAGATATTCCACCCATTACTTATCGAAAACGAGTAGGTACACCTACTGTACTAGTTCTAGTGTGGACTCAATAACAAAATCTTACCATCGGAAGGGGCTACTGCGATAACTAAAAGATTCGCAGATTCTCCGGTGGACATCCAACACAGGAGGTCGGGAGAGAGGGGTATAGGTGTGCATTGTTGATCTGAGTCGCCTGGATCCATTGTGCAGGCGATGCTAAGTAATTAGGTGCGGGTTTCATTTATATGCTTAATGTTATTATATCGACGGCACAATGGACCCTTGGACTCATTTCCTTCATTATTTACATAGTGCGGGTTGGGTACTTTTTTTTATATAAAAAATGGCAGTTTGTGATTTTTTTGGCGTCTGCCTGTTCTTTAACCAGGTAGGCTCTACTTACCTATCCTTTTGAAGTAAGGAATATTTAAAATTTCAGTTTTACGTAATCATATTATTTATAAGTGTGGATTATTAATACTTACTAAGGTAGGTATACCTCACCTACTATAATTTCTTTGCCCAAGACATTGTTTGCGTCCACTCTGGTTTTGTTAAATTGCGAATATTTCCTGATCTAGTTGCAATCGGTTATTTACTCTATCGTGTTAGCTTTTCCCACCTTTTGCGACAGATGGCGTTAAGTCACGTACCTACTTAAGTAGACTTAATCGTTATTTTTTTTACAAAAATCATAGGTATACTAGTTATCATTTAGTATATCATCAAAACACGAGCTCATTTCAAATTCCTATAACAAATATTGTGAGTATCTTCGTCGGGTTGTCCTTCATTCGAGGGACAAGAAGATGTTCTACTGACTTAACTGACACCTACTTACTTAGATAGGTACTTACCTCTATCTGATTGCGTAAGAAAAATGGTTATCGTAATCGCTAGCGAATTTTGCCCCGCGATTGGTTGACGCAAATCTGGAACCCAAACAGCGGGCAGAATTATTAAACGATAACGATGAATACCTTATACGATTTTCTAAGACAATCTAGGGGCATACCAATCAAGATTAGACATAGGAAATTAACTTTACTAATATACTTACTTAATTTTGTAGATAAAAACCCTTTGGTAGGTGAATCTCTTATTTCAGCCTAGTTGGTTCAAGAGCTGCGGCGGCAGGCCTGAAGGAGTAACGAACATTCAAACATTATTTTATTTCATAGGATTCAAAGCTCATTTTTCACCGGACACTAAATATTTTTAAGCGAGCAACATTTCCTCATACGACTCATATACTTTTAGGAGTTTTAGGCGTTTTCCTCAAAACACTGCAATAACCAGTTACAAATCGCAATAGGTGGGTTTATATACCAAAATTACTATAGGTAATGCAGGGGAATCACGTGGCAATACCGTCTCATGGTAAAAGTACAAGAAGAAAACGCCAAATCGAGGCTTAATAATTTTATTATTCCCATAAAGCTTTTAAGCTCCTCATGGCTCAAGGCTAAAATACTTGATGCTCTACAAATGACTCTGTACCGTACAGTAAAAGTATTAAAGTCGTAATTTTCACACCAAGCTTCATTACTCCATCTCCTGCTACGCAATAATATTATGGTCAAACCTCAAGGACAAAATAAAAATGTTTTTTTTTTTGGAAAATAGAATTTGCAGTAATTATTATGTAATTATAATTTTATTAATTAATTACAGAAAATTTATATAATTTTACATAATTAGAAGCTGACATTATAATAAACTAAAACAAAAATAAGATAAAAACTTACACTAAAAGTCATCGGTCATCGAATTAACCAACTTAATTTTTACCCGTAGTTATATCGGGACAAGGAATTGAACTCCCCTGTTCCTGTCACTATTTGGGTGACAAGAACAGGGAGTTCATACCTGCAGAGTAGGTATACTTTTAATATTCAAACAGTTTATACTTCAGTTTATTTAAATATTCTTTAAACGTAATTTTAATAACCAAAAGCACTTACAATCATTATTTTTTTATGTAGACAGGTTAACTATTATACCTAGTAGTTTTTTTCGTAACATTATTCATAGTTCTTCCCAATACGTTGATTCTTGGTGCCGGCGACTTAAGTTTAATTGTTAAAGCTCCATCTATTGAATTAAATTTTATGGTGGTTTGTATTCTGTGTTAACAGTGGTCATCCCGTTATTATTGTCTCTTTATTGTCTCTGTGCCCACAAACTATGATTTTCAAAAAGGCTATAAACATGAAGCGTGTCCGACGCCTACGACAAAGAGCGGATTTGTGTTTTTATTGTTTTACGGTTGCCATTACTTTGCCCTTAGTTAAGATATTAAATAGGTATTATTAGTAATCTCTAACTTTACTTAATAACTTTAAACTATAAGTACCTATAGCTATACCTGTACCTAACCTACCTATCTAAGCGAAAAAAAAATATCAAAACGAGATGGCTCAATTATTCCATTTTCCACCCCCTTTCCAGGGCGTGAAATTTCGAAAATGCCTGCAGGAACACCTAATACATAGTACTTACATCATACAAACCTAAACCCATTATTCAACCCCCTAAGGGGTAGAATTTGAAAAAAATTCTTTCTTAGCACGCATTTAAGTTCACCGAGAATAGATATTTTCAGATATAAGAAAATCTAAATAGTTATGGTATTTAAACCAAAGGTACTTACTTACCTATTTAGGTACTTTTTAAAACTAGCTACGTCCCTACTTCAATTATTATGGTACCTAAGTTCTAATTGAAATAAAACACACAAGTAATATGAAAGTTTGTTAAGACGCTATGCAACTCCAATATTTGATTCATAATAATACCTAATATTGTTTCATAATACAATAACTGCATTATTAGATAATAAATAAACTATCTACATCTCTCTTATAGGTAGGTACCTACATATATTTGTAACTAGGTAAGTAGGATGGGTTACTAAAATAACCGAATCCTAATTCCTAACACTAGGCAATTGGGTAAAACTACTTACGTACGAGTAAGATAATTTTCAAGATAAAATCGTTTCTTAAAAAAAAAAAAATTATTACAAATCTTATTATTACGCAATTAGATACTTTTGTTTACATAATCACTAACAGGCCTGTATGTAAGGACTTAACAGGTTATTCAACTACAGTTTTAAAAACTCTTCGCGAGAGAAATATTCCCGCTTGTAAAACAATAAGAAATCCTTTACTTATGTTACCAACGAAAGGAAACTTAGGAATACAGGCAGAAGTAAGAACCGAGTTATATTACAGTGGTTATAATATCATGCATAATACCGTGCTAAGCTCCGATATGCCTCGAAACAGCTGTACGTAGCGCGCCATGGGGTATCGTTGCAAGGGGGACAGGTACACGAAACGTCGGCTGAGGGATAGAGATGGCGCTAGTGGGCAGGGTGGGGCGCAGGCTGTATTCGAGCGGCCCCCATTGGCACGCGCCCGCCCGCCTTCAGCCGCGCCCCCCTCGCGCCGAGAACCACAAGAACTCCACAACGACCCGTCAGTCTATCGCTCGACTTCGACGCGATACAATCGCCTCATCGTCTGTACTCTGTGCCCATTCACCATTGTGCCATACACCTAGCTAATGTTCTAACAGAACTCTGTGTTTGCCTTTAATCATTCAATCATGTCGACTCTCAGTCATCACCCGTACGCGTTCTCCATGCACCCCGGTATGATGCCGGAGTACGCGAGCGCGCCGCAGCCGCTGCCGGCGTCTTCCCCGCAGTCGGAAGGCCACATCAAGCGGCCCATGAACGCTTTCATGGTGTGGTCTCGGCTGCAGCGGCGTCAGATAGCAAAGGACAACCCGAAGATGCACAATTCCGAGATATCGAAACGCCTCGGCGCCGAGTGGAAGCTGTTGACGGAAATGCAGAAGAGACCGTTCATCGACGAAGCGAAGAGGCTCCGAGCGTTGCATATGAAGGAGCACCCCGATTACAAGTATAGGCCACGGAGGAAGCCCAAGCCGCCCACTCCCGGAGGCGCTCCCGGAGCTGGCGCTTTCCCGAGCTTTCCGCTTCCTTACTTCGCGGGACCCGCGCCGACCGTCGGACACTTAGACGGTCTGCCGTATCCTGCGGTTTCACCATATTTCCCCCATCAACTGGATCATCTACAGTTTTCGAAGTTAATGGCGCCGACAGAGAAGTTACCGACGGCGTCATCGGCGGCCGCGGTGGTGTCATCGTTCTATTCGTCGCTGTACACGCAGCCCAGCGCTCCTCCGAAACCGTTCTCATCACCGTTGTTCCATCAGTATGGAGCGGCGCCGTCTTCGCCGGTGTCGCCGGTGACTCCGACGCAGCACAGCCCTCACGATGACCAGCTAAGGCGACCAGTGTCCGTTATATATTGAAGACCAACTTGCCTCCCTTGAAGGATCGACCCTTCAGGGCTTGGCATCAGTGAGAACTATGTGAGTGTTACGGACAGAGACAATTGAAATCCCAAGGACCATATTTATTGTTTTCTAGAATTACGATTAGTTGAAAATTGTAAATGGAGTGTGTCCCATATCGAGTGGCTTGTAAATATGTTGAGAGTTATCGTAGTCCCGTTAGATGGGTTACGGATTAAGTTTACTTAACTGTGATTTTTGTTTTCGACGCGTCTTCAGATATATAAGATAGGAGCACTGTTTCATCAGTTATGTGAAGTGAGATCGGTACCAAAAAGAGATTATTTCATGTAGGTTTCAAAATTTAGCTGTAAAGACTTCTTCCATGTGTACTTATCAAGATTTTTGTTTTTCTCTCACCACTTGTAATGTCTATTTGTTAAGTTTGTTTGAGTCGTTTCTCTAATCTGGTGGATAATTACTTCGGTTATTATGGAATTTATTTATTGCCAGTGTAGTTTTAAACAGTATAATTGTAAATTAGTTAACTTAATCGTAAGTATCTAGTGCATACCGATTGTAAATATTAGTTCATAATTCGAAATCGATGTCATTACCAACGATGTATTATAGAAATTGAACAAAATGAATTTGTTAACGCCATAAAAATAAACTAAATTGTTTTTATTTTAAAATTTCGTTTTCATTTGCAGTTTAATCGACCCTAATCAACGAACAACAGATCTAGATATAGAGATTTAAAGAAATTTACGGGACAACAATTTTACAAAGTGGAATTTTCTTTAAAGAAATTTAGTATTGCGTATTAATGGAACTCTCTATAGTCTATAGGTATCTATGTGCTTACACTTTTTATCCTATTTATTTTGCATATCCATTGTTCATATTTTGAAAACTCAGTAAGACGTCTGTTTTTAAAAATTCTACTTTATTTTTATTAAGTAGGTACTGTCACTGTGAAATTATGAAATTGTTCTCTACAATATCGTTAACACTATATCTTTGAATACGCAGGTGGGTATTACTTACCTAGGTATAACAAACTAGGACATTTAAACTATTGTTTAGTAGGTAGGTACCTACCTATTTACCTACCTGCAGTAAGACGGTAAGCGCCGTCGGGTTATTTGATATTTTGATTTAAGTAAGTAGGTACATCTATTTGGTTAGAAGAATAATAAAATCAATAGCCTTTGACGACAATCAATTTGTTGAATTGTTAATTAAGGAGGCATGATTTACATAACTTTATCGAAGTTGTAAATTCTAGTTGTAAATTGAGCAAATTCCTAACTCAAGGGTTTTAGGCCTACCTACTCTGTGAAAATTTAAAAGAATTTTTGTTGTTATTCTTGCAGTACTTGAATAATAAATACTTAATTCTTAAGTACTGAAGGTATTGGGGGTTTATTAAATTACGAAAAAATAATTTTTCAATAAAACTAGGTAGGTACCTAGATCAATAGAAATGTAGAGTATTATAAAATCTTACCTGACATTCATGTTTTTGTTCGTTGTCTAGGAGGTATCTACCTATAATAGAAAATGGAATAGATATTATTTGCCGTTAAGTAGACAATAATAAAGGCATTTAGATTGCTTCAATTAAAAAAATCATAACTGTGTTTTGAAAATATTTACGTTATATGACCTGAGAACCGGGTTTTAAGTTCATCAAAACCGTTCTATACCTACCTACTTCAGTTATCGTATAGAAAATGATGGAATGCGATGTTTTACAGCTGCGTATCCGATAGATGGCGCTACGTATACAACACAAACTAGTTTATCTACAAGATATTAATAGGTAAGTTTGGAACAGGGCCTTAAGCGAATTATCATTTTAAAAGTTGTTTCTACAGACATCAATCATTAGTTTACACATTACTAATTATACTACAACACTAATCATATTTTAGGGTTATATGAATAAAAAAAGCAACTTTCTCCCATTATAAAAGGAAAGTCTCGAAAACTGAGCTCGATAGATACCTACTGGGTCTTTCATTCAATCACTGACTCGGGATTCCCCATAACTGCCCAGTCCAAATCCTTGGACCTAGAAAGCTCAAATTGTGCACAGAGGTTCCCTTCCTAACGAAGACAAGGCATAAGAAAGTAGGCTTTTCTTCTGAAGAATATATCTACCAAGCCTTTAGCCAAATTAGTACTGTTGTATCAAAAAGTGTAACGAGGTAATAAACAGATTCCTGCTAGAACCTGCTAGACTAATAATAGGTACCCACCCCATATGACTAACTAAAATCACATCCGTTAAAAAAGTTTTGTTCGTCCTGTATCCCCAGAAAGCGCCCCCATCTCAAACCTTGGCGATTGTTCTTCAAACATGGTTTTCAATTTTAGGTATACTTACGCCGCCCATTCCGGCGGGATTTCACTGCGATTGTTTTATTTCATGCTATTCTTGGCTTTTCCATGAGGCTATTAGCCGAGCGGTTTTGTATGTAAATAACTTTCCTTTAGGATATATTTTGTGGAAGCGATTTTGGAAAAGGGACGAAAATGTGTTAAGTGCTAGGCTAGGTACCAGGAGGCAGAACACCGGGAAAGCGTACGCTACGCTGTTTGATTAGCGTATGCCATTATGCGTAAGGTTAAGTAGTTGGTACGTACTTACTGCCAACATATTGTACAGATGTTACACATAATAATATGCCACTATTATAAGGCTCGTTCTTTTTAGGTTTCAATACCTAAATGGTAAAGATAACCGTTACAGATTCTCTCCGTCCGTCCGTCTGTCACTCTCGATTATTTCAGCTACTATTAAAGTCATTGACCTGAAATTTAAAATAGTTGTAGGTAATAGTGACCCAAAGTCAATATTTAAATCACACTAATATTATAAAGGCGAAAGTTTGTGTGTGTGTATGTTTGTTACTCCTTCACGCCGCAACTACTGAATTGATTTGTCTGAAATTTGGAACTTATAAAATAGATAGCTTTTAACCCGGATTATAACATAGGCTACTTTTTATCCCGGAAAATCCAAAGTTCCAAATGAGATATTTAAAACCGCTTATTTTCAACAGTAATCTATAGCTACACCTATAGGACCCACCTTTAGCAAACTTCCTTGAAGTAGGTATAAAGGTTTTGAGCGGGAACGTGAACAAAACGTTTCCCTCGGGATTTGTGAAAAACTGAATTTTACGCGGGCGGAGCCGCGGACAAAAGCTAGTAAAAAAATAAATAATTTTTATTTAATAAGGGGGAAAACCGGGTCGTTAAAATTTCAAAATGAAATGACAATATTGAGTGGGGTATCACATGAAAACTGTTGCAAAAAAAACCCATGCCTTAACAAGGTACCTACGTCAAGAGTCGCGAAGAACAAGATGCCTTTAAAATAGTGGACATTCCTTCAGGAATCTCATATTCGGTGCCACGAATCTAAAGTGACTCTAGTGGCATGATAATGACAATATTAGAGTATAGGACTTTATTTCTCTCGAGTTTAGTGGCCCACGAATTCTAAAGGATTTGGGCAACTTTTGAATTAATCATTAATTCAGGGGGTCATTGTTCCGAGTTGCCACTTCAGTTTCAACTTCTTATTGAGTTACGAAATACGAACTCAGTTTGTCTATTCATAAATAACAAATATCTATTTACCTAAGTACTTATTTCTAGTTCAGTTTTTTTATTCTCGTCATCTTAGGTAGGTATATGCAGCAGTGAGTGGATAATTTAATATACTGGTCGGATATATCGCTGCTCGTGGGACAATGAAACGGGAAACTGATCGCCTACTACGCTCTCTGTCGCACTTACGAAGTAAGTTAGTAATAAAATGTAATCCTGGACTGCGCCTTGGTTCATTCTTTTAAGCACCGCGGTTAGCGAGAACTTGCGCTTATTATAGCCACCGAATAGTTTAATGCCTACGTAATATTAGGACTAACGTACCTACCTATTACCTACCTTATTTCACTTCGTGCCATATAATAAGGGTTTAGACTTTGGTGAAATCGTACCTATACTGGAACTGCTAAAGGTACCTATACTCTATTTTAAATGGGTCACCCAAGGCCCTGTGGCGCAATGGATAACGCGTCTGACTACGGATCAGAAGATTCCAGGTTCGAGTCCTGGCAGGGTCGAAATAGTAATTTTTGTATTTTTTTGTCTGTAGGAACAATACTATGTATTAGCACAATTCAAAGGTATTGTGCTGTGCTATTAGAAGGAATTTAGTTGAATTTACTTGAAAATTTCCTTACAGTTAGGTATAAGGTACAGTAGTAAAGCCTCGGGTGAAAGCCTTATTCAATAGAATGAGATCCGTCTACAAGGTAAACTTCATGCTATTTATTTACTTGTATCATTGAGCAAACTCGACTATTGCGAGTGGGTTTCATATACGGAAGGCTATCGGGTGGAGACGTACAATAATAGCTATATTTTGTATGCATCGCCGAATAATTGGATACCGAGTGGTTTCCGATGCCAATGGGCGCACTGTTGGGTAGAAGAAAATGAAATCCGGGACAAGTTTAGATTGTATGTGTAGGTAAGTGAAACATATCGGAACGAAATTGATGGGGTCTATGGTTTTAAATGAAATTCAGTTTGACTCGTTTAATAACTGAGTGGTTTTACAATGATGATAATGACAGAATTATTTAGAGCAAGCAATCCACCATTGATGGAATGTATCTAATTAATACCTAAGTTCTTAAGAACTAAGAACAATTATAAAGGTAGCCTAATTTAACAATTAGCTACTTAAGAAATTACGGCAAACTTAACCGTTTCTGCGAGATCAAGTATATCTTTATAAGTAGGTGCCTAGGTATGTATGTATATGCGGCACGCTGTAACCACAAAAACTACTATTTGTAGATATAGTTCCTTATATTGAAAAGTATGCATGCTTTGGTAATTCAATAATCATTTTTTTAAAGCTCCATGCTTATAAATGACTTTTAGTAAGCATACAAACAAAGTACACGGATGTATACCTTCATTAAATCCTATTCATTGCTTGTATTGTGTTCCCAACACGCATTGCCTTCATAAAGATTAATTACATATAGATAGATAGATAGAATAGATAGAAAATACTTTATTGTACACCATTACAAGAAAGAAACAAAAAACAAATACAATAACCAAAAAACAAGAAAAACAAATGTACAATATGGCGGCCTTATCGCTAAACAGCGATCTCTTCCAGGCAACCATCGGGGTAAGAAGCGGCTATTGGAAAACATGAGGCAGGTGGTACAATAAAAATATGAAGCATATGTATAAAATAAATTATTAACCTAATAAAATACAACTAACCTATATACATATATAAATATATATATATATATCTATAATGAGAATTATATACATAAATATTGTATATACAAACATACATAAATACCTACATACATACCATAATACAAACATACATAATAATATAATACGTATAATAAAATACTAATAAATAAATATAAAAACCCTCATATATCAGCTTTTACTGACTCCAGGGAGTTGAGACAAAAAGTGATCCTTTAAACGTTTCTTGAAAATATTTATTGATCTGGCCTCCCTGATATCAAGAGGAAGGACGTTCCAGAGCTTGATGGCCTGAACAGTAAAAGACTTGCCAAAGAAAGTCGAACCATGTGTAGGCACCCTCAGTATTAGTTTTCTTGTAGAACGGAGTATCTCGTCGGGTTGCCCCACATAGTTAAACTTTTCTTTTAAGTAAGGGGGCGCAGAAGGATGAAACAGAACACAGTACAGAATAGAAAGGATGTGCATATTCCGGCGAAGTCGAATGGGCAACCAATTAAGACGAGAACGAAAAATTGAAATGTGGTCATATTTACGTAACCCAAATATGAACCGAATCATAGCATTTTGAAGTCTCTCAAGCTTATTCAATTGGTCTTCGGTTAAATCAACAAAGCTAGCGTCAGCATAATCTAAAATAGGAAGGAGTAAGGTCTGTGCGAGCATAATTTTGGTAGGAATTGGAAGAAAATTCCGAAGGCGACGCAACGAGCCCAGAGCCGCAAACACTTTCCTGCTGATTTCATTAATATGTCGATTCCAGCTAAGTGTGCTATCTAAGTATATTCCTAAGTTTTTAACAGCATCACAGTAAGGAATTACAACGTTGTTAAATAAAATAGGCGGTAGGGAAAACCAGTCAACCTTAGACAATTGTCTCCGACTGCCAATGATGATCGCTTGTGATTTTTTAGGATTAACACTGAGTCCAAATGACTTACTCCAATTAAGGATTGTATTCAAGTCATTGTTCATTTTAGCGATAGCCGTTGGCAGATTCTCCAAAGTTGACTGCACATAAATCTGGACATCGTCTGCATACATATGATAGAGAGAAGAAAGGTTTTGAGAGATTGAATTAATGAAAATAGTAAAGAGTAATGGTGACAACACGCCTCCCTGAGGAACGCCAGCAGCGATATCACACCACGACGAATAAGTATCATCAACGCGAATACGCTGTCGCCGTCCTCGAAGGTAACTATGAAACAAGTCAATAACTGCTGGAGATATGTTGAGAGAACGCAGCTGACCAAGTAGGATATCAAAATCAACGGTATTAAAAGCGTTGCTGAAATCCAACAAGGTCATAATGGTGAGCTGTTTATTGTCCATGCCGAACCGAATGTCATCAGTCACTTTAATCAAAGCAGTGACAGTACTATGACCAGGACGAAAGCCGGATTGAAAAGGATTAAACAAGCTGTTTCTGTTAAGGAAAAGGTTCAACTGATGGTGAATTAGTTTTTCAAGAACTTTGGATAGGAAAGGCAATATAGAAATGGGTCGGAAGTCAGAGAAGGAAACAGGGTTAGCTTTTTTTGGAAGAGGTAAGACATGAGCACTCTTCCAAGCTGTAGGAAATTCACACGCTTGTACACATTCATTTAAAATATATGCGAGGACAGGAGCGATAACATCAAGGATAGGAATGATCATAGCACGACTTATCTGATCACTACCCGTGGCATTGGATGATATGGACAATACGTTCTTCTTCACATCACAGACAGTAAACGGACTTAACTCGAACGGAGGAAAAATTGGAGTCGGGGTTACAGAAAGTGAATGAAGTGTACGAGATTTAGCTGAACTATCAAACAAGAATGAAGGAGTAGAGAAGTATTGATTTAGCTGTTCAATATCAACACTCGGAGACCAAGAGCTTTGAGATGATTTACCAACCCCAACTGTTTCAAGAAATCTCCACACTCTGGAGGAGTCGCCGTTCTCGACTGAAGCGTGAATGTGGCGTCGTTGTGCGTCTCTACATAGTGTATTGCAGCGATTCCTGGCTTTATGATATTTACGGAGATTTTCGTCAGAGCTCTTACATTTATATTTGTATTTTGCAATATTTTTCTTATGAATACAAGATTTCAACTCATCAGTCAGCCAGGGAGCAGGCAAGTGTTTTAACTTCACTGGGTGAATTGGCGCATGCACATCATAAAGTTGAGTGAGCAACGAACAGAAAATGTCAACTTTATCTTCAATGCAAGTCGCCGTCTTTACTGCTGACCAGTCGATACTGCGAGCATCCGCACACAACCGATCAACATCCATTCCAGCAAAATTACGCCGCAGAAGTATCTTGGGTTTTACTTTAGGAGAGCGTAGATTATACGACAGATAAATTAGGTCATGATATGAGAAGGCATCGGCAGAACACTGACCATGCTTGAAAACCAGTTCAGGAGAAGACACTACAATGAGGTCAAGAAGTGAGGGAGCGGAGTTAGGATAATAGTGGGTTGCTGATAAAGGTAGGATTTGCATATTACACGCCTCAATGATCGATCCCAGCCTATTCGCTCTGCTGTCACCTTTCAGTAGGCATGTATTAAAGTCGCCCATCATTATAGTGTGAGTATAATTAGGGACAAAAGTTTCTAAGAGATTTTCAAAAGAGGAAAAATAATTTGTTAATAGTGATGGACTATAAAAAACGCCAAGAAGAATCTTGGCCTGGGAGTTTTGGGACAAAGATACTTCAATTAACAAATGTTCAGCAGCATCATCAGGAGGCGGTTGACATGACGAGCTTACAACTTTAAAAGGAATGTGGGATCTTAGGTAGATCGCCACGCCACCGCCTGTCCTGATGGCGCGATCATTTCGTATAAGACGGAACCCAGGCAAAGAATATGAAGTGGATGGCAGACAGGGCTTAAGCCAGGATTCAGAAACCAAAACGGCGTGAATATTACGGGACTCAAATGACGCCAGCATATCTGGATAATGAGCCGGAATGCTTTGAGCATTGATGTGAATAACATTGAAATTCTTCACACAGTCTGAGAAAACAGAATTGAGTATGTTATTAAGCGGAGTGGAAGAAATTGTACTGTGAAAACTTGTTTCAAGATCACTAGTTGTCTCATTACCCGAGGACGCCGATACAAAAAAGTCACTATTGAAACTATTATTTGAGGATGACATAATCTAAATTAATATATAAAATGGTAAGTATAAATATAAATAATATAATAAAAAAAAAAAATTATAATATAAGTAGTATAAAAAATAAAATAAATTAATAAATAGAGAATATAATAATTAAAATATAAACTATAATTTACAACTAAGCTGTACCTGTGACCTCGCAACAGTAAACCCACCAGCAGTATGGAAGAGATAGCTTAAAAGGCTTATTTATAAAATAATTGTTAAAAAATAAAAGGTACCTAGGTATAACAAAACAAAAGTAAAAATAAACAATCAGAAACAGGAGGACAGTTTGTTTTCAATAACCAATTAACTAAAAAGCAACTAAAAAGTACAAAAATAGTACGTGAAATATGCGTGAAGTAATCAACTTGGCTGTCAGCCATGCGCCATCCAAACAATGTCAACAATATCAATCACTAAAATATAAAAACACAGACATGATATGCAAAGACCAAAAAAAATATATATATATTATTAGTCTGTGTGACATATGACAGCCGACAACAATAGTGACTCAAGTCTGCCTCAAGTTTATCTGTCAAATCTATAATAAACGCCAATGTCAGCTGTCATCACTGTCATGTTAACAACTGTCTAACGCACGTCGCATACTGTCATTTGTCAACAATTTGATAATTGAAACTTGCGAGTTGAGAAGAATAAATATACTTTAAAATACCTTAATATTTTACAAAAAACATGGTACCTGCAAAATTGTGTAATATTAGATGTTATTAATTACTCACAAGTGTTCAAACGCATAAAACAAAGTACTGACATAACAACAAACAATCTCCTAATGTACCAACAAAGAGATATGTACGCCACTATTTCTTGTAGGGCTTTCTGGCTCTCAGATGCACATTTGGTTTGGGAGTAACCGGAGCATTCACCGCCTTCACCACTGCGGCGTGCACAACCGGCGGCGCCTGCGTGGCCGCCACAGAAGGCCCCGCAGCACCACTGGCACTGCCCGCTGGCTCCGGGATCGCGTCTACTTCGGCCACAGAGACGACCCGATGATGCGTGCCGTCGGCCCCTAGGACCACGACACATCCGTCTCTCGTCCAGCTGCGAGACACCCCGAACCGCTTTCGCGCCGCAACAAACGCCTCATGCCGGCCTTTCGTGAGGAACTCGGACAAAGTAATGCCACTGCCTTTAAATTTGGCTTTGCTGAACCAAACTTTATTTCTGAGGTTCAGATCCTTGAACTTCACAACGATGACCCGTGGCTTGCCAGCTGCTGGAGGACGACCCATGCGGTGGCATCTCTTGACATCCTCCACTGAGATGTCTGGCATCTCAATGCGATCCCGAACCGCCTTACAAACCATTTCTGCCGGGTCTTCTCCACGAGCCTCCGGCACACCATGAAACAACAACATACTTCGCCTGGAACGGACCTCCATTTCATCCTGCTGCCGCGCCAGCATCTGCAGCTGCAACTGCAAGTTTTCTAGGGCAGTCAAAACAAATGAACGGAACGAGTTGAACTGAGCGTTGATGTTGGAAGTGGGGCTGGCTGCAGGAATAGACTGCCGAATTTCACGCTGGAACTCGTTCATCTGCGACGTCATTGTGGCTGCCAGCTTAATATACCTCTTTAATTACTACATCGAGTTGTACTGATCACGTCCCTCTGTGTTTTTTGTTAAAAGATTAACAAGAATGTAATAAGACGCCTAATATCACTAATACCTTTCATAGTGACGACCTCCGTGGTTGAGTGTGGTTAGCATGCCGGTTTTCAAGGCGCCGCCATCTCTGAGGTTCCGGGTTCGATCCCCGGACGGGACAATGTAGAAAAATAAGTTTTCTGCATTGTCTCGGGTCTGGGTGTTGTGGTACCTTCGTTGTTTCTGATTTCCATAACACAAGTGCATAAGCTACTTACTATGGGATCGGAGCAATGTATGTGATGTTGTCCTCTATTTATTACACAGCTTTATTACTCCAAAAACTTAAAGTTAAACATCTTCATTTACGTAAATCTTATAATTGATAGTTGATTCTTATAGTTTACCAGCGGGACATATACAACAAATACTTATACTAAACTTTCGTATACTTACCATATTAGTATCTACCATGCAAGTGAAGCCCGGATTGCCTTCTTCGGGAATTTTTAAACAAAATTGTATGACGAGAGCATTCACCCGACGTTAAGTGATACGCCTGAACAGTGCCCATGTCAGATGCAGTGTCTCCTATGGATTTTACGTTGCAAATCTTGCGATATATACCTTTCAATATACAACGCATTGCACTGTACTCATAATTATAAGAGACATTTGTTCTGCATTTTGCCTATTGATCAAAGACAGTAATTAAAGTGCTTCATGGTAAAGTAACTGATTTATACTGCGGTGATGACCACCGGACGAACTCTGCAAAAAGCGTTCTAATGCCATCAATAGAACTTTTAATACTTTTAAGAACAAGTTACGAGTAAGTATGTACAAGTTTCCTCACTCTTTTTTTGGGGTACATATCAAAACAAGTCACATACTTACTTTATCTAAAGTTATCTATCATTAATGTCATATCAATGCACATACTCGTAGTAAACCTACAGTTAAATTAACTTCTAATGCAAAACTTCGAACTTGATTCGAATCTGACCTGCATTGGGTAACCTAAGTTCGTAAATACTTCTGATAATATGCATAACGATCTTAAACCCTTAGAAGAGCTCGATACATAAAACGAGGCCTTCTTCGAAACCCCAATAAAATGACCGACCGCTCGACCTTACAACAGAAACTTAAGGAAGTAAGTAAGCAGATTCCATGCCATACAAACATTTCCTTGATAGTTTGATGTTTGAAAGTGATAAATGATATACCTATAAAGCCGTCAAGATTAATTAAACCCAAACTGTTGCCTAAATAGTTAGTTAGGCGAGAACGGGTAGCTCTTTGTGCCCCAGCCAGTGGATAGTTAGGCGTTTCTTTTGATCGCTTTGTGGCCGTGGATATTAATATGAAATTGTTGAATCCGTGACTATTAAAAGCATTGTTGGTAAGCATCAAAGGTGCTTTCATTGCGCATTGTGGTTTATGTACATTGTACAGTGTATCAAACTAATAGGTATTTTAGGTGTTGCCACAAATAAGCTGTTTGTGACATTATTGTGTGCTTATCGATAGAGAATTCCCACAGAAAGAAACAATATCTGCTGCCTCAGCCATTGTGAATTATTTACGATACCTATAGCCATAGAAACCTGGCGATCGTTCATTTCGAAATTTAAAAAAATGGCCAAGTTCGAGTTGGCCTCGCGCTGGGGAGGGTTCCGTGATATCAAGAGTTAAGACTAATTTTCAATAGGTAGTATTAAAGTACCTAAATTAAACACCTCTGCTCGCCAAATTTTTAAAACGAGCACATCGGGTTTGTTGTATTACTTATATATTAATTTTATTCTGGTTTTGAGGTATAGATACACGTTAATATAGCCGAAACACTAAGTATCTGAAAATTTTAATTGTCTATCTATCATGGTTCATGATATACAGCCTGGTAATAGACGGACGGACGAATACAGTGGAATCTTAGTGATAGGGTATTTTTTACCCTATGGGCACGCAACCCTAAAGAATAAAGGTAAAAGAATGACATATCCAATAGATAAATTGATCACGTCACTTATCGAAGACAACTGTCATACTCGTTATATTTATTCGACTACTGCTTACCCTAAAACTAATCACTAGCTAACGTATAATATTTTTCAAACCGATACAACCTATAGGTACCTACGGGAACTAGTAAATGCTTTACCCTTTAACGTCAAAATATAATAACATAACATAACATAATAATAACGTTTATTTCTACAAATTAAAAATACACTTGTCTTATCTAGCATAGACCCCTAAACTAGTAAACCCGTGTCTTAGGGGTCACGGTAAAAATTAGACAAACAACTGTAGTAACAGTACGGATGGACATCTTTCTATAAGTTACATCTATATTTTAAGCACATCATCTATTACCATTCATCGAACATTAACCTTTTGAGTGTGCGTGTAAGAGTATATATGTATGTGTACGCGTGTGTGTGTGTGTATGTGTACGCGTGTGTGTGTGTGTGTGTGTGTGTGTGTGTGTGTGTGTGTGTGTGTGTGTGTGTGTGTGTGTGTGTGTGTGCTAGTTTGCAAGTTTGTATTACCTAATGAATTTTTCAGTAGCATCATAATTTAGAGTACTTAATATATCATATAGTTTGCTTCTAAGTGTATATCTATTTAGATGGGAAGTTTTTACTATTTTATTGATGTATTTATATAAATACTGTCCCATATAGCTAAATTGACGCTGTGCAAATGAGCTGTTAGTGCAGGGTATATCTATCCGTGGTCGACGCCGGTGGGTGATGTCAGGCATATGGTGGATGCTATGATAACGAAGAACGCTTTTTTCGATATATAGTTGTCGAACTGTATACAATTTGGCACATCGGTATAACTCCTCTGTAGAGAATCTACGCGGTTTGCCAAGCATTACCTTCAAAACGGCTCTTTGTGCTCTTTCTACCTCAATCATATGAGTAGTGGCTGCGCCTCCCCACACCGCTATACAATATATAATTATAGATTGACATAAGGATTTATAAACTTGTGTTTTTAATTCATTATCCGCGATATCACGAAGGTTCCGAAATATTGGTATAAGCCGTCTTACTTTATTGGCTACTGTAGTAATTTGTGGGTGCCATGACAGGTTTTCGTCAATTATGACACCTAGATACTTCATAGTTGCCACTTTATCAATAACCTCACATGAGCAGTCGCATGGTAATTCCTTAGATTCGTTACAAGGATATGTATGAAGTCTAATTGAGAAATCAGGCGGAGGTTGAGTAACACGTGAGATACTGAAACAAATGAACTTTGTTTTCTGTGCATTAATGGTAAGTGCAGTGAAATCTGCAATTTGTCCAATTTCAAATTGCAGATTTCACTGGAATACACCAAGAAGAGGGTAGGTCCCAGGGTACTACCTTGAGGTATGCCATGTGTAACGGTTCTGCTATCACTGGTATGGTTGGACACTTTGACTTTTTGGTTCCTGTCTTTAAGGTAGTCAGTGAACCAGGCAAGAGGTGTACCTCTTATACCAAGGCATTCGAGCTTGCGCAGTAGTAGAGGGATTGACACGGTATCGAACGCCTTCTTGAGGTCAAGAAATAACCCCAGACACTTGTGTCTTTGATCCACATGCTTGGTCACTATATTGGAAAATCCGATTACAGCGTCTTCGGTGGATTTACTGGCCCGGAATCCATATTGGTTTTTAGCGATCAGACTATGTCGTTCCAGGTAATTTATCAGTCTGGAGTTTACCACCTTTTCCAGCACTTTACTCAAGGAACTTAGTAGGGAAATCGGCCGATAATTATTGATCGAATGTTTGTCACCACCCTTGAAAATTGGAATGACCGTCGCCTGCTTAAATATTGATGGGAAAGTGCCAGTTTTTAAGCTGAGGTTACACAGGTGGCTGATAGGAAAACAAAGGACATCGCTTAATCTTCGCAAAAGACCCGTGGATACGCCATCATCACCAGGGGCACATCGGATTTTAAGGTTATTTAGGATACCCTTAATTTCTGTTGGGTCAGTGGGGCTAAGCATCATAGAGTTACCATTTTGAGCAGCTACTTTCTGCAGACTTAACAACTCTACTTCTGATTTGTTTGTGTTCTTTAAGATCTGGTCGGCAAGTGTACTTCCTACAGTAGTAAAAAATTTGTTGACAGTTTCTAATGAGGCCATCGGACTGGACGTTAGCGACAATAATTCGTTAGCTGAGGATTTTTGCGGAGTTAAGTGACAAATTTCTTTTATTGTATCCCAGGTACCTTTCATAGATGTTTGTTGACGTAGTTTATTCTGGTAATAATTAATTTTTAAATTCTTTGTAATCTCTTTGCATTTATTTCTATAATTAATATATCTTAATTTATGTTCCTCACTTGCGGGATACTTTTTAGCCATAGAATGAAGACGGTCTCGTTTTTTGATACATTTAATAATACCGGTGGTAATCCAAGGTTTAAGTGGCCTTTTCCTACGGGAAAGTGTAGTCGTGTCTGTAAACTTTAACATAATTTCTTGTAAAATGTTTTTCAGAACTAGAGCTGATTTATTAGTATCTGTGGTGGACAGGTAGACTGACCAATCATAATCCAGCAAGTATTTCCTAATTCCGTCAAAATCGGTTTTGGTTCTAGTAAATGAGCCGTTGTGGACTTCTCTAGGGACTGGGGATCCTTGTATAGATAGAAGTAGTGGTAAATGGTCTGTGGTGTCCGAATTTAATACGTAGCATTTTGCTTTACCCACCAACTTAATCATGAAGTGATCAAGGCAGGTTTTCCCGTGAGTTGGAACATTGACTGCAGCTAAGAGGCCATGTGATCCTACGACATCTAGATAATCAGAGGTAGTAATATAAAATATTACTTGCTAGTAAGTAAGAAGCTGTATAATACCAATAAAATTAAAATATACCTCAATACGAAGACCTATGCAAGGGATTACTCCCCCTGTGTCGTTCGCTGTACAGTGTACAGTAGGTAGGTACCTATATTACTCGCAAGAATCGAAAAAATAGCTATTCAATAAGCGCACACAAATAACGAATACGGTTATTGTGTATTTTTCTCGTATTCAAACCCCTTATTTCGATTCGACTTGTGCTTTGAATTTAATGCCATCGATTTTCCGTAAGCGCGTCTTTATGATAATGGCAAGGAGCTGGTGGCTGTTTCGTTCGATCTTATTATTCATTTTTTATATCCCATATATTGGGGATAGTTAGTACAAGTTGTTGGATAAGTTGACAGACTTGTATACTAAAGACAGGGCGAACAGCGCGAAAAAATGTCGCCAGTTTATGGGTGTCATTAGTACCAACAGTGTAAGGCCACGCGGTAGTTCGGTCAGCGGCGCGGCGGGTATTTTGACAGATGACGCTACTGTTTGCTTGTATGAAGAAGGTTTACGTAAAATGTTTGGATCGGCCTATCTCTATTTTTATCTATTGATAAGTTGCAATTCGAGAGATCGAAAGATTGATTCGATTCGAGTGTTTTGAAGCGTTAGTGAAATGAATACGAAATATTATGTACTATACTTACCTTTAACTAGTTTTTTAAAGAAAAAAAATAAATTACACTTCATTACAATATAATGTAAATTCCTTTGACAGTTTGAGGTACGTGCAGTTGAATGAAATTAATTTTCTTCCTCTTGAGACTGAGAATTTCTTGTGACAAAATTGGCCTTTTTCCCTCAGAGAGTGACAAATTCCCATCCCATCTGGCACATCATTACGTATTTACTTGGGTACTTGTGAAAACTCCTGTATCTTATGTATTTATTTGTTGATATTTTCCACTGTGAAAAATGGAAATCGTGGTCCGGTCTACTTATAATAGCAGTATCAATAGATAGGGACACGTCAGGATTGTTCCTCGTTACTTTCAACTGCCACTAGCTCTTTGACTACTATTGAGTATGAGTAAGAAACATGTCGTATGTGGAATAAATAAATATTCGGTGGCTCTCATTTCTGCTTTATTTATTTTTTTGCAGATAAATAGCTAACTCTTTATAAGTTGGTTCGTTTTACATAATTTTCTTTCTTTATGAAATTACATAGTACGAGTAGGTATTTTATGCATCTAGTTATTAAATGATTTCTTGAAAATATAGAGTTTCATGAAAATGTAATTTGTAAAGAACTTTGAAAACCTATTTGCTTGTTGCTTTATAATCTTCCAAGTTTCCTAGAGTGACCCTTCATTATGATATGAAGAGTCACTCTAGGAAATACTCGACCTTTTTTTTGAATAATAAAAAATACTTTCTATCATTATTTTAGGTTTAACATAAAATATAGAAATCAATTAACATGAAAATATAGAAATTCATATCAAAATATACCTAAACGACACAGACTTGTATACTAAAGACAGGGCGAACAGCGCGAAAAAATGTCGGCCACGCGGTAGTTCGGTCAGCGGCGGCGGGTATTTTGACAGATGACGCTACTGTTTGCTTGTATGAAGAAGGTTTATGTAAAATGTTCGGATCGGCCTATCTTTACTATTTTTATCTATTCTAAACGATGAAATTCCAAAAGTCATAGGTACAAAAAAGTACTAAGTACTTTTGATATTTGTCAATAGTGGTCAAAGCTTAATAACTAACAACCTATGTTGTAAAAAACATGTCATATACTCTACCTCTTCAGATGATAACAGGTTTTTAACTGACAATCCAACGGACAGATTGACAAATTGATCTTATATGGTTACTTATGGCCTATTTCGCTTTATCTTAATATATATAAATCTCGTGTCACAATGTTTGTCCTCAATGGACTCCTAAACTACTGAACCGATTTAGTTCAAACTTCGTGAATATCTGTCATTTGGTCCAACTTAAAAGATAGAATAGTTTTTATCCCACGTGGACGAAGTCGCGGGCATCAGCTAGTTTATTATATTTTTGTGAAGTCACTGGAAGCCTAGCTACGAGTAAGAATAAGCCGGACCTTCAACAATCTTAGCTATAAATGAATAAAAAATTACATGTTTCAAAATATGTTACAAAAAGTAAAGACAATAACCGAAATTTGACCGCAATTTAACACTACTTCTATAACAATAGTAATAAAATATACATATATTGAAAGCAACAAAAGCTCAAACAGTCGCGAGTAACGTGTAGCGAATCCCATTATCTTCGGCAATAAAATTATACTCGGAATATTAATGGTACTGAGAAAAAAATATAAGCGAAACATTACGATAGTACCAGCAAACGTTGTTCTGCCATACAAATTATAGAAATTGAAATTCACGTGTTGGAAATACGATTTCTCCTGCTAATCTTAAATATATAAAAGAAGAAACTGACTGACTGACTGACTGACTGACTCACTGACATATCAACGCACAGCCCAAACCGCTGGGTCTAGAGACTCCAAATTTGGCACACAGATACCTTATAAGGTCTAGAGGAGCACTAAGAAAGGATTTTTCAAAATTCACCCTCTAAGGGGGTGAAACGGGGGTCCGAAGTTTGGATTTTATCAAGTTAAAATACGTCTTCACGTCGCAACTACTGTACCGATTTGGCTAAAATTTGGAATGGAGGTATATTATGTCTTGCATTATTACATAGGCTACTTTTCATCCCGAAAAAATTCATGGTTCCCGTGGGATAAGTTAAAAACCGAAATTCACGCGGAAAAAAAATCTCACGCTGCAAGTACACAACCGATTTGGATGAAATTTGGAATGGAGATAGATTATATCCTGGGTTAATAAATAGGGTACTTTTCATCCCGGAAAAATCCATGGGTTTTGCAGGAGAAGGGAAAAACCGATATTCACGCGGGAAAAATACTACTTCCCGCCGTAATTACTGAACTGATATGGCTGAAATTTGGAATAAAGATAGACTATATCCTGGATTAATACGAAGACTACTTTTCGTCCCGAAAAAATTCATGGTTCCCGTGGGATTAGTAAAAAACCGATATTCACGCGGAAAAAAAATCTTCATGCCGCAAGTGCACAACCGATTTGGCTGGAATTTGGAATGGAGATAGATTATATGCTGGGTTAATAAATAGGGTACTTTTTATCCCGGAAGAATCCATGGTTTTTGCAGGAAAATTGAAAAACCGATATTCTCGCGAGAAAAATACTTCTTCACGCCGTAATTACTGAACTGATATGGCTGAAATTTGGAATAAAGATAGACTATATCCTGAATTAATACGGAGGTTACTTTTCGTCCCGAAAAATTCATGGTTCCCGTGGGATTAATAAAAAACCGAAATTCACGCGGAAAAAAATCTTCATGCCGCAAGTGCACAACCGATTTGGCTGGAATTTGGAATGGAGATAGATTATATCCTGGATCAATATAAAGGCTACTTTTCATCCCGGAAAAATCCATAGTTTCCGCGGGAAACCTGAAACATTGATGTTCTCACGCGAAAAATACTAATTTACGCTGTAATTACTGAACTGATATGACTGAAATTCGGAAAGGAGATAGATTTTATCCCGGATTATTACAAAGCCTACTTTTCATCCCGGAAAATTCCATGGTTTCTATGATAATAGTGAAAAACAGAAATCCACGCGTGAAAAATATTCCTTCATGCCGTAATTACTGAACTGATTTGGCTGAAATTTGGATTCGAGATAGATTATATCCTGGATTAATACAAAAGCTACTTTTCATCCCGGAAAAATCTTTGGTGTCCGCGGGAAAACTGAAAAACTGATACTCAAGCGGTAAAAATACTACTTCACGCTGTAATTACTGAACGGATATGACTGAAATTCAAAAAGGGGATAGGTTTTATCCTGGATTAATACATATAGGCAAATTTTTATCCCGAGAAAATCCATGGTTTCTAAGAAAATAGTTAAATAGCGGATATTCATGCGGGAGAAATACTTAATCGTGCCGTCACTTCTGAACCGATTGGGCTGAAATTTGGAATGGAGATAGATTATATCCTAGAATCAACTACTTTTTTCTCGGGAAAATCCATTGTTTTCGTGATAATAGGGAAAAACAGATATTCATGCGGGGGAAAATAATGTATTCCTTCACGCACAACTACTGAAATTTTTGAAGGTTTAAAATTGAAATGAAGATAGATTTCATGTAAATTAACACGAAGGGTACTTTTTATTCCGGAAAATGGATGGTTCCCGTAGAATAGTTAAAACTAAAATTTACGCGTGCGAAGCCGCGGGTATCTGCTAGTGTTGAATACAATAAGTAATCCTACCTAAATAATAAAGAATTATTTTAATGACGAAAAAATGGCAAAATCACAATTAAGTCGTCTCACAAAAAGATTTAAACTTTATATCGTAGACAATAAAATATTGTTTTCGCTAGCATAAAAGATAAGTTATTGAGATGATGCTGATTTGAAATTAGACTCAAAGTTTTAAGGAACAAGGTTGTTTATCGAATGTTTCCAAAACTTTTTTCGGGTACTGACCTCCGAATAAACTATGAATATATTAATTTGTTGGCGAACATTGTGCTTTAGTTTCTATTAATGTAGTGCTTTATTGTTACAGTCTGACAGGTACATCGGGTTAATGTTTTGGGTGTGAATGGCCATTTACCCATTGTAAAGGCGCTTTGGGCTGAAAGCTTCCAACCACGGTAGTTGGTGAAGTTTATATGACCTCTGGGTATTTCAATTTGGGTTGTGTTGACTATGGATCATACTTAGATTTAGGTTTTGTTTTTTACCTCTATACTTATTTGGTATTTATGTAGAGATTGATGCTAAGGACCACGAACACCTTTGACTTTAAAAAGGAAGGTATAAGGAAGGTTGAGGCAATGTACAAACGAAACTAAAATTGTTACCTACCTACGAAGTACCTATACGGTACTAACTATTAAACACGAAACAAAGTTTTACTTCTTAATAACAATTGTTTGTCGTTAACCGGACATGATTTTTTCAGCAGTTAGAATTTGAGAGCATTGTCACCTGATATTCGGCAGTGTACCCAACCTCACTAAGAAGGGGATGTTCCCGAATCAGTTGCACACATCACACATCACATCATCATCATCACAGCATCGCTCAGTGGTATTCCTACCTATCACATTATCTAAGAAATGACAAAAATAACTTAATCATAAGTCTGCTGACTGTTCCAATGAGGATTGGCATAAATTTTGCTGAAACTAGGTAAGGTATGAGCGTTAATAATTTAGATACATAATAATGATAGGTACATATATTTATTACTTAATGGCATTGTATTATACATATACCTAACAATAAGGGACCATAAATTATTATTACGGTCCACAGAGTAAAAAAACACTACTCCACAATCGTTAATACATTCATACAATAATGTAATAATTATTCAAAAATTGTGTTCCCTAATGACATGCATCAGGATTATGTTTATGGCGATAAATTCAACCAACAATCACTTGCACACAATGTTATATATCTGTTCGTCCTGTCATAAAACACGATAAAACCACACGTGGCTTCAGATCGCGAATAAACGTCACCGGTCGTGTCTTGTAATTTATCTTTTCAACAATCATTTTATGCTCGCCCTCCACCCCTCCACCCCCTGTGATTAATGATGGATGGATTCCTGAATAATTACCAAGACTTTTAATATTCAAGTGATTTAACGGAATACGCCATTTTGGACTTTGCAACACCAAGATTTAGAGCACACATCGTTTTGTTTAAATCAGATGACCCTTAATACACGCTTCAGATTAACAACGACGTAACTCACATTTCTAAATAAATAGAAAAGTATATTTTATAAACGAGTAATTTGGGGTTCAAGTTTGATTGGTTTTTGGGCTGAATAAGCAACAAATGCGAGAATACCATTGAATGCGAAATCTCCACTCGAGTTTTAAGGGTAGTGTGCGTTATTAATTTGTTATAATTGTCCCCCCTCGTCTCATATTTGCTCGCATGTGGCATTTTTATTGCGAATTACTCGCAATCATTAATTTTGTTTTTCTTTCCGACACTCGTGAAAGTAAATGTGTTTCGAGTGGCGGTATTATGCCGTTTGTGTGCGAGAAATATGCGTGTATTAGATTTTTTTTGTACGTTCTTTGAGCGATTCTTTGTGAGTGTTCCGTATCGGTTACAATGGCTTTCATTATGGATTGTTTAGTCAAATATCGTTTATTACCTTTGGGGATTAATGCTTTGTTCGGTTATGACGTGTACAACCTATATAATATATTCACAATAATGGTTCCCTAAGAAAAAAGTACTTCTGAATCGTATAAAAATATAAAATAACACATTTCTTTAAAATTTGAATTTGATTTACAGATTCAATGTGTCTTCGTCTGAACTGAATTTGCGTTTTAGGTCTATGATATAACAAGAGGTACCGTTTTGTTCGTTTGTTCATCTTACATATTTTGTGCGTTTTTTAAACTGGGTCATCGATACATTTCTAATAGCATAGCAAAGTAAGTTAATTAATTACATCAAATCAAACATTGTAGGGGTTTACAAATGCATTATTGTATTGCATTTATATGCAATGATAACATTGTAAAAAGCACTGCAACTAACGGTCTCGTGACAATTAAATAGCCAAAATTCATGCTTATAATGTCAAAGGCAAGAGCTAGTAGTAAATAAAGATACATTTACTAAATTAATTATTATCATGATAATGTTGGTTTTATTGATAACCGTAATTAACTTATCAATGCGTGAGGCACAAGCCGCGACACACTCAAAAACCCAAGCACCAACTCATATCGCTTTAATTTGCAATATTAATTCAAAAGGAAGCGTTCAATAGCATAATCGTTAATTTTATTGCAACTTTCGCGCACGGCCATTGAGGCCACCCTCTGTTTGAGGACAAATTAATTTGCATACCCATTATGGTGCGGAACCCTCCGATTACATGTAAATGCTCTTGTTTATTTGTCAAATTCGGTTTGCTGTGATTTAGTCGTGAGACTGCGGATGCTCGTGCGCGCTAGTAAGAATTATTTCAGTTAAATTTTCGAATGATGGCTTCCCATTTATCTGATGTACGATTAACAAAGTCATCTTAAGAACTCGTAGTTTTGAACAAATCACAAATAATCAGAAACTTACGCCTTTATTCAGCATTTGTATTTTGATTTGAGAACGGTATCTTAGATTTAAATATAGAGGAATACCAATGTATAAAAAATACCCAGTTTTCATCCTTATGACTTTTCTGGACAAGAAAAGAATGCGTTATCCATAACTCTGTCTGCGTGCATTTTGGTTTTATTAAAAGCCCGTGGGAACTGTACTTTTTTAGATAATGGCTCTATCATACACTGTCTATGACAAACAAACACAGTATAAAACTTCGCAATATCAGTATACGATCTGATTTCATAAATGTAAATTAATAAACGTTTTAATGAACAATCAATAGACGTATAAATAAAAATTGAGCTTCAAATCGATCGTTAAGCGTCGCTAACGACGGGGACGGGGTGAGTGGTGAGTAAATTGTTCCGTGTGGCTTGTCGCCAAGGGTCGCGAGTGCCACTGAATATAACGAGCTCTCCAATCCATACCTACTCCTGCAGCCTTCAGTACTCCGGCGCTCCAGCAGTCGAGAGCGGTGGAAGGCTTAATAGTTGATTAGCTGCGAAGGAAAACTCGCGAAGGGATTAAATTGGAATATAATATCGGCGAATGATTTTTAAATGCACTTACTGCGTTTTGAGCGTATAGCGTAGAACATAATAATTATTACTGCCTTTAGATACCTACACGATAATATGGTATAAATTAGTTTATTCATTACAATATTTTTGACATCTTTCTGATTGTGATAATTAAGAAAGTGTTCTCAAAGTCCACCTAAGTATTTAAATTTCTCTAGCTAGAAGTTTTTACCGTGGCTAGTTTTGACCACGGACACATAGAATACATAATTATTACTAACGTAGTATCGCCAAGGTACCTACTATAAGCTGATTTTTTTCCTTTTAAAGGGCTTTTCTTCCATTTATTGATAAGAAAACATTGATAGGTTAAAGGGGAGGTAGAGACCCATTACATTACTAGGTACCTATGGGGATAATGTGGATTGGTACGCGAAAAGCGAACTACAATCTTATTGGTGGGAAAACAAAAAGTTCGCACAAAGGGATCCTAAAGTTAGAATGTATCGATATCAAACGGATGCGGCTACTTGAAAACCCTTAAAAAATATAAGAATTATATATCCATCTACATTTTAAACAAACGATTTTAAACTTTACTTCGTTTCATTAAAGCACTGTTTTGATCATCAAGACGTGATAACTGTATACGCAATGATGGAATGAATGAGAGCACTCGAAGACCGGAAAGTTCCGTCAGTTTTCACGCGCGAATGACTCGGAGTGAATGGATCTAATGTGGATGGTATATCTTTTTAAATAATATCATTATTATAATACAATTTAATAACTGAATGGGTATCGCGGACAATGAGTATAACAGAATAACAGGGCACGGAGGCACTCGACAATTTTTGTTGGACGTTGGAGTGGGCATGTGTAGCTGCGTACAGTTTTAGACGCGTTGTAAAAGTTATTGTAAGCGATATTGTTCGACTTTTTGTGTTAATATCTGTCCTTGTTGCGTGTATAATCGAATTTCTCGATTGAGTTATTTTAGAAGCGATCGTGTAACTGAAACGATACTTCATGTACTACATGGTCAATAAGCGTTCAAAAAAATCCCAGTGCACTTCCATGTTCGCGAACTAGATATTTATATGACAAATAAGCTTTATGTGTAGATACATACAATTATTATTGCAAGCTTAAAAAAGGTCTTGATAAGTACTTAAGTAGGTGCTATCCATTTTCAACGTAGGCAACTTTTTTTAAATAGGTGGGAACAGAGCTTACAACTTACGGACGTTTAGGGCTCAAAGTGCTTGAAAGTCGACGCCGTACGAGAGAACGTAGTGTTGGCACTTGGCAGATCACAGACGCCTTTGTCCATCTGGCAACAGTGGAAAGTTCATCGGCTAGACCGAACGATGGACACACCAACTCCACGTAATTTGTACTCGATGTAGCTTAGCTAAGTAATCATACAAGGATCACATTGTTTGTCCAGACAGACAATGCGTGACCCACATCGTGGACTCAGCGCGAGTTGCTCCGTGTATCGTTGTCATCACGCGAGTGATACATTGTTCGCGTTTATATCGTCTCATACCTATGCAGTTCGAAATATTATGCCTTTGTACATGGCTATATTGAGATTTGCCCAATTGGGGTTTCAAATGATGTTGTTCCCGCTGATAGCAACAGCATGTGTGAGCCAAATTGTTTGTAGTGATCCGGCAACTGTTCTCGGGAATTGTGAACCATCTAATTATACTGAAACATACTATACTATTCTTTTTTCGCTCAGTGCAATAACTGAACCGAATTCTTTTCCTTCCTCTCCTCTAAGATTATGACGGACTCCTTGGTGTATTTCTTAGGCGCGTCAAAATTTGAACAGGAGGTTCCCAGGTTCAGTCCCTGGTACGGTGGAGGTCTATTGTTTCGGGTCTATTCTGGAGGGAGCTGTTTTTGTCGCTGCTGTTTACTTAATACTTGTTTTATTGACAAAGAGGCACCCGAAGCTACTACGTTTAAGTTATGACTATAAGGCTGAAGCTGGGCTTACAGTAGAAAATAATCGAGTGTGACAGACGGACGGACGGACGGACGGACGGAGAAAGTCTCACCATAAGGGTTCCATTTTTACCATTTTGGTATGGAACCCTAAAAAACAATTTTGAGATTTCCCACACAAGAAAAGCGTCCTGGTATTTGTCACGTCTCGGCAAACTATTTATGCGCAGAGTGTATGTGAAGTGATGAAGGGCTAAGCTACTCACTACGAGGGCAAGTATGCATTAAACTGTGATCTCCCCGGGGACTGGACGCGTGACTCGCCAGTTTAACCCTCAACACCCGGGCATGCTGGACTTTGCGTATCCGCTGGAATTGAAGAGAAGAAAATCTAAATTGTAAACCTTTTCTCATATTACACGACGTGGATCCAAAAGGTAAACATTGCAACTGTATTAGGAGGTCCATACAAAGGTGTTTGTCCTGATTTCCGTGGAAAAATTTGGCCATGTAATGACATTTTATAAAAACATCTCGGTGTTCAGCGCCATATGTGGGTAATTCATTTTTCGGCCAGTATTATTGGTAATGCAGACAGTATTATTTGTAATGCAGCCAGTATGCTTAGTAATGTAGACAGTATTCTTGGCAATGCAGCCAGTATTATTTGTAATGCAGCCAGTATGCTTAGTAATGCAGACTGGTGATGCAGGCAGTATTTTTGATAATTCAGCCAGTATTCTTGGTAATCCAGCTAGTATTATTTTTATAATGCAGTCAGTATGTTCTTAGTAATGCAGTCACTATTACTTGTAATGCAGCCAGTATTCTTCGTAATGCAGTTAGTATTTTTAGTAATGCAGTTAGTATTCTTGGTTGTATAGCCTAAGGTAAGACCTTGATCACAAACATGCCCATTGCCCATAGTTTCCAGTCAGTGTGCGCAGACCGCCATGCAAAAGGGTCTCTCTAAGATTGATTGTTTAAACGTTTTGAATACGTACTGTATCGAAGGCTATTACATCGCGAAAATTTATAGAAAGCATTAATTCTAATCTTAAACTTGCTCACACGTCTTCTAAGAGTAAGTAATTTTCCCTTTGTCAGTTAATTTGGACACCCAAACTTAAATAGGTATAAAGATTGGTCTCTCCCCTTAGACATGTCGATTAGAAATTCAAAAAAAATCTTTATTTCACATAGGCCTAATATACAGGCACTTGTAACAGGTCAGTAAGATCATTTATTTCATATATGAATGATTCATTTACAAGAATAGTCAAAAATTCATTGTGGTAGTTATTAATTTCATTGATTAATTTTTTATTTCAATAGTTTTCAAAGTGTAATGAATGATCGTGATCTAGAATTGAGGAATGCTAACCCACTGTGGTACAGTTTTTACTAGTACAGGGGTTAGAGTGACTTGTCTAGTGAAATAGATTATAATACAAAGAACTTCCGCAAAATTCGACCTTATAACCTTGATTTATGCATAATATTATGCGCTTGGCTTGGTTGCGGGAGATAGATTTTTATGTTTTTAAGTATAGTTTTATATTACTTAAATCAGTGTACTGTATAATACCTAATTAAAAAACACAGTTTTATGAAATTTAAGGTGACTTAATTTAAGGTATACCTATAGGTATAGTATTAAAATAAGTTTAATTAATGTAACTAATTGTACTTAATCTAAGGAAGTGTGACAATAAATTTCATTTCATTTCATTTCATTTCAATAAATGATTTACTTACAAGGAGTTACGAGTAGAAAGATGTTATACTATTTTACCAAAATTAAATAAATTTGACGCAGTGTGGGCGTCCTCCAGCTCGTTGGACCGACGACATATCAAAGCAGGTGGTGGGAAGGGTCTGGATGAGGAAGATGGAGGACAGGGTGTGGTGGCGCTCCCTTGGGAAGACCTGTGTCCAACAGTGGACGTCCAGAGACTTATGTGATGATGACGATGATAATTTAGGTACTTCTTTATACCAATTTGTAATAGGTCAAACTTGGTCTAAATTAATAAAACATGGCACAGTAGGTATTAATAATACTCATTTTAAATAATATGTATAATAAAGTAAGTAGGTATCGACTATAATAACCACAGTTGTGTTAGTACTTTCCGTGTTCCTGCAATAAACTCATTCTCTCTCTCAGCTCATTCCGTTATAGTATCTACTTACACTAACCCAAATTGTATGTAGATTTGCCTCAACAATGAGCTTTTGCGGTGTAATTCAAATCAACTACCTATGTCCTACACGCACAAAAACTAAAACTGAAAACACACAAAAGAAACTAATAAGTACGTAACGAAAAACTATTGACGTATCGGGAGTTTGACTGGCCATCGCTAATATTGGACAATAGTTCATTCTGAGATTTTCCACGCTCCTCAAAGTATTGCCACAAAAACACTCTCCATCAGTCTTCATAGACAAGTGTCAGAGGCTTGGACGTTAGAACAATTCGAGTAACAAATCTCCCGTTGCGTTTCGTAATCATTTGCCTAATTGTTTTTGCTTGTTTTTAACTTTTGTGAAGTTTTTACTCCACAAACCTCGCTAACTAATTTGTGTATTTAGAGCAGGTCATTATTTTTGTATGTATGATCAGCCTATGGATGTCCTCTGCTGGACATATCGTGACCTTATCTTGACTATGATCCACTCATCAACCCAATTCTGGTGACTTGTGTAGTCAAAACGGCTGGAAGGGGTTCCCGGTATTGTCTTCACACCAGCAGGGTTACCTAGTACAATAATGTCGAATCGAAATGAATCTATCGAAAACCTTGTGCCGGAACACTTCCCGGGTAAGTCAAAATATGAGTCCCAACTCAAATGATCTTTTAAACCGGCATAACCTTTCGATGAAGCTGTTGCGGTCGATAAGACCATGTGGCATAAGTAAATTATCCAAAAACAACAAGCTCATGTATAAAAATCGTAGGTAGATTAGCGATAGTTGGACTCTAAAATGTAGATTAAAATCATCTTGGACATTTAGCTATAAGTAGAGCTTGCATCATGATTCATGAATCATGATCATCTGGTAGATGATCATAAATCATGATACAAACATGTCTCAGTTATTTTATGAAGAATTTAGGGGTAGCAAAATATGGCATCAATTGCTATCCTATAATGGTGTTAATGAAAGTAGATATTATCAGCTTTTTAAGAATTGAAATGAGAATTCCAGCGGTAAGTTACAATTTATATGTCGTAGAGTTTTACTTGTAACTTAAAATTTCTAACGAAAACAAACCGAACGTCGAAAAGGGCTTGTCAATCAGAGAGGGTAATAATAACAACTGACATATGCCCATCAAAAGTTGTCCCAAATCGCATCGGGGCCGATGACCCGTACTAACGACTCAGACCAAAATCCCTAGAACACCGCTTTGTCCGATTTCTCGTCCAACACCCGTCTGTCACAGGGCATTTGTCCAAAACGGAGCTAACCCTTCCGATGCGGACGCGACAAAACGAAGAAAATTATTTCTAAGAATTTCAAAACACAATGCGTTGTCGGCTAAAATAAACTATCATATAATATCAATAATGTATTCACGTACGCACGGACACATGTATTTTAAATACGTATTATGTGAAACCAGTTAATAAATTCCTCCAAGGGAAGGGTTCAGGTGGGCATTGTTGTCGGATCACTGTTTCTGCGCCGTGTTTCTCTAAGGGCTCTGATTGAAATTCCCATGCCTCTGTGTTCGCGCAACAATACAAAACTGTATCGATTTGTAGGTACTCGTATCGTGGGGTAACTGAAACACTTCGATGTTAAATCGTTATGACGTGTATTTATGTGTTTTTGACGGGAGCGTGACGTGTTTTGTGAACATTTTGAATTCTTAAGCAGTTTTAAATTTAAGATTCACACGTGACATGGACAAGATCGACTTCCAACTCCGTAGAGCACATGAAAAAAAAATGACTTGAAATTAATTGGTAATACTACTTTTTTAACATTAAAAATATTCAGAGGGGTATTAAAGACCTTTCTAATGAGTATTATATGGTCATGCAGTTACAGGCGCTTGTTTGTGATGTTCAGACCAAAAATGCGCAGTACAGTAGTTACAACAATATGTACCTAACTTATGCAACAGATGAATAGTATAAATATTCATTACAAAATTATGTCGTCTAATTTTAAAACCTTGTATAAAAGACGGAACACTTTTCTGCATATCAGAGTTACGTTTGGGTGGGCACTGCCAACACTCTCTAATTATAAAGCTTTCCCTTTATAATGATTGTTCGCGTCCATCCCATACACGCAGTCGTTAAAGCTGTGACCCTAAGCACCTTCAAAGGAATTCAATCTCGTACCTTTGCCTAACAAACGTCATAAAATACACCCATAACACGCTTAGACGTCAATAACTTAGCTCCATTGTCACTCAGTTATTAAACGGGGCTTCAATCAAGTTTTACGAGCGATCCGCAATAAAAATATTTAACTATTTGTTTGCACACAATATTAACGGCTTGCACCATTATGAAAGCATAGAAGGAGACACGACTTTCATCTTTGCAGTGAGGACGAGGTCCCTATAAATTTTGTTTATTTGTGTCAAAATCACCCACGTACGCTATTTGAGGGTTAATTTTCTATAAGTACAAAAGCTGCAAAATTAAATCATATTCATGAACCAAAGAAAGCCAGTGCACTGACAAAAGTACATCGAAACTTCGATACCAAGAGTATTTACTAGTTTGTTACTTACAAGTTTCTAAATGCAAAAACATGGAATGGAGTAAGATAGGTAGGGCCTACTTGCGGTACTCAGATAGGTTGTTTATTTTAGCGCATGGAATAGTCTCTATCACGGTGCGCTACATTTTAATTCACACAATATTCATCAAATAAGTATGCTCTACGTAAGGTAGGTACTGTTGGTATTCTGAGCCTCTACTGTTAGTTATGCCAACTGCTAAGTTATTAGGTATAGAGTTTAATTCAACTTTAACTTCGGCAAACTCAGAAAACTCAAAAAAGTAGCTAAGTAAGGGACGCTAAAAATCAAGCAATTCCTCAACTTTTACCACTCCTTAAATTAAACCCCAATATGATATTATATTGCTTTAAGCTATATAATTTATTTATGAGAATCCTGATGATTCATAAAGTGACAGTCACGCTACCTATTCACTAAGATTTTTCATACGCGATGCTTTTATATAAACATTGGCTTACCTAATTGATCCCCCGAAGGGTATGCAGACTTCTGCAATACAAGTTTAATCTTAGTGCAGAGTCTGCGCGCTCAAAATTTGTATAATACAAGCCATTGCGATCTTACTTTGTGACGTTAGATAGTAAGCCACATTTGTAAGGTAGAGTTTTAACTTTTCGTAAGAGTCTATTATTCAGGCTTGCATAATATTATGTGGAAAATAATGATTTTCATATTCATATAATCTCAACTATTATGTATTCCGTGACTATGTTTCGAATATACCTACGTATAGTTTCTTAAACCAAATCTTCGTGACTCTGATACAAAATGTTTCAATTTATGGCAACAGAAATTTGCTTGAGATGGGGAGTAAACATTGTTTACGAAAACATTTGTATGTTTCAGAAACTGTACCTCAATTTCCTTGAATATTTTGGTTTTGGTTCATGAGAAAACTTACTTATTGGTCTTTCATCTTTTTGTGACTCAAGAGAACTTCTCGTCTATGCGTAAGGATGATTTTAGGTAGATGTCTGCATATAAAATTCCTCAATATGGGATAGTGGGTCTGGGTAATGATAAGTTTTTATTTAAACTAGACCGTCTGGTGGTGACAACAATGGCGCAGACGAATGAGGGGTGCGAGGGTGCAGGTTCGATGCAGGGTCGTCTCACAAGGTATTGTAGTATTTATTTATTCGGGTTTTATATCAGACATTAAATTGCCACAGTCGAAAATGGCACTTCATACTTCAAGCCCCTCTGTAATGTCGATCAAAATATACAACCACCTCCCTAACTACTTATACCTATTAGGAACGAGAATAAAGAAAAAATATTTATAAAATCGTTGAAGGACTAGGTATCTGATAAAAAAAGGTACTACTCGATTGACGAGTATATGACAGATAATAAAATCGGTCCCCCGACCATTCATTGAGAACAGCAACGCCCTGACAGCGTCTCATGTATAATAATATTACTTAACTAAGAACAATATATTGTACATTGAATGCTGAAAATAAATGAAATGAAATGACATCTTTAAGTGTAATACTGGTGTACCAAGATACCTTGTAATTTCCTGAGTACCTATCTGATTCGCTGTATTTTTCATTTTCTGTTTTGACTTCAATATTTCAATATTTTAGCTCTATATCCAAAGATTTAAATCGCAAGATGGGCCCTACCCTAAGTGCTGACTTGCTGAGTGAGTGCTCTCAACATGCTGTAGTTTCACTTGCGACAGAGAGAGGGACAACGTGTAGCACACAAGACAAAAATGAGGACGTTTTTGGAGGTTCAGGCCTCATCTAGCGATTTAAATCTTTTTCTATATCCTTGTACTGAGCGTAAAATTGTGCTACAAGTAGATACAACAGTGAGATCTTTTACAAGAACCTGTATGTTAGACCCATGTGAAATAAAGATATGTATTTGACTTTTAAGAATATTATAATTTCTAGTTTCGGTGCTTGGTACCAAAGCTACATTATATGCATACAATATATACTGTTTTAGGTAGTTAATTAACTACCTATATACTTACCCAAAGTTTTCCACAGTAAGATTGGAGTATCTTTAAACAGCTTTATACATTTCATTGCAAATTAGTGTCCCTAAAAAGATTTGGACACTTTACTTTAGGTTTAGTGTAAAAGACAATAAATAAGGCTGATCACTAATAAATCGCCGTGTCCTTTACAACAAAACAACACCCATTGTGCGCTGTACCATTTGTATTTCGTACAGAATAAAACAAGCTAACACAAGCCAAGCAGCGCGCAGCACCATCAGATTAAGACCAAGCGTCATTAAAGCGATAGTCGTCAAACAATAATGACTATCATTTACTTGTCGCATTCCATCAAACGCGCCATCAAATACTTAGCCAGCAAGAGTGGGTAACCCTCCCACGATACAGTTCGCTTTGCGACTGGAATCCTGCAAAGACGCCCAATCGGTACTTACTTAGTACCGATTTACCGACTTACCTACTTAGTAATTTACTATCTTTTTTCATACATTGTCGGAAACATAAATCTGAAGACGAAATTTAAATCCCGCCATTCTGAATTTACGTAGGAACACATTCCAAAATAATTAAAAAAATAAAAAACATGACTGCCCTGTGGTAAAACGACTTTTTCCAAAAAAATATAGCCTATGTTACTCAGGATGATTTAAGGATGCTAACGATACCCCATATGTTCAAATCTGTTCAGCCGTTTAGAAGTTATGGCGGAATAAAGAAACTCACATACATACATACATACATACAAACATACATACATACATACATGAACCCTAAAAACATTACACTCCTTTTTTGGGCAGTCGTGTAATTAAGAAACGTTTTATCATTTTCCATATTAATAACCTTACCCTATTCAGATTTGTCCTATCAGAGAATTCCTTCTCTGATATTTTGGCTTACGTCCAATCTCCCAGTGGACATTCCTGGATAGCATATAGGTTACTAAATTCGGTTGTTGTTGAAAGCAAGCTTAGAGTATGCAAAGCTTTTTCGTTGCCCACGCATTCGTCCGGTATTGCAGAACTTTACAAAAACGTTATTGATTATATTGATCATTTCCCCTCCTGTTGGCGTACTTAATGTACACCACAAAGCTTAGTCTTTCCACGTCCTAATTCAAAATGGTCCCATGATCCCTATATTCGCGGTGCATCTTTAGAACCATGTCGTAACAAACATCGATGTCACTTACAACGTTATTCTTCGGACGTATTTTAATCTTGATTAAGATAAGAGCACGACTCGCAGGAGAGTCATAAAGAGTGCTCCTTTGTCCGTCTGTCAATCATTGATCGATGAAAATGACATGCTCATTGCTCAGGCATAAAGGATCGTAAATGATACGCGTTTAATATATCGAACGAAATAATATATTTTCGCCGTCGGGTAGGTCCTTTAAAAGGTCAGATGTAAGTCATAAGTATAATTAATTAAGTAGGCACCTACTAATTGTATTAATTTGCCTATTCATCTCTGCAATATTTTTTGCCATATTATTCATGCCATGATTGCTTCACTTGGTTCAAATATTGCAATATTCCATCTTATACTTATCTTGTCTTCATTATAAAAACTTTATGCCCAATTTTTAAGTTATATATTAATCTGTTGAAGCTGGAATAATTATGATATTATTTAGAGGTTTAAACCTCTGCAAAAAGAATTTAGTTTTGCAGTTAAGAAATGTGATTCATACCGTTTTATATCCATGGTTTTATCGCTTCTGTATTACGATTTACAGAGAATAACGGAACCCCCCTTGCTCAGTCCTGACTAGCTCTTGACTGTTTAAAGCTTTTATTTCACTTGCAATGTATGTTTGTATGTCTTTTGTTCTGGTGAAATCTTGCAACCTGATTTTAAAGCAGATGTCTTCAACCGCGATTGAGCTGAAATTTGACAATTCTGAAAATTTTATTTCCAAAGAATAACGTACTAACAGAAGTCAAACTTTATCGCTTTCGTTATCCCAGTTAGTTTTTCACTGTGTTGTAAAATTTCATAATGACTCAGACTTGTCGAGTTCTAATCACCAGCTCCGCATAATATGAGCTCAAGTAATCCAATTCTTCTCTTTATCTCCCCAATTATCACGTGGCACAAAGCAAGCAACACTGTGTACGGAACAATACCCGGTTGGTGTTAATGGGACAGACAAACAGATTTCAGCCTCGTTTGGTGTAACATCAGTAGCCTTTGATTTCTGAGAAACTGCAGGTTTAGGGTTATATAGAGAGAATGTCGCATTTGTCTGATGATTGGGATGTTGACAGTAGGTTAGGCACTAGGTTCAATTAGTTAATGGGTTATTCTGGCAAAGTCCTGGAACGCTACGGGTTAATCAGTTGTGGAATGATCGCAAAAGTTATTGTTACTTTTTTTTAGTTTCGTAACTCAAAGCCACAATCATTTGTCCAGGAACGACTGAGATAAACAGTTTTGTCAAGTTTTCATCCAATAATGCCATTTAGCCAAATAAATTATAATTTTATTACTACTATAAGAAATGAAGCTTGTGATCGGCAAAGTACTTTAATAAACTAATAATGATATTAATGTAGAGTATTAATGTAGAAAAGAAAGTGTATGTACTCTGAGTTTGTATAGCCGCAGTTTCTAGTTTTACCTTAGAAATATTCATCACCACATTAGACATACCTAAAATTTATATTGGAGATTTTCATAAGACTATTCGATATTGGTATTGGTAATCATATTTAGTGAAATTAAAATTTAGTGATATTCAATTATTAGTGTTTAAGTTTGAGTGAGACAGTCAACAGCAGATAAAACTTGCAAAGTCGCAACGAAGTACAATCAGTCTTAAGTAGTAAGGACTTATTGTTCGTCGGGTCCTGTCCTGTAGGGAAGTGTTAATTTGGTCAAACAGTGATCATAGCCCCACTTAGATGGTGACTCTTCTCAGAAGGCCCAGATTACGAAAATAAAGAAGGACTTTCATAGTATACAATATTTGAGCACAGAGGACGAATAGAAACGACATCACAGTACTTTGTAAAATTAATAATGAAGATCATTACAGATCTTTTCTTTACAATTTCAATTTTTTTTTGTTCACCTTTGCATTACTTATCATCCATTTCATCAATTTACTAGCTTTGGCGGTGAAGGAATATAGAAAACTAAAAAAAACTCAAAATATCTTTATTTCACATAGGCCTCATATACGGGCACTTATAAAAAGTCGGTATGACATTTGTTGCATAAGAATGGTGATAGCTACAAGTCGACTTAAAACTAAGTTTACGAGGGTTCACAAACGCGCCCTGCCGCTGAGAAGAAGCCCACAACAAACTCAGCCGGGATGTTAGAAATTTGTATGTTAGACTTCTTTCCATGAAGTAAAGTACCGTACTAGTTCCGTATTAGCGTGGTAGGTGCTCGTGGGTTATGAATCTATAATCCTTCTATGGAAAGGAAGAAAAGGAAAACTGGAATTAGAGGTCCGGCATGAAATATGCTCTGCGGTTCCGTGCTGATGACCCGGAAGACGGGGAGGCTGTTTTAGTCCGTGCGAATCGGACATACCCTGACATTGGCAGAAATCCGTTAGGGATTTTTTCTTCCTCTGATAAAAAATCCTTCTATACTTACTACCGCTTATAAAAATATATAATATCATCTATGTTTTGAAAGAAGATCTGCGCTAGGTAAATGGCCCAAAAATGGGTTTGGATGATAACGTCTATGATGAAGTCGTAAAGAATTCAAGCCTTTAATCAAACTAATTAAGAATTATTGTCCATATATATAACATAATATTATTTGATTACTTGTAAACTTCTCATCCCCTTTCCTTTTAGGGACCTAAAATCTTGAAATAAATGACAAAATAAAAACCCTAAATTCTCAACATCATCAGTTTTTATTCACATAACAACGCTCTATATATTCCCTGTTCCGCGAGCAATGTTCCTGGCATAGTCCATTACTTGAACAAACCGAGATTTGTGTGTAGTGCCACCACTTTACACCCACGTGGGTCTGTTTGTGAGTCCCTCCCCTACACTCGCAACTGAAACTAACAATACCCACTATTGATGTTTTACGCGCCTTGATGACTGGAGTACTCCACTTTTATCTCAATTAAACAACAGTTATACCGATTAAGTACAGAACCTGAAAACACGGAGATTGTTAAAATAATTCGTAGCTACTCATCATAAATATTTTAGTTATACAGTGTGGATTGTACCCAATAATACTTTGTGGTGCGCGCGAACTGTGATTCAGTCTAGCGGAAAAGGTGCAAGAAAAATTATATCGGCTTTGAATCGACAAAAAATTACGTAAGATGTGCACATAAATATAACTATTAAATCAGCTTTTAAAATAGATACATTTTATCTTGTTATAATACGCATAATATATTGTATTCCATTTAACAAATGTTTTTGATTAAGTAATTGTGCAAATAGGCACCTATTTCTTTAATAATTATGCAAATCGCAAAAACATTTTTTTTTCACCAACGTGTGAAACGTCTGTCTATTAGTATTATATAAGTTCATACCAGTGTTTGAAAGTAATTCATACGAAGAAGAATTAATGAAAAACTAAGAGTGCTAAGAGTCTTGGTAAATTGCGCCGTTCATGCTGGCCCTGCAGTTTCTTATTTACCACAGCGAAGGCCTCTCAAAGAGGAAATCACGACTTTTTCATCGTCTACGCTCTATAGTTTGACATATAGATTTCTAATTTGACACTTCATGTGACGGCTATGTTAGCTCGACAAACAGACACTAGGTAAAAAATATTATTAGTACATATAGTAGGTACATATACTTATTATCACTATTAATAAGTATATGTACCTACTTGACATTCATAAGTGCTAACAAGTAGTGGCCAATATGAAATAAATGATTTGAATTTTTTTTTTTTTTTTATTATGTCGGTGTATAAACACGAGTCTATTTGAGGTAACAAATTATGTACACCTACTTTGGATCTTACATTGTGCAAGATGTTATTGTAGGATTTGTTCCATACTTAATCAATTTTCGAGTGTTAAAGAATTGGTAGTAAAAACAGTTGTTTCCCCCACTTTTTATTTTGACAGACAGACATACAGACATACATACCATTTTGGTACAGGACCCTGAAAAAGGAAAGTCTCGATGAAAAGTAAAGCAGTTAGGTAGATAGGCAGTGTACCCTCAAAACTATAACATGGGGTTATTCAAGGGAAGGATAACCTTAAGAGCCGGCAATGCATTGGCAGTTCCTCGGATGCTGCAAATATCGATGGGCGGCGGTGATCGCTTACCATCAGGCCCGCTCGTTTGCTCGCGATGACTATAGAAAAAATACTATATAGATAATATTTTATCAACAGTTTTCTAAATATTTCCCCACCGTATGGAAGCAAATCATGTATTATCATCAGAAACAAAACCCTTTCTTGTCGAATTAATACTGCAGCATGTATAATGCAAGCCAAGGTTCCCATGAGGAGTTCCCGTGTTAAAAAACTTAATTCGCTCCAAAGTTCAAACAACGTTTATCGCCGCTTCGCAGTTGTTAGGATCGGGTCGTAAAGCATCGTGTTTACTGCGGCGAGACAATGGCAGATAAATAATGAAGCTGATCGGGCCGAGGGCCAGCCACTAGCCAGGGCAGCTTGGCGAATATCTGACATTCGCGTATTGCCTCTTGGAGCTGTCCCAGACATGCGCGCTGATCAAACTTAAACTCATTTGTTTTTTTTTTCAAATAGGTAATTTAACCACGCAACACATGAATATCCAAACTTGTAATGTTGTATGGGATAGTTCTCAAAAGTGTATTTTGTTGATTAAAAAACTTAAACTTCCTGAGTACCAACTTCCTATCTATTCTTCAAAGACATTCTCTGAAAAACTTAGGTTATTAATTCTTTTACTTTTATGGTTTTATGACAACTTAAATCCCTACTTCTTGATAGGAAACATTTGTGGGATACACAGACGGACAACAAACGAACGGACGGACGGATGGAGAAAGTCTCACCATAAGGGTTCCATTTTTACCATTTTGGTATGAAACCCTAAAAATTGGAACGCTAATCACAATATTATACCTATCAGCTATTATAGATTTATGCGAAATGAAGATCAAAATCATCAGGCAAATAATAGTAGGAACAAAGTAAGTAAGAAAGCATCTTGTACAGTGTGTATAATACATATTATGAAGACTCTGAACTTTAAAGAGCCCAGGAAAATGCAGGCTGCAGCAACGAGTTTTGACGACCTCCGTGGCGCAGGGGACGCACGTTCGGATTCGAGTGGGAGGTCGCGGGTTCGATTCCCGCCACGGGCCACTTTGGAATTTTATAATTTCTAAATTGGCTCAGGTCTGGTCTGGTGGGAGGCTTTGGCCGTGGCTAGTTACCACCCTAAACTTACCCCTTCCAAGTTAGTACGCCAACATCTTCGACTGCATCATCACTTACCATCAGGTGAGATCGCAGTCAAGTAGTAACTTGTATAGCGTAAAAAAAAAATTCAAGATCAGATTTGGCCTGCTGTTTAGCCAGGCCAGCTTTGAGCCAGCGCCGGCATTTGCGATCTCTTTGTAAAGTCGCTACAAATACTATATGCCTATGCCCTGCAGTCACATAAAAGCTCGGAAACTGTACACCTGTATTCGCCCCTTAACCTAAGAAAGTATTCATTACAACTGGTCACCTTGATATACTCTTCAATATAAGATATTATCACTCATTCTCACACCACTTTACGCAGTTACGGCAATCCAAATTCGCATTAACCAAATAAATCGTTAATATATTAAAATGTTCGCGTGTAAACCAGCCGTATGTCTCAAAAACGCCGCTGGCCATCACGGTATAGGCCCGTAAATCTGTGAGTCTGTCTATCACAGTGGAAAGTAAGTATCCTGCCTGCTGAGAAGCGAGCCGTGTCTGAAATATTCCCACTATTGCATTATGTTACTTGTCCAAGCAAAGATGAATTCAGTGCTTGTAGCGGAAGATAGCGGCGATTGCTGCTAAAATATTATATGTCCTAAACACTTTCTTGATATTCATGTTTAGGTTGGTTCTAGGCTAACCTTATTAAATTCAATACCAAAATTCAAGAGTTAATAAGTAAAAAACAGATTGCCTTCAGTACTATGTAGACTGGGTCAATTACGAAAAAGTACCTACAGACTACAGCCGTGTGGTTTACGGCTGATACTGTATTCTTTGAAGTAAAAATAGCTTCAATTTTAGACTTCTTGTTTGTAAGACGACGATCGAACTCTATGATTTTTCGAAAGCCGAAGCTTAAAAATTTTGTGAAATTCAATTCACCAAATGCTTAAAGCTTCGGCTTCCGAAATTCCTATTAAAGTAATTTCTTTATTCAGGCAAGAGTCTTAAAATTAATTATAAATGTTGCTTATTAGAATCCGATATTCTAATGAGGTTGCAAAATTGTTCAGACTGGGCAGGTTGACGTGAAAACTAGCCACAAAATACATAGATAAGTAATATAATAAATACAAAATACATAAGTATAATAACAGGTTAAAACCTAAAAACCCTCAGGCAAACAGATACCGCATTAATGAAATTAGTTAGAACAGTTTCCTAATTTACAACCCGAACACTAAAACACACTTGTTTTCCAACAATGGCCGAACAAAAATGCAATTCCGTGCCTTGTCAAAATAAATCCCTCGAAAAATACTAACTTTGTGCCTTTATGGCCCTTTGCTCGGTTGAGAACACGGTGTAGCGAGTATACAGATAATACCTAGAAAAGATCCATCGGTTATCGCAAATAATGCAAGTTACTTTGTTTATTATTTAATACTTGACTGTCCTTCAATAACTTAGGTAAACGTAGCACTAGCAACGGTCTAACAAGGCAGACCTAAAGGTACTTTTTTATTCTGGGTATTGAGCCCGAGTGAGATTGTTGATTACAAAATGATAGCGATGCAAAGTACAGCAGCTGTAGACCAAGACTTTCCTGTATGAAGTGTGCCAACAAACATAGAGTACACTCTATAGAAGTGGTAAACTGATACCAGTATTCTGGATGTCCATATGCCTGCGAATCAAAGGAACGAATGCACTCGTATTGTACGAAACGAAATTCCACGTGCGCGTTATCTCGTATTGAATCGATAAAAGGACTATAAGAAGTATCTTATAGTCCTTTTTGACACACTAAACTTTGTCTGCGATGTCAGTTCCAGGATGGCTTCAATTTTTTTGCTGCGTTACATATTTTCGGTCCTCTACTGTATGATTCGTAAACTGTGATTGAAAGGGGTAACTTCAACCACAAAAGTTAAACTCTATTACAAAAGCCTTAAGAGTGTTAATGATTCAATTGGAGTAGCTTTATTTGACGTGTATGATAAAACTTTTGAATTATGCCCAATAACTCATATTATAATAATAGCGAGTAGATTTTAATATTATTTAACTGATTTTGTACCTTTCCTTAATGTCTCTTTCAATAAAAATAAAATAGTAAATAGTCATACTTGACTACAGGATTTTCAGAATTGTTTATTTAAAAATAGTTGCAGGAAGAAGTACCTAAAGATTTTTTCTATGATTAGTAGATACGCTACTTACTTTATACTGGTACAATAGCTACGACCTACGTACACCAAATATTGCAAAATTAACATCATCGTACATCAAGATTCAAGATGTTTGCATTAAAAGTATGGTGTACTAAATCACGCAAACGCCATCAAAATGTATCTTTGTTTTCCGCTACGACCAGATCTCATTGCCTTGCGGTCGAAACCCTTTCAAAATCATCTCCTTCTGCAAACTTATCTTTACCACCAATTCCGCCCACAACAAGAATTTTCACCTCTACATCTTCAGAGTTAAGGTTGGGTTTGTGGAGATACGACTTAGGCGGTGGTGAATGTAAGTTGGTAGAAGTATATGGAGTCAGTCAAATAAAGTCATACGTCATTTTCGTCGGTTAGCCCGAACGAGTTTGGACGGTTTATGAGACAATATTTCAATGTGCTTACGAGATCCTCGCGGGCCGTTTGTTTCGACATCACAAAGGGCAACCCTTTTTCTTCCCACGTCTCTAATTAGTTTGGCTATAATACCAAATTCGTGGTCGACTTTGTGGCATATTTATTTTGCGAAAGAAAAACCAAAACGAAAATTCGAATCCAAATCTGAAACGAAAAATGGATAAGTATCATTTTCATGCAATGGAACTCGGAAAACTTGCAAGTGTATGTAGGGTCTGGCGCTGATGTGGGGCGCAACATGCGTTGACACATTGGCTTCGATTCATATCAGGGAGACAGAATCAAAGCCGGGAGCTGCAACTGAAACTGCTGAATCCGGTAAGCGTCGCAAATAGGTATGCCTCTCAATCAGAGAGTTACATATTTGTCCCGTTTGCCGTGGAGACCCTGGGGCCATGGAGTCATAGTGCTAAAAAATCCTTCGAGAGCTTTCCCCGAGGTTAATAGCCTCAACTGGTGACAGAAGGGCTGGCTCATTTTTTGCGCAACGCATCAGCTTAGCTGTTCAACGCGGAAATGCAGCCAGTATTCTAGGCACCATTCCACGCGGGCAAGATTTGTATAGTAATTAGAATAAGCTAATTATAATAAATTGTAACATTTTAATAAATTAAAAAAAAAGTGAACATCAATTTATATTTTATTTATATTTGTACTAATACCTATAAATCCTGCTTCCGATTTTCTTATTTGAGGCACGGAACCCTAAAATTCACATTGATATCACAGACTTAGTCTGAGATTGATCCGTTTTCTTACTTGTAAAGAGCCATAATTTTACATACACGATACCTACTTTCATCATTTTTCTACGACTTGGATTTATTTACACAAGTTTCCAAGATTGCATCTTTTCGTAATACGAAGATGCAATTTTAATGCATGTTGTCATATTGGCAATAATCTCGTCATTGCTGAATTGACACAACCGCAATTTGTCGGTTGCGGTTTGCACAAATATACTGATTTTATATACTGTTTGTGTAACAATTCGTTTAAGAGTTACTTGTCTGTCTAAAAACAAAACGTATTTTTAATTAAAAAGTTGATATTAATTGTAATACTTAATATGTTATTATATGTATTGCAAACTCAGTTAAGAGTGGGTGATCGGGAGGGTAACGTTGTATCACTAAATAGTGCAAGAGAGTCTCACTCTCCTCCTCCTGTAGATTGCCTTTTTTAACCAACTACAAATAGGAGGAGGTCCTCAATTCGTCAGAATCTTTTTTTATGTTTCCCAATTAGGTACCCGAAGACACCTGAACCGATTTGGAAAATTATTTTTTTCTTTGAAAGGGTACACTTACCAGATAGTCCCATGGTCATCAAGTTAGGATCTAATGATGAGATACAGGAGAAATCGAGTGGACGCTTGAAATTTTATAAGCACACTTGAAGAGATTTGGGTATTGTTTGAAAGAGTATTTGCATTTTGTATATTTAATTCTCAATATAAGTATAACACACTTGTAGTATACTTTCATTGTATACAGCAACTTCGCACTTTCAGATATTCAGTTTATTATCTATTTTTAAAACTTACCGCCCGACACACCCACGTTGGGACACGTCGTCGAGCGAGCCTCATTCTTTTATTGTGCGCGGCAACGAGCACTCGACTACAAAAACACGTCTCGTTTTTGTTAATTTAGGTTCAAAGTGAAAAAAAATTAAGTGTTCAGTGTTAAAACTTGCTTAATTTTCTATACTGATAATGCTTAGACGCTAGTAAAAATTATTATTATAACAAAAATAAAATAAAATCAAATCATATAATTGTGCATTCATCTTCGTCAGACTCCGAGGAAAGAGGGTAAGTGAAAATTAACCTTTTTTCCCAGATATCACATCAACTCAAATATCAATGCTGACGAAAGTGTGTCCAAAATTGAAATCCTAAGGCATCTCTAAGCTAACTTGGAGGGTATCACATTGAGGTTATCACGAAAGTATAGCATGATGCGCGAAATAGTCCAGGCATCTCTAAGCTAGCTTGGAGGGTATCACGTCGAGGGTACCACGAAAGCATAGCATGATGCGTCAATGCTCCTGGAGGTTGACTGCGGGTCAACACGAAGGATTTTAAAAAAAACTCAAAGGACTTTGCGGATACCAACGGGGGACGATGTCGGTGTGGCGCTGTTCTCGGCTTCACTACAAGTGGCTCCGCATGACCTCCCGGACTTTGATCCCGAATTGCTATCGGCGCTCAGTCACAAGAACTATATTAATGGTTAGTCCCGACAGTTGTAAAATTCTAGCCGACCTTCATTGCAAAGAATCAAATAGTTTATTTGATATACTTGCCTGGCTTATGAATAGCCAGTTAAATGTTATAGCCTTTTATCAGTGATAACTATTTCACGACTTAAAAACTAATTCCACGAGGGTACCAACGCGTCGAACTTTTCTAACTACCTACAACAATAATGTTTAGATTTTGTGGTGGAAAATAATTTTACTTACTTTCGAAAATTAATGTTCAGATTGTGTAATGGATGATAATTTAACTGTTAGCTCAAAACTCAATAAGTTAACAATATTATGTATAATGTACCATTAGTCTGAAAGTTTCATTGAAGTGAATTGTTAAATTCTTTCTGAAACTAATAAAAATCTTAAACTGAGAAGAAGCTTAAGTATTGACAAATGACATTTTGTTTCGACAAATGATAAGTAATTAAAGTTCACGAACGGGACCAGATGTTTTTTCGGAGAAATAGTTTCGGGCATTATACTAGTTTCAATGGTTACTGATCGTCAGGTGTTGTAAATAAAGAAACCAGCAGGGCGCGACGGGCGACTTTGCTATCGACATCCACCGCTGGGATAGCGCAATCTCGTTTCTCGAGAAACTAGCTGGCCCCTTCTCGTTACGGCTCGGCCAACAGGGGGCGTGACACACTTGAGTATTGGCGATCAGCCGCGAGGAAGATGCAACGTGACAGCATGTTTCCAGCAGCAGCCACAACAAATACCAGGTTCATCGACGACGCTAGACATTAAGGTACCTATGCCAGTTGTCTTCAACATTTTGAAGTTTATTGGTTACATATCACTGACAAGGAATCCGTCATGATCTATAACATGATCTAGAATTTCGGGAGTTATAATAAGTGAAGACTATTTTTTGACTTTCACTAGGTGTACAAATGTACGTACCTACATTCAATAAAATATTTTAATGAATTGAACAAATTAAGGAACTAGCTCCAAAAAATTATTACTACATAATACCATTTTAAAAATCGTACACTAACACAGTGTACCGCCTTACACGTTCACAACAAAGAAAAAGCGACAAATATCTTTGACAATCGACATTTCATTTTTGGGTGAGATAATGTGGGAGTGAGTCACGCATGTTCGATTATAGTTAAGATGTGTCTCACCTCAAAATCTTACGTGGTAAAAGATACATTCTAAATTTAAAGGCGTTGAATGAATTTGTAGTTCAAAATCTTTTGAAATTGATAGTTCATAGAACAGCTTACAAGCGAATACCTAAAAAGGGTTTTATGCCTATGAACTGAAGAATCTTATTTTAAAGTACCGATTCATCCTTGGCAAAATACATAAAGAAGTTGTGACTCATCTCAGATACTTACCGCGGTTTTTTCATGAAGATTTGTTAGGTGTTAGAGTGTTAAAGTTATTTACTACCCTCAAAACAAGCTCAGTTTCCTGGTTTTAGTTTAATTTCTGACGATATGGCAGTATCGTTACCGCAAACTATGACGTGAATGATGTAACAATTCAAATTTTATACGCTTAACGCGTTGTATCACCTAAGAGTTAAGCTTAATTCCGATTAAAAGTCCTAGTCCGTATGAAAAATTAGACTTTAGACGCAGCTGTTAGTCCATCATCGGTTATTCTATCAGATGGCCAGTGGTTACAAAACATTTTTTTTAAGTCATCTAACTCCCTTAAACCTAAAAGATTGAATTAGTGATTCACACGATTTCCCGGTCTAGATGAAAAGTAATTCTTTTAATTAGAGAGATTTTTGTTTTTGTAATAATAAACGTTAAGATGAATCGCAATACCTCTTTACAGAGTTGATGGCCATATTTTTCGATACATTTATTTTGATACACATGATTTACATCAGTTGCTTAGGGGATATCAAATATCCTCATTTAAACGATTGGGTTAATTGTTTCTTATATTGAAATTAAAGATAATCAAAAAGCTGACCAAGAGTTACATCCAGTTAATGGGATTAAGCTATCGCTGTAAAATTATATACTTCAAAGTAATTCAAAGAATTTATTCCAATTCACTTTAAAGTTATTCAAAGAGTTCAATCCAGTTATTGAATTTATCGCTTCTTGCAAAAATGCGAAATGTTATCAATACGAATGATGTCTGAACCCAGACGTCTTAGAAACAGACGCATTCTGAACATTTTGGAACACCAAGTTTACCTTTGCTTTTCTATCCATTCTTCTAGAGTTAGAATGCTTAAAGATACTATTATAGACAATGCTTAAGGGCATTGTCATTGTGGGCTTGACATCGTCTAAGGGCCTTTACAACTTAGGGTCTTCTCCTTTTACATAAAGTGTCAAAGACTTACTTCTTACAGTATATTTATTGATAATAAATAAATAAATATGGTCTTTTCGTAGAGAACCACAATTCATAGGAATTACTGTGGGAAGTTCTCTGAAGGCATTAAAGAAAAAAGAAGGACATTTTGTTGGAATTTTTAATAATTTATATGTTTCAAAACTTTTGTGTTATTTACAAAGTTTTGTGGCAATACTGCTTTAATAACGACAGAGACCCGTACAATCCGTAAATTATAAGTCAACCTCGTAATTTCCAACAGAACAACTTGTTAACGACGTAGCATTGTGACGTCGGCATTGAGTTTAATTTTTTGCTGATGATTTTGGGTCAAATTAACAAATTAAAACAATGCTAAAAGGAATAAATAAATTAACGTCAAATACTACATAGGATCCTAAGATCGTATGCTAACACATTGCTCAATGGGTCTTAATAAGAGTTAATTGATTCTGTAACTTTATTAGCCTTAGGCAGTATGCACATCACATATAATGAAAACATTAATATCAGTAAAAGTTAGCATTATTGTATAAATCAAGAAAATTATTGAATTTATACAACGTCGGCTACCACTCGTGGCCAACCAGTTTTACTCATATATGGTATGAGTATGTAATATAAGTATGAGTAAATAAATAATACAAAAAGCCCTTTTTATTCTTTGATTAAATTTCTTAATATTAATTAAAAGCAAGATGAACAATAACCTATGCAATCAATAATATAAAACGTAACTAAATTAATATTTTTTTTAATTATAAATTTAGTGTAACTCATAACATACTTTAACGAAATTATAAAAATATGCCACAGCTTTGAAAAACAAATCGATATGTTGGTTATAAAATCTTAGACTAAAACATACGATAGACAACCTCCTGATAACGTTTAAGCGACGTCATAAGGTCGCCTGCAAACAGGTGCTGGCGGCGGTCAGTATAAGAACGTGTCTGCCGAGGAATATGCTCTCTCACGAGAGGGGTCTGCGTTTCAGTTCACTCAGAACCAGGTACGCAACACTTTCGAGGTGAGCACGTAGTTTGTTGCTTGACCTCATCAGAAAGACAGTCGGTAGGTCACAATTATTGCAGACTTTTGCTAAGTTTTATAACCGCCCAGTGAGCGATGATGCTTCATTCACAAAAGCTATTTTGCTTTCTAATCATTAATCATTATTTAAATAATGTGACTGTTTTATTAATCCAGTGAATTAAACGTAAAGATTGGTTAATTAAATTCTTCTGTGGTATAAAGAGGACATATTATAATAGAAAACAATTTACAATCTATTTATGTCCACAATTTAACAAAAATTTTCATCTCTAAACATCTACAAGTGTGTTATACTTATATTGAGAATTAAATATACAAAATGCAATTGATGATTAAACGAACTTACCTGTAAGTGAAGTTCTATCACAATTGTATGAGTATATTTAATTCGAAGATATAAGGTCCCTCCCATACCCAAAGCCCATAAGTATTACGAAAATTTTGTTAAATGTACTCTAAAAAATGAGGCTCGCTCGACGACGTGTCCCAACGTGGGTGTGTCGGGCGGTAAGTTTTAAAAATAGATAATAAACTGAATATCTGAAAGTGCGAAGTTGCTGTATACAATGAAAGTATACTACAAGTGTGTTATACTTATATCTTCGAATTAAATATACTCATACAATTGTGATAGAACTTCACTTACAGGTAAGTTCGTTTAATCATCAAATATATACCTACTTACTTTACAGGCTGTAAAACACAATCGTATCACAATATTTTATTATCATATGGCTAGAAAAAAAAGACCAGTTTTACCATTCATTAATTTCAACAGTACTAATAATTGAGATTGAGTTCGTAGAGAGATTCGGAGTATTTTGCCATATTTTTACATTAGTTAGAACTAAAAGACGTGGCTCAACAGCCACGTGTATCCCACTAGACATTGACCCCGATTTCAAAAATTAATAACAAAATAGATAGTCCATAATCGTAATCGTCCCACAATGGGTCACAGTCCCACCCTAATAACACCGCTGAACAATATGTACAAACATACACTCACGATTCAGTTGCGCGTATTATCCGAGACTAGCCAATCTAAAATGACCCCCCAACCAATATTATTCGGGAAAGGTGAAAGAAAAAAGTGATATGCACAGAGGTCATGTGATATTGGTTAAAATGGCACCCTTGCATGATTGTTTCATAGTATAAAATAATACAATATGAAAGCGCTTTGTAGTAGTGGTGATTCCGATTTTGTACAGAGTAGCTGCATTATAGAGACATGTAAAATTAATTATGAAGGAAATTTATCTATTTACTTGTATCTTGAAGTAAGCTGGATACAAATTACGACAAAAAGGAAAGTGGCACCAATAAGAGTAGGTATAATAAGTAAATAAACATAGTCATTAAAATTAATCGCAAAAACTGCTAATTGCAACCTTGTTTAAAACTACCATTTTTTAATAGTTTTCTTGTAAAAAAGAGTTATAAATAAGATTGGAAAGAAATCATCAACCACTGGAAACCAGTGTAATTTCAAGAGACTTAAAAAGTTTATCCGAATGATCTGGGATGAACTACTCTGTGCAAAGCTAATACGTTCCCAACAATTGGCGCTGTCAGTCCACGTTAGTGTTGCCGAAGGTTTTAATTTTTTATTCATGACGTCACACTCACAGTGGCCTTTGTTACATCTGCAATGTTATAGAAAAAAGTTACCTTCATAAAAATCAGAACAGATCTTGCTATTTTGCAAGTAAGTAGGAAATGATGAACCTTTCTGGCCTGGAATTAGTGTTACGATGATGATTAGGTTCTGAGGATTATAGTTCAGAGCATTGGCTTTCTCATTAAAAAGCAAGGGATAAAATCCCCAGCACACATCAATTTAACTTTTCGAAGTTGGAAAGTGCATTGCGAAAACCTAATAAATATCAGTTTCTTAGCGTTAAAGATGCATTTTGAAGAAAGCAGCATGCATGAGAGTTCATCATAATTTTATCAAAAGTATGCGAAGCCAGCCAAAACACACTTGGCCGTGTGGTAGGGTATTGCCTATATTTTCGAATCAAGAGATCGCTTTCGCAAAAATTTCAATAATTTTGTCTTTGTATTCCCCTCTTTTGGCTGCCATTTCATAGACTCTTATGGGACGGGAGAGCATGGCCAATCTAAACAAATTTCTTACATTTAATTTGCAAGAATCTCCCTTAAAGAAAAATCAAGGTTGGAAATTGTTTCAGCAATATGCCAACGATATTTACTTATGCATAATGAAATAAACAATAAGTGGATTAATACTTCCGCAAAAGCAATTCACTCGCTTCAAGGTTTGATTTTCAAGATAAACATAGCACAAGAGCACACAATCGTACAACGAGCCACAAAGGCGCACATCATTCACGCACTGATGGTGAAGACATCACAGAGCACAGAGCAGGCGATGCTGGCGTTTCTGTTTGCCAAACAATAAACACACAACACGGCACAGGAGTGAGATGTCCGCGGACAAAGTCGCTCATTAATTTTCAAAGTCAGTATAGTGTGGATGGTGGCGTTACGTCTTACAATTAAGCTGGGTTCTCATATGATGACAATTCTTAGTGTCACCCTGTTAATTGGCCCACTGCTGTGCGATTCTGTAAAAATACTTATAGCTTAGACTAGGTTACATCTATGCAGATAATTGGTTAATGATTGCATCGATCGCGCCACGTAGAAATTTAATGGTTATGCAGCCAAAGCACCGACAAGCTGGTGATGGTTGTGTTGCTATGGCTACCGGCGATGTTTGGGCGATATACCATGAGAAACACTACGCTTTGCTCAGTTGTTTCGTCTCATCGTCAATCGTGCCTATGTCTTTAGCTGAAGTTCCCTTCAAACCGAAAGATTCTTCATAATCAATGCTTCACGGCAAAATGTTACCTAACTTGGCAGTGGATGGCATGGCAATGATAGGAGAGAACTCTTAAAACCAAAGAACAAGTCCTATCACTTGGCAAACTCTTTCCTAGGAGATAACTAAAAGCTATGTCACATGAGTATCAGGCCTTATCTGTAGCGTTACTAATACGGGTAGGACAAAGCCTGTAGATTCCAAAGGCTGACCAAAGAGTTTGTAATAACAATGGCTTGGAGCAAGCCGTGTTACACGCTAACTGTTTTTGTCATTTAGATTGTATCGATACGCTGGTAGAATGGTAATTAGTGGTGGCTTGCCGAGCGCCTTTCATGTGTCAGATGTTATGGTAGGATTTACCTATTGTTGTTGTGTGGAATTATGGTTTGTGATTAGTAGAGTATTGCTAACAATTAATTCTATACTTGAACTATTTATCATCATCAATACATATAATAAATCTGTAGAGGTCGAATTTCTGTACAAATAAAAAAAATGCTAAAAACGGAGTCAGGGGGATGTAAGAAGTGAAATAGAACTAATTTAAATTTTTTTCAATTTTTTTGTTTCTCTGTTTGTCTGTTTATCTGTTTGTCTGTTTGTCTGTCTGTTTGTACGGGCTAATCTTTGGAACGGCTGGACCGATTCCAATGAAATTTTGTGTGGTGGTGGCTTATGTCCCTGGTCAACATATAGAATACTTTTCATCCCGGTAAAATAAAGAGTTCCCGTGGGATAGTTAAAAAACTGCAATTAATTTAACTGCTTTGTTAACAACAACTAATGAACTTAATTTAGTAAAATTTGTTATGCTGATACCTTATGTTGCCTCTTTAACAAAATGTAAAACTTATTAATCCAATCGAGTTCCCGCGGGAAAGAAAACATTACAAAAACAGGCAAAGCAGGCGTCTTTCAAGTAACGGATTTAAATGAAATTTTATGATCCTACGGTCAACATTTAAGATACTTTTCATCCTGAAAAATTTGAGAGCACCCGTGGGATGTTTAAAAAAATCAATAGCTACATATCTACGTAGCACAATCAAAACGGGGTCGAAATATCGACAGTTTAAATCGTCCTTTTGATCGTGCAACTAGGTATAACTATACAAGATAACCCGTACGTAGCAGGAACGGGTTGCTACGTAGGTACACAGCAGCGCATCAGAATGCTTAATTACAATATCTGGGCGTTGGTATCATCTCAGAATAAGATAAGTTTGGTTAGTATAGATATTACAATCCATGATGACACGCCCCACTCTGTCTTACTCCATGCGAATTGAGTAACATAAGCGATTTCGACAGAGTGTATAAGTAGAGGAAGACCAAAGAAGATATAGGTAAATTGTGTGAAAGAAGATAGCACGTTGACAGGAGAGATTGGAAGAAGACTCCTTTACGGGTCCATCGAACCCAGGGACCACTCATTTATCTTGGGAAAAATTAAGAAATTCCACGGGAAACATTTTTGTAAAAAAAACGAACTGCACGCGGGCAGAGCCGCGGGCAACAGCTAGTTTTCTATAAGTATCCACATCTATCTACCGAAGCTTAGGGACTGCGCATTATCACGAAATACCATAAAAGTACCTTGGATTGTCTAGAAACAGCGAAGAAGATCTGTAACTGTGATTATGGTAAAAACAATGAATTCTGAGTTAGTAAGGATTATAAGAATAAGAAAATTTCAGTAATTCAGAGATTACCTATCCTGAAGGGTCACCCACCCGTTGTTATCAATGACTGATTATATTTGTTAAGTCATCGATAATTTGAAAATGGAGAAGCTGCTTTCAAACCTCTGAATACTGATTCTGATTACTGATGTATAGCAAAATATTATCTGATACTGCAGTGGTACATATTATCTGAATATATTAAATAGATCGTACCTAACTACTGTGGTAAATTTAGCATAGGTTGGGAAAACTGTCTAATATTAATAAATAATTAGATTCTGGTATCAGAAGTAAGATCATTAATTTTCTTCAACATTTCAGAAGATTTCTGTTATAACGCGCCAATGTAGGTGCGTCTGCCATCATGTAGGCGTGAAGCGGTGTTCTGTACCCAGTAGATACACTGGCTGACAATGAGCAAGACTTCTGCTACGGTAGTTGTCCTAATAAGCTGCTGATGACTGAACAATATGCCCATTCGTGACCACACTGCCTCCAGTAGGCCAAGAGAGTAAGTTGTTAAGAAGTATTTTTTCTATTTCTTTTAAGGCTCAATATTTTGAGACACATTTTTTTCCCGCGAAGTTTCCTGGCGAAGTGTTTATATAATGCATACCTTTATCTAAACATTAGGTAAAGTAACGTATTCGGGCAATGTTTGGCGGAGAAGATTTATTGTTTTCAAAATTATAGTTATAATTCAGCCAATATTTTTGGCACAATTTGACGCGAACAGAACTTTTAAATTAACAAGCTTAATTTAGCGATAAGTCTTATCGGACCTCTCTACATATCAATTTTAATTGATTGACGATTTAGAATTTTTATAATATTCTGTTTCTAAGTGCCTGTTTCTAATAGCAGTGGCTAATTATATGATAGTGATACCTACGTCCCCATGGCATCTGTGCCTGATCTTTTTAGTTTAGGACATAAATAAGAGTGGAAACTAAAAAGTGACTAATTAGGTATTATTATCAGTGTCTTACTCATACGCTAGAGATCTAACTGTTCTAACTTTTATTCAGGTAGTCTCTGGGCCTATAACATTTGTCAGTCTTTTGTCACTGCTTTTAAAACAAAACGGTAGAGCAGTCATTTTTTCAAACGACTGCAATTATTTTGAATTGAGAAGCAACCAGTATTGCTAGCAGTGAGCCGAGTTATGGTAATAAGCTTTTACAGAAAATATAAATATCGTCAATTTGGAGTCTTTGTTGAAAAGACTAGTCGGATTGTTATTTTAGGTTTTTAAATTGAGTTAGTTTAGGCCAGTCTTGGACTATTAACCTCGATTGACTAAGTTGTTGTTTTTGTTATTATGATAAACACAAATACGTACCTATAGGATGATAGTTATTTTAAGGTTATTCCCATAATAATTAGTAGAGCCGAAAAAGCATACTTTTTCTGGGCTTTATGTGTACAGACCTATTTTCAGAAAAATAAATTTATGCCCACCGATGTTCTACTCTTCTGTTTTTTATAACCCATAAATTAAACAATGGTGAGCATTGTAACATTTTGGGAGACCATAAACAACTACACTCTACCTTACAATAATTCTGAGAAACAAAAAACTGAATCCTATCTTACTAAGCAAGTACAGGTATAAGGCAACGTATGTCATATCCTCTTTATCCAGACGAATGAATTTATACTGAAAGCGTATAGTTTTCAACCCTCCTTTGGCAATACTCAATGTTGGCTACAACTAGCGGTACGGTCGCAACGACCACTTTAATTTGATCCACTTCAAACTGTATCATTCCCCCTATACTTTCCATCTGTGGTAATGTTAAAGAGGGGGCGGCGGTTGAAGTTATACTGGTTTAGGTCCAGTGTATTTGTCTTTAGGCACAGAGAGATGGACGCTGTATCTGAGACAGGAAATTAGGTTTCGATGTTTGAATGCGGTGTAGTATCTATTGGACGGTTTCACGTTGAAGCTATAACAAGCAGTATTTTTTGGTTGCTTTCAAGGTATTTCTGTTACTTTTTCATTACTGTAGATAGATGCAATGGGATTTTTGTTTGACTAGAATCTACCTAGAGGCTTGCACATTTTAATTTTTTTTACAAGCAGCTCTGGTTTGACTATTTACAGTGCGTTTACTGTTGTTTTAGCTCTCATGGATAAACTTCTTAAAATTGTTTAGCTGTTAAAATTATCAGATTGTAAAAATACTGATGGGCAATTGAATATACTCAGTAATAATGGTTGAAAACAGCATGATGATGTCAATCAATAAGATTATACTTAATGTTATAGATTTTATTTTAGAGCCACTTAATTTAATCCGTTTAAACATCTATAATAATATCCCTTTCACTAGTAACAGTAAGTATACTTGCACCATTCAATAGAAAATGTTTGCTATAAAAGGCACTATACCAATACCTTTCCTCTCCAATACTGTAGAGGAAATAAATAAATGAATTCTTATTACTCCAAAATTATTGAATTACTCCAAATTTTTTGGAATTACCTAAATAGATATATCTCGCTGTTGCATGCTACCCACCAGATCACTCCACATTCAAACGTCGCGTCGTCTTTCGCAGATCCTGTGACAATAGCACACTATACAGTACACACGGGCCCTCGGCAGTTGGTAATAGTTCTACTAGGACCAGAACGCATCGTTTTGCGGAGATAAACTTGCACCAGATTAGAAACATTGACTCATAGTCCATACTCCATACACCCTAAACATTTGTAGGTAGGTACATCAGTTATAGACCTTTAATCGTCCACACCTATTTTTCACAGACAGAACATGCCTTTTACATGTACCCTGCTGTAAAGGAAAACGGTGGAGTTACGTAGGGCCTGCTACCGCCAAAGCCTACTGACTCGCTGGCAGGAGTACGAGTACGTGATTGTCTTTCGGGTTCTCGCGGGATTGGTGAAAAGCCGATGAGGCTAGTGGATCCACGGGTCAAAGCTGGTCATATTACATATAGTAAGGATGCTATCCTTATGAACTTTTGCTACTGTGTGATTGAAAGGTGAGGTAGAGAAAGATAGATAGATCACGTAGAGGTCTGAACGACCTTTAAATGTTATAGGAAAAAAGGTTGAGACATCTTTCAAGTTAACATATAAACCTCGAACTACCCTCCGCTAGCCAAAATGACCAAGTAATGGCACAATTTCCACCATACGTTACAAATCGCACCCCTCGATCCCCCACACGGCCCCGCAGCACCCCGCAGAGACGCGGAGCTAACGAACCTTGCAGCATATTGTTTGTGTTGCCATGGTTTAAGTTGCCATGAATAATGGGACAATCTGGACCCTCCTATAGTGATAGCTATGGTTTAAACTTTATGTCATTTCGCTCACCGTAGTTCATCCCCAGACTATATAAAGCTCGATAGGCGTAGTAAGTACACTATGTTTTATGCGTAAGTTCCCAGGTTCGATTACCAGCACATGATTGTAAGTGAGGATACAGCCGAAGATGTTAATGGCTTTTAATTTCTATACACCGTCGCACCGGAATGCCAAATCGCTTGACGATGTTTCTTTGCCTAAGACAGATGCGCTACCAAGATGTTTAGTGGTTCACTGAAGTATTTAGAAAGATATTCAGCCTGTAACCCCTTCTAGGGTCTATATCTTCAATCATTACTATCGTTATAATCATTCCTTTTGAAGTAGGCATGTGTTGCACCGTGCTGTAAAAACAGTAGGTAGAAAACTTGGGTTCTTAATTTGAACCGATCCTTAGGAAAAGTTCTCGGTACTTCAGATCTGGAGGATTGTTTAACTGAAACCTTATCGGGGGAGTTACAAAAGTTGCTCCGACTTTGCATGTTTAGGTTTTGAGCTAAATTAACGACATGTCGTAATACAAAATGTTGTAGGTGTGCTACTCGTTTTTTGTTAAATCAAAAAATTACAACGTGAAAATACAACATGAGACTATTTTTAACGACACTGCCCAGTGATGAAGCGTTCAGGCGCGATACTGTGTAAAAACCGTCATGGGTGAGTTATTTACCCCTTCCAAGTGGTATGCAAACAAATTCGGCTGCATCATCACTTACCATCAGGTGAATCGCAGTCAAATACTCGTAGAGGATAAAAATCTCTTATCTGCTTGCGTTTCAATACAATGGATAGACACTCGTAGGATGGCGCCTGATGCGTTAAAATAGTTAACGTACTATTTTCAGACATACCTACTGATTATACCTGCACCAAAAATTTCACAAAAATCGGTTAAGGTGTTTCGGAGGGGTTTTGTTACAACCTCCATGTCATGATAATTTTAAATGACCTTTAAGAAGATAGGGAATGTTGTACTTAATGAAATACAAAGGTAGAACAATAAATCGCTAGTGAAGATTAGGTATTCCGTTTTTTTGTGTGTGAAACTTTTTTTGTTAATCACGCTCTGTGCAAATTTCCGGTTTCGTTTTTTTATCGGCTTAAGTTTCACTTGGAGTTTACCTGGCAAAAGAAAACTTTAGGCTTCGTACAGGTTTCAACTGTAGGACTAGGAAGTAATGCCGGTCCTTTTGTCTCTTGTTTGTGGTTTGCTTTGAAAACCGTCCTATCTTGGAGTAGCTACTTTACTTTATTTTATAGAGCACGCAAGGTTAGTTAGCTTTTGAAAATTTGCAGTCGAAGTCTTCTAATTACATTCATTGACTTTGTTCGAGTGGTAGCTATTTGAGACCTTGGAGCGGTACCACCATTTCTTAAAGCCGTAGGTAGTATTTACTGATAGGGTATGGCCCCGGGTTACGATTGCAGGTTTAACATTTATTGAGATTAAGTAATACAAAATATGTTTTTTATATTACACATGAAATGATTAATATAAAACGAAGCTCAAGGTTTTGACTTGATTGGGTCTCCCTTGAGGTCTCTCCACAGGGTCTCCCATAGGTATCTAATCGACCAATCGACCAATGCCATTCGATTGGGTACTAATTCAGTGAGGCAGAATTTGTTTGCCTGGTCTTGTTTTGTTCATATGGGAAAACACTTACCTAAGGGCCTGTTTCACAATCACCAGATAAACTTTATCTAACGAATAAACTTGACATTTTTACAGATCCGCAATACAAAAAATTATCACAACACCAAAAATAAAACTTCGCCAGATAAAGTTTATCTGGTGATTGTGAAACAGGCCCTAAGTCTAAGCATTTTGACTTCCTTACTGATTTTGAAGATTAAACAACTGAAGTGAAAAGTAAATCAGGCCTATGTTTTCTAGCCTTTTGTAAGTTTGACTACTGGTAAGTCTCTGATGAGAAATAACCTTTTTGGTAACTCATTTCGTAATTGAAAAAAAATTCGTGCAATTTTTTTCGTAACTTCAAATTAAAATTCAAAACTATTGTATTCCTTTGACTTGTCGTAAGGAAGGAATTGTATCAAAGGCTCGCACAAGAGATAACATCAAAGGGCTTTGTTTCCCCGTCAAGACTTGACGCGGCCTATTCATGACTAGCACAAAGAATAGGCAAAGGGCCGACCTATGAACTTGGATGTTTGCGAATTTTTGCACGACAATAGTTCACGTCAATCAAGGCGTTTTGTGCGACGTGTTTTTTCTAACACTTCTTTTTGAATCACAGACACGGGTAGCTTACTTATCATTTTCGTAAAATACATCTTTCATCGGTTAACGCCGTAGCCCGTAGGGTCTCTGCAACAGCTTCGCTTGATCGTCATGGCCTTCTGATTTTTCTGTTTTTCAAATATAGAGTAAGTATTTATTCAGATATATTTCAAAAACCTTCATCCATAAATGTTGTATAACAGAGTGATAAAAAATTGAAATCTTATGAGATATTGCCAAAGGCACCTATACTATAGACCCGGCGGACGGCGCAAAAAAATGTAGCCAGTTTATGGGAGCAAACACCCCTCCCCCCCAGCGTCAGTAGTAAGTTGTAAGCCTACGCAGTATTTCGCAGGAGTTTCGACAGATGGCGCTATATTTTATTGTTTTTTTTTATTATTATAGATAGGCTTGCGCTTGACTACAATCATATCTGATAGACAGAAATGATGAGGCCTAGATTCAATATACTCTATGAGGTCTAGGATGGAGCGCGCTTGCCTAGAAAATGCCTATTCACTCTTCTCTTGAAGGCACCCCAGGTTAAAGAAGTTAGGTGTATAAAGAAGGTTTACGTAAAATGTTCGGATGGGCTCATCTTCATGTTATAATCATAGGATATTGCTAAATTATTAATATCTACTTGTTACATATAGTACCTAAAGTCCAGAATAAAAACCCACAGATATATCATAAAATATATCTGCTGGTTTCTGCAGCTTTCTGACAAAGGCCTTCTTTCATAATTTTGCAGTTTTTTTATAGCAAAAATGACTAAGCGAGCATGGCGTTATCTGATAACAGTGACACGTGATCCAGATCATGTAAGATGCACTGCCTCTCATAATTTTCCTTTGCAAAGTAGGAGCGCTCGTCATTTCGACACATTATTTGAGGTAATTTCTCCCGGTACAGTGCACTTGTACAGGGTACTTTCAAACTGAAGCACAGTAATGTACTTAATTTAATTAGGTACTGCATCATAGCAAAATATCTCATCTGTAGAGCCAGGGCATTCTTGTGCGGGCGACGAGTGCTTTTGTTATCAATGACAGACTGATACATTATTTGCATTTTAAGAAGTTAGAAAAGCAGATGCTTTCTCGGACCAACGGCAACGGTTTCCCTATTCCTGAGAAACTTGGCGCACATAAATAATAATAAATAACTGAATCCTTTATATCGCGGCGTATTTATTAAATCATTACGCGTCATAAATCTATAGCAATGGGAGTGACCCACAAATTTGGGTCACAATGGCCCACTCAAACGGCATTATGTTACATTAGGCCCCGTGTACCCGCCGCCTTTTTAATACATAATAAAGTGCACCGCAATGGGGCTTTGCATATAAATCTCCTAATTACAGCGATTCAGAGTGTGCTAATCTAGCGAGGCTAGCTCATTTACATGGACGGCGATTTTTCTATGACAATTAAATATGATTTAGGGGGACCGGAATGCAAGGAATAGGCGAGAAAGAGTTGCGTCTATGAATGTACAGTCGCCATGAGAAACCTGTATAACATTTTAATTTACAATACCAGCTCTATTGCCTCTAGTCAGGCAATTTTCAATGTTATAGTTTTTCACACTCTTGACTAAATTTATCTAGTAAATTTTTTCAAGGCACAAAGTTTTCATAATTACAATCTAGTCAAGATTGTAATTATGAAAACTTTGTGCCTCGAAAAAATCAAAAAAAGGAAGCCAAAGAAATTGTATAACGTAGGTCATAGGTAATAAAGGTCTTAGTTACCTAATTAAAAATAACAACAAACAAATAAAAGAAAAAATAATTACTGTTTCTAAAGTCCTCGATTGATCAATGTTTGTTAGTTGTACCACAACGGTAAGAAGACTTTGTGTGTTTTAACTGAATAATAATCAAGTTTATATTTGTACACAAAGTAAACACATATTATTCCAACTGTACTCTAGATCAGCGTGTACCACAGTCCACAAAAAACTCGTGACACGCCATAAAATGGATTAAAGCAATTGAAGGTTGCTATCCATTGTGCGAACAGGACAATATGGCGTTGTCCCCGGACATTTCTCTATTCACACACGAATTTATTATATTAAATATAAATTAACATATTACAAGTTATAGCCGAGGTGAGAGAGCCGTTTGTTCTCATTGTTACTACTCAAAGATTTATACGTAGTATATGTAAACAAAGACGACTTGCATCATGACAAAGTTTTTCTTGCATAAATCTGCAGACGATTGTACTTTTTATTATCAAGAAATTAAAACCGATTTTCGTGTACACGGTTAACTGTAGGATAAGAAGAGGGTTGGAGTGTATAAGACACTTTTATGCAAAGAGGAAAGTTAACGAAGTATTGTACCAGATGAGTGATATTACGTGATTTTTTAAGCTAAAACTAGATGAACCGTTGATGAGAAGACATTGTAATTTAAATCTAGTTATTATCAAGTTGAATGAGATAGATTAATAAATAATCAGTAATTCTATTAAACTAAAAATCTGAAGTTATTCCCAGAAAATCATCATTCCGCAATTAATATCATGAGAAAGGTCATTATAAATTTAAAATACACTGATCCCTAAAAATCCAAAAACAGTTAAGGAGCTTAAACGAAATTACTCAATTGTGAAACATATTGTGTGGCTATGGTCTGCGCAATAAATCCCTAATCCCCCATGAAAGGGATAACCGACGCCCCCCTTAAGTGGTTGTTTAATTTTATTGGCGAATTAATTGTCCGAATGTAGTTGGCTGTACCGTACAATGTCCATATTGATCTGTGTAGAGAACAAATAAATTGGTATATTGATTTTGTATGGATACGAACAGATACGAAATAATTATAATGATAGTCTAGTTAAAGAATTTGGGCTCAGACTTTGGCAAGAAGGCAACGTGACGGCCCAGTAGTGCTGGGTAGGAAAAACATTCCGAGTAGAATCATGGCCAAGGCGCATTATGGTCTGAACAAATGTAACTCCCTCCCTCGAACTCCGAAAGATTGGAGACTTGAAAGTCTCCAATCCATCGGAGTCCGTTATAGTAAGAGCAGAAGAGCCCTGTACAGCCGCGTCATGAAGAAAATAGAAGATGATGGGATTCAATACCAATCAGGGACACATTTTTGAATTATCAGAGTTATATTTATTGCGTTTGAAAAACCAAAACATGAGAAATCCTGCTTGCGTAAATACGTGCAGACTAAATAGTAAATACTTACCACTTTTAGAATCTAGATTCTCATTCGTGAAGATTCTTAGGATCCCTAAAGAGTTGACTATAATGGTCACAAAGGTATGTAAAATTAAAACTTTCAACCTTAATTTTACTAGAGTACTAATTTGTTTAGAGCCTGTTTCACAATCGCCAGATAATCTTTATCTAACGAATGAATTTGACATTTTGACAGATTCCCAAAACAAAAATTGTCACAACATCACATAATATATTCGCTAGATAAAGTTTATCTGGTGATTGTGAAAAAAAACCAAAATAAAATTGCCTATTCGGTAGTCATCTTGCGTCGGCCATTCTTGAATTGAGAATCATTTCTTTTGATCGGAATTATTTTATTGTTAGAATTAGATCTTGAGAAACCTTTAATAATTTTCTATGGATTGTTATTTGTTACCATTATAATGGATATTACTAGTTATCTTGGTTCTAAAGTTTGTGTTGACAGTTATACCTAACAATTCATTGCTTTTCTTTCAATTTTCAGACAAGATCAAGTATGTGTGTTGTATAAAGTTGTTAATTGATTCCCAGTTCAATTCAATTGAGCGTTATATTCAACACCAGTCGCAGACGCATCGGAGGGATCCCTGCGGGACCGGACCAGCGTAATCCTCTCGGAGGGTGAAAACTCAATCGCGTCATCTCGATGGCTCTTGAGAGATTTTTACTTATCAGCTCTTGTGTTTATTTAACAGTCGATTAGGGCGAGTGTTGACGGATTTATCTACCAAATTATATTTGGTATGGTTTTTTGTAGTGCAAAAACAAAGCAAAAACTTCGGTATAAATTACCGAAGTTTCTCCTCTTTCTGATGCACACTGCAAAGGTCTGGAATTCATTTCCAGGCACTGTCTATCCCATCTTCTACCAACTGGGTGACTTTAAATCAAGAGTGAATAGGCAAGTGCGTTCCACTTTAAACCAAAGACTTTAGAAGTCATTGCTTTAAACTGTATCATTACTTCACGTGCGATCACAGACATATTGTTAAAAAAGTTCCCCATCGCAATTTACTTACTGAAGTAGGTCTGAGGATAGAACGTACACGGTATACACTATTTTTATACCCCTAATTGAGAAATCATTTACGAGTATACCTATGGCAAACAGTGCCCTTCATATTAAAACACAGTAGGAAAGTATTACATTACTGCTTCTCATTAGGATATCTAACCGCGATGGTGCCTTCTTGGACGAACTCTGCAACTAAAGTTCTATACATAACAACGCTAGTAGTGCCTACTAGGATGAACTCCGCATCTAAAGTTCTATACTTAACAACGCTAGTATATCTCTCCTTTTAGAAAATTGCACATTGATTTTGCATGAGATTAGGCAAAAAGGGACAGCTGTTGTTGTGTTTGGTTTTGACTACGATATCACCTGATACCGAAGCAACATGATTTGATAAGGACATTAAGAAAAATAGTGTCAAATCAGCTGTGCTATTCTACAAAATGAAATAGCTGCCAGACAGCTGCCAACCCGAATATGGCATGCAAAATTGTACTCTATTACAACTGCCAAATTCATAGATGCAGAGATGCACGCTCGTCGCTGTTTTGCAGAATAGCACGGCAGATTTAGGTAATATAACTTGTGGCACGAGCATTGAAAACTGTTAGAGCTGTTTGAGATTGGAAGTTGAAACAGCATTTAATGATTTCTCTCTCTAATATTTACACTGCGCAAAGCACGGATATTAAATGACCAATGATTAAACGAATAGATTGCCTGTTGTAATATGAAGCGTCAAGAATGTAATCTCTGTACGGCAGGTCTATAGTGTGTGGTTGTAACGAGTTTCATACAGAAAGTCATTACTAAAACAGACATTCCTCTTCATGCATGAATAAGCGACAAAAACCAGCGACAATGGTTCTAACACCTCGCCATTGTAGGACGGATGCCCGCTCCGCCCCCGCATTGTCCGTGCTGGTTTTAATACTCGCCCACGGATCTCTAATTATGTATAATATACCTGTTACAGCTACTAGTTGTGAGGCCGCTTCACTCGACGGGACGACTACGACATTTTATAAGCTCCTTAAATAGCTAAGTGGGGTCATACGGTATAAGTAATAATATAGTAATCAGGGGGCACGGCAGTGCCCCCGCCAAAGTCAAAGCGCGAAGCAAAACTGCCGTACCATCTTTACAGGAACCATTTCGCCGCATTTTCGGGCTCCTATTTGAGAACCTCTGGATAAGACCAGAACGCTGAAATTTTCGCTATCCAGTAAGCTATAATCACATACTTAAAACCCAAAATTTCAAGTCTGTAGGTCATATAGTTCCGAAGTTATGCGAAAGCAAAGTTTCGCATTTTCGACACTGACTGACTGACTCATGATCATCAAAATAGAACTAGTACTTCCCATAAACTCAGAGAGCTGAAATTTGGTACAGAGTTCGGGTTTAATGGCCACATAAAGGGAAAACTATAAAAACTAGGATAATCGAAGATCTGGAGTACCTGGTGATCACTGCATTAATAACTTTGTAATTCCATATAAATTATATGAGATTACAAAGTTATTTATGCAGTTAATGTATTTAGAAAAACGGACAGAAATATTTTGTAATATTTTGAAGTTTCTACAAAAAGAAGTGAAATCCCACCAAAAACATTCTGTAAAAAACTAGCCAAAGTCAAAATGGAGCTGCTTGTTTATCTCTAAAAAGTACTGAAATCTAGACAAAGTCGTGCCAAGTCTAAGGTTCCTTACTGCGATTTCTTTATTATTATAGTTAATGTTGTGTGACTTGGCCGTTGAAGACCAAGAACCGCTACTCATTGACGATGAATTCTGGCGACAGATTGGTGCAATGGTGTCATGGAGCACCTGGTTTGAACCCTTGTGTACCCTTCAACGGCCAAGTCACGCAACATTAACTATAATAATAAAGAAATCGCAGTAAGGAACCTTAGACTTGGCACGACTTTGTCTAGATTTCAGTACTTTTTAGAGGTAAACAAGCAGCTCCATTTTGACTTTGGCTAGTTTTTTACAGAATGTTTTTGGTGGGATTAGTATGTATGAAAAATAAAATTACGCTAGGGAAATTTAATTAATCTTTTTTTGAGCTAGTCATCTCTACTGTGTCTCTACCCATACTTTTATCAGGTGAGATTATTATCAAGCGTAAACCAAAACAACTGGAAAAGAACGAGCGAGACTCGCGCACCGAGGAGGGTTACTACCACAAAAGAAGTAAAACATTAAGAATAAAAATAAAACAACGAACTAATTAACGAACAGCAAACCTAACTTTGTTTTAGGGGGTTTTGTTAATATCAAAAAAAAATATAATAAGTAGTGATAATAATTTATTTCATAAACTTCGCGGTATAAACTTGATATCCAAGCTATGCCAATGTAAAAACTGTGTATCAAAAAAGTGTCCTCTTTTATGGAAGAAGTTAGTAAGTAATCGTCTCATAAGTCAGAAGGTATAAAGAACCGCTGCTATACTTGTTCTACACAATGACACATTGTTTCGAGCGCAGAAGAACTCCTGTTGAATAATTGTAATAGTTTTGTACTGGACTTGTTTCCTGTTGAATAATTATTCAAGAAAGTTCATCAGCATACTTCATGTAGGGTCCAAGTTGATTGGCTTGACTCTATTAAAGACTAGTTTGGAGAAATACAAAATCCGGTATAACTTTTGAGGAAATTAATTAGAAAAACGCAAAACACTTAAATCTGGTTTCTAACTTCTTAATTATATTCTCGGATTTTAATTAGGTATTAATGTTGATTACCATAAGTACCTGTAGGTAAAAAATTATATCTTAAAATAAGAAAATGGCAGTTTCTAACTGTGACTTATAATAAAATTAGGAAACCTATCAGGCTCGTGATAAATAATAATATGATATCTCTCTTTTCTTTAATACTCTCTCTGATATAATATTATCTTTGACTTGACCTCAAATTGTTCATCAAGACGTAAGTAGATTCATATACGACATCTTCGTAAAACAAACCTGCATTTAATCTTTTTAACCTGGGCTGATAGGTACTTAAACAATTTTGCGAACAGTCTACGATCATAAGTCTATCATCAGTAGTATCTTGATTATCTACTGACAACCAGTATAGCAAGAACTTGTCATTGGGACAAAGACTGTTGGGGCTGAAACGTCCCACAGTGGGGACCGGTAGATACAAGCACGAATACTGTAAAGCCTTCAGCTCGTTGGTATAAGGACAAGAAATGTGTAGCGAGAAGTGGCTGGATGGAGAAGACAAAGTTTAAAGGAGCTCGCTTGAAATATTCTATGTCCCTGTGGACGTTCACAGTCTTTTCTGATGACAGATAGTTAGTAGAACTAAATATACTGATTCGAACCGTTAAATTGTTGGGACTTCGTTGCATCACCCGTAGGCATTTCCTGAGGCCTTTAAAAGAAAAGTTCGATATCTGCACTCTATCACAGATGAACTAAAAAAATATCTTCGAGCCAAATTAGGGTATAATTCGCGTGAAATTAGACGAATCCGTAAATGGCGGCACCCGCTAATTATCCGCGAGCAACACGTCAGAACAATGCCCAATGTTGCCAGTCACTGCATATTATTCGTGAAATTGTGGGAGGTGCGGGTAACACTCTATAATTAACTACCGAAACGCCTACGCAGCGAAATTAGGTTATCGATTCGCTAATAGAATTTTCAAAACTTAATTTTAATTATGGAACCACAAAATCATTTTCCTTAACTCAGTATACTTTGCAATAGGTATCATCTTGAGTACCACATAAAACTACCAGAAACTTTTTCCCGATATCGGTGTATCATCATCAGATGTTGACTTGACAAAGAAACTTGTCCACTCAAGAGTTCCTGATATAGTTACCTGTTCTTACAGGGTAAATAAATAGGTAAATCACTTGCTTAAACCTACCTACCAATACCTAAATCCTGAGGAAATCTCAGGATTTAGGTATTCTTTGAGTGAAAGTGATCTGAGCTTATTAATAAAGCTTACTATAGTATTAAGGATTACTTACATGAATCAAACCTTGGGGATGGATGAACTGCTGTAATTACTAGCGTATACTAGCTCAATTAGTTTTAAGAGCCTTTGTGAACTGGTGATAACAGAAAACAAAACCCGGCTGAGTTTGTTATGGGTTTCTTCTCAGTGCAGGGCGCGTTGGAACCCTCGTAAACTTAGTTTTATGACGACTTGGAGTTATCGCCATACAAATGTGACAAATATCATGCTGACCTATTACAAGAGCCTGTATATTAGGCCTATGTGAAATAAAGATATTTTGAGGTTTTTTTTAGAACAATGTGTGTGAAACCTGCCAATATGAAGGCCTTGGAACAACAACAACGTAGTGGCCAAGGATTAACTCAATTTTAAAGAAGACTCGTGCCCAAAAATAAAAATTTAATTGATAGAATTTTGGCAAAATACCTTAAAGTCATTTCCAGCGATTGTAGAGATCCATCCTAGGTGTAAAACAAATTAAGACCTTTTAACGCAAAAACTACCAGCGAAGCCCACAAACTATTAATCATTATTATCCTAATAGCTATCAACAGTTGCACAAACCAAAAAGCGCCGACCAAAGATGGAATCGCACACTTAGGGTTCAGTACCGCCGAAATGATTTCAGAAACCCTCAAAACTTGCTGTCAGTTGGAACTGACGGTTGTTTGAACGAATTGAGGTATAAAGTTGAAATTAATGTAATAAAATCATCTCTTTTATTTTTTTAACGATTCTTTTTTCTAATTAATTTAATCAAGATATTTTGATGTAGGATAGAGATGTAACCCTTTCCTGAGAAAACAGAGGTTTTGACAAACAGCGGAGCGCCTTACCTTATAAGGTAAATATGAAGGTAAGTATTAGGTAGTTGTATTGGCAATTATTAATTAATATTTATTATTCTCCACACAATGTGCACTAGCCCACACTTACACTATAGTCATTTATCTCTCACCAGAAGGAATAGGTTGTCTGGGAGAAATTGTCTATGGCAATAAGACCGCCTTTTGCGCATCACGTGTCTTAGATATAGTATAAATGTTTCTTATAATTATGTTTCTTTGTGCAATAAACTATAAATAAATAAATAAATAAGATTTAATTCAAAATATAGTCTCAATTACTGCGGAAGTTCACGGTCATTCATGTCACAGACTTTGCTGTCGATGCTGATTTTGAAAATTGATAACAAGTTGAAGTTGCTTTCTGATCGTTCAAAATTCGACTAGTTATATTATGTCCGGCTTTATCCGAATGCGGTCAGCTTAGACATGCCTGGCCTATCCGGCTTTTGCTAAAGTTGACTATTATTTTATTACTTTCTCGCATTTGGCGCATTTATTAAATTTTATGTTTCATTAGAAATGAAGGACTGACTAATTATACGAAACTCTAATAATTAAGTTGGCAGACTTAGAACCATTTCTTCCTAGATACGGAACCCTTCAAACCTAGAGCATGAGTGTGCGATTTAAAACCGCTTGAGATCGCCGCCGAGTGTTGGCAGCATTGTTTCGAGACCGCAGCAACTACAACAGCGGGTGCCGCCACCGTCGCGCCCGCATTAATTACAGATAATTGAATTTCGAATTGGAACGATGACATTTGAATTTTGGCGCTCACCGCTCACTCGGTAGTGATGCGCCACAAAGAGATCCATCGACACAATCAGACCGCCCGCGGGGGCGCATAATGCGTTCTGGATCCGACCCACAACGGCCAATGCGAGTGTGTGTAATGAGAATTATCTGGACTGCTTCTGGTGAAGCGGCAGCCCTGAGGATATTCGGATTTGGGCTGATCGCACATTGGGCTATTGCTGCTTTATACACTTCAAAGATAGGTGTGTGACTCCGTGATATTTAAAATGTATCTTCAATCATTTTCATCCATAAGCTGACATAACCCTCTTTAAAGTATTTTAATAATAGGTACGTCATAGTTCATACCAATTTACCTGATCGGTTCTACTAAATCAATATATGAAGTTTAAATTCGGTTTCCTCTTGAGATCACAGCTTAGAAATCTATACCTATTCACTTCGTTGTAAACTGTCAGTATTATCCTAGGAGGTATCATTTAGATCATAAATAATGACCAAGACTCAGAAGTGGTCGCAACTCACAAGCGTCTAGCGTGAAGTATGTGTTTAACACGACGTATTAGAAATCTAGTTCTCGGCATATTAACTTACGGGATGTACTTTTAACGAATTACTTTAATTAGCCATCGTTTCATTTAATAAATGCGTATGCCACATATTTAACCACATTAGTATTAACTGTTGAAATAACTTGATTTTATTTAGATTTACACTGGTTAGATGTGACTTCAATTTTTGAAATACGTTTCGCGCACTGGTAGCTAGTGATGTGAGATCAGCATTATCAAACTGTTAATAGCTTTCTTTAGCGCCCCTCCATTCTTACAGATTATTTTGTATTGTGCGCCCTTTATATGAGGAAAATAGTAATCAGTTAGTTTATTAGCTGGATTACTGGCAGAAATGCTTTGCTTCATACAACGGGAACACAATCGAGTTTTTGTAGTGTATAATTATTAGATACAAATAAGTATTTGCTGTTATATTTTTCACATAGCATAATTAGGTGTAAATAATACTTACTCGTACTTATATCATTCTAGTGGACTCATTCCGTAGGTATAAAGAAAATCCTTTCTTATCCTTTGTCTACATTTACAAAAGAACTTCTGTGTAAACGTTTCGCTTGGCAGATTGGAAGCTTCCACGGATAACGTAATTATTGGTATTATGTAAGCCTTTATAAGGTATTTACATAATACCAATTAATGAAAATCCTATGGTAAGGTACATAATACCATCTACATATCAGCTCTTAATCGCAATAATTAATAATACCGATATTACCGACACGGACCGGGACGCTGCGAGAACGGGTATACAAAACCGTTATTAGTATTGTAATTAGCGGAAAACGAAGCACTTCTGTTAATAGAAATTGTCATCACTACCCGTTGTAATTTCAACTCTATTTTCCAACGCGATAACGTAGATATTTAAATGCACTTGGTTTGTTGACAATGAGTAGATTCTTTCACCTGAGCGCGCGGGTCCCCGGTAGTCGCCGCCACGTGGGACGCCCCGCTGAGACGTTGATTGCCGACGAACGCCGCTTCACGCCGACGTGGACATCACTAGTTCCAAATTTGAATTTACACTTTTTTAATCATTGTATTTTGCAGCGGCGATGAAAGTCTTGGCTGTCGTCTGCTTTGTGTTCCCGAAAACAATTAAACCTTAGTAAATTTAAGTTTTGAAGTATTAATATATACACTGTGTAATATTCAAATACCGATCAAGTACGAGTCCTTAAGAGTACTTAAGAATTTGGATACAAGTGTATACAAGAGAGCTCCCATGCAACAAACAATACAGCAAACGTGCTAATTTGGGTCTTATTTTATCAATAATGATAATGGCAACAGGTACGTACATAGACGCTTCCAATATTCACAGAATATTTGCAATTGAATCAAAATTAAACAAATATTTAAAGGGGGCTCCCATACAACAGACATGTTTTTTTGTTTTCAGGTATTGTGGAGAGTACGGCTACGGATCCCTTCGTGCGCGTTTATGTGATCACTTCACGCGCAAGCGTAGGTATATTATCATGAATTTAAATAATAAAAAAGATTTTCTGTGTAGTAGGCACATCTCTGTTAAACTTTGCCACCATAATCGTGATCGGTTCGGAGACAATATTATATGTAGTTCGCAATCGATAGCCGGCAGCCAGAAGGGCATTATCGGCGATCTTGTCAAACTTTCTCCTTCTGGCGGTGACAGGTCGCCTAATTGATTGTTTTTTTTTTAATCTCAACCCTGACTCTACTATTAACAGATACGAATCCGGACTTTCTGGAAAAGTTATGATTGGATTAGAATATGTATTTGATTATTTGAGTGCGAATAATGTGCTTGTGAAATGGAATTTAATCTTATTCTATTTTAAGGTCCTAGCAAATTACAGAAATTTAAAGAATTGTTGTTTTTTTAATTAAGTCCATAGATTTATTGCCTATGGTTAGTACCTACTTTCAGACTTTCAAGTCGTCATTGAATTAAACCATTTTGATAATCAAAATGGTTTAATTCAATGACATTTATCATTTGAAATTTGGGTGCAAATAAGTTACATAAAGAAATGTAAAAACTGATGATTTATTTATTCTTCATTTAAATCATTATGAAGCGGTACCTTTATAAGAGCTGTTACCATTTCATTACAGCCATGAAATGGTAACTGGCAATGATCGCCTTTTGTCTTCTTCAAAAAATTAGTCACGGATCCTAACTATAGGCAAGTCTATTGACTACAATAGTTTTCGGAAATGTTTTCGTTCCTGCGGTCTTAAGACGACGGGATATAGCAAAGCATGCTATTCCACTAAGCATCTTATTCTTAAGGAATAGCACTGAAGATGGCGTGGCTTTAGTACCACCAGAAACATCCTTGTGGTGTTTCCAACTGTTCGACTTTTACCATGAACAATTAAATACAGTTAAATCATTAAATGACGCCCAAGAAAGAAATGTCCCCAAACATGCCTTGTCCCAGCACAATGCAGCAAATTATGTAGTTACGACTTTAGTTATGGCTAGACACCATAAAGTTGAAGCGTGACCAACAAGAACGTATAATGCGCATAACAGGCGAAATTTACCGAAGCCTCCTAAAACAACAGTTAAGTTATGAACAATTATAGATAAACAGATTCTATGGAACGTCTCTTTTCCTTTAATGCCTTCTCATTGTGTTAAGATGTCATAAAAGTCTACCATAGTGAGAGCGGTGTAAGCTTTGATGGTAAAAGATGATGCTTTTCACCCAACAGCTCCGCAAATCCTGTTATTTTAAATTTAAACTCTACCTGTTGAAACTTGAGTCGATTTTTGTGTGTTTATCGATTACTAGTTAGCATAATAACATCGCATTTAAGGCTTTTGTCTAAACAATTACAAGTGTATTGTAGCTCACATTCATTTGTGTTTCTTGTTCTATTGATGCGAGTTTTGTTGTTGGGTGTCCAATGCATCATAAATCAGTCATTACAACTTTATTTACGGTTCTGAAATCACAGGTTTTTATAATTTTGAACTCTATGTTTATTTAGTCATAGTGTTACTCGGTTTTGAAAGCGTGGTAATGGTAATTTGGTACACATTCACGCTGTATGTTGCCAAATGATGGTCTTTACTATTGACGTATCTATTCTAACTAAATACGACGCTGATGTTTTTATAAACGATAAATTTTCAATTGTTATTTTTGCACTTCGGCCCATTACCGGTGGCTATTGCTGCTGGACGGTTAATCGTAAATTCTATGAAATCTCAACATTGTGCCTATACTTACAATCAAGCGGGTACAAAATAACAATTTTTTGGATTAAATATTCACATATTCGCTAATAAATATTTTATATGCTTGTAATTTTTAGGGAAAGATAAGCATGCATACTATATTGAGCTGAGTTACGAAATTTAGCAATCTTGGCTTAGAAATCTATATTTAAAACTTAAATAGAGGTACGAATATTGTGCAGTTGTTTTTTTTTTAATTGGTTGATATCGTCCACACGTGCCAAAGAGAAGAATTTTTACAAATTAGGTAAATACAATAACAGTGTTTGTGTAATAAGAACAAAGGCTCATTTTTCTTCTCATTCGGTGTGATTTTCGAAGCCTTTATTTCATTGTTGTTTTATAATTCCTTTTATTTCACTGACTAACTTTTGAGGGACTCTCCAAGTTTTTTGTGAGCACAATGGAAAAATTACGCAGTCTTAGTAATTTTTATTGTTTCAGGTTGAGTAACTGGTGCTTGCTGGAGAGAAACTTCTGAAACTTTACTGCTTACCTGAAACAATGAAAAATTACTCAAACCTTACGCAATGCTGAAGTTTTGCGGTTAAAAATTTTAATGTGCTGAAGTTTTGCCGTGTTGTGAAATGAAGTCTTTTTTGTTCGGAGTTTGTTTTTAATTATTTTTTATCTGAAGTTTCAAAGGATTCCTTGGCACTAGGTGAAGTATAATGTTTTGTAAACTTATGCAATGTTTATCCAAATTCCCAAGTTATATTATAAATTCGAAAGTTATAAATTTTTTGTTTGTTGTTTCCTTGGCTTGTTTTAGCAGGGTTTGTATCCGTAGGATGAAATCAAGAACTGTTTCGTAGATACTTAACATGTTACACAAATAATAATTTTATCTTTTTCTAATTTTTTGAACTAGGTATACCTCGCGTCACAGTGTTTGTAACAAAACTCCTCCGAAATGTATGACTTTTATGATTTTTGTGGACATTCGGTTGAGAATAGGACGTAAACTATTTTTCATAACCCTAAGTGAAGACTTAATATGGACAAACAACATTTACCGGGACAGTTAGTTATTCAAAGAAATCCTATCTCACTGATTCATCATTAACCAAGCCTTGGACCGACAAAGCTGATACGTTCTGGATGAAAACGACAGACCCAGTCGTACATCTCAAACTCAAAACTGAAAATATTATACAGGCTCTTGTAATAGGTCAGCATGATATTTGTCACATTTGTATGGCGATAACTCCAAGTCGACTTAAAACTAAGTTTACGAGGGTTCCAACACCCCCTGCACTGAGAAGAAGCCCACAACAAACTCAGCCGGGTTTTTTTTCTGTTATCACCACTTTACAAAGGCTCTTAAAACTAATTAAGCTAGTATAATTACAGCAGTTCATTCATCCCCAAGGATATGATTCATGTAAGTAATCCTTAATACTATATCCTTAATATTATATAGTAAGCTTTATTAATAAGCTTTCGTTTTACAGCGACTTTGAACTTATTGAGGGATAAGTTTAATCTTGATTTTTAGTTTTATAGGTCACCATTATAAGCCTGGGACGAACGTAGGAACCTTTTCATAAACAGAACATGTTGGGAAACAAACTTCATTTTCGTCTGTGATGATGAATAATTGCAAAAAAATAAATTGCAATAATTGCAAAAAAACTTCAAAATTGTACCTATAGCCAAGAAAGATTCCCCATTTCTCGCCGGCAGTCAAAAGGCAGCACTCGGCGTTTCCTCGTCAACGCCTTAAACGCTAATCGCGTCTGTGAAGATCAATTGCCTTTCCACGCCTTTTGTTCGAGCCCGGCGATGCAGGCTCACTTAGCTCAAAGTCTACCAAAGAACCCTCACGCCCGCACGTATAATCTTTATTAGCATGTACAGACAAGCCAACTAGTCGGCCGGATCTTCAATTAATCTTCAAACCGTCAAGATTGGCCATTTGAAGTGATTCTATTTACGATTGATGATTTCTAGTTTTGAAAAACTCTTTATTGGTAAACTTAACGTAGCTAAAAACGTAGATAGTAGATAGATACCCAGTCTAATTCGTATTATGTACCTAGATAATACGAATATTCTGTCTTCTGATTTTATTGAGAGAAGCAATCAAAATAATGGGAAGATGATTTAAGCAAGTTCTTTAACACCATTTGTTATGATTCCAGATGTCACTTATGCCTGAAACAGCATTGAATATACCAACTTTCAAATTGTTCTCAAACCTCGGCCAAAAATATTAATTCATCCGTAGCCAACATATTTAACAAATGTATAATGGGGCTATTATTATTGTCTGACGTAGTAGTTGTTGACTCAGGTCGTCAACTTATCGGCACATCCGCAAACGCTTAAGCAATTAAACTGATTATAGCATGGAAAAACACCTTTTAAGGCTATAAGACACAAGCAACAGAATCCTCTGAATACACTTTGTCTGCTTAGATAAGCGTTCAGAGATTCAGGAGAGGAGGCTTTAATTAGAAGTTCGTCAGTAAAAAGTCTGTTTTGAGCACTTTAAGCCGCCGCGGATAATGTGCGCTTTGCCAATTAGTTTATGGTAAGTTCCCGCGATTTTAATGAGATTTTGTTTCTTTGCTATATTTTCGGGAGGCGGTTTTAAAATGTTAAAGCGAAGGAGCGATGAAAAACAAAGATACAGTCTCGTTAATGCTTCTGTGATCGCCTGTGAGTGGGCTTTTGATGCATCTTAATTATTGGAGGCCTAAATGGGATTGTACCAAGCTAGTAAGTAGTCTAAGGACACATTATTTATTTTTATAAGTCCATTTCTACATATACCTGTTGATAATGCGATCTTATACAATTACGTGAAAAAAAAATTGCCTTCTTTTTAATCAAAAATCTTCGAAAAAGTGTAAGGTTTGCTGCAGTTACAATGTGGACAAAAAGTGAGAGATAGCAAAGCAAACGAACGTGGAGTCATATGGTGTAGTCATATCGCATTGTATTGTCATAATTATAGAGATGGTATACAATTAAAAATTTCATTGTATATAAAAATCGCTAAAAATAATAATTCGCTGAGATCATATCCATTGATTCTTGTAATATTAATGTTTGGGTAATGTCGAGTCTATACAAACTTTAGAAACAATTTTTATCCAGCGATTGACATCGATCGATATGACTGATATGAATGAATATGTCCTTTCGTTTGAACTTTGGTATATGATATATTTTTTTCTCTATTAGTATAGACACATCTGTCCTTAGGACTACAATCCATACCGTCATAACAAGCTAACGAGCCCAAACCTCCTTACAACATCACTCGACCACATTTTAATTATGCCGCTTTGTGAGCCATGAAAAACTTTATTTAGCCGCTTTATATATCGAGTGTAAGGAAAATTGAATCGCACATACCTCCGCACCCTAATAATCCGGCAAACGCCCCAAAAGAAAAACCTTTCCACCACAAGATGTGCCACAAAGGCTCTCTCATCAGTGTACGACTCACACCTGCATTAAAAGTGCCTTATTAACAAGTTTGTATGTAGTGTGGCTTATCAAGCCTGCGCGCAAAAGGCCCGGGTTTTAGAAAAAACTTCAAAGGTGGCCGGGAAATGTTTACAGCCGGGCTTTCGCCTTTTTTCAATGGCAATTAGTTAGCGTTTCCGTCGACGCTTGCTCTTACGCCTTGTGCAATTATGCCGTCGAGTAGTTGCGGCCGCGGACGACGGAAGCGGAGGATGCGGCTTGTTTACACACGAAAATTAACATGAAAGTAAGTAATAAGGTGGTAGGTACTTTATGATATCTAATGATATGCATACATATACATCCATATATTAATATATCGTTAGTTTTACATACTCGTAGTATAAAACAAATTCACTTTCCGCTGTCTGTCCCCCTATGTATGCTTAGATGTTTAAAACTACGCAACGGATTTTGATACGGTTTCTTTTAATACATAGAATGATTCAAGAGAAAGGTTTATAATATGCATAATAACATGCGTGCCAAGCTGCGGGCGTCTACTAGTTACACAGTATACAGCGCTTTTTTCGGCACAATCTTTGGTGACGGGACAAGCTAATGGAAAAAGGGAGTAGGGCTAAAGTTTATTATATTTAGATGAAGATTCCAAGGTGCTGGAATGACAGCCCTGCATGTATTGGGAAGACAGACGACATCAAGAGAGTGTTTTAGGTGGTGCGACATTATGGAACCTGCCTAGTCTAGATGGTAATCCCTTTAGAAGACCCTTCTGTCTCAAAGGTAGTAAAGTAGTTTGAAAGAAAAGCCAAATACTAAAGATCGTGGTTAATTGTAAAATCTTAGCGGTGCTTAGGTATCTACTTAGGATATTGATAATAATCTGAAATCTGAAATCTCAAATGCTGGTTATCTTGATTTATTTTATGGCTTCGATTCATATCAGGGAGACAGAATGAAAGCCGGGAGCCGCAGCTGAGACTGCTGAATCCGGTAAGCGTCGCAAGTATGCCTCTCTTTTAGAGAGTTACATATTTGTCCCGTTTGCCGTGGAGACCCTGGGGCCATGGAGTCATAGTGCCAAAAAATTCCTTCGAGAGCTTTCCCCGCGGTTAATAGCCTCAACTGGTGACAGAAGGGCTGGCTCATTTTTTGCGCAACGTATCAGCCTAGATGTTCAACGCGGAAATGCAGCCAGTATTCTTGGCACCATTCCACGCGGGCAAGATTTGTATAGTAATTAGAATAAGCTAATAATAAGTTTTATTGTAACATTTTAATAAATTATTTTATTAGTCTACAATTTAAAAATGCAGTGAGGATTTAATTGGTTGGGGTTTTCAGATAACAATATTTTTCAGTCTGCACTGCACCTCCATTCGCTATCGTACATTCGTGCATCTAGAGAGGGTGTCTTAAACTAAAAATATTGATATAAAACCGAGGCCGCGTTAATTAAGCTTTTCAGTCGTTTAAACTTTTTGCTTTTAGCCCGAACCGACTTTCGGTTAGTGCTAATTTATTATTCTATTAATTAGCAATGGAAGGTTTTGATCGGCGAACCGAGGCTTTGCGGTTTTTTTTAAACACATTATTTGTATTGGTCACGTAGTTTTGCGTCAAGCCAGTCAAGCGTTGTTTTAATACATGCGCGTTGTTTTTGTATTTGGTTTATACTAAAAGGTACTATTGCAATGTCAAACTATGATTACTCTGGAGTGACATTTACACTGATCTAGAATAGAGATCAGTGGACATTTACCACGTTTTTCTTGTTCTGGCAAAACTTTAAAACAGGGTAAACGTGATACGTAGTTATTTAGTTTTTTGATGAGATATTATTCATATTAAATATTTCATCTGAACACATTATCGCCCTAATCTTTCAAATGAACATTTTTGTAGGCGCTTTTGACATTTTTTTGTGATGGAAAAATGTCATGTCTTATCCTTAAATTTTGTATAGGTACCTAGGTATAGATCGTCAAACCTAAAAATTAACGCTCCACTTGTTTACCCGTTGAAAGAAAAATGTAGTGGAGACGCGTTCATTTCCCTACCTACAAGATGTGTTCCTAATAATTGCATATATAAATAAGCGGTTCTCCTCATTAAATTATACCTAAGTACTCAATTTTTCTCACAGATAACGTAATTTATCAAGCCACGAAAAGAAGAAAGGACATTTTCTTGCGCTCCCACAAAAAACCAATCAGACCAAATCCCTTAAGTAGACAACAACATATCTAACAATCTGAATTCACACCCTAATCTGCCGTACTAATTGCGTAAAAAGGCACCCCCTGATACGTAACAAACATACACACACAAAGGACAGATTAGGGAAGATCTCGATCGTATTTAAGATAAATAAGTATTTTTGCTAAGTATACGACCGGCTTTAGATCTGTGATAAAGGGCAGCTGGCGGGAAGCCCGCGGCTACATGCCGGTATTTTTTTTTATTCTTATCAAAATTGTTTGATTGTAAAGCCAATTAGTATCAATCGTTTTTCTAGACTGATTTCTAACACATAAAAGCTGGCAAGACTGATTAATTTATTTTGCTATAATCCGCTACTTGAACTTGTACTCTACGCATTCTTCACATTTTGCATTGTGAAGGTAACATCTCCCGAGGATGTCCCGGTGTCGAGACGAAATGTACCTACATCTAAGAAAGTGGGCGGTTTTCCTATACAGATTCTTTCAAGTCGCGGATAACTGTAAATTCTTCAAAACTGCAAACTCGTCCTTGTTTTACTTGGGTGATCAATTGATAATTAAGTTATACCCCGTGCAAATAAATATTATTATATTAATTAATAATTAATATTAATTAAGTGTTATTATATTATTATATATTATATTAATATAAATATTTTACTATCTAACAGGTAGAAATACATGTTAACAATCACATTAACACACTAATCTAACAGTGAGGTAAGTAAGTCAAGACAGTGATGCCCACTGTTGAGGCTCAGCGCTACTAAAGACTTTCGGCCGGTCTACCTCAATGCTGGATGCATGTAACCACACCTTTTCCTTGACAAGCGAATAATATTTTTTGTGGTCGCATAGGTATTATCAACGAATTGATTGAGATCCCGTTCAACAAAACAACAAACGATTTGAAATCGATCAATGTGGGTACATCTTTATATTTTTAAACAAAATTTAATAAAGGAAAATATCGTGGGGAAAACTGCCCATTTGGAAGTTTCCCTTTTGAGATATTAAAGGTGTGCAAAACCTGCAGCCAACCCACACTTGATCGGCGTGGTGGACTGTGACCAAACCTTTCTAATTCTTAGAGGAGATCCGAAAGAATGGCAAAAGGAGTAATCATATACTTCTTAATTCTAATTCTTGGAGGAAATCCGAAAGATTGAGGTTAATCATTTACTTCTTAATTCTAGGTATCAGGGACCAGATCTAGAGAGGAAGAAACAAGACACTAATGATGTACTGCTTAAATGCAGGGACGTATTAGACACACCTCACCTCCTCAGCTAAGTACTTACTCTCCAAGAACAATATCTCCGCGGCAATCAGGGGCCGTACCAACACGTCAGTCCTCTTATACTGCTGCAGTACTGTTTTAATATTTCCTCACAAACATAGTATGAAAATGTCAAAACAATGAACATTAAAATCTTTGTTTTCTTATAGGCTTAATAATGCAGCATTACTGCTTAAAGAAATACGTACGTAAGAGTGGTACGGCTCCTGGATACTGATATACTAGAGGGTGGTTTGGCTCGTATAATCCAGCAGGAAGTTGCATCGGGCCTCAAGGATGAGGAAATACTTATCCAAACGCGGAATATGATTCGGGAGAAGAAAGAAAGAAGGAAAGGAAGGCAGAAGAAGTTCCGGCAATAGAGTGGCCCTACATAGAGTTTAGCAGTCAAACCAGCAACAAAAATATAACAGCAGCATCAATCTCATATCATAATATTCAATCAAACGCTGCACGCACCCATCTCTCTCACACCCACGCATCCGTCTCCCTCGCACGCACACGGCATACATTCGCACATTAGGGTACACGTATAAGCTGCTTATTGTATTTTTATAGTTATTTTGATCGCTCGGTTTGTTTGAGGATTATCCGCCATGAATACAAAATGGCCGCTTTGTGCCGCGATGTACACAGCTGATGTTGCCGGAAACAATGCCGGGACGCGAACTGCCCCGCGCCCCGTTCACGCTTTTGATCGTTTTATTCATTTTTTAATAACTTGTAATGTACATGTAGCAAGCACCACGGCGAGGAGGTGACTCTAGAGTCAACACCAGAGCTCTACAGGACATGCTTCATGGAAATTTATTAACGCATAGTAGATTGAGTAACTAAATATTAACACTTTGCCTGCTGTGCTAACACTGCCGCCAATTTTTACTATTTAATAAAATGCGGCTCGCTACACATTCGCGTAATTGCGACACGCCACGCGTGAGATAACAGCATAAAGAGATAGGAAATTTGACAACACAAACGCTTGTGTTTCAGCAGGTTTTGTGGCTACTATTCAACTTATAATGATGATAGTTAAAGACATATTCTGTTAGAATTCTTTTGCACAAAGTGTTAACATAACTTTGGTGATAACTGTAACCAAACAGCTGTTATAGATACATATTTCAATCCATGAAGACGCGCCCCACTCTGACAAAATCACTTATGTTTCATTCGATTCGTATGGAGTTTGACAGAGTGGGGCGCGTCATCGTGGACTAAAATATCTATACTTACCATATTCATAATGTGTTAGCAACATCTCAATTATTTAAATCTTAATTACTTAATAGAAATTAGCGTTTTGTAGTAAATGATTGTGAAGGTATAACAGTTTACAGTTTGCTGTATCAAATTAATATTTATCCTAATATTTTATGGTCCTCACGGTCTAGTACGTTTGCAGAACAAAAACTTTGCAAATAGCTTCTCCCCAAAGGAAAGCTCCGCTCTGAGCGTGTACTAAATATTGCGTTGTTAATTTCGATCATATTTATTATTCACGACTGTTTGTTCTGTAATGTAGCACACGCTTTTGTTGTCTTGTGTATCAAACAGTACCGTATGTGTGTTTTTGTTTTTAAAAAAACAATATTTATGCCATAAATATTGTTTTTTTTTGTAGTCTGTATCTACAGTAGGTACCTACTTACGATTTCTCCTGATCTTGTAATTTATGTCTCAAGGCCCTTATTAGGTTTCCGTTCCAAAAGGGTAAAATATATTATTTTTATTCTATTTTTAATATTAATTGTTCTATTTAGTAGCGGAAGACATAATCTGTGAAAATTTCAAATAATACGGTTCAAGGAGATACAGCCTGATGACATACGGACGGACGGACGGCGAAGTCTTAGTAATGGGTCCCGTTACTGCCTTTTGGGTACGGAACCCGAAAAATAAAAAAAAACTTTAAAAACTCTTCAGACATACCTATTAATATCTCTAACTGGTACCTAGGTACGATCCAAACAATATTACCAATCAAATCTCCCAAAACTAATGGAAAAATATTTTCAATCACCGATCCATTCATGCATTGTCAATAAAATAATACAGTAGGTATCTACCCTTTCACACAAATTGTAAGCAGTGAATGCCACAACCATGACAATACCAAATTAAATGTAAACCCGCACATAAAAACTATAAAAAACCATGCGTCGGATACAAAAAGAAAGATTCTCTTTACACGCATTCATCTATAGACAATTGGTGGCATAAATCATAGAGTTGACAAGAAAATGCATCAGAACAAATTTAAAAACACATCCCTGAAATTAAATCCCAACGCGTTTTGAACCTTAATGCACAGAAGAAATAAGGTTGTCAAAAAAACTTATTGGAAACAAAAAATAATTTTGCCCAAAGACGCATCAAACGCCCCACCGCTTAAAAACGACTCGATACGAGTTTCGCGCGTAAATTATGGGACAACCCTAAACAATGAGAGAAAAAAGCTTCATTGGCTAATGGATTTTGTTCTCAAAAATTAATTTGGGGTACTCGACAGAAGTTGTGTACGCACCCAATCAGTTGCAACCCTAACACTAGGGTTGAACTCGTTTCGTTTCGTTTGGTTTTCAATGTCGATAGTAATCAACTTTTATTTAGGTTTGTAATTAATTTAATGAGTACTTTTGTATTATCTAGCGGGTCTCTGCAACTCTCTTAAAACATATTGTCAACAGTCCATTTTTTTAATTTCAAAGAAATGATCTAATGTTATGCGACATAATTATGTAATTGAATCATACCATACGATAGAAGACAATTCTACTGATTTTTGTGTAGTATGCTAAAATTAAAGGCAATAAATAATGCTAAACAATTCAATGATGTGATCGTTCTTTTTTATTTAAAATACTTAACTTAGATATAGTTTTTAAAATTGTATTTTTATTAGAAACAAAGTCGATTGCATAACCCTACCATTTTTAGTTACCTATTAGGTATAGGGGCGACGAAGCTCAGTTCTCCGTTACAGGGTGAAGTGGTATTGTTTAAGCCCTTTAAACTTTTTAATTTATTAACCGAAGGGTTGCCAGTCGTAAAAATTACTTTTATTGTCTGTAACGACGTCTCAGCCTACGTGATAACAATTTCTTATAATTCATTTTATTAAATGGTTACGACTACCACTTTTGTATGATCCTTTTGCGCGTACTTTTTATTTGTATTTGGGGGTTTCTTCAAACTGGTCATTCAGTTAAATGCTCATTGATAACCATTTTCACATGGCCCCTCGAGCCGGACTTTTTCGAAGGAGTCGAGGGTTTTCGAAGTCTGGTTTTAAGGTAGTAAAAAATCCACGTGTGGTACGCTGAGTCAAGTGGCTTCTGTTGTTAATGTGCTGCTAAAGGTTGTAGCAATGAGCCAAACTTGTTTATTTCGATTAAAAGTGATTTAGTGTTTGGGAACGCTTTCTGCTTTGAGCTTAGACAATGGTGGCTGGTGTCGTAAATTTAAAATTACTTTGGGAAAGGTTAGCAACACTGAAGCGACTGAACCCCTAACTGTCGCACTGAATCTATATAGCTGAATAGAAGTGACTTAGCAGCCATTAAAGCCGAACAAAGCAGCTATTATGAAGTTGAAGGTTGCTATTTGAAGAGATGGACATATTTCTAGACGTGCAGTGATTTTTTTCAATTTTATAGAACTGAAAACAATATTATATTTTCTAAGTAATTCTTAGTAATTATATTATACTCCCGAATAGCCAGAGAGAAAGAAAAATAGACATATTTGGAGGCCTCTACCACCGAATATACGTAATATAACCAATGTACTACCCTTTGGTTCTTGTATGTGAATGAAAACGACGAAATAACATACTTACATATAAATTATGATAACACTAATATCACCGAATATATATGCTAATATTGAGCTGTTTTGACAGTTTCCATTTATATTATCTGGTGGTTAAAAGTATTATAACCAACGTATAACGCACAAGTGTATAGGCAATTCTCTATTCCCTCACTCTCTTTTGATGGTACGGCAATTTCTCATTGATAAGACCTGAGAGAGACTAGGCATACACCTACGGTTAAACGTACTTTTTAATAGGAAAAAAGTTTATCGAAATAAGAAGTTCTTATACGTATATAAGATGTTTCATTTAATTAAGGTAAAAAAATTACCATCTATAAATAAAAGTCGGCACACAAAAGATCGAATCAACCCTTACACCCTTCCGAGAGTTCAAATCTATAACTCTGTGAGGCCGAATTTATTGTGAGCGGTAAGTTTGGTAAAGTAAATTTCACTTCGTATTCAAACGCGGTCTCCTATATAAGGGTGAAAACATTATCAAAATCGCGACAGCACTCCACGGAGACCGCGTGTTGATTCTATCAGACGATCTACTTGAAAATCTTTGAAGCTCTTCGCGTTGAGGTTTGTATATTCGACATAATAACTATTCGATTATAATATTTGGAATTTTGTATAATGCCAACTGAAGGGAAAGCACCCTTAATACTGTCGATAGAAAATTTTACTCAAAAAAAAAAACATTTTTTTTATTTTTGATTAGAATGATTACTGTATTCAAAGATTTTCAAAAAATCGCTTGCCACACTTGGAAATCTAACCGACTAAATTCTGTAAAATCTACAACCTGTACTATTACTGTATCTATCTTTAGGATCAATTGTAAGTATCAAATACATATCTCTGAAAAACTTGAAAAATTAAATGAAATCAGGCGCAATTCCCCTAGAATCAGGCGCTGCAGTTTGCTGTGACTTATGATGTGCTCAATTTATATGCTTAAGTTTTCATTTGAAAATAGATATTTTTCAACAAGAAAGCCTCTGAAACGGTGTCTAACCCAAAGTCATTAATGCAAGTGCGATGGTCCCAAACGTAAATGTCTGCGGGAGAAAAGGTCAGACTTCTGTTGTGAATATTTTTTCATGCTGAGTCGGGGAAAGCTTTCCATTCTCGCACACGCGGCAATAATGGGATTCATTAATATTCGTCTATATTTGCTTACGATTTTTTTATTCTACAGGTTAGTAAACACCTACTTACTGACGTGGGATTTTACGTAATGTTAAGTGACCATGCAGCCATACTAAGTTTGGAAAGGGTAGGTAACACTTGGCGGTATACAGCATCGCACCAGAACGCTAAGAAGTGTCTCTTCTGCCGGTTGAGTCAATTAGACCTTAGACCTGAGACAATTTAGACATTACTTTAGTAGCATAGCAAGCAATATAAAAAACAATCATGCATTATATATAATAGCGTTAATAAAATGCTTAATCTGTACCCGCTTAAATTGCACGATTGCAAAAAGATACTGGTAAATTAGATTAAGTCACTGTCATATGAACAGACGGAGGATCTGTTTTTGATTGTTGAGTAGTACACGGTGTGTACTGCCTGGGGTGGATCTTCAGTCTGATCACTGCACACACACACACACACACGCACACACACACACACACACACACACACACACACACACACACACACACATTATACTAATTAAACTATAAACTATAAATGTAGATTGAGAAACCATGTAAGGTACTTAATATTCATTATAATTTAAGTAAGGAAGAGCGAGACCTCCAAATACAGGTTTTTGGCACCTCAATGGAGGTCTCTGCATTGCGTTATTTAATTGTAACCTAGTTAATAATAAATAAATTTTCTTTTCATTTTCAGCATAAATACACGTCTGTTGCTAGATATAGCTTCGTCGCAAGCGTTCCATACTCGGTCCTCCACATACCTCAACCATCCGCTACCAGCAACCTTTCCCATCGGTCGTCCTACACGCTGCGCTTACCAATACGCGGTCTCCACTCACGTCTGCCCCAAAGGCCCTTGCCGTTGGTCCAGCGACAGAAAATATCGGTACCGCCACTTCAGCTTGCTAAGCTATAACTTTAGGCTATGTTACTTCGGTTCTTCTACAGTTGGCCTTCTTGCGGATTCTATCCCTCAGAAAAACTCAACATTATATATTTATTATAGCCTCTTCATAGACCATTTAAATTATGTATAATGTATATAGCTAATTTCAAAGGCATGTGTAGAGAATCGAACCCGCAAACTCCCACTCGAATTCTAGTTCAGCTATAAAAATACTGGATACCTAAGGTCTAAGAATTTCTGACGCATGGACAGTTTTGCAGCGGCAACTATATGACTATTCTCCACTAATAATTAGGTATGTGTCGGTACTTGCAACTATGTGTGTACTTTTTTATAGTAAAGATTCTTCATGTCGGATGCAGTAGGTCTAAGGAATTTGCACTGCAATCATATACGACACATTGCAATGCGTTCGTCATCCCGACAAATAAGTTCTTATGCCACAAACACAAAACAGATGTTTTCGTTCATTTAGGATTCTTTCAAACTGATGAAAATTTAATAATTTTCCCAGACAATGCAATGCTTTCAAACGAAAACAAACCACACAAAATAACAAAAAACCACATCGTTATCACCTGCGCCTTCAGTTTTCCCCGAGTTTTCCCGGGAGGCGGCCCATATTTTCAATTCCACCGTTTCCACCCGATTATAACGAAAAACCTTAGTTCAATATAAAAGCTGAATAACCAATCGAATTTGACACCTGAGCTCCTCAACGCCACTTGTAAAAGAAACCTAATTGTAAAGCAGTAAGGTAGTTATGACTTCTTAAGAGGGCTCTAAACAAATTGGTGATCCGAAAGACGAATGGTAAAGCAAAATGCGTTTTTAGACGTCTTTTAGGCGATGTTTTTCAGCTAAATTACAGATTAGAGAACTACAGCAATTTTGTGTTATTATAAAGCGTATCTTGAAGTATCTTGTTGTGTCGATATTTTTGGTGATCTTTACCCACTAATCAGAAAATACAATTTAGAAAGTGCTATGACTTGCGTAAGATGAATATCTTAAGATGGTTTTTTTTTTGGTTTGGCTAATCCGTTTATCATGAATCTTTGCATACATGTTTCTTTATTTTGTATCTTGTTATTCAAAGTCCATTTGTGACAAACAGTATTGCAAAATAGAAGTTATATCATAAAAGCTCTTTGGTGCCTACTGTAAATCAAACTCCACTAATAAAGTATTTGCTCACAAAATTAATCAGGCGTTTAGTTACGCATGCAACGTTGCCAGTTCGGCGCAACTCATGCCGCGTTGCCGTACATACATACTTATCTATGGCGTTGCCGTTCCGCGCACAGGCATTTTGGCAGTGCGCGCGTGTGTTATGATTTGACATCACCGAGTATTTTTTGTACATTTTGACATTTTGGTACCGTTGTACTGTGTACATGTCGATTGTTGTGTGACTAGGGTTCGATTTCGAAAAAAAGTGAAAAATATATTATTTCTTCTTTTGGTGAGCTGTGCAAATGTGAAACAAGGTGAAAACTTAAAATTTTATGTAAATAAAGAAATATTGTGTTCATGATTTTACGAGTTAAATTTACATATAAGTACTTTTGTTGGCAAACCGCAAACCTAACTTTGTTTTCGGCGGATTATTGTTATTAGCAAAAAAAGTATAATAGTTAGACGGTTGAATTTATTTTTACTGTAAAATATACGTTAACTTCTATTGATCATATTTATTTCAGATTTTTCGAATGCTAAACTTCGGAGATAAGGGGGGGGGGGGAACGGTATTTTTTTCGACAGTTTGCCCAATAAATCAAAAACTATCAGGCATAAAAATAAATAAAAATTGGTTTTAGGATATACAAGTAACGCCCTTTCATATGATACCCCACTCAATATTGTTATCTCATTTTGAAATTTCGGCGACCCGGTTTTCCCCCCTTTTAAAAAAAAATAAAAACAATTTTACGATTGCTATGACGTCGCGTCACTATATTATCTATAACTATTCTAAATTTCAGATCGATAGCTTGAATAGTTACTGAAATAATCGAGTGTGACAGACGGACGGACGGACGGAGAAAGTCTCACCATAAGGGTTCCATTTTTACCAAATTGGTATGGAACCCTAAAAACGAACATGTCAAGAAATCGAATTGCCTTACCCCGACACCATCGAATTGTCCTACCCCTAGTGTTTTTTTTTAAACCGGAGGCGCGGAGGGAGTGCATCCCCCGGGCGAGCCGGAGCGGCCGAGGCTGGTCGCCGAAGGCGACCAGCACGCCGGGGCTGCGGAGGTGAGTGTGGGTCATGGGTGCCTGTGCTTTGCTACGCAAGGGCGAAGAGGCTGCACTTCCCGCAGCGCCGGAGACGTCACAATTCCGAATTGGTCCCTATTTTAGAGCTATCTGTCAAAGTAATTATTTAAGTTATCCTAATTAACCTCAAAATTTTTGAACTTTAAATATTTATTTCTCGAAAACTATTAAGATTCTACGGGTTTGGCTTGGGGGGATAGACCCCCCCCCACTCCACCCTCCCCTTTACCTCCCTCCCACCCCCCTCCGCTACGGGTCACCAACTAAAGACCACCCTGTTTTTTAATCAATGTTTTGTAATATTTGCTTTTTTGTATAAATATAACCTAGCTAGATATATTTATCGCCCCCGAAACCACCCCCAGTCCAAATTTCATGAAATCGTTTGAGCCGTATTCAAGATACATATAATACGGGACATACATGTTATAGGGGTTAAACGGGGATAAAATAACGGGGATAAAATAAAAATAAGGTAGGTATTCTATGTATATTTATTTACAATTCGAAAAAAAATGTAGGTATTCTCTTCGTTATTACTCTGTCTGCCCAACTCTGCGAGTCTGCGAAATAAATCGCTAAATGCGCCATCTAGCGGTAAGACAACCGAATGCAGTTGCACGCTACATTGAACTACTAATCAAAAATAGATGGCGGTAGCTCCGCGTCCAAACGCCCAAGGTCATTTGCTTGACCATTCGTCTTAAGGCTAGGTTTTCCCGGAACTTTAGGTATTTGCGGGCTCCCGCGCTCCACAAAATTCTCTCGTACGATATAGTTAAACACGCGCGGCGCGGACGACGAGCGCAGCTCAGCGCAATGACCCCATTCGAATGACTCTTGGTCACAGTATACAAAACTCCAGTAGGTAACTACCTAGTTCGACTTGTCAGAATATATTGTTTTTGTTGTAGTTAAAATTTTGATAGACCAAATAATACGTTGTCAAGGAATACCATAATGGTAATGTTGTAGTATTAAGTAGCTTTTAACTTTTAAGACATTAAAACAAAATCTACACAAAAAAAAAAAACATAAATATCGGTCAAGCTGTTTTGGAGGAGTTTGGTTACAAGTACCTACTGTGATACGAGCATTTTATATACATATATATACGTGTTAAGGTTAACTCTTTATAATATCATTCTTTATAATGATAAACTCTATATGCATATAAGGTATTGAGGATCTCCAAAACAAACCACAAATTGTTTCTCTGAAAATACAAAGGTTTGTTTTATTTAACAAGTCTTTACAATTTTCAAGTTATTATCAAGTTACGACAATAACACTTCTATCTCACCTGAAAATACAAAGAAACGACATTTAAAGTTCACTATTTATCGAGTCCTCAATCACATTCGTTCTATAAGTTTTTATAACGATAAAATGCACAAAACATTCTTCGCGTCACACGCCATTAAATCATAGACACAGATCACTAATCACTATATCATAGGTACGCGACAGACAGCATAGATACGCGAAGCGCGGCAAATTCAAATGAATGAAATGTCACTCATTTCATTACATCTCCCCCCCTAAGAGCGAAAATTCCAAGCAATATATCTGTACAATGTACTTATAAGTCATCTTCATATTCATTATCATCTTCTTCATCTTCTTCAGCCTCTGTTATGACAGGTTGCAATTTTGTTATATGAAATAATGTTAATTCTGTTTTTCTGTTGCCTGTATCAATCCTATAAATGGAATTCGATATTTTTTCTATTATCTTGAAAGGGCCTATTTTTAATTCGTCTAATTTCTTTCTATTCAGTCTATTTCCATTTTCTACATATACACTGTCTCCTACATTAAATTCTTGCATTTTTCTATTTCTATCAAATATTTTCTTGTTGTATTCATGAGATTTTATTGTATTCTCTAATGCCAATCTTCTATCAGCAATCCACTTGTCTTCCTTTTCCATTGTTTTGAATTCATTTGGTAGAATACTGACATTTGTACCATCCAGTAAATATTTTGGTGCAAAACCTGTAACGGAGTGTTCTGTTTCATTATATTTTTGTATACATTCTCTTGCCAGTGTTGTCCATGTTCTCTTTTTATTTTTCTCATTCATTTTACACCTTATTTTATTTACTATTGTTTGGTTTAATCTTTCATTCAATCCGTTCGAGAATGGTGTATTCACGGCTGTAAAAATTAGTTTAATATTATTCTCCTGCAAAAATTGTTTAAATTCTCTTGAATTTATGCCCGGATATTGATCTGTCAGGATAATTCCAATCTCATCTGTCTCTAGTACTTTCTTTGTTAGATTTATAAAGTCACATGCATTCTGGGTTTTCGAAGTCGCAATAAATGCATATCTTGTGTAGTGATCTACTAAAAGGTGTAGATATTTCTTTGTAGACCTAGATCCTCCAAATCCACCAATAGTATCCATTGACATTATTTCAAATGGTTTGGTAGCTGGTCCCAGTTGTGACATTAATCCAATTTTTTTTGACATCTTGATTTATTTTTTATGCATATTTCACATGTTTAAAAATATTTATGATATTTTTTGTTAGGTTTATAGCCGTATATATTGAACTTATTTTTTTCTGCAGTTGTCTGATCCCAATATGGCATAAATCTTCATGCACCTTTTTTATAAGTTTTTTACTAAATTCTTCTGAGAGGATAATCTTTTCCTGTTTCTTTATTTTTTTTAAATATATATTATTTTTTAGTATTAAATTTTGTTTCTTTTCTCTTATTGTTTCATTTTTCTCTTGGTCTTCAACCATATCTTTTATTTGTATTAAATTAACTATTCTCAATATTTCCTCTCTGTTATCTTCTGGTTCTAATACAGGGTTTCGGCTCAAACAGTCTGCTTCTACATTTTCTTTACCAGGTAAATATTTTACGGTAAAGTCATACTGAGATAGGTAGTATGTGAGATCACCCAATTCTTCATCTGTCCTGCATTTAATGTTCATGTTCTCTAGAGGTTTGTGATCTGAGTAAATGGTGAATTGTTTTCCGATGAGCCAGTGCTGCCAATATTTAACAGCTTCTTTCATAGCAAGACATTCTAAATATATAGCCTTTTTCCGTTTTTGATGTTCATTCAATTTTTTTGAGAAATATGCCACCGGTTTGTCTTTACCATCTAGTTGTGTCTGTTTTAATATTGCTCCAATGCCCTCCAAAGATGCATCGGTAAAGATTTTGATTGGTAAGTCTTTGTCGAATATTTCCAAGACCGGTTGCGAACATAAATATCTTTTTATCAGATTGAATGCTTCTTCACATTTCTCTGACCATACAAATTTCTCGTTTTTTCGTAATAAATTGTGTAATGGGTCTAAGATAATTGCACTTCTTGGTATATAGTCATGGTAGAAGTTTATTTTTCCCAAAAATTGTCTGATGTTCTTTTGCGTCTTAGGAGTTGGAAAGTTCCTTATTGAAATCAAATTGTCTTTTAGTGGTCTTACTGAATTGTTCTGAATTATATGGCCGAGGTATTTTACCGAGTCTGAAGCAAAGGTACATTTCTTAAACTTCAGTCTAAAGCCTTCTTTAATTATTGCCTCTAATACATTTCTTATGTGCCTTATATGTTCTTCAAAGGTAGACGAGTATATCAAAATATCATCAATATAGTTTACAGAGTATCCTGTGAGATTGTGTTTTCTTAGAATATTGCTTAAGATTCTCTGGAAAATTGCTGGTGATGTTTTCAAGCCAAAAGGGAGGCAGGTCCACTGGAAGTGGCCATCTTGTGTGACAAATCCTGTTTTACTTCTGTCTTCCACCCGTAATAGTATTGCCCAAAATGCTGAGTTTATATCTAGTGTAGTAAAATACTTGCAATTTCTAGTTTTAATAATTAGATCATCTATCAAAGGAAATGGTTGAGCTTGTGGTATAACTATTTTGTTTAACTCTCTGAAATCATCGATTATTGGTAGGCCATCCTTCATTCGACCTTCAGCAATTGCAATTTCTTTTTCTTTTTCGGCAGCAGCTTCCATGGACTCCATTGCTACTATTTCCCAATTTTCATATACTTTATCTTGTAGCTGGCTGTAGTATTTTGTACCAAAAACTGGAATGTCCATGGCTGAGCATAGCTCTTCAAATTGCGAAAACCCAATGCCAGAAGCCACGATGCCACTGGTGGCAGCAATATTTATGTTGACACTCAAGTCATCTGCTTTTTCTGAATTGATGAAACAAACTTCTTTGCACATATTGCATTCAAATTTAAATATTGACATTAAGCCAATTCTTTTTTCACCAATTAGGCAGAAGTTTCCAAATGTACAATTGAATAAATTATTGTGACGTTCTTTTTGTTGCAATTCGTGAAGCAAATAATTTAAGTCGATTATTCGCCGACCTAAAACTGGTTGAAAATTTTCTTCATTTTCCGTCTCTACGACTAAAGCTTCATGAGAATCTTCAGTTTTTCTGGAACAAAGAATAAAGCTGTTTTTTTACTAATACTCAGATGCGTATCGATTTCTTTTACAAGTCCTGGATGCACTGAAATAATTACAAATCAGACGATAAGCACTGCCTATTTCAGTTATTAAGTTTATTTTAACTCGTACACAGACGCTTTGCTGGTGACTTCCCCTCCCACTTCATACTGCCGCGGCCCTCATTCATTTGATAACGGACGAGCGCGGGTCGCGGTAGTATGAAGTGGGAGGGGAAGTCACTGGCAAAGCTTCTGCGAAGGGTTAGTATTCACTTATGAAAAAAAAATAAGTTTTAGGTTTAGTTTTGTCGATAGTCCTCGCGTCGATTTTTGTGAAGACCTATTATAAAGTTTATTTGTTCAGAAAAATGTACAATTTTTTCAAGAATTCCCTGGAACCCTTCTAAGTCCCTGCAACTCTATAGAAGACCCATGACGTGGGCGTCGTAATCAGTAAGTATAATATTATGAATGTCAAATACTCGTATACATAATGCGAATGCGAATATTCGTTATATTATTAGTGTATACCTACTATTTCTCAACTTTGCGTAAAGCTTATTTTAATATTCATAAAATAGCAAAGACCTCGCTCCACTGTTTTATCTACACTGTGGTCACATTCTTACCTACTACTTATACGACATCTGCAATAATTATTCTTTTTGTGCAAAATACTACTACTACTGAACTGCTTGGCTGAAATTCGAAATGGAATACTGTTTATCCCGGAAAATAAAAGAGTTCCCACGGGATTTTGGAAGGTTGAAGTCACATTCATCATCTTAGATTTAGATATAAAGCGGGAGAAACACTTACCGTGCATGTTTTCCAATATTCCTTAGATGCAATTTGGATTTTTTTCTTTTTTTATTTCCCATTATTATTCACAAAAACAAACACTATATTTACAATATCCTCACTAAAACTACTTAAAAGTACTATGAAAACTACTAACAGCTAATTATAAATTTTACAGGCTACGAAATAATATTTTTACAAAAAAATGATAACTTTGAAATTTAACCGCGAGATAGCGTGGCCTGGCAAAACTGACGTACGTCCTTCCTCGACAGAGTCCGCCGGACAACTGAAGCACCCCCGCTAGCAGATGCGCGAGGCCGTTTTCGTTGAAAAATAAGCCAGAACTACGCTTGATTAAAAAAGAAAAAAACTTTTAACATTTAGCGCTAATAAATGCATTCAGCTTTATTATCATATATATTTTTTTTTATTAAATTGAAAACTTTAGACACAAAATGGAATAAATTGTAAAAATCGATATTTTTTATTTTTTATTTATGATCGAGCAAAGTATCGCTTTAAACATTTTTTTTTACTTCTTCCACTAGACTAAGAATGTATCTACAACATATATTTTTTTCGATCCAAAAAAATTACTTCTTCATGATTTAAAACAGGCTGGAAAAGAAGAGAAATTGATAGAAATAGGGAAAAGACCCCGTTAAATCACATTGTAGTTTAGAGATTTTTACTTGTTATTCCTTATGGAATAAAGGTTATTTTATTTGAATGCACCGAGCCTTAGTGTTAATATAAAGTATGTAAGTGCTTTCTCGTTGTATGGAAGATTTGTATGAATGGATTTATGTAAGGGCTCGTGATTATTTGAGCGAGGTGGAGAAAATTTATTAATTTAATCAATATTATATCGTATGACGCACTCCAATATTTATTATCCTTTATCACGAAACATATTAAATGATTCAGCGCAACCATAAAGTTGAGACATATCTACGTAGAATGTAGATGATAAAGACACATCTATGGTTGCCAAAAGCTCGGTGGATAACCAGGGTATAGCGATTCACAAAACGCAACGGTTGTGAAATAAAAAGTGGAGTGATTAGAAACGTTATGGCATTTAGGTAGGTAGGTCATGAATAATTTACATATAAACAAAAAAAACTAGATTCGTACCAAAACTTTATCTAAGAAAACTAAAAGTAAATTTTATTACTATTGACATAGAGCGAAAAAATATAATTACTCGTAGGTACCTACTTTAAAATGCAACATGGTCGAGATTTGTAAAATTAATTTTACTTAGCCCGATGAAGTCAAGCATTGTATTTGAATAATATTCAATTTTTCAGTATTGATTTTTCATTTCATTTCATGAATCATTTCATCTGTGTGTCAAAATGGTTAAAACAGTATAAAAATCGCATAGCAATTTTCGTAATGTCTCTCAATCTTTAATCTCAAACCCGATGTCCCGGGTATACCATATTGAACGTTAATGATTGATCAAGTTTGAACCCCCAACCCCCTGAGAGGGAGAGTTCTGAACCATTGGGCTATTATACTTCTGCTCTTTTCAATTTACTTATTCATCAGACAACAATTAATAGCCTATTTGCGTAAGACACAACTTATCACTATTTTAATACCTATACCTGGGTTAATAACAATAAATGTGGCAAATGTCATGTTGAAGTTGACAAGAGCCTGTATATTAGGCTTATGTGAAATAAAGATATTTTGAATTTTTTTTTAATATCTGAATAGGTTACATCATAAAGTACTGTACACAGGACCTGTAAGTGCATCTGCTTCTAAAAAAATATATACTGTTCAGCTAGGATTAACTAGAGTAATGCAGTAAATTGCACAAGTATACTGGCTGTAAGTATTGGTCAGCACACCTTATGTCGTGCGCGCGCGCTCTCTAAAGCTGATTGTTGTACATTTATTACGGGGCTCGCACCTGCGCGGGACACAATAGTTGCAATGTTGCAATGGATTATGTAGTTTGAAACGCAGCTTGCTGTTTGAGACATTAGTTCTGTTTTTTAAATAAATAGGACAAATGTCAAATCAAACAGTAAATGTTACAGTTATTTAAGTTACGAGTTTCTTCTGGTGTGAAACTTTGCTGGAAAATTTCATTTGGTTTCTTCCATGGACCTAAAAAAAGTCTTCGTCTCTGGCAATAGATTATCGATGTCTTGGGTAATGAAAACCGGTGTTTGTTAGAGATCCCGGAGCTTCCCAATAAAGAAGCACAGAGAAAGGTCACTGAGAGGTTTTAGGGGGTTCAAAACCTAACTCGTGCCCTTCACTGGAAACAAGGTATCTCATAAGATTTCCCACCCGTTTTATCCCAGGGACTCGACGACTCCCGCGGGATTTGGAAAATACTGGCTAAGTATTATTTTATTATATAACTTTAGATACAGGTAAAAGTTAAGAGCTCATTAATAGGTAAAAGGAAGGGAACACTTTGTATACCGGAAAAACAGCATGCGACTCCCGCAGAATTTGTAAAACCTAAACTGCGGGCGAAGACGTGGAAAAAACATAGATTTTTTTGTTGCAATATCAAATCAATCAATCTTCTCCAACAAGTTAAGAAGAAGTGATGTTTGAGTAGAAATCCATCGTATCAATGTGCAAAGTGTTACACATCCCATTATCCCCACCATGAACTAGTACTGTTTATTTTCACGACCGCGAAGTATCCCTTAAAGTCATCCTAAATACAAGTTATACCATACAGCGGCGTGTAATTTTGTCCGTCTGTACTTACTTGGATTTACATAAAATAACAATGAATTCAGACATCGCCTGCCTATTTAAGTTACTATGAAAACAATTTTATGCCTGCTTCTTAACACAGAATGGTCTGTGATCATCCCACACGCTTCACAGAGTCAAATAACATTATTATATTCTACCATACTTACAAACTCTTTTATTTCTCTACATTGTAAATACTTCAAACGATTTTCAGCCTTATTTATTTTCAAAATAAGAGGTTATTACAACTTTTCAGATGGCAATGTTAAGGTTGTATATTAAAGTGTATTTTTAAGTCGCTTTGTCGCTTAGAAGCACAATGCCCAATGCGCTTTTTATAAGAGCGGGGCCTTATAAAACATCCTGCCACAGAAATACTTACCAATTGTAATCAACTATCGTGACTCGGGTGACTTAATTTTAATAATAATATTATTATTTATTGATAAAATTAAAAGGTGCTGAATGCTGATTGGTAATTAGAAAGTGGACGGTTTACGTACAATACAATAAGTACATCATTCAGTCATTGTTTGCTTGAAATGTTTTTGCTGATTTTGGCCAAGTTTTTGTGCGGCTCTTCTTAATACGTCATGTATTGATAAACACGTGCTAAGTTTATCATATGAATAACTTTAGGAGTAGCTTTTCTCTTCCAAGTTCAAAGGTGAAAGTTTGTGAGTACCTAATTATGTATTTGATTATGTTTGTTACTCCATGACACCGTAACAACTGAACTAATTTTCCAGAATATTTTATTGCCCTGGATTCATACAGAAAATACCTATATGAGAGTGACTTATATTTTTTTTAATTTCGTTCCATAACCGTACTTAAAAGCACTCCTAGAAATGGAAAAGATACTCATAAGTCATATTATATAGTTACACCTTAGTTTAGTTGAATTAGGAGCCGGAATCACTTTTTCTATAACATAACATACGTATATAGGTGGTAAGATTACCCACGCTATCCACAATCTAATACACCTACCTACACTGTAGATTGTTTTATGATAAACTAAATTCAAGGGTTACAACTTACAGCGTGGAAAGGTAAAGTTGTATCAGAACGGTACAAAGTTGCGTGTCAGTTTTACGATTCTGACAGGACTGCATTCCGGAGGGATCACGCGGGGCAGACGGACCGACGCCAGCACGCACACACACACACACACACACACACACACACACACACACATACATACACACATATTGATACAAATAGACACAATAGGATCGATACTAAATATTTTGTGCATGGTTGAATGCCGTGGACAAAATACCGAGAGTAGAAACATCTATAAAGAAAAGATGGTATAATGAATTATTATATTACCTATACATATTTTGTATTTGTACAAAAATAACAATATTCACTACTTAGTTGAAAACTGTTATGGTATTCCTGCTTACGAGTATTGCGCCCGTACCACCAAGTTCCGTTGAACCGTTTTCGTGATGAACCACGAAAACACTAAGGTAGAGTTCTGAAATGCTTTCATAATAATTAATGCTACCTATCATGTGTTACTTAGGACTTGATAGAGTCCGCCCGGACGCGGACGGGTAGGTATCACTGCAGTGCCGTGAACATTGTAGCTTAAATTGCAGGTCATAGTGAGATTTAAGAACTAATTTTCGTAATGACGAGCGCAGTGTAATGAGTCGTTTGATATTGGACCTAATTCGAAGTCTTGGAACGCACAGCTTTTGTCATGAGCGGACATAATATTATAATATTATGACTATGTATGCTCTCTTGTCTTATCATCCTTTGCTAAAAAAAATATAGAAAAAAAAAATAAAAAAAAAAACAAAGAATATCGTCAATTAATTATGCATGAACCAAATACTTACCGTGAACTTAATGGTAGGTTATTTTCTCTCAGTAGGTCCACAATCGCATATCAGCTATCAGCCTTCTCCCAACATCTTTACACGTAGCGGTGTTGCATTATTGTTGTATTTATTTTTATTTCTCCACCCGTAAAGGATCATTACAGCTCATTGTGGCGCAATTTCACGCGTTTGGCGACACTGCGGGCGTCTCGCCGGGAATTTAGCGGGAATCCCGATTGTAAACCTGCCTGCTGCATGAATAAGGGCGCTTATTGTTGTGTGTGATTTTTAGTGTTTTAAGTGTGTCCCCTTTGTGCCGTTTTGAGGGAACGCATAATGTGCATAATGTCGGTTGTCCACTGTGACGAATTCTTTTTTCGAAATTGTGTAAATTCTGCACCTACTTCTCTTTAAACAAATGCTTTTGTCAGCGATGTCTGGAAGGTTATGTGAAATTGTTAGTTTTGTTACTTTGATCATTATGAATTGTCATTTCCAGTGGTTATTCAAATATTATCGAAGGGGAGGAGGTAGGTACAAGGTTGTGGAATTGCTGAGCTCAATTTACATCTTGTTGTAGGTATAGGTTTTTGGTATTACAAACTGCATTATTATGGCCTCAGTAGAACCGTCTTTCGTTTGACCGTGGATTACTAATAGTGCCATAATAATTTAATTCTACCATAATAGTGCCGCGTTGCTTATTTCACAATAGAGAATTTTCCATAGTCTTCTTTTAAGTATACATCTTTGATGAGATACACGATCTTTACCAAAACTATTTTTAACTAGTCATCAACGTTAGTTAGAGAGCTGGTGGTAGGATTTTTTTCGGATCAAATTGTTTATTTTGGATTTTTTCTCTTATTGTTCATCTTCAGCAGCAGTAATAGATAAAAAGCTTTTAAAAGTTTTCCAAAATGTAAATGGGTGAGTGGATTTTTCCTTGTGGACATCGATCCTTGGTAAAAAGGTAGATAGATTTTCAGCATCAAGAATTTACTGAACTTAACATTTGAATTATTGTGTTATTGTAATTTTAAGTTCTGTAATTTCTTTTTATCTTACAAAACATGAAACTTCGAGATCCATCTAAACTAATTTAGCCAAATTAGCTAAATTGAGATAGATAGATAGATAGATAGATAAAACTCTTTATTGCACACCACAGAATAAAAATATAGAAAAAAAAAGAAATAAATTAAATACAAACAAACTTAGGAGTACAATTTGGCGGCCTTATCGCTACATAGCGATTTCTACCAGGCAACCAATAATGTGAAGGAATATTTGAAACTGGATACGCGGTTGGTGGTGCGGGGTGCCGGAATTAATAAATACAATAAACTACTTACAATAAATTAGTTATACTATAAACTAAACTATATTATAATATATACTGAGAGATACATACAGACATTGTTTTATTCAGGGAGAATTCATGACTCCCACGCAATTTAAGAAAAAAATCCAGTTCAAATTAATAAACATTAAAATATATTGGTGAGCTCTTATGCTTTAGATTTATCAAAACCAAAATCAAAATTTTGTTCCAAAGACGCAAGAGACATCTACTCGTAACATTTTCAGAGGCCGTCATAAAGGTGCGTTTCCATTGTTTTGAAAATAAATCCGATTGTCATGCGACTATCGGTTCCATCTCACGACCGCGTCACAATCGCGTTTGGATCGCCGCAAAATATTTACGAAAAGTGACATAAAGGTGCGGCCGAAGCGACGATGATGCGGTATAACCGTTTGATGTTGTTAGGGTGAAGTTTCACTGATACGACAGACAAATAATAATTTATCTGATCGGTATACCTACACTTTATTGACTGAAAATTTTAAAGCGCTGAAATGCTAATGATGGATGCTTTAGGTGCTGCATAAATTTCCTGTGTTGCAAAAATGAGTTTATTTTTTCAAAATATGAACCAGCCTGTCACCAGATGGTCTTAGTGGATTTGTTAGTATCTAGTATTTATCCATGGCCCCACGCCACAGATTCGTTACGTATAATAGGACAAACATGTAGGTAAAAAAGTTTGAAAGAGTTAAAGAGACGCATATACCTAATATAATCGTAAAAGAGAAGTAAATCGAGAAAAGAGAAGAATGTTGTTGTATTCCACATCAGTGCCCGTCTCCGTTTCCAGGGAACTAAAGTCAATAAGCTAGGTGTCCATCATCACGTTCTTATTTTATTAATAAAGATTTTTTTTTCATCAATATTCTTAATCTAAAAATAGAGGTGGAGGGTATAATCTATAAAATAATCTATAAAATAGAGACTAGGGTATACTTTTTCACCGTTCCATAAAAATAAATGTACCTACTAGCTTTAGGTCTACTTGTCTGCCCTAGAAAACGGTACTTTAACAAGTCCGTGATAAGAAAAATAACGTTTAAGATTCACTTATTGTTCCCGATGTGGCTTTTAAGATGCGCCTGATATCGCTGATGTTGACAAAGGAGCGTGGCGGGACACGCTTTGTCATAATTCAGGGATCCGCGGACAAATCACGGTTGACCATTTGTGTTACTTGCTAGGTGAGCTCTTGCTTCGCTTCGCTTGTGCTTTCGATCCTGTAGGAATTTCAAAAATCATTCCATACTACCTGTCTACATTTCTTCAAAAAATATCTAGATAGGGGTTAAGCAAGGCTAAAAGTCTATGAAAAGGTAGGTAGGTGACTTATCCTTGTTTTCACCAATACTTTAAGAAACGCCTAAGCCGATAAGTGACAGTTTTCACTTACAACAACTGTCACCTAAGGGCTTAAGTGTCTCTTAAAGTTTTGGTGAAAACGAGCATTATCACCTTACTTGCCAATTAATTTTGACAATTTTATGTGAAAGCGAAACTTTTATATATTAAGAAGACGTTAGTGATATTAACAAAATAGTTATGTTCATTCTTGGTCAGCAAGTTAGGGAGAGTTAGTAAAAAAATTGGAGGGAATAACAATTCTTTACACTAGCAGGTACGAGGAGGTAGGATTTACGAGCTGCTATCCTTCGCAGTTTACCTTATACTGAACCAATAAAATAATTTCCGGTTCGCACTTCAAATCACAAAATATGAACATTGTCTTACCCGCGACTCTATTATACAGCGTGACGAGTAACAATAGGGTATTTGACTCCAATTTTTTTATTACTTTATTATAAAGTAGAATTAAAATAATGACGTGCACTGAAGGAACTAATTAAATCGATCAAATAACAAAAAAGTTATAAGCATTTAAAGATTTGTGATTAGACAGAGATAGCAACATCAAATTGTGACGTCACACCTTACCAATGCCATAGGAGCTTCGTGCGGCTACATACAAATTTTCGTTTTGCGAGAAAGGGATACAAGATCCCCCCACTCCAAAGTTTAAACGCCTGTAACTTTGTAAATCTTCGTTGGATTTTAATATTTCTTTCACTGCACGTTATTATTTTTATCCTAGTTTATAATAAAGTAATATTTTTTATCAAATTCAAAAGTAGTGTAAGACCCAATTTAGGTATAATTTATCACACTACCCACCGCATCACTATAATTGAATTACAGACGATGTTCATTAATCGCTTTGAGCACAAAACAAACATGATTGTAATCCGTATCCTATAAATCGATCTATCTAGGATTCATTATTAGAAAATGTCGAATTTACAAAAAAAAATATGACTCAGTGCTGCCATCTATTGGCCAGTAGTTATACTATCGAGCGAAGCTCGGTCACCCAGATATTGTTATTTATGCTAGGTATAAGTAGAATAGTTTTTTCATCAAATTAATCCTATACCTTTAAACGAGCAATTCTTGTATATATATTTCTATATAATCTGGATCTCGGCAACGGCCCCAACGATTTTCATGAAATTTAGTATACAGGGGGTTTTGGGGGCGATAAATCGATCTAGCTAGGATTCATTTTTAGAAAATGTCGAATTTACCAAAAAAAAAAAATAATAAAAATATGACTTTTGCTGCTATCTATTAGCCAGTAGTTAAACTACCGAGCGAAGCACTTCTGCAGCCATCTATTAGCCAGTAGTTAAACTACCGAGCGAAGCTCGGTCACCCAGATATTATTTATTAAATAATAGTTTATAAAATCAAAATTAAAATGATTATTCTGCCAATAGGCATAAGTACGCCCCGGACAGGGCGGACGGCGCGAAAAAATGTCGGCAGTTTATCGGTGCCAAAAATGCTTATTTTTTAAGTAAGGCCACGCTGTACACCCAAAAAACAACTATAGAATTTTGACAGATGGCGCTACTGTTTGCTTGTACGAAAAAGGTTTACGTATTGGTTTGGATGCCCATATCCCGAGTTCATTCTTGTCGGTCTTCTGTCACATGCCTAACTTACAAGCACTTATGAAAATTCAGACTCTACCGCCACGTTTGGAAAGCAGCTTTGCGCCGAGAAGAACGGGCAAGAAAATCGGCACAAAGAAAATATTGTTCAAAAATATAGGTAAGTAAGTAACCTATAAGTTAGATAAGGTAGGTTTGCAAGATGATTTTGAGTAAAAAGCGACTCTAGCATTGACATAATAAAGTGCAATGTCAACTTAACGTAGTAGGTAGTTGCTCTTTCTGTCGCGTACTTTATCTTTTCCTTCGTCTTCGAAAACCGCTGGGCGGTTGGTGCTATGAACTTGCAGCCTTTGTACTTACAGTGTCAATGAAACTCCCCTGTCCTTTACATGAAACAAACAGGCCATATCTACCCATTAATTTTGCAACATTGTTCACATCAGTGACAGTAATCACACCCAATTAATAAAGGAAGGCATCCTTCCAGCAATCTCTAATCCCCAGGAAAACCACAAGTCCTCGCATAATATACGGATAGCGCATAATTACATACTAAAATATCCAGCCAATATTTTAGTGTCATATAAATTTATGCGATGTGTCCGAATCGCTTTTATGACAAGCGGTAATATGGCTCACGTCCTTGGTGAGGTAGCCTGAATCACCATGTACGTCCTTTTTATCCTAGTGAATAAAAACAAACATCTTACTCTATATTTTTCTACCCTGCCTATAATAATGGGATAATCTATTTTCGTCGTTTAAAGGTGTTTCGGCCCTACCAGCCGAATTTATATTCTCCGAAATGATTTTTATTTTACCATTTCCTCGTTCACTCAAAAATATCACAGAAATGAATAGTGACAACAACTTTTTTCTTTCTTAGTATATCTTCATGATCAAGGTTTATTGATGGCCTAATTTGACGTTACGTAAGTACTTATAAACAATTCTTATTTCAAAAACATTCCAAAGGAAGCTACTACGGAAATCTTAGTTGTTTCTTAACTACTTGTCTCACGATGTTTTGTATGTAGTATAACTATGGATAATAATTGATATGTAACTACCAATTTATTAACGAGTAGATCCTAAGTTACTTCTCTGAGTGAGGCCATAAATGACAAATAAGTAGCAGTTAATTTTTTTTTATAACCTCTTTTCCAATAGGTTTTATGTAGGTTTTTGGAATTCGAAGAACGTCCGATATGGGACCAATCAATACTTTTTCGTTTTTCACAATCAATCCTACATCCGCATACATTAGACCAGTCATTATGAATTTTCTGTTTGAATGTTAAGTATCTATTCATATTGCCGAAATTAAATTAAAAATCAGCTGGCAAAGATCAGCGACTTTCTGTTTTAGATAGTTTTGTCTTTCAACAGACTCTAAGGATGTTCCAACAGACATGAGAGTTGAGTTAGACAGAAACACTCAATGTACAAAGGTATAACTCACAGGAAAAACATGGCGTTCAAAAGCAGACCTTATTGTTTAACAAAACTCTTCCAGACCAGTAGCCGTAACCAACTTACTTTATCTATTCTATTTCTATGATATATTTTGGACCAAAATTAAAAAAAAAATTTTGTTCAAAGTTCAGCTAAGGTTAACTCTACCGCTCTACTAATTTCGGTATGGAGTTTACTCCTAAGCTAAAATAGGTACGTAAGATACCTACCGATTGCTCAAATTAATATTTACTAATTTATACCGTGAGTAACAACAATGACGCGACATAATTATTGCCATCTTGTCGCTGGTGTGAATTGAGCTTTAAATTACCTATCATCTATTCTACGCATTGTAACAAATTAATATACAATCTTTGAAATTGTTAATTTATTTCCAACATTTATAATTTCGCATTTGTAATATTTTAATAATAATGAATATTAATAAAGGTTTGACGTTTTTATTTGTTTTCTTTATTTATTAATAGATAAAATTATGTTTGAGTTAACAAACTCGCCTTGGATAGGAGATTAAGTTTGATTAGAACTCGTCGATTTAAACGAATCTGGGTCATGTGTTCTATTTCTAATATTAACGGTATTTTATTAATTTATTTAAAAATGCTTTTCTATCAATAGCTTTGTAATAAATTATTTAAACGAGTGATATTTTTAGAAGATAATAATAAGATGTCGATATTTATACCACTTTATAATTAAGTATCAAGTTGACTGAACTGACGATACAGATTGCAGTTTTAAGATAAACGGTTGTCGAAATAAATACAATAAATGGTTGGTTACAATTACTACACAGCATCGTACAGGAATACTTTGTCGGTTGGTTGGTGACCAGCCGCGGTTGAGAACTCTCACCACATTTGAACTGAGTTAGAAGATATTTTTAATTAATAAAAAGCTCTTGAAAGAAATTGAATCCTCGATTATAATTCTCAATAAAATACGTAATCCGGCTCAAGCATAAGGACCGGTTTCTATAAAGCGGAGCGGAGCGGAGCGGAGCGGAGCTGTGTTTGAATGATCAATCAAATTGCGTCATTTTGACATCTACGAAATTGAGGGGAGAGTATAGATGTCGAAATGTTGAAATCTGATTGGTTACTCAAACACAGCTCCGCTCCGCTCTGCTTTGGTGGAAACCGGGCCTTACACGCTTGAAAAATTCCTAGCTGTCAAAACACCTATCGATCCGCCATTTGCCAAAGATGTGAAGATGGTATTTAAAGGTAACAAAACAGCATCTAATAGCTACAGAAAAGCGTGTAAAGAGCTATAAAACAACTAAAAGCTGTATAAAAAGAACGCGGCGCGCTAACGGCCCAGCCGGTGCTAATTGGAACAAGAAAGGGGGGTCGCCGGGCCGTAAATATCCGTAGGCGATGATCGTGATTTGGATCCTTAATTAAAAAGCGTTTATGATGTTGTAAACGTTTCTAAGAGGCTTGTAGAGTTTGAAAGGGAATTTTAATAGAGAGGACTGGTAAATATTTCTCTGTGCTTGGATACAAGTCGTGTTGTGTCAGATTTAATAAGGGTTCCATTTTTACCATTTTGGTATGGAACCCTAAAAATGGAAAGGAAAAATAAACCGTGTGTGAGTATATGCGTGTCTGCTTGTTTGTTGTCGTAAACGATAGCGATGCGATAGAATTTTAGAGATGGGAAAACCATTGAACTCGCGAAACTATTACACTATTTGTATACAGCTTTTATAGTTGTTTTATAGCTCTTTGCACGCTTTTCTGTAGCTATTAGATGCTGTTCTGTTAGTTACTCTCTTACCGTATCACCAATAGCGGTGCGATGGCATTTTTGAGATAGGAAAAAACCATTGACTTCGCGACACCGTTTTGAGTTTACACTTCTGTTCTTAATTCGCACTCCCGGAGTGCCACGTCTTTTTTTGACGTTATGGGCCGCTTATTCCAGCTTGAAGAGTCTACAACTCTACAACGCCGGTAGCCGTCATTAGGAGCCGCAGCTTACGACACACGGCTAATTGGCCCCATATATCATTGTCCGTCCGTCTGTTTTATGGCCCGCCGCACCACAGTAGCACCAATAAACTTGTGAAACGTGAATTTGTTATTCCACTATGTGCGTCGTAAATAGTGGCTCCTTTCGTTTGGTATCGGGTTATGTGCTATGTTATAGCGGGGAGCGCAATGCCTGGTGTGCTATCCATAAACATACTAGCTGGCCCGACAAATATTGTTTTGCCATGTAAATTATTTCTCACTTAGGGGTAGTTACAAAAAATAGTTAACATCCCTTTCTCAGACCTACCGAAAATACACAAAATAAGGGTTCCATTTTTACCATTTTGGTATGGAACCCTAAAAACGGCCAAGTGCGACTACAAGTGCCGCTACAGAAAAAGTATTAAGAATACTTACATATAATATTATGATCGAAATTCGAATGTATATACTTTTAGGTACAAATTACAATTTATAAAAGCAAGCCCAGTAGCAACTAAAAGAAAGCATGTTTCATTTGGCTGATTAAGAGATAACATCGCATCCAATTAATTTTTGATATTAACGGTTTAGTACCTACCTGCTCATTTAAATAGGTATATGTGTCATACAAGTCAATCATCATAATTTATATTATATTTTTATATAAAAGTGGGTTTAATATCGGCAGTCGTAGCCATATGACATATTTCGATTCGATACAATTCGCTGGAATGAACGAAATGAAATGAGATTCATAAATATATGTAAACTGCCGTTGTCTACGCGTTAGTCGCTTGACCAATGATGCAGGGTTATATATAAAAATACCAAATCGCTCTCGGCCTGTAAGTAGTTGTTTAATGTTTACATTATACCATATTAAACCTACGATGTAATAATTAGCCTACTATTTGCGAAAAAATAAATAAAACTACTTAGGCTACTTAAACCACTTAAAAACCCTTAGCCTATTCGTAGGACAGGTAGTTAAGGGGGGCTGGCCAAGCAACCTCCACGTGTGCCCGAGTGCTACGGTGCCCCATCTGTAGCACACGGGCCGGTGCTCCCTGGTAACGTCGGTTAATAACCGACGGCTAATAGCTTGGCACGGTGGACAGGTGGCGTTTCTTCGCGTGTCCCTCTGAGCCCCAGCAGAGGGCACAGTGTCGAAACGCCTACACCTGCACCGGAGGAGGAAGAAAACCTCATTAAAAAATTACAGGCGGGGGCGGAAACGCCCACAAGTCCCTTCGGGGCACTACGAGGAAGACAACCTCGTAAAAAAATCACCGAAGTGGGCGGGAACGCCCGTCGAGAGGGATTATTACGGCGGCACATCCCTCTCGCAGGAGACGCACCGGTTGCTGGAGGACGAACATCTTTCTTCAGCTTCCGTGTGCGCCGGCCTGCGGATGACGGACGAAAGGGGCTATGGCGTCTGTTGCCCAAACTCCACCAGCAGGCCGAGGAGGTGGCGCGACCTGTCTGGGACGCGCCTCCCAGGAGGAGTCGGCAGCGGCCAGGCTGCCGGCAGCAGCGACGGGACCTGCCGCTTAGGTGGCGGGTCGGGGCCTGGCGGGAGCGCGGTGAATACGCAAGTGAATCCCGTACTCCCGCCAACGAGGTCCGTCGTGGCAAGCGACAGGTTTTAGTGGGTGCAAGCCCCACATAACCCCTCCGTTTCCCCTGACGGAGGGGTATGCGTCAGGCATTTCCTGTCATTAAAAAAAAAAAAAAAAAGGACAGGTAGTTAACCTACCTAAGTTATGTTAAAATAGCAGATTCAGCAACGGGACTATCAACTTCATAGTTCTACCCCATTCTGTATTCAGAATGGGGTAATACCGTCTCAACTGTCTCAGTCGAATTGAACTTTGTGAATGTGATCGAGTTCAGTGAATAGCCCTGCGGAGCTGCGCGGGCGCAGTAAGGCCGGTAGCACACTGGTAACGTGTTCCACGGCGCACAATGACTTATTACGAGATAGCATCGCTTTCAATTAACATTCCGTCTCGAGCGGTCTGTGTCTCACTCAACCCACATTTAGTATTATTATCGATGTTTTTTTACACATTATAAAAATAGATTATAACCCGGTTACAATATCTGTGGACCTCGCTGGAATGCGTACCCCCTTCCCGTTCTCCTTTTACCTCCCCGCGCTCGCCCCGGCGCTTTTGTTTTGCGCACCATATCAGAGCGCTGACACGACGTGACGTCATCGACCCAGGTCCACAGATATTGTAACCGGGTTATAGATGCTTCTTTACCTTTGTAAGTACCGTTTTGTGTTTTAGTTGTTATTTGGAACTACTTATTTTAGCATCACCTAACCCGAATCCAGGCTAAGCATGCAGGTTCTTAAAACTCACATTCCTTAACGCTGAAAAGATAAAGATGTGTGCCCGGAGTTCGAACCACCGATCACCTGACCCGAGGTTGAAGAATAAACATGAACCCTGGACAGTTTATCGGTGCCAAGATACTTGTTTTGCCACCAACAGGCCACGCTGGTTCGTTCAGCAGCAGCCACCTATAGAATTTTGACAGATGGCACTACTGTTTGCTTCTACGAAAAAGCTGTAAGTAAATCATTCGGATGCCCATATTGGTGGGTAGAGTTCAAAATTTCAGTATTACGGTACGGCTTTATACTTAAATATATATCAGCTAAAATAAAAGAATTATTGAATGCGAGTGGGTGATACTCCGTATCTGCCGGAGCAGCCACCGTGTAAATGTCAAAACGCCACGTTTCTACCAGTCGGTCTGTGAGGCGTGTGAAATTATACTTGTTCGGGTTTTGTTCTTTCGCTCTCCGGCTTTTAGGTCCGGACCCCCGGAAAGCGGATGATGAATCAGAACTTATACTCATTTTGAATGATTATAATGTGCGTTTGTTTGTTTCTTCTTTCATAATTATGCGATAGTGCTGATAAATTTGATTTATTTATTTACTTTTTAATCTTTTCAAATTGTAGTTTAAATTGCAGGGTCCTACAACATGCACGTTGATTTTTTTTATTATCAAAAAGTAGACTTGTTTATGCGGTTTGATTGAATTATCATTGCTCAGCCCCAAAGCTTGGACGTAAAAAACTGAAAATTTCCATAGAACTTCTTAGTAAACAAGGTACCTAAGTATAAGGAAGTATTTTTTTATTCCCATGGAATCTGCACCCGAGGTTAGCAGAAGCTGGTCCGGGGTCAGCTAGTAAAACTTCTTGCTTTTTCTGTATGTACCTACCTATATAGATATTGCTTGATGGTGATCGCCTGCACCATCATAGATATTATCATAGATATTATCATTAATCACTTTACGAGCAAAAAAGGACTGGAATGATAAAGCACTAAGTGTATTATCATTCCAGTGCTGTGGACTGGAAGGATCGTCTGGAAGTCTGGTAAATTATGTTGTTAAGTTTATGGGAACCATATGCAAAATCTACGCGAATGAAGTCGCGGGCCTAAGCCAAATTACTAAAATCTACCTAGATATAATATGTAATACCTACTTATGTAAAATGAATCCTTCTCAAAAGAATTAAATGATTGACAATTTGATTTAAAACTGTGTGGTTAAGATTTATTAGTTTTACGAGTGATGCTTTAGGCTTAGTTTTAATTTTTAAGAGGAGTCTAATTTAGCAGGACGTGAATGTGGGTCTATTACACCTGCTAAGAGATGTTAAATGTTTTTGGGGTAAGCGATGGAAAATCCTGTGTATACAGATTGCGAAAATAGACTTAAACGTTTCTAAAAATATAACAAAAAACTGTTATTGAGATAATTAATGCAACCATAAATTATTATTGTAAAAATAATAAATAAAAAACCGCAACATTATAATATTATAGATGTCGCTACGGTTGCGTCCTTTATTAATCAAAAATCGAAAATCGAATTCCTGCACAAATTAAATTAAAGGCAAAGAATTGGCTTTTATTGGGTCTTGGACCACTGAATTCATTAGCAAACTTATTTCACTACCCAAAATTGTATCATATAAATCGTATGTTATTCAATATAGAGATCAATTTTTGATTTACTGATCGCAAACGCAACGTTGTTAAGGTAGGTGTCAACGGGTCAGTGTTTATTTTGTTTTCGAAAATGGTTTTAAAGCTAATAACAGATTTATTTCCCGCTGTGACACGAGCTTAGCTCTGACACCAGCGCGTCGAGAAAAAATGGCTGAATATTTTTAATTTGACGGCCTCTGTCGCTGTGGTTGGAGTGATTATAGCTACAAAACATTCTATCGAGGTTCGATCATGTTCATAGACCCCTTAGTGTGATGGTTTTTTTTTGAGATACGGAATCCTAAAAAACATGATTACCTAATTGATTTATCTATTAACGTACAGCTAAAATCACTTCATGAAGCGTGAATTGAATTAGGCCTACTAAAAAAAACCATCAGCTAAGAATTTTTTTTTAACATTCAACCCCTAAGGGGCAAATAGGTCAAGAAGTGAAGCCTCCGTTAGTCTTCTTAACATATGAAAGGCAAAGGTGACTGACTGACTGATCTATCGATGTACCTACAGCTCAAAACTACTGGAACGATCGGGTTGAAAGGTAAACAGATTAACAACTTATCTGACAACGTACTTACGAGTAGATATCACTATATTTTTTCTTACAAATTCCACCCCTATTGAGGAAACTGGCGGCTTCTCGAGAGTGAACCCATGGCATCCGCTAGTGTACTTAGGTATAAGAAAGAAGAAGCAATCCAAGGTTATTATAAAATAATCTCATAATGGACACTTTATAGGTGTTTGTCATTAGAACCGGCAAACAAGAAAAGGGTCATGCCGCATAAAGATCCCGAGTCGAGGGCGCGGCGGCGAGGGCACTCCGGACGCGAGGGCGACATGATAAACCCCTTCTCGAGTGTTAATGCCGTGACAAATGCCGAATTTATGCGACTGTGGTGGCGGCGCGCGCCCCGCTGTGCGGACCTATCATGTGGACGCTCTACACTGGACTTAGAGTTTGTCTGAGTTGATAATAATAAGGCAATTTACAAAAAATGTTCTTAAAAAACAAGTTTTTATATGTAGGTATATCAATAGATTTCTTAGCAAATCCTTTAAACCACATATTGTGATGAAGACTATGAAGAAATTAATTCGCTAAACATCTTGGGTGATCCGCCATTTTGGATTTATACCTAATGACGTCACCACCATTCACTGAGTTCCCTACTAAATTTTAGCACAATCGCTTGAAGAGGTCCCTGCACCCGAAAAAATATACATTGCAATTGAATAAAAAAAGCTTTAAAAAAAGGAATACCTCTACAAGAAAAACATCTACAGGGACATTTACATCTACTAGAAAAGATATAGAATTATAATTATTTTACTTTGGAGTAATAGTTAGAACTAAAATACAGACATTCTTAAACCTACAAACGGATTAACGCACACACAGAGAAGTACAGATAGACAAACAGGGAAACAGGGAAACAGAGAAAAAGACACAGATAAGTACAAATGACTGGAACTGACATACTCACAAGCACATAAACTTGCAAACAAACTATTGAACAAAACAATAGAATAACAAAATGCCCTAATAATAAAAATATGAGAATGAAGTGATTGCGTCTCAAGAGTACATTCTCCTTAATAATTGTATATGGAGTCCTCATGATATCTTAGCTTGCCGACCCCATAATGACGCGGTTCTGGTCATTTTTAAGGTAGACAAGGACATATTTGCGGGTTGTTTTAAACGATTCTTTGTGTTATTTGTTTTTTTTACGTAAATCGGTAGTCACGTCGTATCTGAGACAAAATATTTAAATGTTTCGAGGAGAACAAATTGAGAGTCTATGCACAATTTAGAAATTGTAGTGATGTCGAATTGGTAATTTTGACAATCCATTAACTGAAACTACGGTCGCCTTTAGGTAAACAATAAAAAGAAGCAAAATAAATATGAATAAAAAATAAATATAACTAGTGATTTCATCTCCTTTTCACATTTCCTTTTCACTCCTCTTCGAAATAAAGTTAATTATGGTAAATCATAAAAGAAACTATTACTGGGCAGTAGCCCAGTAGGTTATACACAAAATATGCTTAAAAGTCTTGGACACATAAGTATACAAAGTTGGCTGCTTACGTCTTCACGAGTAATTTTTATGTCCCACAGGTCTGTCTTTTTTAATCACAATGGCCATATAGCCCAACATGCTGGCCATATGGCCATACCAGTTGATTAATTATTGTGGAGATCTCTCAGGAATCCTTCTTTTATTTTAAGGGATACTTTAGGAAAGTTTTCTTCACGCTGTATTTTTCAAAATTATGTAAGGGATGTTTCATATTTAATTTCCTAAAACAGGCGTAACTTTGAAAAGTCAGAAGATTCAAACTCCCGACTACCTGAGGCTTTATCTCTGTAAATACATAGTTAAATATAAGTTGTACGTAATACAGGAAGTGAATCAATATCAAAAAGAGAGATGCCGACACTTTAAATAATTACACCAAAACGGAAATCCCATAATATCATAACATCCTAAAACTATTATTAAATTCAATAACTCATCCATTACTTGCGCATGAGTTGAACTGCGCAAAGGCACCGAAAGATCCATAGATCATTGAAAAAAATCTTATAATAATCACAAACGAGGTAAACTATTGATTATTACCATTCTCATCTCATGTGATTTTTTACCTACTTTTTTACTTTTAAGTGTTGCCAGTACGAATGAATTTATAACTTGAGGCTATTGAAATAAAGTCCAAATTACTTTGTAGCGGTGTTCTTCTAAATCATTAAGCATCGTTCACATGCGCGGGTCATTTAATTCCGCCCCATTTACCGCATCGGATCGCAAGTTTGCACAACAATTGTACACAATTGTCTCTTTACGAGAAACGATAGTTTTTTCCCTCTCTCCATTTTAACGCGTCTTTCTACCATTGTCCTGGCAATATTACGTTTAGAGTATTGACGTTTTGTTTATTCGCGTGGAAATTTGATGATTGTGCACATGGCCTTAATAGTCGTGATTATTATAAATCATATTACTTATACTGAATCGATTGTTGATGCTAATTTATGTGAATGAAGCTTTATTTTTTGAAACATAACAATTATTTGTACCTACTCAGTTTTGTTTACTGTCTGAGTTCTAAGTGCCTATTAATTAATTTTTGTGCAATTGATTGGAATAGGACATAAATATTAGTTTAAATCACTACTTTAAACATATTATTAAATCACCACTTATGTGCCAGATGGAGCTAGCAATCCTATTATTGGTAAAAAAGGAAAATGTATTATTAACTTGGAGAGCCTCAATAAAAATATTTAAAAGTAAGAACTGAACAGAAATTGTTAATTTTATATTTCCATGTTCAATGCTTTTTAAGAAAACAGAGATAAAGAGTAGAGAAACGAAATTAAAATAATTTGAGTTTCACCAGTATGTGTACGAGTAAATTATAGGTAGCGTCTCAATATCGATAGAAAAAAGGAAAAAAACACACAAAAATTTTAATTACAGACAACGAAAAAAATGTATCAACACAAGTAAGCGGGCTATTAAGAAATCACAAAGAGGCGTTTTATCTGATACCATCTCTGAATTCCTTATTAATCAAAAGGAATGCGCGGCACATCGTAGAACAGAAAAAAATAACTATACACTGTATCCGACAAATAAAAACAAAATATCGTTAAGTAGACATTGGGACCTCTATCCTCCATTCAGAGATTTTAGGCAGCATCCTTTTTTTAGTTCTACAATAAAGATATTTTGGATAATATATTTTTTCCTTACAAATTAAATATTGCCATATTATTTGCTGCACTTTACTTACTCTTTTAAACATGTCTCTTAAAGTATATTATGTTAAATCACATTCTAGATTTTTCTCAGCAGTCTCGAGAAAATTTCGCTCGATTGTTGGGACTAGGGATTAATAAGGCTCCCTTCCCGGTAGTAACCTTCTCTGGAGCCATCGGTATATCGGGTCTCTAGATGCGATAGGTAATACATATTTTTGAAAAGTGTAAAAAATATTGTTCAAAGAACGAGAGCTTTGTAAATAATGAAATTTAGCAAAATATTGAATTAAACAAACAATACCTACCACGGTTGTCATATAAATATTGTATTAAATTGACTTAAATGAAAAAGTAATAGAGCTCAAAGTTTAAGCCAACTCAATACAATCAATACAACTCAAAGCCCTAAAGCCTCGCCTACTTACTATAGCTAACAAAGCCAAATTCTTTTAACGGGGTCTTTTCCCTATTTCTATCAATTTCTCTTCTTTTCCAGCCTGTTTTAAATCATGAAGAAGTAATTTTTTTGGATCGAAAAAAATATATGTTGTAGATACATTCTTAGTCTAGTGGAAGAAGTAAAAAAAAATGTTTAAAGCGATACTTTGCTCGATCATAAATAAAAAATAAAAAATATCGATTTTTACAATTTATTCCATTTTGTGTCTAAAGTTTTCAATTTAATAAAAAAAAATATATATGATAATAAAGCTGAATGCATTTATTAGCGCTAAATGTTAAAAGTTTTTTTCTTTTTTAATCAAGCGTAGTTCTGGCTTATTTTTCAACGAAAACGGCCTCGCGCATCTGCTAGCGGGGGTGCTTCAGTTGTCCGGCGGACTCTGTCGAGGAAGGACGTACGTCAGTTTTGCCAGGCCACGCTATCTCGCGGTTAAATTTCAAAGTTATCATTTTTTTGTAAAAATATTATTTCGTAGCCTGTAAAATTTATAATTAGCTGTTAGTAGTTTTCATAGTACTTTTAAGTAGTTTTAGTGAGGATATTGTAAATATAGTGTTTGTTTTTGTGAATAATAATGGGAAATAAAAAAAGAAAAAAATCCAAATTGCATCTAAGGAATATTGGAAAACATGCACGGTAAGTGTTTCTCCCGCTTTATATCTAAATCTAAGATGATGAATGTGACTTCAACCTTCCAAAATCCCGTGGGAACTCTTTTATTTTCCGGGATAAACAGTATTCCATTTCGAATTTCAGCCAAGCAGTTCAGTAGTAGTAGTATTTTGCACAAAAAGAATAATTATTGCAGATGTCGTATAAGTAGTAGGTAAGAATGTGACCACAGTGTAGATAAAACAGTGGAGCGAGGTCTTTGCTATTTTATGAATATTAAAATAAGCTTTACGCAAAGTTGAGAAATAGTAGGTATACACTAATAATATAACGAATATTCGCATTCGCATTATGTATACGAGTATTTGACATTCATAATATTATACTTACTGATTACGACGCCCACGTCATGGGTCTTCTATATAGAGTTGCAGGGACTTAGAAGGGTTCCAGGGAATTCTTGAAAAAATTGTACATTTTTCTGAACAAATAAACTTTATAATAGGTCTTCACAAAAATCGACGCGAGGACTATCGACAAAACTAAACCTAAAACTTATTTTTTTTTCATAAGTGAATACTAACCCTTCGCAGAAGCTTTGCCAGTGACTTCCCCTCCCACTTCATACTACCGCGACCCGCGCTCGTCCGTTATCAAATGAATGAGGGCCGCGGCAGTATGAAGTGGGAGGGGAAGTCACCAGCAAAGCGTCTGTGTACGAGTTAAAATAAACTTAATAACTGAAATAGGCAGTGCTTATCGTCTGATTTGTAATTATTTCAGTGCATCCAGGACTTGTAAAAGAAATCGATACGCATCTGAGTATTAGTAAAAAAACAGCTTTATTCTTTGTTCCAGAAAAACTGAAGATTCTCATGAAGCTTTAGTCGTAGAGACGGAAAATGAAGAAAATTTTCAACCAGTTTTAGGTCGGCGAATAATCGACTTAAATTATTTGCTTCACGAATTGCAACAAAAAGAACGTCACAATAATTTATTCAATTGTACATTTGGAAACTTCTGCCTAATTGGTGAAAAAAGAATTGGCTTAATGTCAATATTTAAATTTGAATGCAATATGTGCAAAGAAGTTTGTTTCATCAATTCAGAAAAAGCAGATGACTTGAGTGTCAACATAAATATTGCTGCCACCAGTGGCATCGTGGCTTCTGGCATTGGGTTTTCGCAATTTGAAGAGCTATGCTCAGCCATGGACATTCCAGTTTTTGGTACAAAATACTACAGCCAGCTACAAGATAAAGTATATGAAAATTGGGAAATAGTAGCAATGGAGTCCATGGAAGCTGCTGCCGAAAAAGAAAAAGAAATTGCAATTGCTGAAGGTCGAATGAAGGATGGCCTACCAATAATCGATGATTTCAGAGAGTTAAACAAAATAGTTATACCACAAGCTCAACCATTTCCTTTGATAGATGATCTAATTATTAAAACTAGAAATTGCAAGTATTTTACTACACTAGATATAAACTCAGCATTTTGGGCAATACTATTACGGGTGGAAGACAGAAGTAAAACAGGATTTGTCACACAAGATGGCCACTTCCAGTGGACCTGCCTCCCTTTTGGCTTGAAAACATCACCAGCAATTTTCCAGAGAATCTTAAGCAATATTCTAAGAAAACACAATCTCACAGGATACTCTGTAAACTATATTGATGATATTTTGATATACTCGTCTACCTTTGAAGAACATATAAGGCACATAAGAAATGTATTAGAGGCAATAATTAAAGAAGGCTTTAGACTGAAGTTTAAGAAATGTACCTTTGCTTCAGACTCGGTAAAATACCTCGGCCATATAATTCAGAACAATTCAGTAAGACCACTAAAAGACAATTTGATTTCAATAAGGAACTTTCCAACTCCTAAGACGCAAAAGAACATCAGACAATTTTTGGGAAAAATAAACTTCTACCATGACTATATACCAAGAAGTGCAATTATCTTAGACCCATTACACAATTTATTACGAAAAAACGAGAAATTTGTATGGTCAGAGAAATGTGAAGAAGCATTCAATCTGATAAAAAGATATTTATGTTCGCAACCGGTCTTGGAAATATTCGACAAAGACTTACCAATCAAAATCTTTACCGATGCATCTTTGGAGGGCATTGGAGCAATATTAAAACAGACACAACTAGATGGTAAAGACAAACCGGTGGCATATTTCTCAAAAAAATTGAATGAACATCAAAAACGGAAAAAGGCTATATATTTAGAATGTCTTGCTATGAAAGAAGCTGTTAAATATTGGCAGCACTGGCTCATCGGAAAACAATTCACCATTTACTCAGATCACAAACCTCTAGAGAACATGAACATTAAATGCAGGACAGATGAAGAATTGGGTGATCTCACATACTACCTATCTCAGTATGACTTTACCGTAAAATATTTACCTGGTAAAGAAAATGTAGAAGCAGACTGTTTGAGCCGAAACCCTGTATTAGAACCAGAAGATAACAGAGAGGAAATATTGAGAATAGTTAATTTAATACAAATAAAAGATATGGTTGAAGACCAAGAGAAAAATGAAACAATAAGAGAAAAGAAACAAAATTTAATACTAAAAAATAATATATATTTAAAAAAAATAAAGAAACAGGAAAAGATTATCCTCTCAGAAGAATTTAGTAAAAAACTTATAAAAAAGGTGCATGAAGATTTATGCCATATTGGGATCAGACAACTGCAGAAAAAAATAAGTTCAATATATACGGCTATAAACCTAACAAAAAATATCATAAATATTTTTAAACATGTGAAATATGCATAAAAAATAAATCAAGATGTCAAAAAAAATTGGATTAATGTCACAACTGGGACCAGCTACCAAACCATTTGAAATAATGTCAATGGATACTATTGGTGGATTTGGAGGATCTAGGTCTACAAAGAAATATCTACACCTTTTAGTAGATCACTACACAAGATATGCATTTATTGCGACTTCGAAAACCCAGAATGCATGTGACTTTATAAATCTAACAAAGAAAGTACTAGAGACAGATGAGATTGGAATTATCCTGACAGATCAATATCCGGGCATAAATTCAAGAGAATTTAAACAATTTTTGCAGGAGAATAATATTAAACTAATTTTTACAGCCGTGAATACACCATTCTCGAACGGATTGAATGAAAGATTAAACCAAACAATAGTAAATAAAATAAGGTGTAAAATGAATGAGAAAAATAAAAAGAGAACATGGACAACACTGGCAAGAGAATGTATACAAAAATATAATGAAACAGAACACTCCGTTACAGGTTTTGCACCAAAATATTTACTGGATGGTACAAATGTCAGTATTCTACCAAATGAATTCAAAACAATGGAAAAGGAAGACAAGTGGATTGCTGATAGAAGATTGGCATTAGAGAATACAATAAAATCTCATGAATACAACAAGAAAATATTTGATAGAAATAGAAAAATGCAAGAATTTAATGTAGGAGACAGTGTATATGTAGAAAATGGAAATAGACTGAATAGAAAGAAATTAGACGAATTAAAAATAGGCCCTTTCAAGATAATAGAAAAAATATCGAATTCCATTTATAGGATTGATACAGGCAACAGAAAAACAGAATTAACATTATTTCATATAACAAAATTGCAACCTGTCATAACAGAGGCTGAAGAAGATGAAGAAGATGATAATGAATATGAAGATGACTTATAAGTACATTGTACAGATATATTGCTTGGAATTTTCGCTCTTAGGGGGGGAGATGTAATGAAATGAGTGACATTTCATTCATTTGAATTTGCCGCGCTTCGCGTATCTATGCTGTCTGTCGCGTACCTATGATATAGTGATTAGTGATCTGTGTCTATGATTTAATGGCGTGTGACGCGCAGAATGTTTTGTGCATTTTATCGTTATAAAAACTTATAGAAAGAATGTGATTGAGGACTCGATAAATAGTGAACTTTAAATGTCGTTTCTTTGTATTTTCAGGTGAGATAGAAGTGTTATTGTCGTAACTTGATAATAACTTGAAAATTGTAAAGACTTGTTAAATAAAACAAACCTTTGTATTTTCAGAGAAACAATTTGTGGTTTGTTTTGGAGATCCTCAATACCTTATATGCATATAGAGTTTATCATTATAAAGAATGATATTATAAAGAGTTAACCTTAACACGTATATATATGTATATAAAATGCTCGTATCACAGTAGGTACTTGTAACCAAACTCCTCCAAAACAGCTTGACCGATATTTATGTTTTTTTTTTTTGTGTAGATTTTGTTTTAATGTCTTAAAAGTTAAAAGCTACTTAATACTACAACATTACCATTATGGTATTCCTTGACAACGTATTATTTGGTCTATCAAAATTTTAACTACAACAAAAACAATATATTCTGACAAGTCGAACTAGGTAGTTACCTACTGGAGTTTTGTATACTGTGACCAAGAGTCATTCGAATGGGGTCATTGCGCTGAGCTGCGCTCGTCGTCCGCGCCGCGCGTGTTTAACTATATCGTACGAGAGAATTTTGTGGAGCGCGGGAGCCCGCAAATACCTAAAGTTCCGGGAAAACCTAGCCTTAAGGCTTGATTATAATAAAATGTTTATCCTCCTTCAAAAGCCGTGATCCCTTCGAGACGCGGGCGTCGGCGTGTCTGCTTGCACCGATCACGAACTGGTTCCCACTTACTGTTAGTGATGTACTCGTAGGTGTTAAGCTCTTTAGGGAACGAGATCAGAGTCGAGGAATGCGATATATTTTATTATTCGTCACTTCATCTTGCCACCATAATCGACAAAAAGTAAGTGCCTACTGCCTAAACTTTTTTGAAGACATGTGTTACTAATGGAGTATCAAACATATTTTTATCCGATATTACGGGAATTTAGAGGAGGTTCTTATTTATCATTGACTCTAATTCCTGTAATTTTCAGTTACTAAACAAATCTTTATTTTATCTTAAAAACTCCTTTAAATTAAAATTTGATATATGTATAGAGCTTTTTCTATTCCTCTAGAATTTTGTTTTATTTGTTTTTATTTCCAGGAGGAATATAATAATTTAATATTAAATTTAAAATACATCTCAAAGTTGTTTTTTGTATTAATATTATTGATACTTTTATAGTTATCTAAAACGCTAACCATTTAATGGAATTTTAAAAATGATGCATAAAATTCAAGATTTAAACAAATACTTGCTCGATCTAAAGTCTCGAATCGAATGGACTGGAGTCGGATTATCGACTCGTATATTCACATCACTAGTTCTATTACACTATACAGTATTCAATTCTATGCGTTATGAGCGGTTTCCTATTGATGTTTTTTTTCATAACAGAGGTATTTGGGCCGGTTGTCAGTGTATAAATGTTTGGGAGGAAATGAATAACCATTTTAGATTGTAGAGTCAGTTGAAACTTCATCCAGTTTGAATTTTAACAAGATATTCTTGAAGATTATCCAACTTTTGGGAGGCCTATTGCTTCTTACAAATCGATTTAATTATTTTTTTACATAAATTGTGTTATGAAAGATACTGACGACATTGACAGGTCTGGTAGATTGATTGCGGTTAAGAAGTAACTTTTGATGATTAAAAATACAAAAATGTATACGTGTAATTAGCGTAGAAATTATTGTATAATAGTATCTACGAGGTACAAGGTATATTAATACATACAGGTACAGTTAACATAAGGGGAAATAGATATATAGATAACATATTTTAGAAGATGATATCGTATCTCTAGGGCCTATAATAATTTGTGAAACTGATGCTAATTTTGTAATTATTTAAAACGAAATTATCTCGTAAGTCCATTTAGACCTTGGAAATCAACTAGGGATTAGAACATTTCCAAATCAAATTGATTAAAACGAATTTAATTAACAAACCAATTATTTGCGAAATGATTGATTTCGTCAAGTATCTATTGTCTATTCATGTCTAATCATGAAATGTTTTAATTGCTTGGATTTTTTAATAGATACTAAATAGAAAAAATTAATAATTTAATTAACCAAAAAAATTAACGTCTAGATAACATTATTATTCATCAAATATATTTGCAAATTGACGCAGATTAGTAAAACAAAAATATATAATGAACATTATAATTTTACAGCTAGTTTTTGACAAAACCGTCATTAATTATTACTTATTATTGCAAAAATGCACTTAAACTTTGTTTAAAGTGTACCTAAGTCAATCTTGTCTGAATAGAAATTATCTGAAATGAAATCGAAATGTATCACACAGGTCCGAGAGACAGCCTTTGACTTGGCCTAAATTGGCAAACCCGAGCCGTCGCTACTCAATTTTTCACGCACACTAGCATCCGCCATTAGAAAAAATTCAATTCGACACACTCACACTACAAGAAAAAATTTGCCGCAATCACGGAGCTGTCGTTGTTAGCAAGGGCTCTATCTAGTAGGAGCGCGAGACTACTATGACCCATACGTCTATGAAATGTTTTTGAATTTTTGAAACTTACAGCTGTCATATAATTTCAAACAGCGAACAATGTTGATTGACTTTGCTTTTGTATCCGTGATGATCGCAATAACATAACAGCTTAAGACATGGTCAATTTATTGTCATACTCAAGAAGCAATGTGCTGTAGGCGTAGCTTGTTATTGAGTGTAGGTACTTCATTTAGAAGTGATGAAACAATTTCCAAACACCGCCGACACAAACCAAACAAATGACACAGTAATTACATACGCTGGACCCGAACAATCAATCGAGGTCGATGATTTATCTGACACACTCTAACCGTCAAATTTAAATAACGAATCTTTCATCGCCTAACACCTTTGCAAAACTTGCCTCTGCAGTTGTTACAAACATTATTTTGAAAGCAGTAAAAGCTATTATCGAAAAAGACAATGTAATTAATATTGTTGTAACCCAACTACCCTTTGCATATAATGTAACCCATATTATCAGAGGAATAGAAAGCAAAATTGCGTGAGATGTCGATGTTCGTAACTTTGTACAGCCACCGTATACGACGAGATCTTAAAAAAGTCAGGCCATTAAAATGTAATGAGTGGCCAAAGAAGTGGTCCTTATACCACCACGTGCCAATCACCAAATACGGCCACAAAGAAACGCTACTACCGTTCGATGTAGCACAATGGATAGAAATAATTGTACAATTAATGTCGTATACTGTTAGTAATGACACTCGAAACAGTCCGAAGTAATTGGAAGTCAAGTCTTTTTATTATAACATATTAAAAGAAATCTTGGCCTTTAAGAGCGAGTTACTAATTGCTACTTCGTAACAGTCAAGATGTAAAAATTGACGTTGTAAACATAATTAATATGTCCGAATTGATATGTAAAGTTTTTTTGGCATAAAAATCAAAGAAATCAAAACCTAATAAACTTAACTAAAATATAAGAAGTAGTGATGTATCACAATTGTATTTTTGTGATAAACTATTGATAAAGTATGATTATTTATTATTTTAACCAAAGAACTTATGACTAAAAACGTATGTCCTCATTCAACAAAAACATTAAGAACAATAGTTTTCTTTCAACTTTTCATGAATATATCATTCAAAAATTGCGTGAACTTGACAAATAGTCAAACAAACACACTGACGCATATTTCAACAATGCAAGCTCATTGGTAGATTATAAATCAAAGAATACAATAGTATTTTGCAAAATGGAAATTAAAGTTCAATTGAATCTTGCTTTGTTATCTGACCACAAACCGTAAGACAAGGGACGCTAATTCTATAAAAGCAAAGGGTCATATTATTTATAATACACAACAATACACATATGAATATATACAAGCAATCAATTTTCAACTTTATTATAAACGACACAGGAGTCAGTATATACGGATTCTATCTGATGCTAAATAAATCCGACATATCGCTTGAGTTAATTTTTCCATTCTGTTGCCTTTTCTGTATAGTGCCATATACCTACCTCATTTCCGAGGGTGTCGCTGCGAAAGATCTTCTCACGATTATAAAGATAGGCATTCTTTGTCTATAATCTAGAAACAATAATGACAAAAGTCTATAATAATAATTCATTTTGTTTATGTACCAAATTGTACATAAACAAAATGAATTCGTTGTGTCTACAGGAGCGATTTTTTGATGACTGATTTTCCGTCACCTCTTAAGTATGATTTAGTGATGTTGTAGTTAATTTTTTTAATTACTGCAAAAGAACCCGATGGAATACCGGGTTGATCCCGAAGGAAATTAAAAAATCACTCTGTTTCTTTGTCTATATTATAAATGGAAAATTTACAGCTTTCTCAGCTTTTTTAGGATCCAGAATTTCGACAGGATGTTTACTATTGATGTTAGGTGTTCCAGGGCTTTTGTTTGGCATAGTAAAAATATATGTGTAGATGTACAAAATGGTATCATCAATTCATCATCATTCTGGTAAATACACAATTTTACGCAGTAACGCAACAATGATAGGCAAAATGATCTATATGAATTGGCACGTTATTGTACCAAAGACACAATTATTCATTGAAAAGCCAACATTGTTTGCTAAAAAGAGTCCGGCTGTAGGAAGCACCATTGATGAGCGAACACAAGAAGCCCAAAGAAATGTGGCCAAACCAGAAATAGTACGCCCAAGAATCGACACGCTCATAATTGGTGATGTTTGAATAACAGGAGCCATTCACCAACATACAGAAGCCGAAAGAGAGATTTAAAAATACAAACCTTAGAAATTTCATCTTCACTTGTCTCAGCAAACAAAGCTTTTCCTTTCAAGTGGGCAAACCGACGTCGACAAAGGCCAGGTTACTCGGAAACCAAATATTATCACGCGCAGCTTGACTCGAACCCGCGGCAACATTGCCAACAATGGCCGGAATAAATGGACTATCGCAGACTGGCGCGCTTCTGTTTGTTCTGTCTTATTCAGATGGTCTAATGACGATAATTACAACGGTATACCCAACTCTTCTAAGTAGCCGGATGATTGATGCTGAATATCATTACATTCCTAATCATTTAATCTGCAGAGTCTGTGACAAACTGTGTCTTTGTTCTATGTAGTACAAAGAAATACAGGATAACAAGATTATAATAAAACATTTAAAACAACATCTACAATATCATTGTAATTTTAAAGTATAGAAAACTCCGATAAGTTGTGGGTTCTTGATAATTTAAAACCCTTCACAAGTCCAACAAAAATGAGAAACACTTTTTTCAAATTAACGTGCTATACAAGATACAAAATATCAAAAATTAATTATCTTTTATTAACTCCATAGCCGTTAATGAGTCTAGTGAAAGATCCAATCCAACTTCATCAATGTTATTCAGTGGCGAGTGGATTATGTAATGTTAATATCCATTTGATCTACCATCATCATCATCCATCATCAACCCTTTTATATGCTGTTGGTTTGTCGGGTCTCCTCTCAGATTGAGAGGGGTTTGGAGTTGGCCATCATCCACCCGCTTCATATATCTTTGAGATCCTTATGGTGAACAATCAGGCATGATTACATAAGTACATCACAAGATGCCAGATTGAACTAAAAGCAAATTGAACCTGGAGTTTACTGCTTTTGCTTATAGATATTCCTATTCCTACTGTAATATGAGGTCACCGAATACGACAACAGCTGTTTTGACTTGCAGATTATTTCCAAGGGAGACGGGTCCTAGCCGCGGGCGACGTTCGTTAGCACGGGCCGAAACAATTCCAGTTTTGCGAATTCCTCTTCACATTGTCCCGACTACAATTCGTCTCCAACAATAGGGTTATTGTCATAAAAATAGCCAATAGGTTCGAAAATGACGGGTTATGAGCGTAAGCGAAGTTCCACGGCATTATGATCAGCGCTTTGTTGCCGAAGCCTCGGGGAGTTCGAGACAAGGCCCACAATGCCGCCGTGAAACGTATTTATAAGCGTTATGATATGAAAAGGTGATATAAAAATATGCGAAAGACGTATGGTCGGTACATTTAATAGGTTGTCTTGGACAAGTCCTTATAAGTTCTACATTATTTTATTAAGGACTTTTTGAACAATAAGTACGTCTTTTAGAAGGCTCTTTGGCTTTTTAATTATTGCGAAGCCAAGAATCTTTCAGAATGAAAGAATCTTGGAAGTCAAGATTCTTTCAGAATGAAAGCCAACATTCTTTCAGAATGAAAGAATCTTGGCTTGAATGAATGACATAATATCCTAATTCCCTTACTTAGCAGTAGAGTTTTGGAATATTAAAAGAAATAAGAAGAAATAAATGATTTAGATTCACTACTCGAAAAATAATTTAGTCAATTAAATAAAGAAAATAAATCCTCATTTCATAACGTCCACATGGCAATCCGACTTTTGACGACAACGAAATTATATCGTCGTGACCTTGAATTACACAATTCGAAGATTAGATACTGGAATTGTAAAGCTGTTTTGGCGTATTGTTAACGTAATTAACAAACATGATCTTGGTATACAAATAAGAACAACTAGTTTTAACGCAGTACAGGATTTTGGGAACTTCTCTGGCTCATTGGCCTCTGCATGATTCTTGTTTGTATAAATATTTGGTGACCAATCATCACATATTGGTAGCCTTGATTATCCTTCTTGGAACAAATAAAAGTTGAATCTAGTTATGACTTTAGACCTTTCAATAGCGCTGAAAAATGTTATGGCCAACCTTGCATTTAAAGTCAAGAATGAATCTGATCGTACAACGCATTTTTCATCACAATAAGAGCCGATGCGCGACAAATATAATTGATCGGAATAGGTTCCTTAGAGGCCGGGCAGCCATTGTGGCACGTAAAAGGTAAGATAAAAGAAAGAAAAAAGTTAAAAAAAATCCCGATTTTCTGTTTGAACAAAGCATGTCACCGCCAGCCATGTTGGCTGTCCACCCAATCGCCGGAATCGAATTCGAAACGAGAATTCTTTAAATATTTATGTGGTTTTATTTTTGTCTTTTTAATTCTTACCGTAGTTCTTTGTTTGCGAGAGTTTCATTATCTTCAAGAGTCTAGTTTGTGACAGGTAATAGTTTTAGCTTATTTGAATTCAATACTTATTACTTTATATTTTGATTTTAATGTTTATAAAAATGCAAGCTTAATATATTTTTTTTTATAATTGGCCGGCTGGTAAAGTTACTGGCAAATTTACGTCATTTATGTTTGTCAAACAAGTATTAAAATAACTTTCAACTTGTTAACGCTCACAAGAAATTTTATATATAAATAATAAATATCGTAAACTATTAGAAATTTACATTTTTTCGTGCTTACCCGACTGAAAATGTTATTGGGCAATCAGAGAAAGTTTGACTATAATATGATCTATCATAATTGCTCTATTGCAAAATCTAAATACGTAGTACTTATTCTATATCAAAGCCAGATTCAGAGGAATCAAAGTAAGATTTAGCGGCCCGGTGCGATGCTGTCTAGAAACCGCTGGAGTGAGTTTAGAATAGAATAGAATAGAATAGAATAGAATAGAAAAATTCTTTAATTCATATAGGCCTAGGATACAAACTCTCTTATCACACGTCGTTTTGTTTTACATGGTCACTTTAATGGTAATAACCATTCACGACTTAAAACTAAGTTTACGAGGGTTCACAAACGCGTCCTGCCGCTGAGAAGAAGCCCGCAAAAAACTCAGCCGGGTATTTTTTTTTTATGTTATCACCATTTAACAACAAGTAGTAATAGTAAATACTAAATAGGCTAGTAACAACAGAGCAATTCATTATCGATCAATTCTAAGGGCTTGTGTCGCTAATATAGTCCTTAAAATTATAGTAAGCCTTATTAATGAGTTTAGGCTTGACAAAACCCTTTGAATTTATTAAGTGACAATTCAGATACGTGATGTGGTAAATTATTATAAAATCTTATACAGTTGCATGCAAAGGATTTGTTAATTTTAGATAATCTAGTGCTGTTTAACACGAGCTTATGCTTGTTTCTGAGATTAACTATAATACTCTTCCAAGTTAGTACGATATCATCTTCGACTACATCATCACATACCATCAGGTGAGATCGCAGTCAAGTACTAACTTGTATAGTGTAATAATGCTATAAAATGTTGATGTGACGCACTTTGTACAATATAAAATTATTCTTACAAAAACATAAAACTTAAATCAATCAACTTGAGATTAGAAATAATACAGAAAAGTCCCACAGTAGCTTACGTGCCTAAAATAACACAATCCTTTGTGGGTGATATTGGATTCAAGGATTGCGTGCGAGGACCTTTTGTGACAATTTTTTTAATGTCTTTTTTCATTTTTTGCTTCGGATTTCAGAGTTCTGTATTGAAATGTCCATTTAATTTTGGTTTGGTTTTGATCTGAAGGTACCCGACAGGCAACAATGATAACACTTGGGCAATTCGGACATCTTCGACATTAAGTAACTGTTGCAGAATCTTCTTCCATGCGGTCTTGTAGATTAGACTAGACTTAAAATAGATTTACAAAAACAGTGCTCAAATAACAAAATAGAGGAATATCCTTTATTAGATCTTAAAATATCTATATTTAGGACCAATGACTCCACCAAAGTACAATTTTAACAATTTGCTTTATTTGTTCAAAATGCTTGGTAATTTGATCAAATTCCAGATTTGATCATTTGGCTGCCACATAGGTGGCGTATACTATACTTAGTAGAAATTTTTATTAAAATTCGCCTTTTCTATTTTCTCTACGGAACACTTTTCAAGTTAAGCCCAAGTCACAGCTGACTGACATTTTTTGTAATCGATTTGATACGTTGACGGATCTCCTTTGTGAACGGGTATTATTTTTTCGATTTTGACACCTGAATCTTGTCCCTTTCGAGTGTAAGGCTGATCAATTTGAGCCATTGTGACGATCGGCTGTATTCTGCAGATATACCGGATGTGAGCGTTTTTAACTTTACTCTTTGTTCGCTCAGATATCTACGCTTATAATCCTTGGCGTCATATTGTACAATTTTATAAACGACAACATCTTAACTCGTTATCAATCAAATTTAGGTACCTATCTAATCGTTAATTTCTTGGTGCTGGTCTCTCCCATAAAATCCATGATTTTAACGGCGTAGAAGCCGTATTTACGCGATCTTTAGTGAAGTTTTGTTAAAAAACTATAAAGACAATGAATTTTAAATTTATACGTCATGTATTTTGGGTCTTTAATCTAAAATCGTTGAGAAGCAGAAACACGATTGGATAAAATTTCCTCGATAGAAAGTTCTCCCAAAAGTTGCTCGACAATCTCAGTTTTTCTCGTTTTTATCGGAAACTGAAATGGATGTAATTGTAATTTTTATTTTAATGTGTCGGTAATAATTATATCTAAAAACGTTGAGAAACAGATTTTTGATAACTGGCTTAGTTTTTGAGTAATTAGGTAAAAGGTCGTATTTCTGACATATTCTTCCGCGACGCTGCATGTCGCACCCATCACCATATCCGTGAGAGTGACAAAGACAAAAATAAATTCAAAAAATCACCTTAATATCAAAGTTTAAGTCACTATTATATTATTGTAAGAATTATGTAGGTACTTCTTACTTAGTTATATGAAAAATACTTTACGTTTAATTCCATAAAAATCAGGCACAAAATTTCGGATGTGTTTTGTGACACGAGGATTTTATGAAACGGTACCTCTAAGATTTCATTATTTTTTTTGCAAAGCAGAAGGGTATAGGTATAAGTGCAGAGCTTTTACAGGCGAGCATACATTGATGAACAAATTATCATTACAACCGATTATTAGTTGTTATTCAATTGGTTAGCAATGCAAAGCTTCACTAAATATGCTTACGTGACAATAGGTGCTTCAAGCAAGACCTACCTTAAAGCAACTTATAAAAATTATGCTGTTTTTATACATTAAAAGTTAAATAAAAACCCAAATCACTTGACGCTTTTGTAAAAATATTTCTCACAATGATTGCTAGAAAACGTAATCATTAAAATCTAAATGGGTGTGTCCAGACTCCTGGAGATTCTCCGCCCATCTTTCTCATACGCTACTTCATTGTAAACTATTTTGGTAATGGCGACACTGTCTCAGCGTGACACCCGAGAATTACCAAACATACTCGTACCTATACGAAAGGTGTAACGCGGAATCGAAATCGAATTTTTCCTTGATATTATTTTTAGTCTCATTAGTCTAGCCTAGTCACTAGACTAGTGGATATCAACTTTAGTTGCATATCGTGAGGTCTTGTTCTTCGATTCCGGGATGTTAATTTGGTTTTTATGACGAGGTGCCTACAACGGTGATTTCTCTCTCAAGAATTTTCAGTACTAATAGCAACTGTTTTTCTAGTCCTAATGAAGAACTAGCTATTTGAATATGGAACATCAAGTCAAAATATGCACCTGCCTACAAAGATTTAAATCGCTAGATGGGCCCTAAGTCTACATTGCGCACATCAAAAACGTCCACAAACATGTCGAGTGAGTGCTCTCAACATGCTATAGTTTCACTTGCGTCAAAGAAAGTGACAAAGTGTGACACAAGACAAAAACGTGGACGTTTTTGGAGGTTTAGGGCTCATCTAACGATTTAAATCTTTGCCTGCCTATGTAAGTCATATACAGTATCAGGATAAATTAATAATATCAGATAATATCAGGATTGTAAAGCAACATCTTGCAACGCACTGTGATGCGATCATCATCCTAACAAATAATAGTATAAACTTATTTATTTTAGTCTAAAGTTCTGTTACTTAAAGTACATACATTTAAGATAGACTTACGAGTATGACTTGCTTTTGCCCTGTTTACTACTCAAATGGTATCTGAAATATTCAAATTCTAACTAAACAGATTATAATTATGATCTCTTTTCTAGATAACTCTCAAGCCGATTCCGATTGTAATTACAATCCCAACAGCGGTATACGGGGCTGATGGAATGGTGAAGGGTGTTCAGAGGGGAAGAAAGCACCCCGCAGGCAAAGCCGTGTAGCTAACATTGTTACACGTTATTAAATGAATTAGAATTTAATTTATCGTTATAATAATATTTATTCTCAAGTACTTAGTGTAAGTGGTTCAATATTTTATGCATAGTTAAGCAATTTCTTCGTCATATTAATCTCTTAGTAGTTATGTTCAAAGAATCTGTGGTACCAGTGCTTGTTTTCACCAACATTTTAAGAGACACCTAAGCCCTTAGGTGCCAGTTTTTGTAGGTAAGTGAAAACTGTCTACTATCGGCTTAGGCGTTTCTTAAAGTGTTGTTGAAAACGTGCATAAGTGTCTTATAACTGCATGTTCGGATATTTATCTGCCGTTTCTGTATACTTCAGGACCAAAATAATTCATTATTCCGTGACGTTCCTACATTCGCCCAAAATATACATAACTTACATGATAAGAATAGTTATGTCAAAATATATCGATTGCATACTTATAGAGACTTATTACTTCCTTATTCATTGTTCATAACACTACCACACCTATACCATAAATGTGGCGAAAGTTTGTAGTTACCTATGCACCTCAACTTTACCGAATAGATTAGGCTAGGCGATTAGATACATACCTAAGTAAATTAATAGGCCTAAACAGCCCCCGATCCGCGGGAAAAGCTATACTTAGTAAGGATATTATAATCTAAGGTTCTCGTGTGAACCAACACGTAATCAAATCAGTAACTTATAATTATAAAATAGCAATACTAACACAAGGAGCGCGGGACCGCGACATTCTTGCAGAAAATGAGGCGGGCAACCCAGCGTGAGTTAACCCTACAAGTAAGGTCTCTGCGACCTACGTGGCTACATGTACGTGTGAAATTCTTGCAGTCCTGCAGAGCGGAGGGCGGGCGGCGCTGCATGGTTCCCGCCCTACGCCGTTGCAGAGGGAATTTTCTCAAGCAGTGGAGTGTGTAGGGAGGAGTATTCTTTAAAAAAATAACCGGCCAAGTGCGAGTCGGACTCGCGCACCGAGGGTTCCATGCCATACTATAAAAGAAGTAAATGTTAAATGAGTCACTTTTGTACATTGCGAATTTACGAGTTTATAATTAATTACAACTACTCGAAATTTCAGGTCGCTAGCTAGTTACGGAAATAATCGAGTGTGACAGACGGACGGACGGATGGAGAAAGTCTCACCACAAGGGTTTCATTTTTACCATTTTGGTATGGAACAAGTTCCTAAGTACTTACCTATCACGTTCTTAAGTTCCTATTAAGTTGATATACATCTAGGATTGTTTAATTTTACAACCTTGACTTAGCTTTTTATTACAAAGAGCTTTTTATGACTACTGCGGATGTATGGTCTCTTATTTTGAAATGAATAAAAATGACAAGTTTTTTTTAATTATGGCTAAAATGTAAATCACAATTTTCATTTTAAACACGAAGATCATAATGCAAATCTAGGTTCTTGGTCTTAAATCTCCAACAAACACCATGATTAATCCCATCCTAGCAAAACTCAGAACATAAGGCACGCTCACAATGAAAAATTATAATTTAAAAGCACCATCAAACAAGCGATGTCATCTTAACTTGTATGAAAGCGTAATCCTCACACTAAATCATACATTCCCATACAAGTAGGCAAAAGGACAGTGGACACTTAAAATATACACCCCTAGATAATAAAAACACATTTCAGTCATAAAATTACCATAAGGCATAATTAGGGCTATTATAAGATAGTTTGCATGGTGGGCAGAGTTTTTTTATTCGAGGTTCCATAGACAAATAGATGTGGATGACTATAGAAGTGTACTGCTTACCCTAGTAAAGTACAATACTTCATGTTTACATTGTGTATGAATGTATAATTAATAAAGATATATTGCTTGAAGCATGAGAAAATGGACACGGTTTGGAATACATTTGGATGTATAATTTTAGGGAAAATTAATACCTTGTTACTCTTAAGCTCTGATGTAGGTACTCAAATGTACCTATAGAACATACATACTACGAAGAACAAAAAGGTTCAATCCAGTTAAAAAGAAGTAAAAAAACATCGCATAGCACTGTTCTGGTACTTTAGTACGACGTCAACTACGTAAAGGCATATAAATAATAATTAATTAATCCTCGTTTAGGCGATTTCACTTATATTCTAAACGCATCGGATTTCCCAATAAAATGTTTGCTAATAATTTTGTCTTGATCGGTATGTTACAGTCCGATACGTCATCTTTATGTTTTTACTTTGATTATATTTTTTTCGTATACACCTACAAAGACTGCCCATAGAATTATTTATACGCCTTTAAAAGCATACACAAATCAATAACAACTCGCTATAGTAATTGATAGCCCATTGTTGCTGAACATAAGTCAAGTTGTATGTCGTCGCGATTCTTCGTACTCGGTGCGTCTTTGCGCAGGCGAGAATCTACGAGTTTATGTTACCAATAGGTAGGTATCTACTACTACAATAGATAGGTAATAGATAAGTACACACCATCATGATCTGACTATAAATCTCAAACATTTTTTTACACTATACAAGTTAGCACTTGACTGCGATCTCACCTGATGGTAAATGATGATGCAGCCGAAGATACGAGTATTAACGTACCTACTAACTTAGAGAAGGTAAGTAGAGTTACCCCAACGGTTTATACACTTCTAAATCACTTGGCGGTACGTCTTTGCTGGTATGGTGGTAACTAGCCATGGCGGAAGCCTCCCACCAGCTAGAATCCGAGCGCGCGTCCCCTGCGCCAGGGAGGTCGTCAAACTGCTGGTTAATTCCCATTCGTTATGGAACAAGATAGCATTGGATAAAATGACTATGTTACCTCGTTTTGTTTTATGGATAAAATGAAGATTACTTATAGGTAAGTAGTAAGTACGTCATTAATATAATATACAGATCAACCCAAATAGCTGGATACAAGATAGCATTGGATAAAATCCAGCAAATGAACCAGATCGCACTTATGAAGCTTACCTTTTTTAGATAATTCATCATACCTAAGTAACATTTAGGTATATCAATGCCTAATGGCTAATAAATAATCATAAACCCGTAGTAAGTACCTACCACTGGATAACACGGAACCTACCACGGACAGTAAACGGGCTACTGTCATTCACATTAATGTAGCAACTCTTAGTTATTGCTGATCTCCTAGTTATTTATCCACAAAAACCAACAAGGAAAGTAAAATATTCACAAAATAACTTAGGTAACAAATAAACGTAGCTAGCCTGTTGACTGCGACACCGCCCGCGTTATGTTCTCATATTATTGTCTAGTGTTTACGTCTCTATAAACAGCATTGCAAAGATTACGTAGTAGGTACATAGGTATCCATCATCTTTGCTGCAGAGTGCATGCTTAAGGTTTATCAGTATTCAGATCACACGGTTACAATACAGAGTTTCCTTACGTATCCTTAGATATCGGTATAAAATAAGTGGATAAAATCTATTTTTATTCATACTCACAAATCAATAATTCCATGCAATATAATTGATAGTATGGCGTGTTTGTATTGACGAGTATAGTCAGCGCAGCGTGGTGGTCGTGGTCTGCGCGTGCGCCGCGGAGGCGTGAAGCTGTGACGTGTTACGTCAACGGCCATTGTAGCTCGTCGTGAGCTACGACTTGTTGAGGCTTCACGCTTGCTTATTACTTAATTGATTGGCGATTGAGGGAATTGCGGGGAATCGATTTTTTATTCGAAACCACTTTGTTATAAAGAATCCAATAAAGGTGTCTATCTGACTGTCGATGATGGACATGCGTATAGTGGACATACACCTAATCTGTATGATGGAGTCAATTTTCTTCATGGTACCTATTATGTAGCAGCATGCACTGTTGGTTGCATCCATCGGTTAAAACTGGACGTTTATATAGCTTACTGTACCTACGTCTACTCCATATAAAATCTCATAGTTCTAGTTGTTGCGTATGGTACAAAATTTTCCCACCATCTAAATTCTAACCAAAGGACTAACCGACAAACAAACACATTATTATTAACAAACAAACATATTATTATATTAGCATGATAATACAAAAAATTATATCGATAAAATATCTATTACCGCGTCGTGTCGATATAAATTATTAAATATTTCTCTTGTCATTTATCAACCGTCCATGACACTGTCGACATCATGCAATTTCGCTCATTCTACGCTAATATACACACACCTTTACATTTTCTTTTTTTGCATATCTACTCTTAGTTAAAGAGTTCCTGGAATGGAGACAAAGTCTGTCGGTTGGTAATCCACCGTTGGACATATAGACTTCATATATGCACCCAGCGCCGGACCCAGCTAAAATTGGATATGTAACTGATAGAGATCTTCGAGACCACACAACGATGTTCCTCAAACTTTGTGACAGAGAAACCACTAACTCTCACTGCATGAGGGAAGATGATGCTTGAGGACAACCCTAGGTAGGTCTCCTGAAATTATCGCCAATAAACCACCATCCATCTGTCATTGGAACCGAGTGAATACTACCGAGACCTACCCAAAATGTATGAACACATTAATTTACTGGAAAACGCTACAAAGCCTTACAAGCTTCCACACAAGAATACTAGCCGATCGAAGTAAAGCATTCTAAAGCCTGTAAAATACCTGGACTATATTATAGCCAATATTTTTTTTTTGTGAATCAATATGAACGGCCGGTATGGTAGAGGCATGGTACCACGCGAGCGCCCCAGGTACCACCGTAAATCAGGATTAGCTGCCTCCTCCAACGAGCCTCATTTATGCGTTATTTATAAACTAAATCCTCGTTCGCACGGCTTTGGTTGTATTTATACACTATACTTGTAGGTACCTACTGCGACATTTTCCAAGGAACTTAACCTGGGTGTTTTTCACGTGAAAAACCTTTTTTACCCCCATGAGAAGGGAAAATATTAACTCGAGGCTCTGTTACCGCTGTCGTTACAAGGTGAAAAAAACTTCTTTAGGCACGTTGGGTATTTCTTGAGATGGGAAAAACCACCGAACTCGCGAAGCTGTTGCCCTTACCGTTACCACTGCTACGTCACCTCTGTAATAACTGTGACAATTCAAAAAATATGCAATACATTAAATTAAAATAAAGATGTACGTATAATATAATAATTAGGAATTACATTTTGAAAACACGGAGAAAGCTAACGAAACGAAAGCTAAAAGAAACCCCCGGGGAAAAATTGTATGAACAAAGAAAAACATATGGCGGTACAATAGTAACAAAAACTTATTATTATTCATTGTGCTCGCAAATTGTACTACACGCTATTATCTGCAGATTTATAAGCTTCAAGGCGCAGGCGTAAAGCGATCTACTTGGTCTGTTTTTTTTAAATATCGAATGAGTATTTTTTACTACGGTACGAATTTCATTACATTATTAGGAATTTTAAGGTTCCTCAACTCAGCTTTACATTAATACAGTAAAAATCACAAAATATGGATTTATAGTCGTTTATTTTGAATAGTTAATATTCGGTTTTTTAATATAAAAATATGTTAGAGTAGGGTTTAAAACTAACTTAATGTATTTCTACGTTCAAGCTTCTCGTATATCGTGCTGGATACGCCCCGCAGCTTTGGTTTCCATTGATATAATAATAATTAATAGCATTTGAGAGTGGAATGTTACATATTGCAGCAAATAAATAAGTTCATTCTGATTTCTGCCAAGATAAAACTTACCTTTTTTCTATAAGTGCTTTATATGATTCGCTACCGCTTGTTACTTGACACCGGTTTCTGAACCGCCCTGAAGCGATACACATGGCTTTTTCAATACGAATAATGAGTTTTACAGACAATGAAAAACAATGCATTTTTAATAAAACACAATGTTGGATAGGGGTAAAAAATAATGGAAGAAAAGCTACTATTTAACAGATATTTGAAAAAAGAAAGCACCTAAGTAACTTTTGAGCATTGTCTATGTCTTAAGAAATTAGTAATTCATGGTATCTTTTGGTTTAATAGAATAGAAATATAAATTTATAACGTAACTCCTACTGTAAGCGATATGAAAGATATTGTGTTGAGTGGATATCCATTACTTTTTTTTTTTTATCGTGGGGAATCCTCATGGATACCCAGTCGCCCGGGGGAGTGGCTGGGTTATGCCGGACTCTTACCGGCTAAAGCCCACGGTGTTTCCTCCTCGCACCGTATGACGGAAACACGGGAACGCTTGCGCAAACCTCCGCGAACCCGCCGGTGCCCGGCCGCTTGCGCAGCCCCTCCATGAGGTGGAGCATGGAGCTCCCCTCCAACAGCAAGGCCCGCCAGAAACACCTAAGCCGGCCTTACCTCCTCGGCGCCCATCCGTAAGGCGACGGACCCCCCCGGGACCGCCACCCAGGGGCCGTGGGCACGGGTAAGCCGATACCTGCGAAGCTTGCTCCTGCACTTCGCAGGCATCGACCTCCCATACCCCGCGGCGGATCTGATCTTTGGCTCCGCCGCAAACCACCAAACGGCCGCAGAGGACAGGGAGAACGGCAACGACACACCGACACTCCTCTTCCCCTGCGGCCCCGCCGCCGACGCATCTAACGGTGCGCCACCGTTTGGTCGCGGGAGATAGGGCGAGCGGCAACGACACACCGACACGCCTCTCCTCCCGCGACCCCTCCTGGCTGCAGGAGACAGAAAACTCTGTCCCCCGCACCCCTCTTGGACGCATCCAGAGCGGGCCCATCTCCAGGCCCACTCCGAGCGTCCCCTCCTGGATTCCTTTTGGCTTCACCGTGGGGCCCAACCACGGCTACTGAGCCCCCCCATCGCGACAAGATTGGAATCCATCGGGGGGGATATCCATTACTTTGGATTTTTATTGTAAGCACTAAGTCTATTTATTTTATCATTATTTTGATAAATCATGACAGTTTCGATAACATAAATATTGTTTCTAAGAGACAAATATTTGCTAATTTGTTTATTTTCAATCTTACATTTACAATCGGACGTTTTTGCTCAAAATCGCGGACACAATAATATAAACGTCCGTCGTCACGTCACGTTAGCAGGAGAAATTGCTTCATTCACGACCAAACACGCGCCTTTCTTTCAACCTGGACAAAGGCACAGATAATATATTTTTGTTCCCGAAACGTGGTCAGCGTCTGGCTACCCCACTGTGCGAGTTTTGCGCATGTCTGCCCCCGTTTCGCGCCGCTGTGCAGTCGATTCGCTCGAATTATGCCATTGTGGTGTGACAAGTAGCCTCGGAAAGTATACCACCCTGTAGCTGGTACTAATTTGGACAGGGCCGGAGTGCGTAGGTACAAATTATAAATAATAAAAAAATATGTCCAAAATCAAAGACAATAATAATTTTATGTTCGTCTATATCATTACTAGAATATAAAAGAAGCACAGGGCTGGAAAGTGATTTTATTCCATTGTAAACTAATTAAATATAAATATTTACCTTTGAAGTAATTCCGAAACTTTATTTATTTACGAGTATTTATTATTAGGAGCTTTTATTTGATAAGTACAATATTTTTCTTATAACGAGGTTAGTAATTGCACAATTATTAAATAATACAATATTTTAACTATAACTTATACCTACCTAATAAAAGCTTTGGATAAGCCTCTCCATTTCCTTCAATTTCTCCCTGTTATAAGTTTTGCTTTTCCACAAGGCTCCGGTCATCTTCCCACCTTCGCAAAAGTTTTCCCCGTTTCCGTTATCTTCACTAGGATACCAGTCTGCTCTGTCACATTTTTGGCCATCAACTTAGCAAAAACGTACTAACTACTAATATAATATCTAGATAATTCAAAACTATAACACAGGTGCATAGAAAATTAATAATCATAAATTACGAAAAGGAATAGTCACATAGGATTTATGATGCAATCAAAAACCTTTCGTATATTATTTACGATCAATTAAAATTTTAAACTTTAAGGTCCCAAAGTGGATATTGTAGTGACCTCATAAGTCCTTAAAATGAAGACTAAGTATTGACGAAAATTTTTGGAGTGCAGAAATCGCTCTTATTTGAAATGTAACAGACATCTTAATTCCTCTTCGAAAGAAATTTTGAGAGGAACTAACACTTTGCTTAGTTCTAAATAAACACGGTTTATTCTAACGTGGTATTTCCTGAACTCCTGAGTCCATTGGCCGCACTTCTATTTTCAATTGAATCGAAATATTTCAACGGCTATGGCTCGTGCTTCTTCTTCGGCTAAGCAGTAATTGTAAACCATTACTGTATTCCGGTTTGAAAGGCGAAATTCGTATATTTTACAGATTTTGGTGGGTACCCATATGTGTTTGTGTTACATCACTTTTGTCAAGATATAAGAATCGATCATATCTGAGACTTCTCTTAATTATGTACTGTACGACTGTAGTGTAAACTGTAAATGTAAAGCAGATGACGATAGTATGAGTAACTTATAAAAGTCTAATACGAGTCCGGCCCTGTCCGACAAGGTGCAACCCGTTGCAAAAAGCCAGAAATTGTCCAAAAATTTTCTAAACGTGATCACGTCATTGTCCGCGCACACCCGCTACAATGCCAACAAAGCCCATCCTTAGCTCTCCTTTTATTCTCCACAATCGTACTTTACTTACTAACAATTCCTATCTACATGGAACATAAACACCATATACACAAATCCACAGCACTTTGAAATTCGATTTTAAAGCACTTAAAATAGAATCAAAATTTAATTGGTAGAAAATTTTCACTTGTGACGTTTTAAAAGTGGAAGTGCAAATGACATTTCACATGTTTGCCATAGTGTCATTGTTAGATACACCCATTGTATCGATTGTTCGCAACTATTGTTGCTGGATCAATGTGAAACATTTTAATATTATGAAATTATAAACGTCTTCCGCGCGTATCGGTCTTAGAACATGACATGCTAGGAGACGCTTCACAGAAATAAAAATAAGAAAACGTCATGAGCATCAAGCACTTTCAAATTATCCCTTTAAAATTTATTAGACCAGCCGTGCTATTCTGCAAGACAGCGACGAGCGTACATCTATGCATCTATGAATTTGTCAGTTGTAATAGAGTACAATTTTGCATGCCATATTCGGGTTGGCAGCTGCCTGGCAGCTATTACATTTTGTAGAATAGCACAGCAGTTTCCAGATGGACTGACGTTTGTACCTTAGAAGCTGGTTAGGTCGCTAGTCTGGGATGCAACTTGTATAGACACAAGTTGGATCCCAGACACGCCAACATAGTAAACACATCCATTGTGGCGGCTACCACCGCAACAGGCCAATGTCAGGTCAAGCTCTAGAATCTTGATGGAAACTTCATGTTTGTGCTTTTTGGAGTTAAGTCCCAGGGGTCGTGAGGCCCGGGTGTACCTAATTGAGGGATCCAACAGCTGGCAGCTACGTTGTCCAAAAGATAAGTTTGGCTATCCAATGAGATAACGCTGCGAGCATATTGTGAACTTACTAAGTATGTCCTGCTGTCTCAGCTTAGATGAGTCTTTAGTCCAGGATTTTATTAAATTTTTGTTTTAGAATGTTATGAATAACAAATATATTATTATGTAAAATTATATAAAAATATCTGGGTGACCGTTAACCACCATTTTCTAAAAATGAGTCCTAGCTAGATCGATCTATAGCCCCCCGAAACCCCCTGTATACTGATGAAAATCGTAGGAAACGTTTCCGAGATTGAGATAATATTATAGGTATCTATACAAGAATTGCTCGTTTAAAGGTATAAGATATTTGTTTTATGAGTTAGATGAATAAATAAATAAAAAAATCGTTTACAGTTTGGTGATAAGATACCTACCGGCTCCACAGCACCCATGTTGCGCCTACTCACACGATTTATCGGTATGCGCGTCTGTCCCCACACATTATACTCTTTATTTGTGCGCATGAAACACTGCGCGGCACGACGCATCCGGCTGCGGCGCACTATTCCTGCAATTTGGGAGTTTCCTATCATGACGCCTTTGTAATTGTGTCACCCGATATTGTCACATTTTGAGAAAAGAGACAAAAAATACAAATTATTGCTACGTTTATTTGACTTATTGAAGAGACTACCCACTCAGGAAGACGCTTTCCTGGGAATTTCTCAAAATCCATCCTTATACTTACTCATCATTATACCTAATAGGAAGGAGACAAATTTCACAATTAATAATGGACAATTCTTCCTGCTAAAAGACTGTAAGAGAATAGACTCTAAAAGACGACAAATATATTATGTTCAAAGACGTAGTTTAAGGATATATGCTCCAAACATTACTTTTTGAGGAATATTAGATCCTGGTATTTAGGACCTAATTTTTCTCAAAAAGGCTAATACGGGAAATACGAGTACCTATTATACCTACCTATTAGATATTATGATGTAATTCCGTGGCAAACTAACAATATTAGCCGTATATGTATAGCAAGTAAGTATTTAATATGACTTAGATATAAGTGTGACTCTAATCATATTATCTGGACGAAATCTCGTAGTGCCTCCCTCCCCGTATAAGGAATCTATGAAGCTCAACAAGCCCACTCGTAAAAAATAACTCAATAATGTTTATTCTTAGAGCCAATCAGGTATTTTACATCCTATATTATTCAACGCATGTCCCATCAACTGTCATGTACTGAATTAGGTACTAATATCTTACTCGAAAACACCTTTACTTTAATAAAGGCTTGCCACATCCGGTCAAATTCGTAGATTTTGCACAATCGAAGCCTTTGTCAACAGGAAGTGGGTTTCAATGGTCCACTGGACTGGATGTCTCACATTGAATGAATTGGCAGAAAATTGTAATAAATTCAATAAAAGCTTCAAGTGCTGTGGTACAATATATTATTCTGAAGAATACGTAATAAATTCACACTGAAGTGATTTAATGTTTAATTGACAATACGCTTATCCTTTCTGCGTCCAATACCTTAACAACAGTTTGACAACTGGCCAGTGATGAAAGGTTTCAAAAACGTCTTTGGAATATATTGGAATGAAACCAGCGTAAAATATCATACATCAGTTAAATATTATAACATATAAAATATATAGTGAATATATAAAATAATATAGTGAAATATTAAAACATATATTGAACTAACTATACTTAACTCATAATCTAACTTTAATGTTCAACGACGACAAAAATTCAAAGTCTCCATAAGAAACGTTGGGCGTTGAGACACATAATTCTGGGCATTGATCAAAGTATAACTAATGATTTATTTACATAATCCAGCGCTTTAACTACATCTAATATATATAAATCTCGTGTCACAATGTTTGTCCTCAATGGACTCCTAAACTACTGAACCGATTTAGTTCAAACTTCGTGAATATCTGTCATTTGGTCCAACTTAAAAGATAGAATAGTTTTTATCCCACGTGGACGAAGTCGCGGGCATCAGCTAGTGTATTTATATATTTCAAAGACATAGTCAAGTCAAATTCAATGAAGAGAAAAAGTTTTTACTACATTGCAAGATCTGTTTCCAAGATCGAAATTGACATTATGTTTCAACCTTTAGGAGGAGAAGGCGCTTTACGAAGAAAGGAAATTGAAAAACTAAATACAATCACTTATCTACCAGATCCTAAGCTACGTATAACTATATCCGTGAAGACAATACATTCGCACAGCTTTTCAGAAACGGTTGTCCATTTGAGTGACCAAAACCGCTAGACGCTACCGAATTAAAAGTACAATGCCATAACAGCGATACAGATTCTGATCCCTACTAGAAACCCTGGCTTAAGGTTCATTCACAAATATTTACAACAGAGGAATTAGTTGTAACTATCAACTATACTGATATAACTACTCTTATGGTAATTGATATAAGAGTCAAAATATATGAGGTATGTGGTGGTACAGAACTTTGAAATGCCGCATTCATTGATGCTACAGCATTGTGAGTTCTGGTAGTTGATAATCCTAACATTGTCGGTTCATTCATAAATAGATGAGTATTAAGTAAGCAAGCAGTTACTTATGAATGAGTTTTTAGTTCAGAAAGAATGAATACTGTACGAGTACTTATTTTAAAAAATTCAATCGACCAGATTACTATCAAAGACTTTCTTTCTTATATCAATACCTACACACACGTCTTTCTGTGAAAGTGTAGCCACCCCTTTTTGATCCCTCCACAACTCGTTAGCTTTCTTTGGCAAAATTTCCTTCGGATCACATTATTTCGAAAAAAAAAATCATGCGAAGGTTTCTAAGACAAGGGAGCTCTAACCACCATCATAAGATCATCTGTTAGTAATAACGAAGAGCCATGCTGATTGCTCATCCGTCTACAAAACTTTATTTCCGAATCGTATGTCTTGGTCAAAAATTGGAAGATGACAGAAATAAATGAATTTCCTCACAATGCTTTCATTCAGTAAAAGATATATAATTGTGTACATAAATGCTTTAAGAAAAAAGTATGCTGCGGCCGTCCCAGACATAGAGGCACCGTTTATTGTTGTAAGCCATTTCATTAACATCCCCCGTACTTCCCTTTGTTACTTACGACAATTTGTTTTGTTACCACGTTTTTCTCCGTAACCGTTGAGGGATAAACAGGTTATTGTTGTGTGAAAACGTCTTAAGTGGGATTAACATCCGTGGAGGATGAACGGATTCTATTGATGCTACCGTCTCCAGCTTCTATCAGCAGATGGAGTTGTGTTAATCAGTATTAAATATAAGGTAAAGTGTAGGTAATGCATTTTATACTGATTCATTAATGTTTAGTATCATTCAAATATTTTTTTAGTGTTCCAAGAAAGTCCACACTATTGGAAAACGTCCAATAGGTGGACGGACGACATAAGGAGGATGGCATAAAATCGTGGTGTTTGGCCATTATTTGAGGAGCTCTTAGTTTAGCAGTTCTTATAAGTTGAATTCATATGTGATAAGAAGACGGCTATGTGTGCTAAGAAGACGGCTATAGATCTCTTTTAGAGATAAACTCCACAACGAGGACATCCGTAGGAGTACTAAAGTAACCGACATAGCCCAACAAATTAGCAAGCTGAAGTGGCAGTGGGCGGGCGCTGTCGCAGAACCGACGGTAATGGCTGGTGTTCTGGGGTGAGGACCGCGTACCGGTAAGCGCAGCATTTGAAAGTTACGACTTTCTGGTCGCTAAATCGACCATCTGAAAAAGACCTATTCGTGGTGGCACTTTCTCGGTAAGGCCTTGGAACAGCAGTGGACCTAACCCTAAGGTAAGTATAGAATTTTGAATTTTTACTAGAGAAATGCGAATTAGATTCAAATTGCTTTCCATCTGACCGTGTATCCGTGTCTCTTTTATACGCCTTATCCTTAATTCATATTGTCATAGGTATCTAACCATTGTGAAGTACTCTACCGATGATCAGCGTCTATTCCACTGATGACGTCATGCGTAAAATCCTCCGTCGCACGATAAAACTAATTGATTAAACCCCCGACAATTGCACACACGAGGTGATCACAATGCGGCCGGGAATCGAACCCGGATTATCTGGATACCCCCTACGTCCAATTCTGTTATAGTCCGTGGGACTTTATTGTCAGATTTGCATGAACACCACATATTGTGTGAAATCTAGAAGTTTAGGTTACACCTCTGACAAAAAAGGCTAGTAAATTATATATATTGTCAAGACAAGATTAAACGCGAGGTTGAGCATTGTGAAAGGGAGAAAAATTCCTGGCATCCACATTCCACATGGATGAAAATTCTTCTTGTGCACCAACTCAAAACACTTCAATTTTACAGGTAGTTGCATTGGTTGAGGGAAAAGTGAAAACTAATAGTAATATCAGTGAGATGAGATGACAGGATCTGGGATATTGTACAATTACAATGATTAATAGTATTTTTGCAAGAATATTTATTTTTATAAACTTTACATTAAAATCAATAATTACCTTAACTTTATTAATTCATATTTGGTATTTTGATATTTCACTATACGCAGAACGTAAATAAGATTTTTTTTTAAGTTTATACCTAACAGATAATCCCTTTCCATAATATTAACTTCCTTACAAATTCTTCCCAATTAATTCGAGAAAACCACCTACGAACTACGCCATAACATGAGTGAACTCAATGATGTCTTGTCTAAAGATAATAAGTAGTATAGCAAGAAAAAACCGATTCCCTGAAGTAACTAAGTAACTAATGCCTCAAAATTATATGCTGACAACTTATTTGCAATACCCCAAAAAACACCACGCGATAAGTAATAGTATTCTGACTTCAAATCAACAAATATTAAATATTACAAAAAACATCACCCTCAACCAAAACTGGCAAGTCAATGTGTTGCAGTTCTTCTCGCTCGTCGATATTACCCAAGAACAGCAGATACTGGTGCATAACTCAGAAACTTGAGGCAGTTCACTCCTCTCTGCATCCTAAAGTAGCCTTGCTCTCCAATTCCGTCACCCCAGGAGTTCTTCACTACCCAGTATTGGATACCGTTTTCTGAAACCATAATTTTTATTTTAAATACTAAGTATTAAAGTAACATCTGTCAGACATGTTAGAGCAAATGGAAGGGCTTGCACCCATTAAAACTCAGTAGATATGGGATGCAGTTTCATATTTACCACTCAGTAGATATGGAACGCAGTTTCCCTCAGCTTAAAAATTATCTATTTAGGTAACCACGATTTAGCGACAATGGGGTCTTACACTACTTTTGAATTTGATAAAAAATATTACTTTATTATAAACTAGGATAAAAATAATAACGTGCAGTGAAAGAAATATTAAAATCCAACGAAGATTTACAAAGTTACAGGCGTTTAAACTTTGGAGTGGGGGGATCTTCTATCCCTTTCTCGCAAAACGAAAATTTGTATGAAGCCGCACGAAGCTACTATGGCATTGGTACGTTGTGACGTCACAATGTCTCTGTTGCTATCTCTGTCTAATCACAAATCTTTAAATGCTTATAACTTTTTTGTTATTTGATCGATTTAATTAGTTCTTTCAGTGCACGTCATTTTTTTAATTCTACTTTATAATAAAGTAATAAAAAAATTGGAGTCAAATACCCTATTGAAGCTTTCGAATTCTCACGAGAAGCATATCGACCATCCACCGTTGGACCAACACTGCGCCAATAAAGAGAAGATTAGCATTTCAGCAACGTCCTCATCAACGTCCATTATAACACTACGGAGTTATGAGCTGCACCCATTACTAGGTCAGCTTCGCAACATGTTGGGTATTTTTCTGCATAAAAATTATTTTTACGTTGTTTTCCCAATGGTTCATCTAATTACTGCTTCAAAAAATGACCATTGTAGCGGTCTTCGATAGATTGCGTTAACAATCCTTTTTCACGATTAGGAAGTTATGGACTCGCGGTCTATGCATAAATACAAGTTTTGAAGCAAGGTATTTGAACCACGAGCGGTCCCAGGCAAACTAAAGCCTAAACAGTTTCCCTATTCAAAAGATTTGACCCGAGAATGAGTTGCTTCCCCCTGAGTAAATGAACCTTTTATTAATTGCACTTACCAACCCCGTATCCGACAAGGAGTACTGCGTGATTCAGCTCCGTACCTTGGCAGCCTCTACCACTCAAGATTCCTCTTTTATAAAATTGTAACATAGTCGCATCGATAGCTAAAAATTATTTATTATTATCAATAGCAGATTCACTTTACTCCTGCCAAATCGGGTACAGCTTTCTAGTACCAAGATCTAAGCCAATTTTACAAAATCTCATACCTACATCAAAATCAGATCAGGATTCACAAGTTATGGCGAAATAAAGTAATAATTTGCATGTTAATGTCACATACTATATTAACCTTGAAAACACTGGCTTCACTAGCTTCGGCGAAACCATTTTCACATTATGTTCATCGTCAAATTTGTAACAGGTAAACATACCTATAGAAAGTGGTCCCACTTTAACCAAGTGTTCAGCAATTAAATCCTCGTCGCCGTTAACTACTATGCAGTCAGTTAGTCTAACAGATACTTGAACAGGGTCGTATCTGCAGGTACTGTCCTTCGCTTTGTAAGGATAGCTTGCTGATGACATTGCGCCAGTTTGCATTAAGTAACTGAAATGAAGAATAGCCGTTTTGATATTTAAGACGAATAATAAAATCTGGATATAGAAATGGAAAAAATAATTCATTGTCATTCATTCATTGTACAACTGAATCCGCTGAAAGCGTCGTGCTAAAAATTAGTAAGTATACACGCACAAAACCATCAAATAAGAAAGGTTTTTGAAATTTGAAGCCCATTGTGGGTAAGCGATGTCACAGGATAGTTCAAATTATATTATTACAATAAGTATTATGTTTACTCATTTCAAAAGTTACCTTAAGGCTCGATCCGGAAAGCCACCACCGCATCCATAATTCTTTTTATCACAATCTACTAGTTGTTGTTCTGATAGTTCTACAAGTTGACCAGTTTTGATTGCGTTTATACTTTCTACGTTACCTATAAGTAAAGTGATAAATTATGGTAAAAATCAAAGCTATAGTATGCTAAAATCTAACAAATCAATTTTAACAAACTTTGTTACCTAAATTCTCTACAAAGATTAGAAATTATGATAATTCGTATGTATTTTCATATAGGTAAACATACTCATCGTAGCACTTTTGATCAGTTTTGATAGATTTATTCAACCAATAAATTGTAATTTTTTTGATATTATTATATTACTCCATTAATGTTTAAAATTAAACAAACTTGGATTTGCATTGAGTTTCATTTTCAACAACATTAAAATGTTTGTGCAATTTACTAAAATACACTTACTAATTTCTAACTGGTTCTTATAAGACTCTACAACTTACCAATAGTACTGAAGGCCCAACAAGCTCCGCATTGGCCTTGACTCTTAACTCTAGTTACCGCGTTTCTGGTGCGCCAATCAAATTCCGATGGTAACTCTTTATTACCTTCCATATTATGAGTAGCATATCGACAATTATTTTCTCTGATTGTAGGTTCCTTAAAACAGGTGTGTTTAGAAAGAAACTCTTCAACAGTTAAGTCGCTGTATTGGTTAATACCTTAAATAGATACAAAAGAACAAAATTTTATTAAGATGTAGAGAAACGATTTATTTCATTTTTTTTATCTTTTTCATTTAGTTCTGTCAAACAAAAACTGTTATCATAAATATTAATGCGATATCACGTAAAATTGTACTACCTAAGTAGGTACTTAGAAATTATGGCTACTTTATGATATTTCCTATCTATATCTTCCTTAAATGCAGTAACGGAAATTCTAAATAGTTGTGTCAAAATACCAGGACAGTCCAAATGTTGATATTTTGCTTTATAGGGGTTGACAAAAATTTACTTGACACCATCTATTTGAACCAAAATAATCACAAAAGTCGGAGCACACTCGTACAAGATATGAATAAGATCCAAGCACGAATTTTAATAAATTGCACTTACCAAACTCTGTATACTCGTTTTTTGCATTCAAACTGTTGATTTCTTCTAAATTTTGCAAAAATACTTGATATCTCATAGCTTTTTCTTCGTCGCTAGCATATGATATGTTATTTTTTTCATTAAAATCTTTAAAATGCTGAGGTCCCTCTCTCAAACTATAAAGAGGGTCTGTAGCTGCCGCTATAGAAGTTAAATAAAAAAAACCTACAAAAATCATTTTGGAATTAGGTTTTGATTCAAGTTTTTTTTCCTTGTTTTCTTATTGGTACCTATTAAGAAGTCTGCTAGTATGAAATTGACTAACGTCAATTTTGTAACGCTTTATATAGTACTTTTGTTTTATACGAGTTATCAGTAAAAGTACGCTATAATTGTCATGTATTAATTATTACTTGGTTGTAGAATGCATTCTAAATTCCTTTACACTTATAACAACATTGTCGAAGTACTTTAATAAAAATGAATTTCTTGTATCTACGTATGTCGCTATATCTGTTTGGTTATGACCATAGGGTCTTTAAAAATCACATTGTTCTGATTGGTTTGTTTTTAAAGCTTGTCTAGATTAACAATCTGACCGCACTCTACCCTACGTTTTTAAGAAATGTAGGTATGTGCAACAAACATATACCTACATACATAGATACACCTATGAATTTTCGTGTTTGGAACGCCTAATCAAACGCATATCAAATTCATAATAATCCTATTATGAATTTGATATGCGTATCCAATTGAACACTTCCTTTTTGAAATCGGTTAGAAAATAAATTACTAACCTCAGACGCATTATGATTCTCAAGCCTCCTTTATCGTGAAATCTGGCCCCAAGAATCTGTAAGATATTTCCATTTAATTTCAATTCCCAACTCATCACTCCACAATACGACTTAATACAATGGATTTGTAGTCTGTGTTTAATATTGAAAATCTATATGAATGTAATCATTGCCAAAGTTGGTGCTCGCTTTTTGACTATCACTGAGTTTTTTAACTGTTTGCACGGCCACCAGATTGGACAGACATTACAAATTATTTGAGAATGAAGAATACGATTTATATTTGGCATGAAAGATTCTAGGTTTTTGTTGTTGTGTTATATGGAGAGATAGGATAGTTTAGAGACCCAATTTAAATTTCCCAACGACTCCTGTTATTTTTTTAGTTTCTATATCAGACTGTAGGGTTTACAAAGATAGATACCATTTTTTTGTTCCATTTTGGTAATTTTGTGATAATTCTGAGACTGATACACTTACTCATTTTTAACCGACGTCAAAAAAGGAGGAGGTGTTTACTTCGTCGGATTTTTTTTTTATAATTGAAGCAAAAGGTAAGTTATATATATTTATATTCACGACGACGCGCCCTACTCTGTCAAACATCATACGAATCAAATAAAACATTAGCGATTTTGACATTTTCGTGGATTGAAATATTTATAATAGGTACTTACCATGAGGAGTACATTATAAGAAATTACAGAAACGCAACTCTCGCAAATAAAGGAATAGAAAGCACACTCACAAGCTTAGCGAGTAGATTACGAGGAACGAGCGTACCAAAAAAAATACTCAAAAGCTGCAGTTGTTTCGCAAAACAGAAGGTAAGAGTGGTAACAACGAGATGCAAATTTCACGGCGGCTTACCGAGATCCGAGTCTAAAACGCTTCTTAGAACACCATTGTCGTTCTGTTTCATTGAAGCGTTTTTTTAAACGCCCGCCTCCGCATTGTGTCCGAAGGTGTTGGATATAAATTTCCTCATACATCCATTTTTTTTTGCTATCAACAATGAAGTGTCATTGTTCGTGTTTGTATTTTAATATCGTTGAACACACGTCGGGATAGATAAATAATGCGTGGCATTTTTCGGTCAGTTTTAGGGTTCGGTGTATCTATGTTATCGTGGCAACATTTGTAGCGACATTTTGATACTTTCTGTTTATCCGTCATGTTTTACAATACTTTTTAAGCGACTTCAAAAAAGGAGGCTCTCAATTCGTCAGAATCTTTATTTTTATCAAATATAAAAACGAATTGATAAAAATAAGTTTTGATTGTGAATAACACATTTTTTTAAATAAAAAAATAGCATTTAAATAAATATTGAATTAAGTACACAAATAATACAGTATTGTGTATAAGGTTTTATTGTGGTTTATCGCTCCTATTGCAGTAAGTATAGACCTTGTATAGACACTGTAGACAATGTATAAGATACAAGTAGAGACTTTATTAACCTGCAATCCTTGATATACTTTGAATAGGTAAAACATTTGTTATAGGTTCTATAATCGGCAAAAATTGTAAAAATCTTTGTATGTTTTAACAATAATTTTTAACATTCAGCATGAACCATTCGCAGAGATATAAGAATAATAAAAAAGCCATACAGGAACATAGGTTTTCGTTAGATGTTATTATATGACGTATACGGAACCCACTGATTGTGCGGCTCCTATCGCCCTTCGCCGTCTTTTTTGTCAAGATGAATGGTCTCCGTTGCTGGTTCCATACCGTCTACGATATTGATGCGAGCCTCCATTCATGCTCTTATACCGGCGGAGCAAGAATGCGAACGCATTCGTCATATCATGGCGACGGGTGAGTTTTTGGGCATTTAGGGGATTCTGATGTTTTTGTTGTAACAAGGGAAATATTCATTGACAAATTGAAGGTTTTTAGTACTCTTGACAATTTAATTATGGGTACTCTAGCGAAACTGCGATAAAGTTTACATAATATAATTTTTTTTCGTGTATTACTTTGCATGTCTTTTCAGATGACGCAGAATGGACTAACAAGAGTAGGCCTACGGAACCTGATTTTTCTGTTGTTTGATTGTTCGTTGATGGCTTTTGGTTTTTAGAGGTAAGTACGTACGCCTCATTTCAACTAATGCAACCTTACTCTTAGACCATTACGTATTTTGTGAGTTCCTTCCTAGGTTTCCTGAGGGAAATCGCTTCTAAGCGACAAGGCTGCCCTTTGTACAAAGTTCGTAGATTTTTTGTGTTTTCTGTAAATGTGCTTTATGGTGTACCTACAAGATTACTTTCATTTCAGTTTTTAGTCACTACACCAAATCTTGTTAACTTTTTGACACACAAAAGTAAACGTGGACTGAAGGTGTTTTTATAATTTTATGATATTGGAATGCTGTGCTGGATTGTTAACATAGCGTTGATAGAAACATACTTAAAGCAAAGGAATCTCATAACGCATTCCTCTTTCACTTATCGGACTAACACTTGTTGCACGAGTTTTTATCTAGTTCATTGAACTAATAGACATTAAGGTGATACACTAATTTTATTTTCGTCCTTCTCACTCTTACGAATACGTTGGTTGGTGGGAAACGAGATTTTACCTGATGAAGTAAAACTTCTAAATGAAGCCAGTTATCAAAAATCCGTTTATGAGCGAACACAACAAAAATAAGATTACATTCACTATAGTTATCGATAAAAATTAGAAAAATCGAATTTTTGAGTGAATGTCTACCAATTCCTATCTTTATCCATTTAGCGGTCCATGATTTAAGCAATTATTCTCTTATTTGCCATTTTTAAAATCGCATACCTATAGATAATTTATGGCACCTGCCAAATAAGGGAAAATACAATATTTATAACTAAACCAGGTATTCTTGACAAAATCCAGTCTCAGTGTTAAAAGTCTTTATTACTCATTATTTCAAATTCAATTTCTAATTAACAACAGTTTTATTACTCGTACGCAGGTCTACTCGTGCTTTATCTTAGGTAAAAATCTTATCTTTTACTTTAATTTTGGACCAAATTACTCAACTCACAAAATATGCCGGCTTTCGGAATTATTAAAGGCACCTTTATCAATGTTTATCGCGAGTTTTATCTACCTCGCCACTGCCTCACCCCCTTTGATCGAGGCGTTCGACCGTGACGAACCAAAGCAAACGGCCTGAGGCCTGAACTTCCAACTTCCAACGAGTTTCCCCTTCTATCTCCTTCTAATTCCATATTAAATGACAAAGACGTAAAAACCACTGTTCTCCTCTCCCATTCTAATGATATATGAAGGAAAGAGTCCGATGAAGGGATATAACTGGTTTGAAACTTTGAATTAGAATATTTAATGTTGTTATTGTTAAGATGTGGGTGACTTTAAGGGAATTGTTAGCAGGTTTGAGTATTGAGGTCTGAGGAAGACGGTACAACAATGTGCAACCAGAATTTTTAGACGGATCCTTTGTAGATAACATACTACTGGTTGATGATTTAGTTTTCAATGTTAATTTTAGACACAGGAGTTCAATTATTAATGAAGAGGGGAAAATCTTGAGTACGTGTGCCTATTTATTCATATATTAAAATTATTTTTGGCGTCATTTACTGCATACTTTTAAAAACTAAAAATGTATGGAACCCTGCGGTGACTTCTTTTGATATGGTAATTATTATTAAGGAATTTCTGAAACCTAAAAAAGTTATACGTATTGCTTTTTCATCCTTGATAATTCTCTCGCAAGATAGCGCAAGCAGTTCAGATCCACAACAGTCATTTATCATTGATTTAAATGGGTATGATTTCAGTCGAATGCTAGTCTTTATAATGCCCTCGCATGTCCCTTTAAAATGACCTGGCCGGCCACCAAAGACACCGGACGGAAAACAGTCAAGGGCCCTCAAAGGGAGGGGGCCAGTTTGGTCCCAAAAAATACTTTGTGCTGCAAAAAGGGATCAAAAGAATGCGCAATGGTCCTCCAGGGCACTTGTGCTGTTTGCCTTTGATGCAACCATTGAGCAAGCGTCGTTGAACTGTTCCCGTGATTGTGGGCTACCTATATTTTAACTAACTCTATGACGTAATAGGTAAGATTGACTTATGGAGCAGTTTAACGGTTTTACTGCGTGAGGTTATCTTTTCGACTTATGGTAATCAATTTGGAATGTTATAATGTCTTGATTGATTAAATTTAGATTGGCTGGATTCTGGAGACTATCGCTGGCAAAGACGTTTGTTTAGCACTACGGTCTACGGAACGATACTTTGTATCAGCTATAGTAAGGTAAATATATACTCCTTCGAGAGTTTGATAAGACATCACCCAGTTGATTTTTCAGTCAAACATAGCTGTACCTACGTACCTACTTGAAATCTAATTCTAAAAACCATTTATCGCGTTGAAATATCTACCTTCCTGTTTGGGGATTCGTTTGCAAGACAGCCTTTCACGATAAAGTCTAAATTTTCTAGGTCTCTTCTATTATAAAGCACTGGAAATAAATAGTGTGACACGGCACGCTTTAAATAGGTATGTTATTGTGGTGACAATATCGTTCGTAATTGCTTCGGAAGCGTAAACAAACCCATATGTCGGGTCACAGGAGTCACCACGTCCCTTATGTTTGGATAATTTGATTACAGTTCGTCCTTATAGCGTCGTTGGTTGTATTAATGTTGTTCTACCACCACATATCACTGGTAAACATTACAAAGATATGACAAATGAACACGGAAATAATAATGAATTTCTAATAGCAAAAATTAAAACAGGGAACTTATGAAAGAAAATATTGGATGTTCTGTGTAATACCAACTTTAAAATTGCGAAAATTTAGTAACAAATTTAGATGAACAAAAACAGCTCGGTTGGTACATTGAAAAATGTATGATTTTAAACGAACTACAAACAGTAAGAATAGAGCATAATTTAATATCTATTTAAAATTGTGGTTTCAAAGAAATGTAGTTTACTACCAATAAGTGGGTAACAAATGGTACCATATTTTTGCATTGACTGCACTTGATTCGAAAGAACCATAGATTGTTTTGGTAATAATGCAACTTGCCTATCATTAAAGTCATATAATTATGCGAACAAGCTATATCAGTAATCACCTCATTTTATCTGACTTCGTCTGTTTTATAAATCTGATTTTGCTTTGTCGGATTCTAGATTCATAAAAATAGAATTATTTTCACCATTGGAACAGCAAACGTATGAAATTATAAAGACCCTTTTAACTCTGCTGATAATATCACAAACTCAAAACCCAAATTTATTTTTTGGACAGAACATATTTTAAATGTCCATTCCACAATCATGGAATAGAAATAATAATAGAACATTAATCTATAATCTTTTCACATGTTTTAAATACCACAACTGGTGCCTTTCTGTCTGGCTGCGTCAGACACCACGGCACCTTCATCTACCTGGCCATGATCCTTTTTTTGTCTCCCTCTAAAGGTCAAGAAAACGAGTAAGTGTAACTGAGAAAGGGGATATTTCTATATGATTTGAATGAAACAGTAAAAAAAAGATGGCGCGCGTACGATTCTGTTTGTTCTGCCCGCCCGCACTGGGCCGTCATTATGAAGTGCTATCGGAGGATGAGGGTTATATTTTTATTGCCTTTTTACCTTTTTTATTATTTTATACTTTTACTCTTGTGAGGAATGATATTTTTTGAATATATCGGGTATTAAAGTGGGTGCAGTGTGTGGGAAAGTTTTAGATGAATGATTTTTTAGATTTTTTGTTATTTCAGCAATGGTAACAAATATTTTGTCCACAGATTTACTCTTTAATAACAACAACATAAACTCCTCTATTCATATTCATATCTGTCATAAATTCCTCTATTCTTCACAGCAGAAAAGCTTACCATAGCCGAACCGCGTTGACCAAGATTTAGTGTGGATTGATTATTTAAAGTTTCACACCTAAAAGTGAAAACAATTACGTGAGGTGTCGGTTATGGTAACGAGTTAAATTGTTTCACCCATTTCGGAAAATGCTCAATGCACCTAAAGAAGTTTTTCCTTCAAAAATTTTCAGTAAGTATAAGTAAATCAATAAATCAATAAGAAATAATGATACTAGGAAATAATAACAGTGCCTGTACATACAACATACATATATAACATAAGGATAAAGACTGAGAATGGACAGATTCTTAGAAATATTTTATATTACTTACCTACTTATGAAGTTAAAGTCAAAATTATGTTACGGATTAGCTTTCAAGCTAGATCCTAGCTCTATTGAAATAACCTCAAGGGATTTCAGTAAAAGAAAAAAAATGCTAAGTAGTAATCGCGCGATTAGTCATTTTGAATTTAGAATTTCTGTGTTTCAGTGTACCGTGCGTATCATAGGTACGTTACTTATTTTATCTTCTTATTTTCCTCATACCTGCGTCCGCGTATCGGGCATCGGGCTCCTTTATTGAGGGTTTTATGAACCGAGTGGGTCGCGGGTTGCGTTCCCGGCGGAGCTCCTGGCTACGCGACGTCGGAACAGGCGAGGTGACTTTTCAATTTTTGTATTGTGCCCGGCTGTGGGTGCCGCGGGTTTGTTGTTTATATATCTACCTACATTCCTACCCATCTCGTCAGCGCTTAGTAACTTAAGGTAAGTGGAGTTCCGTGATAAGGTGAACCACTTTTCTTCTAGGTTTCACCTTCCTATAAACTTAAATAGGTACATAACTAAATTTCACTTGAGGCGGGACTTGAACCTACGTCCTTCAGCTATCGCGGCTGGGTGCTCTTTAGGTACCAACTGAGAAATGAAATGAAATGTTTGAAATGAAATTTTTAATTAATTTGTCCAGATTTACAATGTCTTAATTTATAGGATCGATGACGAGTCAACAGAGAGCTTTTTTCCAGCCCCGCCGGGAGTGTACGTATTTTCGTATATTTGTAAGTATTTTTATGTAATAAAAAGCCCTAAGTGTGTATAACACTAGATACTTATACTAATTAAGAAAAGCTCCCTGATAGAAGGCAGAGATATTTGAACTAGACTCCTAGCCATAAGACCTTGCGATACGATATCTGATGTCCACAGAATTCAAAAATGCTGTGAACTGTGTGAATGCGTGGAACTCACGTGAGCAATTTAGCGATTATTTACATACATATTTTAAATATCGTTCCATTGCCATTCCATCTATATCGTATCGCAATACGTCTTATGGCATAGATGCCACTGTGCTGTCGCTAACTGCAATCTATAAATTAATAGGTACTAGGTAAACTACGTCTGTGCTACAATTGAGCATTAATCACCAGTGACATTGTCTCTACAAAACTCCTCGCATGCAGTGAGTCGTTCGTTACACAATAAATCTTTTGTGCACAAGTAGGGGCTTAAAGGCGGCTCAAACAGTGACCTAGCAAAACATAGACCCGTCTATGATTTATCGTGGTCTAGCCACTGGGACCGGACACGGACGAAGAACCGGACTGGACGGGTTGGCCGGACAAAGATAGGTCAGGTTGCCCATGATTTTGCTCATTACTATTAAATAAAGTGAAGAAGAAATCAAGAATGTATAAATGGTACCTATATGAACATAAAAATTAAAAACTAATTGAAATAAAAATCGGTTCACAATTGACGGAGAAATCATGTACTTAACAAAAAAAAAAACAGTCGAAAAAAACAAGCAGCCTTTTTTAGCCATTCTGCTATTCGGGGTAGGTAGAGACAAATCCTATAAATTAAATATCATTAACAATGGAGCAAAATTTTAAAAACTAATAAATAGTTTAGGAACTAACCCGACTTTATTTTTATATTTCTTATAGGTCTTAACTTAAAACTACTTAAATTTAATCATATTATAGGTTCAGGAATTTTGTTGATTTCAACTTCTAGAATTTTTGAATGGTTTATTTGTTTGATATTTTTAGACTTGCCCCATCGGTAGTCCGTTACATGGGCACCCTACTTGAACCGCTTCAGCCCCCTTGTCACCTGCTAAATCAACGTTAATCTCCACTGACCACAGTTCCCATAAAAAGAGATTTAAAACACGGCCCATAAATAAAGTTTACTTTATTATTTATTATTGTCACATTGTATGAAGCAATTTAATTAGGCACGGTTTGTTCGGAGCCTTTTCTACGTATACTGTGGGGTGTAATTCTTGAGGTTTTCTTTACTGCGCAATGAAACTTAGCTTGTCAAAACAGTTTGTAATTTGCCTATCTAGGAATAACTCCTGAAGTAGTACTTAAAACTTGAAGTGGATGTTTAAGTATTATCATTGAAAAAAAACTTTACAGAAGCAATCAGCATTAGTATAATGATTAAAAACATTGACCCCTACAATAAGTATAAAAAAAGTAAAAATTAAAACCGCAGTTGTGATAAGCGGCCTAATGCATGTAGGAATATTTTGTACTTTTTGTGCACTAAAGTTTTGATTGCATATCAGTGATTAAAAGAATAAATAAATGATTTATATATTCTTGCCAGTAGAAATAATATAATATTATAAGGCTTTATTTAAATAGGATTCTTTTTAAACGGATTATTTTTCCTCTTTAGATTTTTACCGTTAAAAATCACCTACCTACAATAAAAATCTTTTAAATAGTCATTTGATAAGTGACATTAAATACCCGTACCTATCGTTTTTAGAGTGTCTTTTATGACTCAATTTGCAGCGAAATAATTTATACTTTTCCGCTAAATTTCATCTTATGATGATAAAATGGCCAGTTTAGTGTTTCAATTGACGACTCGTCGCAGATATTAACATTTGATGGTCACACTAATGTTGCATTTTTGCAAAATGTGTGTTTGTTTGCATCTCAACCACGTCAGGATAACTGATCGTCGAAAAATTTTCTGTATGGATATTATTGAAGACCTGGAGAACAACATTGGCCAGTAATTCTCAATTTTTACATAGCTTCAAGGCCTAATATATGTACAATTCCTGTATCTATATACTTTTACAAAAAAAAAAGGTAAATGAATGATATAACTTTACCGGGATACTTACTTTTTGGTACCAAAAACTTTGACTCTATGCAGTAATGCCAATGTCCGTAGTTTTCCGGGGAATGTCAAATGTTTGTGGGCGTCAGAGAACCAGTAAACCAAACAAATCCGATTATACTTTCCTTATCTTCATTAACATGACAATTAGTTAGATTACTTGGTAGTACGTGGATTGTGGGGCCATTCGAACACTAAAGTTGAGAAAAAATAAATTTTTCAACCAAATTAAATAAAAATTCAACATATTTTTAATTTCTGTGCCATCTATACACTACTCATCCTGGCAACACTGGTCGGACGCCATTTCATTAGTGTTTTAGTGCTCGGCCGTTCAACACAGTTTTATTAAACTAGTATTTGAAATTAAGTGAAAATAATGCCAAAGCGCATTATAAATATAGTGTTTATTGGTATTCATTACGAAAATCAAAGAATCTGGAAAGAGGAATCAAAATAAGACGGATGCGGTGTAAAAACCTCATACCTACGGAGATGTCAATGAATAGGTAGATCAATAATAATATTGTTTCTTAGAATCCAGAATTCTTCAGTGTTGGGTACACTTCATTTAGAGGGTGTGACCTTCACAACGATATACATTGAGGATAGCTGATAGGGTTATCGCCTTTGTATTTATCATTACAAAAGAAACAATATAATTATGTACATTCTTCAGTGTTGGGTACACTTCATTTAGAGGGTGTGACCTTCACAACAACATACATTGAGGATAGCTGATAGGGTTATCGCCTTTGTATTTATCATCTGAAAAGAAAAAATATACAAATGTACATGCTTCAGTGTGGGTTCTTCAAGATAACATTCATTGAGGGTACTTGGAAGGACTATCGCCTATGAACTAATTATAACGATAATGAAAGAACCGATATACATTCAAGGTAATTTTTTTGAACTACCCCCTTTGTTTTAATCATTGCGAAGGATGACGTGTTTTCATGTTAGAAACATCTACCTACAAGTTTTAAGCAGAGGTAATAAAACCTACATCAAGGAGTTTAGACCTTATCTAGAAGAGGCTTTGCCGCGAAAGGTATTTTTTCGCAAAATCATTGACGTGTTAGTGAGATACAAGGAGCCGAAGGCGATTCGCCCGAGTCCAGAGTTCGGCGAAGTGCACGCGATTTACCCGCGTTTTTTGAATTTGAACGATGCTTGTTAACGCAATGTTCGGCAACTGTGTCGGCAGCATTCTATATAATCACGCATGTGTCATGATGATATTGTATGCCAGTATTTTGCAAATAGAAACTATTATTTCTATGTACTACGTATTGATGATGGAAGGATTATTATCAATCATCACGTGCCGTTGGAATGCAATCAAGATGAAAACGGATTGTATAAACTATTTCATTGTACCTCTTTAACATGTAAGACAAATAACAGGTAAGGGATGTGAAAAATACCCACAGAACAAGTACTTAGATGTAAAGCTGCATCACCAAAGATTACGAATAGACATCGTTCTTTCGCTAATATCATCATATCAATAACCATAAGCTCCAACTTGCGATTAATGACTTGCATACGTCATAACATAATAAATTCTTACTACTTATTTACTTACTTGCAAGTTGAAACATGTACCTACGAGTTCGCCTGACATCATAAAATTTGTAAATTAATTAACAAATTAATTGATTTATTAGACTCTCACATGATTCAAGAGATGATGAGTGCATGATTCAAGTCTTTTGTTTTTAGGGTTCATATTAAAATGGCAAAAATAGAACCCATATTTTGCTTGGAATAATTAATTATTAAAAATAAGATTCTATCATCTATGTTATTACATGTAACGTAATAAGTAATGATTTCTGTCCAACAAATTTACCGATGGCATAAAATAAAATGACTAAGGATGAAAATGACTTATAATATTATGCCAAGACGATACAACTATACTTAATTCTTCGCCTTCACTAGCAATGACGAGGAAATTTTTTGACGTTTTGTTTTTTTTTTCTTCAGGACAGAACTTTCTTAATTTTCCTAAAAGATACTTTCCTGTCCATATGGATTTTATGTCGTCGCCGGAGGATAAAGTCGGGAGTGGCAAGAAGACCAGCATCTGCAGTGCAATAGTCGTGCAAGTAGGTACTTATAGAGCTCATCATCAGCCGTCGTCGTGTTACGTCGACTGCTTCACATGGAGTACCTGTGCTGTGTGCAATCTTAGATCTCGCGCGGGCTTATAGTAAGACTGTCCCCACGAGAATCTAGGTAAGTAAGACATACCTCTGTATTGTTAATTCAAGAGTTAATGTCTGAAGCCACATTTTGCAAAATATGCAATGAAATGTTAAGTACATTTGGGTACCTATTAGATTGATGAAATATTTTTTTTTTTGTACATTACAAAGAAAAAGAAACAACATAAATAAAGAACAACTAATTAGTGTACAGAATTGGCAGCGTTTTGTTCGCTACACAGTTATCTCTACCAGGCAACTAATAATTATATGTATCAGCCAGTTTATAGCAGAAATTTTTTGTTTCTTATTCAGTACCTAGATTTTAAGGATACCTATATGGTGACTACAATATATTTATTAATGAATATAATAGCCTTCAATTCGAGAAAATACGGCAGAATTTTCTTATTACAAATATAATGAGACCAAAAATGCCGACTTGATTTTTTTTTGTATTTTGGTATTTAATATTTCACTTATCAAAAGAATACACAAAACACTTTTGAGTACTTAATAAATATTCACGTGTATATTTTACAGAAGGAATTAAATTAAGAAAGGTACATTACTAATGTATCTTCTAATTTACTATCTTGTAATTTACATTTACAATACAAAGTAGTTTCTTCCATAAAGACATTTCGAGGATAAAAAATATTTTCATAATATATAATATTTTTTTAATTAATAAAATAGAGTCAATAATATACGATTGCTATGTGAACATTTTTAAATGGTTTAGAATTACAGCTGAAATTCATCGCAAGCTCAATCAATTTTATTAGAGCTTACATAATATTTGCTTATTTTATTTTTGTGTACCAGTCAATGTCAAACTACTGGATAGATGAGAGAATAAACTTTATTATCGCATTTGTTTGTTTATTCAAATGTCAAAAGGAACATCCTGTTTTATCACAGGCGTAAAAGGCTATTTTCGCGCATAGATTCATTTTTAAAATGGATCTATTTTTAAGATGGGGACATAGTTAATATGTTATAGAGCAGATTCGAGCAGAGGCACCTATTTATGTAGGCGAATCTGCTGGATGTTTAAAAGTAAACGAAGTAGCAGACGCAAGAAATTGCAAGAAGCCCGATATTTTACCTACGGGAAATTTCTGATTACGTTTTTATTTTCAATACAATAAAACTCAAAAAATTAGCTTATATGGTTAATGGAGTCATTCAGAACATTGCATTAAAATACTTTGTATTTAAATATTTATTGATCCAAAGGTCCATCTTAAAAATACCTACAATTTTTATTAAAAAAGCTCATTCTAATATTTGTAATTAAATGACAATGACAATGAGAGAAATAATGGCTGCTAAAAGGCGACATTACATAATATAATTTCAAACATAAAAAAGAAAGAAATTATTTGTAATAATGGGAATAATCCTTAGTTGAATAGACCAAGAAGGCCCAAATATTAAAGCATATATCTCCCTCCAGATTTAATATGTTTTTTTTGGATCATTTCTTATAATTATAGCATCCTTATCATTTCTTATAATGACATGCACAGCATATTGCACCATAACAGCCGTAGCCCGTAATATACTATCTTTAAACAGTATAAGTTATTTCAAAGTAAAACAGAAACATGTTTGTTTATATAACCTATATTGGATATTTCCAATTCTTATCTTTAAAGTTTTATAATTGTAAGGTTTTACGCAAGATTCAGTAATAGACCAATGTTTCAAAAATAGCCATAGAAAATGGCTTAACTGAATTGTTTAAGAGCTTATACTGACTTCACCTTATTAGGTTACTAACAATGCTACGTATGTTATAATACTATTATTTTGGTATAAAAATTTAAGTGGAACTCTTCATCGCGCATAAGCTTAATTTGCAGGCGCTTTTGAAAAGTTTGTGAATTATAAATAGTTATTCAATGGCGATAACTATTTGACGTTTCATACGATAACGTTATTCTTTTAAATTAAACTATGCTCAATTATTATTGATCCCAATTTTTTGATTAAATTGTTTTGTTAAATCATATTAAACTAAATAAGTTTGAATAAATAAAACTTACTCATATAAAGCAGCTTATACTCTTAAGACTGCATATAAACCAGTTTATTCATAATGATTAATAATTAATAAAACAAATAAGTTTTTGAAGAAGTTAACTAATGATATAAATATCATTAATATATTTATTAAATATGATAAAATACAAATATCATTAAGTTTCATTTTTTCAGTAACAGACATTTTTCGATCAGTTATTATAAGCGATCCAAACTGCTGGACAGTTAGATAAAATTATCCTGTTTTGTTTGTTGTATCTTATTTTAAAAAAATGTGACTATCAGTCAACCATTTCATTGAAATGTCTGTCTAACTTAAATCAAAATTTTAGTTATTTTCTTTTGATTTAAGTTATAATAACAATTTGTTTGTTATAACATATTGCCAATTAAGTTAATACGTTAACACGTTATTTGACATGTTGCCTTAAAAAACTTTTATTACCCTTATTGGTTTTTTGTTTCGCTTAAAATGAAGCGATTGTGCTTGTTGATTATTGTTGATTAATATATCAATAATAAATACCATATTTCTTTTTAATTACAAATGTCACATCTCTCAATATCTACCAAGTAATCTAACTAATTGTCATGTTAATGAAGATAAGGAAAGTATAATTGATGATTAAACGAACTTACCATAAGTGAAGTTCTATCATAATTATACGACTCCTTATCTGAAATTAACATGACCTCCCTCCCACCCATTTGAAATACCCAAGTGTGAATTTGTAATTAAAAAATATGTATGTATATACATATATACTCTAAACTAAATGAAATGGCGTCCGACCAGTGTTGCCAGGATGAGTAGTGTATAGATGGCACAGAAATTAAAAATATGTTGAATTTTTATTTAATTTGGTTGAAAAATTTATTTTTTCTCAACTTTAGTGTTCGAATGGCCCCACAATCCACGTACTACCAAGTAATCTAACTAATTGTCATGTTAATTTCAGATAAGGAGTCGTATAATTATGATAGAACTTCACTTATGGTAAGTTCGTTTAATCATCAATCATAAACTACTGAAATAAAGTAAGTAGCTCTTTCGAAACCTGGTTCTTTCATGCCACTTCTTCTACCTAGTAGGTACCTACTTAGGTTTATATATTATTATTTACTTAACTATACCCCAGAGTTTACCTTAGGTCAAAAGTACATACACGTTTAAAACAATTTTATTTAGCGTTCAGGGGCCGTACCACCATCTCTTATAGCAGTATTATTGTAATATTGTTTTAAAATTTTCATACTGGCGCTGTAAGAAAATGTCAAAACAATATTACAATAATACTGCTATAAGAGACGGTGGTACGGCCCCAGGTCCTAATTTACTAATCAAACACATATATTTCCGAAATCCACGAATAAAGTCACAGGCAACAGACAGTATTTAGCTTTCACAGAAATAGCTATTTATCGAAAAGTAATAAAGCAATATATTTTAAATATTAAAAAGTTTCTTGAATAACATTAATGACATCTTCCATCATACATTATATTTTTAATACCTAATTTATATACTTACCTTCACAGTGGTAGATATTATATTGTAGTAAGTATTTTTAATTGAAAGCAGTTAGAATCTTTCCAATTAGGAGAATCTTATCAGCATAATATTATAGCAGCGAACCAACCTACATTTTACAATTAGAAATCGTTCATAGGTACGATCAATTACTTTACATACTTAACGGTAATGTGAGTTTTATATCATTTTAAGCTGATGTAGGAACTGCAATATACAGTACCTATACCTAATTAATGTAGGTATATACTAGTTTCTGAGGAATCTTTTCTATCTTAATACTTTTACACAAATATTTAGATGAAATATAAACTATAGGTATACATCCTATTTATAATGAATCAACAACTTCCTTTTTTGTAGCCAGTTTGAAGTATAGTAGATACTTAATCATCATAAAAACAAGTTGAATTAAGTACATTTTTGCCCACTTAAGTATTTAGTACATTTTTTTTTGTATTTACCTATACCTGCCATGATCGTAAAAATGCACTTTTGCATTTACGTCTATTATTCATTATTGAATAATTAAAATAAGACGTTTTTCGGCTATTTTTTTGCAGATATAAGATTAATAATAGGGACTGACGCTTTTCACCCTCTTACTAATATCTTCCACACAATTTGTTATATTTGACATAAAGTTACGCCCACTTTCCCCTAATATTTGTGTAAATCTTATCCATTAAGGGCAATAAAAATCACCCTTTGACTCCAGTGTCCCGTCTTTGTCTAAACGTAAATGGTGAAAAGAGACAACATGTTAACCCTATGAAATCTAAATAAAGATAAAATGACGTGGTTATTGCAAATTTATTCTGAGCTCTTCCGATTCATTTTTTGGATTTTTTTGTGTTACAGAGAAGAAGTTCATATATTCATTTTCACGCTTGAAGTATTTATTACCTATAGATTTATTTATCCTTATAACAGTACTACACCGAAGTATTTAAACATTTTTTTGGATTTATTGATTGAAATGAAATGAAATGAAATGAAATTATTTATTTCACATAGGCTTAGATATAAGCTCTCATGAAATGTCGAGACTCTACCGCCAGGTTCGGAAAGCAGGTTTGCACCGAGAAGAACTGGCAAGAAACTCGGTACTTGCTCTTTTAAAAAAATGTCTCAATATACAATTTTTAGTACTTAGTATGAAACAATATTTTTAAGATATCTCGTGAGGAGATGGAAGCATATCACTATCGTTCCAAGAATCTTTTTTATTAAAAAAAAAATAGATATAATATATTATTATGTTCACAGTTCCAGTAATAATATATGCGAATATGATCAATTATGTTATTTAAATTAAATATATTTTGATAAAATAAAATGTATTTAAAAATAATTTATTAAAGAATATGATTATATTTTAAATCCTTAAAATTATTATAATATTGCAATAAAATTTGCATGGGATTATATTATTTTGAAAGAATACAACATAGATACACTTAATGATTTTTCTCACGCAAAAGAGCTAAATATTATAATATCCAATTAAGTGTGTATAATAATATCATACTTAGGTAGGTACATAATGCAATATCGATAGGTTAATACCTATTTTTAATAATTTAAAAACGGGTTTCTAAAACAATTCGTGACTGAGTTCGTTAATTTATTCGCCTTTCGCTCGTAAAACGTTTAGCTGTTGCTTTTAAAATATAATAATTAATTTATTTAAATATGAGCATTTGGTCAATTTACATATTATTGATCATCAATAACTGCCTCATAAAAAAATCCAGACAGAAGATTTTTGAATATTGAACTAGGTAAGTACCATAAGTAGGTATGGAATACCCCCAACTAGTATTTCCGTATGAAGTCCTTTAGGTAGAAAATACATTGCAAAAATTGACCTGTATTTTATTCAATTTTTCATCATCATGATGATTTTGATCTTGATGAGAAAAGCATCTTTTATTAAGTAAATAACCAGTCTGAGTAAAAAAGTAACTTTTTAAAAAGTTTACTGCGTATTTTAATTGCAGAGGAATGATGATTTTTAAGAAATATTTAATGAGATTTTTTATTAAAAATTTAGTACATTTTAATCTATTCGCGAACAATCGCAAAATTAACGACAAATAACTATTGTGTTCTTATCCAATCCAAAGTTCTCAAGACAGTTGATAAAAAAATATAATGAAAAAATACTTCTTTCAACCCTTGTATGCTCCACAATGGCACCCCAATCGAACCGATATTAAATTTAAAACCCTTTTAAATACAATTGAATGATATTTATTGCGTTTTTTTTTTCTTTTTTCGCAATCGATTCGCATTCGGCGTGTAATGCTCTAGATACGAGGACAATGGTGACGAAAAAATTAAAAAGAAAAAAGAAAAAAAAAACAAGAAATGCTGAGGGTGCGAGATGGGTAACTTGAGGTCATACTCACGTCTCACACCCCTGTAGGTACTTCCTACTTCGTGCAATTACAGGGTTGTCAATTATTTTATCCTTCTTCACCTTCTATCCTTATTACCTACTTAATATCTATTCTTCAATTTTTTTTTGTTTCACTCACTGATAAAAGTAAACCTAGACTTTTATCGGTTTATTTACTTATTTATAAATTGCATCATGTGTACGAGTAGGTATATACCTACTATAGCGTGCACAATGCACATGGACCTGGGCACAGCAATACAAATTTTAATCCCTATCTCTACATCACAATTTTTATAAGTACCTATATTTCAAAGTCATTATTCTCTATACCTATCTAATGTTAAATCATAATTAATTTTTAATTTTACAATTTACAGAATTAAATTAAATAACCGTAGTGTACCATACCTAATACCTATTTCATAAAGTATTAAATGAAGTCACAATTATACCTTATAATAATAATTTCGTGAAAGTTAAGTATAATTAAAGTATTAATAAATCTACCTAATTATTGTGACTAGTTATTGAAGCCAAAAAAACAAAAAACTTCCATAGGTGAGTTTGGTATTTTTTGAGATAGGAAAAGCCATTGAACTCGCGACATTGTTACCATTATCTCTGTAAGTTTTTACATAAGTATTGTACCTATCTGTTGTTTAGTCCGTTTCTGTCGGCTCTCCCTGAGTGCTACTATATACAGAGAAATAGCAAAAATTACCTTTTCAGTAAATTCAATAAAGAAAATATTATCACGAACGAAAACAGATCAGGATAGGAGATTATTATTTTTGTCCATCAACCGTTTGTGGCAGCCCTACGACTAGGTAATCCCGTGCTGTCCTAAAATCAGTATGACAGGTCACGGGGCACGCCGCTCCGTGAGAACGTCAGCTGGGCAGCTGACGTTTGCGCCAGTGACGTCACGCGAAACGAACCGATGACAGCGATGACAGATAAATAATACCCGACTATTGGCGCACTGAGAAATACCTTCACACTACAATTGTTTGATTTGAGCGAACTGTCCCGGGTTCGATTACCGGAATGGAATTTGTAAATTTTTTAATTTTTTAAATTGCATCAGCGGCCGTACCACAAACTCTTATAGCAGTATTATTGTAATATTGTTTTAAAATTTTCATACTGACATTGTATGAAAATGTCAAAACAATATTATAATAATACTGCTATAAGAGATGGTGGTAAGGCCCCAGGTATGGGAGCCTTCGGTCGTGGCTGATTAAGCGGCTTCTATTCTACTCGCAATGGTGCACTACTTAGCGATGCAGCATTCCAGCGATGCTGTGTAACAACCGTTAGCTGATAGGTGCTCAAACTCCCTTCCAAGTTAGTGCGAAAACATCTTCGGCTGCATCGTCATTATATGTGATATTGCAGCCAAGCATAGATGGGTCTATAATATGGCAAAATACTCGTATATATTTTCTTTATAGAAAACATATCGGTACTACAAGTTACAACCGTCTTATTTCTCCTATTTTATTACCTCACCTGACCTCCTCCTCCGACGACCTCCGTGGCGCAGGGGACGCACGCTCGGATTCGAGTGGGAGGTCGCGGGTTCGATTCCCGCCACGGGCCACTTTGGAATTTTATAATTTCTAAATTGGCTCAGGTCTGGTCTGGTGGGAGGCTTTGGCCGTGGCTAGTTACCACCCTACCAGCAAAGACGTACCGCCAAGCGATTTAGCGTTCCGGTATGATGCTGTGTAGAAACCGTTGGGGTGACTTACCCCTTCCAAGTTAGTACGCTAACATCTTCGACTGCATCATCACTTACCATCAGGTGAGATCGCAGTCAAGTACTAACTTGTATAACATAAAAAAAAAACCTCATGTGAAGCGAGATATTGCAATCTTTCATGTACAGGATGTTTATTAAAGAACTCATATTCTGAACAAAAGCATTACGCTCAAAACTAAATAAAAACTCCAAAAATTGGTCAAGTACGAGTCGGACTCGTGCACTGAGGGTTCCGTACCATCAAGAGTATATTCCCTATCTCTATAGTATTAAAGTAAACTGAACAACCCTGCACTAAATCAAAAACCGTGCATAAAAAACACGTTTATTGTATGGGAGACCCCTTTAATTTTTTATTCTATTTTAGTTTAACTATAATTTATTTCGACAGTACCTAAGTAGTAAGTAAATATTCTGTGAAAATTTGAAGCGTCTACCTGTTACCGTTATCAATATCGAGCAAAAACAAGCAAAAAAATTACGTTCGTTGTATGGGAGCCCCTTTTAATTTTTTATTTTATTTTCATTGAACTATGTATTTCTATAGAAATATATAACTAAATATTTTGTGAAAATTTGAAGCTTCTACCTGTTACCGTTATCAATATCGAGCAAAAACAAGCAAAAAAATCACGTTTGTTGTATGGGAGCCCCAAAATATTTATTTTATTCTATTTTTTAGTATTTTTTGTTATAGCGGCAACAGAAATATATCATCTATGAAAATAGTAAATTAACTAATTTCTCTACATATTTAGGTAAATTAAGTGCATGGAAGTAAGTGTAAACAAAATTTTATAAGAACACCATTTATTTAAAATGTCGCCTAGTGATGTTCCGTGGGAGCTTATAACGAGTATCGGATATCGATAATCCTCTGCAAATTTGAAAGGAGCCAACATGGGATTCCGCTAATAAAACGCTTTTCATCGTTTCATCGCCAAACACAACCGCTCTCAATCTGAAGGGAGGTGCTTCAACAAAGTAACTTTTACTGTTACACGTAAATAATTGTCAGTTTCAACTGACAAAGGCTAACCGCATTCAGCGTTGTTTAAAAAAAAGTTTAAATCTGCATTTCGAATCTGATTGTTATCTGTGGTAATACTCTTTTAAATACAACCAGTTTTTTTCAATATCCGGATCGAAGTGATCAATTGTTTTGATTTTGTATTTTTAACTTTATACCATTGAGATAAAGGTCGTATTTGAGTGTAATGTCGTGTACAGGATTTACGTTAATGATATAATGTTTATTGTTAAGTCTAAACTCGAAAGCACGTAAACGGAAGAAAGTGTGATTTTATCCTACGATAGTGTTCGATTTTTTTTAAATGAAGTGCTTTATAATATAGTGTATTTAACTTTCCATGTAGTTAAGTGGTTTTCAATACCATCTTTATATCTATTGAATTTACACATCTGGTCCGATTAAACAGACAAACGGACATACGTACGGGATTAAAGATAAGTATTTAACAGTATAGGTTCTTAAAGCTCTTGCGAATAATGTAATTGCATGAAAGAAAAGATACTCGTAAAGCGGTTTTGTACGAGGGAAGCTATGTTGAAGTGCATACCTATAGAGTGGATCGTTTGCTTGATTTGCTGAGATTTGTCAGATGAGGTTTTGAACATTGTTATAGTTCTTCCTGTGAAAACTCAACGGTTTCTTTAACATAGGTAGGTATCTAATACCGAATATCTTATAACTGACAATATGTCATAAATAAGACTCTATTGTTGCTTGTGCCCAATCATTTAAGTATGCAACTAATGCACTTATTCTAGAACTTTTGAGATTACTGTCGATTCTTCTTATTTGTCTTCGATTAACAATTTTATATTCAACATAAGTATATATAGATACGTATATATATAGGTACCTAGATCCACAAGGTACGTAAGTACCTATATTATGAAGGGACAACAAGGTAGAGATTTTCCGAGACAATTGACCTTTCTTTTCTATAAATGGTTGAAATAAATGTTTACAACCAACAAATATGAGAACTCTTATTTTTTATAAGTACATAATATACCTACAGATCTTTGGACTGTCCATATCTCCTGCTATCAGCTAGTAATCACCCTGGTCAAAGTTCCGCAATAGAAACGATACATTAACATCAGCAAAAATCTACCTAGTTAAACCTACGGGTAGAACTTTGCACGTACTGATAATCTGCGAAGAAGCTATTAAGATACAATATTAAGCATTTTAATCAAAACCCAAGATAGCATTCACGAGCTAAATTCAAAAGGGTTTCCTAAAAAAAAACTTATGCGGTTTTATTGCACCAGCAAACTCCATTTCTGCGATACCAGTAGCAAACACAAAGTAAACAGCGTTCTCCAAACAGGAATTAAATTGAAAAGGATCGTCTATTGACACATGAATCATGATGCAATGATTGCAGTTCTCTGGTTTCCACAGAGCCCACTTACTTCTGGTGGATTTAACTCCGGTGCCGGCGATTTTAATGCATCTTGATGATATCATTGCACCTAAACAAATAAATATCGCCAATTTAGTGCCGATCCATTCCGAACTTTACTGCTGAGGGTTAGAGTTTAAATGGTCGTCTGTGGTGTTTGAAAAAATTAAGGTTTCATTATTTCCACCTTCACAGTGGGATAAATTTTTGGTTCGAACTATAAGCTTGTGCGATTTTTGGGGTGATAGCGGAAGTTCTTCTACTCAGTTCCATTTAAGCAGTAAATAGTATGTACTACATAAGTAAGTATACAGTAATAAAAACTCACAACATGTTTTTATTTAAGATTCGATAGATTTTTTTTGTAAAATTTAAAACAAAGCTGATTTAAGTATAATGCTTACTGCCTACGCTAATAATTTTTAGTAGTAGATTAGTAGGTATGCTCCAAATTACAATAATATCTTACGTGATCAACCATCACGAAGGGTGATTCTCTCGCAAATAAAACTGTGCATCGCTCAAACATCGCCGACAACCATGGTAACGCAACCATCACCAGTTAATCAGAGCCGATGCAAACATTAGCCATTATAGGGCCAATACAAGAATTAATCAATGAGTGTCCAAGATGTAACTTCGTCGATGCTTTAAGTATTTTAGCAGAATCACGCAGCAGAGGATATTCGTAAAACGCTTTTACTCATGAACTTGCACCCTACAATTTCGCAGCATCCGAAACCCCAAAATGAGACACGTCAAATGATCAACCGAGATTAAGCGACGGATCTTACGCTCTGTCGACAATCAAAAGCTATTTAATTTAAAGGGGGCCCACAATGAGGGATATGAATAAAATTGTGACGCAAAAACTCCGACGGTTTTGTCTATTGACGTTGTTATTCGGTAATTGAATTAGCGGTTCAGTCGTCTGAACTGCATCTCGATGTTTTCTAGTGTTGGGATGCTAAGATTTTCCAGAAATATACGGTATTTAACGAAGATATTAAAAAAAAAAAATTTTTCGCACAAGCTCAGTAGATACATAAACTATCATTCCTTATATTTCAGTTTATTTTAAGTTGTGGTGTTGAGGAGCAACTAACATATGTAGGTACTTCGGTACCACGTGATTTTAAGGGCTACCGCATACTAGGCACTGTATGGCAAGGGATTTCAAGTGACCAATGGACATTCAAACGTGTTGTCATAGATACCTACTACAAATATTGCTATTTGCAGCAAGCATGCCGTGATATACCTAATTTTTTCTATAACTAGGTACTTATACATATACATATACCTTCGAATGGCTATTGGTAAAAACTTAAGAATTCTTGACCTGCCGTGCCCAGTATGCGGTAGCCATAAGTGGCTTTAAAAAGACTTTACGACATGAACTCATTCAACTACTTTGTCGAAATTTACTTAGGTACTACAACATACTTACCTAACTAATATTTGAAGTAGTACCTAGCTTATACCTACTTCTTAATATTATTTACCTATTGTAAACCAGAGATAAATACAATCGACAGCCACTCGATAAAGCCCCTCGATACGGAAACAGATTACGCATCAATCGCAGCCCACTCCACGACACGGCCACTTGCGTTACCGACAATCGACAGTCGACGGCGACATCGATATTCGCAACGCGCCGCACTAGAGTGTGTGAAACGCAAACACGTGGTCACTTGGCAACAATATTGACATTTTGTTAAATTAGAATACGTAATAAAAATTTATTATTTTACTCAAGCTTGTTATTCAATTAATGTACCTAACTGCAACCTTACCGCATTATACTTAGTAGCAATTAGGGACCAAAGAATTAGGTTGGATGGGTGACATCCGGATGCAACCTATCCACCTTAATTTTATTTTACTAAATAATGATACTATTAAGGAGAACACCACGGGTGTGCCCGCGAAATTCAAATTTTTTGTGGTTGTTCGCGATTTTTAAGCTATGACATAATAGATTATGGCAGTCAAATTGCGGGAATCCCAATATCATCATCACGTGTTTAAATAAAAATATCAGCTTTAAAGTGTCGAGTTAAAGAAATTAAACCGAGATTTGTGACTTACTCACATAAAACTGGATACTCGGACTAATTTCCTAGGATAGACATTTTTATGTAAAAATTTCGATATAATCATGTAAAAATGATACTGACATTCTCGCAAATTGACTGCCATAAACCTCTGACGTGTTATTAGCGTACAAATTGCAAAAAACAATGAAAATTTGAATTTCGCGGGCAGAGTCGTTTGATTTTGCCTTTAGGAGTTATTTTCCTATACTTAACCAATTTAAATTCGCCAAATTCAAATTTTATTTAGTTTTTCGCAAATAAGTACCTAGGTAGGTACCTCAGTAGGTAGATACCTAATAATCCCTTCAGATTTTTTTTAAAACAAGGATTTTCTGTAAAAATATGTATCTGCTTATTTAGGTATAGGTACCTACCTACACTGGTTCCTAAAAGTTCAAAATCTGGGAAACTGCAGAAAATAATCTTTTGAAAACCAATATGACGATGGTGAATAGGAAATTATAAGCAATTTTTTATAAAGGAAATGTAGCTATTTTGTATGTGTACCTATATGTACCTACATGTAATAATACTAGATAGGTACCTTTTTTTTTTTTTTTAAGACAGAAAATGCCTGACGCATACCCATTAGACAGGGGAAACGAAGGGGTTATGTGGGGCTTGCACCCACTAAAAACTGTCTGTACCTTCAGCAAACCTGCTGGCGGGAGTACGGGATTCACTATCGTATTCACCGCGCTCCCACCAGGTCTCGACCAGCCACCTCAGCAGCAAGTCCCATCATTGTCGGCAGCCTGGCCGCTGCTGACACCGTCTGAAAGGCAAACCTGTATTTTGGCTTGCCACCTCCTGGCCTGTCCATATTTGAGTGACGGACGGCCCCTAACGTCCATCACCCACAGGCCGCCAACTCATGGAGGCCGGAGGTCATCTGCCCTCCGGCGCCCGGTGCGTTTTCTGCGAGAGAGATGCGCTGCTTGGTGTTCCCTCTCTCGTTCCGCCGCCTCTTTTGCAAGCATCACCTCCTCACAAAAGTTGGCAACGGCATTCCACGCTGTCTCGCTCTGAACCATCGCCTGAACGATGTTTGAGAGCGAGAGGCCACCAATTGCTGCATCGAGTATACGGCGCTGCTGTGCCCAGGCGGGACACTCCTCCAATGTGTGTTGCGCCGTGTCCTCGAGGCGATTTCCACAACCAGGCGATTGCTCCCGACCTATGTGATGCAGATACTTACCGAAGCAACCGTGTCCAGTAAGTATCTGCGTCAGCCGGAAGGTAAGGGCGCCATGCTGGCGCCCCAGCCAATCCTCCATGACGGGCCTTACCGCCGCTATTGTAGCGTGCCCTGCGCTGGGGTTCCCAAGTCGCTCCTTCCATTCTGCCAATAGGATCCGTCGGAGCTGAGAGCGATACCGCGCGTACACACGCGGCATCGGTCGCTCACCACGTCTTCGTGCCCCCCCAACTAGATAGGTACCTACTTATCTACTTCAATTTCGCGTTCTAGTTTGGCCAAACTACCTTAATTTTGGTAAATTCAGTCGATATTTTTGTATTTTCAAACACTTGAAATAGCGTTATACGCAAGTTATTTAAATATCGATAAATCAGCATTGTAAATCAGTATAGGTAGCAATGATAATATCTACTTACATACCCTATTTAAAAACGAAATTGGTAGAGATTCGATGAATTATTTATAAAAATTATAAGGATACCATTTTGCATTAGTAGGTACCTATTATTATACTTATCTAATTTGATTTTGAGAGGAATACAATTCAGTAACGGTAGCGATTCGGAGGCAAAACTACATAATTTCACATCACTAGCAAAACGCAAGCTACGCCTAGTAATACAATAGCGAACAATCAAAAATGTATCGATTTAAAATTAATCAAAATCGTATAGATTTGCATCAAAATGCCTATCTCTAACGGATTTGCACGGAACAGAATGGCACACAATGCGGGACAAATTCGACAATCGATTCGTCAGATCTATTACCATATTTTTGGTTGCGAATAGATTCTTTTTCTGGTTCATTTGTTCGCCATTTATATTAATATTTTAGGTTTTTATTGGTGTCTTTGTTCTGGCATGTAATGTTACTATGCGTGCCAAATGAGAATAGGACTGTCAAGACGCCATTTTGTTCAGAAATACGCGCAAACTTCATTACTAAAGTGTATGGTGCGCAAAAAAATCAGTAAACAAATTATATTCCGTTTAAATGTTTAATGTACGCTTTTTTGGTATTTCTAATACATTTCACGCCAAATTAATTATAAATGAGTAGGAAATGAAATATACCTAATAATATATTATTTCAGTTTTTATTAATCGGATATTTCCACTACACCACTTAACACAGCGTCATCGTCGTCGTAGTCTGAATCTTCATTGCTGTCGCTGTCACTACTCATTTTGAATTGAAAGTCCACTCAAGAGCACATATTTAACAAATATGAAAATAAAAGTCAACAATAATAAAAAAACCAACAATAACAAGGAAGTCCAGTAGGCAACAGATATAGGACACACGCGCGTATACACGAAAGCGTAGCTAACGGCACACTGGTAGCTTCTCAGTAGCGTCACAAAATGGCAACATATTACGGTGACCAGTAACATTAATTATGTATTTGTTAATTTTTTAAAGTGTTTCCATACCTGTAGAATTAATTTATCCAAAATTATCCATTAATAAAATTCAAGAATAGTATTTTTAAATGAATATAATGATTATACAATAATTAAATCTATACTATAATATGAACAATAAAAAATATATGAAATTTCTGTTTTGCACTTTTTTTGCTGGCAGTACTATTTTGACAGTTATCGTGTGAAGTTGGCAGCAAGCGCGGTCCTATTCTTAGTTGGCTCGCATAGTACAATGGTATCGATTTACCTATCGGATAAATTACGCCATTGCAGTAAGTACCTACTCTAGGCAACACTTTACCTACAACTTCATCACTATTCAGTTTCACATTTTATTTATATCAGATTTTATTGCACCACTTAGTAAAAATGCAACAAGGTAACGCAATTGAGCATTATCTCAATATTAGGATATGCAAAAATATCCACATCTCTTCAATCAACTGACCAAGCTAAATACTTATTTTGACCAAGGTTGAAGACTATTATAGAGTTTGTGAAGTTAAAGCTTGTAAGTATGTCCAATTTTATTCAGGTAGGTATGCAGTGTTAGAAATTTGGCTCTATATGAGACTCAATATAAAGATCTGATAGCCAGCTTGGATAGTGTGGATCATATAGCATTATTTTACATAAAAGTAAAACTGTTAAAAAAGTGTAAAAGAAAGGATAGATATTCGTACTGATACTAACATGTCTGAAATATAGCTAGTTACCTAAGATCAAAGAATCAGATTGCCAGAGTCTGGCTCTATGGTGTAGACCAAACCTATACATATTTTATTATATTATGTGAGCTTGTGCCATTTAATGTAGTCTGAGGTGCCAAATTTATTAATTATTTAGCAATCGGGTGTTGCAAATAAATGTTAGCTGATGATTAAGTGCTACGATCTACCTAGCTGCAAGTTGCTACACCAAATTGAGTTTCTGATTTTATTATCATCAGTAGGTGTTCTTAATTTCCTATCTCTACAAAACCAAATTTAAAAACGTAAGTATTTACCTACATCAAAAAATCAGTCACTGTAAAAGTCATTGTAAATTGTATAAAATTCAGTTCAATCAAGTGTAAAATCACATTAAAAGGTAGGTGTCTAATTTATTTATGCTTATCACTTTATCAATGCGCGAATTCGTAACGGTTAGTTAAGTTCAGTTGTTAATGCTACAATCGCATTTAAATTACAGTGGCAGAGCAATAAAATACCTGACGTACACATGTTACAAAATCTACATGAGTATAGGCTTTAAAGCATTCCGAAATTGGCTTGGAAGTCAGTGCCCCATATGCAAAAATCATTTAGCAACATTTAAATTTCTTTTATCCGGGCACATGTACTGTGCGTATCGAATCGATGAATTGGTATTATAATACATACATTTTTTTATCGGCGATAAAAATTGTATGGTGTGCAGTTAATTTGCGTATGGCGCATTGTAGACCGCATTGTGATATCGAAAACACCTTCCGCAGTTTGGGGGGCGCGACCCAGTGCCCTCGTGTCGCCGACATTTCACATAACGTCACATTTTACAATTCAATTATCGAACATGATTGTGAATCATTCACAAACATTTTTTAAACGGCCTCGCATTTTTCGGTGGCCATGTAAATTTTTTGCTCATTTCAATTAGAAAAGGCGCGATTTGATATGAATTTCGTTATTACATATCGATAACCGATTTGCATGTTTCTCATTGTACTGTTATTGGATCATATTTTGGATGATGGACGTATGATAATTTTTCTTGAAGATTTTTATTGTAGACACGTTTAACGGTTAGTAGTGAAGAGTCGAAGGTGACTTCACTCCCCATTCTTGGTTTGCGTGGATCAATACTTGAATGTTATTCTTTAATCTAGTTTCCGTTATGCTGTCTATTGATGTGAAAATTTTTCAATATTTCTTTGATAGGAACGCCTCTTGACCTCGTATTATATCTCCCTGCCTTCTTTGATCCTATGTCAGTTATTGCAACGTTATTTTATTCACTTTGCTTGTCGTGTGAAAATGATATCTTTCGGAGTTCCGATGCAAATTGTTGCTACTTACCAATTTGTTACTTATACCTACTTATAGGACTTCATAAAGAATAGTTTTGATGCTTTTAAATAAGATTAAAATAAACATGCAGAAAGTACCTAGATGCTTATGTAGTTAGGTACCTATCTATACGTGATGCTTAAGTAGCTATAGATAAGTAATTGGGTAGTTTCTCTTTATTTCACTTTATTTTTTAATTATTTTTATTAACAAAAAACTAGAACATAATTGCACTGTTTAGTTATGGATAACCCACTAGGTACCTACTAGATAACGTGAGTTTTACGTGAACTTAATAAATAAAACGCATCTATTTGAAACCTAGAATATTATAATAATAATAATAATAAATACACTTTATTTGCACCACACAAGAAATTGTACAAAACAGAAATACATAATAAACTAATTTTAGGCACAAAAGGCGGCCTTATCGCTTAGCAGCGATCTCTGCCAGGCAACCTTGAGAAAAGGAAAACAAAGGAACTAGATTTTGCAGGTGGTGAAGATTTATAAACTATATACATACAAATAACTACAAACTAATACATAAACTAGCTACTAACTATTAACTAGCTACTAACTATATTATGTTTGAGGTTGAATAGAAGCAGGTGTTATTTTTCGGAAATCCAGATAGGTAGACAGATTCATTTGTTTTGCGATAATCCGCTAAGTCCGCGCTTGAAAATAATCTGTGTGGTCCAATAAGCAGGAACTCCACCCCATATATGAAACACCGTTTGATCCTGACACTGAGACATCCTCAGGAGATGTTTTCTTGACAGTGCGAAATCGTACATACTTACTTAGAGATCTCTATGGTATCTACAGATTGTTTTCAAGTAAGTAAGTAACTAAAATTATAAATACTTTAGATAATAACTATGGTAAAAGTGTACCTAGATAGGTAGCTTTTATTTAGGTGGGTATTAGGTATAGGTACGACGGTAGGTATAACTAATAATACCTATACCTATTTATATTTATAGAAAGCTATCTTATTAGAGCAACTAATCTATAAAAGTAAGTATGTAGGTACCTAGTCCAATAAATCAATGAAGCGGAAATTGAACTCATTTATGGAGCTTTCAAAATATAATATCTATAAATAAAATATTGATAGATGTGTATTATTATGATAAGTACCTAATTAATGGATATCTCGAAATGGAAAAGGTAAATTTAATAGAACGTATCGTATAAGTAGTTGGTTTCTAATTTTTTGATGCAAGAAAGGTTAAAGGTTCCTACTTACCTTAGTATAAAACAAGTTACATAGATGGCATAATAAGAAAGTTTGACTGATACCTATCTGAAAGTTTGACTGTTTGTTAGAAGGTATAATAAAATAGAACCTAACTAAGTATATAACCTAACCTACCTAGTACCTACCATTATAATTTTCATAACAGATAATAAAATAATGAAAATGGAATGAGTTTTGAAAAAAATAATGAGCTATTCAGTTAAGAAAATATAGGTAGGTAGTTCGATCACATTGCCATATCTATAGAATAACAATGGCTGACTTAAGAAGTATAAAATATAAATGCCATATACTTAAGAACTATAAAATATAAATGTCATATTATATTTATTTATTCAGGACTCCAAAACAAAACGAGAAGCATACAACAAAGCGCGGATACCACGGCGAGCAATGCGCGCAACCAATTTGCATTGTGACTCGGCTGGTAAACGCTTAAATTCTTATTTTGAATTCCGAACAGTTGGTCTCCTTCTGCATAATAACATCCGTAAGGCAATGGCAGTTGCTTGGCCAATCAGGGAGCTCCGTCGGCGTTCGTGGGCGTATTGGCGGGCCGCGATTGGTGGAGCCGCGCCGGTTTATCACTCGATTTGTTGGCGGCGCAGTCACCGCAGTCGCGGCGCGCGATTGTCGATTGTCGCCATTGTACCGAGCGGCGTACGTGCGTCGGTCGTACTGTTTCGCGGTACGCGTTTTTATCGATAACAATAATTGGGCTCATCGCTCGTTATGTTATGAATAAACTGAATAAAACAATCGAATAATGCTGTAAATAATCGAACTGTGTTGTTGTTTTGAGTTACATTATTCCGAAGAGTGTTTTCAGTTTGGTTTTCGTGTGTGAGCGAGCGGGGCGAACTTGTTTCGAGTAGAATACTTTTCGTCGATCGTGTTCGAAAGTCTCAAAGTGGATCTAGAGTTGCACCAACGCGCCAGCGGGCACTTGATGAGGTAAATAACTTGAAAACAGGAACTGTTACGTTAGGAGCATGGTTTTTTGGCCTTTTTACGTTGTTCACGCATGAATTTAAGTAGCCCAATTACATGTAACATGGAGTCAACGAACCAGAAGTTGTTACCAAACCTTGAGTATTTTAGTTAGTTTTTAAGCTATGAATTTCTTACCTGTAATGTTTGCTATCGAAAGGAAGAAGTGGAGTAGGAGGTTACTAAGTAGGTACCTAGGTATATAAGTACATATTGGTATGTTAATTAAGTACTTAGCTACTTACCTTCCTGTCCACATTTTACCTACCCGATAGCTATAGAGATGCTTACCAACTGTAGGTAGGTACCTAACTATCTCTACCTACCTATGTTATACTTAGGTAGGTAGACATCTCTTCCTACTTAGCTGCTACCCACGTCTTGTTAGCAAAGAATTCTCACGAGTACCTACTTGTTACCCAGGTATCTAGGAACCAAATCACATATTTTGATAAGCTAAGTATGGACAACACTAAAAAAACTGTTGTTATAAGTAGTAAGTAGGTAGGTACCTTCTTACCTAGAGCGGAGATCTGTTGTGCTCAAGACACCATTTAAATTAGAAATTTATGTTATTCCTACGCAAGAATCTTCTTACCTACTTAAGTACTTACAATTATACCTACGGTCTATAAGTAGGTACCTACTTAGGTTATAAGATTACAATTAGAAATCCTAAGTAGGTAGATTAGGTACCTATAAGAAAAACAGTAATGATTGAAATTACTAATTCAATCTTATTAGAACTAAGTATCAACTTACTTTATCATTACTTTTAGATATAAGTAGATAGTTAGGTAGGAAGTAGGTATAGGTAGGTCTTTATAGAATCTGGATGACTTCGTTTAGATACTTAGGTAACTAAGTACCTACTTAGGTGTTATCATAAACATCATACCTATGGCTTTGAACTTTTCATTAGCTTAAGTGATATACTTACTTGCCTATTTAGTTTTGTGGCTTTTAATAAAAGCTCAAGATACTTACTAGGCTTTTACACCATAAGAACACTACTCGTATTGATGGGACCCGGCGGCTGCAGAGGTGGCGGGTCGAGACCTGGTGAAATGACAGATGAACACGCAGACAGTTTTAAGCAAGTTTTAAGTGGGTGCAAGCCCCACATATAAGTTATAGGTATTATTATTAATAGGTAACGCTTCCGTTTCCCCTGGCAAAGGTTTACTTATGAGGCATTTTGTGTATTAAAGAATGTAAACTAATTTAAAAAACTATGCGCCTTGTAAGTATTATCCGGTAGATACTTATACGATTACTAGCTGACCTGGCAAACGTTGTTTTCCCCTTAGGGGTAATAAAAAATAGATAAATTGAGATTTAAACTATCCTATCTCTCAAGTTGGATCGAACTGCACATGGTGTGCGAATTTTATCATAATCGGTTAAGTGGTTTAGGAGTCCATTGAGGACAAACATTGTGACACGAGATTTATATATATTTAGATTAGATAGCTATAGACCACAGGGATTTGTGATCCATTACTTAGCTTATTATTCAGTACAAATTATATTCTGCAAAAATTCCGAAAAAGCTGTTGACTTTATAGGAGCAATAAGGCGATTTAAGCCCCTAATGAAGGCACAATCGCTGCAATATTTATAGTGGGCTCATAAAGCCCTTTATTTCTTTACACTTTTACAATGGCGGCGCCGCTTTGAAGTGCCGACGGCCTACAACTACAGTCAACCCGCATTAGGTCTGAATACCTAATTACCTACAATATATACCTACCTAGGTAAGCGTCATCAACTGAGATATTATACCTACGTAGGTATTTGTCGCAGGTACTTGATCACCTACCTAAATTTATTTTTACCCATGCAGGATTTGAGTTTTCGGAGTTAGGTACGGGTATATGAAAGAAGTATTGGTGAATTTATAACCTACCTAGAGCTAGGTAGACCCTCAAAAGGTCAAGGAAAACAAAGTGAGAACATCAGCAAGCTTGACAGTCTATTATTATTGGTCTCAAACGTGAGATGAAGTAAAACCAAAGAGCACAACCGTTTAGGTTCCCATTATAAGGGAGAAGTCACACGGTGCGGTGCGGTGCCGCACCGCAAACATTTTGCCGCATCACTGTACACATGTGGTATGCGGCGCGGCAATACGGCACCGTTGCGGCGTCGTAGGCGGCCACGAAGACGCGCCTCACACTGTCAAGATCGCTTATGTTTCATTCGATTCGCATGGAGTTTGACAGAGTGGGGCGCATCATCGTGGATTGAAATATCTATACAATGGATTTTTCACCATTTTCTTATTAGAATTAATTAGAAAGTAAAGTAAAGTAGTATGCGGAGCGGGGACCTAGCCAGCCAGTGCAAAATTGACAACTGGACAACACGACTGCGAACAAAGTCGCGGCGCTGGAGCAACACTTCCTCACCCTCTCGCGTCTCGCTCAGTCGAAGTCCGGTGTGCCCGCGGTGCGGCGCCGGAACGCACCGTTTGGCATATTATTGATTTTTATATGCAGGACGCCGCGCCGCAGCAACAACGCTCCGGCGCCGCGCCGCGACCGCACCGCACCGTGTGGCTTCTCCCTAAGGCTCCGCAGTCTGTCTATGACTAAAAACAACGTGTATCGAGACTATCGTGTCAGCAATAGTTGCTCCCATAGCTCATTTGGCAGAGCACCCGGCCGCGATAAGTAGGTGGGGGATACGGGTTCAAATCCCGTTGACAGCGATAATTTTGATACATTTTGATTATAAAATACCTCGTGTGTGAATGACTGCAACAAAAATATAAATAATAATATAGGTATAGTTAAGAGATCGTGTACTTATAGAATGAACGGCCTTTCACTACATTATTCATTAAAACTGGAGGGATGTTAATTTTTAGGGTTCCGTAACCATAGGGTGAAAACGGAACCCTATTATTAGATTAGACGACCTATACCTACCTATAATTAAGAATTTAGAAAAGAGACTCGTTACACATTTGATTTTTCTTTTGCTGACAGCTTAGGTACTTCTCACTATAGGTAGGTCCTACCTACTTACTTATCTACAAAAGTTTGCCGCCTCTGAACTCGCCGTCGACAACATCTCTCGCCGACAAAATCACATGTGCGTTTGTCCAACGAATTAGCGTTGCCGGTTGATTTCAATTGAACAGCTCGATCGACGTTGTACCTACTTACTTAACTTGTAACTTTGACACGCCGATGATATGTGCGTTGTTCTTGTTACGTAGCTGTCAAAATGGAAATAAAAATAAAATGTATAATACGAATAATCCGTGTAAGTATTTTTATCTACCTAAGTAGGTATAATCAGGGTGTCCACGGACCTGGAAGGTCAGGGAAAGTCAGGGAAAAGTCAGGGAAGCTATTGTGGGTCAGGGAAAGTCAGGGAAATGACTTCTCTACCTGGAAAAGTCAGGGAAAACCAGGACTTTTTGATGATTGATCTTTAAAATTAATGTAAAAGTCTAAAAATGTATAGAAAATTGTTGAAAATTGTCACCTTGATAGTTGGACACCTTGGGAAGCCAATAACATAAATCTCTGAGTGTTTGTGAAGACTTAATTTTTGTCTGTTACAATCATTCGCAAGAGAAACATTTTTACTTTGAAAAATTACAGCTGAAAAGGTCAGGGAAAATTTTAGAAATGGTCAGGGAAAAGTCAGGGAAATGTTTTGACGATTTAGAGTGGACACCCTGATAATATTACTTCCAGATATAACTCCCTTATAGTGCCGGAAGCCTCCGCGGGATCTCATACGAACGCAACGACCGTTGGGCTCGCCTCTGTCTGACCCTTAACATCATCCAGGGTAGGTCAGCTTCGAAGTCCCGGGCTGTTAAGGGGGGTCTGAGAAGGAATTCATTGTTATCTGCGTCTGCGAAATGGATCAAATCTCCCTCGATCTCTCTCTGTTAGCCTACTTTTTCGTCATAACAACCCCGCAAAAGGAAGATTGTCCTCTCCATGCCCTTTCCCCTGTTAGCATAGCCGATACTACAATTAGGTAATGCCACAAAGCAAATGCAGTAAACCAAAAGAAAACCCGCAAAAGGAGGATTGTCCTCTCCATGCCCTTTCCCCTGTTAGCATAGCCGATACTAAATTAGGTACTTAATACCACAAAACAAATGCAGTAAACCAAAAGAAAACCCGCAAAAGGAGGATTGTCCTCTCCATTGCCCTTTCCCCTGTTAGCATAGCCGATACTAAAATAAGGTAATGCCACAAAGCAAATTCAGTAAACCAAAAGAAAACCCGCAAAAGAAGGATTGTCCTCTCCATGCCCTTTCCCCTTTTAGCATAGCCGATACTAAAATTAGGTAATGCCACAAAACAAATGCAGCAAACTAAAAGAAAACCAAAAATTATGTCTATAGATGCTTCAAATAGTAACGTAGTTTAGATCTTGTTTCCGACAGGTACAAAACTAGAACCTATTTGAAAACTCGCTAATATGCGGCATAACAGGAGAGCCATAAAGAAAACGATGATGTCTCCACTAACTGGCGCCAATGAGGTAAATCAATACTGATAAAAAATTAAGAATTCGACTGCGTGGTATTTCCGAAGTGATAATTGGTTAGACAAAGCTTAAGCGACGTCTCGACTCTTAACGCACGGTAGCTTGTTTGGATACCGCAGATATGTCTGCGATGGAAGGCGGTTATGGACGTTTTTCTTTCTTTTGGCTTATATATATTATGGTGGACTAAATGCATGGCTCTGACATTATACTTGAGACTGCAGTAATCCGTAGGTATCTGTTATGTTACAACTTTGTGATGTCAGACTTGTTGTAAATTGTTCATATCATCTTCAGTTGTCTAGAAGTTAATCGAAAGAGCATAAGCCTTGGTTGAGGATGGTTCTTCTTAAATAAAATTGATTTAGGTACATCTGCTGGACACCACAGGTTTCTATAGCTATGAATGTCATTATATCTTATTAACAAGATGACTTTACTAATCTAACTCTGTATTCGAGAGATTCATCAACGAATATCTTCGCATTGAATACGAAAATCCACTTAGAAGTCAGTACTAACCCTAAATGACCTGTATAGCGCTCCTTTAATGTGGTTTAGACTGTTAATTCTCTCTCCAATATCTAAGCATACAATTAACCACTGACACTATTACTGTTAAGGTTAACAACAAAACATACAAACAAGAAAGCTTCAGTAAAGTTAGAAGAAAATGAAGATAGCCATCTTTATAGACCAGCAAAAAACAAACAGTTTTTAACAATTTTACGCTTTTTGCATGCTTAAGAAGTGAAGTGTTTTAATATTTACTTACATTTTCACGTTATTTACTATTCGCTTGAACGGTACGGATTATTGTTTATAGAATTCGAACAGTACTCTGGGGGTTCTGCCACATCTTCATCATTATCTTGGTTGTTGACATTTTATATATACACCATAAACATTAACTAAAGAGATATTAATTTCGTCTCCAATATACTAATCTATGGAAGCTTATTATTTCCTTTGATCTTCAAATCAATGTAGACCTTATCGACTCTATGTACTTATAGCAGAAGTTGTAAAACCTTTTTTTTGTTACTGAAATGCTGATAATTCGGTGGATTTAATGAAAGGTAACTTCAGCTATTATTTTTTGCATATCTTTATGTTTCATTACCTTTATTGAAATTTGTTTTATTCTTACAGAAATGCATGGTCACTTGCCTCGTATATTATGTTATAGTCACACATTTTTTGGACTTGCGTCACTCTTTCGCAAGTATTTGAATAGAAGTTCACGAACTACTGTGAAATCGTTACGAGCCTTGTTCTTGTAGAGCAAACTGTTGGATTTAGAGAAGCCTTTGAGAATGATTATCACAGTCTTGTTAGCTATTGTTAGGGTTCTGTCGTTGATGGAACCATCTCCTTGGAATATTTTGTTCTTGTTAAACTCCTTTAAGACTTTTTGGTTTCTTTCAATTTTTGATTGATGCTTATTTGTTTTTATTTTCTTATCTTACCTACCATTATTTTTTGAATTCTACCTTCGATTGGCGATTTATTATTAGTGAGCCTTGGTATAGGTGCTGTATCTTTTAGACTGATTTGTTCACTGTTAGATCTTATTGATTTCATATCAGCTGTTTATTCTCAAGAACTAGGTAGATGCTTCTCTTAACTATACATACTGACATCGTTTTCTTCTAAAATTACTACGGAATATATGTAAAGGTTTCAACAATGCATGCGTTTATGTCTACAACAAACCCTTCGTCCTCCATTCCATATTCAAAAAATAGGGTTGAGACGAAATCGCGCAGGAGGCAGGTGACAAATATTGACATATTCCGTGGACAAACAGGGCCTTTTTGACCCAAATACATTATTCTGGGAAAAGTAACACGGGGAGTCGAACGAGGAGCGGAAATATGTGGTACTAGTTGAACGTCACAAAAAATGTATAGGGCTGTTTCTTAATCCGTGATTATGTCTAACAAGAAAGGGGAACATTGGTCCTACTTTTGTGAGACTTTTGTAGTAAGTAATTGGATTGCGCAGTAGATACTAACTAGAATTCGTTTGAATTAAAGTATTGTGTTAAAATTATTAATTTAGTTTATCAGTCCTTTGGTTTGTAATTTAAGAACGCAAAAGATGTGTAAAACTTGAATGCGTGCCGTTATATGCTCGAACTTTAGAAACAAATTAAAAGTTGCCGCTATTTTTTATGACTTTAGTATCCTTAATTCGTCACAGCAAAAGTTATAATAATTGTACCTACTATTATTTTTCTAGATCCTTAACTTATTTGCCAAATATTGCTTTATCACATTACTAGCAGATACCCGCGGCTTCGCACGCGTAAATTTTAGTTTTAACTATTCAACGGGAACCATCCATTTTCCGGAATAAAAAGTACCCTTTGTGTTAATTTACATGAAATTTATCTTGATTTCAACTTTAAACCAAAAATTTATTTATAATAAAATAAATTTTCTCCCGCATCATTTTCCCTATTATCACGAAAACAATGGATTTTCCCGAGAAAAAAGTAGTTGATTCTAGGATTTATAATCTATCTCCATTCCAAATTTCAGCCCAATCGGTTCAGAAGTGGCGGCGCGATGGAGTTTTTCTCCCGCATGAATATCTGCTATTTAACTATTTTCTTAGAAACCATGGATTTTCCCTTGATAAAAATTTGCCTATGTATTAATCCAGGATAAAACCTATCCCCTTTTTGAATTTCAGTCGTATCAGTTCAGTAATTACAGCGTAAAGTAGTATTTTTCGCGTGTGAACATCAATGTTTCAGGTTTCCCGCGGAAACCATGGATTTTTCCGGGATGAAAAGTAGCCTATTTATTAACCCAGGATATAATCTATCTCCATTTAAATTTCTAGCCAAATCGGTTGCGCATTTTTGGCATGAAGATTATTTTTCTGCGTGAATTTTGGTTTTTTACTAATCCCACGGGAACCATGAATTTTTCGGGATGAAAAGTAGCCTCCGTATTAATCCAAGATATAATCTATCTTTATTCATAATTCTAGCCATATCAGTTCAGTAATTACGGCGTGAAGTAGTATTTTTCGCGTATGAATATCTGTTTTTCTTTTTTCCTGCAAAAACCATGGATATTTCCGGGATAAAAAGTAGCCTATTTATTAATCCAGGATATAATATATCTCCATGCCAAATTCCAGCCAAATCGGTTGTGCATCTCTGGTCGGATTTTTTTTCCGCGTGAATTTCGGTTTTTAACTCAGCCCACGGGAACCATGAATTTTAGCGGGATGAAAAGTAGCCTATGTGCTAATCCAAGATACAATCTACCTCCATTCCAAATTTTAGCCAAATCTGTTCAGTAGTTGCGGCGTGAAGACGTATTTTAACTTGATAAAATCTAAACTTCGGTCCACCGTTTCACCCCCTTAGAGGATGAATTTTGAAAAATCCTTTCTTAGTGCACCTCTAGACCTCCCAGGGAACATGTGTGCCAAATTTGGAGTCTCTAGACACAGCGGTTTGGGCTGTGCGTTGATATGTCAGTCAGTCAGTCAGTCAGTCAGTCAGTCAGTCAGTTTCTTCTTTTATATATTTAGATTAACTGTAACAAACTTACCCTTACTTCCTTCCTCTTACAGACTTCAGCTGCTGTACAAAAATGAATAACCAATTATGGCAATAAGCTAAACATCATCAAAATTGACTTCAGTGTTGATTTGGCACTAACTACATTTATCAGATTCCAAAATGAATTTTGATTTGAAATTCGGTGTATAATTTTCGCATTGCCTTCAGTGGCTTATGTAAGTTAATTACCGGAATGCCAATTTGTATCTAACTACCTACCCACTTGTAATTTGTAAAGAGAGAGGTTTGCTGCGGTTTTCAATTAACTTTGAACAAGGAATCTATTACGAAATGTGTAGTTAATGTGGTTTAAGTAAACGTATTTTGATTGGGATTTTGACGCATAAATCGAAGTTTAGTTCTCAATATTGAGGTGAATTGATTAATGTTATTAAATCTGTAATGTGACTATAAGAAATAAAATAGTGTTTATTAGTTAGGTACTCATTAAGCTTAAGGCAATGTACTTACTTTATTAAAAGCAAATTAAAAGTGTTAACAGCCCTATAGGTATAGGTATAAATATTTTAGTTCTACTCACTGAATGGTAATTAAGTATCATTGAGTAAATATTTATATTTTATATGATACTCATAAGAATACAAATATCGAAACAATCCAACAAAAATATCAATTTTAAAATTAGTAGGTATACCAGACATACTTTTGATTTTTTATTCTTTAAAAATTAATCGATTTATTTAAAACATCAGTTTTTTTCTAAATGAAACCTATCATAAGTCATATAAATCGTCTCTACAGTATCATCAGGTATCTAGTAACTTTGCAGTGCCAGGCAAGTACTTAGAGCGTTTTACAAAATACATCACAACAATTCACCATTTGCATTGTGATAAAGTATACCTAATATTCAATCAAATAACCGTTCATTCAACCGATTAAAACAAAAAAAGTTAAATCCCCTTACAAAACACCAATATTATGACGTTTCGTATTCATGACTTGAAAACATACTTTGAAAATAAAAATTGCCCTTTTTACCCGACTGTTTACTCAATTAGGTTACACTTTAATGTCCCCAATCCCAAAATCTGAGGACTCGAGGCTTACTTAAAGGAATTAGAATAAGACTCTTCAGCAGGTAAGCTATTAGGGGGATTGGACCAATCAGTAACAAGTATTCTTCTCGTGTAGGGTCAACATCAGTGGGTATATTAAATTAGGACATTGTTTTGTACAACCACCGAGATTAGGAATGGCTGAATGTGCTTAGCCTAACTTAATATAATTAATCCTTCTGACGTTTTAAGGTTATATTGTGTGTTTGAGAAATAGATAAAAATAGTAAAGATACGCCGATCCGAAAATTTTACGTAAACCTTCTTCATACAAGCAAACAGTAGCGTCATCTGTTAAAATGACCGCCGCCGCCGCTGACCGAACTACCGCGTGGCCTTATACTGTTGGTACCACAGACTAATGACACCTGCCTACATTTTTTCGCGCTGTTCGCCCTGTCTTTAGTATACAAGTCTGTGGTTTGAAATAATATCGTTTGCATTATGTCTTAGTTAGAAAGCTTTAAAGGTGTAGAATAATTCCTTAAAAAATTTTGATGCCTAAAAGTGTGTGATGGTGTTTTCAAAGGTGCAATATCAAATTATTTATTATTTGCCATGCAATTAAAACGTTTCAGTATCCCCCAACGATCCATCCATTCCATCTTCAAAACGAAGTATTCAGACGTATGAATTGCTCGAATGAATTGAGATGGTGATCGTGAAATGGAGTTTTGTCATTTGCTACACTTACACTATTTATGAATAATCAACTGATCATCAATGAATGATAGCCGCCGAGCTCATAGGTAAATTAATTTGATTAACTATCCTCTTTATGAAACAACATTTTTTTCTTTTTAACCCATCAATGGATAAAAAATTTAATATGTCAAATTACCTTGTCGTTTAGCGAATAGGAATTAAAGTTTGAGATCAAAAGGCAGATGAAAACTAAAATAGCAACGCCCTGTCCGAATTCCGTTTCTTATTATATTATTCTTATATCGCTTTTTTTCATGAAATTGTTTTATCATTTTTACTCGTACCGTGGTCGCCCTACATTATAAGCAGCCAATTTGTAAAGAGCCCTCTTTGTAATGCGTATGATATTAATATTTTCCTCTCTGGTGATCACAGTAATTGTCGCTCGATATATTAAAAGTTGCAATTGTTGAGATGCACGTGGTACGTGGCTGGTGCTGCAGGGGGGTCTGATACAATACGCACCAGTCTTGTATGAAATAGATATATTTGATAGGCATTTTTTATCATTATCATTACAGACTGGTATTCCTTCTTGTAGCAGAGAGCGATACATCATTACTTACTCTGGATTTCAACGCTGATCTTATGCTGGATGATGGACTTGGATGGAGTATAATACTGAGTGAATAGGTAACTTGTAGGCGCTATATCTTCGACCACATCATCACTTTCCATCAGGTGAGATTGTGGTCGAGTGTAAGCATAATATCTAGTATAAAAGAAAAAAACACTTGGCTGGCTCTGGTGAATGTCCTGTTCATTTCATCCTGCGTATTTAAAAAAAAATATAAGTACCTACGCCCTTTCACACAAATAATTCTACTACTAATAACTATTCATATAAGAGCCAACAAATAAGGCCTATATGAAATAAATAATTTGAGTTTGAGTTTAATGTTTTCCTCTTTTCAGTGCCGCTGGTGCGATGTGCGACCGGTCGGGCTACGGCGGGACAATGGCCCACTTCCCCATGAGCCACATGTCGGCCATGGGCGCCATCGGGACCATGGGGGCCATCTCCGCCATGAACGGACAGTCCCATCAGAAGAAATCACAAGAGGAACACATTAAGAGGCCCATGAATGCCTTCATGGTGTGGTCGAGGCTTCAGAGGCGGAAAATAGCTCAGGATAACCCCAAGATGCACAATTCAGAAATATCTAAAAGATTAGGTAAGTAGTTTAAAGAAGTATATCCAGCTTTATTGTTGCACAGTTCGTAGAAAAGAGCTTCGACCCTAACCCTGCTTACTTTCATTACTACAAAAAATGTATTTTTTAAATTCGCATTTGAAATTTTTAGAGGTGAACAATTATGTTAATCCAGGCCACTGATTACTAATCTCAAGATAAGAGCATCCGAACGATTTACGTAAACCTTTTTCATACACGCAAACAGTAGCGCCAACTGTTAAAATACTATAGGTGGCCGCTGACCGAACTACCGCGTGGCCTTATACTGTTGGTACTTACTAATGACACCGATACACTGGCGACATTTTTTCGCGCGGTTCGCCCTGTCTAGAGTACCTAGATGTCAATTATCCCGGCTATATTATAAGATCTCTACATTCCAAATTTCAGCCATATCGGCCACGTTTTCCATAATATGTAACAAATAATCGCATTAGGTAAGTACCTACTAACATTAAAAAGCCGAATTTGGGGGTGTCGGTAGGTAGGTTTTTACTCCTTCAAGCCACAAATATCTACTGAATCGATTTGCCTGAAATTATAATAAAAATAAATACAAGGTCCTCTTTATCCCAGAAAAATCCGTGATTTCCACGGGATTCGTGAAACACCGAAATTTACGCGGGCGTAGCAGCGGCCAACCAGCTAGTTCGTTATAAATACCGGTAGATACTTGAGAAGCCTTGTTGTTTGTCAACAAACCTTCATTTTATTTGGCAAATCATTCTATTTGATTTTCATATCAAAGCCTCGCTCAGTGCCGACTCCTACGCAACCGTTCACAATACCTGTGTTATTTTTAAATAGCCATTATAACTCTTCCATCCTTATTTACCTTTAAGATTTGTTTAGACACCAAAAAATAAATAAGTATAGGTACCTGATTTTCTTGATATCACTTTTTTATTTGCACCTTTTGGTGTCTTGTCCAGTTATGAGGCCCATCTGAAGCACTTTTTGAAGTTTCGAAAAGAGTCATCGGACTCCAAGAGCTTTCAGCTATCTTAGCCAACGAATAAGTTCGGCCATCCAAAGTGCAAATGCCAGTATCTTGGGTACCATGCCTCGCTGCTATGGAACCGAATAGCTTTTAGATCTAACTTATGGATGGATGTCCCCTTGTTTGAATTATCAATATTATAATTATTTAAATCCTTTAGAAATCCGTCTATTAATCCCGTTGGATTCAAGCTCATTCATTAATTGGATATAGTATATTATTATTACCTAGCATTTGTTTCCCTTTAACTCCATAGATGATAGAGATAGGGTTGTTAACCATGCTCCTACTTAATTTTTAACATGAATTTTTGACATGTACTTACAGATGTTTTGTACATTTCTCTTTTGCTTATAGTGCCTATAAGGTACAAAGTATGTCTAATCTTCAGAATGGACACTGGTTACTTTTATTGCCTGTGGAAACAAAATACGCGAGTGGAATCGAGAAATACAGTTAGAATATTTTTATGATATTGAACAGGTCAAGAGGCGCAAATATGAAGTTCTTCATGTGCCTTTTGGAGTTGGGACCCGGGGGCTCGTTCTTTTTCCCTTTTCGAAATTATATACCTAGAGGTATATAATTTCGAAAAGGGAAATTAAGCCTACCGAGGATTCAAGAGCTGGATACATGGACAAAAAGATAATTAGTGTTCCAAAGGGTTAACGCTGACAGGATCTTGGGTGATTACTATGACTCGCGACCTCGGCTTCTTTTAAAAAATACTTACTTAATTGCTCCTCACAAAAATCCTTTTGAAACATTGTCGTTACATAACAATGTTATCATAACCATTTAATTATGAACTACAGTTATAGTTTATACACACGTATTAGTACAATTATTTATTGTATTAGTTTTCAATTATTAGTGTCGGTTTTCTGAAGTCGACAACCCTAGATCGAGAGGTTTAATTTCCATTGCAAATTGATCATTTACATCTCACCTTTGTGTCGAAGGCTCTTAGAATATCGCCAATTCAATCCACTCGCACAACAGATGATGTAAATGGCGAATAGGTAGTATAGAGAAGTCACAAAAATGGTTGTAAGATTTTCCGTAGGTACCTACCTAGGTACAGATAATGCCCAGAGATGTCCATGTGGAAGTCTAGTGATCTAAAGGTTTTGTATACTTTATTTCCATTTATTCCATATAATATACTTATTTTCAATTATTATGTATTGTTAGGTCCTATATCTGCTCCAGATAAACGAATAAGTAGGTTTCTTTCTGAATAGGTACCTATTGCCTATACTCATATCCAAAGAATAGATTTTTTACGTCACTAACCTAAGTTTAATATGGTAACTTTTTAGGGTTCCGTAGCCAAATAACAAAAAAAACGGAACAATTATAGATTCGTCATGTCTGTCTGTCTTTTTTTTTTTTTTTTTTTTTTTTCCTTTGGAGGGGAAATCCTCATGGACACCGTTCTGGTAGTGCCGGACTCCTACCGGCTAAAACCCCTCCTTCTCCGGTGTTGCCGTGTGCCTGCCGTTAAGCCTAAAACACGGCAACACGTTGGTCTTAAAACCTCTTTTCCTTTTTTCTTTCTTTCTCCTCTTCCCCCTTTTCTTTCATAATTTTTTCTATGTATTTCTCCACTATAGTCCAGTGTTCTTCTTTTTGTAGCATTTTGTTAACTAGATTTCCTGCATTTATTTCTCCAGTTTCTTTCACAATCTCCTCTCTCTCCTTAGCCCACTTAGTACAGGCGAATAATGTATGTCTAGCATCGTCTAATTCGCTGCAGTACATGCATGACGGATCCTGTCTTTTCCCGATTCCCGCCAGGTAGTCCATAAAAACTCCATGTCCTGTCAGACACTGTGTCAGCCAAAAGGACAGACAGCCATGATTTCTCTTCGTCCATTTTTCCAAGTTAGGGATAAGTTCATATGTCCATCTGCCTTTAGATGATCTGTCCCACTCATGTTGCCACCTAGCAAGAGTGTCTGTTTTGACGTTTGATGCCACTTCAACGTCCTTCAAGCTTCTAGTTTGCGCTCTCTCTTGGGCTAATAGGTGTATGGGCGTTAGATTAGCCAGAACAAGCACTGCGTCTGTGGAGACAGTCCTATAGGCTGAGCAAACTCGAAGACCTAAAACGCGTTGCGCTTTTAGGGTTCGCCTTTGGTGCAGGTCAAACTTCATTGCCGGCTCCCAGATCGGTGCTGCGTACAAAATTATAGACTGGGTAGCCATAGCTAGCGTTCTTCTTTTTTTGTCACTCGGGCCCTTTGTATTTAGTAGTACCTTGCACAGGGCTCCTGCGGTCCTAGAGGCCTTATCGCAGACAGATTTAATGTGTTGGCCAAAATTTAGATCCCGATCTAGTTTAACTCCAAGGTACGTAACACTATTTTTTGGAGCAACTATCACTCCTCCACAGTCAAAACGTACACCGTGTCTATATTTCTTTCTAGTGAATACGACAGCCTCGGTTTTCTCTGGCGCGATTTCCAGTTTGTTGCGTTGCATCCACAGGTCAACAGCTTGTAGGGTCTCGTTTGCTTTCAATATCATCTGGAGCGGTTCTTTTGCTGTCACAGAAACCGCCAGATCATCTGCGTAGCAAATCAGCCTGACTCCTTCCGGTACATCAAGGTCCATCACATCATCGTACATGATATTCCACAAAGTGGGGCCAAGTACCGATCCCTGTGGTACTCCACCGGTTACCTGAGCCCTCACTTTCCCCTCTAATTGGATGTAGCGGTTTCTAAAGTAGTCTACGATGACGTTGATGACATATTTATTGACGTTCCTAGACTTCAGTTTGTCGATGATAATAGCCCACGTTGCTGTATTGAATGCATTCCGGACATCAACTAGGATAAGAGCATTCCATTCACCGTTCTGCCTGGCCTCTCTAGCAGTTTGAACTACTTCCTCAATAGCATCTACTGTTGTTCTTCCCGGCCTGAAGCCATACTGACAATTATGTAGCCCGCCACTTTTTCCAATTTCCTGTGTTAAGCGCTTAACACAGGAATGTCTGTCTGTCTGCCCTGTCAAACATTACTGTAACATAGGAATTCTAATACCTATGAGGCATTAAAGAATACCTATAAGGTGTTGCACTTTATGGTTACGTTTCGTGTATTCACACACGAGTTCAATAACATCCCTACATACTGACCTTCACGGGTACCCCACGGCGTCCCACCGCTGGTCAAACCGTACCTAATTTGACGACACTCGCGCCCGCCCGCCGAACAAAGGGATTACCATAATGAAAACCCGTAGACGTGCACAATTGACAAATGTCTTCTACAAAACGCGCGCACAGAACACGGCGCGGTGAAAAAAAATTGCTTACCGTAAAAAAAGGAACGCGCAATCAACCGGCAGAAGCCTCGCCGCGGGACGCCGGCCACCGAATTAATCAACGACCAAAAGTAAGCAAAATCCAGTCCCAACAGAGAATTTAAAAATGTTCAGAAAAGGGGAGACGCGGCCGGAAGAGTATGGAAAAATAAAACCCACCGCGGCCGCCATTCTGGCGGTGACGGCGAGAGGCACGCCATTTTCTATTTTTCTATCTTTTTTAGGGTTCCGCAACCGTATGGAAACAACCTTATAAATGTCGATTTTCACGTGACCTGCTCTGTCCGGCCAGAAGTCAGCAGCTGTGCCTTATATAAATTACTCTCTTGAGTTCTGCCTAAGAACTTAACATTACGAATCTGAATTTCATTGCAGAGGGATATGGCTCGAATAGCTCAGCGGTAAGAGCACCCAGCCGCGATAGCTGGGGGACGCGGGTTCATATCACGCTATTTATACTCTCTTGAAGTCCAATTAAGTACCTAATCTCCGAATTTTTTTTTAGTTTATACAGTACCAAACCCATTTATACCCAACAGTAAGTTTTGACCTACATTCGACAAATATGCCGCTAGTGCTGTTGTGCTGTATGATATATTCTTTACTCTCTGCTCAGAGTGTAAGTACCTACTTCTGCTCAGCCAGATCACTGGTCGCAAGCTATTGATTCCACAGATATTCTGTGACTATCACATTACTACATGACTGTATACATCATAATATCATCATAACAACACAAAGAAAACAAATGAGGGGTTTATTCATGTGTGAACCTTATTTTGTGTATTGTTATAGCGTTATTTTAGTTCGCTTTACCCTAAAACCAATAACAAAATTCGATATCGCAGTGTATAAAATATAGCCTAAGTATATCTACAAATTAAGAAAAAATATGGCCTTGACCAGCGATATGCATTTATAAGTTTTCCTGTACCGCATATTTCGTCACTCGTAGAACCTACAGGATATTTACTATTGACCCAGAATTAAATTATAAAATTTCGCGAAATAATAAGTGCGGAACCTTTCTTGTGAGAGCTCCGATCGCACTTGACCGGTTTTAACACTATGCTCTTATGTAGCCGTAGTTGAGTTTGGAAGGCTTGCAATTTCTGTTCATACTCTACCGTCTAAAATCTAAATGACTATAGTTTTGTACTTATAGCTTGTCGTTATTTCCAAAGGGTACTAATTACAGGACTGTGCCCTTTGTGACAATGGCTACAACTGTTTAAATAAAGCACATTCTTAGGTGACTTAATATAAATATTGTCTAAGAACTGTTCTCATTCGAACTAAATATATCCCATCAAAAACGTAAATGTGAAAATGGAAGCCAAGTTCAATATCGTATGGTGCCTACTGCCAACAAAAGATTCTGTGCCAAATTCTGAAAGACATTCCTTTATTTTTTTATAAGAGTGTGAACGTAAATTTGTAAGCAAATAACATATGATCTAAGTATTGAACGTTTATGATGATTGGTGGGTTGTTACCACCTCAAATCTTGAATAAATCTTTTAACAAAAATAAAGCACCAAACCTATTAAAATTGAGGAGTAAAATTGTGCACAGGATGTTATATCAAACTATAAAACGAATTATTAATTTCAATTCAAGCGCCAATCTCGGCTCCCGCTTTCCGCGAGTGCACCACAGATTAAAAGTAATATGCGTATTACATTGGTATTACATCTGAAATTATAGCAGGTGATCCAAAAATTTGTGCGCGATGTAGAGAGTACACAAATTCCACCAACCCCCTTAGTAGCAACTTGTGAGAGTCGCAGAATATTTTACCATCTAAAAGCTTTCGGGGAAGCGCCAAGCGTTACGGAACACTGGTGCTCGTTCCAACTGTAGTTGGAGCACGGCATTGTGTGTCTTTAACGAACGGAGCCGGGGCGACAGCGCTTGTATTGTCCCGTTCAAACATCGCATGTTTTATGCATACAATGTCTTTTAGACGCTGAGTAAAGACGTTTGTTGGCAGGGACTTCTCGTTTCGGAGGGACGACTCGAGCTAAAAACTTTGTCCGAAATAGAATATTTTGTCGTTTAAAGGATATACTGTTTACTGACCTGGATGTTTTTAGGCAGTTAAACTGAGCAGTTAAAGATTTAGCGACAGATTAGATACTAGTTAAAGATCACACAAATCTGATTCAAATAGGTTCATTAGCAACTAAATCTGTTAAACTCTAGATGCCGAGGATCGAATCCGAAGTATTTTGTGATGAAATCTGTGTAATTATAACTAATAGTCTACATAGTGCCAATCATTGCCATCATAATATTATAATTTCAGTCAAACCGGTTCAATATCTAGCTGTTGGAGTGAAGGAGTAACAAACGTGCAAACATACAAATCACGAACTTTTTACTTACCCTTCCAAGTTAGTACGATAACATCTTCGGCTGCACCATCACTTACCATCAGGTGAGATCGCAGTCAAGAACTAACTTATACAGGGTTATAGAAAAAATATCGGAAACCTCTCGACACCTAAATGATATCATTAAAAGTAACAACTTTTGTTTTACAACTTTTGTTTTAACTCGATATTTTGAGAAATATCACTTATTCAATATTTTGCATACATTCTTTCTTTTGTAACTACTCTGTAGTCTACTACGTAATATCGGCAACGTCGCAGCGGTTTGGCAACAGGGATAGTGATAATCGCTGATTACCTGTATTTCGTTTCACAGTGTAATGTCACTTTACAGAAATAACATAATTTATTAAATTTTTGTATGACACAAATTAATAAGAAATTTTGGAAAGTTATAGAACAAAAGTTTTTAGTTATAATGATATCATTTAGGTGCCGAGAGGTTTCCGATATTTTTTCTATAACCCTGTATTGAGTAAAAAAAAAGAACAACTAAACTTTGTTCATCAATAGTACAAGATTCCAACAAGAATATTCACAATTCACACAACTCTCACAATTCTAATCAGTTAAGGGTAGTTAATGTTCGGTATCATGTTTTCCACCAACTGGCTGTCATAGATATTATTGTACAAAGCGTGTACACAAAACAAAGCCCCACATTGTTGGGTACCTGTCGATAATTAAGAGCGGGTGTACTGCGTGGGGCTCATTGTTTATTGGCATTAATAAATCGACGCACAAAACGCGTTTTGTTTACGAAAACCAATCGAAATGTCGCCCGACAAATGTCGATGCGATGCACAAAGGTATTGTACTACAATGCTGGCGTATCTTTTTACAGAGCTCGCGTGATTCACGATCGCAAAGTTTAACCAACTTTTCTCTGTGCATGTTGGTTCATCGTGAAACATAAAGTTACAAATGATGTTCAAGAAGACATAATATAGCATAAAGCTCATTGTTTATTGCCATTACTAGATCGACCCACAAAACGCGTTTTGTTCACGAAAACCAATCGAAATGTCGCCCGACAAATGTCGATGCGATGCACAAAGGTATTGTACTACAATGCTGGCGTATCTTTTTACAAAGCTCGCGTGATTCACGATCGCAAATTTTAACCAACTTGTCTTCATACATGTTTGAACATTGGTCAAACTAAGTTTTAAACGATATTAATCACGAGAGAGTGATTTGAGTACGCGTTCAGTTCACAAAAACGAATGAAAATGTATGCCTTCAATAAATAATAAAATGCTGAGTTAAGTATATTTCAACAAAGCTTCTTTTTTTTCTCCTTCATATCACTATATCAAATTCAATTTTAACATTAATATTCTTCATGTTGTGCTCATTGATAGTTTTTCTTGGGAAAAATTAGTGCAGTGGTTTCCCATTGCCTTCTGCACCAGACATTTTAGGGGCTATTGAACCCCAAGGCCGCTGTGGCCTCTTCCGACCGGGTACGGACGGGTGTCTATGGTTATACCGCCATTGCTCGGTCGCCAGAGCCTCGTTAGTTCTCTAGCAGGGGGCACCACGATACTGAGTACCGCTATCAGTTGTTCTAATGAACCACTGATGCGTGCAGGTGAGGTTGACAGTTGGGTCGGTTAAGGTGTTGATCACCGTTCACCCCTTACCCCCCAATTCTTAGCTATTTCGGCCAAATTTCACGACACGGCGATAACAGCATCGAAAGATTAATCCTTGTTGGCAACGTGGAAGGAAAAAGGCCAAGAGGCAGATCTCCAACCCGGTGGTCAGACCAACTCAAGGAAGCGGGCGCCAGTTCATTTTACGAAGCAGTCCACATGGCTGCAGACAGAACACGGTGGAAGGAGATAATTCACCGCAGGATTACTCGCCGTGATTGATAGTTACGATCCTCAGTCATGAGGGACCGACTGAAGAGAGATTCTTCATGTAATGCTTACTTTAATTTTTGTAACATAACTTGAGAGCCATGCAAAACTTTTTATAACTTCTTGTTTTGCGTCCACAATTTCGTATTCACAGACAAAAATGGTTTACTTTACTCGCCATTCATACATCAACATCGTCTTCGTCAATATGTTCTTATAGCTTTGAGTAGACACTTAGTACGATTTATTTTTGTGTTGTCCTTTGTGTTAGCACTGATAGTTTTATGTAATTTTGCGTCGTCGATTGATTACATCGAGCGTAATCGTTATTTATGGTTCCCGGAACACTGCAGCCGTGTGTCCCATGTTTGTTTTCACCGCTGTCTGTTGCATTTACGCCGTTCCCTACAATCCCGCCAACTGTTGGGGGCGTCGATCGTACGTAGTTAATATTAATTAAGACGGGGCTGCCATTGTAGTGTTGTAATTGCTTTTCGTTTATCGGCGTCGCGTCAACCCTTGCCATACATGTGATCACTCCTTGCTTAGATGCGTTGGATACTCTGTAGTCTGTACCTACCCTACCAGCGTTTTCGGCGTTTCTGTCATCTCCTACGCATGTCAAAACTACAAATGAAAAAAAAGTAATTATTCATAAAAATGTTTTCAAAGGCCCTCTATTTATTTAAGGCTGCAATAGAGCTTGCTAACTCCCAAATGTTCTTTCAGTTCACTTGAGTTGCATATATAAGTAACTGAATAAAAAAATCACTCTTGAATGAAATTGTACAAAGGAGTTAAAAAATTTCATACATAATACAATTACATAATTTTCAATTTTACAAATGTGAGATAGCTGTGAAATCAGACTTTTATTATTTGCCAAACATCATTATTTCAAAAGACGAAAAACTTTCGAATTTTTCAAGTTTTTATCAATAGTCAATAGTCAAAGTCTTTATTTCACATAGGCCTAGCATACAGGCACTTGCGAACGTCGGCATGACATTTCTTGCATAATAATGGTGATAACTACAAGTCGACTTAAAACTAAGTTTACGAGGGATCCAAACGCGCCCTGCCGCTGAGAAGAAGCCCACAACAAACTCAGCCGGGTATTTTTTTTATGTTATCACCATTTAACAAAATAAGTATAAATACTAAAAATAGGCTAGCAACGACAACAGAGCAATCTACCACTTATCAGTCAATTCCAAGGGTTTGTGTCGCTAATATAGTCCTTAATATTCTTCTTATAATATTCTCTTAATATCGAATTACTTTTATTCGAAAAATTTGAATTCGCTCAGTTCGGTTCGGAGCGCCTTTCATTATTAAAACCTTTAATCTATTTACAAAATTATCCACGCCCACCTCGACAGCTACGTACATAAGATAACATGTGTCGCTACTCGCTATCAAATTCCAATTTACAACGATTTTCCTCGCCCGCCTTTTACATAGCTAACTTTTTACCGTCGACGAACTTTTTGCTGTACCTTTTTTGTTTCAAATGCTCGCACCGGTTTTTTGTGCGGCAGATGCAGTAATTAAACCCACGGTGGCTTCGTGGCTTCAGTATCTAATGCCATTGGTCATTATCCAGCGCAGTGTGAAGGCATGTCCAATAGAAACTCCGTTTATAATCGTATAAAGAACCCCGTGGTCGTTTTTCGAGTCTAATTTTTTCCCCAGTGTGTAGTTTTGTACCGGCACAAATAACTAAGCATTGTGTGTAAGGAATCTATTAAAAGTACACTGTGGCGACTGTTCTGATAGAATGAGTGTTTTGTGCCGGCGGAACGGGAGCCGTTTTCAAAATAAATGAGCTTTTATATCGGTAACTGATACTGAATCGATTTATAATAGATTTTTTATTTTGTCTTTCGTTTTCTTTAGGTATCGGCGAATGGATGGACGGATTTAGATTAGTTTGGAGTGCTTCGTAAATGTGATTCGCGTACCGATTTCTATCTTTTAAGTGTTTGAAGATCGGGGTTATCTTTTAATTTACTCTTTAGTAACAGCCTTGTAATGAAAACAGTTAAGTACCTACCACAGCATCAGTATAAAACACTACGTTTGTTTCGCTGTTTCGTGCGCCTAAATTGGTTACTTTACGTATATCTAAATCCCGCAGGATTCATAACATACTTACTCTATTATTCTAAAGTGTCCTTTTATTTTCTTCTTTAAACCGACATCTTACTGTAGTTTTTACGATTTTTATTCGATAACGAGTCTTTAATCACCATTATTTTTGCAGAACCCTTAATAAACAGAACGCTGCGTTAGTCTCATAGAGCTATGAATGTTATAAAAATGTTTCAATAGGCCAAACAAAAACGAATATACGGCTCCGTTTCGTAATACTCAAACATGAAAACCCACTCGCGCCGAAAATATGTAAAAACTAAAACATGACAACAAAAAAACAAAAACACGTAGGTACCATTCGTCCGACATTCATCCGATGTAGCTATAAGCGAGCACACAATAGCTCGTAGTAATTAAACAAGGGCACACAAACGCCCCTTTCAGCTGCAACAAGGCAACAACAGTATTTTTGTAGCGTGGCCCTGACAGCCTGCGACGCAGTGATAAGCCTGAAGCCTCGCCCTACCCTCGACTTATGTACGTACTGAGGGGTTAGTACATGTTTTTGCACGAATTTCGAGTCGACTCGCATCGCATAAACGAATCTATTTCCTCCATATATTTAAGCAGCCAGCCAGTAATCTTCCCGTATCCCTGTTAGGCCTCGAGGCTTGGCCTCCTTGCCCGGGAATAGGCGCGGGAAAGATGTCTTCCCCGGGGATGATCTTTAAGCCGTATGTGGCTAAGGCCTGCCGTCTAGGCTTATAAGGGCCTCAAGGTCTTGTTGAGATGTACGGTCTGGGTCCCTCATACATCGGGTCGGCTCATCGCCGAGTGCAGGGGTATTGTAAATACCGGCCATATCCTCCTGGTCACTGTCATCGCCTTCGAGTTGCCGCGCTGGCGCAGGCGATCGCAGGAGGGAGGGATAAGAAGCCAGCCATCTATTGATAGCCGCTACTGTCCATAGATGGCGCTGGCTGTAAATGTATCGAGGAATTCGATTCGTCCATGCGATGCGAGTCATCTCGAAATTCGTAAAAAACCTGAACTAATCCTACTATACTGGCCTCGTACAATGAGTGCCTACGTTGCATCGGTTTTGTCTGTCGCGGATTTAAATTACCTTTTTATTTTTCAGTTTTCTGCTGCATTTGAGTTTAGATTTGTTTGCTGTTGAATTTTGTTCAGTGCTGTAATTTTCGTAAGTAGAGTAGTAGTTTAAGTTACTTAATCGGTACATTATAAGTACCTTTACAGACGAGTATTTTCGTATATGGTGTTGCAGATTTCAATTGCGATTTAATTTTTCAGTTTTCATTTGGATTCGTACTGCGTTTGAGGCTTGAGCTAAATTTGTTTGTCGTTGAAATTTTATTTATTGACATTATTATTCTTGTAAAAGTTTCTCAGTAATCCCAGTGCAATAGTTACCCGTGGGGCCGTGTTATCTTCTAAATAGAAGATTTTGTGGTTTGGTGTCTGATGTCTGATCTGATGATGGAGGCAAATCGCAATTGAGCTTAGATTGAGCTAGAATTATTCCCCAAATTCTAGTATTACCTGCTTTCCTAAGTGACCCAGTACGATTGTTGTAGATGCATAATTTGGTGTTCGTCAGTCGTCACAGATTTTACGTACTTAATTATTTTTCAGCTTCAACTTAAATCAAACTTGCAATGGAGCTAATCTAAATTTTCGTATAATTCGATTCCGAAATGCCGAATCACCTAGTTCAGTATAAGCTTTTGTTCTGTTAAAATGATAATATGAATATTTTCGCACAACTTCTCTCTTACTATTTCTATTATGACGAACTATCTATGTTTGGAATTTTTGAAGTGACTAAATTCTTTCCAACTATGGCCACACTTTTTTAGCCTAATCACAATTTCCCTGACCTGATTGGATGTTTCATTTCCACCTGTAACAAAACCGTTTTTTTTGTAAATTTGTGAACTGTCTCCATGAATCAAATATTCATTGACAATTCCGAACAGTCGAATTTACACAACCATCGTTACTAATGCAAACCATTGTCGCGGCCCCTCGAAAGACACCCGAAAAAAATCTATTAAGATTTAATAAAATCATGACCTAAATAACGTCTTACCATTTCAATTTTCCGGACGAAAGGGTGGGCTCCTTCGTCTTTGTTGCGCCCCCTCATCCCCTTCCCCCCTCCCCCCTCCATTGTCGCACGGCACACAAGCTTTCAGCGTAATGAAGAGCATTTTCGTCCGATTCCGAGCACAATGGGCGTTTTAATACAACGCAGAGAGGAAACTCCTTTGTCGCAGTCCGCATTGTGACGAACGGGAGTGTGTTACATGCGCTGTTGTTTTTTGTCTCGCGTTTTTGTTTTTACGATTGTCGCCTACAAAGGTACGTAATGTAAAACGCCCTGTTCTCCCAGATCCGCTGATGCCATGCGCACGACGCTTTGTCTCCATTCTCTGTGCATACTTTGCGATCTAGAATACACATTTGTGTCACACTTTTGATATTTCTTTACTTATTTAAGTTTGTTACATACCCAACGATGTTTGTGTGATTTTGTCCTGTGGCCTCTGCAGCCGTAGTCATACCTTAGCTTGCAATTCCAGGTGTAGTATAGAATGGAAATGAATTCAAAAAAATGTATGAGAAATATCCCTAAATTGATAATTCATGTGATGTGTGACTCATGCGGCCAAAGCTCTTTTGTTGCAAAGGGCTAAGACTACATTCTGCATGTTGTTCAGGTCAATTCTCGCAAATACAATTATACATCGACAAATCATCACCGATACCCATATCACTGTAACCATCTACTGCCAATCGGTGCCTACCCTGCACAACCAACGCTAGATCCGATTAAAGTTATACAACTTTCGATCGATGCAAGAATTAACCATTCAGTGCCATTATAACCATGATATAACTGCATCGATACTCTCTTGATGCTTTTATCTTTTTGCAGGTTATGGGCCAATAACGCCACGTGTTCTTCTCAGTGCAGGGCGCGTTACAACCATCGTTTACAACTTAGGTTTAAGTTGACACCTTTTCTTTTTGAAGAAGTTTAAAGATTAACTTTTTCCTGAACGATATTTAATTTCCTAAACGATTTCTGAGTTTTTCGGAATAAGTATATAGGTATTATCGTAATAGAATTCTTGTAACTTGCGGTCAGCTAAAACAAATAATGTGGGAATTGATTCTTTACAGTGACGGCTGTCAGACATCATTTAGATATAGAAAGCGTTACTAACAATATACCAACATCGTTCGACATCATAATATCAACACTTAAACATGATTAGAGCTAAGTGCATCAATCGAAAAATTTAAAGAAAATACAACGGCCCAACTAGTTTATAAAATGGTCACTGAACTCATAAATACCCCATCGTAAAAGACGCACTGAGCATTTTGAGATGAGAAAAAATCATTGAGCTCCCGCCAATGTTTTCATAACTGAAACTTTTGTTTGAGTTTTCACTTTTGTCGGCACTCCCAGACAAATTCTGAATGACTCATTACTTTAGATCCAATTTAGGAAGAACACGAGCAGCGAGTAAGTTGTAAGGATAGGTTAGGTTAGGTTAACCTAACCTACCATATACCTAGCTCAGTCCATTATAGAGACATTTTCCGACCTACATTGTTCTCATACGCGATCGTTATTCAATGTTGCCATTGTTTCTCGCCGGGCGGGATGTAGGAAATAATTATTGTAAAGTGGCAACACTCGCGCACGTGCCGCGGTGATTGTTAATTATAATGAAAATTATACTCTGTGCTAGAGTTGCCATTTGTTTGAGCAAATGCGAATAATTTACTTACTACAATTATAACATTGTATTTGTTGCGTTCAGAAAACTCCATTTTCTAAGAATTTTCATTTGACACATTGACTGAAAATACCTACAATTTTCAACATGTTGATTTCAAGCTAATATTTCGTCTTTGGAAACCCACCTATAATACCTAGTAGGTACTAACTACTAATCTATGTTTGAAGCTATTTAAAATGAATTTCTGTAAGGTTGGTACTGCGGTGAATGGTTGTTCCCCTGGCAAATTCAATTTTTATTTGGTTTGTCGCACTTTATATGCTGATAATGATAAGTTATTGTAGATTTATATCTACTACAGTAAAATTGTGGGATTAGCTTGGGATTAGCAGTAAAATCTCTGCTTTTGTAAATTAAAATTATTACTAAAATTGTCTTTTTACTCTATGGTTTCATTAAGCAATTTACACGCTTCATTCTCCATTCTTGGATTAATTTCCTCCTAGATAAAAATTTAAATTTGCGAGAAGAGAAGCATACCTACTTGAAAAAAATGTTGGTATGAAACCTGTCAGTTGGCCATAATTCTTCGTATTTTGACGAGAGACATGCCCAGATGTGGTCCAGAAACTAGTTTAACTATAGAAACATAGTTTCCAACCATGTATCTCCGTTAAGCCATCTTAATACAGGCCTTGCACGCTGCTCAAGTGACGGAATACTTTTTTAAAGTACTGAGGAGCCAAAAACATACAAGATCATTGTAATCTCCGTAATAGAACGACAAACCGTTCTTAAAGAAGCATGTTCCAAAAAGGAAATTACAAAGAGTTTCATATTGTATCCTCGTCTTCGACCACGAGTCGTTTGACGTGACGTATAATGGAAGCAAGTATAAGATCCTTATCAATCCTACAAAAGGCAACAGTGCGCTCCCCGAAGTATCGACAATAATGAGGAACCGGGAAAAACTTCTGTAGCGGAATGAAAAGCGCAAATTCGTCATTAGGCGGCGCTTTCCGCCATTGTTGTCCCCGTCCCGTTCCCCCGTGCTGAAATTCTGGCGCGGGAGAGCGGGACGCGAGATGGTCCTGCGACTGGATTGTTCCTTTCTATGTTGGCGACATTGTTTTCGCTTTTATGCCCCGCTGAATCAGGATTGTCTTGTCTGTTTCAATGGCCGGTGGCGCCCCTCCACGCCTCGACTCGATGAATACAGCCTTCTATAACTGGGGGAATACTGCCGTCTATAAATGGGGGGAGACAAAAGGGTTGGTTGGTCTCTTTGAATCGGGCTGGGAGACAGGTCGTTCGTGCTTTCGATTATATTGTATCGATCAAAGGCATTGTCTACGCAATGAAGGATGGTTAGAGCAAATTACTTTTCTCTTTTTGTCCCCGTGTCATAATAGTGGGATGGATGGTTTGTTTCATTCTATTCATATTCGATATCTATTGTTTTTTGGAATAGTCTAGGTATCATTTCTTCTTCTTCTCAGTGCAGGGCGCGTTGGAACCCTCGTAAACTTAGTTTTAAGTCGACTTGGAGTTATCGCCATACAAATGTGACAAATATCATCAGGACCATTTACAAGCGCCTATATATTAGGCCTATGTTAAATAAAGATATTTCATTTCATTTCATTTCATTTCATTTACTGACTGAATTCTATTTACGAAGATAACAATTATGTAATTCCTGCAAACGATTAATCGCCAGCATCACAAATTGACTTCCAAATCAACCTTGAAAAGTCTAAGGAGCGAAGACGATGACTTAATACTATAAGTACTTTATTTGTTTTCAGGCTGAAATGCTAACGCTCAAAAGATTTTTCTGTAAGTTTTAACTCCTGAAAGATTTGATTCTAAGTCTACAGTTATATTTTATCACCACGACCTCATATAATAAATACTATTTCATGTTTTAATGAGAATTATCATCATAATATACCGTCTATAATAACCCTATCGCGGTCCAGAAAAAAACGATAACTACTCAATTTTCATTACAACAGGTGCAGAATGGAAACTCCTCACAGAAGACGAGAAGAGGCCGTTTATCGACGAGGCGAAGAGACTGCGGGCGATGCACATGAAGGAGCATCCAGACTACAAGTACCGGCCGCGGCGGAAACCTAAGACCCTGAGGAAGGAGGGGTACCCCTACTCGATACCCTATCCCAGCGTGCCAATGGACGCGTTGAGAGCTGGTGAGTGCTTTGTTGACTTGATTTACTGAGAACCTGAGTAATGGAGTAAGGTAATACACCGAAACTTCATTTACTTGGGATGTCTTTCCTCTCTAAATTCAGCTGGTGGATTTTGCTTTTGTTATTCGTTAGCACAGACTTGTATACTAAAGACAGGGCGAACAGCGCGAAAAAATGTCGCCAGTTTATGGGAGCAAGAATGACTATTTTGCACCCTCCCCCGACAGTAGTCAGTATAGGTAGATAGGTAGAGACCTATTTTTTTTTTGAATTAATAATAATATTGCAAGTAAGGTGACCACAGACACATTGATAAAAAAAAATATAAAAATATAAACATGTATCGCAGGAGCTTCGACGGATGGCGCTACATTTTCTTGTATGAAGAGCGTTTACGTAAAATGTTCGGATGGGCCTATCTTGACTATTTTTATCTATTTTCGTTAGTAAGACCGTTATTTTAGTAGTTTTCGGCAATCAAAGTTACACGAACTCATATAATTTTCAGTAGTGTAGCGATACTCAATCTTTTCGAGGCTGAAGAACGCCCAAGGCCTTCTTATTATTCCACCCAATAATGGATATTGCTGTCGTGTTTTACTTTCTTCTAGTCATTGAAATACAAAGTTAACTTTATTTCAACGTAACTGCTATAATAAAAGTAGCCTTGTTCAACGTAACTGGTATAGTAAAATGACCTTAATTAAACGCCATATTGTGTTTTATGTGTACACAATAGGCGCCAGAAGAAATTTAAAGGGATATCTATCTGAATTGGCAACATAACGCTTGCTAGACCAGCTCGTTATACAGAATCAGTACAAGCTGAAAACTTGTATGTTGTTGGTACACTATGCTCTACCTATGTGAAGCAGAGTTTCTTTGCAACTATGAATTTTTTTAGGTACTTACCTTTGTTTTCTTATATCTATTCGTAGAATGGTCAGTATAGTACCTAATGAGATAATTAGTAATGACCAGGATGTGAAGAGAGAATTTAATAGAGAAACACATAAAGTTTGGACTAATTTGGTTGTTTTTAAACCAAAAATGTAATCCAACCGTTATAGGTACGATCTAGTAGATAAAATGAAGCGTTGTATGTTGGTACCTAGCACGATGTATATGTACGATGTAGGTACCTACTACGAGTTACAAAAATTGCTATTGTTAATACCTACTTTGTAACTTGAAGAATCTAAACGATCGTTTATCTTCGTAAGATTTTGAACTTTACTTTTGTCAAATCTCATTCCATTCAACACCCCAGTCAAGAAGAAACTTCCAATGTAAACTTGAATTTGCCTTGACATTCGGGCCTACACATTCTTCGTAGCAACTTTCACATCACACCGCGCGCAATGGATCTTTTAAAACGTCGTCATTTCCCATTGAAGTTATTATTGGATATTTTTATACGACTAGAGCGTAGATATCACGAGCCTATTAGCGAAGCACAACAGATCTAACCAAAAGAAAAATATATCTTTTATACTTACCAATAATAATAACGTTTGTTACAATGGGGTATTTTTTTAGAATCTCGTCACCAATTCATAGTTTAGGAGTCACGGATAAAAGTCGTGACCGAGGACGCTCTTTTTATAGAGGCTAGTGACCGTTAGGCTTTCTATACTAAATATAATCGTTGTTGAGTGAAGTATCTTCCTAAGTACCTACTTGAACTATGTATTTGTATATCTAGTAAATACTTCACACTTTTATACTGTACAGGAAGATATTTTAACAAAGTATCTTCATTGTAATTTCAACGTTACATTCGCTCTTTTCTTGTATGCTGTCTAGGATGTAGTAGAAGAAGATAGGCACAGAATTACTACTTACGAAAATGATTATGACTCACGTGTAATTATAAATTACACGTGAGTCATAATCATTTTCTCAATATGAGATGGATTTGGCTTATCTTCACAAATTTTTGAGAAAATTATGAAAAAACTAACTAAGCAAGCTGGTTTCCTCTTGCCTCGCAATGTTTTCTTCACAGTTTTAATGAAGAGGCAAGTCGTTTTGATATTATTATGGTTTTTAAAGATTAAGGCATTAAAAAGACTTTCTAATACTGATTCCGAGTATATTAAGTAGATAATATGTATGCTAAGTCAATAAAGTAAGTATAAGTTGTTGGAATATTTTTGACATAACATAACAATAGGCATACATAGGATACTTACTTAATTTGCACGAAACGCAAAAAAATTAATAAAATGAAATATTTTCATTAAAATCATATATTGAAATTATACATTTAAATTAAATATTTACACTTTTGAACCAGGGTCAACGTCTCTCATTGGTCATTTTTGACAACTTCACCCTGGTTTAGCTTGTTAACTCTGAGTGTGTTACATTAGGTAACCCGGGTCTGCGCAGTGGGCCTTACAAAAAACTTGGAATATAAATGGAATTGTAAAGTATACCTAGGTAGGTACTATGTTTTGTGTTTTTCCTTGGAAATTAGTAATGAGTAATGACAAAATAGGCATTATAGCATTCCACACATCTTTAATTCCACCGCTTTCTATGTTCATTTGGTATAGCGTATTGAGCGTAATAATTAATTATTGCCAAAAAATACGGGTTCATTAAACAAATGATTATTATTAAAATTTTACTTATCCCTTTAAAAATGTTACCTAAGGCTTTATTCAAAAGTACGAAAGTAATATGACAAGAACTCTTTCCAATTTTCTCAAAGACTGCATTTAACCCCTAAATGCTTCGGGGACAAAGAGGACTCGCATCTAAAAGATTGTACTACCCTCCAAACACAAAGGGCTCAAATATGAAAAGCGTTCGAAAATGGAACGTGTATAGTTTAAACCTTGTAGACTGCTTTTGACAGTTGACAGTTTTCACTGTCAAAGCGTAGGCGACAATCGAACTAAGGGTAAGTAGTGTGGGGTGCGTCAAATTTCGCTCTTCGCGGGGTTACACGCGATTATGTTTATTGAAAGATGCCGCGTTTTAAAGGGATGTTATTGAATTTTGTAAGGGATGTGTTGCGGTCTAGTATTGTTGATGGGCTTTGGCGGGCATTACGCCTGGGCCTGATCATTCAAGTTGCTTCAATACCTACTTATTCATACTGTGTTCATATTTTTTTTCAAATATTGCTAGAAAATGATATTTTTGACTATTCTTGTGCTCCCATGCTTACATGGGACGCACAGCACCATGCTGAGTTGGGGCCCATTCTGGGTTGTGCCACAGATACCTAACAAGCGGTGTCTGGTACTTCCATCACTTGGGCAATAGTCTGATATTTGTTGCTCAGGTGGTTCAATCTTCGGTCATCGTTTTAGTACATAAGTGTGTACATTGATTTATGTGTGGCATAATTTATCTATATATATAAAAGAAGAAACTGACTGACTGACTGACTGACTGACTGACTCACTGACATATCAACGCACAGCCCAAACCGCTGGGTCTAGAGACTCCAAATTTGGCACACAGATACCTTATGAGGTCTAGGGGAGCACTAAGAAAGGATTTTTCAAAATTCACCCTCTAAGGGGGTGAAACGGGGGTCCGAAGTTTGGATTTTATCAAATTAAAATACGTCTTCACGCCGCAACTACTGTACCGATTTGGCTAAAATTTGGAATGGAGGTATATTATATCTTGCATTACCACATAGGCTACTTTTCATCCCGAAAAAATTCATGGTTCCCGTGGGATAAGTTAAAAACCGAAATTCAAGCGGAAAAAAAATCTCACGCCGCAAGTACACAACCGATTTGGATGAAATTTGGAATTGAGATAGATTATATCCTGGATTAATAAATAGAGTACTTTTTATCCCGGAAAAATCTATGGGTTTTGCAGGAGAAGGGAAAAACAGATATTCACGCGGGAAAAATACTACTTCCCGCCGTAATTACTGAACTGATATGGTTGAAATTATGAACAAAGATAGATTATATATTGGATTAATACGAAGGCTACTTTTATCGCGAAGAAATTCATGGTTCCCGTGGGATTAGTAAAAAACCGAAATTCACGCGGAAAAAAAATCTTCATTGCGCAAGTGCATAACCGATTTGGCTGGAATTTGGAATGGAGATAGATTATATCCTGGGTTAATAAATAGGCTACTTTTTATTCCGGAAAAATGGTTTTTGCAGGAAAAAAGAAAAACAGATATTCATACGCGAAAAATACTACCTACTTCACGCCGTAATTACTGAACTGATATGGCTGAAATTCGGAATAAAGATAGATTGTATCCTGAATTAATACAAAGGCTACTTTTCATCCCGGAAAAATCCATGGTTTCCGCGGGAAACCTGAAACATTGATGTTCACACGCGAGAAATACTACTTAACACTGTAATTACTGAATTGATATGACTGAAAATCGGAAAGGAGATAGATTTTATCCCGAATTATTACATAGGCTACTTTTCATCCCGGAAAATTTCATGGTTTCTATGATAATAGTGAAAAATAGAAATCCACGCGGGAAAAATATTCCTTCATGCCGTAATTACTCAACTTATTTGGCTGAAATTTGGAATAGAGATAGATTTTATCCTGGACTAATACGAAAGCTACTTTTAATCCCGGAAAAATTCATGGTTTCCGCGGGAAAACTGAAAAACTGACATACACGTGCGAAAAATACTACTTTACGCTGTAATTACTGAACTGATACGAATGTAATTCGGAGAGGAGATAGATTTTATCCTGGATTAATACATAGGCTACTTTTCATCCCGGAAAATTTCATGGTTTCTATGATAATAGTGAAAAACAGAAATCCACGCGAGGAAAATATTCCTTTACACCGTAATTACTGAACTTTGCCTGAAATTTGGAATGGAGATAGATTATATCCAGAATTAATAGATATTCTACTTTTCATCCCGGAAAAATCCATGGTTTTCGCGAGAAACCTGAAACATTTATGTTCACGCGCGAAAAATACTACTTTACGCTATAATTACTGAACTGATAAGACTGAAATTCGGAGAGGAGATAGATTTTATCCCGGATTATTACAAAGCCTACTTTTCATCCCGGAAAATTCCATGGTTTCTATGATAATAGTGAAAAACAGAAATCCACGCGTGAAAAATATCCCTTCATGCCGTAATTACTGAACTGATTTGGCTGAAATTGAGAATCGGGATAGATTATATCCTGGATTAATACAAAAGCTACTTTTCATCCCGGAAAAATCTATGATGTCTGCGGGAACACTGAAAAACTGACATTCACGCGCGAAAAATACTTCTTTACGCTGTAATTACTGCACTGATATGAATGGAATTCGGAGAGGAGATAGATTTTATCCTGGATTAATACAAAGGCTACTTTTCATCCCGGAAAATTTCATGGTTTCTATGATAATAGTGAAAAACAGAAATCCACGCGGGGAAAATATTCCTTCATGCCATAATTACTGAACTGATTTGGCTGAAATTTAGAATCGAGATAGATTATATCCTGGATTAATACAAAAGCTACTTTTCATCCCGGAAAAATCTATGATGTCCGCGGGAAAACTGAAAAACTGATATTCACGCGGTAAAAATACTACTTCACGCTGTAATTACTGAACTGATATGACTGAAATTCGGAAAAAAGATAAATTTTATCCTGAATTGAATACGTAGGCTACTTTTCATCTCGGAAAATTTCATGACTTCTACGACTATGATCATAGTGAAAAACAGAAATCCACGCGGGAAAAATATTCGTTCACGCCGCAACTACTGAACCGATTTAGCTCAAATTTGGAATGGAGATAGTTTATATCCTGAATTAATGCATAGGCTACTTTTTATTTTGGAAAAAATCATGATTTCTATGATAGAAGTGAAAAACACATATCTACGCGGGAAAAATATTCCTTCACGCGTTACTTACTAAACTGATGTGGCTGAAATGCGGAATGAAGTTAGATTTTATTCTGGATTAATACAAAGGCTACTTTTTATCCCAAAAAATCCATGGTTTCCGCGGGAAAACTTAAAAAAAGATATGCACGCGGGAAAAATACTACTTCACGCTATAATTACTGAACGGATATGACTGAAATTCAAAAAGGGGATAGGTTTTATCCTGGACTAATACATAGGCAAATTTTTATCCCGGGAAATTCCATGGTTTCTAAGAAAATACTTACATAGCAGATATTCATGCGGGAGAAATACTCCATCGTGCCGTCACTTCTGAACCGATTGGGCTGAAATTTGGAATGGAGATAGATTATATCCTAGAATCAACTACTTTTTTCTCGGGAAAATTCATTGTTTTCGTGATAATAGAGAAAAACAGATATTCATGCGGGAGAAAATTTATTCCTTCACGCACAACTACTAAAAATTTTTGGTTTAAAGTTGAAATGAAGATAGATTTCTTGTAAATTAACACAAAGGGTACTTTTTATTCCTGATAATGGATCGTTCCCGTATAATAATTAAAACTAAAATTTACGCGTGCGAAGCCGTGGGTATCTGCTAGTATGAAATAAATATACTTGTCTTTCTTCCTTTCTTTCTTTCTTTCTAAATCACCATGTAGCTATAGGGTTATCTCTCTACAGGCAAAGTAGGTTAAAACGAGGAAGACTAAATAATTTACAGTAGATACTAGATACACTGAAATCTAATCACCTATGATTAATAATAGGAGAGGTTGCGTATTTTGTGAACACTAAATCAAGTTTACATAGATATTATAATAAATTAAAAAAATGCATACCTACTTAGTTATAAATGTTGACTTTCAAACCCTAATGAAAAATTCCTGTGCATCAATTAAACTATCAAAATGAATCCATAAAGCCACGTAACCACTCGCCCCACTTTTATTTCCACCATAAATTCGCGTTGGTAATTAAGCTAAAAGCCATTGCAGTGTGTCGCGGCCCTTAGTTAAGGGTCTTGCACACGTGTCGGCCCCGCCCACGTTTACCGCGGGGAATAGTTCATAACGCCTCGTCGTGTAAAAACTAATTTGTTACGAGGAGGACATTTATTAGCTTCTGGAATCGCTGCAATGGAAACAGAGTGGGAAGAATATGTGGTCTTACTCAAATCTACTTGTATGTGTAATTTAATGTGTCACTTAGGTACAAGAATAGCTAAAAAAGTACCTATCTCTTGAGCCGTGGCAGTTAGACAGTTGAAATTTTCACAGATGATTTATTTCTGTTGTTGCTATAACAACAAATACTAACAGCCTGGTGACAGACGGACAGACGGATGAATGTACAGACGAGCGGCGAAGTAAGTAAAAGGGATGCTAAAACCCTAATGCTCGTTTTCACCAACATTTTCAGAGACACCTAAGCCCTTAGGTGACAGTAATTGTTGTGAGTGAAAACTGTCACCTATATTGGATTAGGCGTTTCTTAAAGTATTGGTGAAAACGAGCATAAAAATCATAAAGAGGATAGGTAGGTTATGCATCTTCCTACAAGCGAAGAACAAAACAAAACTTACACTAAGTAAATTAATTGCTTTGTTTGACCTAAAAATCTAATAATGTTTTTAATTTGGTTTATTTATTCATAAAAGAATTTTGAAATTTGAATAGAATAAATAAATGACTAAAAGGCATTATCATAATAAATAGATTTGAATAGGCACAAAAAAGTGTTTGACGTCTATGTAATAATTATTATGTTGGTGCTTAGACAGATACTGCTTCCTAACCTCTGACGTCACTCGAAAAACGTTTAGAGTCTAGACGTAAGACAAAGACAAAGTTCAATCTGTTAGAGGTAAAATAACAGCTGTAAAATCAAAAACTGAAATGAGTCAAAAATTGCATCAGAATAAGCGTGGATAGTGGTGAAAACCGTCAATTTTGGTCGAACTACCCTCCCTGATTGGCGGTAGGCGGGGTTGAAGTGTGTCGCGACTCCGTTTGCCGGCGCGTGGCCGCCGCGTGTGTAGTGACCCTTTAAGTAGTACTTAGGACGTGCATTGATTTTTAACATTACCTAGAACTTTTAGATGGTATAGTGGGGTGACTTCATTTAAGGACAGTGTTTAGAGTTTAGTTAATTACCAATGTTGCCTTTAATTAGGATATTTTATTTTACACATCTTGATGAGTGGAGTGGACTACTATAACTTTCAGATTTAAGGGGCAACAAACACACACACGCTACTCACTCTCTCTCTCTCACACACACACACTCACTCACTCTATCTCTTAATCTCACACACACAAACACAGACACACACACACACGCAGCTTTTATAATAGAAGTGTGACCATTTTATTACGATAAAATTCACTTTTCAATAAAAACAGCCAGCTCGTTCCGCTCGGTTCGAATTATAATCGGGCTACAATAGGGTGTTATTGTCACGTACTGATATTGATAGTGTAACGCCGGTATTACGCTGTTACCTACGCTGTTTTAACAGTAACAGCTGAGCTCACAATGCGTGCGACAAAACTTAAACATTCGCTCGTTACAAACAGTAATAACTGGGTTACTTGAAACCTAACCTGCCACACACTAACCTAACTGTAATTTAAAACACTTTTTACTTTGGAGAGTGTGAAGAACTCCACAATCTAGTAGGAACCTCCTTCACCTTTCTACCATAGAATCGCAAGACGCCGGGAGAAGTGGCATCCTTATGTGGTTGATGTCCAGCAAGCTCGAACGAAACGATTTTCTTCCACGTTTCTGATACGTACCGCTAAGGTGTGGAACACCCTTCCAGCTTCTGTGTTCCCAGCCAAGTACAACCTGAGTGCCTTCAAGAGAAGAGTGAATAGGCATTTTCTAGGCAAGCGCGCTCCATCCTGGACCTCATCATTTCTGTTCATCAGATATGATTGTAGTCAAGCGCAAGCCTGTCCATAATAAAAAAGAACAATAATTGTCCAAAAAACTTTTTGATTGAAAACCTCATTTATGCATTTGGAAAACAAAAAAGCTCTAGTGCGGAATGAATAACTATTCGCACGCTAAACACACTGGAAATATCAACTTTTTGAGCGAATGTATTAATTTTTTTTCCTGTAAAACGCTTTTTTGAGTTGTTACTTTTTGAGTTGAGTTTTCATCTACCTAGACGGATTAAGAGACATGTACCTATAAGTTTTAAAAAGTGAAAACAGCATATAAGTAGGTATTCAAATTAGAATCAGTATTGTTCTCTCTTGTCATCGTCAATTGTTTAAACCTAACCACCTATGTACACAGACACACATACCGCGTAATACTCTTCATTATAATAAAATTGGTCAAGTACAAGTCGGGCTCGCGCTCTGAGGGTTCCGCACTTTCAAGACCCATTCTCAATAGTATTCAAGTATACTAAACACCCCTGCCAACCAAATTCAAAAACGAGCAAAAAAATCACGTTTGCTGTATGGGAGCCCCCTCATTTTTTTTGCTATTTATTTTTACAGTAAATGTATACTTAACTATATATTCTGTGAAAATTTTAACCACCTACCTGTTACCGTTATCAATATCGAGCAAACACAAGCAAAAAAATCACGTTTGTTGTATGGGAGCCCCCTTAAATATTTATTTTATTATATTTTTTAGTATTTGTTGTTATAGCGGCAACAGAGAAAATTTCTACATCATCTGTGAAAATTTCAAGTCTGTAGCTATTATGGTTCCAGAGATACAGCCTAGTGACAGACGTACGGACGGACGGACGACGAAGTATTAGTAATAGACTCCCGTTTTAACCCTTTGGGTACGGAACACTAATAAAATATCGTTCATTATTTACAAAACTGTTACATTTCAAAATTAACAATGAAGCTGAATCAATACCACAGAATTTAATACAATGCTATCAATAGTAAGCGGATAACAAAATATTACAGGTATAATGTTTTGTTATCCGCAGTAAGCATGTAGGTAATGTATGATTTACACAAATTGCCTCATTCCTTATATTTCAGCCATTATTTCCAAACAATAGGCGAATGAAAAACATGGTTGTGACCTTTATATTATGTTAATTTATTGCTAATATTTATTTTCTTTGAATGAAAATGTGTTAGGTTAATTGATATACATTTAAAGTAAACTGAGATATTTCCATATAATTATAACAATAAGTATTTATTACTGTACTATTTTTAAACACAAGTACCTGTCAATATAAGGTTCGTTAAAGTAGGTACATGACTTAGGTACTTGAGTTTAAAACTTGTTTCCTCAGTAGATAAAAATATGCTATATTTTAGTACTTATCTTCATAATTTTGTCTAAAAAATAGCAATAAAAATCAATGCAAATGTTATTTTTCCTAAGTGATGGATATTTTACGTAGGTTATATAATATATAATGTATATATATACAAATGTAAATAAATGTATGTAATATAATGTATAAATATATACATATTATATATTACAAGATATAATATAGGTAGATGCACGTTATGCAGAAGTAATGTTTGGTTCGGTTACATAATGGCCATTATACACTGGCAATAACTGAAAAGGTGAAATATTACTACACGAAAACTGTTCATGTAATATCCTCCTTCTATAAGGTCAAGTTGAATTGTAAAACGGAAATAACGGCATTTTCCTGTCATAAAATATTTTTGGGTAGAATTATTCCATATACCATGGTCTAACACAGCGATTCCTAAATGGTTCCGTGGAAAGGTCACAGGGTTCCGCGGTCTGCGGTTAAATAAAACGTTAAAGGTTCATAGTCAAATACATAACCACGGGTATGTCGCGTCGTCGATTTAATTCAAAGATTTTATCATCCTACAGTCGTTTAGAAAGCCATCCTAAGTTCTTCTATAGTAATCCAAGCGGAACAAGTTACCTCAATGGTTGAGAAACTTACCCCATTATAGGGATGAATGTTACGTTCCCAAAAGCTCCTAAAAAAAGTATTGAGATATTTATACTAAGACAATATATTAAAAGAAGATAAAATTACAAAAAATACGACATTTTCTAAAAATGAATCCTGGCTAGATCGATTTATCGCCCCCAAAACCTCCTGTATACTAAATTTCATGAAAATCGTTCGAGCCGTTTTCGAGATTCAGCTTAATTTTATTATGTTATTATATTTATTATGTTGAATGGGGCTTGATAGTACGGATTACGGAACCCTCAGCGCGCGAGCCCGACTCGCACTTGACCATTTTTTTTTTAGACGGCACCCATATAGAGTCACATTGCTTCCCTAATCCACGACCATAATCCAATAAATCGCCTCGTCACTATTAGCATATTATACTAATACTAGTAGTTTGTTGAACGGAAGTGACCAATCGCGTGCGCCGCCGGAAGCCCCACCCCGCGCCGATCTACTTCCGGTCACGTGACGTCATTTACATGACAGTCGTGCGCGAGACGTCGAGGAAGAAGGGCGCATGGTATCGTTACAGGAAATGATTGGCGTATTTAGATGCTTTTTATGTATTTTATGTGTGTCTTTGGTTCCTATGTTCAATTTCGTCTCTTAAAACAATAAGTGGTATTTATTTGTAACTAGGTATAATGATGCTACTAGATAAAATTAGGTACCGTCATGTAATATGTCGTTAATCAATCACTTAAACCATGGTTAGTTAGCCGCGACCCTGTTGTTTGTAAGCAATGTAGTGAACACAAACAAGTGGGGTGAATCGTAACTGTAATATTGCCAAAATTGTGCAAAGTCATTTTATAGATAAGTTGCTTTAGCATTGATATCTTTTGGTCGGTTTTAATTGGGTTACTGTTATAAACACATTGTATGTAAAATTGAAAAATGGACACTGAGCTTCACATTTCTGTTCAACAATATTTCATAGGTAATTTAATATTATGTTCATCGATAAAAATAAAAACCTGCAGTGTTCCTACATATTGGACCATACAGATTATTTTTAAGTAGCGGATTATAGCAAAACAAATTAATAATGGATGTCCTGCTAATAATGGATTTCCGCAAAATTACGCCTGCTTCCATTGAATATTCAATACTAGAAAATCGTTTTGTGGTCCGTACCTACTCAAAAAATCCTAACAAGCTCATATCCGCCCATTCACACATAGATACCTAATTCGCAACTAGTGTTGCTAATCTATTGATTAGTCTCTAATCGATCAGCTTATCTATGGTTAGTTAGAATTCGATACGTACCTACCTAAAATGTAAGGTGCTTCTTTTTTTGTACATTCTAATTTTATTGTTATTTTGTTTTAAGTTGGATTCGTGATGTGTGTGAAATTAAATTAGGTTTAATTTAATTTCACGGTACTTAATTAATTTTATACCTTTTGTGATTAATCGTGAATGTCTCATCAAATCTATTGTTAAAAGCACCAGGTAAGACTTAGGCCCAATTGATTCAGCTGATGTTTTTCCGCGGAGATAGGTAAAAGCACCTACTACCCTCATTTTTTAAATTAGAATTCACCTAAGTCTTATTATATGGATTGCGGTAATTCTATACCATCCTACCTACTAAAAAAAAAAGAAATTATATTTTAAAACCTGTGTTTGAACCAAACTCATAACATACTATACCTACCCATGAATTTCTAGAAATAATATCCAATGAAACCTCACCAGTTCAAAAGGTCAGGCAAGGCAAATAGAGTCTATTAGCGCGAAAATAGTAAATGGCAAATTCCATTTCCAATGCCTTTCAAAATGCGGACAAAAACAAATTAATTCACCCAAGAAGGGGTTAAATTCACTGTGAACGATGCCGCAAAAATGCCACATCAAAGGCCTTTGCTGATTTTAATTAAACGGCACGAGATTTAGATATAGAGCAAGAGCTGGCGTGGATAAAATACTTGACGCTGGTATAGGAGGGTGGCGCGAAAATCTTACAGTTTTGACTGGAAGCTACAGTTACCATGTCTCTATCTGGAAATAATTAATATTATACACTTCTCATAAGACCTAGATGTCCAGATTATTTAATTGGATATCCTTTACTGACTTCTTACTATTTCTTAGCGTTACAAGAATTTTCTTATAATCTTGTGTTTAATTGTGTATTTACTTTTGATATGTATATGGGAATAGACAGGCAATGTCGATCTTCGATGATGCAAACCTCAGCTGCAGTTTCATTTATACTAGAAATTGCATTGTTGCACTATTATTAAGAAGAACATTAATATACTAATTTATAAATGGTCAGTTTCTATTCCACAAATAAAAATTTAATCCATGAACTAGGGATCGTAATTCGTATCCATTCAATCATTCATTCGTTTCAATTATGTACTTCTATTTGTTTCAGCAATTGTGGACAAGAGTTATTCGAAACAAACTTTTGTACCACAATTTTGCCCTTATCTAGTATTTCATGATCTAAGCATTAAATATTTCTGGCATGGTCTCTCTGTCTATGAAAACGAGATGAATGTTCAAACTTTGAACAGTAACGGGCATGTTGCACGTGTAAAGAAAAACTTCGAGTCACTTTTAGTTGTTGCGAGTTTTCTGCGACTTTTTTAAGTTTCAACCCTGTTTTAGATTTACGCCAGGCTTATTCCTCGGTAACAAGCTTTTATTTATGCTCTCTGAACAGGCTTTGTAAATAAAAAAGTATTAAATAAGAGGTTGTGGTACCTACCTGCCTATAATTTAGTCCACAATAGGTTTATTTTTTTAATGTTGCTATTTATTGTAGAATAGCTTTGTTGCGTTATAATTAAAGTCAGGGACTCTTAGTTTGGGCCCAGGTAAAAGCTACATTATGTACTTTTTGGAGTAAAGGGTTTGTATCATCAAAAAGTCACTTTCTTGAAAGTAAAGTAAAATAACGCGAGGAAACTTAATTACAGAGTTCTCAGATAGTCGGGGCTTTGAATCTTGGGCACGCACCTCTGATTTTTAAGAGTTATGTGAAGCCTGAATGTTTCCATACCAGTAATTAGCTACGAGTATGACATAGAGAGATTGGTAGTGATGGTACAACACCTTATAATGATGAAGGTACCTCAGAATGGGTACTTGGACGTAGTTTACGAGTAAGTATGCATCAGTGGAAGCCAAACGTAACTCACTTTACCAGAAAAGACATGAGAAACAAAATAAGCACCTTACCAGATAAAAAATAAGAAACAAAAAAAGAACGAGCGCGATGGAGAGGAGTATCCTTAAACTTAAGGAATCAGGAACATACTGAAACTAACCAGACGTCCATGCACTAAAATCCAAATGGAAATGGGTTCGAGGTGTTGAGAAATCGTCACAAATTGCAGAGGACAATTAGGAAAGAGAAGAAGAAGGGTAAAGAAAAGATGGTCTGACGACGTCATAAAACGGCGGGAAAAAACTGCAGGGCACAAGAGGCAAAGGACCGGGAGAAACAAAAGGAAATTAAGGAAGTTTTCACCCAGGCTATGGGATCCATCTCGGAATTATGTATATACTAATAAAACTAACACTAACACTAAGAAAACTTACATTAAATATAACAATTGCAATTAATGATGAGTATTGTAAGTAATGAAACTCTGCAAAGATGGATTAAATAGGCCATTATTATGCATCAGTGAATTGGATACGTGTAAACCGACATAGCGGTATTTTCAATGCCCATTTGAATATAAAAAACCTTTCAGCGAGCATAGTCCGTCCATACTCGGATAACAAATCACCTGAGCCGATAAAAACACCTGACGCGCTACAGAATGACCACTTTTCCGTGAAATTTAACACATTGAAAACGACATAACGTACAAGGGTGGCGCACAAAATCCCTTTTCGGGTGCCAGACCGTTTTCTGAATCGATCCCGTTGCCCGTATGCACAATACCTGCTCTATATTTACGTATTAATATATTATGTTGGTAGGAAGCCGGTCATTATGCGTTCAATGGACGGCCGGCGAAAATGGATGCATTGTGAACGAGCCTTAGGGTGGACGTATGAAATTACACTTTGTACTTTCCGTTTTTTCCTGAACTCTATTTTCTTTTTTTCTGGGCTCGTTTTTTCGGTGGGTTTATTTATTTACATTTGGATGAGTTTTGTTTTGTTTTAATGATTTTAATGTAACTTTGATTTATTTTAGTGATTTGCAACGCGATCTGACCTGGTTGATTGTATGGGACGATGAAAAGGACGAATTTTTATAGAAAGCTTATGTTAATTCATTCAGGACGTTAATTATTATTGGATGTTAAATGGCTTGCTATTAAAGCAGTCAGTTGAGAGTTTATATCTCATTCAAGTAGGTCCTGACCGACATACGACAACCGACACTTCGACACGATGTACTCGTAACTCTAATCGTCTGTTGATACGGTCCGATACGGTCACCGATTAATAATTTGGCAATGTCGGTGGATTTGCTAAAAATAGTTATTTGTTATGCAAGGGCGCAAAGTGGATTTTTGGGCCGAGTGTCAAATTTGCGCCCGTCCATAACACAAATTTTTTCATCTCACCACAGCGAGGAAAATCACCAGAAGAACACTTTAGATCGGCATTGCGATTTATGTTAAATGTTGTTTTTGGTAACTCTGAATAATTTCACTTACTGAAACCACCTTCAATCATCACTCACCTTATTTCAAAGTTAAAACAAAAAAATAATGAATATAAAGTAATAAAAATATTAGGTATTTTCATTTAATCACGATTGGAAACATAGACAACTATCACTAGACCAGAAAAAAAAAATTGAGAAACTTTTTTTTTTACTTTTTTTTTGAATGCGTTCTGAAATAGGAATTTCTAAGAACCAAAGATAATATAAAATTTTATAAATATTTTAACAATAATTACATAAACAACGAGGAAAAATCATGGATTTAATTATATTTCTTTAAAATTAATAAAACTAAATAGGAGTTATTACATTTATTAATATTCTAAGAAAAAGTAAAAATAAAAAAACTAATGTACCTATACAAACTCTAAGGTCGAACTTTTTTACTGAACGTATGTGTTATTAGAAAAAAAAGAAGTGTTCAGGTTTGACATTGACATGACACGTAATCCGAGTTTGAAGTTGGAAATGCTTTTCGGCCCAAGGGCCGGAAGGGATTTTCATACTACTTTGTCTCCCTTGGGAAAAATGAAAATGCTTTGGCGGCCTAGGGAATATAATAGCATTTTCCGCCCGCATTTCGGGCATTAAAAAACGCTTTTCCGAGCGGGTGAGATGAAAATAAAATTTGTGTATTGTGCTAGCAAAAGAAAACAACCTTTATCATCTTTATTTCGTTACTACTACCACATCGATAAATGTATAGGTTCTGACGGTTATAGTGAAAAATTCCTGCCACTCTGTGATGAGATTGCTATAAAACCATTACGTCATAAGAACATCTTTTGAATAATACCCAATAATGCTCTTCCCTATTTGCGAAAACCAAATATTTGACATCTGTCCTCAACCATCGAACACGGGCTCATTATTTAACAAACTCACGCCTAAAAAAAAAGAAAATTATTTAAAAATGGCGTGTCCCGACATAAAAATGTGTGCTGGAAATTAATAAAACTCTTGAAAACTTCCCCGGGAGAAAATCCATCGTTATTCACGCCAATACCAGACCAAGACATCAGAATACGGGAGATGACAACGAATTTAATTATAAATATAATAAAAAAAAATCTTCATCGTCCCTTCCCAGTGCAAAGCTTTGAGCGCATGTCTAAAGTGTTTTGCCAAGCGATTTTAGACCCTAATTCGTGTGAATAACGGTTCTTCGTGAATTTAACGAGGTGAAAAAAACTCTGTTCGCAATATAATATTGTAGGTCCGATTGACGTCACTACAATGAGGGTGTCTCATATTGATATACATATTATCTGGGGACACGGTAGTGTCCCCGCCAAGACGAGCCAAGCGAAGCGCGAGGGCACTACCTATCTTTTCTCGAAGTGTTTCGCCGTATTTTTAAACCCTTATAACTTAGGCCTGTATTATTTTAGATAATCAAAATTCTCGGAAAATGATGTCGCCAGTGAACTTATTAAACCTATAAAATTTCAATTTTATAGGTCTTATACTTTAGATTTTATTGACGTCTAAAAAACCCAAATTTCGTCACTGACTGACTGACTGACTGACTCACTGATGATCATCAAAATTCCTAGGTACTTCCTGAAGACCTAGAAAGCTGAAATTTGGTATATAAGCTAGTATTAGCACACAACCAACAAAAAAATTCCAAAAGTTGGAAATTTAACCCCCCAACCCCTTAAAATAGGGGATGGAAGTTTGTATGAAATTACCGCAAATATTGATGCTAGAGGTCTCAAAATTGATATAGGGACTCTTTGTAATAAACAATTAAATACGTGTTTCAGGATTTTTAGTTAATCACCCCACATCCATAAAATTAGGGGGTTGGAAGTTCGTATGGGGTTTCCCATAAGTATATAGGTGTTTTGTGAATGAAATCCAGACTTCATAGTATACATTTTATTTTCCTTATTACAAGTACTAGCGTATTACATTAAACTTCTTATCGCTCAAACTTTGACATACATATGCCTTGTTTCTTGTATTACGATGCAATGAGTACTTTACATAGTTTTTTATTCATATCAGTACAATATCAATTATATAGTTTTTGCTTCTGTCCTCATCAAAACAATTCCATAATCCTTCTCCCATAGCCTACTAGATTTTTTTCATTGGTTTTTACTAGAGACGTTCTCATTGGTTGAGAAGAATGAGCGGGAATTTTATTGACCAATAAGATGTAAGGTTTATTTGTTCTCTTAAAATGGCGGAAGACATGGTCACAGATAATCAAAAATATTCATACGATTATCACAGAATATAAAATTATGCCTTTTTTTGAGCAGTCGTGTAATTGAATCATGACATTCGGCCATCCACTCTTGTGCAACCTCCTGGTGCACAATAATTAAACTCTCATCAAAGTAAAAATTCTACGACCACTCAACTAGGCGTTTTAGTACCTATAAAAATATTGCACAAAAACTATACAAAAGATAGTATATTTTACTCTTACATGTTAACTAACTATTATGCCACCTTTATGATTAACAAAACTATAATTTATATTTAAAACAATACTTTTCAAATACCTAGTTTTACACTTCATATAGGGTTTCACTTACTTATCAATTCTCTGTATATTGGTGTTTTACAATGTCTAAATGATATTGACTCTTAGTTACCTACGGCTTAATCTTACTAAAATACATCATTATACAAAAACTACAAAATATGGAATATATATTTAGGTACATGTTAAGTAACCACTATTTCGCCTTTATGAGTAACAAAATTATAATTTATATTACATTATATAATGTACAATATTTTTCAAATACTTTATTTCACATAGGCCTAGCCTACATGCACTTACTTAAGAATATTCAGTGCCTACATTTGTTAATTTAAATATCTAAATAAATAATACTGACAATGTCCCAATCTCACTAACATAAAATAATCATGACATTCGGTTTCTTAGATTAATTAAAGTATTATTGGGTACAATGAATTTTTAATTTAAATTTAAAATAAAGAAATTATTAACTATAACATACAGACCTACATAAAATTATACATTATTTATTGTATACAATATTAGAAAATTATAAATGACTAACTCAAAATTGTTAACATAATCACTTCTTAGGGTCTGGAGACTTAATTAATTTAATTGTGCAGATTTCAATTATCATAATATTATATAAAGTATTTTATTGAAGCAAGTATTGACGAAAACTGACAGAGACTGAATTAATATTCCAAATATTATTATCTTTTTTTTTTATTACGGTTACAGATTAAAATGACAACTTTTTTTTTTTGAAAGAATGTTTATGTTATTGTAGCATAACATTTTTCAAATCTTTTTCTTTAAAGTAAAAATCATAATTTTATCGTTCACATTTTCTATAGCAAAATGACTTACAGTCAAAAATTAAGTACCGTCTACGTTATAATATAGGCTGCATGTCCACAAATTTTCGTGCGTTCTGAACAAAAATTACTTCAAATCAACCTTGCATAGCATATTGTGTGTTACATACAATAATCAATGTGTTACAATCTTGTTATTAATCTAATTTCTTACAATTGTATTGAAAAACGTCGGTAAATAAATCTGATAAATAATGACAATCTCGTAACATCAACTGCGGCTCGAGCTTACCACCTCAATAGGAAATACTTCTACAGTTTTTTTTTACATTTTATTTAGTTGTTTCCATCGTAATTGCAAATAAAAATATATATTACTCATGAAATATTGCTAATTAAAAATTGCTATGTATGTACTTCAGACGATTTAAGCGCCGAATTTCGAACGTTGATCACGTCATACCAATATTCAATGATTCAGCAAATCACCTCGCACTACAAACTCTGTATCAAAATAGTAGTTTTATTTATAATCTGTACTAGACTATGCACTACAGACTATGTGAAATCCGGTTATTGTGCTAATTCTGTACCTATCTATAATTTCCATATCTTTGACAATTTTGTAAGGACCTAAAATTTTAATTTTATAATTTGTGATATTATCATTTAATGTTGGATACTGAATTGACTGAAATCGAAACACTGAACCTCTATTTATTTATTTATTTTTTTGCTCCATAATATATATAACAAACGTTAAATTCATTCAATGTACAATAAACTTTACAGTTCAAGTTATTAGAGAACTAAAAACTAGAAACTAAACAAACATGATTCAATAAAATTAAATTTAAATATTTACTAAATATATAACTATAACTGATTTTAACTATTGTTAATGTTAACATCACGGATATGAGGATTCTGTCATCTGAACATCTTAAGTATGTTTTATGTCTAATATTGTTAACCTTGACTTCCCTAGATCTGATTGAAACATTTGGCTTGGCGGTTCGCTCGTGGATACGCGACTAGATACTTTATGCAATCTGAATGGGCATTTAATCAGACATTATACACATTTAGAAAATCATATACATACCTACTGTCACTTAAGTTTCTTATAACTTCAGTGTTCCATATCCTTATCTTTAGGAGGACTGATAAAGAATATGTTCTAGGTTATTAGAATGTTTATAAGGACAGAAAAGGAGTATGTAAGAGTTCGTTCCTAAATACTTCAATACTTGTGGCAACGTCATTGATAATAATAATGAAATTAAACTGTTACTCAAAATGATACGACAGGATTACTGAAGGCCTTTGTGAAAGGTTAAAAGCTCATAAATTACATTTTGACGTTTCCTGATTTGTGTAATTTGCGCATAAACACTTAATACCAAAATCAATTAATGCCAAATGATCATGACCCATTTTAACACGTAGGTTTTATCATCCGGATAACTATAACAAAAATATCACAAAAAAAATTAAGCAAACCTATTCATTGGTGTGTTTGAGTTTCACAAGTCTCACCAGAAAACGTCAACGGACTCTGTTGACTGAGAACTAAATCGTGCCCAATTGTTCTAAAACATTAATTATGACTATTTTTATGGGTTTTGGGAATTTCTGACAAGATAGCCCCCTTATTAACGAATAAATACAAAGTGGCTATATCATTATCATTGGTACTAATGGAATACCTATAAGCGACTTTTTTTTTAATAATTCTGATAGTGTAGCGTCACTTAGAATTTAAGAAATATAGTATACCTAGATCTTCACGTTTCTGACAATCCATTATCCAATACTTGCGCCTTCTTCCAAATAGACTTATCTTATATAGCGTGAATGATATCATAGTCTACCGCTTTATTGCCGCTAAGATCACAGCGATTAAAAATGCCAATAATAGCATTTCTACAAACTTCCATTAGGTACTTCGTGAAATGCATGCAAGCATCTCAACCAAAATAATATGACTGTAATTTTGCTCATTTGTGAATGATTTTGGAAGCTATTCGTTCCAACTGTAACTAAGGGAAGGTAAAGAACTGCGCACCACTTTTTTTTTACCTACAAGTTTTGGAATACAAATTGTAAGCTTTATTTTTACTGTCCCTCACTAATGGTCGCACATTCTTTGACTAACCAGTTATTTACGCTTAGTGCTTTGCTTGATGATTCGATTCTGGAATTACATTAAGATGATCGTCGTTGCAAATTTTCAAAAAATGCTAACCACCTCGTCTGTAGTGAAGCTTTTGCTTGCTGCTGCATTGATGATTGTAAGTACTTGTTCCAACTAAAGCAACGGTTTGGTGAGCTGCAAGCAGTGTGGGAGTTGTGGGGACCACCGACGTTGATAGGAGCATCTACGTGCCTTGCGGACCAACTTCCATAGTTATGACGGGGATCGCGTTTACACGCGCTTAGCCGCGTCCGTTCACGGCTAGCTCGTTCCATGTACCTCCTTGGTGTTGACAGAGGATGCGTCCTCACGCGCTCGCCTTTGATCCGCGTCAGTCCACGACCAGCTCGTTGATCGTGTCATATTCTCGGAAAAAGAAATAAACAATGCTCAATGAATTATGTATAGGTATATAGCAGCTGTTATACAAAAGAGATTATTCGTGAAAAATCTATTTTAGTTTTAGCAAATTATTTTCAAAAATAGATCTGTATTTAATAAAACATTGTTTCAAATTCCATTCATCATTCTACCTCTATTTTATTGTTACTTTTAATTAACATGAAGTCCTAATGAGTTTACTGTCCTTTCAGAATCTTTCAATGATAGAAAATGTATAAGTAAATTTGTAGTTATTGTTATTTTTTTAATACATCGATAAACTGCAACTGAGTACTCATTATTACCATTTTGGTACACATAACACAAATAATTATAGAACATACATAGTTCCATCTTGGCTCACATAACCAAGTAACTCTTGGCACACGTAACCAAGTAACTCTTGGCGCACATAACCAAGTAACTCTTGGCACACATAACCAAGGCCATTATTCATCATAGAACATACATAGTTCCGTCTTGGCACACATAACCAAGGACATTATAGAAAAAATAAATATGGCACTCATAAACGTATTATAATTTAGTCACGGCACTCTTAACTGCCAATTAATTTAATGAAAACTTTAATAAAAGAATATCTATGTTGAAATTAACTTTATCAACACTAAATCAACATTATTTAAAAACCGCTTGACAGTACTAGTAAACTCTCAGCAATTGTTGTAATTGTCTCAAGCAGAATCGCATTAATTTTATTCTCATGCCATCATATCATAATCAGTGTAAAAATCTTACAAGTATACTGGGGAATTACAAATGAATTAAAATAATAATATGTTATTTTTATTTCATGAAATCACTGCCACAGTATCTCTTTCAAGAACTGTTCAGAATGGCAAAGAAATGAAAATAATACGCCAGTGTTTGTAAGAACTGTCAGTTTCTAATTTTTCTCTTTTTTTTTATTGATTTATATCTAGGTATAGCTTCTTAGAGTGAACTATTTTTTTTTTTACTTTCCATGATATGAGTTAAAAGTTGTGCTTAATAAAAGTTTCTGCAGTCAGATATTCATCATAAAATTCAATTATTATTTCTGCGTTGGATAAATTATCGAAATTACATGAACTACTACTTGAAAACTTCAGCTATACCCAATAACACAGGCAATGAACAAACTACAGTCCGACAAGGCTCTCTTGGCACTTGAATGACATTGACAGGAGGGCGCTGTTATAGAACAAAGGCATCCAGGAAATAAAATCTCCTCAATTTATACTTCAATTCTAGTTTAAAATAGTTAATAGTAAGCAAAAACAATGCAACATACAATAGCGATATACCGCTAGAGCGAACTATCACAAGATAGCGGCGTTAGTACCGATTTTGGCCACGCGCCATGATAGGCCTGTCGCACTGTACACGGCTGTGCCGATATTAATCAACTAATGCTATATCTTGACACAATTCACTCATTCATAAATAATTATTTAATAAAGCCCCGAACTATGGGCCTATGCGATATGCTCCTATTTAGGGTTCCATACCAATTTGGTAAAAATGGAACCCTTATTTATTTTTATTTGTAAATAATTATGATCTTACGTGTGTTCAGTATGAAAGAATCTAAAATTATATTTCAAACAATTACCAAGAAATTGGATCAGAGCGCTAAGCCACTAACCTAAAAAAACAGGTAGGTTTTCAAAATTAATCTCTTCTATTTTAATGCACAGACAATATGGCGTTACCCATTCAAAGCTTTACATAGTTGTTGATGGCGCTTTCACTAGATGGCGTTGCACGTCAATAACTCGCGATAGGTACTCTTAGTCTTATGTTTTTTTTTTACAAATTATTAATTTCAAACAAAGTTGCAATTATAATATTGGAACAAAAACTACTCTATTTAACCAAAGCGACACCCGACATGATGCCGCCGATAAAACCCGTCTGGTTCAATAGATAATTAAGGCATTACAGAAGGAATCAAAATGTACCTAGGTACTTAGTTGCTCTAAGTTTCGACATAAGACTTCGCCATGACTAGGTTCAAACAGAATTACTAACTGGCTCAACCTCGAATTTTATCATTTCACTATGATATCTGAATATAATACAATCTACATGAACTTGGAATAATGTTTCTAAGCACATCCATATCTACCTATTTACACGCCAAGGTACAGCAGATTGTTTTAAAACAGGGACTTATATCATACCTCAATATGTGGGTCTTCGGATCACGTACCACTTCCGATGTTTTGTGAATGAAATCCAGACTTCATAGTATACATTTTATTTTCCTTATTACAAGTACTAGCGTATTACATTAAACTTCTTATCGCTCAAACTTTGACATACATATGCCTTGTTTCTTGTATTACGATGCAATGAGTACTTTACATAGTTTTTTATTCATATCAGTACAATATCAATTATATAGTTTTTGCTTCTGTCCTCATCAAAACAATTCCATAATCCTTCTCCCATAGCCTACTAGATTTTTTTCATTGGTTTTTACTAGAGACGTTCTCATTGGTTGAGAAGAATGAGCGGGAATTTTATTGACCAATAAGATGTAAGGTTTATTTGTTCTCTTAAAATGGCGGAAGACATGGTCACAGATAATCAAAAATATTCATACGATTATCACAGAATATAAAATTATGCCTTTTTTTGAGCAGTCGTGTAATTGAATCATGACAGGTATAATAAAAACTTAATTTCTGAAATTTGGTATATAGGCTAATATTAGCACACAACCAACAAAAAAATTCCAAAAGTTGGAAATTTAACCCCCCAACCCCTTAAAATAGGGGATGGAAGTTTGTATGAAATTACCGCAAATATTGATGCTAGAGTTCTCAAAATTGATATAGGGACTCTTTGTAATAAACTACAAATAAGGAAAAAAATAAACAAGGTGAACCAAGGAGGGTTCCCTCATTTAAATGATAGAGGGGGGGGGGGGTACTTGATTCGGACAAATATCCACCTTGCAATGATATTCAAGAAATACACCAAAGAAAAGGAAATTAACCAAATAAAAAATATAGTCGTAAACAACTTACAAAAAGAAGTGAAATCCCAGCAAAAACATTTTCATGTAAAATGTTGCCAAGACGAGAACATGTGGCTCACACTATCAAAAAGTTATCAGATCTCATGTAGAGCAAGACTGCTAACTCTACACGCCCTAACTCTATAAATCCTAACTTCATAAACTCTACACTTTAGTCAAAATATATTATGTCTTGGCTGTTTCGTTACTGTCACATGGGTGTAAAGTAAAAATATTATTCACTGACTTTGTACTTTTCTTATATACAATACCTAGTTTCTGTAGTAACGATTATTTATTAGATAGGTATTGAGTCTCCTCAGAAATTGCACTTAGGTTTTACTAACTGCATTGGTTTCAAATACTTCATCACACTTTGCAAAAGTGTGTTCCTTTGCTTTAGAGAATATTTTTAATAAATGGAAGTTTTTTCCCATAACAATGGTGATACCATTTAATTTTAATGTGAAATTTCTTGAATTTTGCATGGTCCATTATGCCACTTGCAAAACTCTATAAGAAAAGTTACTGAACAGTGAATAAATTCTTCACTTTACGCCCATGTGACGGTACCGAAACAGCCAAGACATAATATATTTTGACTAAAGTGTAGAGTTTATGAAGTTAGGATTTATAGAGTTAGGGCGTGTAGAGTTAGCAGTCTTGCTCTACATGAGATCTGATAACTTTTTGATAGTGTGAGCCACATGTTCTCGTCTTGGCAACATTTTACATGAAAATGTTTTTGCTGGGATTTTTTTATTTAAAATTGGAATCTTTAACGCGGGAACCGAGAAGACGTGAAGTGTTCGATTACGCTTGATGACATCACGATTGCTGTCATAGATTATAATTTATAATGACGTGTCATTATTATGTGTTCGAAATTCAAATAAGTAATAATTTAGCTGAAATTCTGTTTTTAAAATCCATGGACTTTAAAGGGTTTATTTAAAATAGAAACTTGGAATAGAGATATAGATTAACACATAGGCTACTTTTTATCCTGGAAAAATCTATGGTTTCCGTTAGTCGGAATTAATATCTCTGTCTCTGTTATAATTAATTATTATAACTTTATTAATCTGTATTAAAGAACGCGTTGGGTTATTGAAACTTCATAACAGTTGTGAATAGTTAATTCAGAATTGGAATTCACGGCTTCACACCTCAATGCAAGTGGCCGTCTTAATGGACATCTACAGTGGACCTCTGTCCATTGAGTAACGCTAAGGTGACCAATCTTACCGGCTTTCCCGGTAATTCCCGGAATTTTGAGAATTATTTGAATGAATCAGGTTCTTGGAGTATTGAGAATACTAGCAGTACCTACTTCAGTGTCGGTGATTCCAAGATTTTGTCGTTTTTATTAGGGTTCCATACCAATTTGGTAAAAATGGAACCTTATAGTGAGACTTTCTCCGTCCGTCCGTCCGTCCGTCCGTCCGTCTGTCACACTCGATTATTATTGAATTTCTGTCATTTCTCCGTAACTAACAAATAACATACATATTAAGACTTTGGTTCACTTTTCCGTAACAGATAGATAAATACCTACCTGCACATAGGACTTTGACAGTAGATGACATTTCTTTGCACACAACTCGCGCGCGCTTATGTAGTTGTCTGATCTTTGTTGGCCTTTGGCGCGAAAGAGCATACATTATGCAAGTTAAAATAATTCCAAATGAAAAAAAATGACAATATGTAATATTGATATGATTAATATGCGCAGTCACAGTCAAGGACGTGTCCAAACGAATCTCCTAAATAGCTAGGTATACCGAGTTCAAAACTTTGTAAACCGCTGCATTACATAGACAAGAGCAAAAATGCTTCTGTTATATTTTAATGGAATTCTTTCCTTAGGTCCCTGACATCACAGACTTGTATACTAAAGACAGGGCGAACAGCGCGAAAAAATGTCGCCAGTTTAAGGGAGCACGAATGACTCCCATTGCACCCTCCCCCGTCAGTATAAAAAAATAAACATGTATTTCGCAGGAGTTTCGACAGATGGCGCTTCATTTTCTTGTATGAAGAACGTTTACGTAAAATGTTCGGATGGGCCTATCTTGACTATTTTTATCTATTCCTGACATACTTCGTGATCTTCCTGCTTTTGTATCTTGCGACATATCAACCCTAATCCAGTACAACATTCATAATGGCGAGCCGGCACCTCGAATCTGAGCACCAATTTATTATTCCATTGTGCCGTGAATAATCCGCCGGCCCTCGAGGGCTATTAACAGCCGCCGCTGTCCGGCCAGTTCCTTAGCCGAGGTGTTTATTAAACTCGCCTTAGTTTGGGGTTAGTTGGATTGCGTATTACACCAGATGAAATATCGTTCTCATCAACATCGGAAGTCCGGGAGTCGGAAGTCAGTCCATCTTAATGTATAGACACGTTTTTGAAAAAAAAAAGAAAGAAAGAAAGAAAACAAGTTTATTTAGGACCAAAAATATAAAAAGGAATACAAAAAAAAGATTACAGAAAAAAAAAACATGCTAACAAAAACAAAAACAAAAATAAATAAAAATGCGGTTGTGGTCCCAAAATGGCGTCCACTCAGCGTTCACCTCGCATGTGGCCTGTAGGAAGGCCAGCATGCAAGGTGCTGGTCTTCCGTGGAGCCATAGGTAGGAGGGAGTTTTGCGTGGATTGTTGCTGAAGTTTATAGTAAGTTGCATTAATATTATTGTCCTTCTCATGCCGAAAGACCTATACTATAAATCAGAGAGAGATGTTTGACAAGAGAGGAGTTGGTAATGAGTAGAGGTAGTGAGATGGTGGACAGTGTGTGTTATATTGGTGAGATGTTAAATGGAACTTTACTCGTATGTGGTGACTGTATAATTTTTATGACTAAGTTCCTGAAGCAATGTTTAAAGGGCTTTTGACGTGACAACGTCTTATAAATTGGTTTGCCGGGTGACACTTCAAGAAACTGCGTTACGCTCCGCTCACGTTATGCGCTCACAATGAGAGCGAGTGAGAGGCACGCGTCCCTTCCACTCGGGCATGGTTAGCCCGCCTAAGAGCGAGAGAGACAGACATACGTTGTCACGTAAAACTTTCGCCCGTATACCGACTTTACAGGCAACCAATTTTTTTTTGGTGTGTCCTTATGGCTGGTACCCTGTTTTGCGTTGAAAGTACGAGCGCAGTGTGGACCAATAAGATTATCGCCAATATAGTTTTTAGTGATAATATTGAGCCTACTCTTATGCTGGTCACGTTTACAGACTTACTCACTCCAACTATTTTCCTTAAAATGGGAGCTCTGTTGTACTTAGTCCCACTCATAACGCATTTTAGCCATGAAGGTTTTCCATTTCCCAACAAGATGGATCAAAGTCTTCATGTGTCTCTTCAGAACATTCTTGTAATCTGAAACCGTATCCTTTAATGCCACTAAATCTGGCACACCCTCATAATTTTGCAAATTATGTTATTCATTTTACATAATATATTTGGTTTTATAAAGAGAACACTTATTTCCAGGTATGGCCGGTGGTGGGATGACTCAGGCGATGGGCGGTTACTACGGGGCCGCTTACGGCCCGCTCGGAGCCAGCATGGCTGCCGCTGCGGCCGCGGCGGCGCAGCAGAACGCCATATCAGCAGCACTGACGCCCAACGCGCAGGTAGATACAAACAATACAGTACACGAAAACAAAAGCGAAGACCTCCCTAACGCAGTGGCATGCGCTCGGATTCTAGTGGGAAGTTGCGGGTTCAATTCGCGCCTTGCAGGGCTTTAGGAATTAGGATTTTATAATTTCTAAATTGGCTGTCTGTTCTGCTGGGCGTATAGACAAAGACGCATCGCCAAGTGATTGAACGTTCCGGAGCGATGCTGTGTAGAACAATCATAGGGGTGAGTTTATCTTAGCACGGCTTATTTATCTTAGCATCTACGGCTCCAACACTTACCATCAGGTGAGATCGCCGTCAATTCCTACCTTGTAGAGTGTAAAAAAGAGTATGTGGTTGCTAATACTATAAGATGCTACTTAGGGCTCTCTTCTGCAATTTAAGGCCATCCTGTTTTTCTTACAAATACCACCGCACAAAAAAAAATCTTCGGTAAAATACAGAATTTTAAAAAAAAGCATAACCCAAAATCTGCAACAAATTATACCCGTTAAATAAGCTACTTAAAATCTTAAAATCTCTCCATCATCGCACTAATGGACTATGGATAATGACGTATCCAATAAATTTATAACTAACCGAATCAACGAATCCCAAGAAAAACATAAATTGGACATGAGCTAACATAATTTAAAAAAAAATTATATTATAATCAATCATAAATAACATGTGATCTAATAAAGGGTGTTCAAAATAAGCGCCGCCGTTAAAAATCTAATATGCGTGTAATGAAACGGGGATGAGTTTACTCTTTGCATTAGCGAAACATCATTCCGCTGAACAAAAACCTCTCAATTCGATACGGTAGGATCGTTGACGCAAAATGGTTAAAGGACCTAATAGGAAGGTGGTTGTAGCTTTATTTTTAGGGTTCCATACCAGAATAGTAAAAATGGAACCCTTATGGTGATATACTTGCTCCGTCCGTCTGTCTGCAACACTTGATTATTTCAGTAACTGTAAAAGCTTGTATAAAACCCTCGGTACGCGAGTCTGACTCGCACTTCACCGTTTTTTTTAGTAGTTCACTTCATCTGAAGGTATATAATATATATACGAGTATACCTTTACTTTAATTTATTCGTACTCGAGGCATTTTCAACTCCTTCTATTAAAAAATTCTGAAGTTTGATTTCCTACACCACAGATCAAGCGATAACTTTCTGCGTCCTTCACAATGAATGAATATGTAGCAAAACTCATTGAGTTCAATGTATGAATTTAAAGTGACTAGCAGAAATTACTTATATTCATCTCAGAGCTCCAAGACAGGTATTGTATGAACAATAACACTGCATAATTGGCAATACAAAAGTGCAATTATTGCAATATGATATTGTTGAAAAGGTTTAATAAAGTGTCTGTAATCTAAAGTTATTGTAAATATGCCGAATAATCAGCAGAATACAAAAGGCTAATACAAAAATAATATCATACTTAATTTTGAATTACTGAACTGAACTTAATTTTAACATTTCATTATATTAGTAGCCATTTTTAGGGTTCCATACTAAAATGGTAAAAATGGAACCCTTATGGTGAGACTTTCTCCGTCTGTCACACTCGATTATTTATTATTATCTTAAAAAAAAACTTTTAAGAAAAACCTACTCATTTCCTGAATCACCATTGCTAACTCAAATAACCCTTTGATTACACGGAAAATTCAGCTTTCTAACTCCCATCGCTTACCCTTTCTTATTATTTGTCTCCATTATAAAAAAACCGGTCAAGTGCGAGTCGGACTCGCGCACCGAGGGTTCCATACCATAAAAGAAGTAAAACATTGAAAGAATCACTTTTGTTCATGAATTTACGAGTATAATTTACATGTAGGTACTTTTGTTGGCAAACCGCAAACGTAACTTTGTTTTTGGCGGATTATTGTTATTATCAAAAAAAGTATATTAGTCAGCGAGTTGATTTTATTTTTCCTGTAAAATAGACGTTAACTTATATTGATCATAATTATTTCAGATTTTTCGATTGGTAAACTTCGGAGATAAGGGCCCCGGAACGGTATTTTTTTCGACAGTTTGCCCAATAAATCGAAAACTATCAGGCATAAAAATAAATAAAAATTAGTTTAAGAATACACAAGTAACGCCCTTTCATATGATACCCCACTCAATATTGTTATCTCATTTTGAAATTTTATCGACCCGGTTTTCCCCCCTTTTTAAATAAAAATAAAAACAATTTTCAAATTTTTACGATTGTTATGACGTCGGGTCACTATTACCTATAACTATTCTAAATTTCAAGTCGATAGCTTGAATAGTTACTGAAATAATCGAGTGTGACAGACGGACGGACGGACGGACGGACGGAGAAAGTCTCACCATAAGGGTTCCATTTTTACCAAATTGGTATGGAACCCTAAAAATGGAGACAAATAATAAGAAAGGGTTTTTCATTTATCTTACAAAATCAAACGGACTAAACAGAAGCAAAGGGTCCCTCTCGCAGGTGACGGTGCGTCTCCGGAGAGAGGGATGCTCAAAAATTTCCCTCTCGACTAGGATATCTTAGTTGAGTAACTTTTCGAAACGATTTTTATCTTCACAAATCCTGAAGAAACTCGTGTGTGTTTCTATCTCCTCCTTGAAATATTTCGTAGTTTGATGCTCTATGCGCATGAATCCGTAGCCAAAATAAGACATGGTACTTCCAAATTGTATTGAATGCGCATGAAAATTAATGCACCTGGCGGTGTTAGAACCCGCGTCTCCCAGCTAAATGCCAGGGTACTCTGCCATTATGAGGCACAATGGCCCGATGCCTCGACGATAATCTTAATACCTTTCATATTCAGTCCGTTTAGACAAGACTATGATTCGTCCATGACCAGAACATATAATTTTATGATATCATACGTATCCATTAATTATAGAAATAACATGTTAATTGTATCAATTACTATAACCAATCATAGAACTGAAAGGCATCGTAAAGGCTTACACTCCAATATACGAGTAGTTGATGTACCAAAGACACGTAAGAAGCGGTTTGATCCATCGTTTCTGATACGGACTGCAAAGGTCTGAAATACCCGCCCAGGCACCGTCTATCTCACTACCTACAACTTGGGCGCCTTTAAATCAAGAGTGAATAGGCATTTCCTAGGCAAACGTAACCTTAGACTGTATCATCGCTTTCCGTCAGGTGTGTTCAACAGTTAAGCGCTAGCAAATACAGTTTAATAAAAAATATATATTTAAAACTTCCTTTATAATCCTAAAAATACGTTCATACATATGATTACCTTCCCGAGATGATGAGATTACATTTCAATTAGCACATCCACCTAAAAGATGATTCAATAAATCCTAACCCTATCTCGCAACGTCGAGTGGGTAGCTATTAGGCCCCCTGTTACCATTGTTTACAATCGGAAGCGGCGAGACGACTCAAAATAATTAGCGAGGGTACGAGAGACCCCTCCGACCCCGATTATAACACCATATTGGCGTGAATGTCTTCGGAAGGTTAATAATATTATTTTAATAATAGGTTCTTATATTGTACATGAATTTTTTGATTAATATTTTTAGGTACCTGATGCCAAAGATATGCCTGCCCAATGCATCCCAGGACTTTTTAAAGACGAGTGTCTTGTCCGTTCTTCTAGGTGCATTACTTTTTTCCGAACGTGGCGATAGAGTTTGACGTTTCGTAGAGTTAGGCCTATGTGAAAGAATACATACAGTCCGACAAGGCTCTCTTGGCACTTGAATGACATTGTCAGGAGGGCGTTGTTATAGAATAAAGGCAGCCAGAAAATAAAATCCCTCAATTTCACTTCAATTTTACTTTTATTTCAGTTAATATCAAGCTTAAACAACACAACATAGAATAGCGATATACCGACAGCGCGAACTATCAAACAGTATCACAAGATAGCGGCGTTAGTTCCGATTTTGGCCACGCGCCTAAATAGCCTTGTCGCACTTTATTTTGATTTTGATTTGACTTTTTACTGTAATGTCATACGAAGCACTGTATACATTCGACATTCTGTGAACGTTCTACCTATGACCTGATTCCGAAAACCGATGATTAGTAATTTCTCGAGTTTTACGTCAGAATCCTTCCGGGTGACACTGCAAAATCCTACCACCAGACGAATTATCACATTATTTGATTCGTTGGTTCATTCATCACTTTAGTTTAATATTTTTAAAGAGCCTCAGAATTTTGTTTGATACGTCCTTAACTTCATCTTAGCTTTTACATACGGCTTTATCTGTGAGTGGATGCCCAATGAAAGTTGCCATGAAAATAATTAAATACCCAGAATAGGTAGAATCAGTATATTTATAGGGATAAGGTGGGTGGACCATGGAAGGCCACTCTAACAAATGAACAGTTATTATTCGTTTATTTACTGAATAAATGATACGAACACATAATAAAGTAATACTTTGTTTTATTACGTAACATATAAACCACTTTTTTAAATTTCAGTTTTGATCAATATTGATTAAACTTAAGTTTCATTGAACCCTTCCAAATGGCGTTGCTAGGAACAAGGCTCCTTAGAAGGCTATTATAATAAAGCAGTCATTTAACACTAAAAGTTATTAAATAGCGATTAAATCTACAATAAAAAGAATTGGTTTATATGTTACGTAATAAAACAAAGTATTACTTTAATATTTGTTAGTTTCATTTATCCAGTAAATAGATGAATAATAACTATTTATATGTTAGAGTGGCCTTCTATGGTACACCCACCTTAGTTTAACGTCGTCGATTTCCGATATCAATGAAGCGAGGGACCGTACTGCCAAAATAGTGGCGCGAGCGATTCGCCGCCGCGTCTGTGATTTCTAGTTCGATGGATGTTTATGTAGATAGAAGGAATTTGTCATCACATGGCAATAACTACGAAATTTTAATAATTGGCCTTCGAAGGAGCATGGCCTTCCATGGTCCACCCACCTTAAGCTGCGGCCAAACCTGCGCGACCAAAGCGACTGCGAAGCGGGAGCGTCTACCGCGCGGCGGACGCTACCCATGTATTCTTATGGCGCCTTGCACACCTACGCGACCGCGATGCGGGACGTACGCGTCGGCAGAGCGGGACGTACGCGTCCAGTGGTCAGTTGTTTTGTAAAAGCGAATATAACAACACACAATTAATTGTTACCTATTTTATTCCACAATGGCTACACCAGGAGATACTCGTAATACAGTTGTTTATAGAACGAGTGCGAGAGTATCCTATTTATACGACTGTCCAAAAAAAGGAGTGTAATGTGTTTAGGGTTCATGTATGTATGTATGTATGTGATGTTTCTTTATTCCACCAAAACTTATGAACAGCTGAACCGATTTGAACATATATGGGGTATTGTTAGAATCCTTAGATCCTTCCGAGTAACATAGGCTATAATTTTTTCGGAAAAATCAATATGGCGGATGTTAGGCGCCACTTTCAAATGTGTAAAACAAATTCTTCAACTATCACAATATGTGTATCAAAATGAAGGTATTAGAGAGTAGTTATAAAAAATATATATATTTAATATATAATTTTACATATGTGGGATGTACACCCAAAAAAACCTTTTTTATATGACTGTCCAAAAATTTATTGCCATTTACCCATACCATAACTTTTGAATGACTAATGACGTTTGGACATATTATTATGGGTTATTGTTGAATTCTTGCTTCACCTAACTGCTGACCATCACTAAAAGATATAAAACAAAAATAAGTAATTAAAAAATTAAAAAACACAACTGCCCTGTTATAAAACAACTACACTAGCGGCACGCTATGATGGCCGGTTTGACGTTTGTCCGCTCATGAAGTTCCTTATTAATTGATAACGACTTTGAAGGAAATAATTGTATTACTTTATTGACGATAGTGATGTGCAGAGATTCATAAATTTTATCGAATGTAGTTTTAGGTTTAGGACTCAAAATGTAATGTTTTGTAATGTGTCAAACCGGCCATCATAGCGTGCCGCTAGAAAAGTAAGGAACAAGTTATTTTAGTTGAACAGATAAATTCATATGGCAGTCGGAGGGCTGTTCTGACGGATACCTTCTATTCTAAGAGGTCTCTATGTTAGGTACGAGGATGTCAGTAGCACTACTATTTAATAGTTACACCAGATAAAGTCGCGCGTCTTCAGTGACTGTTCATTAAGAAATGAAGTTCACGGTTCGCGCCGTAGTCGCGCAGGTGTGCACGCGAGTTTCGCGTTGCAGACGCTCCCGCTTCGCGTCCCGCGTCCCGCGCTACTGACGCGCAGGTTTGGCCGCAGCTTTATTCGTAATTCTTAAAACAGGCAAATACTCCTTTACTATATTAAAACTACCTATTTTAGCTTCTATGCCATCCTGAGTAGAGCTTTCTAAACCAAGGAAGTGATAAAATTCTTCGCCTAACGCCATAGCCTTTTTAATATTGTCACTATTTTTCTTGAAAAGTTAAAGATAAACATTCCAGTTCAAAGTCCAAGTGAAGCTGATACAAAATAAATAAAAACACCAAGCTAATAAAAAGCTTGTCAAAATAATTACTGTCGACTACTCCACCAACCTAATACATGAAAACTTACAGATAAACATTCCAGTTCAAAGTCTAAGTGAAGCTGATACAAAATAAATAAAAACACCATGCTAATAAAAAGCTTGTCAAAATAATTACTGTCGACTATAATACCAACTTAATACACATCAATGTTTTCCCAACCCTAAACAACTAGGGTTGCCCGTCGACCCCTGAATAAAAACGTAATCGATTAAAACACTACTCGCGACACGGGCCCGCGCAATTACCTCCCGGAGGGACCTGAGGGTCCGCAGATCCCTCCCGCGAAAAGAATCCTCAATCTTCCCTCCGACGTTTAATCCGCTGTTAGTGACGTCGATGAGTTTAATACGAATATTTCTGACGATCTCCGTGGCGCAGGGGACGAGTGGGAGGTCGCGGGTTCGATTACCGCCACGGGCCACTTTGGAATTTTATAATTTCTAAATTGGCTCAGGTCTGGTCTGGTGGGAGGCTTTGGCCGTGGCTAGTTACCACCCTACCAGCAAAGACGTATACCGCCAAGCGATTTTGCGTTCCGATACGATGCTGTGTAGAAACCGTTGGGGTGACATAACTTACCCCTTCCAAGTTAGTACGCTAACATCTTCGGCTGCATCATCACTTACCATCAGGTGAGATCGCAGTCAAGTACTAACTTGTATAGCATAAAAAAAATATGTGGGTCTGTTTTGATTTCTAGACTTTCGAGAGCAATTTTTTTATTGCGAAGTATGATGGGATGTGCAAGACGTTTAGTTGAAATTAAGAGATACGCCTGTCCAAGCTGACGTCACACACTATCCTTTCTATCGTCCACGTCGCAGTACAAGGATAAAGAGCAACAATCAAATCCAAAATCAAATCTGGGACTCAAAGTTGATAAACAAAAAGCAACAAATAGTTACCTATTAATTATTTGGTAGCAACAACCAATCGATCTCCAGCCCTCCCGATGTATCGAGACCATTCAGTTTGAATGGCGTCCAAGTATTGGGAGCGAACACCTATCGGATGAAAACGCACTTTTTCGATTAACGTGTCGAATCACACCCTAAACGCGGTAGAAAACAATATAATCAGCTACCATTCAACACATACTATCAACACGTATATTATAGGTGTGCAGACATGAGACAAGATTGCAGTAAGACAAAATTATGGTAATTTTTCACTGGATCGCGGGAGATATTTAGATTATTTGTTTCTTAAACTGATCAGATTATCAAAAGAATTCAATTTATGATATGGCATACCGCGTGTGTCATGTAGGTACTATGTACATATCTAGGTATGTATATTAAAATCGAGTTATAGGAAACGTTGTTGGCTTTCATTGAATGACTTTCGTAGTCAGAATGCAAAAGAAGAGATTGCTAATGACTAATCCTAAATGAAAATTTGCGAACATTTGTCATGACCACATGTGAAATTTTGCATGACATAATGATAACAGTTGATTTTCACGCTGGAACACATACTGTCCAAGACAACGATGAAATGCCACCAAAAAAAAACATCTGACTCCACACCACGGAATACTATAATAGTTCCCTCTTACCCAGACGTCCGTAGAAATGTTCATCGATCGTTGGTCGGCTTAAGCTTCGTTGGCTAGATAGAGTGGATGTTTGTGGGAATTTTTTGGAGCAGGCCCGGGCCCACAAAAGGCTGTAGCGCGTTGTTGATGATAATGAATCTTCTTTGCGTCAGTCTTGCCTCGAGTCTGCGCTTCCGGGCGATATTAAAAACGGTGATTGTGCATTTCCGCGGGCAGGTACGGAGACGGTTTAACGAACCATTGTGATTTTCGGATTCGATTATCTTGATCGATGATTTATTCGTCCCCGCTTATTGGGCTTTCACGGCTAATGTACGGGCGTTCTTTGCCTTGTCTAATTGTGCAACACTGCTGGCAAAAAAGGATAATTAAGATCTAGGCAAATTACAAAATGTCTACGTAATAATTCGTAACATCTAGCCAAATCGCAGAATACCTAAAATGTAGACATTACATAATACTGGTAGGTTACCTTTTACCCAGTTACCTATTATTTACTAAGAATAGATTCCAAAGATCCATATAGAGTAGAGATAGATTCTATGATATTGGTGACGTTTCTGATAAACTAAGACTAAGATGCAGTCAAACATGTTAAGGAATAACTCTATCGTATGCTACACAGCTTCACAATCACAAAAATACGCTTTTCTTTTCAAAATAATTTATTGAAAAAAAAAAACTTGAAAGTATTGTAAAAAATTAAACGAAAAACTTTTTTCATCTTTTTTATTTTTTCCATATTATTCAACTAAGTTAAACCGTTGGCCACAAGTCCACCTTTTGTCACACGTTTCTCCTTTTATGCGTCATTTTACTTTACAAATATACGTCCCTTTATATTTCATTGCATGTTTTATTAAAAGAAAATGGAGGATACATCGGCCATTTATTATTACACGGTGCGTTTGTGCCCACACATACATCAACTCTATTTATAAAAGCCTTCACAGTTTCATCGGCGGGCGAAGATCGAAGTGTCTCGTTTATAAGTCAGGTGTAATAAACTAGAGGCCCGCTGGACCGTAAACCCCGCGCTTGATGTCCCCTGTCGCACTAATCCTGATTTAGCGCGCCGGCTGTGACCAACGCGCGTATGTTATACGTTAACACGGTGGACACACTGCGCTGTAGGATCTACAACATGTTTGAAGAGCACACTACACATTGTCTCAAAGAATCACAAATAATTTATTTTTTTGTGGAATGTTTTGGCTGTGACTGGCTGACATTTTCATGGCTAAAGCGTTTAAGGGTCTCTGTGTCTGTATGATACCATGATTAGGGGTTTCATCCCGACCTCTATCCTCTCTTATGTGTCTGGTCTGGTGTATTAAACTAGAGGCCCGCTGGACCGTAAACCCCGCGCTTGATGTGCCCTGTCGAACTAATCCTGATTTAGCGCACTGGCTGTGACCAACGCGCGTATGTTATACGTTAACACGCTGGACACACTGCGCTGTGGGATCCACAACATGTTTGAAGAGCACACTACACATTGTCTCAAAGAATCACAAACAAATTATTTTTTTGTGGGAAGTTTTGTCTGTGACTGACTGACATTTTCATTGCCAAAGCGTTAAGACTTTTTGTATAATACCACGATTAGGGGTTTCATCCCGTCCAAGGTATCCTCTCCTATGTGTCTGGTCTGGTGAAATAAACTAGAGGGCCGCTGGACCGTAAGCCTCGCTGTTGATGTCCCCTGTCGCTCTAATCCTGATTTAGCGCGTCGGCTGTGACCAACGCGCGTATGTTATACGTTAACACGCTGGACACACTGCACTGTAGGATCCACAACATGTTTGAAGAGCACACTACACATTGTCTCAAAGAATCACAAACAAATTAATTTTTTGTGGGAAGTTTTGTCTATGACTGGCTGACATTATCATTGCCAAAGCAGCTATTAAGAGTTTCTGTATAATACAACGATGAGGGGTTTCATCCCGTTCAACTATCTTGTCCTATGTGTCTCGTCTGATGTTATAAACTAGAGGTCCGCTGGACCGTAAACCCCGTGCTTGATGTGCCCTGTCGAACTAATCCTGATTTAGCGCACCGGCTGTGACCAACGCGCGTATGTTATATGCGTTAACACGCTGGACACACTGCGCTGTAGGATCCACAATATGTTTGAAGAGCACACTACACATTGTCTCAAAGAATCACAAACAAATTAATTTTTTGGTGGGAAATTTTGTCTGTGACTGGCTGACATTTTCATGGCCAAAGCGTTTAAGAGTTTCTGTACGATACCACGATTAGGAGCTTCATCCTGTCCAAGCTATCTTCTGTGTGACCAACGCGCGTATGTTATACGTTAACACGGTGGACACACACGCAACATGTTTGACGAGCACACTACACATTGTTTACAAGAATCACCAACATTTTGAATTTTTGGTGGGAAGCTTTGGCTATAACTGTTTACTATTAGCACTTCATAATCATACCGCCAAACAGTTTAGCGCTTTAATACACTACCATATCGCGATCTATTTCATTTTATCCGTTCCAGGTAATCTACTTTAAAGTGTTTTATTGTTTTTAACCATGGGCTAATCCTGATTTATCACTCTGACTGTGACCAACGCGCGAAAGACAGACACACTACCTTATAGAATGACGTACCTACTTATTCATTACAGGTATAGTATATACACTAACTACACATTGTTTTGAAGAACAGAATTGGTTGTTACTCTTAATATCTCATATGCGTTGGTTACAGCCAGAGCGTTAGTTTCCTATAGTTACGTTAAAATAAATTCATTCGTTAGAGCATTAAAATGAAGTTTTTAAGCACGGCAAATCGCCCACTTGAATAAATAAAATGAATGCTGCAATCAAAAAACAATTTACGTTTTACAAATCATTTTCCAGCTCTTCGAACATAAAGGCAATGTGTGTCAAAGCATAATATTTCCCTCACAATATTGTGCGCGACTCACTTCATTAAAAATTTTAAACTCCGACCATTATTCGAAGCTTTTGTAACGTTTGATTTGTATGTGTGAGGTAAGGTACTATTATCGTATTCTGTGGTGTGAGTGTATTACAGTATAATTGAATGGGCTTTAACACACAGTAATTCACTAAAATGCTTACTTGATACAAAAGCTTAATTGATTTTGAGATCGAGATGAGACAGATATATTATGATGATACCGAGAAAAGGCAAAAAAATCTGAGAAAATTTGCCGTAAGTGGTGGGCAAACTGACCCTTTGTTTACAACACAAACACATACAAACAAACAGACTGACAACAAAGTGACCCTTAATTCCATAATGCGTTATAATGCTTACCTTGAAGGAGTAAGTAACCCTAACGGTTGCTATACGGCATCGCACCGGGACCAAACCGTCAAATCGCTTATGGTGATGCATTATACCACATTATACCATTGCAGCCATAACAGCTGCGGCCGAAGCCTCTAAGACCAGACTGTTTATTCATAGGTTAATTCCCAGTAGTTCTGTTGGCAGAACCTTCTGTTATCAAAAATGCACAGTGCACACCTACAAAAGCCCAAAGTTTCATCGCTATTGTAATCCTAAACAAATGTCTACGGATTGGCAGAATCTGTTGTTTAATTTTGTTCCAGCTAATCAGGCGGCAGAATTATTTTCCGATTAGAGATCAATACCTTTATATTATACACAATCCGCAAGCATTTCAAAACCTAAGTTCACTTACATTCTTTGTTCCAGGTGGGTTCTACAATGGACATGTCCAAATACTCCATCGAGGACAAATACCGCAGCTACGGCATGTACCCTGACCCCTCCCGGGGGTACCTGGACTCGGCGGCGCTCTCCAAAGCCTACATGTACATGGACCAGCAGCAGCAGAGGTCCTACCCGATGGACATCAGTAAGATGTACTCCGAAGCGTCAGCGGCCATGGCGGGGCTAACCTCGACTGTCAATTCCGCGTCGAGTTTATCCCCACGCTCCCCCGCTGAATCCCCCGATACGCAGAAAACCCAGGATCGCCCCGAAGGCAGCTCCTCGTCCGGGTCGAACCCTTCCCCATCGCTGCCTTACTACCAGTCGTCAGGGCTATTAATGCCGCAGTACCCGGGGCAATACCCCCAAAATCCCCAAGGGGGACCCGAGTTTCGGAGGCCGTTAACTGTCATATTCTGACCTGATGTTTAGTCATGTTGAATGTCATGATTGTTTCTGTTCATGTAAATATATGTGAAGAATTGTGTAATTTAAGTTTGTTTCACCTAGACCAATGGCAACAGTGACCATAATCGATAGACAATATCAAGTAGGCACTCCAAAACGTCAGCGGCAATACTTGGGCTAAGCTTGACCATTAAGGCGAACTCAACAGGTCTGCCCGCGAAATTCAAAATTTTCGTGGTTTTTTGCAATTTGTACGCTAATTACACATAATAGGCTTATGGCAGTCATTTTTGCGAGAATGGTAGTTACTTCTTTACATGTTTATATCAAAATTTTTGCATTAAAATGTCTATCCTAGGAAATTAGTCCGAGTAAAGAGTTTTAAGTGAGCAACTCGCAAATCTCCGATTAATTTCTTTAACTCGACACTTTCAAGCAGAGATTTTTATATAAATACATTAAGATGATCTTGGGATTATCGCAATTTGACTGCCAAAAGCCTATTACGTCTTATCAGCTTAAAAATCGCGAAAAACCACAAAAAATTTGAATTTCGCGGGCACACCTGTGGTGTACAGATATGCAGAAAATACAATACCTCATCCAGGTTGAATTCATACCCATCGCTACCCTATTACCTGTCGACCGATCTATTAATACCTCGATATCTCTATGACGATATCTCCAATATCCTTAAGGCGGACCCAGTCATAATATGATGTTTATTAAATATCATGATTGTTATTGTTGTTTATTGTTGTAAATAGTCGCCCAGCACTTGTCGTCGTCGGGGCTTTTGATGCCTGAGTCCCTTCTTCAAGATCCCCAAAATCCCCAAAAGGGACCCAAGTTTTGAAAGCCGTTGACTCATTTTCTGGGCATGATGAAGAGCATTTTTGTTGTTTTTTTCTTAAATTGATAAAAAACCAGAAGTTTCATTTCAGTCCACAGCTTAATTTTCTTTTATTCGAGTTCAAAAAAAGGAGGAGGTCCACAATTCGTCTGATTTTTTTTTATTTTTATTCCCTAAAGTACTTATTTTCCCAGGATAAGTTTTAGTCCTAGCTCAACTTTTTTAACTTTTAGGTTTTTGTGTTCCTCTTATTTTCACAAGTTTCCGTGATTTTTTTTTCAAAAGTTCCTTGAATGTTAAGTTAACTTATTAAGGTATGTTAAAGATGAAAGTTTATTGTAATTTTAGGTAGTTATAATAATAAAATACATTCCGATTTTTATGAAACTTGTAAATATAAAATATTATCTCGTATATAATATTGTAAACTACGTGAACGTATCTCTTAGCTTATTTTTCTCGATTACAATTTTCTATGGCATTCCTTTTATTTCTTTGTTTAGGTAGATGGCTGGTCCAGGGTAGATACCTTGTCTAAAAAAATTAAATTGTAAATATGGCTTTATAAGGAAGATTGGTAGTCTAGTGGGAATATCAGCTGTTCAGTATTAAATCTACGGAGATCTATGACTTCTTAGCTCTATCTTAGTATGTTACCAATTTAGCCGTGCTATTAACCATGGTTCAGTTTAAAAATTCGTTTTTGTTTCTCTTTTTTGAAAATTATTACCTATACACTGTCATCTCTGAAAAAGACCAATATTCAACTGAACGGAGATTAAACGCTTATTGAAACGAGATTTTTATAGATTAGTTACTTTTTGTTGTAGAAAAAGAAATTCCGCTAAGGGCCATAGCAACTTGTAATCGTTGATTAAAGGAAAGTCCAAGTTACAACGACTTTATATTTAAATTTTAATTAAGTAAATATTATTGAATCCTTATGTGTACATAACATAATAAGTAGATATAAAATACTTATAGGGATAAACGTTTTAATTTTGCCACTTCCATACGTATTAAAAACTTTTTAATTTAAACTTTGAATCTTGTGTGTAAAAGTTGGATATCCATAATTTTGGAGAATCATTTTTAAGTAGACTGATTTAACGCTTAAAACTTTTAGGTCAATGAATAAATTATTAAATTTAGATTAAAAAATTCTTTATATTCAAATGCATCCAAATAGGTATAGGCCGAGAGACGGCTAACGATTTGTTTTCAAGTGTTTAATCATTTACATTGTATGTTACTTTTGTTTAGAAATATCTACTTACTTTTGGTACTTTGAAGAAAGTTTGGTTTTTATTTCTTATAATAATCAATAACTAGTATGTATTTGATACGCGCTAAAATGCGTCATACATTGCATTTATTTAAGATGCCATACTTTTATTTAATAAAAATAAAACATAAAATAATACCAGTTTTGTTTTTTTTGTATTTATCCTACTTACTTGATTCTTTTTTTTGCAAGCTGGAATGAGACATTGTTATGTTAATTATTAATGTCAAATATTTATTTGTATTAGCCCTAATATCTGAAAAGTTGTTGATAAATTTCATAAGATAAATTATTTATTTGATCACTAACCATATTATTGTCTGCCAATTGCCCAATGATAAACATTATAAAAGTGTTCAGAAGCCATATTTATCCACATAATTTATCTCCTTGCTTGATATGGTCTCTGTATTTCTATCGTTTTGCTTGTAAATTACAATTATCATAATTTTCTACAGAGAGATTATCCAAGCGATGGAGAGAAAGAGCAAATATTAAAAACCTGTTTGTTGTCAAAGGGCACAGAAAAGCGAATGTATAGTGGTAACGAATATGTACAATGAGACTTAGAAGATATTATAATTATTGAAAATTACGTAATACATCATTAAATATTTGAAAAAATCACATTTTGTTTTCTTTAATCCATAATAAAATTTTGTCACAAAAAACCACCAGATATACTATAAAACTTAAACAACGTTTTTAATTATGAACGCCTTCTCTCAGAGTAGTTTTTTATGAACATCAAACAATCTTGTCATTTAAAGAAGAGATCTGGGGTGCGAGTCCAATCGCAATCAAGGTCATATACCTAAGAAGTTTGCCCAGTGTACCTACCTACTGTACACAGCTATGAAGATGAACCTATGCAGACTATGCAGGCTTTTGCAAAAGCGTAAAATTGACTGCGATCACTTTTAAAAACTTGATTGTCTTAGTAGGTCATACTAAACTAAACAAATATGACTTCACAACACAATAAAATACATTTTATATTATGTATATGTATCTATATCGTTGTTCGTTAATCTCGAAAATGTCTGAACCAATTTTCTCATTGATCATGAACTTCAGGAGAGGATCAAGAATTTCTAAGTAGGTAGGTACAGTATCTTTTAAAAACCTTTTTTTTATATCTAAATGTACGAGATACGAGTAGCATTAAATTATCCAGTGCAGTAAGAGACACGAGTGGCGATATGTTTGCAGTGAAAACAATCGCAGCCTGCGCCCGACACCGCTGATTGTATTTATTTTCCTTCGTTTTATCATAATACTCGAACCGCGCCCGGACTCCGGGAGTTAGGTAGCCCTCGACATGTACAGGATGATTGTACTTTAGAAGGAATTATTATTTTGAAATAATCCGCGAAAACAAAAATAATAATACCTGAAACTCATCATGGCCCATCCCAAAACCTTGCGCCTAGAAACCTAAATTTTTAACAGGTATTCCTTTTATAATGGAGAAGAAGGATAAGAAAGGAAGGAAAATTGTGTGAAATTTCCACACAACGGCCAAGCAAGACACAGGTTCTGTAGTCCAAGCTAACCGCCGCTAATGTTGGGATATATTTTTTACTGCAGCTTACAAAGAATGGATCATGGATTACTTGGTAGGTTCCTTTATCAATGCAATTTTAAAACTGTAGGTAAATATGTATTTATGTATCTAGGTCTACAGTGCTACATTATACATATTTTTAGCAGATGTGCAATATAAAAAAAGAAAAAACTTTAATCTGTTTACATAATTTTGCGTTCAAAAAAGAATGCGAAATATTTTGGCATAAGTAGATATAGCACAGAGAAGGAGCGTAGAAACTAGAAAGCAGCAATTAATATTTTACAGTCCCTTTTTGACCAATATGTAGAAATCATTCGTGTAGAAATTTTATTCTACGATCTACGGAATCATACTTTTTTTAAATCAATAAATATTAAGTATATAGTTTCTGGAACATCCTGTATATTCTCACCTAGTACAGGAGAGGGTTCGCGCTTTGTTTATGTTATTCCACCGTATTTCGCTCACAAAGACAGCCCAGTTGTTTACTTTCTGCCAAATCACTACCCTAGCACCTACCTACACTACGCAATACGCATGACCGGAGGTACTAAAACAGGCGGACGTGATCTCAATAAAAATTATGAGAGTCACAGCCTTTAAATATTGCTATTAAAATAATATAGCAATTGACTGTGCTGTTGAACTTATACATACGCGTGTAATTGTCTACTGTTTGTACGTCAAAATATTATATAAGTAACCGTCCAATTAGAAGTGGAGCACATAAGTTAGTTGTAGTGCCACACCGTTTGCGTAAGGTACAGAAGTCCTTTGTGGGGTTGAGTGTACGCTTCTACAATATGATCCCGAAGTCTGTCTTACCTTTGCACCGGTTTAAAGATACTGTCAAAAAACATCTAATAAATCAGGGTTACTACACCATTGAAGAATTTTTAAATAACAAAGACTCTTGGAACGATAGTGATATGCTTCCATCTCCTCACGAGATATCTTAAAAATATTGTTTCATACTAAGTACTAAAAATTGTATATTGAAACTTTTTTTTTGAAAGGAGCAAGTACCTAGTTTCTTGCCAGTTCTTCTCGGTGCAAACCTGCTTTCCGAACCTGGCGGTAGAGTCTCGACATTTCATGAGAGCTTATATCTAAGCCTATGTGAAATAAAGAATTTCATTTCATTTCATTCACTAACAAATTTCAAGCAAACCAAAGGGTATTCCAGAAAAAGAGTATCCATGTTGTGGTAACACTGTACCTACTTTTAATCTGCCTCAGTTTCAATTTAGCCAAATCGTTTCAGTAACTTAAGCGTGATAGCTTTACAAACATGCACACTCTGGCTTTTTTATGTGTCTTGTACCTACGTGAGCTACCTATACGTGTGTCATAAAGCCTATCGAACGCCATTTTGTTTGATATGACAACCCTTCATAGTTTTGAGACTCATTCAATCCATCTGAGCTGTGCGTCCGCTATTTTTTCCACTTCTATGTAGCTACGCAATGATATCTCTTTATTGAGTGCACATATTTTATTAAAAAATAAAGGGGAGTTTTCTATAGACTATTTTTTTTAGAAATTATCAATCTAACGCTAACCTCAAACGAAAATAGTCTTTACAGTTAATGTATTAAGATACCTATTTGTAGTGTTTTAATGGTCGATTGATTTTATTATTTTAGGGACTCAAAAGCGAAATGAGTGATAATGACATTTTTATTAAACAGTGTTTTTGAAGTGTCGCTAATGATCCTAAACTAACATTGGTGTAATGCCATACTTTTTAAAAAAGTTTATTTGGGGTAGATAACATAATTAAGAACATACATATTATATGTGTAGGTATATAGGTATAAGACATTGAGGATCTCCAAAATTAAACACAAATTGTTTCCCTGAAATAACAAAGAAACGACATTTAAAGTTCACTATATCTCGAGTCCTCAGTCACATTCTTTCTATGAGTTTTTATTACGACAAAAATGCACACAACAATTTCAGCGTCCCTCGCCATTTTAAATCATCGACACAGATCAATATCATAGATACGCGACAGCTGATACGCGAAGCGCGGCAAATTCAAATGAATGAAATGTCACTCATTTCATTACATCTCCCCCCCTAAGAGCGAAAATTCTAAGCAATATATCTGTAAAATGTACTTATAAGTCATCTTCATTTTCTACTATGTATACATCCACCTCTTCTTCTAAATCAAATATTTTAATTTTTATTGTTATCAAGCCATCCATCTTCTTCACACCATTAACCGTTCTCATGTATGCTATGTTCACATCATCTTTTTTTTCTTTTACTTTTATTAATCTTGAATTTATTATAGAAATCTGTGAGCCTGAATCATAAATACCACTCACTTCTAGTTTATTTTCTAATAAAAGCTTGATTTTGATTAATGGTGTGCTTACTAGTTTTTTTTCTCAGTATTTATGTCTACTTCAATTATGGAGTTATTGTTTACATTTTTAGTTTTAAGATCTTTTTCAGGTTCATTTTTATTTTTCTTGAACCAACATGACTCCTCCGGATGATATCTAATCCCTTTGTCCAAAGACTCACAAGTCTTACATGACTTCTTCTCATAAGTTTTATTTTTATTATAAAATGTACTGCTCTTTATGTTAGTTGAGTTTTTCTTATACATCGTGCCTTCATATTTTCTTATCTCGTTGAACAAGTCAGTAGTGTTGTTGAGTTCATCCCTGTTTAACTTATTTAAGATAAATCCAGGTAAACCAGTTGCAATAAGATCTATCATTGTTTTGGAATCTATAGATTTGTTTATATCTAATAAAAGCCGTTCTTTTTTTATGGCATAATCAATTAACTGTCCTTCTTTATACCTAAATGCGAGAGCATATGTGACTATGTCCCATCCTTGGTTTTTAAAAGTTTCTAAAAACTTGTCTTTCCATTCACTCCATTCAGAATTTATTGTTAGTTTTATGATCATCGAGCTATACCAATCCAAACAAGGTTTATCTAAAAATAACCTCAAAATATCTATTTTTGTCTCATCTTTTGTTATATTAAAGCGCGCACACTCTTTTTCAAAAATTTCTATCCATTGCATCGCATTAGGATTTTTGCTTGTGAATTTTTCAATAATAAATTTTTCTGAGATATGTTTTAAGTTATGTTGACTTTCTTTCTTAGTTGTAGTTTCTATTAATTGTTCCAAGATTTGTTGCAAAGTGTCATTTTTGTCCTTTGCTTGTGTTGTGCTCACTTCATCTAAATATTGATCTAAAAATTGCATATTACCTTCCTCATCTACATATGTCTTCTTTAGATTTTCATCCAACTTTATCCATACTTTTCTACTCTGGTGTCTTTTTTTAATGCTATTTTTTACTTTTGTGAAAGTGTTCGTTTTAACAATATATGTATGATGACTCACCGGCTTCAGTTCCTCGGGTAAAACATAACATTTTCCTTCTTCAGTAGATATTGAGGTTATAGCTAATACATTTGATTTGCCATCATTTGAGGCTATTATTGTAAACTCAAATTGAAGCCGGTCCATCTTCTTTTAGTTCACAAAAATGTCGTTTTATAAGACATTGAGGATCTCCAAAATTAAACACAAATTGTTTCCCTGAAATAACAAAGAAACGACATTTAAAGTTCACTATATCTCGAGTCCTCAGTCACATTCTTTCTATGAGTTTTTATTACGACAAAAATGCACACAACAATTTCAGCGTCCCTCGCCATTTTAAATCATCGACACAGATCAATATCATAGATACGCGACAGCTGATACGCGAAGCGCGGCAAATTCAAATGAATGAAATGTCACTCATTTCATTACATAGGTACATGGGCAATATCATTATTATTATTTATTAAACGCGATCAATGTCTACATAGTACCTACAAAGAGTTACAAACTGCGCAGGAGTTAATAGTGGACAAGTGTGTGCACAAATACAGGGGCACTCTCTATTCTCTCACTCTCTCGGGATTTCAAGACACAATCAGAAAGAGACAAGCTGCTGGACTGACGGCTTAACGTGCTCTCGTTGGCCTTGCCAGGAGCTGGACCGACGGTTTAACGTGCTCTTGCTGGCACGCAGGTGAAAACTCCTTAAAAAATTACGTGGCACGAGTAAGTGCCGACAGAAGTGATAACTTGAACAATTTCGTGAGGTGTCGGTTACGGTAACAGTGTCGCGAGTTCAATGGTGTTTTCCCCATCTCAAAAAATGCCCAATGCGCTGAAAGAAGTTGTCACTTTAAAAATACTAAAGTGACCCGGAATTGTACCTACCGGAATTGACTTTGTGATCCACAGTCAAATATGCTCAACTAGACCAGTGCAGCCAAATTATGTAAGGTGGGCGGACCATGGAAGGCCACTCTAACAAATGAACAGTTATTATTCGTTTATTTACTGAATAAATGATAGGAACAAATAATAAAGTAATACTTTGTTTTATTACGTAACATATAAACCACTTTTTTGAATTTCAGATTTGATCAATATTGATTAAACTTAGTTTCATTCAACTCTTCCAAATGGCGTTGCTAGGAACAAGGCTCCTTAGAAGGCCATTATAATAAAGCAGTCATTTAACACTAAAAGTTATTAAATAGCGATTAAATCTACAATAAAAAGAATTGGTTTATATGTTACGTAATAAAACAAAGTATTACTTAAACATTTGTTAGTTTCATTTATCCAGTAAATAGATGAATAATAACTATTTATTTGTTAGAGTGGCCTTCTATGGTACACCCACCTTATTTTAACGTCGTCGATTTCCTATAACAATGAAGCGAGGGACCGTACTGCCAAAATAGTGGCGCGAGCGATTCGCCGCCGCGTCTGTGATTTCTAGTTTGATGGATGTTTATGTAGATAGAAGGAATTTGTCATCACATGGCAATAACTACGAAATTTTAATAATTGGCCTTCGAAGGAGCATGGCCTTCCATGGTCCACCCACCTTATAGGCTATTATGGGACCCAAAAGAAACAACAAAGTGTCCCCACAGAATTTTCCTCATAATAAAATTCAATTACTGACAACAAAGGGCGAATCACGCGCTACAATCAGCGCCGGCCACAATTGCACAACCTTTTGACACTTCTGACATGTCCTGTCAAACCGATAAGTTTAAAACGCGCGCCGCACGCGCCGCCACGTGCGCGTTTGACAGCTGACACGTCAAATGTCAAACTCAAAGGCATAGAGGAAACAGTGGTCACTGGTCAGTGTTTATAAGGTGGGTAGATCAAGTGGTAACGAAGGATTCGTACCATTCATTCATACCAATAATTCCAGTGATAACTCAGTGGTTCTGACCTCTGCCTCTCATAAGGAAGTCGCGGGTTCGAATCCTGGGCACGCACCTCTGACTTTTCCGAGTTACGGGTATGTGCGTTTTTAGGAAACTAAATATCACTTGCTTAACGGTGAAGGATAACATCGTGAGGAAACCTGCATGCCTGAGAGTTCACAAAAATGTTCTCGATGGTGTGTGAAGCCCGCCAACCCGCACTTGGCCAGCGTGGTGGGCTATGGCCAAACCCTTCTCAGTATGGGAGGAGACCCGTGCCCAGCAGTGGGACATAAAAAGGGACTGAGAACGACCGTGGGATGCCAGACCTAATCGCACGTTGGATCGGACTACCTATGAGAGTGACTAAATCGAGAGTGCACACATTTATTACTTGGGTCCTGTAGAAATAGTAAGGTATATTACTAGCTGTCTGGGCAAACGTTTCCATATAGGGTTATGAGAAATAGCTTACGAACTTATTTATTCTCAGACCTACTTACAGAATTGTAGACAAAAAATCATAAGAAGTGGTCGAACCGTTTCGGAGTAGATTATAGTGACAAATACTGTGACTTGAGAATGTATATGTTAGAAGAAGAAACATCATTCCTTGGTAAATCTTTGTGAAGATTTTCCACCGTTACCAAAATCCTGGGGATTTTTTTTTCCTTATTATCCTCAGTTATAGTAAACGCGATACTTAACTCGCTGTCACGCTGTCACAGAATACCTACTAAAAGCGACAAAGTACGACAGTCGGTCTCTTTCCAGTTTCCTGACTTTCCATTTTATTTCCCCGCGTGCAGCGAGATATTGCGTACAAACATCTATGATCTGTATCTATGTATGATCTGTATGTAGGTATAACTGTGATGACCTCTAGTATCTGCAACAAAAATCCTTTACAGCCTGGAAGAGATCGCTATGTAGCGATAAAGCCGCCAAATTGTGTACCTATTCTTTGTAATTTTTGTTTTGTCCTTTGTTTGACTTTGTGGTGTGCAATAAAAGTACCTATATTCATTCATATTCATTCATCCGTTAGGTACGTCTTAATATTATTCTTAAGCCATGACGTATTATTATGTTACTTTTAAGCCAAAAGTATAAAAACAGTGTTATTCTGTTTATCGATACTTAATTGTGTTATTACCGTCAACGCCTCGGTAATTACATAGAGACACATGAGAAACAACATGTGTAGTATGCAGTGTCGACAAACAAAGTCATGTAGTCTAACTCTGCAGACTATAATAAGGATAAGCTATTAGGTTGGAAATGTCTTATTATTTTCCTAATAGACAAGTACTTACACTATACTCTGACTTTTAATTCGATTCGTAAAATGACGTTTCGTATTTTTGTTAACTCCAACAAATCGCTATATTTCACTTTAACAGCTTTAAATGTTATAAAATAAGACACGAGGCTTACCTACAACACTAAACAAAGTTATTTTATGTAAAAATACTTGGATTATATATTTTATTTAGCTTATTTAAGTAACTAAATGACATTTAGAAACGTCATTTTACGAATCGAATTAAAAGACGGAGTATAAAAGCATACACGTATAGATACAATCATCATTATGTTTTTTCCAAAACATTGATATTTAAAGTACCTGCGTCTGAACGTTTTAGGTATTTTATGCATGGCCTGGGTATAATTGTATACAATACCGGATTATACAGATGTATAATTGTATAGGTACAATACTAGATTATACAGATTGCCGGTGACATAATAAAAGTACTATCTGTCCTGGCAAATATTGTTTTGCCATTAGGGATATAAAAATAGATAAATTGTTATTTAAGCTGTCCTATCTTTTAAGTCAGATAAGTAATACTGTGTACAAATTTGATTAAAATCGGTTAAGTAGTTTAGGAGTCTATCGCGAAAAAACTACGTGACGCGTTATTTATTTTTCAATCGCCAGATTAATAAAATCGTTGACTAAGGAATAAATATGACGTTTTGACAGTTATTGTATGGCATACCTAATATCACATAATATATTTCAATTTTATTCCTCTATTAGTTTACTTATCTGGCGATTGAAAAATCGGACCTTAGGTATTAAATAGGCATCTATGTATAAGAATGTGCTTCTTTGTAGATGATTTAAATCATCAAGCAAGAACTGAAAAGCGTGTACTGAAACTAACGAAACAGGATTCAATAAATTATGAATGTCGCCCAACTTCGGCACGGGCTTCGGAACTTTCGTCCGAGTTTACGGAAAAGTAGGAAAACACATAATTTTTCGGCTTGACAGGCGTGAGGTGGTGTAGGGTTGCCGACAGGTTGCTCGCGATTTGACCTAGTTTTGATACAAAGGAGGTATGTTCAGGATTCCTTCTACCTATAATCTTACCAAGGTTAGTGTTAACCTATATTAAATAGACGCATACACGGAACCCAGCGGATCGCGCGAAATGTTGCAAGTTTACTGGTGTCAAAAATGTTTGTTTTGACACCAACGGCGTCAGACTTAAGCCGACCGCAGCATTGTCTATGGACCGCGGTCCTAACCACAGATCAATATAAGTACTTGTTATTAGTGCGCACACGAGTTTCCGCCGAGACGATTTCCGCCATACTGCGGCGTACCTTTTAGCGGAAAGGAGAATGCCGATTCTTGTATGAAAATTGGGCTATACCTTGCGTCTTAACCAAATCATCGGTAAAACATTAGAAATATTCTCAATATCAGTAAAAAAATATTAGTAAGATATTAACAGGGAAATACTAACAATCTGATTTTCTAAGTAGTTAATTTTCTAAGTTTTATTAGTGGCATGTCGGTTGCACATGTTTCGAAACGTTTAATACTTTTTGTATAATACTTTTGAACACTTTTTCACATTTCACTAACATAAATATATGCAATATTAAAATTTGAAAGAAGATTCTACATGCATACGTGCTTGAGACGCAGAGTGACGCAAATCTAGCCCATTTTCAGGCATTCTCCTTTGACAAATGGTGCTACTTTTTTCTTGAATGAAGGAAGTTGACGTACCTTTATTCTATTAATTGCTGCGCTTTGACTTTCGCGCAGCAAAGATAATGGAGGTGGGCTATGTGGCTAGATATAGCGAAGATAGATGGACCATCTTCGGCTGCATCATCACTTACGAGTACTTACCAGGTGAGGTCATGTGCTATAACTTGTAGTTTTTAGAGTATCTACCTGAAAGTCATGTGACTTATGAGGTCCACCTATAGTGAGTGATTCCGACTCTATCTTAATAAAAAGATCGGTCCTTAAAAAAGGTCTCGATGTCTGTTTCAATTATAAGATACACTTTTTCCACATTGGCCAACCCTAGTCCGAGGGGCTGTTTACACGAAAAATACGTATTGTTATCAACCCCCGAGGAGTTTAAAGCCCTCTATTTCTTTAAGATTATACCCTCTTCAATCGAGATATTGATTACGGGCACTGTTGTTTGATTATTGACATCCACCATTGTTCCCGATGACGCATGACGGGAACAAATACCTGAACCGGGAAAAATGGAGGAAATGTTATATTTAAAATACAACTACCTTGTTTTGATAAAAGTATGGGCATTATTGGAGTTACGACATTGTTTTGATTAAGAAAACGTGATGCCCTTTGTCACTGACATTCTCTAAGCTCATAATAGGTGACAGTTTTCACTTAAAACAATTACTGTCACGTAAGGGCTTAGGTGTCCCTTAAACTACAGGGGTTGTCGGTGATAACGAGCATGAGAATTCTTAGTAAGCGACAAGAAAAATTTAATTGTTTTATCCGCTACGAGTACCTTTAAAGAATCTGTAGGTATAGTTTAGGTAGTACATGTATGCCATTACCTGCCAAGCACCGCCCGCCAAATGTCCCAAGCGAGTAATGCAACTCTTATAACACTCGACGCACGTTTCGTCCCGACACCGAGACATCCTCAGATGTTGACTTCACAATGCAAGATTGTGTTATTGGATTTCCGCAAAATAACGCATGTGTTTATTCAATATTGTAGGAAGCTATTAGTCTTTTTTTTACTTTTAATAATAGGCTTGCGCTTGACTACAAGCATGTCTGATGGACAGAAATGGAATGGTATAAGATGGAGCGCGCTTGCCTTGAAAATGCCTTTGCACCCAGATTGTACTTGGCTGGGAACACAGAAGCTGAATAGGTGTTCCACACCTTAGCGGTACCTACGTATCAGAAACGTGGAAGGAAAACGTTTCGTTCGAGTTCACTGGACATCAACCTCATAAGGATGCCACTTCTCTCGGCGTCTGCTTATACATTTGGTAAGCTTGGCGAGCTTTGGCGAGCGAATCACTACCTACTTATCTATTTTTTTATAGTTAACGCGAGAAAACGAGCGGAAGAGTCACCTGATGGTAAGCGAAAACCGCCGCAAATGGACATTTGCAGCACCAGAGGAACTGCAAATGCGTTGCCAGCTCTTAGTTTATCCGCCCCTTGAATAACCCATGTTATAGTTTTTAGGGACCACTGTTGCTGGTAGGTGGTTCTATAGTTTGCAAGTGCGTGGAAAGAAAGATCTGACATACCGGGTGGACGAGCCTTCCAGATGGAATGGAATATGGATGGAACACGTTTCAACGCCGGAGTGTATGCATACCTAGAGAAAATAGAAGGAAGAATCACTTCAAACAGCTCTTCAGAGCACTCCCCATTGAACAACCAATAGAACACACATAGATAGCTAACGTCTTTACTTCCAGCTTGATACAGAGACTGGACTGATACAAAATATTCATAGCTGTTACGAAATGAGAGTAGTTCAGTTAGTTTCATTGTCAATAACAAAGATCCCAATCGCATTGTGATTGTTTGTGCTGCTATTATACAGGGCGACAATGATTTGAAGATCCGTCAGTCGTCAGCGAAGGGGCGTGAGTGATACACATAATTAAAATCCACACCAACACGCGGCTGATACGCATCGCTATACATAATAATAAGACTGTCTGTCTGTGCTGATGCGATATGAAGATGACTCCCATTGAAAGGAGGGGGCCAGCTACGTGCAAATGTTAAACCAGTTTGCGTTTTGAAGAGTTTTATTGCCGCTATAGGCCCTACACGTTGCACTGATTTTATTTCCATCCAGGGGTCTGACTGTGTAAGAAAATGAAAGTAAATTCCGCACCCCGATTGGCTGACGTAAATTAGGAAAGCAATCAGCGGGCAGAATTTGTAAAGTAATTGGTAAGTACGAGTATAACAGGCAGCATTATATGTGTGTTTTTACGTTATTATAATAGGTCATTTAAAATATAATGAATAAAATTAATAAGAATTTAAAAGAGAAGAAATAAAAATAACATTATTATTATTCTGTGTTAAAAGAAATAAAGATCTGGGTGACCGAGCTACGCTCGGTATTTTTTTGGTAAACATCTGAAGATGATACTTCTATTCCCGCAATTTTACTGTTACAAGCTTACTATGTGTTATTAACTTACAAACTGCGAAAACCCTAATAAAATTTGAATTTCGCGGGCAGACCTCTACATAATAGTATTACTGCTATTGCCCAATAGATGGCAGCAGGAGCCATATTTTTTAATGATAAATACGACATTTTCTAAAAATTAATCTTAGCTAGATCGATTTATCGCCCCCGAAAACCCCCGTATACTAAATTTCATGAAAATCGTTCGAGCCGTTCCGAGATTCAGATTATATATAGAAATATATACGAGTATATACAAGAATTGCTCGTTTAAAAGTATAGGATAGGAATATTTAAAAAGTCTCTCTTTTTGCGTTATTATTAAAAGGTAGGTACGGTACACCTGCCTAACAAACTATGGGATTATTGAAATAACCATCAAATAAAACACACCTTTTTTCAGTCGTGTAAAAGCTCCAATAGCGACGACATAGTCGACAATGGGTTTTCGAGGATTGTGATATTCGCGTGTGTAAGTATAGCGGCATTGTTGGAGCGATATTATTCACTTTGATGTATGACTACCATCTACATACGTATACCATCTCTACACCAACCCATAGAGATACTAGATGGAGTGCCCATTCAATTAGTATGGACACATCGTAGTATTAGTTATTAGTATGGACTATGGACACGTCATCTCAGCCGATAAAAGTGAAGCGGGGTTATCCTTGTAAATAAAATTGTACTTACATAACAAAAACATCGCTGGCAACCACAGTTACCTTGATTATGACTTTACTAGTTTAGTTACTTGATTATTTTTATCTTGAAAAGATCCAGGGTTTCCACGGAATCAAAATTCAAAATTCACGTGGGAGGTGCCTTATGGGCTTCACCTAATATTTTATACATAAGTAGGTACTTATCTATAAGGTTTGTGAGGACTGAGGAGCAGCGTTGCCAGATTTTTTTTCGATCGGTTGAAGTCGGGATTTTGGAACATTTTGTGTGAAAAAGCGGGATTCTTTCGTCGAAAGCGGGACATAATAAAAAGCCTAGGTATGTAATCAGAAGTTTTTAATTAGGTATTTAGTGAGATGGGAGGTTCAGGATATCTCAGCGCAGGATAACTTCCAGTGGATCTAACTCCATGTCTCCTGCTACATGTATTCGTGATGAGAGGCGTGTGTCACGTCCCTGAAAACGCTCGCATCAGTAATGGCGGCATTGTGCGATTGTGTGTTTATAATACGCGGGACGGGACTTGTGTATCAAACCATACCTCTGAAACTTGAAACTATCACTATATTTGACTACCTCAGTAGCACAGTGGTGCGCTCGGATTCGAGTGTAAGGCCGCGGGTTCAATTGCCGCTACGGGCACGGAATACCTAATAGTACCTAACAGTACCTACAGAAGGTTCATTCGGCAAGATTATTTAAAAAAATAGTGCGCTGACACAAAAAGTGCAATTCAGTTTAAAATAGCGCCTGGCCACGCCTCCGAAAAGAACACGCAACAATGAACAAACTCAAAAGTTGTGGTCTCTTTCTATCGCGTAACTTTATCGCATTCGACGTACTAGGGCTACCTCGTCCAATGCGTAAAATAGACCGTACCTACCCGAACTTACGCGGGCAAAGTATTCGGCGCGTGGCGGACATCTGAAATTAGTACGTCGAGACGCCTACCTGTTGTTTCTCGATCACTTGATAAGTGGACCTGACCTGCTCCGGGCCACTTTGGAATTTTAAAATTTCTAAATTGGCTCAGAAAAAAGAAAATATACGGAACCTTAGAAAATGGTTGATGGGTACCTACGTAGTACCTCATTATTATAATATCGAAGACTAATAACTCTCGTTGAATCCATAATACTTGCATAGTACCTACTATACAGACGAAGAGACTCGGATTTGCCTCACAAAGCGCCTAACGCGACGCGTCTGTGCAGGGGACTCAGTTACCCTATGATAGGGTGACCACATTGCGCATGAGTTACCTCTCACAATGAGAAGAGTTTATGTGTGGGTTAGCAGGATTCACACGCCTATGATTTGGCAGTTCATGTCAACCAATAGACAGCCTACAACGGACGTGAGACTCGTGTTCCGTAGCAATATGCCATATTATTATCTACGATTCGATTTACTCAAATGGAACGTTCCAATGAAAAAAAATGTTCGAATGAAAGATATTTATTTCGCATAACGCCACACATTACAAATGAAAATACTCTTATTAACGATGCCTGAAGCTTCCCCTACCTGGGAAAAAACACCAACCGTAGCCTTAGTGACGGCAGCTCCAAACACCTCTTGCAATGTGTGGCACAACACAGAAATGGACCCCAACTCAGCATAGTCCTGTGTGCACTCCATACACAAATGGAAGCACACAGCGCTGATTTGTACTTAACGAATTGCATCGCTTAGTAAACGCGTGACTTTTTTTACTGTCAACACAATCCTTTAATCAACTGTTTTTATACCTTGTTTCAATTGAGCGAAGAAAATCGAAATATGTCACAGTATTATGGCTGTACTGCTGCTGTAGAGATCTCCAATCAGTCTGATTGCGTAAGAAAAACGTATTCAACGTTATCGTAATCGCTAGCGAGTTCTGACCCGCGATTGGCTGACGCAAATCTGGAACCCAAGCAGCGGGCAGAATTAGTAAATGATTACAGGTGCCGGCACGTAACTTGGCAAGGTTTCAGAGTGGTGGGGGAAAGTTTGCGCATCAGTCAGTCTATGACTAACCAATAGAGCACTTCGATCCCGCTACCTCGTTCCCCCCGCCCCCCGCTGTAGCCAAAGAAACCTAAAAGCATGATCTGCGCATCTTGCGACTCTTGCCAAGTTACGTGCCGGCAACTGTACGATAACGATGAACAAGTTTTTCTTAAGGCTAATTTTTCAATCGCCAGATGAATGATCTGAGAAATAAATTTCAAACATATGCCATATAAAATCTGTCCAAATTTCATATTTATTTCTTAGTCAACGTTTTGGCGATTGAAAAATCGGACCTTAGACAATCTAGAGGCATCTAGAGATCTAAATGGTAAAAATCCTAAATTATCAAGATGTCATGGTGTCCGAGCGGCGCGGGCGGGGCGGGAGGGGGCTGCTCACAATGGCCCGCGTAATAATATAATCGGGGCGACGACGCCACTTGCTATTAATTAAATTTAAAATTTTCATTGCTGTAGGTGCGACGGGCGACCGGCGACTCGCGAGCCGAGGAATAACACCGCAGAGGTATTCTGTAAGAAATATTTTCGTAACTCGACAGTGTGGCAAGTGAAAACAGAACAAAATACGCTAAGCTAAGAGGACGGGAAAGATGAGACGTATAAGATTATGTTGAAGACAAAGAGCTTAGTGTATATTAAATCAATGGTTGAAGACAAAAAACTGACTTTATGGCGTCGCGCGACGTATATATTTCGGTACCGCTGACAGCCCCGCTGTCGGTCGCTTACATTAGCGCCATTTTACAGTTTTGAAATATTAAAAATCCAGCTTCAGGGCGGAGCCTAAAAAAACATGCGTGACGTCATTTAGTGCTGATCCTTCATATGTTTAATCAAGTGCTTCGATACGACTTGTGTTGTGGAACATGTTATTGCCTATAGAAAGTGCCTGTACTCTTGATCGAAACCACATTAATATTGAGGTACTCAGGTTGTGCACATATTTTGAACGTTAGGGATGTTATTTTAGAACTTAGTGTTGCAAAATTACATTAGGAACATGCATAAGGATCAGCATGGTTGGCTATGGTTATCCTATCTTATACCTATCCATCTTATTTAAAAAAAAAACTTATGAATTTAAAATTATAAATGGGTGTGCTTGTGCACGAATCGGAGCTTTCGAATTCATCTCTCTGTAGCTGTCTTAACTATCTCACCTGAGTGAAGCTTCGAAGTTGAAGCAGTTTTTCATTGCAGTGAATAAGTAGCCCTGCCGTGTCTTGCGCCATTCAAATGCCATTGTCTCTGTTGGCATTCACGCGTAAATGGCGGCCATTGTGGTGGGGAAGAAAGAAAGGTGAATTAATTGAAATAAACAATGATGACGATGAATTTTTTACCTATTCTGTTCTATAACAACCTGTAGGTACCTACTTATATAGATAGTTCAAAGGTGTACCTTTCTTCAGCTGTTGGATAGTCTTTGCGAAAAGGTTGATAACCACAGGTAGGTACAGAAAGTCGGTAGGTAAAGTAGGTACCTAAAGATTAAGATTCCAAACTAACAAAATACCAATGCTTCGGAATTTCGGATACTTATCTACCTCCGAACTAAGTATTTCATCCGAACCATCTCATCGACACAAATCGCTGACTCACCGCAAAATGGTTTCCACAAGGACATTTAGTTACGGCTGCCTAAAACACCAAAAAACCTTCAAAAAACCCATGGGAGCCGAAAATTCCTCGCCACCTCCTTTCTAGTTTTGTTATGAATGACTTTTTTTATTGCACCTCCTTCGACCAAACGATTAGTTGCATTATGACCTGCCAGTTAGCGTCAATTTTTATGATACTGAATGGCCTAGTGTGATGATGTAAACGCTACCAAAGGTTCCGTATAAGTCCTTACTTGTTCCTAAATCATATAGTAACCTTCATACTTACGTAGCGTAGCCATATAATATGAATGTTAAATTTGCTTGGTTTAAAGAGAAAGTATACTTAACTGTGGACTAGTTATTAGCTGTTAAGTACCTATATGAACTAAACTATTAAACACTTTTTCACATTTTTCAGTAGGTAGATGAACCTAAAAGAACATAGGTACCTTAGGTCACTAGCGGCAAGGGAATTTGTTTGACCACAGACCCCTAAAAAAGAAAAATAAAGCAATCATCGGTGAATTTTGTATAGATCAGTGCCCGTATTCTGTATCTCGGTGCCTATCACAGAATGATAGCCACTGGCATATGTTTTTTGTCCATTGAACGTTTGCTATGAAATAAAAAAAAACATTTCCGTAGCAAAACTTCAATGGATGAAAAACATTTGGTAGTGGCTATCATTGTTTGATAGGCACCGAGTTACAGAATAGGGGCACAGGTTAAAGTTGAAAATCGAACATAGAAGTTCTTTTCAAAATGTTCGAACATAGAATTGTAAACAAGACGATAGGTCAATGAATTAAAAAAAAACATAAAGTCATACCCGCTAGTCCAAAGGACGGCCGAAAGTGGTTTATAAAGTTACCGATGCGTTTTTTCTAACTTCCTCTTCTTTCATAGATTCATCCTTTTTTATTTAGTAACATATTGCGATAGATAATAAAATGGACAGGTGCTATTTATGGTCACATGATTAGGCGTAAGGGTTGCCAGTTTGGTGAATGAGTGTTGCCTGTTTATGATCGACCGCCATATTTTTTAGAGCCGATCAGAAGATCCTATTCATGTGTGAATTTTAAACGAATTTCATCCAACAGATATGTAGGTAATTTAAGTACAAACTAATTTGTTAAGAAAATGTACCTACGTAATAGCTATAAATAACATTATTGAAAGATTAGGTGTACCTACCTAATGTTAATTAATTAAGTACCAATTTATTAAATACCTACTTAGGTAAGTCTAGATTCTAGTTGCTATGGCTCTCGACTTTCGGCTGAGTATGTACCTACTTAAGAAGATATTACATATTATTCTCATTGTAAACAAATTTATTTGCCTTTTAAATAGGTATGTGGCCCATGGTATCGCACTCTAGGTACCTACTTATCACTTTTGGCACGAATATCGGGTAGGTATTTTTTTATACGAACATAAAAATGGAGATATTATCAGTCTTAGAAGTCCCACAGAACTGTCTACATACAAAAACCAAAAAACAGAAATTTTCCAAAAAAGTAAACCTCAATAACCTTCTTTCCATTAAGGTGGATATACCTCAACACTCAGTCATACTTCAAGAGTATAATTTTGATTCATTCCTGTATTCGATATTAACATGAACACTTATTAGGTATCTACGCCAAGTGATAGCCATTCAGACACTAAAGTTGAGAGAAAAAATAAAAAATTTCAACATTTTTCATTACGATATCTCACGCTAGCAACACTGTGTCTGTCCTTTCATTAGCGTTCTAGTGCTCGGCCGTTCAACACAACATTATTAAACTCGTATAAAAAAAAGTGAGTGATTATAAGTATTTCTTGCGGAAATCAAAGTATCCGAAAAGAAATATTCAAAATTATCGGATTCATCGTCAAAACGAATTGTGAAATCTACGGAATTGTTATTATTGGTTCAGAAAATCCATATTGCTCGAGTGTTGGGTACACCTCTTAGAGGGTGTTACGTTCACAGCAGTATACATTGAGGGTAGTTAGAAGGACTATCGCCTTTGTTTTAATTACTGCAAGAGGAGCTAATCAAGATGCATTCTTCGGTGATGGGTACACTTCATTTAGAGGGTGTGACCTTCACGACAACATACATTGAGGGTAGTTGGTAGGTGAAAAACCTGAGGACTATCGCCTTTGTATTAATAATTGCAAAAAATAATTGCAAAGCATCTATGTTGAGGACACTGCATAAGAGGATGTGATCATCATGACGACATACATGAGGGTGAGTCAATAAGATTATCGTCTCTATATTAATAATTGCAAAAAAGTCAATCAACATAGTATATTCTGCAGTTTATGCTTCAGTGTTGGGTACACTTCATTAGAGAGTGTGACCTTCACGAAAATATACATTGAGGATGGTTATTGGGACAACGCCTATGGATTAATCATTCCCAAAAATGACATGATTATCTTGTAAGCAACTTCCAAAATAGGAAAATTGGTGCTTAAACGCCCCCATACCATGTTGAAAACACCGGTTGACGGTTCTCGTCCGATCACCGAAATTAAGCAACATCGGGCGCAGTTAATACTTGGATGGGTGACCACCTGGGAACACCGCGCGATGCTGTTTTTTTTTTATCACCAACTGTATTGGAATGATATAAAGGATCAAAACGATAACCTTTAGAAACTATTTCGATATACCCTCATATCAATATTTTCTTTTACTGTCTGCTAATTTAAATGAACCAAGATTACTTTACTAGACCAGGTCTGAAAAGTACCCGCAATCAAATGCACTATTTACAATTATTTTAGTCTTCCACACGAATCGTTTCTTGTTGTGGTCATTATTTATAGATACATCAATAAAAATTCCATTGACAACGTCTTACAAAATCAACTAGTAATACTACTCAAAATTTGAAATGTACGAGTGAGACACAAAAATTTTATTTGATAATATAATATTCTAATAACTTCTGTGTATATTATGTCTTTTACCAATAATATGAAATACAGTTAATCAAGATCCAATATTAACTGGCACTGAAGGAATATCCGAGCAATCCACCTGTCGGTCCATGGTGGACCCACGGGCCAAATCGCAGGACAGCACTCGTCTCTTGCGACGACTTTTCTCGAAGATTTACCCAGGACAGAAGAGTCTTAATTTCCCCACAAGAACAACACCAGGAGCAAAACAGCCTTGCAAGTACTTATTGATGTCCTCTTTTGACATTTCCGTCGACCTGTCAAGTCAGGCGCCGCGCGACCGCCGATCAGAGTGCTGGCGGAGTGCTGCGCTGTTTCGAACCTCGTGCGGACTCGCGCATGTTCGCCTATAGTCGGGTCGGGGTAAGAAGGCAAGCCTACTTACTCGTACATTTGCCGCTTATAGAATAACCACATTCATAAAATATTCGAGCCTGATGATATTATTTTATCGTGCTTAAATATGAGTAAAAAAAAATATATTTTTTTCTCTCTTTATGTTCTCAAAACTATGAACAGAATTTAATGTGTAATTTTTTTTCTCTCCTTTAGTTCGCATGTAGTGCCACTTTAGGTATCTAGGTACTATCCTAGTTTCTTTCATCATAATTTACTTTTATACAAAAGGTTTTATATTATGAAGATTTATAAACTATTAAACCACTAACATTACAATTAATTTTCATGTTTAAGTAATTAAAAATGAAAATGATGATCTTCATTAATTTTTCACATGGGCTTGATTTACAGGCTTTTATGAAAGCTTGAATCTGAAAAGCGGATTTGCACTGAGAAGGTCGGGCAAAAAACTCGGCTATTATATTCTGTTCACATACAATTGAATATGAGACAACCTATTCGATAACATACTTAATTTTTTTTTTGTTATTCCATTACAAATACATGTATTTAATACAACCATTCTTTCATCGTAACTCGATGTGTTAGATATTACATCAAATTTATCAATGCTTTAACTGAGTTAGGATGCATGCTTTTAAAAGAATGCAATATTTTTGAATATCAAAGTTATTTATAATTTCTATAATTGACTATTTCTTAAATTTCTTAAATGAATAATAAATATGGAAAAAGTAGAAAACAATCGATGATATGTTTATTTAAATTTATGTTTAGGTATCCTTGTACCTATATCTACAGGAATATCGGTATCCATACCTAGGAATAACGTTACGCAATGGAAATTAATATATTTAAAGACCAAATTAATTTTTGCGAGATCAAATATTTTTATTTTCAGGCTATCGCGCCGCTAATTATTAACTAATGGTTATCTATGCTTCAAAAATGTTAAAGGATTTGGAAATTACCAATAGATATATAAGATCATAGAATCATTAAACACTTCATTGGATTTATTATAATATGAACAATGATGGTTCATAATTTTGGCTTGCATGTATCATATTTTTTTTTTTGTTCTTTTAGAATTGATACATAGCCTACATTTAATTTTTGCTGTATTTAATCATTATTAAATAAGTGTAATATTTTGTTTAACTTTCATGTCGATGGATGACGCCGCTGCAAGGATTTAGCTCTCGATGATGACTGACCAAGGTCAAATGATAATTGAAAATTGGGTCATCACTGCTTCACTAGGAACTTGAATACCAGTACAGTAGTACTTCAGCTGTGGTATGTAATTAACTGATTATTATTAAACGAAGATTAGAGACTTTTATCTCCTGTGATGACAGTGGAATTATTGGGTAAGTGACAAAAAAAAAAAAATTTTTTTTCATCGTCGCAACAAGTCAACAAAGCATTAATAGCGAACAATCGCGAATAACATTTCGACATGTCTACCTATTGACATGTTACATATTTTGCTCGTTGATTTTTGCGATTATCAACTTTGAAAAATCAGATCACATTTTTCAACTGAAAGACTGCTAAATTGAAAAATGGTCTTGATGCAGAAATTCAAGAACTTAAAAAGTATTGTCTAATATTTGTATTCCAATTATATATGTGGTTTTTTTGTTTACAACTAACCAGTACAACAGCGATAGTAGTGTTGGGGTGACTGTTAAAATAACAATTAATGATATTAAACAACATTACATTATAACATGAATAACTGTTAAGAATAACAATTATGCCTTCAGTTAAAATTTTTATATTATGTGAAATGAGAAACTCAACACGGTTATACATACATATATACTATAATATTGTATAACATGTTTACTGTCTGACAATATTAGAAAACATGCTTTTTTCAGACTATCTTAAGTTTCTATTGTTATCATTTTATTAGAACTCAGGAATAAATAGTAGATACAGTTACTTCATCAGCCTTTGTATCAGAATCAACTTTAAAATAGGCTTATAAGATGATTTCTCTATGGCTCTTTTTTTTTTTTTTTTTTTAATATCTCTTGAGAATATTCTTACTTCACTCTATTCAGTTAAAAATATAATTTAAGGTCACTTTAAATCTTAATGACCTTATTAAAGAGCTGTACCTACACCAAAACCCAAATAACAATATTATTATGGAAATTAAATAAAAATATCATTGTTAACTCCTTTAAAAGAAATAACTCTAAAGAGCTATGAATAAAATTAAACAACACTTTACGAAAATACTAATGCCTACTCCTGTATTTTCGTAAAGTGAAGTCAAGATGAACAAAAATTTACGAACTAGTTCTCTGCAACCCATAGATTTATTAATCTTATATATTAATAAATTGATCTTATTTTTTTTCTTTCCAAAAATATGTCTCGGTAATATTTATTCTACTCAAGTTTATAAAAATATATTCGTGATCAATTTACTGTTTAAAATATAAGTATATTTCATGGTTGCATATTAACAGCTCAATTTATTACGATTAATCAAGTGTTGCATTTAAAAGTTTTAACTGATACAAATATTTTCAAGCTTGTTGAAAGAGGTTTAAAACCTCTTTTAATCGTCAAGACTACATACGAGCAGTACTGCTAGAATATAGTCTTAATATACCCTTGGTATTCGCACATATAAAAATATATGTTTTTGTACATATATTATTATTAATATATTATACTAATAATATTGATTTACTATCTATTACAGTTTTAATATTTCTACAAAATTATGCCATTAATTATTAATTTGCTTTGAATACCTACTTAAGTTGTTATTTTTATTTTTTTGCTCAATATTAAGCGATTATGCTTATTATTCTATTAATTTAAAAGCATTTCTTATTTACAAATGTCATGGCTCTAAACATCTACCTAATAAGTGTTCATGTTAATATCGAATACAGGAATGAATCAAAATTGATGATTAAACGAACTTACCTTAAGTGAAGTTCTATCATAATTTTGTGAATTCCTGTATGAAGATATTAACACCCTCCCGCCCCTGTTTTGTGGAAAAACCCATGTATGAATTTGTAAATAAAAAATGTACATATTACAATAATAATAAATATTTATTGAAGACAACATAACCCATATATATATTATATTTACATATATAATATTGTATGGTTATGTATAATATTGTGTAGTTATGTATATATTATTTGATACATATTTGGGTGCTCTGTAGTGCTCCTACCAAGACGAGCTTATCGAAGCACAAAGGCACTCTTATAATAATTACTCTGAACTAAATGAAAGGACAGACACAGTGTTGCTAGCGTGAGATATCGTAATGAAAAATGTTGAAATTTTTTATTTTTTCTCTCAACTTTAGTGTCTGAATGGCTATCACTTGGCGTAGATACCTAATAAGTGTTCATGTTAATATCTTCATACAGGAATTCACAAAATTATGATAGAACTTCACTTAAGGTAAGTTCGTTTAATCATCAAGTGATAGGTACAAAACTTACTTACCTATGTACTTTTCTGGTATGTGGGATCCATTATATAGCTACCCAATAGACCTAGGTATAGTTTGCTATAATATAAGGACAGCTAGTGAGTAGATACCTATTGGGAGTAGCTATTGAACTAGACTTAGGGCATAAAAAGTACCTAAGGCAGCGAAATTCAAATTTTATTTAGTTTTTCGCAAATGTGAAATCTACAATGTGAAGTTAGTCTAATGACTAACTTCACATTGTAGATTTATGGCAATGCATTTTGCGGGCCTACATTTTATGCATCTACATGTTTTTAATATAAACTTTGCTCGAAAGTTCCCACTCATCACTTATTGGTTCCCGAAAGATAATTTTTTGCAGTTTCCCAGATTTCGAGCTATCGGGAACCAATATGATGTAAATGAGTATTGTTGAGCAGAGTTTTAAAAAAAAACATGTAGATGCATAAATGTTGTGCCCGCAAAACTCATTGCCATTAGCCTTCGATGTATAATTAGCCCACTATGAGCGAAAAACTAAATAAAATTTGTATTTTCGCGCCCGGATGGTACCCATCGCCCTTAAATAACCAAGTAGAAAAGCCATCGCGTTTAAACTAAAGTGTTGTTTATTTCTTCCCGCTCCGGCGCTGGTTGTGCTTGTTTTAATCAATTGGCAATTAGGCGCGCCGGCATTGTCGCGCTGCTGAAAACTTTGATTGGCCAGACTCTCAGAATACCGGCCAATTATTCCAATACAACGTGCCAATTATAGAGCGGTAGGGTCGCCATACAATCTCAAAGCTAGAGATGTTTCGGTTCGATTTTCACCGATAAAACGAAGTGGGTAATCAGGGGGTCTACCACCGTAATCTAAAGTAATATTATTGTAAATATTAGAATTTCCATACTGACGTTGTATGAAAATATGAAAACAATATTACAATAATATTGCTTTAAGTCACGGTGCTAGGCCCCCAGGTATCTAAATTATCGTAGGTAATATCGTTCGGCTAACATAGTAACATTAAGTAGCAACTTTACTCATACAAGAAGCAATATACCTACCTACCTTATCTAACTAGAATACTAAGTATAGGAACTTCATTAATTTGCCCATGAGGAGCCTATAATGCCCATGGTTCTGTTTGGTTACTTAGTTGTTTCAAGCTTCAATAGGATCATTTGTTTCGTATAAGAGCACATTCCTTTGCTAACCTGTCAAACAAGAGGTAGCTATTATACCTAGTACTTAGGTAGGTAGATATTTCGATCCACGATGACGCGCTCCACTCTGTTAAACTCCATACGAATCGAATGAAACATAAGCAATTTTGACGGAGTAGGGCGCGTCCTTGTGGATTGAAATATCTAAGTATAGAACCTACTTATAGGTACCTTAAGTCTTATAGGATGTACTTCGTAAACTGGGTCATAAAAAGCACTAGATGCTTACTGAAATCAAATTTATACTTAATTTCTCAAAAGCTAGTCGACGCTACACGTGACCAGAGGGCTGGCCTATTCCTTGGTCAGAGGTTAAGCATTGCCATCCAGCGTGGCAATGCTGCCAGCCTTCTGGGCACTTTGCCCGATGACGACGGTGCGGAGGAATTCTTTGATGCATATTAGCACAATTTTCTTTTTATACTTACTTTTTATGATTTTATATTTTGCTGTAAATAGGTAGGTATATAACTTAGAATTAAAATGTAAATATTTTATGTCAAATCTATACTTATAATAAAAGTTGTGCCGTGTGGTGACTGGTGACGGAAGATCAGAATTTGTAATAAAAGTGCCCGTTTTCCACGCGTTGTTGTCACCCTACCAAGTTTTCCAGCATGCAACGTCACAGCCAGGCCGACTCCTGGCCGTTGGCTGTTGGCTGTTGGCGAAGCGACTCGGCTCAATGGCCCAATAATTAAACCGCACTCGAAATCTTCTTCGAGAATTCCATTTTTAATTAATTGGATTGTTCTAGCTACTCTGAGTTCTGTATTGCGAACGAACGCTTGTTTATCGAGAGCCTGATTGTTTCCTCTCTCGATTTTAAATCGATTAGGCTTGACAATCGAGTGATTGATTAGTTTCCCAGCTGGTAATTGTTTTTCTAATGACGAGTTGTAAGTAAGAAAACAATCATCTACCTACGCAGCCATTTAGGTATCACGCATAGTGGAAGATTTTTTATAAGATAAATAAAAGAATTCTGGGTATAGGTAGGTAAGTAGCCATTTTAACTTATTCATCTCAACCCCTTTTTACGCCCCACTGCTGGGCACGGGTCTCCTCTCAGTCTGAGAGGGGTTTGGCCATAGCCCACCACGCTGGCCAAGTGCGGGTTGGCGGGCTTCACACACCATCGAGAACATTTTTTGAACTCTCAGGCATATGCAGGTTTCCTCACGATGTTTTCCTTCACCGCTAAGCAAGTGATATTTTAGTTTCCTAAGCCGCACATACTTAACTCGGAAAAGTCAGAGGTGCGTGTCCAGGATTCGAACCCGCGACCTCCTTATGAGAGGCAGAGGTCAGAACCACTGAGCTATCACTGCTTTCTTTAACTTATTAATGCCTATAATATAAGTACTTACTAGGTACGTAGGTGTCTACAGGAGCTAGTTGTAAGCACTATACAATGCTAGACTCCGCAGTACGTAAATAGCACAATGGCGCAATAAAACGACTCAGCCAGACAATGATATCGATCCGGGAACGGAACCGGCGACACCGGGTACCCGCTACCCGCTACCCGGCCGCGACGCAGGGTACCTCCTGCCCCTACCCAGCAGCTAGGTAGTGGCCGGAGGTACCTACCCTGCATCTTTGTGGTTTGAACTAAAGGTATGCCTAATTTTTTACCGCGAGCTTTGATGTTAAGTTCGAGACGAACTTTCGACATTATAACGAATCGAAGCAGAACCATACCTACCTACTCAGGCCCGGTTTCCACCAAAGGGGAGCGGAGCGGAGCTGTGTTTGAGTAAACTAACCAATCAGATTTCTTTATTTTGACGGCTCCGACACTGAGGGGAGAGGAGATATTTAGTGGAAATCGGGCTTTATTGTGATTTGTACAAAGCAATAATCTACCTAAGTCGATTTTAGCCACTACCTATACTTACCTAATCCTTTTATACATCTACCCATTAAATACAATATGATATCAGTGACCACATACTTACCTTTATGATTATCCATAATGGATCCTTTTCATGACCAATAAAAGCGATCTAGGCAGAAAAAAATCCTCAATTTCAGCGCAAACCACACCTCTAGACGCGATTCGCCTCACGCCGCCGAACAATCACCCACACAATGGGCACAAAGGAAATACTCTCTTCCCATTGTACGGAACAATGGGGGCCCCGCCCACAACAAAGGCGGCTTTGTTTCATGTGAGGAGCTCGGCTGCCCATTGGCGGAGACGCGCTCGCTGCATGCGACGTGACCACCCGCGCTCGCTCAAGAATGTGATCGAAAAAATAATGATCGCGCGGACGTAGGGCTGCCTCGTAGCCGCTACGTAGTCCGTAGATTTTTTCCTCCCCGAAAAAAAAGCGGCCCGCGGACAAAGATTTAAAACGCTAGATGGGCCCTAAGCCTACATTGCGCACATCAAAAACGTCCACAAACATGTTGAGTGAGTGCTCTCAACATGCTATAGTTTCACTTATGTCAAAGAGAGTGACAACGTGTCACACAAGACAAAAACGTGGACGTTTTTGGAGGTTTAGGGCTCATCTAGCGATTTAAATCTTTGCCCGCGGATGACAAATATTGACGAATGTTCCAAAATTGTCAAATCTGCCTGGCACCGGCCAAAATATCTGCCAACTCGATTCCTGAACTGTATTAGTACTGTACATTGTACAAGCAGTAGGTAGGTACGTTCTGCGACTTTCTTAAATCGTCAATTTATTGTGCCAGATAAATTTAGGAGCCAAATCTGCCCAAATAGCAGAAATCTGCCACAAACGGTCACACTGAATGATAGGCTTATATAGTCCTAAGTAGGTACTAAGTAAAATTGCGGAGTAGCAGTAGTACCATTTTCACATGTTTTTATCAGAATATTTAATGATCAAACGAACTTGCAAAGTGAAGTTCGATCATAATTATATGAATTCGCTTCATTTGAAGATAATTATCGACATGGTAGTACCTTCTATTGTACAGGCACTTTTCGCGCTTTTAGAATTAAGTCACTCAATTGATTTTTGTTTTCGTGTGGGTAGTCCCACCGATATTATATATTCTGTGGTCTCACCAGCCGTCGTCATTATTTTAGAGTAACACAAAATTTTCTGATTAGGGTTGGGAGGGAGGGTGTTTATATCTTCAAATGAAGCGAATTCATATAATTATGATCGAACTTCACTTTGCAAGTTCGTTTGATCATTAATTATATTTCATTTCGCTTCATTTTTCAGATAATTATCGACATGGTAGATGTTTAGAGACGAAAATTTTGTGAAGGTAAAAAACTGTAACTATGTTACTTAGTGTGTTTATCATAGTAAATCAACGTTTATTTAAAGAATAAACCTTACACAACGTCTCTAAGGTACATAAGAAATAAGAATCTATTTCATTAATCAATTAATCATCAGTTCAGAAAATAACATTACCCTCTAATGTTTTATCAATCATACTCAGTTAACGGCTGCTAAATTAGTACACGAAGGACAATATTATTATGTTTGCGAACGTTTAGTCCAGTAAGCTGTTTTTCTAATAACATCTAACGATCAATATATCGGAGTCGTGTGCCGTAGATGTGGCGGTGGTGTGCCGCGTGCAGTGCGCGCCGAACGCCGACACATCCACTCCGCTTTCGCTCAACACTTTATTCATCTACTGATGGTTTGAGGAGTTGCCGGTCTGGGCGGCTTTTATGCGTTAAAATTAGCGAATTGACGTTGATGGCCTAATTTGCTCCGTGACAAATATGTAATCTTTTATGAAGATAGGATATTGATCTATTTTCTACAAAATAGGGTAAAGATATTTCTATTGTTGATACCTTAATTTCGTCATCATCATTACGCCTGAGGGGCCGTTTACTATTAAATTCTCTAGTTTTATACGTGAGAAAGTTTGCAAGTGTGCTGTAAAGAGCGCAAGTAAAATAACTAACTAATTTTTTCCGTGATATTTTCTAACGTAAGGTCCCCATAGTCCTATTTGGCAAACAAATTTTATACGATCTCAAGTAAACAAATATTTTGATTTTAATGGTTTTAACTTATAAGCGCTTTTAAGTAAGCGTTGTATTTGGTCGATACTAGATATGTTATTCACTACCGAAAAACAGCGGTAACGCGGAGCGATGAGTATTTAATGATTCATACGCAGCTCCATTATTATACTGTTCTGTGAGAAAAATATTACAATGGATGAAGCTGACAATTCATAAAGGCTATGGTTATTGATACGATAGAACTGTCACCATAATTATAATGTATTTTTGGACAAGGATGCCATAATAAAGCCTTATGTCATCCCTGGGGTTCCGCTTGTTGTGAATTTCAGGGTAAGATTCTTCTCGGGACGGTGAGGTCCCGGAAGAGGACGAACTTATATTGAAATTAGGGATAACAAATATAGTTTCGTTTTGAACGATCCTCATTAACAAGGGAAACCAAGGTTCTGATGGCCAATAGGGCAATGCTAAGATATCCTCGGCTTGATCCATTAAATTTTTTGTTAACATTGTAAAGCCACTGAAACTGGTGGAAATGCGTAAAAAACAATCATTGATTTATAACATAATTTAGATGCATCTCCTGTCAGAGAATTAGGATCTTGTCTCCGAGATGCGTAATTTTTACATTTCCCATTAGTGCAAGGAACGAAAAGGTCAATTGTTGCTTCTCCGAATGCTGACGTCACTAGCTAATAATGATAGTTACCATTATAATGTATTAGGATTTTCTCGATGAGATTCCTGGTCAGCTTTTACATTGTCTTTTGTTTTTATATATTACGATAAAAAAAAAAAACCAAAATATATTTCGTTCCTCGCACCATTGCCGAATGGATCTTTTTAATTCACTAAGGTGAGGAAACTGAATTCCTCCCATCGTCAAAATTAAGAACTGCAAGGGTGTTTAATAAGGTAAGAGTGTCCGCCAACCACCACTGTAAGTTTGGAAGGATATCATTATTAGGTTTTTATTTTTTCGTCGTAATTTTGGTGTAAATTGAGAGCCAGAAATTTTTGCCTCTCCAGTGTTTTGGTACATAACCGACCATATCTTACAGCTGGGCAGGCCGGCGTAAGAGTACCTATTAAATGGGCATTAAAATGGCCAAGTCTCTAATAGTGCAAACTGGCAGGCGAGAAAACTTTTCTTTTAAATTAAAATATTGTAACGTTTTTCTGATGGAAGTGAAATCCTCACGTCCTTAGAATTGTAAATAAAACCCAAAAACTAATGACTCTGCAGGGATTCTCATATTTAGTAATAGAACCTAAACCATGACGCAAGTGGGTAGTATTTTTTACATTTCTAAGGCATCCCTCGAAGGTGTGCCCTATACGTAAACTATCATAATAGATTTAAACCACCGTATCCTAATAAGTAAACTACTTATTTTATTACTTTCTTGAAAGTTCGCAGAGCTGAGCTCAACGCGTAAGGTTATTGCATTAAACTTGTACCGCGTACGTATCATTTTGTGAGATTTTTGAAGTTCAGAATAAATCTATAATCGCCGTTTGGTTTTCGAGCTAAAAGATATTCGAAATAAATAATTCTTTACGATGTTTTATCGAGACAGTATTGTGAGGAGTAACATTTTGTACCACTAATTGGCGGGTGAACGGCATGCGTTAACCGTTACGAATCCCATGTCCCATGTCCCAGAACACCAGGGATTTTTGTCGTACTAAGCCAACAGGAGTAATAGTGTTGTAGCCTATCGGCATGCTGTATTACTGCCGCGTTTGTTGGTGGTCGTCGTTTTCGAAGACGATCTGCGAATCGGTAGCGTTTACGCCGCTGTTCGTCAGTAGTGTGTGTAATGCACCCGATACGATCCAATCCGCCGCCCCCCCCCCCCCCCTGCCTTACGACTGGAGCAAGGAGGGCCGGACCAATTTCCCCGGTAACGAGGGCGAGAGGTTTCAGTGGATCTGTCCCTTTTAAGACTTTGTATTACATCCAGAAAAGACTTGTCCAGTATCGGAGTGATAAGTTTCGTTCTTACTTCCATATAGGAAAGATCTGTGAGTAAGTGGCAGCCATCCGACAAGATTTTCATTGCTTGTACTTTGTCATACTGGTCGGTTGCATAGTTATAGCTCTGTTTATAGCTGTGATTTCTAAACAAAGCTGCCGGGTCTAGAGCTCTTTATCATGAGCCCTTAGGGTATCCTCGATAGCAGCATATATTTCTGGATTAAATGCTGGAGCTTACATTTATCCGGGACAGCAAATTCCTTCAATAGCTTTTCCTTTGCTTTGTTTTGTAAACCTTTTTTATTTCGGTTTTTGTTCGGTACATACAATATGTTGTGACGGTGCCGGGTCTACGGGCACAGAAGTCGATGGCGGTGGCGTCTATTGCGGCCAGGATGAGCGCGATATCGAACGCAGTTTGTAATTTAATTATTGCGGCTCATTTTCTAATAAAAGAAAGCGATCGGGTAATCACCCAAAGGTTTTGATACCATAAAGAGGTCAATTGTGTAACGTTATACTAACCCATCGTGTTAACCCACAGTTAACTGCCAGGCAAGCATAAAAACACTAGGCCCGTGACATTATTCACAAGGGTTTTGTTCACTATTTTGATTATTAATTACTAAGCATCACGCAACGCCATCATGTTAACCCGCAGTTAACCGCCAGAAACGTACAGAGATGCTAGGCCCGTGACAATATTAAATAATGTTTGTTCACTACTTTGATTACCAATTACTGAGCATCACGCAAATCCATCGTGTTAACCCGCAGTTAACCGCCAGGAAAGCATAAAGATGCTAGGCCCGTGACAATATTCACAAATGTATGTTCACTACTTTGATTACTAAGTACTATGCATCACGTAAATCCATCGTGTTAACCCGCAGTTAACCGCCAGGAATGCATTAAGATGCTGGGCCGTTGACAATATTCGCAGATTTTTGTTCACTATTTTAATTATTAATTACTATGCATCACGTAAATCCATCGTGTTAACCCGCAGTTAACCGCCAGGAAAGCATAAAGATGCTAGGCCCGTGACAATATTCACAAATGTATGTTCACTACTTTGATTACTAAATACTATGCATCACGTAAATCCATCGTGTTAACCCGCAGTTAACCGCCAGGAGTGCATTAAGATGCTGGGCCGTTGACAATATTCGCAGATTTTTGTTCACTATTTTGATTATTAATTACTATGCATCACGTAAATCCATCGTGTTAACCCGCAGTTAACCGCCAGGAAAGCATAAAGATGCTAGGCCCGTGACAATATTCACAAATGTATGTTCACTACTTTGATTACTAAATACTATGCATCACGTAAATCCATCGTGTTAACCCGCAGTTAACCGCCAGGAATGCATCAAGATGCTGGGCCCGTGACAGTATTCGCAAATTTTTGTTCACTTTTTTGATTGTTAATTACTATGCATCACGTAAATCCATCGTGTTAACCCGCAGTTAACCGCCAGGAAAGTATTAAGATGCTAGGCCCGTGACAATATTCACAAATTTTTGTTCATAACTAATTACTATGCATCACGTAAATCCATCGTGTTAACCCGCAGTTAACCGCCAGGAAAGTATAAAGACGCTAGGCCCGAGAAAATATACACAAGTCTTTGTTCACTATTTTGATTACTAATTGCTAAATATTACGCAATTCCAACGTGTTAACCCGCAGTTAACCGCGAGGAGAGCTTACTTTTGCTAGGTCCGTGAGTGTTTCAACTATATTATGTATTTTCACATCACATTTACTAAAAAGAGTTAATCCATCGTGGCAACCCGCAATTACCCGCTAGGAATTTGGTTAATTACAACACAGGGAACACACACAGGGAACGTCACTATTACGTAAATAATAAAAATACATAGTAAGACTTACATGTATTCTCGTCCGATGAACACAACACTGTATTACGTCTATGCTTTACTAAGTTTTCTAATATTTTTATTTTCTTTATAATAATTTATTTTAATGGCAGCCGGAGCGTGCGCGCGGTGCCTCGCACAATAAAAGAATGACGACGGCTGGTGAGACCACAGAATATATAATATCGGTGGGACTACCCACACGAAAACAAAAATCAATTGAGTGACTTAATTCTAAAAGCGCGAAAAGTGCCTGTACAATAGAAGGTACTACCATGTCGATAATTATCTGAAAAATGAAGCGAAATGAAATATAATTGCTTTAAGTATTCATTCAATTGACATGTACTCTAGACGAGGCGAACCGCGCGAAATAAGTCAGCGGCGGCAGCGGTATTTTGACAGTTGGCGCTACTGTTTGCGTGTATCTTGAGGTTAGTAATCATTGGTTCATACAATAGGCATGTTATTATCTTACAAACTGTGAATATTAAAATGTCACTTAAAAATCAGCCATACTTTACCAGTCCTATATCTACCAACCTATTGGCATAGTAGGCACCACACACCTATAGGTAGGTAGGTAGGTACCTATACTTTATGGTAGGTAGGGTTAATGGATTCCCAGTTTAAGGAGGTAGATAATATACTTAGGTATGTCTGTTTAGAATTTCTTATTTTCATTTCCGACATGATGCAGGGCTTTAGAGCATCAGAGGCCGCTACACAGGTATCACCACTGCCTATAAGTATAGGTATCTACTGCCGAGCGATTAAGCGTGCCGGTGCGATGCTGTGTAGCTACACCCTAGTTTGCCTTAAGCTTACCGGTTAAACGCGTATAATTGCAACCCTAGATTGTTATCTTTCTAGCTACTTTATATCACAAACGCGCATCACAAAATGCACGTTATCACAACGTATTAGGGTTGTTATACGAATGTATTCCAGCAGCATATGCCAGACCAAGCCGTTGATCGGAGGCGATTTGGTATACCTAGGCAAGGCAAGGTACCTTCTCACTACACCAAATCTTGTTTTATTGTATTCTGTGCCTTTATTATTATTGTAACAAAGGTTCTTTTCGGAGGGGATATACCTACCCTCCGAATTATTATTATTATTGAAACAAAGGTTATTTTCGGAGGCGATAAACCCTCCTGAAAGAACCTTTTTATTTTGCGCGATAGGAGCTAGGCGAAAGAAAATGGATTTTTTTTCGTCCCACACTAAGAAAATCTACGAAAATCTTCGATACCTAATCTAGAATGAAAGTTTCTCTTAGGTAGGTAAGTAGGATATCAGAATGGGCACGCATGTAATCTACCTACTTATGTATCTACACACATTACACAATGTAACCTACCTCTATTACCCCTGCCTCGATTCTGATTCTGGGGAATTTTTATGATTTTCACTGCAATTAATAAATTTTTTACTAACATTAGTTTTAAGGTGTGTGTTTACTAACAATTAATGTATATGATCCTAGTTGGTCGAATTAAATGATTTTTTTTTATATTATGTAGGTAGATTGGTAGTTAGTTAGGTAGGTATTTGGTATTAAATACGTTCCGACGAATTGAGAACCTCTTCCTTCTTTGCAGTCGGTTAAAATTGAGTTTTGTTTTAGGTGTTCTTCCAAACTCTATTTTTACCGAGTGTCCCATTATCTTTTATTGAGTGGGAAATCGCGGGTTCGATTCCTGCCACGAGCCACTAATTCTTGTCTGTTATTGGTTTAGAAACTGCGAAAAAGCACTTTTTTTTAATTTTGCATGCAGCAGTAGGTACTTAGAGGTACCTAAGCTTTAAAACAGAATTGTCAACATGTTTCATGCCTAAGTACGGCCTTCAGGGGAAGTGAAAACCTACCTTCTCCTATATAAGATGTAACAAACCCGAAAATATCTACTTACTAACTTAACTAGCTCCTCAAGGTCTCTCCACATTAGGAGTAGAGCCTCTCAGAAATAGCAAAATTGGCGAGCAAGGAGAGCCGTGTCTAAGGGGCAAACACATTCGCCTGAGTGTTTCCCGCCCCGGCAAATTGCCTCTCCACTCTATACTGCCTCGACTTACCGAAAGCTAAGGGTCTAATGGTTGCCCTTGATAATCGTTATCAATGTCATAGGATAGGTACGAAATACCTTTATCCAAATACCTAGGCATAAACATGGACCTCGGTAATTAAATAAATAAGTAACTAGCTGTAAATAGGTATAGATAGGTTTTATCTCTGTTTTGTTCAACTTAGCTACAAAAATGGATACTTATTGTTATGTAGGATTTGGTTATGTACCTATCTTAATATATATAAATCTCGTGTCACAATGTTTGTCCTCAATGGACTCCTAAACCACTTAACCGATTTTAATAAAATTCGCACACAGGGTGCAGTTCGATCCAACTTGAGAGATAGGATAGTTTAAATCTCAATTCAACTATTTTTAAATCCCCAAGGGCAAAACAACGTTTGCCAGGTCAGCTAGTAGTAAGTATAGAACCTAATTACTACGGTCTATGTAATTTACATGCTTTCCACAGTAAATATACCTATGTACCACCAGAATATCTTTAAACTCTGATAATACCAAAACTACCTATTATGTGAGTCCAATTTTCTACGAAAATATCACACAACACAGAACACATACTAGTAGGTATAGGTACTCGTAGGTACTCTTTAATAACGAGAGCGCACTTGATAGTCAATGCCGGATGACCAAACCACCGGCTGTGGTTGACTGGTTGAAGCCTAAGTACCTACCTAGGTCATAATACCTAAGTATGTCTAAACTAAAATCTTGGGAAAGGAACGCTCGCTGAACATAATTAGTATCTACTCAAGTAAAAATATTGTTTCATACTTCAAAAATTGTTTATTGAGACATTTTTTTTGAAAAGAGCAAGTACCGAGTTTCTTGCCAGTTTTTCTCGGTGCTAATCTGCTTTCCGAACCTGGCGGTAGAGTCTTGACATTTCATGAGAGCTTATATCTAAGCCTATGTGAAATAAAGAATTTCATTTCATTTCATTTCAGTATCTACCTACTTAGTAGGTAGATTTATGTAGGTAGGTAGGTACCTACCCGGGGCCTGATTGCGTAAGAAAATGGTAGGTAACCAATTCATAGTTGTCGTAAGTCAGGGAACCAATCAGCGGGCAGAATTTATAAACGATTACGATAACAATGAATACGTTTTTCTTCCACAATCTAGGGGCGACAGTTATTAGAATATATTTTTGCCATATAAAGTAGGTACTAATTATTCTCAGATCCACCGAATACCAAAAATATCATAAAAATCGGTCAAGTTGTTTCGGAGGAGTTTTGTAGTGACACGAGAATAGAAGATAATTTTTTAGTGTACTTGTTTTTTGACGCTGATTTATATACTACCGCCATCTATCGGGTAATGACAAAAACATTGCGTAAGTCAAACTTCGAGAACGGCGCGGCGGCACTCTACAGTGTGGTTCAAGCCTGAATACCCCGACTTTAGATGACGCGAATCGACGTAGTTTCTATAAAACATGTAAGATGTCTCTAATTTTTTTTAAGTATTGTACTAATAATTATAATAATAAGTACCTTTGTAATTGGAGAAGCTGATTTAAAATCATAATAAGTTTGACCTTACAGTGGCTATGATGAAAAAAGTTGGGTAAAACTATATTTCAATTAACGTTGAATTATTGTTAGTTTTCTTTTCTACAAAAAAATATTAATTTATGTATTTAGATAAAAAATTCGTGCGTAGGTTAAATAAGTTCTTTAGTAGATAAGTACCTGCCTAAATAGAGCAATTTTTGAGCTATAATTGTTATAAAAATTAAAAAAAAAGCTGAAACATTGAAAAGAAAATAAGTAAAAAACATTTGTCTTGCGTGGGACAAAATCACTATTCATTGAAGATGAAAAGATGAAGTTTCATGAAAAAATCAATAATAATAAGTTTCGTTCAAAAATTTTATTTACAGGGTACTAAGACCGTGTGGCCTAATGGATAAGGCGTCGGACTTCGGATCCGAAGATTGCAGGTTCGAGTCCTGTCACGGTCGCTACACAAACTATCTTTTTATTTCGTAATATACGGTCTATCTTGGTAAATAAAAATTTAGTACAAAATAATATTATGTCTGCTAGTCGTACCTCTCTATTAGTCTCTAATGCTAATGTGCCCGTATTCTGTATCTCGGTGCCTATCAAAGAATGATAGCCACAGCTGGCATATATCCACTGAAAGTTTGCTATGAAATAAAAATAACATTTTCTTAGCAAAACTTCAATGGATAAAAAACATTTTCTAGTGGCTATAATTCTTTGATAGGCACCGAGTTACAGAATAGGTACGCTGAAGTAGATATTGGTAGGTATGCAGATAGTAGGCAGAAAGCTACATCCACAAAGATGAACCCTGCGTCAACAGCCTGAGTCGGAACTCGGACAGAGTAGAAGGACAGCGGCGGCTAAGTAATAAGTTCAGGGTGCTTTTGCTCTCCACCTGTGGTTGATACAAAAAAAGAAAGCAACACGTCTTGCCTTTGAATTTCAAATTTAAAGTAAATAGTTAATTAATTATAGTAATGAGATTTTATTTTTGGATAGCGCCATCTATGTTCTAATCTACTAACTTCGAAAGTTCAGAGTACCTGCATACGAATTATATAGCTGTTTCGCTTGTGCTGTGGTGTTGTGTTCCACTTTTCATAGTAGTTGCGGGATTAATATATAGATGTCACTATAAAAGAATCTTAACCTTGAATTGGATTATTGAGAACTTATAGTACTTACCGATTGACATCACAATCATCAATATGATCATAATCATCTTTGATTAATGATTAGAAGTTTTTTTTACGTTTTGTTAGTTTTATCTATAGCTGACACTGTATTAGTTGTAGGTGTTACACACTGAACCATAATTTTAGTAATACATTTGCCAACGTCCATACCATGTTGAATACACCGGTTCTCGTCCGATCACCGAAGTTAAGCAACATCGGGCGCGGTCAGTACTTGGATGGGTGACCGCCTGGGAACACCGCGTGATGTTGGCTTTTTGTTCAATTTGATTATCACTCTATGTCTGCCTGTACCAGCCTTTTTATCCCCCAAAGGACCACGCATTTAAGGTAATGAGGTAGCAGACATGATTGTATTGCAGATGCAGAAAATTGGGTACCAGGAAACCCAATTGTCTGCATTTGCACCAGATCGGCAGGAGTTTGGCAACGTTTCAACTTTCACCTCCATGCCTAATGCATGCATGACAAACCCTTTGTTGAAACCAGTGATGGAGAAGGTAAGTACACTACTATGTGAATTACTGTTAATGATTTAGTTTTAGTGCCTCATCCCTTTCCAGGGCCTTGTGAAAGGGATTGTTAGACTTTTAGCCACGCTACAGCCCACCATAAGACTTTTGTTTTGAAAAACCTGTAAGTAATCCTTTATATAGGAAAGATGGCAACTGTATTAAGTAAGTGGTAATTATTAACCTCTATAATTTTTTTTTCGCCTGCCGCATCAGCAATTATCCACTAGCCAGTATTGAATAAAAATAACACGTCGGCATTTCGGTTGTGCGCGCGCGGAACATGGCGCCGTAACGAACGGGTCTAACCCTAAATATTACTAAACGCGGGCACGTAGTGGGCGAAAATTTGCCGCTCTCAGATCAACAAGAGATCTCGCTGAAAATCATCGACGCGAAAAAACATACCGCTCCGCTGCGGTGCGAGGCATGAGCTTTTTGGAAATAGAATACTTTGTTTTGTTACAAACTCGCCAAGGATCGCAGATTCCAGCTACGGACCTGTTAAGAATTTTATAATTTCTTAATTCGCTCGGGTCTCGTCTGTCTCACGGCTTCGGCCGTGGCTAGTTACCATCTGACCAGCAAAGACGCACCGCCAAGCGATTCGTTAAGCGTTCCGGTGCAATACTGTGTAGAATCCGTTAGGAATGACTTTACTTAAGTACCTACTCCTACCTAGTTAGTACGATAACATTTTTGGCTGCTTCATCACTTATCATCAGGCGAGTTCACAGTCGAGTACTAACTTGTAGTGTAAAAAAAGCTACGAAGCCGTCCATTTTGCCTATTCTATACGGCTGCGCCCATAGCTGCTTCTTACAAGACTAACATCACGATTAAATCGTGATCTCAGTCTTTTACAAATTAAAATTATAATAATAGATAATAAAATTAAATTAATTAAAATAGCCTTTATTAGCCCCGTTATTGATTAACAACCTAATAAACATACATGAGAATTTTCGTCCATTGTGTCCAGGTTACTTGATGGGTCAAAAATTTTATGGCTATCCCTCATAACTATAAAGCTTTGAAGTCGAACAATATGACTGTTATGACTGATAACGATAGCTTATAGCTAATATAAATTATTGCTCACATAGAAAGTCGAGTTCTTATGACTTACACCGCACCCCTTTATTCCTATCACGTCGTCAAAGGTATCCCGGTCAAAAAGTTAACTCGTGCGTTCCCGGGAACACAGCGCATGACAACCATCCCTTTGAGAAATCATGGATTTTTTACTTAGGCACCTTCTGTTTGCGCGGAGGGGACTTGAATAATGCTTTTTTTGCGGCCACCCGACTCGTGAATTTTAATATGATTGAAGACTTGCGTCTGAAAGTTTCATTTTATTACGTAGAGCTCTCGCAGATATATTTGACTTTTTTGTATCTATAAAAAGATCAAAAAATAAACACTACGCTATATAAAAGATCTGTAAGACATATTGACCACCAGTAGGGTCAGAGAAATGGGATCGACATTTACAAACTAATCTTTTAATCCAGGAGCTACACCCAACCATAAAACAAGTTTAGTGGCTATAAATTCACACGAGCATACCGCTTTACATTTTTAATAGCAATCTTGAGGTCCGTCTCTCTCGACGGTCGAAGCGAGACTGATGTGTTTCGGGCGGGCAACCGACCACTGCGCTTAGTTATTCCGACTACCCTCATTTGTTGTGTGGCTTTTAAATTGAGGGTACAGGATTATCTTCAGAGTCTAAGTAATGAAGCAGACCTAATGTTAGTTAATCTGGATATTTGTCTTTGTTTATATTACTACTTAACTAGCCCCTTCCTGTTACTTCATTGCGTAAGCACAGTATATAATCTGAAATAAATAGCTATCAATTTTATTGTCACTGACCTGATGAGTTGTTCCTTATTTCTACATTTTTGTATCGAATCATTATATCAATATATCGAACAATAATATTGCAATGTAGCCATTAAAAATATAGTGGTTTCAAAGGATTAAAAGCTAGAAGCGACACGACTATTGCAGTAGCACAGCTAGTTTTCTTTAAAAATAAAAATGTAATATATCATGCAAAGAGAATTACAAGACATGTTTTTCAATAGATCCAATATCAAAGTGGTATAAGATAAAAACATGACATTCTGAGTGATCACTTCTTTTACTTGGTGAAGGAAAAGTGCTTTCTCGAAGAGACGTCACTATTACTTCGCATATAGAATTGATTGGACCGATTGGTCTGAATCCTTTATTTCTGCGACTTAGTAGGTACCTACGTACTTATTTGAAAAAATAAATGAGTTATTTGCGAGCAATGATAAATAAATGTCATAATCTGCGACTGAAAATACTGTTTGACCTTTATCTCTTCATCGAAAAATCGGAAATAAATAGTTTTGACAAATATTATAATAACGTAGGTATATTTTACAGAAAACTCTTCCAATTGTTTTATATATTCGGTGGTAGTAGGCAACCCTCGAGCTTGGTAATTTTTTGGGTTTGTGATTTTTTAAATTAAAATAATTTTTGTTTGTTCTTATCACCAAAACGTGTAGCTCTACGTTTCAGAGCTACTTTCGGGAATTGTTTTATAATATTGTTTGCCAACATCGTATAGTGAGGCGTTTTCTGAGCCCTGCGTTTTATCGGAAATAAAACCATTTTATACCAAAGAATGACGAGGCGAGCTATATATGTTTTTATCCATGTCAGATACAGTGCATTTTTTAATACACGTACATAAAGTACCTACACTGCACTGCGTTCAGGATCCTAAAACATCAGCTTTGGGATTCTGCAAAAATACTTAGACATAGCATCGACGAAGTTATATCCTGGGCAATGATTGGCTATAATGCTCGCATCGGTCGAGCCGCTTAGGCACTGATTGGTTTATATTTGTATTGATGGTGCAGCGAAAACACTGATTGGCACGTGATGGTTGCGTTGCTATGGTTCCCGGCGATGCTTGGATATATCGGTATAATTTTAATACTTACACCCCCTACAATATATTTCACATACCAAAGATACGTACGAAGCGGCTTGATTCCTCGTTCATGATATGCACTGTTTAGCGGCGCAGAGGGCAATAGGGAAATTTCTCTCCAGGCAGGACAGGATTTTCTGCCTGACGTCAGAAATTGTATTTATAGAACGCTCGTCGAATGCTCTGTCAGCGTGTGCTATTGCGCTGGTTACGCCATCTATCGTCAGCTATCGAAGACCGCTACAACCGCAAAGGTCTGGAATCCCCTCCCAGGTACCTACTGTCTTTTCCACCACCACAACTAGGGTACCTTTAAATCAAGGGTGAATAGACTGTTCCTAGACAAGCGCGCTCCATCCTTAGACTGTATAATCATCAGTAATCTCACGGCTTAGTAGCTGCAGTGCCTTTCAAGCCTAAACATTAGGTAATGCATTACAAACAAGATTTTTATGGAAATGCTAGGCTGTATAGCGCGAGCGGTCTGGTTGTGAGGAGTATTGCACCCTGCCTTGTTCATGTAATGTAGTAAGCGAGGAAAATTGTGTGTAATCTGTAACAGGGCCGTTTGCGTGAAATACGACCCAGCGCGATCGTAAGCGCAATCGACGCTAGCGATACAGTGTTTTCACCAATGATTAGATTATAAACAGATGGCGCAATTAGCTATTGTGGATGTTTAATATCTACATGCAAATAATAAGATATAAAAGTAAGTAAGTAGGTTTTATATTTGCAAGAATTGTCTATTGAGAAAATTAGGTACCAGTGGTTTGACTAAAAGATGGTGAAGTGTGCTTTGTAAATGAAATTGATAAATGGTTATAGAAATAGTAAGAAATAATGGACAAGAATGTTTCTTACTTTTTAATTTGAAGACAAAGCTAGCGTAATAATTTGCCTTAATTTTTTTACATCGGTTGCAACCTTCACTGAATATTTGTGCCTAATTAAGTAAATAACTTTCTGATTTGATCATAAATTTCAATCCCATCAATATTCATGATGAACTGTGAACATGATTGAAATCATGGAGGAGGTTTTAGTTCTGAAAAGAGTTATATTCATCAGTAGGTATAAACAATGTAGCCTGTAGGTACCAAGTAGGTACAAATATAATTTATTGATTGTTGAGAGTGCCCTATCTGCTATTGATGAGTATAATCTTTGCCCCTCGCGTGAAATGGTTAATATTCATGAAAGTCTGCGGGCGGCGAGTGAAATTGGTTCACATTTTTTACGTCTACCGACACTCCTTGCCTCCACCGACAGACAAAAGTCTTTGTTGCCTACTTTTTATTTAAGGGCTCGAGCAAGCTTAAGACTTCTTTGTCTCACTACTTTTTGTCACTCGTCTGATAACAAACGAGCCTGGGTTGCGGTAGTATGAAGTAGGAGGGGAAGTCATCGGCAAAGCTCCTGCCAACGGGTAGTACTTGCTCAAGCGCTGAAAGATAGAAGAAGTTTTTTTTTTACGCTATACAAGTTAGTACTTGACTGCGATCTCACCGTGGTAAGTGATGATGCAGTCGAAGATGTTAGCGTACTAACTTGGAAGGGGTAAGTGAACTCACCCCAACGGTTTCTACACAGCATCGTACCGGAACGCTAAATCGCTTGGCGGTACGTCTTTGCTGGTAGGGTGGTAACTAGCCACGGCCATAGCCTCCCACCAGACCAGACCCTGAGCCAATTTAGAAATTATAAAATTCCAAAGTGGCCCGTGGCGGGAATCGAACCCGCGACCTCCCACTCGAATACGAGCGTGCGCCACGGAGGTCGTAACAATTATTATCTGAATACTTTGGTCATAAATATGGAAATTGGTCTAGTTATATTATGTCGCCAACTATACCTTCGAAGTTCGATGTAGATGACCTTCAGTGTAATAAAAGTTAACCTAGGTTTGCCAAAAACTAAGACAGTATACAACCACGAACTCTATATTTCTTTTTAACAACTAAATTTCGGCGATAGGTGTTGGTCACGAGTAGAAACATAATACTCTACGATTTCGCATTGTGAAGTCAACATCTCCTGAGGATGTCCCGGTGTCGGGACGAAACGTGCGTCGAAGAAAGTGTTGAAAATTGTGTGTGGTGTTTCATGTGGGTAGTGTTCCTGCATATTGTACCATACAGAATCTTTTCAAGTAGCGGATTAGGTATAGCAAAACAAAATATTAATCTCTCCTGCTAGAAAGACTCCGGTCTATTGGTTGTATATTGGTATGGTGCCTTCAACTTTTTGTCGTAAGATAGTTTGCCAGTTCAATTTTACCTTAAAACCAAGATGTTTTGTTTAAATTGTGTATACTTTCTTGGAGCGACAAATAAGACGTTTTATTTGCACTCGAACACTTCACGTATTCCTATTATGGATATATATATCTTAGAATGGATATACCACATATTATTATGTAGTGAAATGTTCCATTCAGACTCACAAACTGAAGTGGACACTGCACCGAATTCCGGTAAAATTTAAATTTTGTAAACAAGTAAAGGAGACTGTTTTTGGAATTTACGAATATCTATCGTTTTGTATCTCCAATATCTGTGTTGCCTGAAAGTATGTTTGGAATCATTTCGAGGCCTCACCATTTGGCGTTATAACGTTAAACAGGCAATCTCGTAGACGTTCAAAATGATCAACGAGTTAAAGAATGTGAGCTGAGACCCGGTCTTCCGCTCATTCGCTCCATACTATCCGATCACTGAACGTCATTCACGGGTCGCAACTTACTATAGGGAATGGAAACTGTATCAAATCTGGATCGAATTGCCATTGCATTGAATTATGCAGCATATTCGCCTCCACCATAGAGACGTATTGTTAGGGCTCTTTTTATATCTTGACGGTCAAATAAGATATGTATAATATACTTATTGGATAAAATAAAATTCAGAATGATTACCGTAAGTTTTTCGTCTTACATCAGAAAACGTCTCCGAAATCATTTTTCTGCGTCATCACGCCAAACACGCAATCTCGCAGACGTCCGAATGATCAACGAGCGAATGGTTGTGACCCGGTCTTCCGCTCAGCCGGTCCGTAATATCCGGTCACTGAACGGCACTCACGGGTCGCGAGTGAGCGGAAACTCCATCAAATCTGTCACGCGGCGATAACCGCTTCAATGCTAATGGGGCCATTTTGAATTATGCCACATACGACCCTTTTGCGGCTTAGTTGTGACAGCTTTTACCTAAATGAGTTACAAAAGTCGATCTAGCCGACCTCAGTGTCTAAGTTAATGCTTACTTTATGTTAATAAATATGGAGTTCAAACACTGGTACTAAAAAAGTCTACGGTCACTAGATTCATAAATACAAGTGAAAAAGAGCTTCATTTAAAAACACAATTTTATATTTTCATCTTGTAATGGACGCAACTCTACTGGACTCTTATTTTCTAGAAGCACGCGGACCGTCGTTTTCTACTGTTGTCATCACTATGTAGATTCTGGACATGTACCTTTTTCAGTGACCACAAAAGCAGCACCTACTTGGTAGAGCTATGTTTGATCTAATCTGTCACAGAATGTATTATCCCAGCCGGCTCTATAGTCCGTGCGTGTACCAATTGGCCGATCCCTGACACATAACGTTTGACTCATCCTCCACCTTCATCTCGCAGCTTGAGATTAAACATGTCTATACAAGCTCAGGTTGGGTTTATGCATATTAGTTAAGTTACCAATTTCAGCTTAGTGGGCTACCTACATTAGCGCTTACACGATATCCTAAGAGCTTAAAGCTTTAAAAGTACCTGGTTGAAAATAGAAATATAAGACGTAGCAATAGTTGGATAAAGATCAAGTCCTAAGCGCCTGTCCGTGTCAGCCATCGTATCTTATAAATAGTGGCAGCGTGTAATGACGTCATAAACTAAATCCACCTTCTGCGGAGTAGTTCTATCTGAAATTGTAATCAAATCGTCATCTTATTCAAGGGTCTGTGTTGCTGGTTATTTTAATAAGTATTCACTTAACTGAGAATGGACGAAAGGATCATTTTGATATTTTCTCTTTGTTAAAAAAAGCTATGTTTTGAGCAATGGTCCTAAATTCAAGGCTCAAGACTAAGGTCAACCTCAAGGAATCCTTTTTTGACCCTTTTATTTCTTTCAGCTGGGTATACCATGTCATAGCAAATGAGGGGTTTGGCCGTAGCCTGTTATGTTCATCGAATCGTTAGGCTTCGTACAAATTGATGATATTTTGGTGAACTATACAGATTTTCTTACGATGTGTAACTTCGGAAAGTTAAAGATGTGTGCCCGGGACTCAAATCCCCGACCTCCTGTCGAGAGGCAATTCTGAACCAATAAATAGGCTTTGTAGAATAATTTCTGTTCCGTAAAACATGGGAAAACTGTAATTAATCAAAAATTTACAGAAAACTTTCTTCGACAGGCGATATTTCTCTACAATCAGTGCTAAAGATCTGCCGACATCTGGGGTCCAATCGTTAGGCTGGCAACACTGGGCGGTAATAATCTCAGTGGATATAGAGAGCGGCCTCCATTGGTCGAATGCCCTTTCAGATAAATCAAAGAGGAAAGTTCCGGCGACTTTACGGTTCAGTAAGATGGTATCATATTTGGAAATGTTTTCAGTCCCTTTTCTGTAACGGCATTCAGAGAATCGAATCGTGACCTAAATTTTTTAAGAATTTTCTTACAAAAATGTGGTTATTTTAAGCCTATAAAGTTGTATTTTGGTTCTGATAAAAACGGAACACTTTTCACTTGTGGATATATAATTATCGATCACCTAATGCTTTTTTTCTGAAAACAAGGAGAAAAATTGAGTGGATTCAAATTGAAACCAAGGATTATGGTATGGTCTTTTGGAGGTGTAAAATAATTCAAACCTCTAAATTAATAAAAGCAAGAGCTACTTACATAGTTAATATTACGGCTCAAAACTCCTTTGAGGTTCCTTAGTACTCTACACTTTTTTAGAATCGTTAGATTCAACAAGAAGCAAGAAACCTAGTTACAATTAATCTCAAATCATGGTACAATGTACTCGCACGGCAATACCTAGTCGGTAAAACTTTCCATGCATTCAAAAAAACGCATGTATTTTTCAGAGTGCAGGTAAATGATTCACAAAAAGCAACTGCCTATCTACATATTCAATCCGACCAATTACTCCTAAAAAAGAGGAACTAAACGCACATTTTTATCAGAATCGCCGGCAAAACATTTCGCAAAACTAGATTTCAATTTGCAAATTGATATTTTAGTGTGAATTGCACACACATGCATTAGTAGTCACTCACACATGCGTTAGTAGGTATTTATATGTATCGAAAATATTGCGGGTACACGAAATAAAACATTCTGTTTGTGTGAAGTGGTCTTGTGGTGGTCTAATATTGAAAGCGCAGCGATAGACAGGTTGTCGCTTACGCCACACGAACGCAGCGGCATACACAGCACATGCGCCGGACGCGCATAGCGAATGTCCAAACATTGAATAGCTGATGGACAAATTGAGTTAATCTCTTTAGTCTGTCACTTGCGCCACACGCACGCAGCGGCGTACATAGAGGACGCGCCGGACGCGCATAACGAATGTCCAAACATTGAATAGCTGATGAACAATTTGAGTCAATCTCTTTAGTCTGTCACTTGCGCCACACGCACGCAGCGGCGTACATAGAGGACGCGCCGGACGCGCATAACGAATGTCCAAACATTGAATAGCTGATGAACAATTTGAGTCAATCGCTTAAGTCTGTCACTTGCACCACACGCACGCAGCGGCGTACATAGAGGACGCGCCGGACGCGCATAACGAATGTCCAAACATTGAATAGCTGATGAACAATTTGAGTCAATCTCTTTAGTCTGTCACTTGCGCCACACGCACGCAGCGGCGTACATAGAGGACGCGCCGGACGCGCATAACGAATGTCCAAACATTGAATAGCTGATGAACAATTTGCATACGTGAGTCGGTTTAAATCACCGCGACAATCGTTTCACTGTGCGACAGGTTTATTAGCTGTCTTATATCGATGGCGTCCAATACACGGGGATGAAATAAACTGTTCCTGGACATAGCTATTATATCCTCGTAATAACTTAAGAAAATATAAGTTATTTTTTATTATTTCTTAGTTACGGTACACGGCACCGCAATTCTATTTAGTAAGTACATAAATCTTAAAATACCTAATTATGGCGCATATCAAAACATTATTATTATTATTCATACGCATTTTGATGAACCTTAACAGCGCGGGTCCAAACGACCCCCTGGGGTCCAGGTTGTATCATAAAATAACACTTTATACCATAACCCTTCTACAGTAGAGGCGGTGCAGACAAAATGTATCTCAGCCTGCTAGGGTTGTCTCTTCTCGTTGAAATAATCTTAACATGAAGTTACCCCAGAAATAACTGAATGGTATACTAATTGTCAGACTTTGGTAGAGCCTAATCGCAAAAATCGACGTAAGACAGTTGCGAGCAGAAAGATCCTTATAGTCTCTATGGCTCCTTGATAGTAAAGCGCAATGATAGTTTTACTTTACTAGAGTCTCAAAGGACACTATCGTCAAGTCTGCGATCATGTTCAAAGCGAATGAAAGGCTAAGCGATAGAAAAAGTATAAAAGACATCAATAACATTAGAAAACTACTGACCTCAACTGACATAATATTATTTGAAATAGACACCTAATACTACACGCCATCTCACGCCTCTAGAAGTCAGCGAGTCTTCGCCAATTTTTTGAAGTCAAGACCAACGACGTAAGACAGTTGCGAGCAGAAAGATCCTTATAGTCTCTATGGCTCCTTGATAGTAAAGCGCAATGATAGTTTTACTTTACTAGAGTCTCAAAGGACACTATCGTCAAGTCTGCGATCATGTTCAAAGCGAATGAAAGGCTAAGCGATAGAAAAAGTATAAAAGACATCAATAACATTAGAAAACTACTGACCTCAACTGACATAATATTATTTGAAATAGACACCTTATACTACACACCATCTCACGTCTCTTGAAGTCAGTGAGTCTTCGCCAAGTTTTTTGAAGTCAAGACCTACTGGTCTGTCGGACGAAACTTTTAATGGATAAAAATTTTATAATTTAAGTTAGCATAGAGCTTTCATCTCTTGACTCACTGAATTACAGAAAAGGGGTGCTCTGCCTTTTTTACAACTATGGGCCTTTTGTGGGCCTTGGTTATGAACTGTCCTACGCGTGCCAGCCCTAGATATAAGGGGTATAATGCAGGGTTGTTCAAAGTTACATGGAATGGGAGTGGCCGGTCGCAAGTTAGTTGCTACGGCTCTCGAGGGGCGCTGCTCTGTTGACGTGCTATTATACAAATAGTTCATCCAGATTACATACAAATGTATGCTAAGTTGGTAAACCTCCGTAGGTACGAGATTATAATTACGAGTCCATTTATGTGAAGGAAATTTGCAATTTTATTCGTTTGCTTGGACGATATACAGTGTAAAAATTATTATTTTATTATATTACGAGTATATATGCTAACTAAGCAAAGGCGCAAAAACCGATTACAGATTTTTGCTTCCTGATATTACCGTCCAACTTGTAGTGGTACAATTTTCGCACATGATTGGTTTACCAGCATATCTTGTTTAATCTGGATCTAAGGTGAAGGTTGATATTAGTTGACTGATGATGATGAGGAAGTAGGAAGTAAGATCAAATTAATTATTTTGGTATAATACGCTACCTGAAATGAAAACCACACGAAAGTCTCAAGACTACTTACGTTTCATTCCGACACGGGGACCTCAGGAAATGTTGACTTCACAATGTTAAATTGTTAACAGTCCAGTATTGCGGGAGAGCGGGTGATGCTTGGCTTGTTACGGCATGTTGATACATTTAGGTACTATTATTGTATTCCGTGATAGAGATTCTTTTTAACCGACTTCAAAAAAAGGAGGAGGTTCTCAATTCGTCGGAATCTTTTTTCACTTTTCAGGTTACAGCAAAATATTTTAATCTTTCTCGCAAAACCGTACCCACGAATTTGAAATTTTCTTTTACATAATTTATTTAAGCGTGCGATTACTTGGAGCATAAATTACATGCAGAGGATGTCGGCACATGTGACTTCTAAGGCGGGCTGCGGACCAGCGGAGCGAGTCCTTAGATTTTAGGGAGATTCCTTCGCGTCTTACGTTGACACCTATCCTATAACTTATAAGTACGAGTACCTACATACTTCTTTATCACAGGTTTCGGTGACCTCCCTTTTGGAATACCTAGACAGAAAATATCTAACGAAAAATATAGGTAAAATTTTAGTTTTAGAACCCACAGTAGATATGTTTCCACGACAAACAAGTTGGCGGGAGTATGGGACACTTGCGTATATATCGCGCTCCCGTCTGGTCTTGACCAGCCACCTCAGTAGCGGATCCTATCACTGTCAGATAGTATATAGTATAAAAAGATTAGGTATAGGTCTATGATAATAACATCAAGATGAGCCCATCCGAACATTTTACGTAAACCTTCTTCATACAAGAAAATGAAGAGCCATGTGTCGAAACTCCTACGTCGTTGTGTTGTGTGCGTACGAAATACTGCGTAGGCTTACAGCTTACTACTGACGCCGGAGGGGGGTTTTGCTCCCATAAACTGGCGACATTTTTTCGCGCGGTCCGCCGGGTCTATAATATAGGTGTCTTTGGTATAGGTATTATGTACTGTAGGGTGTTCTAAGTAGGCTCTATGTAGTAGGTTAGATACCTACAGCTGTATACACGAGGAAAAATAAATGGTTTTAGATTTGAGGCGAGGTGAAACGCTATTCGCAGTACTTTAAATTTTTGCAATTTATTTTGACCCCAGTAGTAAAATTTTTTTTTTTGAGAAATTTTGTTTTCAAAAATTCGCAAACCAGTACCTAGTAGTGGGTACCTACTACTGTACACGCCACGTACCGCGTATTCACTACTATTGGTTATCACATTTTCGAGTTTATCTCGATTATTTTTCTTGCAATAAAAATAAAAATGCTTACTTTTCCGAAACAGTGTAGGTAATTCGATAAATTTTTCACCTTGTATAAGTATTGTAAATTAGGTACTTATTATGCCCCCCCCCCCCGATGGATTCCAATCTTGTCGCGATGGGGGGGCTCAGTAGCCGTGGTTGGGCCCCACGGTGAAGCCAAAAGGAATCCAGGAGGGGACACTCGGAGTGGGCCTGGAGATGGGCCCGCTCTGGATGCGTCCAAGAGGGGTGCGGGGGACAGAGTTTTCTGTCTCCTGCAGCCAGGAGGGGTCGCGGGAGGAGAGGCGTGTCGGTGTGTCGTTGCCGCTCGCCCTATCTCCCGCGACCAAACGGTGGCGCAACGTTAGATGCGTCGGCGGCGGGGCCGCAGGGGAAGAGGAGTGTCGGTGTGTCGTTGCCGTTCTCCCTGTCCTCTGCGGCCGTTTGGTGGTTTGCGGCGGAGCCAAAGATCAGATCCGCCGCGGGGCATGGGAGGTCGATGCCTGCGAAGTGCAGGAGCAAGCTTCGCAGGTATCGGCTTACCCGTGCCCACGGTCCCGGGGGGGGGTCCGTCGCCTTACGGATGGGCGCCGAGGAGGTAAGGCCGGCTTAGGTGTTTCTGGCGGGCCTTGCTGTTGGAGGGGAGCTCCATGCTCCACCTCGTGGAGGGGCTGCGCAAGCGGCCGGGCACCGGCGGGTTCGCGGAGGTTTGCGCAAGCGTTCCCGTGTTCCCGTCATACGGTGCGAAGAGGAAACACCGTGGGGTTTAGCCGGTAAGAGTCCGGCAAAACCCAGCCGCTCCCCCGGGCGACTGGGTATCCATGAGGATTTCCCACGATAAAAAAAAAAAAGGTACTTATTATGCTCCGAGTTGTATATAAGTTTAATAAATGTCGTCTAGGTTTATACATCGGCGTGTAGGAAGAGCGTACGAGGTTGAATAATAGAAGACAAACGAGTACGTAATTAAAACTTTAACCCTCAGAGAGGGCACGGTACTCTGCGGAATATAGTATTCATACTTCACCAGGAGTGCGTTCCGTGGTAGCTAGTTACTTGCAAATTGTAACTTATAATTATGTTAGGACCGACTTCAAATAAAGGAGATTGTTAAATCGGCTCTTCCTTATTTTACTTAATATGTACTCATATCTAATAACCCAAGCTGACAATAAAGTTTTAATCTTTTTTATAAAATTTGAATAGTTATTGTTAGTTAATAATAATTTGACATTCGAAGAAAAAAGGCAAAACAGAATTAAAGTTACTCAATGGCGCAACCTTAGTTTTAGGCATTGGCTTATTTTATTGACTATTCATAAGAGCCAACAACTAACAAGTTATGACCTATTAATTAACCTAAATTATTTGAGTTTTAAGAGATCAATTTATCACCAATTTAGAGTAATGTATTATTATTAATACATTTTTTTTAATTTAGACCTCTTTATAGGCACTAGTGAAAAGTAGTAGAATTAGAATTTCAGTTAACGATATGTACCTGGGTACCAAACGTTATAAATTTTCCCTCAAACAAACAGCCGCAATGTAATGGCAGATTTGCATTTGGCCGTAATGCATTACCGTATTAGCGTATATGTTTCTACTGATAATCGTGGTTGATTCACGATTGTTTTGCATCAATTGAATCCTTGTTTGTGTTATCAGTATTTGTTTGTTCAATCATTTGTGATTATATAATAATCTATAATATGTATATACATGGATATAATGATACGGATTACTTAATACTACTGTAGAATGTTCGCACTCCGCTCATCTAAAGTGGTTGTTGAGAACTTTGCACTCGAATTAAATTATTAATTGACATAAGTACATATTATAGGTAGGGACCGGGGACCCATGGTCCAGTATCAGGGGGCACGGCAGTGCCCCCGCCAAAGTCAAAGCGCGAAGCAAAACTGCCGTACCATCTTTACAGGAACCATTTCGCCGCATTTTCGGGCTCCTATTTGAGAACCTCTGGATAAGACCAGAACGCTGAAATTTTCGCTATCCAGTAAGCTATAATCACATACTTAAAACCCAAAATTTCAAGTCTGTAGGTCATATAGTTCCGAAGTTATGCGAAAGCAAAGTTTCGCATTTTCGACACTGACTGACTGACTGACTGACTGACTGACTGACTCATGATCATCAAAATAGAACTAGTACTTCCCATAAACTCAGAGAGCTGAAATTTGGTACAGAGTTAGGGTTTAATGGCCACATAAAGGGAAAACTATAAAAACTAGGATAATCGAAGATCTGGAGTACCTGGTGATCACTGCATTAATAACTTTGTAATTCCATATAAATTATATGAGATTACAAAGTTATTTATGCAGTTAATGTATCTAGAAAAACGGACAGAAATATTTTGTAATAAATTGAAGTTTCTACAAAAAGAAGTGAAATCCCACCAAAAACATTCTGTAAAAAACTAGCCAAAGTCAAAATGGAGCTGCTTGTTTATCTCTAAAAAGTACTGAAATCTAGACAAAGTCGTGCCAAGTCTAAGGTTCCTTACTGCGATTTCTTTATTATTATAGTTAATGTTGTGTGACTTGGCCGTTGAAGACCAAGAACCGCTACTCATTGACGATGAATTCTGGCGACAGATTGGTGCAATGGTGTCATGGAGCACCTGGTTTGAACCCTTGTGTACCCTTCAAAGGCCAAGTCACGCAACATTAACTATAATAATAAAGAAATCGCAGTAAGGAACCTTAGACTTGGCACGACTTTGTCTAGATTTCAGTACTTTTTAGAGATAAACAAGCAGCTCCATTTTGACTTTGGCTATTTTTTTACAGAATGTTTTTGGTGGGATAGTCTTGTACAAGTCCTCCGCCCAATCTACTCTAAGTACTAAGTACTATTACTAGGTACTACTGGTTATACATATAGATAACAATACTTCTACAAATAGACTAACATTATAGTTACAAGTTTACAACCAACATAACAGTTTTTTTATTGCACTTGTTATTTATTTGTTAGGCTTGCGCTTGACGACAATCATGCATGTTGGAAAGCAATGATGAGGTCTAGGTTGGAGCGCGTTTGCCTAGAAAATTGCTATTCACTCTTCTCTTGAAGGCACCTAGATTGTACTTGGCTGGAGACACGGAGGCTGGAAGGGCTTTCCACATCTTAGCGGTTCGTATCAGAAACATGGAAGAAAAACATTTCGTGCGAGTTTGTTGGATGCCAACCACAAAAGGATGCCACTGCTCTCGGCGTCTTGCAGTCCTATAGTATAGTAGACAGGTGAAGGGAGTACGTGTACTATAAGATAAATATGAAAGCACGTAAATTTTTAAAAAGCTTATTCAAGGGTTAATTAAGCTTAAAGGAACTGAATAAAATGGGCATGGTTACAATTTTTCGATCAAGAAATTAACACATAAACTACTTTTAAATCTATTCAGTTCAGATAGATAGATAGATTGATACAAAATGCTTTATTGTACACCATTACAAGAAGAAAGTAAAAACAAATACAATAACCAGAAAAACAAATGTACAACATGGCGGCCTTATCGCTACATAGCGATATCTTCCAGGCAATCATCGGGGTTAGAAGCGGCTATTGGAAATTATGAGTGGTACAATAAAATAAAAAAAAAAAAAAAGAAAACAGCATAAATATAAAATAAATTATAAACATAATAATATAACTATTACCTATATACATATATGTATATAAATATATATCTACAATGAGAATTATATACATAAATATTATATATACAAACATACATAAATACATAATACCTATAATAAAATACTAATAAATAAATATAAAAACCCTCATATAGTACAAATGAAAATAAATAGAAAATATAAATGCTTAATAAGAAAGAAAAATATAACATAGTAACAGAGTGATCAGCTGTTACTGACTCCAGGAAGTTGAGACAAAAAGTGATCCTTTAAACGTTTCTTGAAAATATTTATTGATATTATATAAAAAAATATAATAATATATATTGTAAAATATTAACAGATATACAATGAAGAATCTGAACAAACTTTCAGGTCTTCTCTAAAGTTACCATTTAAACTTCCAAAGTAATCTTCCAAAGTAATCAACGATTATTGATAATAATTAATATGTATACAGACGATTAGCAAAATTAATCTTCGTCACACGTACGAGGCACCGGCCGCAAAGGACACGACCAAATTAATTTAACAATTAATTTAATTAGGGCTTTACTCGCGGCCGGCGATATTGATTCATTAATTAACTCGACGACCACAGACTTGTATACTATAGACAGGGCGAACAGCGCGAAAAAATGTCGCCAGTTTAAGGGAGCAAGAATGACTATTTTGCACCCTCCCCCGTCAGTAGTCAGTATAGGTAGATAGGTAAAGACCTAGTTCTTTTTTTGAATTAATAATAATATTGCAGGCAAGTTGTCAGCAGACACATAGATAAAATAAAATATAAAAAATAAACATGTATTTCGCAGGAGTTTCGACAGATAGCGCTACATTTTCTTGTATGAAGAACGTAATATGTTCGGATTTCGGGCCTATCTTGACTATTTTTATCTATTTCGACGACGCTAATTTGATTTTTGATTAAACTATAAGGCTATTATCGGGTGACGGAGGTTTTAGGTGCATTTCCGATATCAAACAAAATTAACACAATATTACCCCTTAAGAGTCCCGTGAACTACGATGTCTCCATACATTCGATCCAATACCAAATCATTTGTAATTCGGGTTCATATAGTAATAATGAATAACATAAGTACATGATCGAAATATGCACGAATTACAAATTTTGGTATTACGAATGTATGGAGAACTCGTAGGTCAGTGCATTCTTAAGACACGAAAAGGTGTTTTGTTTTCAATGATATCTATGCCCGTCTGGTCTACATTTAATATCATAACAAAAAATAACATTATAATAAATAATAGAATGAACTAAGCGCGAATGTCTCGTTTACTTGATGGCTCATTCAAAATGCAAGATTTGCTGAAACTGATCGCGACTCAGAAATGGACCTTTAAATTCTTATAATCGCAAGAAAGTATTCTTGTTTCTTATTGTTTCTCAAAGGAGTGGCGCAGAGATTGTAAGATCGTGGAAAGCCGGCTTTAGTTGATCCCGGTATTAAAAACCGATGCTAAGCCGACTTCTACCGGTACGGTGGGCGGTAGGTAATTCCCTGAAATTGTTCTAGATTTTAGTTTTCATGATTTATTCGCCTTTGATTATTTATTTATTTTTATTTATTTTATATCTAATTAGAACGGCAGTGCCACTTACACTAACATGATGGAATGGATGAAATTATTATATTTACAAGGAAACAATTATATTTACAAAAATATAAAAAAAACTATTGAAAAGGAAAAAATAAAAAACATAAAATGATGAATATAAAAAACAGGTTCAACATTGAATAACACTGTAATTCAATTTTTTCAGCATATCATGGATCACATTGTGGGTTATCATTCAAGAGCGTGTTGAATGATACCAGTGTGCGCGGTATGGTATATATTATGATTTACTGTAATTTTTCTTGTTCTATCAGAGCTTAGTTTAAATTAAAAATGTGGCAATTTCAATTCACAAAGACGCGCTTTACAGCAAAATCGTTTGTGTTTCATTCGATGCGTTTGGAGAGTGGAGCGCGTCATGGTGGATTGAAATATTATCTATAGTCTATACCTATTGGGGGTTCTGTATTCTGTACCTAGAAATTATTATCTTTTTTACTTTATCTATTAAATGACATACCAAGTTCATGTAGTGAAACAACTACGGAACAAGCTAAGTTATATTAGATACCCAATACTGTGGGTGCCATTGGCATAAAAGCTTAAAACTTTCACATATTTTGAATTTTTGTTTTTATTTTTTGCTTACATCATAAGATTGTTTGACCTTTTATCCTCTATGCTAGTGGTAACAACTAGTGATCCTTATAAAACTAGACGACTGAAATTACCGCTACTTTTTAGCATATACCAATTATTTAAATGTAGCCGAAATACATGTTTAATTCAATTCAATTCAATAATATTTATTGCGAAACTTGGTTTACATAGATCTTATAGAGATTGTCAAGTTCGAACAAGTTCTACCTTACGGCGTGCAATATAGGTTACAATATTTATAATATCACCCTACAACTATAATATTATGTAATTATGGAAGAAACAATATGCAGTGACTTTTTACTTAAATGGCCCTGTATTACGCAGAAAAAAAAAATAGTTATTAATAACCTTGATATTAATAGTTATTATTTACCTTGATAAATGTTTAGCAGAGGCTTCCAAATAAAATTCTCATATCATTTTCAAATCTCATATAATGAAGATTTCCTCGAAAATCCCACACAAAGCGGTCCGGCTGCTGAGCGCCGACGTTACCTACTTTATAAGCATCACATAAGCAGGTGCACTCCGGTTTATTAAAACTCCTGCAAACGCCGCCAACGTATGCAGATAACGTAATTTTATATAGTAATTTTACTGTAGATAACATGCGAAAACAGGGCATTTAAAAGATTCCAGTTCTATATTACAGCTTAGCTATTTTTACAATCTGTATATGTACAGAAAAAAAACATTGTTGATGAAAAATTATGATTGATTATTGTGTATTATGTACAGTAAAAAAAATCTTGACTTTCGTCAGTGAGAAAGTAACGTAAAGTAAAGTAAAATCGACGTAAAGAGTCCTCACTCTCTGGCTCAATATCGTCTATCCCAAATCCTTGGCTCTATATAGAAAGCTGTAGAGCGATTTTGCACATCAGTATCGGTCGAGTGACGTAATGGCTCATCTTACACACTACACTAGAATTAATTATTAGGTTTGGTGGAAAATCTGAATGTTTAGAAGAAACTGTCTGACTGACATAATACTCGTATCAACGCCCACAGCCCAAACGGCTGGGTCTATAGAAATATCGGTAGGTACACAGTTTTCTAATGTGGTCAAGAAGTGCACTTAGACAGAATTTTTCAAAACTCACTCCCTAAGGGGGTGAAAAGCTTGTATATTATAACGAAAAATTCTCCTACCTAATGCCGCAACTTCTGAATCAATTTGGATGAGGGATGGAGTTAACCTTAATAATATGTTTACCTTGGTACGCCTGAATGATGTTGAAGCTTTGATTAGTAATTAGGGTACATAGTTCACTGCCTTTTTAGTAGAGTCCGACCGAAACCGGTTTTCCGGCCGAAACTGAAACCGAAACCGAATATTAGGCCCTGGCTTCAGTTTCGGCCGAAACCGAAACTCATGTGGCCAAGTATAAAATTCCTTAAAATCCTGGAATTTGATGCATTTTACACAATATGCTGCATTAATTACGACATGAAATTAAAACACAGTATATTAAGTTTGATGTAATCATTTATTTATTTATAAAATATATTAATAATATTTTTCAAATTAAGTTCTCAGGTGTTTATCAGTTATCAATAATCAAATAAAAAATTGTTACTGTCTCATTAAATACTAAGTATTAGCAATTTGAAACCTTACTAATTAATACTTTGGTTTGCATTTGTACTCAATAGAATCATCTTTTTTCGGTACCTCTTATATAAAAAAAAGAACAGGGCTGCCAGCGTCCGCCATAGTGTTGCCGCGAGAAACAAAGTTAGGCGAACGTGCACGACTACTTCCGAAGTTTCGGTTTCGGCAGAAGTTTCGGCCAATTTAGGCCGAAACCGAAACTGCCGCCGAAACTTGATTTTTGGCCGAAACTCGGCCGAAACCGAAACCGAAACCGAACTTTCGGTCGGACACTACTTTTTAGCCTTTGTATATACCTAACGAACATCTCTGGAGAATATGTTCTAGGATATTAATGAATGAATGAACATACTTTTATTACACACCACAAAGTCAAACAAAGAACAACACAAAAATTATTAAGAATAGGTACACAATTTGGCGGCCTTATCGCTACCTAGCAATCTCTTCCAGGCAACCAATGCTGTAAAGGATTTTTGTTGCAGATACTAGAGGTAGGTGGTGCAAATACATAAAAGAAATACCTAAAACATAAATAAATATATATAATGTACACAAAAAAATGTGTAAATATATATGTAGGATAATTTTTTCTGCCATGTCCCATTATAGAATCTATCGCGTAATGTTCGTAGCACGCCCCAGCGACGACGGGGTGAGCCTACGAGCATTTGCATATGCTCTCAGCGGCCAATCTGCAATGCAAACTGGCGCTACGATATTCAAATAATTGCATATAAACATAAAACATGTCGCATCACGTGTCCTGAAATCACTTTAGGATCAAAACACAATTTTTGTGGGATTATAATTAAATGTGAACCATCTTCTTTCGAAAAACCATAGAATAAGGATGTAGGAATGGTTTTTACTTTTCAAAGACGTTTATTAAAAACTTAACCTAACGTAAAACTAACCTAACCAATTTCGATGAGTCTTCGTCATTAAAATAGGCTTTGGCGTTCCGTTGGTCTAACACAGGTTGGTGAAACAAGAATAGAACTTTACGTGTATTTAAACCTTTTCCTGTTCCATGAATCACATAGTATGTTTTATGATTACTATTTAACTATTTATTCATATCAGCTGACAACATAGAGAGCTTGCATGTGAGCATATTGGTCGCTGTGACCACATAAAAACTTATTTCCTTGGTCTGTGGCTGTGACCATAACTTTATTATAATAGAACCTTTTTACAATTTCGCCGGGTAATTCCTCGACTAAAACATTTTTCAAAATAATTTTGCTCACGTTTAAGTGCAGTGTTCTCCAGACAAAAGAGGCGTTCATTATCCGAAGTGCACTATCGCTTAAAGATGTATTAATAAAATTGTGCGGCGTGTATTTATGTACGATACACACTACAGCTGAGTTCAAATGACAGGATGCGATAGAGAAACCAGTGGGGGTGTTACGGGCCAAAAATTTCACTCAAATTAATAACTTGAATTATGTTTGTGTACATATCTTTAGAAGTGATATTATGAGGGGACCGCCCAGGCAGCCGAGGTCATCCCTTAAATGACGTTATTAAAAGAGTCTAGAGAGAGTTGTACGAGTATGTTTTAGATGACGCATAATCGTGGTGTTGGACGACAATTTTAAGACGCCTATGGTCAGTTGAAGTCCATTATACAGTGTGTTCCAGATCAAACTTATACTCAGCGATACTTTGTAAGAGAGTCTTCTATAATAATTGATTAAAACCATAAAACCATCTACTAATGGAGCGCCCCATTTAACTATTACCTACTAGTCTATATGTTTTCAATTTCTATTACCCATGACATTTATCTGCCACTACGGAATAGCATTGGAATAAAAATGGGAAATGCTTTCCAAAAAACCAACTTCAAATGCCACTACAAAGAGTGAAATAATTTTTATTTAAATTTTAGGTACCTACACCAATTCGAAGTCGGGCAATGTTTCATACAATCCCTAATAGTCCTTCTTACTTACTTGATGTGCGAAGAAATGACGAAGTCATAGACAATCGCCCGACTTCGAATTGGTGTAGGTACCTAAAATTTAAATAAAAATTATTTCACTCTTTGTAGTGGCATTTGAAGTTGGTTTTTTGGAAAGCATTTCCCATTTTTATTTTATACTTTTTAGTGGAAAACAATAAAATTCACAAGGCGTTGTAAAAATATCCAAATTGCTTGAGGTGTGTTCATAAAATTTGAAGAGATACCTCAAATTCACCAAGATCCCATCATCAGACCCTGACTTGATGACTTTAGACATCAAATCAGTATCTGCTAGCAAATGCACCAGTAACTATAAAAAATACCCAACTCGCTTCAAGTATACTAGCAAAATTTGAAGAGTTCCCTCGATTTCACCAAGATCCCATCATCAGACCCTGACTTGATGACTACAGTCATCAAATCCGTATCTGCTAGCATATATGCACCAGTAACTATAAAAAATACCCAAATCGCTTTAAGTATACTAGCAAAATTTGAAGAGTTCCCTCGATTTCACCAAGATTCCATGATCAGATCCTGACCTGATTACCATAGAACAACTTGGAAAATATTACTCTTTCTAATAATACTCAAATACTTTCATGTGTCCATATAAAATTTGAAGAGTTCCCTCGATTTCTCCAGGATCCCATCATCAGATCCTGACCTGATTAAAATGGGACCATCTGGAAACAAAACCCTCTTAAACAAAAAAAGAATTTTTCAAATCGGTCCACGCGTCTTCGAGTAATCGGGGAACATACATAGAAAAAAAAAAAAAAAAAAAATTCCGACGAATTGAGAACCTCCTCCTTTTTTTTGAAGTCGGTTAAAAATCAGCTATAAACTTATCATTAGGCCATTACCCATAGATAAATATTCGCATGTCGTTTTAGCCCTAATTTGGCCCCGGAACGTTCCCAGTCCGCTCGCTATGTGTTTGCAGCTCGTATAGCTTAGCCAGCCTTTTTGCTTTGGTCTAAACACGACATAGCGCAACCGCAGGGTAATACCGGCTTTTAGCTCTAGCCGGGAAGGGCTTTTAGCAAAAATCAAATATGCATCGTCAAATTGGAGCGGCCGCTGATTTAGATGGCCCACTTGGTCAAACGTTGGTTCGTTTCCTGTTTATTTTTATTTAAAATTCATTCGCTTAATTTTATATTTCATTATTTAGGTTTCGCTAGCGTAAGTTTCATTATTTATGTTTCGTAAAATTTCTCCGCCTCACCCTCCGCCTGAAATTTGGTTTTTCTCTAGTTCTGTGGGAACCATGAATTGTTTGGGATAAAAGGTAGTACTTTTAATCCAAGTAGGAATATTCTACTTCTGTTCTAAATTTCAGTCACATGTCGGTTCAAAACTTGGATATTTTAACCTCTCTTTATTTCGAAATATGAGGCCAAAGTACTTACCATTATACCTACGTCCTACACGCAGAATATGACTACTTATACTATAACAATACTCGTAATATGAATATAATATGATAGTGCGTTCCATGGAGTACCTACCTAATGTCATCATTTGCAACGTTCGTATGTCATAAACAACAATCAGGCGATGCATTTGAAATGTATAACGCAATTATTGCACTACGCTTCGTTTGTGACATATTATGATCTATGCGTACTGTAGCTAACTACCATTGCTGCAAATGCACTATGTTGTTCCATTATTATTATTAGCCCAGTTATAGTGAGAAATTACTACAACTCGTCCCATTTTTAGGCAAAGGCATCACCTATAGAGCCTTCCAGTTTTGATATTGTAGGTTTTTTGTGCCATAAAGGGCCCCTATAAAGGGCCTGCCATAATTCTACAATGTCGTTTCTCCACCTATGGACTGGTCTTCCTATGGTTTCTCTTCTTGATATTAAATTTCAGGGTTCGTTTAGAGGGTTGTATCATACAGCACAGTAATTATTCGTATTAGCAAAACTCATCAGTGTGCAGTGACCTGTATAGGATACTTTCAATTACTTTCAGGGTTTCATTTTGAGCAGATTCCATCAGATTCTGTAGTAACGTAGAGCCGTAGAAAAAGGTCGTTTTCGGTATTTTCCAGCAGACTTCAAACATTATCAATGCTTCAAATGTTTGAATTAATTCTTAGTGAATGTTTGAAATTCACCAAGATACCGATAGCACTTTATTTGCGTTCGTAAAATTTGAGTAACCTAGGAAACAACTATAAAACTCAGGCTGCGACAACAAAGCATCATTTGCTGCCATAAAGTCCTTAAAGATTTAAGTTAAGGTTTACATTTGCTTAAATGGATTACGATAGAAATGAATCAGGATTACACACTCTTGCAATGGATGTGCCAACTTTACGATCGAGAAACGTAATCGGTAGTAGAATGTATAGACGTGACGAGGTTACTAATATTATTCTTTAACTGTTAATCACAACAACCTCATCTCAACCTTATTTTAACCTTATCTTAATAATAACCTTATCTTATTCTGTACCTATTCTTATATTAATAGTTGGTGCGTAATTAACCTTAATTCCAGAATTTTATCATAAACAGAGATTATGAGGTTTTTAAACTTCAGGGCACTTAAACAGAAAGGTCTCTAGGACAATGAGGTGAATAAATCTCCAATCACTTTTAAATCAGATGCAAATTAAAGGTGCTTAGGTGCGTCCCTTGGGTTAGGTAATAAAAGTCAACACGAATATTCTGTAGTATACGTTTGATAAACCTAAAATTCACTTCCTTTCCATACCTGCGTCCCTGAAGGCAATAAAATTCTCCATTATACATAGGTATATGCATTATATTATTATATCCACCATCCTCCGTTGCCTCCGTTTATTTACTTAACTATTGCAACCTGGTGCAACTTGCTAACTTATAAATTAGAATCAGCTCACGGGCATATTAAAAAAAATTCAATAGTCAGTAGCATGTCTCACACTGTCTCACATTCCAACGTCTACTTCTGCTTCAGTCGAACCAATGGGATTTCGGTGCTTCATAGAAACACAGTCGAGTAAAAATACATTAGGCAAGTGTCCATTCCGCAGAGCGCACTACACGAGAGCGAAGAGTGACGCCGCGCCGGTGAGTGCACAAGCGCCGAAAAGGGGAGCCGCGGGATGATGCAGTGCATAATTGCGGCGCTGGTACCGTGACCCATTTGCACCGTTCCGTAAATCATGTTCCGTCACGAACCACGTTAACTTTGGACTCTGGAAGATGTTTCCATCTGAAAAATAACACGAATATCCATAATTATTGCTATCATACAACGAAGATTACGTACGATACGAGTATCAAGGCTTCAGGCGAAACAGCAAAATGAAAAGAGGAGAAGGGAAGAAAAGGAGTAGAGCAAGACCTAGGGGTCAACACGAAGTAATGCTGCCAACTGATTTGCTTCATATTTATATCTTTGAGTCATATTTATATCTTGGTAAATATGTTTTTTAGAACGGAAATTTTAATGTAGAATATTTGTGCCCATTGCTCTATACAGTTTAAATAAATATCTTCAAAGATATTATCAAAATAAGAAGTGCGGTTGCGCATCGCCCCGGCCGTTGCGTGGCGATAGGTAAGCATAGACACTATCTAACCGTATGCCTCGCATCCAGCGCTGTGGGCTGTGGGTATAAGGCCCGGTTTCCACCAAAGCGAAGCGGAGCGGAGCTGTATTTGAGTAACCACTCAGATTTCGTCATTTTGACATCTCCGAAACTGAAGGGAGAGGAGATGTCGAAATGATGAAATCTGGTTGGTTATTCAAACACGCGGGACAAACGGGCCGGGACAAAAATATTTCCAACGCGGAACGGAATCCGCGGGCACTGCTATAATTTAAAATGAACGTCTCTCCACAACGTGTAAGCATAAACACATTTAGGAGCGTTCATATTAAGATTAGACAATCTACTTAGACTTTTTATCTCGCAAATACATGGTTCCAGAAAAAATAACAAAATCGACAAGGGTACGCTTTCCGTTACAAGGGTGCCTACGTTAAGGGACCGTTTCTACGTTTGTGTAGAAAATCGTCCAAACCATTTCTGTAACATTTTTCATCGTCTCACTCGTCTATACCTACTGTTGTGCGTAACACAAAACAGAGTACAACAATTTTCTTAAAGGGCTACATAGATGACACACTCAACAGCGAATGACGACGCAAAGTAGGTAATGGGTTGGAAAAGGTTGAAATTTGAAACATATAAAAAGGCCTAAGTCATGTAAGAGTAATACGGCCCAAGTCCTCAGTTATTCGAGTGGAAGCGAGTTTTAAAATGGATGACAACTTGCTTTGCTTTGTGCGCGCCGCGGTGAGCGACGCCGCAATTTGGAGCTCTCTTCCAGGCCGCTGTAGCTGCACCGCACCGCTGTATGTGGGGGAATAGGTACGCTGGAAATGGATGTTTCGCGACCTGGATATTACATTTTTTTTAATTTATTTAATGTTACAAAGCATATATATAGGTACAAAAATATATCTGCACTAACAAACCACTAGAGTTTACAGTAAGTGCATATAATCTGTCATCTGTTATTACTACATACTAATGTTTTTGGAGTTAATCCATTCTTAAATTTGTAATCTAAATTATTTATTAAACGAGGAACCATGTCGGCAGTGGTGCGTATTCCATATTTATTTTTGGCAGGTATGGTCACTAGTAAACTTTGTGCTGCTCTCCGAGTAAATCTTTCATATTTAAGTGTCTTTTGAATATCTAAGTTAAAAAATTGCTCTTTTAATAGTACATATTTCGCTAATGCGAGTGCTTTAGCCACATTGTCTTTATACTGTCCCGAACTGCAGTGGCCGATACAATTCATGCTAGCTTATATTGATCTAATACTTTTCAGAAGGAGGCAAATCATCAATAGAGGTGCTTTCCCTGGAAATTTCCGAACAACACATTTTAGTAACTTTACTAAGATGTGTAGGTACCTTTACATCTTCACCACAGCCCTACGAATGTATAAGCTGAATCAAAAAGAAACCCTTCTTCAGAAAATAAAAGATTTTTACTGTGTTACTTCTTTACCAGAATAAATAAATGTAATCATCCAGTGCTGGTAAAAATTTTCAGTGTTCGAACAATCATAATTCGAGAAAAGCTGGACCGATTTTTATGGTTTTTGATTTGTTGTATTCTTCTGCGTCTGCGTAATAATAACTATAAAACATTAGAGAATTGACAAAAAATTGTGAAAATTCGAAATTATGCAACCGCGGGCAACAGCTAGTTTCGAATTAATTCGAGTCAATTATTATAAATTACCTAAGTAGTTTATTGTTTTATAGCAGCAAACTATTAACTATATTTAGAAGGCACGTGTAGGTAATTAAATAACCTATTCTCAACGACTCCACTACAGAGTGGAGCGTGTTACCTTCTAATTGAAAGTGTATGTAGCAGTATAGCATTGTTTGCATACTATACAGGAAGTTTGCAATGCAGATTGGTCAGTTCAGTGAAAATGCAAATAAGCTCGCCCGCAGTGACTGAACGTGTTTAATAGGTAATCGTTTCACGCTAGTGGGTCAAGCTACACATATTATCTAGATTTTGTAAAATAATATAATCTAATTTTTTTTTTGAGTCCGCCCATGAGATGGATATCACCGCAGTGTCAGATTTTCTGCGCGTAAAGCATTAATTACGAAAAAATACTACATTTTAATTCACTGTAGCCAAAACAATTACTGCCTAGTGAGTGAAGTGAAATGTGGTAAACACGTCGCGGCATTCGCGTCTTTACGCGGACAACACGTGAAGTGTGAACTTACGAGTACAACTTCCCTCTCACCGACTCAGCCTACTACGTTACAGCTACGTGAAGTCTGTGGTGAAGTGGATCTCAGTATAATATGTGAATCACCTATATGACACATGCATAGATTGAAGATAATTATTATTGCAATACAAAGTCCTGGGAAAATCTGCATTTGACGAGCATTTGACATCGTTATATGTTGTGTGCATCGCTTTAATAAGATACATAATTTTAATATTACTTTTATAGTTTATGCAAACATATATCAATTAAAATAAACGTGCACGATTCTTTTATTAAATAAACCTCCACACAACGCACAATGAGCGGGTGAATCATAAAGAAGAAGAAAATGAAAATATCGTCGTAATTGTGATTTCTATGATAAAATTAAATTCCTATTTGAAATCTCTACTCGAAAAACGAATCCAGGCCATTGTTAAAATCTAGATATTACACAACCCAACGAGACATTTTCATTTTGCAGTAAATAATTCTAATATTAAGTACAGAAAATCAGTAATTCCAAATAGACGGCTATATCCCATTGAAATGTATCGAATAATCGTTATCCAGATGCAATTATCATCAGCAATTAGCACACTAATGCGCTAACACGGTAATTGTCACGAAACTAAGTTCGCTAATGAGTTGCCATTATGGCGTTTCTATAGCAATTGCCTGTTTTCGATATTAATTAATTAATTAATTAATTGACACCTATCTTTAGAAACTCCAAATGCATGGTAGTCAAATCTCAATTCTCAGAATTACGGCTTGAGCGCAGAACTAGCCAAGTACGAATTGCCCAGCTCCATACACATTACAAAATAGTATGAAGTCCTCTCAGTAATGCAGTTTTTCACACTTCCTTTTCTTGGATAAAAAAGTATAAAAAAACCATTATTTGCTCTACCAATAAGGCCGCCTTTTCGCTCACTGTGTTCCGTGTTTCTCTATCTGTATTCTTATACATACGAGTATATGTGTGTGCAAAACAAAAAAGATATATTAATAAATAAATATAAGTATATGCATAGTGTACATACACAGCCATTGAGTAGCCTCATCTGGTGGGTGGCGTAGTTTTTGCGCAACGAATCAGTCCAGCTGTTCACCGCGAAAATGCAGCCATTATTCTAAGCGCCATTCCACGCAGGCATTAGACTTGTACAGTATCTAAGTTAGCGATAAATTTAATTGTATCATTTTCAATTAAACAAACATATTATTATGTACTTAAGTAATTCCAAAATTACAAAAGCACCTCGATTCTAATTTCATGTCAATTTATTCCTAAAGTATCGATCTGATTTCAAAGCATGATACCTGAGCCATAATAAGCTAAGATTATTTCTTAAAATTAAACATACTTTTTTTTTAACTAGGTATACTTATAGGCTAGCGCTTGACCGTGATCACACCCGATGGAAAGTGACGATACAGCCTAAGGTGGAATGCGCTTGCCTAGGAGATGCCTATTCACTCTTGATTTGAAGGCGCACAGGTTGTAAGTGGCGGGAAAGACAGTGCCTGGGAGGGCATTCCAGGCCTTTGCAGGGCGTATCAGGAACGAGGAATCAAAACGCTTCGTCCGCGTCTTTGAAACGTAGACTATGTATGGGCACGGCCGGATGCCTTTTCGATACCTTGCCGAGGTGACGGTGGAACCAAATTAAATAATTCCTGAGCACACACTCCAAAATATATTCTAAAGAATACCTACCATCGATAGACATGCAACCTTACGACGATGTTCGAGGCTTTGGAGTTTATACTAATTCATACTAATACTTACCTATACTAAATCATACCAGTTCATACAATGGGTGATCTATGTGTTCATACCTATTAATGAACATATTATGGTCCAAGCTTCAGAAATGACGGGAAGTTCAAATAAGTCTCCAGAACACTAGGTTTAACGTCGTGTATTTGGTATTTCAAACAAGAATTACACAGGACTTGTAAGTGATAACAACCATCTGCTACGTCGAGCGCTAGTAGAATGCCCGGCTTACACTGCCGTAGACCCATACCACAGGATAATCTACTACTAATAAAGAAAGAATACATGAACTAATAAATAAGGATTACGAGAACAAGTCTTATATAATTTGAAATAGGCTTACAATATTCAAATAAAATCATGCAACAAAACATCTCCAACCCTATACCAAACTATGTGTAAGCTGTATCACAGTATCACTCTTGTAAAATGAAGGAAAAAGTAGACGTCAAATTGAATTTCCAACGATACGCTCTGCGGGACTTGGCACCTTTGTTAATACCCACGTGTTTGTGGTCACAATACTGTATGCAATTTACGTATCGTATACAACCTGCGTTTGCATTCTACACTTTGAGTGCAGGGGCGCTTTTAAGTCTATTGAAAGTTTTTTTTTTTAATTATCAAAATGTTTCAATAAATCTTATTATTAGCTTATTCTAATTACTATACAAATCTTGCGTGGAATGGTGCCAAGAATACTGGCTGCATTTCCGCGTTGAACAGCTAGGCTGATACGTTGCGCAAAAAATTAGCCAGCCCTTCTGTCACCAGTTGAGGCTATTAACCGCGGGGAAAGCTCTCGAAGGAATAAATATTGTTATGTAAGTTAATTTGGAAGTTATGTTATGTTATGTGAATGTGAATTAGTTTAGAAATAAGCCTATATTTTTTAGTGATAGCATTATCATCTATATTCCAGATTGAATACGAAAATCTCTAAAGTCTACTATATGAAATTCTTGCGTCAGTGTCTGTAACATAACTCCTATAGGTACCTACTACTATTTTATAATTCGTAATTTATTCGGTGAATGGAAGACAAGGACGATAACTATTTTTCGTACCCCAAACTGAGAATTTACATAAATAAGTATGACAAACAGCGATTGCTGGGTTAGTCTGTAAAAATTTACAAAATAAGGTACAGGCACCCTTGTTGCCGATGGTAAGAGCACACATAAATGAGGAAATTCCTTACAATGCGAGCTCATCCCAACTTGAAACAGTCATGCAAGCGAATTTATTTGTCAAAGCCACAGGGCCGAAACGCCTATCAGAAAATTAACCAAGTTAACATAGCGGTAATCTCAAGAGCAAGGAATAAGTATTCGATACTTTAGGAATAAATTATTATTATTACAGCAATTACGCGACTCCTCTGCACCGAGCAATCCATTCGAACAAAGTCGCGCAATAAATCGAAACTCACTTTCGAAGTTCGAGTTTCCACATAATTAATTTCATAAACCCGAACAGAAGTTCATCCTCGCACGAGCGATATGCATATTCCGCTAATTCGCATAATTTCGCATAAGGGATTCGCATACGATTAGAGCGCGATTAGGCTGAACTAACTGAGATGCGGGTTTAACGAACCCTGAGCAAACATGGCGCTGCCGAGAGGATACAGACGTCGCTTAGGATTTCCCGTTTGAATACTAACAGCGCAGCTAACAGCTAGTAACTATTAATGAGGCCTAATTAGACTGCAAAAACATCCAGAGATCTTCACAGAGACGCTTAAGCTTTTGTATGATACCCGTGTTTAACTCTTCTGCTTCTGCTTGGATTTCTAAGAAAACTTATCAAAGTCAAAGGCGACTGAATACACGGACGATTTTGTTTTGTATTTCTTAGTACCGAGAGCGTTGGAACTCTAGGTTTGCGTTAATAATTTATTTACCGTGAATTAATGAACTATTTTCTAAAAGCTTCGTTACTATGAGTATACTTATGCATTAAAATTACTGGGCATACATAATTTGTACGAACATTATTTTTTTGCCATAATTATATTTATATTATTAAAACTATTTCTCACTTAGGGGTATGAAAAATAGTTTTCCTAGACCTACCAAACATACACAAAAAAGTTCATAAAATCAACCAAGCCGTTGTTCTTTTATAAACACTGTGGTATTGTGGATACAAGTTTTAGATAAAATTGACTTTGAAATTAACCTATACTTTTGTATTCAAATACTTGAAACACTTATCCTTCTGTGTAACACCAACGAAGTTACGGATAAGGAGAATTGAATATCCTGTACAAGACATTACTGCGTATCTATTATTCTAATGTCATTACTCGTAGCTACAGTAGTTAGCATTGCTGTACTCTGTGCTTAACCTGCATCGTAATCCGTAAACAGCAATCAAGCGAAGCATTTCAAATGTATAACGCAATTGCGGCCACTCAGCATTTCTATTAGTAATGTTACTTTAGGCACGGAAAACACTGGGAAAACATTATAGTTCCTAAAGGCAAAGATTATCAATACTACTCAAATAATCTTATATAGTAATCTTTGCTTAAGGTACGCTAAAAATACTGTATGCTATAAATATTGTTTCATACTATGTACTAAAAACTAAAAATTGTATATTGAGACATTTTTTTAAAAGAGCAAGTAGGTACCGAGTTTCTTGCCAGTTCTTCTCGGTGCAAACCTTATTCATGAGAACATGAGAACAGTTGACATTTCATGAGAACTTATATCTAAGCCTATGTGAAATAAAGAATTTCATTACATTTCATTTCATTTCGGAATTTCATTTCATTTCATTTTACGGAAGGTTCACTCCGCAAGATGATTTATACAATTAGCGACCGTATAGCGCTGACACAAAAAAGTGCAATTCAGTTCGCAAAAGCGCCTGGCTCCGCCTCCGCTATCCACCTAAAGCTGTGCTCTCTTTCTATCGCATAACTGTATCTCCTTCGACATAAGGTTGCTTCGAGCGCACGCAGTGCGTGAAATAGACCGTACAAGAACTAATGCGTGTAACCTAGCCGACGCGCGGTGGCCTTCTAAAATCAGTACGTCGAGACGGCTGCCTGTACCTGTACACGTGATAAGAGAACATATTGCCTGCTTTAGGCAGAACCATTGAGCGACGTCTATTTATTTAGAAATTTGGCAAAAAATCTGGTGATAACAATGCCTTCCTATAGTAAAATAGTGAAATAAGAGTAGGTAGTTATATCATCAGTTATCTTCTAATAAAATACGATACGAATCTAAAAAATAATATCAAGATGGTGTTACGTATATCTCTTTTGATTTACTCTAATTAGTAGGTACCTACTATGGAATAGATACGATTTTTCAGTTTCCTTTCAACAATTATTCTAACTAATTAATTACTTAATTATTTATTATTAAATAACATGTTGAAAATATCTTCCAAGAAAATGTGTTCCAAGTAGGATCTTCCATAAAAGTAAAGTAACTAAGTAGTATATTATATACGGCATAACATTATACATTAATGTAATAATAGTTGTAAATACTTTACGTAATTACATTTTATGTAAAGAGAAATCGTACTTTTTCCGTTGGAAATGACTTTTTTCGAGATTATCTCGCTCTTAATGTGGGCATTACTACACGGATTTTAACATTTGTATGTTACTTTTTATTATAATGTGCTGAAATATTATAGTTGGTTTACTCTTATGCAGACTTTCGGATTAGGAACGAAGAATTTTACTCGAAAATATGTTATGTATATCTTTTATTAAGGACTCAGTCAGAGCTATTCTAAATAATTCCATCTTAAAAAACCTCAGAAATAAAAAAATAGTGTTACTGAGTTGTTACTGATCTATATGGAGATACGTTGATAATAATTAGGGTTCCGTACCCACTGAGTATAAGCAGTGATAACTCAGTGGTTCTGACCTCTGCCTCTCTTAAGGAGGGCGCAGGTTCGAATCCTGGGCACACACCTCTGACTTTTCCGAGTTATGTGCGTTTTAGGAAACTAAATATCACTTGCTTAGCGGTGAAGGAAAACATCGTGAGGAAACCTGCATGCCTGAGAGTTCACATAAATGTTCTCGAAGGTGTGTGAAGCCCGCCAACCCGCACTTGGCCAGCGTGGTGGGCTATGGCCAAACCCCTCTCAGTCTGAGAGGAGACCCGTGCCCAGCAGTGGGACGTAAAAAGGGGTTGCGATGAGATGAGATGATGACCCATTGAGTAAGTCTTCATACTCTATAAGTTTGAAAAATTATAAAATCTAAACTGACCCGGGAACCGAAACTAGGACCATCATGTTACAGTGGTTTGAGTCAGTTTTGGTCAGTCAAACAGTCAGTCATCTTTTCCTTTCATATTATAAGTATAACAAGTTGTCCATATAAAATATGAAGACTTCTCCAGGATCCCAAATAGACCTTGACCTGATGACCATGGGACCATCTGAAAAGTATATTATCCTTTCAAACAAAAAAAGAATTTTCCAAATCGGTTTACGAGTCTTAGAGTAAAACTAGAGTTAAGTGGAGTTGGTTTAAAAGATACTTCAAACATATTCGCTCCGAATAAACCTTAACCTCACAGAAATAATAAGGGCAGAAGTGTCGCAACAACGACGACCTTATATTTAAATTGAACAACGTACCAACATCTTTAATTAATCATCTGCTATAATGAACGAGCTATCACACGACAATTTTTCAAAAGCCGAGACAATACCGCTAGTGGTCCCATTTTCCGAGCGGGCATAAAAAGCTGTTTCGGCCGGATATTTCAACACTTGCCTCGGGTGAAAAAAAAAAATTTGTAATTCAAGTGGCTACGGCTGGCGCGGAATGAAAAAAGTTCATTCATCGAGCTCTGCTGACTGTTTGCCTATTCTCGTAACGCATCGGCTACATTTCGTGATGTGAATTGTTTAAAAAGGTTTAGTACGTCCATTTACGTAAATGAGCAGATGATATTGAAATCAAAACATTTTTTGCGGACATTGAAACAAATATTTTACGGTTATTGACATAGAGCGCATGTATAGTCGCGGAATGAAAAGGCTGCAACATTCTATAATGTCAACATACCAAAACAATCGACTAGTGCAAACGAATCTGTTTGGAAATTGACGAATCTTTTCGTTCCCTTACTGTAGTTCAAAACGCTACATGCGCATACGAGTACATACCTTTACTGGAGCATTGTATTTCCTATGTTCAATTACATTCAATTTTATACTCTAAAGTCTAAACCAATAAACGTAAAGGTTTTTAGTTTTACCATCTATCGATGAATAGCAGAACTTTTAATGAATTTTCGATATATCACGCTTGTCTCTTTAGTTCTGCAAATCGCCTCTAGGTGGCATTGGTTGTATCGGCGTTACAGTACCACTACAGTAATAATAGCTCAAAATGTTATGCAATAGCTTTACCGCGGCAGTCTCCGATTGTCACACGTCTTTTTTTTCTTTTCCCGTTTCACATCACTAAGTCTGTGAAAACGTAACGTGAATAGTCCCCCTGAAACGGGATGGGCAGCGCTTGTTTGCGGAGCGCCGGCGGGATGGGATGAGGTCAAGGTTTTCATTACTTACTGTAATGGATGTAAGTGATCCCGTTGGCCGGTTTTTGTTTGCCGTTGAATGCGATTATTGGGTGACATTTGCACGGAGATTCCACTAATACAACGTCTTTGAGGCTTTCTTTTTGTTCCGTATTTTTTTTTTGCTTTATTGGTTTGCTTATTTTGAAAGTACGTATTTTGTTAACGCCGCAGACCACTTCGACTGTCGACTGCGATACCTTTGCCGTAGCGCCTTACCATGGTGTAATTACTAGTAGGATCTATATTAAGGTGAAATCAGCGAGTCTGCCCGCGAAAGTCAAAATTTTCGTTTAGCAATTTGTAAGCAAATTATATATGCTTATGATAGTCCAATTGTGGTAATGGCCGAGCTTTCCATGTCCATTCTAAGAAATTAATCCGAGAATCGAGTTTGAAGTGCAAATTCGCAAATCTCGGATAAATTTCTTTTTAACTGACGTCATTAACTGGTTCTTTCACGCGAAGATTTTTATAAAATTCCTGTGTCTCGTAGAGAAAGTTAAGCCGTCAGTTCTGCGCCTGATCTCTCTCCGAACGTGTTGGAGCTGTCATCTCATCGGATTAAGAGATAGAGGGAATAGAGAGTGCACCTGCAGTGTTTGCGCACACACTTTTGCGCTATAACATTGTCCCGAGTCCGTGGAATATTTCCGCAGAAATTTCACCAAGCTACTTACCATGTTCTTATAAGCCTATTAGCACCAAATGTTCAGAAATTCCATATACCAAATAGTGTTGCGCGTGTTATCTTGTACACGTGTAGGTAAGTAGATCCGCTTTCAATTCAATCACAATACGAGAATATTCAATACAATTCAATAGTGTAGTGTGAGCTTTCATTTTTGAATACTGATTGAATCTCAATAGTTTATATTGTTTAACTTGAAACAAACGATTTTTGTATGGGTTTTTTGCTCTGCTGAACTGCATTTACTATAGCTTGGACATTAATACTCTGGACAGGATATTTTTTGGACACAGTCGGAATGGTGAAGGTGTGTTGTACTAATTACAACGTGGCAAATAAGTTGACCCAAACTGGAAACGCCATCTCTTCGCGCCTCAACTTACGCGCTTCCCTTCGCGGCGCCCTCTTACCTACCGGATACCGCATCTCATCTGAAAATTGTTTTTCAAGAGTTCAACTTATATCTCACTCCGGTCGAATTGGTTTGCTGTCCCAACGAGATAGTGAGGAAAAGAGACTGCACCTGCGTCGGCGCATACACTTCTGCATTAAATATCTCCCGCGCAGATAAAAAAAAAACCGGCCAAGTGCGAGTCGGACTCGCGCACCGAGGGTTTCATACCATAAAAGAAGTAAAACATTGAAAGAATCACTTTTATTCATGAATTTACGAGTATAATTTACATGTAGGTACTTTTGTTGGCAAACCGCAAACGTAACTTTGTTTTTGGCGGATTATTGTTATTATCAAAAAAAAGTATATTAGTCAGTGAGTTGATTTCATTTTTCCTGTAAAATATACATTAACTTCTATTGATCATAATTATTTCAGATTTTTCGATTGGTAAACTTCGGAGATAAGGGGGGGGGAACGGTATTTTTTTCGACAGTTTGCTCAATAAATCAAAAACTATCGGACATAAAAATAAATAAAAATCGGTTTTAGACTACACAAGTAACGCCCTTTCATATGATATTGTTATCTCATTTTGAAAAATCGAAGCCCCGGTTTTCCCCCCTTTTTAAATAAAAATAAAAATAATATTCAAATTTTTACGATTGTTATGACGTCGCGACACTATTACCTATAAATATTCCAAATTTCAAGTCGATAGCTTTGATAGTTACTGAAATAATCGAGTGTGACAGACGGACGGACGGACGGACGGACGGACGGACGGACGGAGAAAGTCTCACCATAAGGGTTCCATTTTTACCAAATTGGTATGGAACCCTAAAAATGTCTCTAGAGATTGACCATTGAAGCCATTGATTTATAAACTAAGGATTATGGGTCAGTACTAAAAAGTGACCGAAACGAATGACATACAAAACGCGAAAAGACATAGTACATTCGCAATACAGCCTCGTGTTTGAAAATTAGGCTAGGTAATGGTTTAAGACATAAATTACAATGTTTTAGTTTGTTTATAAAAATACTCATTTACCCTCGTTTATAAAGGTTTTCTCGTGACATATTTTTCGTGATTTTGTATTACACCCATCGTAAGCCTATGACTGAAGCCGAATTGTTTGGAAGGTCATTATTATGGTATCAGCTGTATTTGATATGAATCTGACAATCAAAATGCTAAAATTAATAGCGAAACTAATATCTGGCATTACTGTTGAAGTTATCGCTCATAGGAATCGCTTTTGTTTAGCGAACGCTCGTATATCACATTGTTTTTGGAATTATATTTTAATTTGTGTATTTACCTTATTTACTATCTAGAACGTTGTTGGTTAGAAGAACATAGTATATCAGCTATCTACGTTTGAAAATCATCTGCACCTATCATTCCACAGACTACGGATAATGAATTAAGTTTAGTCCTTCTTACTCTTACGTTGGTGGGTGCGACGGGCACATTGCGGAAGAATATAACAGAAAAACGACGTTTTACCTAATTACTACAAAACTAAACCAAAAATTATTTCTGAGCGTTTTTGGATATTATTATTACCGACGCATTTAAACATAAATAACAATTACATCCATTAAAGTTTTCGATAAAAGTTTTTGAAAAACATGGAGAATTTGGAGCAAATTTTGGGAGAAATTTTTATCGAGAAAATTTTATCCAATCGTGTTTTGAGCTTCACAGATAATATAATTAATATTAAATTTTAAATTAATTATCTTTATAGTTTTTTACTATACCAAAAATAAGCCATTAAGGTCAAACAGGGGCCTGATTGCGTAAGAAAAACGTATAAATCGTTAGCAAATTCTGCCCCCCGATTGGCTAACGTTAATCAGGGATCAAATCAGCGGGCAGAATTCGTAAATGATTACGATAATGATGAATACGTTTTTCTTACTCAATCTAGGGGCGGGAACGGGGCGCGAGCGGGATACAGGCAGGACGTAAGTTGAACAGTCGCCCGGCCCCGACGCGAAGCGATGCTTTGTGCGCATGCATGCGTATGTGCGCATGCGTGTGTGGATCTTTGTAGTTAAATGGTGAACAATTTTTGAAAATAATGTTCAGTGTCCCTTTTAGTGCATTCACAGTAGGTACATAGATACCACCCCGAAGTTTGTTTAGAATCCACTATAAGCAATACAAACTGAATTCTAAAATCCAATACGATAACACACGAAACACGGTTCACTCGATGGCGAGTGCTTATTTGCATTTTCACTGAACTAGTCAATCTGCATTGCAAACTTCGAGCATAGCATTCAAACAATCGTATATTACAACTTTCCATTTACACGAACGTGTTAGGCCTTATAGCTTTGCGGGCAAAACACAAAATGCCCTGTTTCCACATTTCACTGCAACATGCGCGAGTTTGGCGCGAATAATGCGTTGGGATGTCATGCGTCAGTTATGCCGCGATTAAATGACATTTACAAACAATATTCGGAATTTGAACGGTTGGTATCGACATTTGGGAGGATTCACGGCTCAATTCCTGAACGTTTGAATCGATTTTAGATATTTCACAACGCCATGTCTGTATGTAATAGCCCGTTTAACTCGCTTTGGAGCATCGAGGAGATTCTAAGCTTTATGTTATACTGTTCTAGGGTACATGACAACAATTTTCATCAGTGGAGCATTTTACTTCAGAGTTTTAGCTTTTTACTGAGATTTGTTCAGGTATTTCAAAAAGGTAACTGCTGCCCGTGCTGGGCCTGGGTCTTCTCTCAGAATGAGAGGGGTTTCGCCATAGCCTTCATTGATGGCTCAGACAAATCATCAACGTATAAAGAGTATTGTAAAGAATGTAATATAAACAACAATGTGTTATAAATCACACACACAGTTTTTATTTTTAGTTAATATTGTAATTTACCAATCCATCTTTTAACTGTAATCATCACACACACAATATTATGTTAGTTGTAGCTCTATGTTACCTTAGAGTTCATAATAATTTGGAATTGGAAAGCACACATTGCCTAATCGAAAACATTGCCGATTATAAAAAAGTTTTAAAAAGTTATCTATTCTGAAGAATGCAACCATACCATAGACATGTAAGGGTGCGAAATTGTCAGGCGCGCGGTATTATCCAACTCTCCCCTACCATATAAAAGTTTAATGTAAAATAATTTAGTTAACGTTACTTTAAAAGTCGTCTTAAATACATGTATTACAATATTTGTATTACGGGGATAGGGCCTGGTGACTTGAAACACAGGCATTTGCTTAGCTCAAGCACCAGACCCCACATTAATATATCATAGTATAATAGTAAATTACCTGTAAGTACTCATGTAAAGTAATGTGGACAAATAAATAAATTCATTCATTCATTCATACATTCATACCTACAATGATGGAGAACTATAAATAGAGTGAAAGTTTTTGGGGATTTGTTAGATTATAAGGCTGAGTTGCAATATAGATTCATATTATAATATTGGGGAATGTAGTTCAATATAAACATATTTTTGGTAACGGTTATTGTAATATCATGGACTCATGTTTACATCAAAGTTAAAAGCCCTGCTTCCATCTTACATTCAATAAATGCTAACAAAATAATGACATTGACTCAGCACAGCACACAGAACATGGATCACTCTCAATGCGGCTCACTTATTTGCATTTTCACTGAACTGCCCAATCTGCATTGCAAACTTCCACTACAGTATGCAAACAATCGCCATAAACTTGCGGAATGCGGGTAACTTTAAAGCGAAACGGTCAAGATATGTATTGGCTTGTTTCACTGTTTTACAATAGCATAACCATGTTTGGTGATATTATGTTTAGATAATTTCAAGTCATCTTTGCGCGCGTCAATGAGTATTATAACTTTTGAATATACAGGTGTGTGCATTGATGTTATCAATTGCTACTTATCATCATCTGCAGCTGTAGCTATATGACTCAGCTCTTCAGCTCTTAGATTTTCAAACGCTTTCAAACAAAATTCAAAAACCTATGCGAAAGACATACCTAGGTATCCTATGGCAAATACGATATCGTGACTACCGCACCTACACTGTGATTTTTTTTTGTATTTTTTAAATTGCGTTTGTAAGCGTGCGTCCCAGTTCTAGACTCCGAATACTTTTTTTCCCTTCGTACCCTTATTAAATAATGAAATCATGACAACTTCTCAAAGAATATCCCACAATTTTTCCATCACCCATGGTTATTCAAAGTAGCAAATGATATTTAAAAACTAAAATAACTCTAACGCCTATAAATCTTCCAAACTCCTGAAAAGGAGGCAGTCTTCATCACTAGCCTATCACTGCTGTGTGAATGTGTGCGTAAATGTATTCACATATTTGGAATATACATGGATCGGCGCGCATAGATAAATTGATTTTAGTGTAATGCGTTAGGATGCCACGTGTAGGCTTTGATAAATTACGTTTGCAAACGATTCTCTTTAGGTTAGCGTGCAAACACCGCTGAATTTTGATGGGCTTAATGATTCTATTTCTATTTCCGAATTTTACGTAGTTTTGGCTTGGTCTCACAATTAGTTAGAGATGTCAGTAAATATTGATGGAATGTCGATCTTTTTACTAACGATCAAATGAATCACCGAAACCGAAGTAAGTATAGAAACTGAACTGAAGGAATACGCCTGTAGGAATTGTTCAATTTTCTGACGGCATGTCATAGATATTAGGTCATATTATATTATAGATATTAGGTATAAACCTAGTGCTCGGCTGCGGCCACATTTGTCACACGACTCAACCACACTCGCGCCCATCTGTCATGTGCTCTTGACCAGCGAGGGCATGGCAAAGAGTAAATAATAAAGACAGAAGTGTTTCTATTCTAATGATAGCGGAAAGATAACTTTACGGCGTAGAAGCCGTATTTAAGCGATCTTTATTGAAGTTTAATTTAAAAACTATAAAGACAATTACTTTTAAATGTATACGTCATGTATTTTGGGTCTTTAATCTTAAATCGTTGGGAAGCAGAAACACGATTAGATAAAATTTTTTCGATAGAAAGTTCTCCCAAAAGTTGCTCCAAAATCTCAGTTTTTCTTCTTTTTTTCTGAAATTACAATGGATGTAAATGTAATTGTAATTTTTGTTTTAATGTGTCGGTAATAATAATATCTAAAAACGTTGAGAAACAGATTTTTAATAGCTATCTTAGTTTTAGAGGAATTAGGTAAAAGGTCGTTTTTTCTGTTACATCAACGTATTCGTGAGAGTGACAAAGACAAAAATAAATTCAATAAATCCCCTCTGCTCTAGTTTTCTCTTGCCTTTTGTCCCTATGGTCTCATTATCCACATTATGGGACCAGAGAATACACACCCCGAGTCGCCTAGTACAATCCACATTCGTGTCTTTTTATAGAGGAGGATGATTAGCACAAAAACGTAGTATAAGCTTCCACGCGCTTATATCTTGTGGCCGTATTTGTCACCTTATTTAACCCGCCTACATCTATCACAATATTAGATTTGGGGAGATAAATCATAGATATTAGAGCAAAAATATATATAACCTTTTATTCGGCTGTGCCACATTTGTCACGCCTTATACAATCCATCTGTTACATGACTTTGTGCGTCATGTTAAATATTAATTATTTGTGGAAATAAGTGTTTCTTATATTACAATATCAGTGTGTTGTTTCATACAACGCATAGATTGTAGAAATATACCTAGTCGACTGACTTGACTGTCTGTATAGTGTTTTAATCTATGACAATCCTCAAGCAGGCATGTGCTAGGTATCTGATTATTGCCCATTCCACCGGTGGCAAGTGTCGCCTTAAAATATTACCAAATATTACGCAGTATTACCCGACGCGTGGCGAATATTGTGCGTTATTACGGCGGTAATAATTCTAGTCACTCGCACATCTCAGTTATATTACGAGAGTCCTCTTAGGCATTTGACCTTTGCGAGATAGAAATTCTGGGTGACCTTTAACCTCGAAGGTGTCTAGGCTTTATCTGCCTTTTTTTGCCTTAGGTACCACTTCTTCAGGGGAAACCAATGTACCCATAAAAAATAGCTGACAGGAATACGAGATCGCGTATGCTACGAGATACGAGTGCTAGGTTGTTCCGTAGCTTCGTGTCAGTGTCGTGGGATACTCGGTAGGTTTCTAATAACTCAAAACAAAACTCCACTTTTTATTTTCATGTGTGATCTCACCCATCGCTCGCTAGATGACGCTGTTTACGTTAGCTCGCGCTAACGATTTCAATGCCAAATCTATACCTATACGCGATTGCATGCGTGCCCATTCTGTTGACTAGTAAGACAAAGCTAATTCTACATTTTCGAAGATTTTCTTGGTGATAGGATTTTCGTTACGCAAAAAATCAAATATCCTCCGGAAATAAACTTTGTTTCAAAAACTTTTCACAGCAAGCACAATAAATATTTTAGTGTTTATCTTAATTCGATACGTTTTCGAAACCTGATTGATTTTGAAACCCTAAAACTGGTCCATGTAGGACTCAAACCCTGGACTCTTATGCCAAGTGCGACAGGGAGGTCTGTTGTTATTAGGTCTAGTAGGTATTATGAGGCGTCTGTTATTACTTGCCTAGACAGCTTCAACGTAGTATTTACACTACACTGCACATTGCACTAGTGCGAGTCTATGACGTCATTAAGCTGCATGATTGCATTTCATACACACGTGATGATGATCATCATTAGTTCACATCTCATTAGTGATGACTCTACTGCGAGCTTTTCATGATGAAAATATAGATACCGGTCCTTGGAATATACTATTACCTATGATAATAACATCAAGATGAGCCCATCCGAACATTTTACGTAAACCTTCTTCATACATGAAAATGTAGAGCCATGTGACGAAACTCCTTCGAAATACAGCGTAGGCTTACTACTGACGCCGGAGGGGGTTTTGCTCCCATAAACTGGCGACATTTTTTCGCGCGGTCCGCCGGGTCTATATTATAGGTGTCTTTGACTGTTACACTGTAATTATTTCAATATATCTGGTGATGCAGAGTTTGGATAATCACGACACGACTATGAATCGGTTTGGCTTAAAATTTTAAATAGGTAGGTATTAACACTTAGTACAATCCTATACCTACTACAGTTTAAAGATATTCTGTCCTGCTATTTAAACTGTGTCTATACTGTGGTTGTAGACACCGTAGACTCCTAACCAGTACCATAACTCAAACATAAAACCTAAAAGAATTATAGAATTGGCCAATACCAAGAATCGAACTTCGGACTTCAGTTTACCCCACTATGCAAATATCCCCTCACCTTATCGCTTTCAATTTAATTTCGCTATCAGAAATTCTTTTCAAAATACAAAACCAATATAGGGGAAACATTTCTATGGAGATTTCCATACAAAAATATTTGATAATAATGCAATTAAATGCACACAAACCGCGCGCCGAGTTCGAAGCACCCTCACGTTGGGTGTAATTGCATATTGTAGGTTATTTATGGTGTAGGCACAATTTTTATAGGCTCCTGTATTTAACGGGTCTGCGGCGAGAGATTAGGGAAGTTATGATCTTTGTCAAACCCCCGGTTTTATAAGATCGAGGGGTGATCGAGGAACGATGAACATGCTATCGAGCTGATAATACCCCGTAGTTTGAGCCGTTTATCTGTTTAAAGTAATGTAGCTTCACTCGTGTGGAATTTGATAAAAAGTAGCCTATAAGTTTCGAAGACCCTCATTCAAAATTTCAGCGCAGTCAGTCTAGTAATTGCAGCGTGAAGGCGTTATAAACATACTCATTCTTCAGACAGGTACAACTTACGATTAGTGTGATGTTATCGGCAATGCATTATAGTACATGAAAGCATTACAATAAGTATATTAATTCTATAAAGGTAAAGTACAGAATCAATCAAACAAGCTAGTGGAACCTCATAGAAATTGTGTGAAATAAAAGTTTATCAAAAATTTTCACGTCTTCGCCTATGAGTTTATCAGGGCATTTTAGTGGGAACTCGGAAAAATAGTACAATAATTTTCTGTCGCAACTACTTAATATCTTTTGATTTGATAACTTACGAGTATGTAGGTATTCAAGAATTTATAATACTTACGTTTTCATTTTAAACTTACGTTCATTTTAGGTAACAACAACTCTGCATACGTCTCAACTCCGCGCCGTCGTTAACCACCCTTGTAGTACTGCATTCTTTCATATAAGTGGTAGGCACCAGAAGAAATATGGGATATTTATATTAAATTACACGATATACATGGGATGCGACCTGCCAGTAATCTTCATAAGACATATTGTGCGTTTGTAGACGTCATAGTGGTGTGGCAATGTGCATTGTGCAACTACTATTGTAGGGAGTAGAATGACAATAAGCATGTGATAGCTCATTGGTTCAGATACCTGATTCGTGTCAGATGTCGGGTGGTCAAATCCTGGGCATACTTAAATTTTCAGTCACCTGGGACTTTTTGGAGTTAAGTATGTGCTTTTGTAGTAACCAAAAATCAGAGTGAATGAACCTTCTCGAAGAAAGCATGCATGAGAGTTCACCACAATATAATATTAAGTAGTCGGTTGTTATATTTTGTGCAAAGAACCAGACTGGCTGTTCGGGAAATGCAAGTAATAAATATTCTTGGTATCATTTTAATATTTTCAACTATCGGCTGTGATGGACGGAAAATGGTTGTTCTACCAATCTAAGAGTTCTATATTTTACTATTTTGGTACGGAATCCCAAAAAAGTAACCAAGAAAAAGTGGTCTTTTATCTATATCGACATCTGTAACTCTGTCCTAAGATCGTCTCTAAGTGAGCAAGTTTTCACATAAATTACTCGCGATAAGCACGAATATTGTCTTCGACGGCATATTTTCCGAATGCCGTCAAGATAATAAGTTTCACCAAACAATAGCGTCCACGGAACTCTAAGAAGTGTATACGGAACTCTATGACCGAGAATTTATTGTTTGGTACATTGTAGTTGACTTGTGTTAATGTGGTAACGTAAATAATGAACTAAAACTTATAAGGGGATTACAACTAGAACATAACTGATAAAAGTTTAAAGTTTGCAGCAGCCTCTACTCCCAAACTCGCCATACTGCTTCACTTATTACGGTTTGAAGGCAATGATAAGAAACCTGGGATATGAGCATCCAAATGATTTAGGTAAACCTTTTTCTTACAAGCAAACAGTAGCGCCATCTGTCAAAACTCTATAGGTGGCTGCTGAGCGAACTACAGCATGGCTTTATCGTGGTGACAAAATAAGCATTTTTTGGCACCGGTAAACTGGCGACAATTTTTCGCGCCTTCCGCCCTGTCTAGATATAGGTATGTCTATTGTTGGAGGGCTACTACTTTACAATACGTTTGCATTTGACGGCTAACCGTGTTCTTCGAAGCAAGGATTAGCTGATAACTTACCTAACGATGGTACCAACATCTCTGAAAGCAATAATGTTGCAGCATTGTTTGTCATTTTTAAATTATTTTTGTATGAAAATCTAAATATATAAAAGAAGAAACTGACTGACTGACTGACATATTATCATCGCACAGCACAAACCGCTGGCTCTAGAGACTCCAAATTTGGCACACAGATACTTTATGAGGTCTAGGGGAGCACTAAGAAAGGATTTTTCGAAATTCACCCTCTAAAGGGGTGAAACGGGGGTCCGAAGTTGGTATTTTTCAAAGTTAAAATACTCCTTCACGCCGCAACTACTGAACCGATTTGGCTCAAATTTGGAATGGAGATAGATTATATCCTAGAATCAACTGCTTTTTTGTCGGGAAAATCCATTGTTTTCGTGATAATAGGGAAAAACAAGTATTCATGCGGGAGAAAATTTATTCCTTCACGCACAACTACTGAAAATTTTTGGTTTAAAGTTGAAATGAAGATAGGTTTCATGTAAATTAACACAAAGGGTACTTTTTATTCCAGAAAATGGATGGTTTCCGTAGAATAGTTAAAACTAAAATTTACGCGTGCGAAGCCGCGGGTATCTGCTAGTAGGTTATACAACAATATTACTGCTTTAAGAGATGGGGTGTAGTCACTGATCTGCAGACGGATAAATTTTCAGTTTAGTTTTATTGTCACATGACGTCATCAGGTTTTCGCAGAGTTATTTAGTCGCAGACAGGCCACTCATCAGCGCAACACATAAATCAGCCACGCGGACCATTTGCGCGTGAAATACGGTAACACAGACTAGGTCCTTTGCGAACGTAGTGAAATCGCACCTATTGTTTATTTATTACCTATTGTTTGATAGTAGCATAGTTGATTTTTTTTCAAGCTTTTGTTAAATTCAATAAATATTACAAATATCAAGATTCGTAATTTAAAAGTCATAAGGAACATTTATCTGATTGCGAACTGGTAAACTGCAATATATTGAAGACTTCTAGATACACTTCACCTCACAGAACAAGGAATAGCTTTATCTTCACCTCAATGACATTTTAATACATTGACAGACAACTACATCAGAGTTGTTGCAGATTGTAGATTTTTTCACATTCCGCATCCATGTCCGCATAATATGATTCGGAAGTTTATTATTTTGAGCTACATTCAATCAACTAACGTCTGCAAAAACTCTGTGTAAATTGCACTTTGATTTCTTCGGTAAACTTTAACACGCGAAAGCAAATGCGCAGATCTAAATCATAATAGCATAGCTTATACAATAGAGGAAAGATTTTGTTAATATTTCCTTCCTTTGTTTGTGGTCTTTTCAATTAAAAACTTGGTTCAACTATGAAAAACCTGACATATGCATTGAAATGCGTAAAGATCGGAGAGATTTGAAGATTGTATTTGCCTGAAACTTATAGCATTCTTAGAGTGAAATAATCGTGTGTTCCCGTCTAACAGAGCAGTGCTATAATAAAGCGCGACAAGTGAAAAACTACAGCGCTTCCCGCGCTGGGGCGATCCATAATTCTGGCGCGGTCGGGTTTGCATTTCCGCGCGCCAGAGACGCGGCCGTGTCTGCGAGATTTATACGCCACTCGCGGAAATTGACCGCCGCTCTCCGCCGCCTCGCGGGCCGACGCTTTAGAAATAACGCTTTTGGTCTTAGAATAAATAGGAAGTGTAAAAACATTTCATATTTAAACATAGAACGGTAACTGGACTATCGTCTAGCCCCAGAAATGGAAGAACTAGCACATAGGGGCAAGGAGCGAGAGAAATAAGATGTTAGGAGTCAACAAGTTGCCCTAGGACACGAAATACATAATACATAGTAACTAACATTATAGAAAGTTCACTCCACTAGATGATTTAAATAAATGGCGACTCTAGCGCTGACACATAGAGTGCAATAACGCCTGGCTCCGCCTCCGCAAACAACACGCAACAACCACAAAGTTGTGCTCATTTTATATAGGGTAACTTTATCTCATTCGATGTACTAAGGTTGCCTCGCAATTGGGCGCACAGAGCGCGTGTAATCGACCGTACAAGAACTAACGCAAGCAAATTAGCCGCCGCGCGGCAGCCATCTGAAATAAGTACGTCGAGACGGCTACATGTAGTTTCTTCGATCACTTGATAAGTGAACCTGGCCTGCCTAGAATCACGCCAAAAGCAAGTATCGATCGGGAGCTTTCCCGCGAGTCCAGCCCCAACCGCGTGGTTGATTAGACTAAGGATGGTGGAGGGTTGACTCTCCGAAACTGACCAGAGCCTAATATGAATATATTTTATAGAACAGTTTACGCTTAAAATGAGCCTACTTACTTCAGTCTAGTAAGTGAGGTACTTATTCCTAGGTAAACACAAACTAACGCGGAAATAAAATTAGAAAAAAAAAAGAATTTCTTTCCTGATTCTTTGCTAAGCGTTGAGTTGATATCAAATGTGGCTCATTCCACCGTAGTCGTCGTCCGACGTTGACAAACCTTGCCGAGCGAAAAAGATGTATTCCCCTCCGATAAAATTCGCTGTGACGGCCGCCAATAAATTCCATTGCTGATTCCCGTTCCCTTGAAACGTTTAACTTCGAGTTAGAGTCGTGGAGATTTATACGTGGCATAGACATTTTACTGCGGGATAAGGAGTGGTCCATTAGATACGCAAAGCAAAATGGCAAATAAAAACAACTTAAAAAACAAATTGCCGTCACTGATTTCGCGATGGTGCATTTCAAATCATATCTCGTTATCATAACTATCTCAATCATATTATATTATCATATCTATTTCGGTTTTCTTCATAGCCCATGTTTAACTCTACATTATACCTCATTGGAGTGCCTATATTGCCCAGGCATCTGTTCTAGTACACTAATTATTGCTTTTGATCCTCGGATGTTAAAGAGATTCGATCTGAACAACTCGTATATTGAAGGAGGTGAGAAAAGTGAGCGCTGGAAATGTATTTCAGATAACATCTTCAAATTGTAATCGTAAACAACACACAGTATGTCTTTAAATACTTGCGAATAGTGTAACATAGACATGTGCAATGCCTAAAGGTCTGCTACAAAAAAGGTTGAAGAGGAGGTAAATCAAGTAGTTTTCGACCAAGCATTTTGAAATAGCCCTGATACTCATTTTTAATACAAATAGATATGCATTTTACGACGCGTGAAGTTATTAGTAGATTGTTACACAAGGGACGTAAGTAAGCTATTACAGAACAAGATCCAATTTGGCGCCAGTGCGAGCGCAGCTCGCATAGGGCGCTAATGGATCGCGTGCACCCGAGATATTTGTCACACGAGCGAGCGCAGCGAGCGAGGGTGAATATAGTTCGAGGGTGTAATAGCTACTTGCAACCGAGGTAAGCATTCTACTTTATATCATTCTTGCGAGGTAAATAAATCATTGGTAATGCAAAATGAAATTTTAATTAGAATAATTAGCAAATTTAGAGAAAAAAAAATAATAAAAAATAAAAATAAAAAATTATAAAAAAAATAAAAAAAAAATAAAAAAAAAAATTAAAAAAAAAATAAAAAATAATAAAAAAAAATTAAAAAAAAAAAATAATTAAAAAAAAAGAAAATAAAATAAAAATTAAATAAAAATAAAATAAAAAAAAAATAAAAAAAAAAATTAAAAAGAAAAAAATAAAAAATAATAATAAAAAAATAAAAAATAATAATAAAAAAAATTTATTAAAAAAAATAAAAAAATGAATAAAAAAAAAAAAAAAAAAAGTAAAAAAAGAAATAATAAAAAAAAAAAATCAAGCATAGTGCGACGTACTGTTGCCCTTGAACTGTAATGTGAACATTACAATTCAAGCATAGTGCGATGTAATGTGCCTTGAATTGCAAACACCAACTTACAAGGAGACTTTCCACCATAGTAATCCATACTTACTGAGCAAGTATGATATAAAGTTTATTTAATGGACCAGTCCTTGTAAAATAATATTATGTCTATGACTCTCGGAGAGAATATTTTGTGCTCGAATGTGTCGCGATCTCGGCGAATCCTCTCTATTTACATCTTGCGATTTACTCGTGGCTCTACGGAATGCGACCTCTGAGTTATGGGGTCTCTTATACTATGTTAAAGTATTGATTGTGTCCCAGAATAGTCTGAGAGCTAACTCTCTCAAACGATTTAAGAGACAGACTTTAGACGCCAATACGTCTTTAAACCTTCCATAATTGAAGGCATTCTTAAAATAAAGTCTTGTTTGTAATAAAATTTGACGCCATAGAAAATCGATCCCCCAGGGAGCCAGCAAGGGTGTGAATTTCACCATAAATAACACCGCAAGAAACTTAACGGCAAATTAAACAGCAATTTGTCGTCTCAGCAAGGGTGAATAAATTGTCACAACTCACAATATGCCTAGGATCCTAAGCCGAGAATGATTGCTCGCTGGAAAAATTGTTGTTTGTTTTGCATGAACCTCAATTATTGGCCGCTTTCTAAAAAGGAGGTTCATGCTTAACTACAATTAGGTATACCTGATGGAAAACAATGATGAGATCTAGGTTGAGCGTACTTGCTTTGAAAATGTCTATTCACTCTTCTCAAAGCACCCAGATTGTACTTGGCTGGGTTCACGGAAGCTGGAAGAACGTTCCATACCTTAGCGGTTTGTATAAAAAAATGGATGAAAAAGTTTTCATGTGAATTTGTTGGATATCAACCACATAATCCTTATGCGTGCGTCTCTCCTTCGGAAACATGGCATGCTCCTCACCTGAGCAATATTACGCGTGGACGCTGCGCTCCCTGTTCAGCCCCTAGATTATGTAAGAAAAACGTATTCATCGTTATCGTAAGAATTCTGCCCGTTGATTGGTTCCCTGATTTACGTTAGCCAATCCGGGGGCAGAATTTGTTAACGATTACGATAACGATGGACCGTACGATTTTCTTACGCAATCAGACCCCTGATAAAGCCTCGCCAACTTGACTTGAAGCCTGCTGGATGGATTGATGACCCCGTGGTTGGTAAAGGACATGGCCGAAACTTGTATGGAGCTGTGCCCTGGAAAAAAATATTCATGGCCATCCACAAACAGTACGTCATGTTAAAGCTTATAATTATGTCTTTACAATCGTTTAAGTTTTATGATTAGAAAACAGGCGAGAGACATATTATCAGCGTAACAACTTTCAACAAAATGCACCTAAATAATTTTAATGGCAATGATTTTTTTATTAAAAAATGATGCGTATGGGTTATGAACCAATTATTTTTTCATATTACAAAGCTTAGAAAATGCGAGTAAACATTTTGAATAGGATTTTTTGATTAAAAAATCATTGCTATTAAAAATATTTAGGCTCATTTTGTGGCTACTTGTTATGCTAATATTATGTCTCTCGCCTGTTTTCTGATCATAAAAATTAAACGATTGTAAATACATCATTATAACGTACTGTTATATCAATATGACGTACTGTTTGTCGATGGCAATGAATATTTTTTCCGAGGGCAGAATCCAGCCATGTCATTTACTCGTACTCGTAGCATGAATTCGCCATTGGTATGTATGGAATATTTTTTAATAAGTAGAAGATAATAAGTAGAAATAGAAGATAAACTTACTGTTTGGAGTTATAAGGGTTTGGTGTTATGGGTGTTCGTTCGTTCATTTCAGCCGACGGACGTCCACTGCTGGACATAGGCCTCCTGTAATGATTTCCAACCCGCATGATCCTGCGCCACTTGTATCCAGCGCCTTCCCGCGACTCTTTTAATGTCGTCAGTCCATCTAGTTTGAGGTCTGCCAACACTGCGGTTTCCCGTTTGGGTCCCCAACGTCCGTCGATCCTACGAGATATTTGCCCCACCCATTGCCACTTAAGCTTCGCGATACGTTGAGCTATGTCGGTGACTCAGGTTCGTCTACGAATCTCCTCATTTCTGATTTCATCACGTAGACAAACTCCGAGCATAGCTCTCTCCATCGCCCGCTGAGTGACTCTGAGCATTCTTATGAGACCCATAGTAGAAGACCATGTCTCGGATCCGTAAGTCATCACTGGCAACACGCACTGTTCGAAGACCTTAGGCTTATGAGTGTATGAGACATATATAGTACTAGTAGGGCGCGTGTGTGCGCGGGCCACATGTGGCCCGCGTGCAGTCTTCCCGCCCATAAAAGTATCGCCGTCATCTCCATCGCCCATTGAAATCCGATTGGCAGGGAGCTGAAAAAATTACCAAGGAGCACTGTCATGGTTTTAAAGATAGTTAAGGTCAGTTCGAACAAAAAAATACGCTGAACCTCATACGATGAGGTTCAGCGTATTTTTTTGTTCGAACTGACCTTAACTATCTTTAAAACCATAACCGTGCTCCTAAATCATCATCCAAATCCTAGATCATTGTCTCTTTTTATAGTATATACATTTTCCATGGAAAAATAAATTCAACCACTTTGATTTTTTTTCATTCATCCCGTAGACCTTGAGACTCTAATTACGTCTTGCAAAAAAATCACTCTCTTGTCTTTTATACTTTCCGAGATAGAACAACACGAAATTTGTATGGCGGCCATCTTGAATCCGCCATTTTGATTTTTTTTTCAGCTAACTGCCAATTGGATGACGTTTCGAGTTACATTTGGTCGAGCACCCCCACCTATCTTCGATACCCTGGCTGTGCTCTTCACCCGTCTCCAAAATCCTCAATCATCAGCTCTCTCCATATTTTTCTCTAGTAACTCTCCGGAAAACCGCATCACAACTTTGCATAATTACCAACTGTTAGTCACTTCAACATTCCCCATACATTTTCTATGGAAAAATAAATTCCGCCATTTTGAATTTTTTTTCTATCCATCAAATAGACCTTCGGGTCCTGATCACTTCTTGTCAAGAAACCATTCTTCCATCTTTTATACTTTCCGAGATATCGGCGAAATTCGAATGGCGGCCATTTTGAATCCGCCATTTTGAATTTTTTTCAGATCACTGGCAGTTGGATGACATTTCAAATGACATTTGGTCGAACACCCCCCACCTATCTGCAATACCCTTGGCTGTGCTCTTCATCCGTCTCCGAAATCCTCAATCATCAGCTCTCTCCGTATTTTTCCTCCGAATGAATTTTTCTCCTCTATACGAAATGGTAATTGAAAAAAAAAATTTTCATACAAAATTGTTCAGGAGAGGTGATCAATCAGTCAGTGAATCAGCACAAGCAGCTATATATATATTAACTAGTAAGGCGCGTGAGTGCGCGGGCCACATGTGGCCCGCGTGCAGTCTTCCCGCCCATAACGGTATCGCCGTCATCTCCATCGTCCATTGGAATCCGATTGGCAGTAAACTGAAAAAATTACCAAGGAGCACTGTCATGGTTTTAAAGATAGTTAAGGGCAGTTCGAACAAAAAAATACGCTGAACCTCATCCGATGAGGTTCAGCGTATTTTTTGTTCGAACAGCCCTTAACTATCTTTAAAACCATGACAGTGCTCCTCAATCATCATTCAAATCCTAGATCATTGTCTCTTCACATAGTATGTACATTTTCCATGGAAAGATAAATTCCGCCACAGTGAATTATTTTCCATGCATCCCGTAGAACTTGAGATCCTGATCACCTCTTGCTAAGAAACCACCCTCTTATCTTTTATACTTTCCGTGATAGAACAACACGAAATTTGTATGGCAGCCATCTTGAATCCGCCATTTTGGTTTTTTTCAGCTCACTGCCAATTGCGTGAAGTTCCGAGTATTTTTTGTTTCAGCAGTCCCCACTTAACTATAATACCTTGCCTATGCTCCTTGACTGTCTTTAAAATCCTCAATCACCTCATTCCATATTTTTCTCTGGTAGTCTTCCAAAAAACCGCATCAAAGCACTTCATGTTTACAACTCGTGGTCTCTTCAATATTCCCCATACATTTTCTATAGAAAAAAAAATTTCGCCATTTTGATTTTTTTTTTCAATCCATCAAATAGACCTTCGGGTCCTGATCACTTCTTGTCAAGAAACCAATCTTCCATCTTTTATACTTTCCGAGATATCGGCGAAATTCGTTTGGCCGCCATTTTGAATCCGCCATTTTGAATTTTTTTTCAGCTAACTGCCAATTGGATGACGTTTCAAATGACATTTGGTCGAGCACCCCCCACCTATCTGCAATACCTTTGGCTGTGCTCTTCACCCGTCTCCGAAATCCTCAATCATCAGCTCTCTCCATATTTTTGTTCTTAATGAATTTTTCCCCTCTATACGAAAAGATCAGTAAAAAAAATTTTTTTCATACAAAATTGTTCAGGAGAGGTGATCAATGAGTCAGTGAATCAGCACGAGCAGCTATATATATAGTAACTAGTCAGGCGCGTGGGAGCGCGGGCCACATGTGGCCCGCGGGCTGTCTTCTCACCTATAAAAGAATCGCCGTCATCTCCATCGCCAATTGGAATCCGATTGGCAATGGGCTAAAAGAATTACCTCGGAGCACGGTCATGGATTTAAAGATAGTTCAGGGCTGTTTGAATAAAAAATACACTGAACCTCATGATGAGGTTCAGTGTATTTTTTATTCAAACAGCCCTTACCTATCTTTAAATCCATGACCGTGCTCCTCAATCATCATCTAAATCGTAGAACATCATCTCTTCTCATACTTTTCATAGTTTTTCATAGGCCTTGTTTATTGTAGCATTCACATTTTCCATGGAAAAATAAATTCAACCACATTGATTTTTTTTCATTCATCCCGTAGACCTTGAGATTCTAATTACGTCTTGCAAAGAAATCACTCTCTTATCTTTTATACTTTCCGAGGTAGAACAACACGAAATTTGTGTTGTTCTACCTCTCTCCATATTTTTGTTCTTAATGAATTTTTCCCCTCTATACGAAGAGATCAGTAAAAAAAATTTTTTTCATACAAAATTGTTCAGGAGAGGTGATCAATGAGTCAGTGAATCAGCACGAGCAGCTATATATATAGTAATACAGTTCGCAAAGGTGTAGGATGATGAAAATGATGATAGAAACATACTTTTTGATTACAATTTGATTCGTTCACCAATTTTACTGCTTCATACAAAAATTCAATCTAAAGTCCCGGGAATTATTTCCTATTTCGGGGAGTAGACAATAAAAATTTCGGGAGCGCATTGTGTACTCAATAATAGCTGATACAACGTCGTGCGCGACCCACAATTTCAATTAACGAGTGGCGAGCCATAAAAATCGCACGTGATCGCGAAACGACAAATGAGATCCGAGAAAGAAAGTAGGTAGGTGCCTACGTAGGTAGGTATTTATCGATGTTGATAATGAGAGAAATACCTACACTAACTTTGTTGTGGGTTCTTCACACTACGAGGTGCGTTGGAATAAGTATAGTAGTGAAATCATTCCAGCTGTGGACGTTCGTCGGCTGAAGCGGACGAACGAAATACGTGGACGAAAAAATATTTATGGTTTAAATTTCGTTATAAATTATTAAATATCTGGGTGACCGAGCTTTGCTCGGTAGTAAATAGCTACTCACCAATAGATGGCAGCAGGAGTTTACTGCAATAGTTTTACTTTTCGCCAATAGATGTCAGGTATAGAGTTATATTTTTTTTTTCGGTAAATAAGACATTTTCTAAAAATGAATCGTAGCTAGATCAATTTATCGCCCCCAAATCCCCCTGTATACTAAATTTCACGAAAATCGTTCGATCCGTTTCCGAGATTCAGATTATATATAAATATACAGAATTGTATACCTATCTATTTATTATAACCACAATGTTCTATTCTCATCTTTCAACTGCGCAACGTAATGCGGTTATTTCTTTATAAGAATGTCATACAACAGCTATTCTCCATTACGAAATAATTATTACGATCAGCAATTCGAGTCGAAATATCGTAAATTCCCTCCGCCATAACTCAAAACAAACGGTCTGACCCCCGTGCCTTCAGCCTCAGGGTGTTTATAATATTTCTTCAATAGCGCAAATTACTTGCCAACCTCTGGGAACCATTCGTTGTGCGCTCCCGGTCTAATGGCAAAGATGAAGCAATGTATTAAACTATAGACCTAATCGATTACGTAGGATACTTAGGGACCAAAGTACCTAATGCCTATTTTATAACAAAAGAACTACTTACGTGAAAAATTAAAGACATTGAATTTGGTAAATGTTCAAGGTTCATATTATTACACTAATGTCATTAGGGCTAACATATTTTGTACGTATGAATGTTCGTTACTATAATATCATGCCGCAGCAATATGGCCATTTTGCAAAGTACTCGTAGATAGGTTAGGTATACTCGTGAATCCTGACTATAATGCGTAAAATTCTGGTTATTATCCAACTGAACTTTACGCCGATGGAGCCGTGAGCAAAATATAATTATAATAATTATAAAAATGTTCTTTTTTGTGTTTGTTTTTGTTGTAGTTAGCTTGTTATATACTTTCCTTGCTAGGGTTCCATACCAAAATATTAAAACCGGCCAAGTGCGAGTCGGACTCGCGCACCGAGGGTTCCATACCATAAAAGAAGTAAAACATTGAAAGAATCACCTTTTTTCATGAATTTACGAGTATAATTTACATGTAGGTACTTTTGTTGGCAAACGTAACTTTGTTTTTGGCGGATTATTGTTATTATCAAAAAAAGTATATTAGTCAGCGAGTTGATTTTATTTTTCCTGTAAAATATACGTTAATTTCTATTGATAATATTTATTTCTGATTTTTCGAATGGTAAACTTCGGAGATAAGGGGGGGGAACGGTATTTTTTTCGACAGTTTGCCCAATAAATCAAAAACTATCAGGCATAAAAATAAATAAAAATTGGTTTTAGAATATACAAGTAACGCCCTTTCATATGATACCCCACTCAATATTGTTATCTCATTTTGAAATTTCGGCGACCCGGTTTTCCCCCCTTTTTAAATAAAAATAAAAACAATTTTCAAATTTTTACGATTGCTATGGCGTCGCGTCACTATTATCTATAACTATTCTAAATTTCAGGTCGATAGTTTGAATAGTTACTGAAATAATCGAGTTTGACAGATGGACGGACGGACGGACGGACGGACGGACGGACGGAGAAAGTCTCACCATAAGGGTTCCATTTTTACCAAATTGGTATGGAACCCTTATGGTTACTTCGTCCGTCCATCCATCCGTACTCCGTCCGTCTGTCACGCCACGCTCGATTGTTATTTTTCAAAACATGAATATTGCACAATAGCACTTAATTAAAAATAAACCACTACTACATCATACATGGTGCTGTATGTTTCTACTTTCTATTCTATGTACATATTGTAGGTACCTAGCTAATTAGTTATGTAGGTAAATTTGAGAAGACTTTCTACATTGTTTAATTATTCCATGACATGACCTTCGCATATAGGCTAGGAGACGCAGTGTGAAAACAGGCAGATGTTGTTAACGCAATTTAGATAATCGTTTGTGTAAATAAATGGTCGAAACCCGATTAGGGCAACTATTGCTATAGGGCTGAGCTAAGGGTCGGTTATGTGAGAGACTGTATTCTTGAGAACATCTGGTGTAATTTATTTCATAAGTTAGTCTGTACGCCTAAGCGTGAAAGCATTGGACAATTATTATTTGTTTGGAAATTCGTATGCGTTGGTTTCAGTGTTTCAAATACTACCAACAGATACCTAGAAAAAATTAGTTTGTGACGCTCTTCAAAGAGGGTAACTGCGTTTGCTTGTACGTATGCCCACAAGTTTTTGTACTTAATGTTATGCATAGATAGGATGCTTATCTCTAAAGAGATGAGATGTAATTTTTCCCCACAAATAGTTGCAATCAGTCTTAAGTTTTTATTTATTTATTAACGGGCAGAAGTACCATTACGCATCGTTGTAGTACCTAAATGTATGTTGTAATGTGTGACATAGTAAGAAATAAAAAAATATTTTTCTTTCTTACCTACTATATGCATTGAGCATACCTACCCAGTAGTCTATCTATGACCTTTTGTCAAAGTGGTGCTCTCTGGCCTTGCAAATTTTCGTGAAAAAACTCACTGAAAACAAATGTACCTTATGTTTTGCTCAAAAGTAGCTCAATATTAACACAATGAGCTGAAATGAGGTTGCCATGTGCTTGCTACATTTATAGGTACTAGTGTTGGAAAAAATAGAGCGGGTATGTGGGTCAAGTTTCTTCGTAAATAAAGCGTAGGTGAGTGTGGGGCTAACTGACGTACGGCGTATCATAATATAATAATAATAATAATAATATAGTATCTGGATCTGGCTCACGAGGTTTCCGCCATGTGGCACGTGGAGTCCACTGAAACCATTCCAATCGTGATATCTGCTAATGGTTTAATCCCAGTCAGCCTCGCTCACCATCTGCGGCGACTGGGTTTCCGTGGCAGTTCACTTGCGGCCAAGATGCAGAAGGCGGTGGTGCTCGACTCGGCTAGGATAGTCCGTCGGTTTCTTAGCCTGTCGCCCTGACCCCCGGCCGTTTGGTCTCCCCTGCCGGGGTGTAGTCCTCCGCCCGGTACATATATGTATGTGTGTAACGTTTATGTATGTTTATTTAATCTATGTGTATGTAAGTAAGTTTATCATACGTCTTTGGTTTTTATATATATTTATCATGTGCCGGGTGTGAGAGTTAAATTAAATATGAAAATAATAATAATAATAATCCTTTATTTCAGATAAAACATCCATAATGTAGGTATAAATAAAATAGTAATACAAAAATACCTTTTTGTTGCTAGTGCTATAAAACTAAGTGAATAATAATAATAATAACTAAGTTAAGAATAGTAGTAAGTACTAGAACTATTTTTTGTTTGCATCTCGGTGAACAGAGCGCCAGTGATTTATTATATCACTGGACATACTCTCACCGATGACCTTAAGGATGACGTTTTTCGACTCCAGCAATCGCTTCCAAAAAGAAGCGATTCGACTGCGTCTAATCGCGAAGAAATCAGGGACCCTCGCCTCGGCGAACATGCCCGACGCGCTGCAGAACCTCGGCAACCTCATGAGGATGCGGTATGCATCATTATACTGCACCCTCATGGTGCTCATTGTCGAACGCCTGAAATTCGTCCATAATTGGCATGTGTAAAAACATTGGCAATATGCACGAAACAGGGTTAATTTAGCTTCAGTACTGCATTTTGAAAACCTGCGTGCGAGCATGTTGCACCGAACCGACAGTGCTCTCCTCTCCCTCTCGACATCGAGGTCATCCCTCAGGTCACCGGTGATTATATGTCCTAGATATTTGAATTGCTGCACCTCCCGAACTGCAGAACCGTTTAAATAAACGCGTGGCACCTTCTCCGGACCTTTTCCTGATCTAAACACCATAACCTCCGACTTAGCAACATTATATTTTAACCCATGAGCTCCCGCTAACGCTCACATATTGAGAGTAGCTTACGTAGTCCCCCAATCGATGGGCTGAGAAGCACCATATCATCCGCATAGCTGAGATTGTTTACACAAACATCTCCCAGATGACAGCCGATCCTGGTGCCTCCCAGCTCCTCGATCAGGCCGTTAATATAGACATTAAAAAGGTCCGGAGAATATATACTACGAATAAGTAATAATACTACGAGAATATATACTAGAATATGAACTACGATTTTTACGAGATTTTGTCGTATCATTCGAAACCCTTGCAGTTCGTTTAAGGAATCATGAATGAAACCGCATTGTACGTGTCTTTGGTACGTCAACTATTTAGGGGTGTAAGTATATAGTATAGCTACTCGTGCTGATTCACTGACTGACTGATTATCGGTAAATACGGAGAGAAAAATACGGAGAGAACTGATGATTGAGGATTTCGAAGACGGTTGAACAGCACGGGGAGGGTATTGAAGATAAGTGGGGGGTGCTCGACCAAATGTCGTTCGAAACGTCATGCAATTGGCAGTTAGCTGAAAAAAAGTTCAAAATGGCGGATTCAAGATGGCCGCCATACAAACTTCATCGGTGTCTATCTCGGAAAGTATAAAAGATGGAAGAATGGTTTCTTGACAAGAATTGATCAGGACCCAAAGGTCTATTCGGTGGATAGAAAAAAAAATCAAAATGGCGGAATTTATTTTTTCATAGAAAATGTATGAGAAAAGATGACTGAGAGTTGCGATACTTGTATAGGCGGGAAGACAGCCCGCGGGCCACATGTGGCCCGCGCCCTCACGCGCCCTACTAGTTACGATATATTATTGATTTCCTTGCAGTTCTATGGAGACGTGGGAACCAAATAAAATAGTTTCTAACACTTCTAAGCACACTCAGGGATATAAATATAATACATACACGAATGTTATAGGGGTTACGATTATATGCGTTTACTTAAGCTGAAACTTTAAGTTATTTAAGCTTCACTTAGCATCAAGCTGGAAGCGTTCAAGGATGTATTTATCTACATGTCATCTAAGCGCATCACGCATGGCGAAGATACGATAATATTTTACAAACAAACAAACTCATCAGCTTTATAATTAGAAGCATTAGTATAGATAAATATCGCGCATTTACTACATAATCATGGTTTTTTTAAAAGCTGTTTTATGTCGAAAAATTCGATCTGCGAAAGTCGTTCATCAACAGTTGCAGTAATAAGGTCCTCGGGAGCTAAGAAGAAGTTCCATTTATCACTGCTAGCGATTGCCGAGCGATAAAGGCGGGCCGCGCTAAAATAAATTGATTTTATTCAGATTTCTATTAAGGCGATCCCTGTGTTCTTAGACTTCTGCCCGCTTGTAACTTCTGATATCTTACCGCTAAGTAATGTATTTTGGATAAGGCAATGTGACCAAAGCTTAGTAGTATCGGAGGCTATCTATATCGCTTCGGATATCGGTTGTCGGTAGATGGTAAGGTATGTCGGCAGAAGTTTGACTCTATAGTGTCACCTAGATATATCTGAATCACTATTGTAATCAAGAAGATATTGGTCGATATGGCCAGTTTAGACGTTCTTGTTTTCTATCATTGTCGTCAACAGTGTCGGTGGTAATTTTTATCAGCTGTCGGACATCTGTGGACGGACGACTAGTTAAATGCATGACGCGTCAATTCGGCCCTACATCAGACCGTTATGTCGGATGTCAGATATTGGTCTGGTACACAAACGGCCTAAGAGTTTACCACTTTCAAAAACGTATGCAAAACGAATCTTATCAAACTATCTAAAACGTACGTAGGTAGAGTAAAATAGCGGTATAGATTTTCTAAATACCAAAGATTCTTGGAAGTAAATAAATAGGCTCGCTCCCAACTTTTTCTCCTAGAAAGAAATTTTTACAACATTTTGATAAGCCAGTATCGAGTCAGTTGTATTCAGTACAGCTTCCGAATTTGACGATTGAGTTTTACTGAAGCTTTTTCATTAAGTTTTGTTATTTTCGTTAGGGATAACTATTACCTATGTAAGGATTCAAGTTGAGATATTCTTTTCATCATCTGACATTGTTCTCTCTCCCACGCTTGAAATTGCCACCTTCGCATTCCGAAGTGTATTTTCTTCGATCGTGCATGTTCCAAGTGAGAGCTTGTAATTGAAAAGTTTCCTAGCGCAGAGATGTAAAGTGATTTATAAGACAGAACGCCGTCGTCGGCTTTTTTTTATTCCTTTTCTGAATCCCTTACAATGGTTGCGTTCTTGTGGACTAAGTTTGCTGAGTTGCCTTTATAAGTTGCTTAATTCGTTTTACTTCGGCGATTCTGATTAGTGTACAAACTTTTTGATTTTAATTTGCATATTAATGCGGTCTTTGTTGAGGCTATGAATGGGGTCTTACACTACTTTTGAATTTGATAAAAATATTATTTTATTATAAACTAGGATAAAAATAATAACGTGCAGTGAAAGAAATATTAAAATCCAACGAAGATTTACAAAGTTACAGGCGTTTAAACTTTGGAGTGGGGGGATCTTCTATCCCTTTCTCGCAAAACGAAAATTTGTATGAAGCCGCACGAAGCTACTATGGCATTGGTACGGTGTGACGTCACAATGACATGTTGCTATCTCTGTCTAATCACAAATCTTTAGATGCTTATAACTTTTTTGTTATTTGATCGATTTAATTAGTTCTTTCAGTGCACGTCATTATTTTAATTCTACTTTATAATAAAGTAATAAAAAAATTGGAGTCAAATACCCTATTTAGTCTGAAACTTTATTTTAATTGAATCGTCTTGCTTGAAAGATAGTCGGTATAATTTTTAAGATGAATTGGCTGTTTTTTACTGTGATTCGAACAAAAAGAAGTAAAATGACACATTAAAATTAATTTTAATCATATGTTTATAGCGACGACTGTTGAGACGAGCGAGATGTTGACATGTTTAAAGATAGTATATTATAGATACGTTGTATTGCAGTGTCTTACGACAAACTGCAATGCAAAGTAATCATCCTCAAATTATTCTGTTAAATTGTCCTGTTATTTCGCCGGCTATATTGTCTTCGATTAACCCCACCACTGTAAACTAACTGTGCACAACGTTACAATATAATTCTGCAGACAGTGATTTTAGGCGGACTCTGCATAAAAGTCCTACCACCTTTTAGGTATTTGTTAACGCATTGTACAATAAATTGTTCATTGAATATAATGTATATCTGAGTAAAAATATATAAATTATGTGCTTATAAAACTTCATATTTTATTAAACAACAACAAATACCCCATAAAGCGGCGAAAGTGCTCCCAAAGTTGATTTTAACTATGAGTTATTTTAATTTGGCTGATAACGATGATTTACGGGCCAAGTTGCGAGTTAGGAGTACTTAAATTAATTTTGTTAAGATATTTATCTTGGTAACGATGCGTAAGAAACTTACCTAACGCATTGACAGCCTTTCCTGCACAAGTGAAGTCGCGAGAAAAAGTTAATGTAATTGTATAATAAGTTTTTTCGAAGACGTATATTCGTGAATATTTAAATAGCTCAAATTGTTGTAAGCTATTTAAATTTTCTCATTTTTTTTCTGATGCCTTGCAGATAGAATATAGATATGGTAAGCTACATAAAGACTTATAAAGACTAGCAAAAAAGAATAGAAAAAATTGAGGTGACTCGAATATAAAAAAAATATAAATAATTCTTTGCGTGTACCTGAAAAAGAACCACCTACTCGTGGGAACTTTAATGATAATTGTTATTTTTTCTATACAAAGTAAATATTCACAAAGAGCTATAAATTTTAACATTAGCTTGTTGCGGAGCCGCGGCGCGAGTAATGGTCCGTCTGGAGCACGGGAGAACTTTTAAATTAGCACCGAATCGTGAGGATATCGCGCGGAAAATTGACGCGCGGAATTAGGTACTGCTCGGAGCGCGGGAAGTAGTCGCGGCGGAAAAATGGTGATCGTAGTTCGTACGAGTATGCTATAACTAACAACATGTGTTAGGTTTCTTTGGAAGTATGTTTAAAAACACCATGTAGATTTTAGATGATAATTTATTGCGTTTTTATGGTACCATAATCAATACCAAACTGGCTAAATTGAATTACTTACACGCTATAAATAATAAATAATCAGAGATGACGATAAAATTAAATGTTAGCTTGTTTTTTGAGGGGAGAACTTTTAATAACTTAGGATCGAATTGTAAGGATGTCGCGCGGAATTATTATTGCTCGGTGCTCGGGAAGTAGTCGCGATGTACTTGTAAATGTGAATTAGAATAACTATGTAACGTGGTTTTAGTTAAAGTTTTATATGTATACTATAAATAAACTCAGATGGTCTCATATATTTGTAAACAATGTTGATGGTAATTGAATTGCAGTTTTAGTTTTCCCATTGCCAAATATCGAACTCATAATTTTATTGTTCTTTAGATCTATGGAAACTTGGGAGTACTTTTCCACTAGTATATCTAATCATGAGAATATCATGTGGAAAATTTTCACGCAAAATTATTGCTCAGTATGGAAAAACTTCGAGATTTTCAAAAATTCACAGAGAATTGCGCGCTATTTACTATGTGAAAATTATTATGTAAAAAACTTCAAGTTCATCAAAAATATTTCCACCAGGCGAAAACGTTGTTATGTATAATTTCAGTTATTTGAATAACACCACCCCAAATCTTTTTATAAGTGAAATTCAATTAGAATGGAAATTCTGCTACACGCCCGTGTCGCGCGAACTTCGCCACTGAAAAAGACGAAAGTATAAAATCTTATATGAGTACCGAAGTGTTTTAATGAACCAGTATTTGTATGGTTATTGTAATGTGACATAAAGGAAGTACCAATTTTTAGGAGATGTAGATAAGTCACTAAAGAACACGAGCCTATAACTTACAGAAATAAAAAAGTTTGGCCATAGAGTCTGTTGGTATACTTTGGAGAAATTTCATCTTCTCAATGATATCATTTACCGCTGAGCAACGATATCAATATGAGTAAATAATATAGGATAAAGGGTCATTGAAAGCAAATTTTTAGTGAATTACACAAGCGCTTTTTAATGAGTTATAAAATCAGTGTATCCTCTTAATGTAGTTGCCACAAACTCACTAGACTTCGAAAAGTAAGAGGTTCATATCCCAGATCCTCGAGTTACATACACCTTAGGCTGAATCATTACTTTACATCAAATGTAATAACAGAAAATCAAAAATCGACTGTGTATTTTAATGACTACATTAATTAACGAATTATTTGAGCTATTGAGTGGCGTACTTAATTACATTTTGGATAAATATAGTTCAATGCTACTGCAACATACTGTAACACCCGATTTTATTACTACGATAGTTACGAGTATAAAGACGTTTTATAACAGAGCTCATGAAGCAACTGTAATTAAATTAATAATAATAATCTTTAGGTAACTGTAGAATATAGATTCTATTGTCTATACGCTGTACGCTGTGTGCTATCGTGATATACAAATACAGGTAACATAGTCGCAAAGGTCTCTTCAGTCATGATCGATACCAACTTTGGTAGGTATTCCGACCGCATTATTTTCGTTTTTTACCTCCGAACTACGAGTGGCGTGCACTCAGACTAGGGTAGTAAGGACCTTGATGTTTGCATGGGTTCGGGGGCCCCTATATTGCCTCGGTCTCACACTTTTGTTTTGTTTTTCACTTGATACTAAAGTGATACGTTATCGAGGGGGTTACATGTAACTATTTACCTTTACTAGATACGAGTACTACCACGGAATGTACTACTGAGGTATTACTAAAATGAAAAGTATCTTGGAAGAACCTTCTTTGGAATAACATCGTGCTCCATAGAATGGGCAAATGTTTGGTGGTGTTCAAAGGTAAAAATAGTCAAGATAGGCCTATCCGAACATTTTACGTAAACGTTCTTCATACAAGAAAATGTAGCACCATCTGTCGAAACTCCTGCGAAATACATGTTTATTTTTTTATATTTTTTTATCTAACATGTCTGTGGTCACCTTGCCTGCAATATTATTATTAATTCAAAAAAAAAAGAAATAGATCTTCACCTATCTACCTATACTGACTACTGCCGGGGGGGGTGCAAAATAGTCATTCTTGCTCCCTTAAGTTGGCGACATTTTTTCGCGCTGTTCGCCCTGTTTTTAGTATACAAGTCTGTGGTGGTGCTTAATACCGTAAAGATTAAAGAAGAGAAAGCTGGAGTATTGAGGAGGAGCCCCGAGCCGCTGAATGGAATAGAAGCCACATCTTGCAACGAAATTGTACATAGCATAATGGACTTTATGTCAATTGTATAACATACAAATTAAATAAGAGCAAAAAAGGTATAGCGTCTTCCGGGGAATCCTCGCACATTCGCGAGGATTCCCCTAGCTACTGTCGGCGCCATCGACGGAATTGACTCTTACGTTTAATTCTGCCGCGGTGTAAATTGATTGTGCGATTGATTGATAATGCAAGGGAAGGTCGCCTGGCCACTGCAGAAGGATACCTTCGCCAAGGCCAATGATTACGCCAATTTACGAAAAGTAACGCCAATGTTTTGGGAAGAGCACCCGTGGATTGTTTAGAGAGGCGCGCCGCGGTGTTCAAGCTCTCTCTGTATCTCTATGATGATTGCCCACTTTCAAAAGGAGACGGCGATTTCAAGAAGTAGTCCGAAGGTTTTGAGTTTTCGAAAATGACCCAGGCTGCATCTTTTGATTGGGTTGACTGAGAGGCTGGAATTTTCAACATCTAAGGGACCATGGATTTCAGTATCAGGTGTCAATTTTAACTTGAAAGCTCTCCCAGTTCCTAGCACGCAAAGGGCTACAGACGGACGAGAATTTGACCGTATTATAAGGGTTTGTTTTCCTTTTTGGAGGTGTGAAAAGCCGACTATTTTGATTAGTGCCACGATACGTGGTTTGATTAGTGTCACGCGTTTGTGAGCCCTCGTAAACTTAGTTTTAAGTCGACTTGTAGTTATCACCATACTTATCCAACAAATATCATATTATTTACGTTTTACAAGAGCATGTATGTTAGGCCTATGTGAAAAAAAGATATTTCGAGTTTGTGTTAGAGTTTGATACTTACAGTCTGGCTGATCCGTGAAAATGATGGATAATGATGAAAAACTACCGTAATCATATTTAACTCATCATTATCATTCCGGAAAGAATTTTTTTCTTTTAAAGAAAATAAGAAATATAATTCGTGTGCAAATATTACATTCAAAAGGCGATGATGGAACGCCGCTTTGCGTGTTCAGAGTAATTGTTTCCAACGAAATATTTGTACTAGAAAAATATTGCTCTGACATTGCACAGAGTAGAGAAAAATAGACATTAATTAAGGTTAGAAAATTAAGGTCGTCGAAGATATGGCTAGTGATCTCAATAAAAGCACAAAGTTAAATTTTTAATATAAGCGAAATGCTAATAATGTTAGATTCAGAAGAACACAATACTACGTTAAGAACAAATAGCTTTCACTTATCTTAGTATCTAATAGAATGCTAGAATCTGGAATGCAAAATCTTTACTTTGATTAACATCATCAGAACTCAAAATAGTGGTAAAGCGTTAATAATGCTTGTGAGGATTGATATCGAGCAGAAGGCGATGGATATCGCTGACACGTATAATATTTTTATGACCATTGTCGTTATAATATGAATTTTTATCAAATGGCTTTGTTATTTAATATATTATCAGCTCCTTTTTCGTCATTTGTATCCAGTTCCTTCGTCTTATTTCTTAAATCTATTTCTTCAGAAGCTTTTTTACTCAACACAGAATCGCTTCATCATAATGTAACACAACATAATTAGTTTTCCAATAGAAAAACAATATTATTCTGTTCGTTTTTTTTTTAGAATAAAACATAAACAGGAATAACTCATCGAGGCCATTTAAAGTGAAATTTCTCTGAAAATTTACCTAAATATGAAGAAAATATAACACAGCGTGTTCCAAATTCTTCACGGAACGAAGCTCGGCTTTCACTTATCCAATTTGTTCTGTACTTTAATTTACGTTACGTTTGTATTTTTCTGCTACACTCTATACAGTGTACAGTCCATTCACACGGTGTAAAAAGAATTTCAGTATAATTGAATCGCGTCCGTAAAAAGATTTGGGCGTGATGTTATTTGCATTAAATAAGAATTTTTACCTACATTTGGTGTTGGTGAATTTTCGCAGCTTGAGGTGGAACTTGACTGAGAAAAATCGCCACGTTAGGAAAAAGCGTTATACTTTTAATTTCATACTAACTTCAACCTTAGATGCCCTAGGACTTCGTAGCTTTAGAGTTTACAATATTTGTTCAAAATAGCTCTATATGATATTTGGTCTTCTAGTCATGTAACGGATAACGTATAATCATCGTATAATAAAGCATCATCATCAACTTCACCAAGCTGTTTCGCTGTTCCACCTCGACCCGACCTTCTCGGCGTATGACTTCTACCGACTGCGTGTTACAGGACTACTTTTCAATTTATTTTCATTTTGACGGGATCCACCAATAATGATTTACTACACTTCATTATTGGGATCTACACGTCTTTCGACTTAAGGTTCTTAAGGTTATTAAGCCGCTTATTGGTCCAAATAGTATCAAAGTTATTTTTTGATTTATTTAATTTTCAGTTTAAATTTCACAATGTATTTAATTTTTTTGTGTCCAGTTAAAACTGTGACATTCTTTTACACGGGTAAACGGAAACGACGCTATTACAGTCTTCCCCATTTGACACTCGGGTACGGTCTACGGACCCCCAAAGAGTCTGACAACCACAAATAAAAACCTCTCCCAAACATAAACATATCATTAAAGCAATCTCATAAACGCGACAAATGTAAAGGATTTGTATGCGGAATGATATTTCCGTACAAAATGATCCCTCGTCAGGGACCCGCGTCATGCCCGGACACCGGACAGCGCCCATGACAAATGCCAAACATCTTTTATATTCACTAAAACCAATTTTATTTTGTCCCTTCCCTAAACTCCACTCTGGTTACATAAACAACTAAATTAATTTGCTTTACGTCGTTCGTCATCATTATCAACAAAACATCGTCGATAACCAAAACGCAGCCATCACCAGCCAATCGGTACCCTGGTTGTACAACTAACCGGTGCAAGCATTTACTATTCAGTGCCTAAGATGTTACTTCGTGGCCAACTCGTGGCGTACTCGATGGCCAACATTTCGTCTGAAACCAGGAACTGCCAGTAGCTCTTTTGATGCCGGTTTATCCATCTGGATTCTGGAAAGGGTCTGCCCACGAGCACAGCCCACGAGGCGTTTGTTCCACATGTGGCCTTGATTCCTTAGGACCCCAACGTCTACCAGTCCTACGAGCTATGAAGCTATAACAGACTTTGATGTTATGTAACCTTTTAAAATCAGACAATACCATGTTGTACCTACCGCTTACTTAAGTGGGTTTTCAAATATTTCGTCAGAATGTAATCAAGATCCGCTCCGACATACCAGCATCTTTTGCATGTAAAAGCCACACTTTAGTTGTCTATGTATGCGTAAATCGCTATAAATCATAATAATTACAATTGGTGCAATTAATATGAATTAATGATTAAGCAATAAAGCATTTGTACGGTGACAACATTCGCCCATGTGTCCGGATCAATAGGAATATTTAGTGGTCACTAACGGGTCTTGGGCTTAATTACAGAATGATGTAAGGCATTTTTGGCGTATGATTACTCGATTCAGTGTTTCACGCGTGTATGAACAATCGTTAAATGCAAGGGTAGGGGTATTTTTTTAATTTTTATGTATATTTAAGGTCGAATAGCAGTAAGTAATATACAAGGTGTGGGTTAATTCGCATAGTGTGCCCTCAGCTAACCTTTCAACTTAATCCTAGAAACACATTAACGTGATAAGACGTCCTAATTATTATTTAATTTTCAATACAAAATATATCATTTAAATTAGAAAAAATAAAATTTAGCAACCCTAACTGTGACATCAACAAATCTCATATCATTCTCATTATTCCCAGTTCATTGATATTGAACCAGCTGGTGTTAGGTGTGTCACTTATAATTTATTGTACATTTTTTAACTTCCAATAGTTCCCTCAAGATTCTACACTTCTTGTGATATTTTTTCATGCATCTATACATCGTTCCCTACTTTAGGCTTTTGGCTAATTAGGGTAATCGATCTTCAGTATACACATTGTATGATCTGCATGAATTTAATTTAATTCACGCAGGTTTTATACTACCTACCGATATTCGACCTTGACCTAAGCACCTACGCGGAAAACAACTTCCGCACGACGCGTGACCTTTTCCCGTCCATCCATCCTTCATCCAAGGTCACCCTACTGTCCGATGATGGATAGCGTCAGACGCATTACGGCGACCACGACGATAAATCATTGCTGACCAAGAACCCGTAAAAAAGTAATTTCGACCTACTTGACCGACATTTTCTGTTTTCGCATCGATTTGATCAGTTGATAGGAATAAAGCAAAGTAGTTTATTCTACGGCTTATTTTTTTTAATTCACAATTTCTTTATTTTATATAGGCCTAACGTACAAGCTCTTGTGAAACGTCAATATGATATTAATATATAACAGCGGGTTAAATATTGGCTTTTCCACACTGGATATAGCATCTATAATTTACATATAGATACTATAAACATTTTATCAATTGCCACGTAACGAATATCGCAATAATCACGTTAACCCAGTTTGACGCCATTGGACCTTATATGAAGTTACTTATTATCGCCCAGACCAAACTCTTGGACGTAGAAAGCTGAAATTTTGTACCTACAGAGGTTTTCTTCACGATACTATAGACAAGAGATAGGGGACTACCAACCGAACAAGAAAGGGTTAGCATGTGGTGTAAATCGCGGAAGATCATATTTTGTAAATGTGATTATACATTTACAATCTTTGGTTTGGTGAGACTGGCTATTTCCAGCCAAAAAATTTCTTCGAGGCTTGAAATCCTTTTATGAGACCTAATCCAGCAATTTGCAATGAACGCCAATATTCTGAGATGACGAAACAAAATAAAACATTGTAAGTACACAATAAAAGTTTTATTCCACTACAAAACTAAACAGCCTGAATAAACCCTAGTCTCTTATAAAACACCAACTCCCATCTCTTCAGTTTAGCAATAGGAGCATCCGCGTCAACCTTCTTACTTCTCTTGTACTTCCTGAAGAAATCCCCGTCGACTTTCACTCGTTGGTCGCAGTTGTCCCTGGAACCTGGTACTTCGTCTGGTACGGATACCCGGTTTTTGGCCCGGGGATAGAACAGCCATCGCTTGGAACCAAGGCCGTCACTCTTTAATAACTCCTGTATTCGGTCTTGTCGCTTTTTTGTTGCTAGGTACTTGGTTGCGCTCTTTTTGTGTTTGCTTGCTGAAAAAATATCGAGGTGTCTACTCTATGATACTATTATCACCCATGTAAACCCACATACTTGTTTGAATACCCCTCTGAATGTCTTACCTATTATAGAAAAATAAGAAAAAACAAAAAAATCAAAGTCAAAACGTTATTGATATTTTTTTCGTAACGTGTGGCTTAGTTGCGACAATATTATTAATATTTTTTTTTTATCAGTTTCTTTTAAACTGGAACTGGGGAACTGTGGATAGGCTTAAACATTTATAAATTGAGGTGAAATAGTATTTTTTAAAACAACATTCATTTTTTTAAACAATGTGTATAAACACATTTTTTGGTCGCGTAAAATTACTCAACTGCAGTGAAATATTACAACTTATACACAATATAGCTTGCTGTACGGCCTGCAATACTTATACGACGTGTAATTTGATTTCATAGCCCAATTGTTGTTGTTTGAACATTTTCACTGTCGAATAATTAAATTTTCACAAACATTCGCCGTTGTTGATAAAATTTATTGGCATAAATTAAAATTTTAATCAACTGATTACAATATTGATGTATAAATATTTAAAACGTTATTGTTTTAAACCTCGTCCGTAATTGGAGCTATTGCTATTTGCAAATTAAATATTTAAGAACAAATTAACTTGAACGCTTGTCAACCCAATTTTATCGACTGGGAATTGTGTTGTTCAGATACGCAGATAACTTGAACCAGATTTCTTTGTCAAAGTTAAAGTAATGTAAATAAATTTAGTAATCTATAAAAATAAATAAAAAAAGCTCAGCTTTTATTCATTTTGTCAGAGAGCTGACATTTTATAGTAAAGATTTTTAGTAGACAAGGGAGAAGGAAAAATTACAGAAGTAAATAAGCATGCTCGACTGCAGAGCGCGAGGGCCTGGGTTTATATCAATCCCCGGGTCGAGCCAATAAATTGAGATTTTTCTTCAAAAAATTCTTAATACCAGCCTATAGTCCGGAAATTAGCGGAATATCTCCCGAGTACCTGGCAAATCTCCATGTTGATTAACTACCGCGGTAGAAATAGGTCTGGGGACCATTGTTGACGCATCCAAAAATTAAGTTTAATTTTATCAATTAATTATAATTAAATGTTAACATTTACTAACGTGTCAAATACAATACTCTGAACGCATCCAAGATCCCTGGTTCTCTCAAACTCAGCTCTTTCTTGCTGGATAGAGATCTGGTTCTACTCCGAGATTTGGATCTGCTTCGGGTTCGCGATCGGGATCGGGAGCGGCTGCGCGATCGGGATCGGGATCCAGATCGGGATTTGGACCCTGATCGACTTCTTGACTGGGATTTGTTGGTATCGCGTCTTCTGGAGCTTCGTTGTTTGGAACGGCTCCGTCTGAAAATTATTGAGATGAATGAAGTTAACCGTTCCTAACTGTTTCATAAAGTTTTCGTTTTAAACTTTTGTTTTCTAGAGTATAATTTCAACCCTTTTTTATGTCCCATAACTGGGATATCGATCGCCAGTTAGAATTATGGAGACCTTGGACATGCAAAAAACATATCATTCTCGAATAAAAATTTCTGTTGTTGACCGACAAATATACCACTATAGTACCAGTTGGTGTTTTTTGTATTGATCGATAAATGAAAGGTAACTAATGGCGTGATACATACTCGTATTTCATACCTACATAGTAAAAATAGAAACTTTTTATATTGCACAGGTTTAAATAGAGACCTCTATATAGTAAATCAGGGTCACTATACAATTAAGTATGATATGGAGATAGGGAAACGCTTCCGTCTCTTCACGAGATATTATAAAACCATAATATTATGTGAGAAAAATTGTATCTGATGACATTTTGAAAAGGGTAAGATGGTAAGAACTGAAAGAAATTCAGTTCTTCTCGGTGTACCTTTTAACATCACGATTCTTGTTTAATTGTTCCAAATCGTAATATTCCCCGAACCCGTCACCATGGTCTGGAAACTCCCCAGCTGGGTACCCCATTTGGGGAAACGGTGGAGGGTATGTGTACCCATAGCCTTCCATTAAAAGCTAGAACAAATATAAATTGAAAACTTTTTTTTTGTAAATATTGATTTTTATTTATAGTCTCACATTGCAGAATTGGCACTGTCAAATTTGTTTTTTAACTTATTTTTTAATTTATGTTTTGTGACATTTGTAAGGTAGTTGAAGAGGTCAATTTAATCATCATTGGACGTGCATTGAACTCAGCACATATCAGTGAATGAGTTTGATACACCCTATGTACTAGGTTTAACATGTGTCTTCGTTCTTCTGTGGGACTCCACGTTAGATACAGTATCTTTCATTAACCTATGGACTCGGCTAATGGATGTACACCATTTAGAGATGTCCACTGCTGGACAAAGTCCTCCTGTAGCATTCCTGAAGAGTGGGTTTCGACCATTCACCTGTTGGTTTCGACTACTAATACACTCAGACCTTGACATCTCTTATGTAAAATGACTGATTGTCTCATCTATTATCGTATCGTAAGAAATCATATTTGAATATTTGGAAATATTAATATTTTCAAAATATGTTAATATTGATTCTACGTTGCTACGAACGAAACTATAGATATTTCAATCCACGATGTCCCTACTCTGTTAAACTGCATACTTAAATCGAAAGAAACATAAGCGATTTTGACTGAGTGTGGAGTGATTTTGACTGAGGCGTGTTTTTGTGGATTAAAATATCTATAATGGATTTGTTGTAACTGGTTCTAAGGAGTTGTACGATTGCCTAAACTAATAATTTAATTAATTTGTACTTTTTTCTAAAGGTACAATGAAGGATTCGGGAAGTAAATTGCGCTCAGGATCATTACAATAAAAGTTCGAAACTCAAACAAATTAGCGATAAAAACAATAAATTCAAGATTTACGACAGTTTATAATTGGAATCGATTTGAAAGCAAAAAACGTCCGCTATTAAGTTAGCGATTTGAAAAGCGAGGAAAAATCGCAAAAGCCAAGATAAATTAGGAATCGATGAATTCTTAATGGTTCCCTCCATTAGAGGGTTTTGAGTTTGTGGAACATTTTAAAAACGAAAATTTTAACTACTCCCCTTTGGAAGTTTCTCAAGAATACGAAGAAATAAATTTAAAATCTAGATGAGCTTATGTTTTATTTATAGACTCACTTACGTAGGCGCATTTGGATTTATTTTCAACAGATTTTTTTGGTTAGTGGCTTTACTTTTTTCGTTAAATAATAGACTATATAATTTGTACTGCTACACAGTATTTATACACTTATTTCTTTTTGGTTTTCATTGAGTCAGCCTCTTTGTTCTCTTCAGTTATTGTTTTATCAATAAGGTGGCGATAAATATATTGTGTTTTCAAGTCAGTTTGTTTTTTCTTTATATATTATAGTTAAGCGGTAGTTTTTGAACAATTCGTTAGTTGTTTAATTTGATTACAGTAAAGTTTTTTTTATCTATTGATCTTTTATTATTTCACGTCGAGTAAACAGCTTATTGCTTTCTTGCTATCATTTCATTCACTTTCATAAAACTCCTACAAAATAATACTTAGTCCATAACTTCGTCAATTACGAATCCATTTTGATGTTTATTTTTATACTTAAGAACTGTTGTAATAAGTGAGAAATAATTTAAGTTCCTTCCATTAAATTTATTTCCATCGATGTTACGCAAAACACCGCTCCCCAACTTTGCTCGCAGTGGCAGTCTATTCTCACGTTTTAATATTCCACAAGTTTTAGCTCATCGAGGTTCCCACTACACTTTATTACCTAGTGTTTTAACTTAGTGTCTATAAATTTAAATGTAAGAATTTCTCGACGGAGAGGTTGTTATTCATTCATAATATGCAATAAAAGGTGTAGCTTGAGAACCACGTCTCGCTACAAGTCTAGACTATACTTTATACTTTGGAAAATTCATATTAGACTATTTTTAGGAATCCATATCTTAACAGTCAAATAAGTAAATAATTTAACAATTAAAAACACGACTGCCCTGTGGTGAAACAATTTTTTTTTCCAAAAATATATAGCTGTTACTCAAAACGATGTAAGGATTCTAACGATACCCCATATGTCTAAATCTATTCAGCCATTCAGAAGTTATGGTGGAATAAAGAAACTTACATACATACTTATAACTTACTTGAAGCCTAAAAACATTTCACTCGTTTTTTGGGCATTCGTGTAATAATACAAGCATCGGTAGCCTATTGGTTCGGACTTCTTCGCCTTATTTAGGTCGGGGGTTACTAAACTTACTTACTTAATCAGTCTATGGACGTCTACTGCTGGACATCGGCCTTCCCGCAAGCGCATCACTCCACACACAGTCTTCCGCCTTTCTCATTCACCCGTTAACAGCGACCTTTTTCAGGTCAACGGTCCAATGGGCAGGAGGTTGTCCTACGCTGCATTTAGCCACGGCCAACGAATCTGCGATAGATATGGGCCCGCCACTTCAGTTTGCTTATCCGTTTGGCTATGTCGGTTACTCTGGTTCTCTTACGAGTTACTCTAGCCTTCGTTACGGATTCTATCCCTTAGAGAAACAACCAGTATAATACTCTCCATAGCATGCTGAGCTACTTTGACCTTGTGGACAAGGCCCTTTGTGAGTGTTCACATTTCGGCTCCATACTCTTATGTCCTGATTGAGCGTTAGAAATGCAAATATCCAAATTGGGTTAGTAGTTGCAGCATAAAGGGTAATAATAGAACACATCACAAAATTGCTTAGGTATAAACCTGACCTAAATTCTAATTTCAAATTTAAGTTACTGGCTTAATATTTTAATGTAGAGAAACGTAATAATTATGAAAGAGCTGCCGTAATATTATCAGGTTAATTAGGATAAAGAAAATTAGGTTACGATGAGTAAAGCCTCATATTACTTAAATATAAATTCGAATGAAAGAAAATATTTTATTTGTAATTCAATATTCTAATATTATTATTTTAAGTTGGATATTGTTAATTTTAGTACCTAATAATCAAAAATAACGATTTTTTTCTAGACGCAGTTTCTTGACAATCATGTTTCTGAGCGATTGGAAATAACTAATGTTTGAAATGATGAATACAAATTGATATTTTCCATATAAAAGTAGTGAGTGAGTGAAAAATATTTATTTTGTGGTGCCATAAATCCAAAATAGACAAAATAGACACTTAGGAGTAAGTCTAAAGGTTTGAAAAAGTTTACTCAAAAAAAATTCCAGTCACCAGACACCTAAAAGTGGAAAGTATCGATAGTAGCGGACCACTTGCGTGGAGCGGTGCAAACGTTACACTAAGATGAAAACTATGCTCGATTCCTGAAGTGCTGCACGATGGTACTTAGTGCCCCTGTGGGGTGGTGCGTAAGGTAAGCTTACCGTTAAGTAGGTAGTATGGGTTCCGCACTTATAAATACCAATGTTGAAAAAATAGGGGTCTGACGATTTGGCAAAGAGCTTTTGCCATCAGTGTGGTTAGTACAGGTTTTTATACGATTTTCGAGTTGACTCGCATCGCACATAAACGAATCGAATTCCTCCATACATTTACAGCCCCTATATAAAAAGTACAACTCGGTTACAATAGATCTGTGGACCTCGCTGGAATGTGCGTACCCCCTTCCCGTTCTCCTTTCACCTCCCCGCGCTCGCCCCGGCTTGATTGTTTTGCGCACCATATCAGAGCGCTGACACGACGTGACGTCATCGAGCCAGGTCCACAGATATTGTAACTTATACTCTGTGATTTACAGCCAACGCCATATATGAACAGTCACTGACATGCGGCTTTCATCAGATGGCGCTGACTGTAAATGTATGGAGGCAATCGATTTGTTTGTGCCATTCGAGTCAACTCAAAATTCGTACAAAAACTTGTACTAACCTCTCTGAGGTAGGACGTAGGGCGTACGTTGTATCTTCTAACACCTATAATTACACGACTGCCCAACAAAAGTAGTGAAATGTTTTTAGGGTTCATGTATGTATGTATGTGAGTTTCTTTCATCATTCCGAGTAAACCACAGGGCAGTCGTGGTTTTTAGGGTTCCATACCAATTCGGTAAAAATGGAACCCTAATGGTGAGACTTTTTCCGTCCGTCCATCCATCCTAACCTAACCTAACCCAACAGAATTTGTAAAATTCTGAAGCCGAGAATCAAACTAAAACTAGTACACCGTATAGTTGTTATTAGTTTTATATAACCAAGACTGTGATAAGCCTTTCATAATAATAGATGCTGCTAGATCGCTCCAGTTTTCTCATACTTAACGTATATTAAGAACGAGTTATAAGTTGATTCTTCTGACGATAGCAAAAAAGACTTAACAAGAGACAAAATATATAGAATTGTGCCAATTCTGCTGGGAAAAATCTCTGATTATCTAAACCAATTTGATGTGTCTAAAAATAGTGGTGGTATATTTTTTTAAGGGAAAAATTTTAAAAAAAACTTCGTTTATTTTTGGATAGTGTTTTAAATTAAGTAGTTCAGTTTAGAGATTTTGTTCTACAGAATTGGCAGCATTGACTTTAAATATTTCATATCGCAGTATCGCATGAATTAGACATGATATCTCATAGGACTACGTCTTGTTATTGTGTCTATGAACGAGATGATTTAACTAGTACACACGATAATTTAACTTGACATAAAATGCGACAAAAACTTTATAGATTATATTAATTTTTATACCATGCGTATCATTTAGTATTCGAAATTAAAAGACAGCAGTCAAAACAATTGAAGACAAAAAAACATGCATGCCTGAAAATCCCCTACTGGTCTAAATATTATGTCTCGTTATGAAACTTTTATAGTGAAATGCCTCGATGACTTTTACGCAATTTTATTTTTACTGTTCATGCTGACCGTACCGTTGTCTTCAAACACACTCGGTGGCTGCAATTTTATGTCATGTACACACCGTTCAACGCCTTTAGCTTATGCTACGATAATGCACAATTTATGTTTAAAACTTTGCACACTATATACCGATACCGAAATTTATTTCGCCTCCATAACGTTGCTTTGGCAAAGCCAGACAGAGTTTAAACTTTATGCAAAGCACTAAATATTAGGCTGCTTATTATTTAAATTCAGAAAGCTGCTGTCGGGTATTATAATTTTCAAAATTAATATTTTTGAAGTTTGACCAGAAAAATACTGTCCAGTTCTGGGGCACCACATTTGCACGATAATATTTGACAGAGAGTCTTTATTTAAAATAAATAAAAATAAATTAGTTTTGGGCTATTTTAAGGTTTCTGTTTCTCATCTAAGTTATTAAAGCTTAAACGTCACCTCTGAGATAAGTATACTTAAAAACTTACTCCACACTTCCTCCACTTTTAAGTGAGATTTCAAATAATTTGAATGCAGCTTGTCGTTTCGACTCGTCGCGTTCGCGGCGTGCTCATTTCTTTTGGCATAATTTAATTCTACCCTCACGATTCTTTGCCCAGGGGAGCTGAAGCATGGCGTCTGAGTCCTGTTTTAGGGTTCCTTTGGCATTTATACCTTCACTATTTTATACTCGATGATATTAAGGTTCAAAATTGTGTTAAACGTAAAAATATTGTGTTTTACTTATGTTTATGAGTGTTGATTTCCATTTCAAGGTAACTTCTCAAAATTCTACAAAAAACAAAATTAAAAAAAAAATGTTTAAAATTCTACAGTTTGTTTAAGTTTTGCGAGTAGAAGAAAGGCGGCACCACTGTTTATAGATGGTCGTTTTAAATTTGATTAAGTTGTACAAAAGGGTTTAAAGGAAATAATCAAAAGAAATAAATCAGATGAGGATGTTATTTCGATGTAATTCAAATAATAAGAATTTAAGCATAGTAATTAAAAGGTAAAAGACTAAGAACATCATTAAGTTATTTTGTACGGTTATTTAAAAATTTTACATGTACGGAACCCTTATAGAAGATTGTAACTCGGGCTTAGCCAATGTTTATATTTACGCCCAACTCCAACGCTCGAGTTGCGTTTTTAAGTAATTGCTTGCATTTTATTTGAGTAAAAAATGAAAGTACTTTTTAACAAACTTAACCCTAGCCGAAGAAATTTAAAAGGAAGGGGCGGCCGCCATTGCAATTTTTTCAAGCGGAGAGAAAATTTTAAGATCCTTGATTTTTAATAACAACTGCGAAACTGTTTAAACTGACCAATTTATGAGTTTAAATAATTACTTGTTAACCCTAAATAAACAACATTTTTTTGCTATTATTTTTTAGTATCAACTTTTCAGTATCGGATTAATTTGTACAAAGCCTCACAGTATCTTGACAAAATTATAAATTATAAGTGTATCAAAATTATCGCTGCCAACGGGATTCGAACAGGGAACTTTGTCAAAATCTTTATTTTCTCGTACCTACTTTTCGCTCCAACATTGGAACATCCTTGAGAAAGTTGGGCTCGACAAAATGTTTAAGTACCTAATTAAAAATTAACAACAATATCAAAGTATAAAATTCATGATTGTAAAAGTATCTAGGTATAATTTATTTCAAATCATCATAATATTATTATCATTTCAAACATAAAGCAATCCAGCAAATGTGTCCAAAAGACCCCGAAGTTCGCAACCTCTACAATATTAATGGGACACGACACTGAGGGTCAAATTGGGCAAATAAAAACATTAGATATCCACGGTTGATCAGTTTACAACCCTTCCCCGCTAATACGTTTAGTTAAATGGCGCTGGAAATCGTTAAAAAGGACCCATTTAATGTCCCGGGAAATGGTTTTTCTATATATAAACGACATAATTTAGGGTTGATGGAATATAATGACATAAAGTGAGGGCCTAAGAGTTTAGAACAGAGGTCTTAGCGTAGTTACCATACGGTGATATGTTTTGAGCTAGAGGCCTCATTTCCTCAACATTTGAGGATGTTAAGATTTCTAAATTAACACAAGATTTCTTGTCAGGTTGGTTATTTCTTTTACGCAACGTTAAGATTTATTTGCCCATGAAAGTATCAAGATAACGTGATTTTAGTTCAGAATCCTATACTCTCCTACTGCAACGCCACTTTTCAAAAGTTTTCTTTTCTCCTATTTCTTATACTATTTTATTACTAACATGACCAGGTTTTATACGTTATGATACTAAACCTAAGTGTCTATGAATGATCTAAAGGAGCAGTTCAACTTCTAAGAAGACTTAGGTTATATAGGAAGACATTTGAAGTAGGGGAAGTAGGCGCTTAATACCTACTTCCCCTACTTCAAATGAAGTGTTTTGAAGAAGCGCCTACTTAGTTTGAATTTGTAATATTTACCATGCCTCATTTTGCTCTGGAATCTTAAAAGGCTTTTCCGATTTTGCTACGTAAAATAATTTAAGTTATTATTTTACGATGTAATAACATTGTTCATCATTAAATTAATTAATTATTTATTTATCATTAAATTAATAAAAAACCTTGCAGTAATAATATACCATACCATAAGTAGGTACCATATAAAAGCTAGTAGAAACTTAATGGAGAAATAACAACTTGCTGTAACAGTAAATATCTTGATGCTAGTTTTAATTGCAAGTTTCATGTTTTTCTTTCGCAACAAAAGAAAATAAGATAAGGCGAACGTTACACGGGACGCGCCTTTGCTTTCATTTTACTTTCCAGATATTGATATAATGGAAGAGACATAATTGTAAAATTCAAAGTTTGATACAAAAAAAAACCTTAGTTGTGATTTCATATTCGAGATCACCCTAGAGAAACGCGTGCTAAACCGCGGCACGGGGTCGGGATAAATATTTAGGTAATTTTTGAAATCCCACCTCGAAACTTTTCGATATCAAAAGGGAATAAGTACCTATAGATATTTCAATCCACGATGACGCGCCACACTCTGTCAAACTCTATGGCGTTTAAAAATATGATCTGAGTATAATACAGAATATGTCCCTTATATATCCCTTCACCTTAACTTGTATATCCCTTCACCTTAACTCCCACTTTCCGAAATATATCCGTACCTGTAACCGACCACATTGATCTCCTAGGCCTCGACATCTCAGCTAACATTAACTTCGGTAGATCCATCGAAGCTAAAGCCAAGACTGCCGCCAAAAAGCTTGGCATTCTTAATAAAGTCAAGCGGTACTTCACTCCTAAACAACTGACCACTCTGTACCAGGCACAAGTTCGGTCTTGTATGGAGTACTGCAGCCACCTCTTCGATGGTTCCGCCAAATACCAGCTGGCGGCCTTAGATGCTGTAGATCGTCGGGCTAGGAGACTCATTGGCGAGGGCTCGCCTCTTGTGGCGAAGCTTCATAGTCTTGAGCATCGCCGCAAGGTGGCGAGCCTGACGGTTTTTTATAGGATATATTTCGGGGAGTGTGCTCAGGAGCTGTTTGATCTGGTTCTTCCCTCACCATTTTTCCACCGCACCGCAAGACACCGGGTGAACTTTCATCCCTATGTCGTCGCCATACCACCAGTACGCACGAAGCGATTCGCTTCTTCATTTTTAGTACGCATGGCTAAGGTTTGGAATTCTCTCCCGAAATCTGTTTTCCCCGCATGTTACGACCTGGGTGCTTTTAAAAAAAGAGTGAATAGGCATCTTCTAGGTAAGCGCGCTCCATCTTCGACCACATCGACACTTTCCATCAGGTGAGATTGTGGTCAAGCGTAAACCTATAAAGTATAAAAAAAAAAAAATGTAAACAAATCATTAAATGGAGCAAGAGTTAGTACCTACAAGTATACTAACTTGGAGTGAAACCTTCAGTTTCATGCTGTTACAGTTAATACCTACGGATAAAATGTGATCCCACGTAACAAATTATGCGACAATGAAATAAGAAAAAGGAAAGTGTAAGGAAAGTGAAACTACTCACATCTAGTATTTGCATATCTCGGAAACACAATGGGATAGTCTTCAAGGAAATTCGGATGCAGAGCGCAATGAAGAAGTTCCGTGCATGATGTTTTGGGGGTGGAGGGGGATGGGGAGAAGGGGGGGGGGGGGGCAGCTTCAGATGTAACATACGCTTGTACGTCTTGATAGCCGCCTAGAGGGTGTAAATGCATGTTCGAGTTGTTCGAGTACCGATATCAAGAGAAGAACGGAACTAGGTATACCTAATATGATTTATGCCGTTGAAGTTTATAAGTTTGTAACCCGGCAACCCGCATTAGATAGTAGCTCATATCTATCTATCTATATCTTCTATATACTTATAATAAAACTGTAAAGAGTCGAATTCTGTACATTGAAGATATTTTGAAAATTTTTGTTGGAGGACACTATTTAGTCGATACTGAAGCCAAAACTGTAATTTTTTAAAATTTTGTCTGTCTGTCTGTCTGTCTGTTTCAAGACCGCGCATCACGGCTAATCCGCTGGATGGATTTAAATGAAACTTGACATGATTATAGTTCATACCCCGAGGTAGGACATAGGATACTTTTTGTCCCAAAATTCATCATGGTTTCCCTGGAAGACGGCATCAAAGTCAAAATGTGTATTTAATTATAATTCCTTAACGCGTTGTCCGATTTCATTCATTCTTTCTTTGTTAGAAAGGAGGTTCTTTAAAGATTATTCCGAATAAATATTATCATCATCACTTTTGTAGTTCAGAAATTACAGGCATCAGAACCTTTAGCAATAAGTTCAAGTAGGTGACTTGAAACTCGGAATGGATAAAGAACCTAGGGCTAAGACGTAGAGCTAAAGTTAGACTGGACTATTCTTACAGCCGTAAAAAAATAGTCATATCAGAAGATTTTGTATAGCAACAGCTAGTGTTTGTATAATTAAAGATACAGACACACATACTACGTACCTAGTAGCACTAAAGAATGCTAGTTTTGAGCAATTGCTACTAACCTAGCATATTGTGTACGAAGTGTCTGCTGTAGTGAACGTGGTTATTGGTGAGAAAATTATTTTGAATATGCTCTAATAGCAAGAAATTATTTTTGCATTTGTATCTATCTGTACCTTATCACAAATGCAACTCCATAACTTCTATTAGCGAAGGATTGTTTGTTTTATTCAAATGTATTTCGATTACCGCTGTATTTCAGTATAATATAAAGTTTCCGCTCACTTAGGTACTCTCAGAAATATCTGCCTTGGAAGTAGGTTCTATCAACCATGGTATAATATGGCCTTAGTTATAACTAAAATAAATAGAGGACAACATCACATACATTGCTCCGATCCCATAGTAAGTAGCTTATGCACTTGTGTTATGGAAATCAGAAACAACGAAACTAAAACTAAGCTAAACTTAGTTAAACTTAGAGTTAAAATATTGAAGGTTAAAGTAATAACTGTAAGGTTAATTTGAAATTAGCACATACTCAAGTTAATTGTAATGTCGATATCAAGGGTAAGTCGGGGCAAAACGGAGTATTAGATTTATTACATGGAAACGCAAAAGTTTACGAGTTCCCACTATGAATTGGCAGGATTTATGTCGGGTTAACTTCAGTTTTGACTCGTTAAAATCGGTTTAAGGGGTAATTTATACACAAGTTCAACATCATAGTTATTACAATTTACAAGTTGATACTGTTAAGACAAAAGCTGGAATTATTATAATTGAGTGTTTTCTTGTGACACTAATTTTTCTTGTAAGTATCGTCTGTACATATAGATACGCAAATGAAGCTGTTGTTTATATAAAGGAGTTTCAGACCAAGTAGCTCGCGAAATTCAAATTTTACTTAGTGTTTCGCAAATAGTAAGATTATGCATCATAAGCCTACGAGAATTAATTTTGCGAGCATAACATTTATGCATCTACATATTTTTGGTCCCCGAAAGATGATTTTCTTACAAACAAACTTTCGCAGAAGTTAGCAGGTGTATCCTCAATCCTCATCTTATTTAGTGATTGTCCTCCAACTCGTATTGTAGCAGCGTAGTTCCGGGCCTAAAATTATAATTTTCTTCCATTTTCTAGAGACTGTTTCTAGAATTAAGGTTAAAAATTGAGAAGGTTATCTTTAACTTCTTTTTCTACATCACTAAGTTCTCAAATAAATCATCGGGTACACGACGTAATAAGCCCATAAAAATGTAATTGACAAAATAGCTACCACTTAAATCTGTAATAGCATACGAATTAAGTTCGAAAATTTAGAGAAACCATCGCCCATCGTTATTATATTTGTTTCCCCATAGCCCCGAGCGATGTATGAAAACGATAAATTAATGGAAATTATTGTGATCCCGAAAATTATGTGGACTTCGGACATTGAGTACGCCAACCACCTGCGAGGGGTATTTCGACAAGGAATCCAACACGTGTGTATGTACTTATAGTGTTTTTCGTCACTGGTAGTGGCATAGCTTGCTCTAGCAGTAACTGAACTGTCTGGTCGAGTTTGGTTTTAACCGGCTTTGAAAACGGAAGTTTGACTCATGAATTTCGGTAAAATCCATGTCAATTCATGTCATTCCACAAAATTGTGTTTTGTGAGGTTCTAAGCAACACCAAGTGTACCATAATTTTTATAGGTATGTGTATTGTGTACCTAGGTACCTCTTATAAAATACTAACTAAGATTTGGTACTAATAAAATAATACAGGTACATTTATGTACCTACAATATTTTATTAATGTGTTTGGGTGTGCACAAAAATTCTGGTGCAGTAATTTTCAAGATACGGATATCTGTGTGTTTTTAATTTGACAGCAAATCTTTCCCGCTCCGTTTGGGCGAGAACTTGATGAGTTACGGGGATGATAAATGTGGGCTACACGCTCCATTCAGATAATCTATGGTCTGTGCAATTTAGTTGTTAATTTCAGATGAAAATATTCTACCATGTGGCATTCCTTATTTATTTCTCACTCGCTGACTTGGAAGACGATGTTCAGCGCTTTTTAAAGAAGAAGATATCCCAAGAATTGCGATTTTTGAGTATCCCGCATGTGCAGACTTGAGATTAAAAGCACAAGAGGCAGACACTGACATCCATAAAAACTGCTAGTAATCAAAAATGTATGGCAGCGGTACAGCCAGATACAGGAGCATAATGAGAAGAGAAAAGAGAGAAAAAGAAGAATCGGAGAAATGGGAGAACTTGAGGTCCGGCATGAACTCTTTCTTCGGTTATGTGCTAATGACCCAGAAGACGGAGGGGTGTTTTAGTCTCCGCGAATCGGACATATATTCATCATAGGCAGAAATCCGTAAGAGATTTTTTCTTTCCCGAAAAAATAGTCCGTTTGAAAGGGTAACTCATTGATAGCAGGATGAATGTGCTTAAATATAGGTATACGGCTTGGCTCCACATATTGTTTTTTCCGTCCCAATAACGGCTGTGGTGGACCAACGGACTTATGGTTCTAAAACATTCGGCGTTAAAAAGACTTACAAACGAAGCAACTAACAAAGCACAACTAATAACTATTTATTTAAAAGTAAGACGATTTTAAAGGGCCAGAAATTTACCAAAATTTTGTCAACTTTATGTAAAGTCTGCGAACCCCCACTTGGTCAGAACGTTGGACTATATCCAAATCTTTTTCATTTTGGGAGGGAACCAGTTAAAAAGGGGTTGTAACAGACAGTTTTATACTTTGCAGATCTAGTCCTTGAAGCCGGATAGGCAGCAAAGCTTTTATCTTTGAAATCTATTCAATCGAAAGCAGTTATCATCACTTAGCCTCGGCCCATCAATAAAGACGGGCACTCCGGGTAATCCTGCAGTGAATTGAAAGTGAACGGCATAATTCCATCCGATGAGGATCGATCAGGGGATCTCAAAATTGACACTTGTTTGGCTATTTGTCACCCAACTGTGTAGCAGGGATTAGGATTTGTGATTTATACTCGTAGTCCATTGTGATTAGCTGTAATCTCGTCTTGGCGGGTCACTAGGTACCTTGCCCCTAGATTAAGTTGTTTTAAGTTTAATACCTCTAACCTCCCTGGTAGAGCGCGCGCCCGAATCTCCGGACGTAGGAGATCGCCGGTTCGTTTTTTAGCTCCGGTCTAGTCTGGTGATAGGCTTCGGCCGTGGCTAGTTATACCACCCTACAGCAAAGCACCACCAAGCGATTTAGCGTTCCGGCGCCATGCTGTGTAGAAATCATTAGGATGAGTTTACTTGCCCCTTCCAAGTTAGTAAGATTACATCTTCGCCTTCATCATCACTTACCATCAAGTAAGATCACAATCAATAGTACTAACTTGTAGAGTATACAATAGTCAATTTGTCCTATTTTTAATCTAAACTTTGAATCATGATTGCGTTATAGGATTATTATTTGCAACGAAAAAAAAACGTGAATCGCAGGAAAAGCAGCTGACGTCTTATTTATCCCGAAAGCGAACTGGGATGAAAATGGACGATATTATTCCATAGCGACATGTGACTAGGCGTTTCTGTCCCCTTTTATTGCAGCCCTGCAATGAATTGCCGCCGTCGCGTCAGTGGCACCGGACACTTACTTATTTCTTTATGGGGGTGATGTATGGGATGTTATGAGGATCTTCTTCAGCTAGTCAGTGTGATGGTAAATTTTGCATGGTCTTTTTAGAGATATTCCTCACAGTACTAGCAGACCCGCTTGTGCTTCTTTGGAGAGATCCCGTTGGGACTCACGTAATTCAAAGAGTGTGATGACTCTCTCCACTTCACCACTGACTTAGGCGTGACGTGCTAGGCGTCAGAAAGGACGGGGAAGGGTGAAAGGGGTTGTTTCACGTGTTGTATTCTTAAAGACGCGAATGCCGCGACATTTTTCAAAAATTTCACTTCACAAAATATAGCCTACGCATTATGATTCACATAAGATCACGAAAACTGCCCCGGAGCTGTGACTTTTTCGCTAGATAAATGTTTTTTTCTTTCTTTCTTTCACACATCCGATTAATCGACTGATAGAAGGCAGAGTTGGTTATAGTCCTGCCTCCTGCTTTAGAGGTTCTGGATTCGATTCCCACAATTGAGAAATATTCGTATGATGAACATGAATGTTTTCTAGCGTTTGGGTGATTTTCTACACTAAATTATAAGTGTTTATGTAGATTAAAATCATATATTCATCGATTCTCTACTACCCATTACACGTAAACATTACATTAAATTGCTTATTCTGCTTTCCTTTTCAAATCTAGATAATAATAGCCTGTACCTATACAAAAAGAATAATCTTGAAGCTGTGTATATTACCTACAATCTCCATTATATTCTACTCCTCCTTATTCATTCATTACCATCATCTAAAATGTACACTTTCAAATGAAATTGTTATCCCCTTTACATGAAAACAAACAGACGAAAATGCAAGACCCAGCTTGCATAGACGACTCCCGTGGGACAAGACTTCCCTTTGAAAGAAATTCGGGGGAAATTTTCATGCAGTGCATCGTCTTTACCCAGTCTCCCCTAACACCAACGTTACAATGCATTTACCTCACACTTTATTGACTAAACAATAAGCGTGAGTTTTGAATGGTAGAATGTGTTTTAAAATTGTGGGAAATAAAGTTCGTTAGGTACATCACAATGGGACAAGTTATTTAATTGATGACGCGTTCAATTTAGAAGAATGGCGACCGGAATTAAAATTCGCCTTGAAATGTGTTTCCTATCAGTGTTTTCTCAAAATATGACTTGCTGTTTTTTTTTGTAATCTAGGTAAATCTTTGAATAACGTTAAAAGTAGTGGTTACAGAGCTCCTTAGCAAAGTGGGAGTCCCGGATTCATATACGAGCACAGATCAATTTGGGACCGAATGACAGAACGGATACTGCAAAAAAATGTGGTTAGTTTCTTCCAACGTACAATTAGAATACGAATTAAATTATACATGGTGAGCAAATACAAGGAAACCATCAACGTTTCATTAAATATTTCTTAAACGATTTATTTAGGCAATTAACTTAGTAAAACTATTGCATCCTTGTCCCTCTAATGAAGAAGGAAATTTTGAGGGTATGATTAATCAAAGTAAGTAGTGTCCCATAAATTTTTAATCGCAAACAAGATGGCCGTGTAGCTACGATACGGCGTAACGGATCTCCAGCGAAATACTTTATTACTAATAACAAGGATGTTTGTTATAAAAAAGGGGGATGTGTAGAAAATTACGATCGGCCCCAAAGGAGTTATTCCCTAGTGACGTAACGCACGCAACGTTTTACGTTCTTTTGATGGGTTGTAAACCGTACAGCGCTGTACCCCTGCACGCGCGAAGTGCGTGACTCATAGGAAAGTTTGCATCTGGAATATATTTTGTTTGGAATTACTCATTGTTTTGAAACACCCTGTGGCATAAATGTTCGTTACGTGCCCTGAAGCGAAAAATAATAAAAACCGGCCAAGTGCGAGTCGGACTCGCGCACCGAGGGTTCCATACCATAAAAGAAGTAAAACGTTGAAAGAATCACTTTTGTTCATGAATTTACGCGTATAATTTACATGTAGGTACTTTTGTTGGCAAACCGCAAACGTAACTTTGTTTTTGGCGGATTATTGTTATTATCAAAAAAAGTATATTAGTCAGTGAGTTAATTTTATTTTTCCTGTAAAATATACATTAATTTATATTGATCATAATTATTTCAGATTTTTCTATTGGTAAACTTCGGAGATAAGGGGGGGGAACGGTATTTTTTTCGACAGTTTGCCCAATAAATCAAAAACTATCACGCATAAAAATAAATGAAAATTAGTTTTAGTATACACAAGACACGCCCTTTCATATGATACCCCACTCAATATTTTTATCTCATTTTGAAAATTTATCGACCCGGTTTTCCCCCCTTTTTAAATAAAAATAAAAACAATTTTCGAATTTTTACGATTGTTATGACGTCGCGTCACTATTACCTATAACTATTCTAAATTTCAAGTCGATAGCTTGAATAGTTACTGAAATAATCGAGTGTGACAGACGGACGGACGGACGGACGGACGGAGAAAGTCCATAAGGGTTCCATTTTTACCAAATTGGTATGGAACCCTAAAAAGCGACGAAACCAATACAGGTGTAGGTACATTGCTTATTTTCTTTCTTTTTTTTTATGCTATACAAGTTAGTACTTGACTGCGATCTCACCTGATGGTAAGTGATGATGCAGCCGAAGATGTTAGCGTACTAACTTGGAAGGGTTAAGTAAAGTCACCCCAACGGTTTCTACACAGCATCGTACCGGAACGCTAAATCGCTTGGCGGTACGTCTTTGCTGGTAGGGTGGTAACTAGCCACGGCCAAAGCCTCCCCCAGACCAGACCTGAGCCAATTCAGAAATTATAACATTCCAAAGTGGCCCGTGGCGGGAATCGACCTCCCACTCGAATCCGAGCGCGCGTCCCCTGCGCCACGGAGGTCGCCACGGTTCTCGTAGATTTTGTTTTAAAAACATGGTTGTACAGGAATATGGAAAAGGGCGATTAGTGGATCAAAGACAGGGATTTCCTTTTTTGTGTGTGCGCTAAAAATTATCTGCATTTTTGGCACCTATTAGTGATTATAACACTATAATAAAAAAGATAAGTAAATAGGTACTTATCTTTTTTATTATACCTAGTGGGTCACACGAGGGTCAAGTTCTAGTTAATTTTGAATACGCATAAAATTGTCATACTTGACGGGATTTCAACTCGCGCCCCTCAGCTATCGCGGCTGGGACTACCAAATTGGTACCTACCACGAGTAGATACCTCGCCTAAAATTGTTATGCTTAAGTTCTGAATGAATACAGAATGTGTATAACCACAAATCAGTTAAGTAAATTTGTAATAACATTTTCGTTACTCGTTCGTTACTAAGTATAGGAATCCTAGAATAAATTAAAAAAACAAAAAGCACTAATTAATTAAAAGACCTAATTTCCATTTCCCAATAAAATGAAAAACTTTGTTTAAAGTAGAGCATTACAACCGTAACCGAGGGAACGTAATGCACAAAGCAGTAAGCAAACGTTCGTTATTTTTTAATTCCAAATGACCGAATGAAAGTCTGCATCCCCCAATTTTTTATGCGGGACGACGGCAATAAAACTCCGACTCAGACGAGACATTAAAAGCGCTCGCGTAAACCACTTAACAAAAAGACCGCTATAAGTGTAAAAACTGGATTTCAGGAATAAAGCGACGTCGTCGCATCGCTTCAATTAATCAATTATCTCGACAACGCCGGGCGTAGGAGTTATAGTGGACTCGACCAGTGTAAACCTGCCCCTCCTTCCCCTCGCAGTGTATTCAAATACCAGGGGAGATGGGGAAAAGTGGACAACAGCTCAAAGCTCCGGGGAAAATGGGCGATTTAAAAATGCAGCGACTTTTGATTGTTTTAACAGGATGCAAGAGTTTTTATAGCTTGTGCTGCAAACTCTTTAATGTAGATACCTGCTTTGTATGACTTTGTGAAGTAATTTTGAATTCTTTCGCGGATCTTCATTTGTACTTTTTATCCTAATGATCTATTGTAATAATATTGATGATTAAACGAACTTACCTGTAAGTGAAGTTCTATCACAATTGTATGAGTATATTTAATTCGAAGATATAAGTATAACACACTTGTAGTATACTTTCATTGTATACGGCAACTTCGCACTTTCAGATATTCAGTTTATTATCTATTTTTAAAACTTACCGCCCGACACACCCACGTTGGAACACGTCGTCCGAGCGAGCCTCATTTTTTAGAGTACATTTAACAAAATTTTCGTAATACTTATGGGCTTTGGGTATGGGAGGGACCTTATATCTTCGAATTAAATATACTCATACAATTGTGATAGAACTTCACTTACAGGTAAGTTCGTTTAATCATCAATTGCATTTTGTATATTTAATTCTCAATATAAGTATAACACACTTGTAGATGTTTAGAGATGAAAATTTTTGTTAAATTGTGGACATAAATAGATTGTAAATTGTTTTCTATTATAATATGTCCTCTTTATACCACAGAAGAATTTAATTAACCAATCTTTACGTTTAATTCACTGGATTAATAAAACAGTCACATTATTTAAATAATGTTAATGATTAATGATTAGAAAGCAAAATAGCTTTTGTGAATGAAGCATCATCGCTCACTGGGCGGTTATAAAACTTAGCAAAAGTCTGCAATAATTGTGACCTACCGACTGTCTTTCTGATGAGGTCAAGCAACAAACTACGTGCTCACCTCGAAAGTGTTGCGTACCTGGTTCTGAGTGAACTGAAACGCAGACCCCTCTCGTGAGAGAGCATATTCCTCGGCAGACACGTTCTTATACTGACCGCCGCCAGCACCTGTTCCGTGGTGGTCTGTTTGCAGGCGACCTTATGACGTCGCTTAAACGTTATCAGGAGGTTGTCTATCGTATGTTTTAGTCTAAGATTTTATAACCAACATATCGATTTGTTTTTCAAAGCTGTGGCATATTTTTATAATTTCGTTAAAGTATGTTATGAGTTACACTAAATTTATAATTAAAAAAATATTAATTTAGTTACGTTTTATATTATTGATTGCATAGGTTATTGTTCATCTTGCTTTTAATTAATCTTAAGAAATTTAATCAAAGAATAAAAAAGGCTTTTTGTATTATTTATTTATGGTATGAGTAAAACTGGTTGGCCACGAGTGGTAGCCGACGTTGTATAAATTCAATAATTTTCTCGATTTATACAATAATGCTAACTTTTACTGATATTAATGTTTTCATTATATGTGATGTGCATACTGCCTAAGGCTAATAAAGTTACAGGATCAATTAACTCTTATTAAGACCCATTGAGCAATGTGTTAGCATACGATCTTAGGATCCTATGTAGTATTTGACGTTAATTTATTTATTCCTTTTAGCATTGTTTTAATTTGTTAATTTGACCCAAAATCATCAGCAAAAAATTAAACTCAATGCCGACGTCACAATGCTACGTCGTTAACAAGTTGTTCTGTTGGAAATTACGAGGTTGACTTATAATTTACGGATTGTACGGGTCTCTGTCGTTATTAAAGCAGTATTGCCACAAAACTTTGTAAATAACACAAAAGTTTTGAAACATATAAATTATTAAAAATTCCAACAAAATGTCCTTCTTTTTTCTTTAATGCCTTCAGAGAACTTCCCACAGTAATTCCTATGAATTGTGGTTCCCTACGAAAAGACCATATTTATTTATTTATTATCAATAAATATACTATAAGAAGTAAGTCTTTTGACACTTTATGTAAAAGGAGAAGACCCTAAGTTGTAAAGGTCCTTAGACGATGTATGCCTTAAGCATTTTCTATAATAGTATCTTTAAGCATTCTAACTCTAGAAGAATGGATAGAAAAGCAAAGGTAAACTTGGTGTTCCAAAATGTTCAGAATGCGTCTGTTTCTAAGACGTCTGGGTTCAGACATCATTCGTATTGATAACATTTCGCATTTTTGCAAGAAGCGATAAATTCAATAACTGGATTGAACTCTTTGAATAACTTTAAAGTGAATTGGAATAAATTCTTTGAATAACTTTGAAGTATATAATTTTACAGTGATAGCTTAATCCCATTAACTGGATGTAACTCTTGGTCAGCTTTTTGATTATCTTTAATTTCAATATAAGAAACAATTAACCCAATCGTTTAAATGAGGATATTTGATATCCCCTAAGCAACTGATGTAAATCATGTGTATCAAAATAAATGTATCGAAAAATATGGCCATCAACTCTGTAAAGAGGTATTTCGATTCATCTTAACGTTAATTATTACAAAAACAAAAATCTCTCTAATTAAAAGAATTATTTTTCATCTAGACCGGGAAATCGTGTGAATCACTAATTCAACCTTTTAGGTTTAAGGGAGTTAGATGACTTCAAAAAATGTTTTGTAACCACTGGCCATCTGATAGAATAACCGATGATGGACTAACAGCTGCGTCTAAAGTCTAATTTTTCATACGGACTAGGACTTTTAATCGGAATTAAGCTTAACTCTTAGGTGATACAACGCGTTAAGCGTATAAAATTCTTTACAGAATTTGAATTGTTACATCATTCACGTCATAGTTTGCGGTAACGATACTGCCATATCGTCAGAAATTAAAATAAAACCAGGAAACTGAGCTTGTTTTGAGGGTAGTAAATAACTTTAACACTCTAACACTTAACAAATAATCTTCATGAAAAAACCGCGGTAAGTATCTGAGATGAGTCACAACTTCTTTGTGTATTTTGCCAAGGATGAATCGGTACTTTAAAATAAGATTCTTCAGTTCATAGGCATAAAACCCTTTTTAGGTATTCGCTTGTAAGTTGTTCTATGAACTATCAATTTCAAAAGATTTTGAACCACAAATTCATTCAACGCCTTTAAATTTAGAATGTATCTTTTACTACGTAAGATTTTGAGGTTAGACACATCTTAACTATAATCGAACATGCAGTGACTCACTCTCACATTATCTCACCCAAAAATGAAATGTCGATTGTCAAAGACATTTGTCGCTTTTCCTTTGCTGTGAACGTGTAAAGGCGGTACACTGTGTTAGTGTACGATTTTTAAAATGGTATTATGTATTAATAATTTTTTGGAGCTAGTTCCTTAATTTGTTCAATTCATTAAAATATTTTATTGAATGTACGTACATTTGTACACCTAGTGAAAGTCAAAAAATAGTCTTCACTTATTATAACTCCCGAAATTCTAGATTATAGATCGTGACGGATTCCTTGTCAGTGATATGTAACCAATAAACTTCAAAATGTTGAAGACAACTGGCATATAGGTACCTTAATGTCTAGCGTCGTCGATGAACCTGGTCGTTGTTGTGGCTGATGCTGGAAACTCACTGTCACGTCGCATCTTCCTCGCGGCTGATCGCCAATACTCAAGTGTGTCACGCCCCCCCCTGCTGGCCGAGCCGTAACGAGAGGGGGCCAGCTAGTTTCTCGAGAAACGAGATTGCGCTGTCCCAGCGGTGGGTGTCGATAGCAAAGTCGCCCGCCGCGCCCTGCTATACTACTACTATACTGCTGCATATACCTGCTATACTGCTGCGAAACTATTTCTCCGAAAAAACATCTGGTCCCGTTCGTGAACTTTAATTACTTATCATTTGTCGAAACAAAATGTCATTTGTCAATACTTAAGCTTCTTCTCAGTTCAGGACGCGTTGTGGTTTAAGATTTTTATTAGTTTCAGAAAGAATTTAACAATTCACTTCAATGAAACTTCCAGACTAATGGTACATTATACATAATATTGTTAACTTATTGAGTTTTGAGCTAACAGTTAAATTATCATCCCATTACACAATCTGAACATTAATTTTCGAAAGTAAGTAAAATTATTTTCCACCACAAAATCTAAACATTATTGTTGTAGGTATATAGTTGTAGGTAGGTACATAGTTACAAAAGTTCGACGCGTTGGTACCCTCGTGGAATTAGTTTTTAAGTCGTGAAATAGTTATCACTGATAAAAGGCTATAACATTTAACTGGCTATTCATAAGTCAGGCAAGTATATCAAATAAACTATTTGATTCTTTGCAATGAAGGTCGGCTAGAATTTTACAACTGTCGGGACTAACCATTAATATAGTTCTTGTGACTGAGCGCCGATAGCAATTCGGGATCAAAGTCCTGGAGGTCATGCGGAGCCACTTGTAGTGAAGCCGAGAACAGCGCCACACCGACATCGTCCCCCGTTGGTATCCGCAAAGTCCTTTGAGTTTTTTTTAGAATCCTTCGTGTTGACCCGCAGTCAACCTCCAGGAGCATTGACGCATCATGCTATGCTTTCGTGGTAACCTCAACGTGATACCCTCCAAGCTAGCTTAGAGATGCCTGGACTATTTCGCGCATCATGCTATACTTTCGTGATAACCTCAATGTGATACCCTCCAAGTTAGCTTAGAGATGCCTTAGGATTTCAATTTTTGGACACACTTTCGTCAGCATTGATATTTGAGTTGATGTGATATCTGGAAAAAAGGTTAATTTTCACTTACCCTCTTTCCTCGGAGTCTGACGAAGATGAATGCACAATTATATGATTTGATTTTATTTTATTTTTGTTATAATAATAATTTTTACTAGCGTCTAAGCATTATCAGTATAGAAAATTAAGCAAGTTTTAACACTGAACACTTAATTTTTTTTCACTTTGAACCTAAATTAACAAAAACGAGACGTGTTTTTGTAGTCGAGTGCTCGTTGCCGCGCACAATAAAAGAATGAGGCTCGCTCGGACGACGTGTTCCAACGTGGGTGTGTCGGGCGGTAAGTTTTAAAAATAGATAATAAACTGAATATCTGAAAGTGCGAAGTTGCCGTATACAATGAAAGTATACTACAAGTGTGTTATACTTATATTGAGAATTAAATATACAAAATGCAATTATTATTAATGTATAAATAAGTTTTTCAAATGCTAATGCAAATATTTATTGGTTGATCTTATGACTCTTCTTTTGCGTACTCTTAGGTTCCCAAAGCATAAACTTTTAAGAAGAAAATCTGACAATTTACCAATATGCAATGCCAATATGATACATTTCATTTAAAAATAAGACAACCGACATATTAAGCTAAGTTTGATAACATTTCTTCCTATGCTTACATGTATTTTCTCTCATGTAAGTTCACTAAGTTCAACGCTTTTTCTATCGGATCCGAAATATTTTTTAACATAGCACACAAAAAAATATCATAGATAGATGTTGTCATTGGTTAAATTTGTAAATAACAGGCCACGCGGCTGGCTCTTTTATACAAAAAAAAAAAACAAACGGTTCTCGCGGGATTTTGTAGCAAACGAAATGTATGCGGACGAAGCAGATTTACTTCTAACTACTGATCTAGATAACAGCTATTATAAAAAAGACAGTTTGAAATTAAGAAATCTTTCACAAAAGAATAGTCAATTATCGAAGAATCAAAACACAGCCAGACCAACCTCTAACATCATAAGACGAACTCGAGCGATTGAAACAAGATTTCAGAGCGGAAATAAAAGGCAACTCCGACAGTCGACGCCGACTCGCTGAGAAAAAGGAGATTCATTTGCGGAGATTGTGTAGCTGTTAATAGGCTTTAGGGTAGACACAGACGATATCTCAGGCAATTGAGATAGGTAGGTACTTACATCATTTTGGGCTTAAGTCATCTGCAATCATGAGAGAGCTGAAACCAAGCTCTGTCCTGTTTTCATCGACTTTTTAAACGCAGCCGATAACTCAACTAAATAGTTACAACTCACTGTTGAGCCTCGTATCCGCCAATATCAACTCTGCCTATATCGTATAACTAGCAGACTAGGGACAATTCCGATTCTGCTATATGTCCATTTTTAATTTAAGTAGCGGTTGCGTGAAGGAGTATTGAAAAAAACTCAAAATATCTTTATTTCACATAAGCAAACATAACAAAACAAAATAATAGGCTAGTAACAGCAAACAGAGCAATTTATTATTTATCAGTCACTTCTGTGGTCACTTCCAAGGGTTTGTGTCGCTAATATAGTCCTAAATATATATATAGTCCTATATAAGTGTAGTATGCCTCTTGAATGAGTTTAGGCTTGACAAACCCTTTGAATTTATTCCGACTTATACAGTTTATTTATTTCCAACTTAAAAAACTGTGCAACCCTGTTTCAACCCCTTAAGGGGTGAGTTTTCAAAATGTACGTACCTTGGAGTCTCTATACACCCTAGTTTGGGCTGTAAATTGAAATGTCAGTCTGTCAGTTTCTTCATTTTTATATTTCGATGTAGTCCAAGTGTAGCAAGCCTTAATAGATTGAAGTGAAAACGACTCAACTACAGGCAATGTGATTTTAAATTAATTTTCTAGAACTCCACAGTAGATATACGAGGAAGATCGCAGCAGCACTTTGTGCGGCAGTCTCTGGAGCCAGTGTGCTGAAGTTAAATTGGATCTAGACAGCTTTAGAAATTTATGTTAAAACTACAATAACTGTGAATAATTTATCATCTTTGTCTAGTGCCTAGATTGGAGTAATGAAAAGAATACTTGAAAAGGTGAAGCTTGAAAGCAATATTATGTAACAGAGAATGTTATAAAACACGCAAGTAATAAATATTCATACAGAGACAATTTTCTATATAATTAATTTTACCTTTAAGAATTGTTTGCAATTTGATACATGCATTTTTAACAGTAAACTGTTAATCATGCTAGTCATTAATCACTTCAATTTTATTTAATTAAGAGGCAAGGAAATGTTCCCGTGTTCTCGAAACTCTATTATACTCAAAATCACAGTAAGATTATTTTTGTATACACAACATCAAAAAGATTTATAAAGCAGTATCAAAAAATCATATTTATAAATTGATATGATTCATAAGTTGATGTACTATCAAAAAAATATCAATCATTAAATTAACCATAATATTGAAAAGGCTGTTCTTGGAGATACGGACCTGTGGGCACGGTGGCAAATATTATGCCGTAAAGTATTTATGATTGCATTGCTGTGTGAAAAATAAAGTAAAGTATAGTAGCCGATGTATAGTACAAAGTATAGCACATTAATCTAGGCTTAATTTTATGTTATACCAGCAAGACAAATGTCAGGTCATTTAGGCAGATAGCTTCTAGAATTATGTAGAAGCGAAATTTACTTCAACTTAACTAGTTTTGGGTAAGTAACGAGGATAAAGGTAGAAAGGGAATTACCCAAAAGGCAAATTCACGAAGCCCTACGGCCTGGAACTCTGATATTGGCAGTTGAAGGCACTCGGAATGATAAATGAAACAAATTCTAAATGTAATTACTCATTTTCCAGCCGACCATCCGTTTCCATTTCAAGCAATTATCCTCTAATGGCTCTAGGTATCAGTTACGACCTTTGTGATGAGCAAAACAGCGATATTCCGAACAAAACATTAGTTGACAAATGTCGTCATCATCATCAATATGATAGGAGGTAAAACATTTGAAACACACGAAAACTCCGTTTAACCCGCGAGTTCCACCTCGGGTCATTTAGGCAGATAACCTCCAGATTTATGTAGAGTGATTTTTAACCCTGTTTCACCCGATATCTAACCGAGCGCGTTTCTGATAAACGACACGGTTTTTCAACCTGAATTTATATGCGTTGTTGTTTTTGATATGACGGTTTTGCCTTGTTTCCGTTGGGCAATTGTTCATGCTGCTTTGATTGATGATGGGACATTGCGGCTCATGTCGGAGTCAGATCCGAGTGTATTTCATTCGTACTCGTATATCAGATTGATCGTTTTTCATAAAACTAATATTTTATTTGTTTTATTTATTTCCGATTTTGTTAATATTGATCCGCACGAAGTTGCTAATATATCTACAACAATGAAGAAACTAATGAAGATAGAGAGAGAAAGAGAGTTATAACCGTAAGTCTGATTATTTTATTGAACTGAAATAATTTATCGCATAAATAAATACCAACTTATTGTTTACTGTTTTTCAAGATCTTTCGGTAAATAACTTACATGCTGCCAAATCCCTTACTTTTCTGTTAATGCAATGTTATTTATTTAATACAAGACCGAAAAAAGGATGAGTTAGTCACTACCATGTCGAACACACAAAGCAATGTAGCAGTTAGTTAATAAATCTATGGTAACAATAATAAAGATTTCTTAACGTTGGTTTATCCTGAGCAAAGAGTCGCCTCCCTTTAAGCAATACAGTTTGATAGCATAGCATAATACAGTTTGACTTATATTTAAAACATAATATGTGTATAGTGCGTGTATAGACAAAAAAGTCGGATGCCCAAGATCTGGTAAACTTATTTTTGGGATAGCATATAATTTTAATCTATACTTCTTCTATACTTATAATAAAACTGTAAAGGGTCGAATTCTGTACATTGAAGATATTTTGAAAATTTTTGTTGGAGGACACTATTTAGTCGATACTGAAGCCAAAACTGTAATTTGTTTCATTTTTGTCTGTTTCAAGACCGCGCATCACGGCTTATCCGCTGGATGGATTTAAATGAAACTTGACATGATTATAGTCTATACACCGAGGTAGGACATAGAATACTTTTTGTCCCGAAATTCATAATGGTTTCCCCGGAAGATGGCATCAAAGTCAAAATGTGTATATAGTTATAATTCATTAACGCGTTGTCCAATTTCATTCGTTCTTTTTTTGTTAGAAAGGTAGTTCCATATAAATTTTATCATCATCACTTTTATAGTTCAGAAATTATAGACATCAGAACTTTTAGCGATAAGTTCAATTACGAGTGACTTGAAACTCGGACAAAGAACCTAGGGCTAGGATGTAGGGCTCAAGTTAAACTAGAATACCCTTACAGCCGTAAATAAATATGCTTAGCAGATTTTGTATGGTTTTAGATTTTTCACTTTTAGGGTGAACAAAAATAATGAAACTGGCGTTATTGCCACGTTATACCGTATAGCGCCATCTCTAAAGTTTATGTGGAACTTGAATGTAAAACTCTGAGATAGGTACTACCGGATTTTTGTTAAATAATAATTAATTGTCATGTTATCTATTGATAACATGACAATTAATTAAGTTGCCTGAGTTTATAATAAGATGGCACTGTTAAGATATGAACAGACTTCTGTCGAGATTCCCGGAGTGCCCATGTCTTTTTTATCATCTGCAACATGGAAAGAGTAAAATAATGGTTCACAAATATTTTTAACTCTTAGGTCTTCACGATCCTAACCGACTGACCGTTATAGGTCTTTTTATACGTAAAGAATTAGATACGTAAGATATATACGTAAGATATAGCCATTGCCCCTTCTGATATTTCGGAATGTATTGAGATGAAGCAAAGATTTTAAAAGATTCTTAATATGATGGGCTGGGGAATATTGTTAGTAGAGTATTTTATCCCAGTGGTACCTAACCGGCCGAAACCTGAAAGAACAGTTCTACCACCAGTACAACTTTTCACGTGATTTAATGATTTTTTACATATTTCGTGGTTTCAGAATAAAAATAATGGATATTACATTCCACGGCTATTTTACAAAACAATCAAAAGGACGATTTTAACTGTCGATATTTCGACCCAGTGGCATAGGTCGTGGTCACTACGTGACCACGACTTGTACCAATGGAGTTAAAATCGTCCTTTTGATCATTCAACTACGTATTAATGAAACTTTATATTATTATTATTAAGAAAAAGGAGTTTTCAAAATCACTACAAGATAACCCGTGCAAAGTAAGAACAGGTTTCTGTACAACATCACACTGGAATCCCGCGAAAAATCAAGGAATTCCAGTAGGAAGGTATATTATGTAAAATAATCGTAATTCAAGCGGGCGGAGCCGCGGGCAACAGCTAGTCTGAAATAATTATGATCAATAGAAGTAAACGTATATTTTACAGGAAAAATAAAATCAACTCTCTAACTATTATATCCTTTTTTTGATAGTAACAATAAAACGGCAAAAACAAAGTTATGTTTGCGGTTTGCCAACAAAAGTACCTACATGTAAATTATACTCCTAAATTCATGAACCAAAGTGATTCTTTTAATGTTAAACTTCTTTTATGGTATGGAACCCTCGGTGCGCGAGTCCGACTCGCACTTGGTGACCACGACTTGTACCAATGGATCGAAATATCGACAGTTTAAATCGTCCTTTTGATCTTTCAACTATGTATTCATGAAATTTTATATTATTATTAAGAAAAAGGAGTTTCAAAATCACTACAAGTTATCCGTGCGCAATATAAGAACAGGTTTATGTAAAACATCACAACAGAATCCCGCGAAAAATCGAGGAATTCCACGGTACTTATATGTAAAAAAAAACGTATAAATTCACGCGGGCGGTGCCGCGGGCAACAGCTAGTCTACAATATATTTTTACCGATTCCAAGACCAATATGTACCAAATCATTAAGTTCCTAACCACATATGTAGGTAGGTACACAAGAGGTCACGGAACCAAGGCTGAACCTAACCTAATAAAATTTTGCCCGCTTCATTGACTAATTCTAACCCCGAGGGTGTGAATATGAGCGAATAGCGATATGTGAGGTATCTGCGTTTCAATTATGAAGTAAACATGTATGTAAATCCATTCCGAAATCAGCGTATTGGCCAATATTCCGACTGATACCTATACTAGCTCTAATAAAGGGAGGAATGTCAATGGTAGAGTTTTCGAACAAAGTTCCTTTCCGGACTACGCGGAGGGGGTTTCGCGAAATAAAATTGATTCTCACGAAAATCTCCACAGGAAGAAAGTCCACGAAAATCCCATCATTTATCATTTTCTGGGTAACCAGCACATTCAGCTTGCAAATTTTACATTTTCAAGAAAGTTTTCAAAGAAAGATTATAGGTATTTTGTTTGCGATCAGGTTTCAGCCAAGACTTCAAAAATTTTTACCCGGCACCCGAACCACTAATCGAACGATCGAACCAACACAGTATACAAGAAGGCAAGAATTTTGGAATCGCGTGTCGCTGTTAAAAAATAGTATACTATGAAAGTAACTTCGTTCCAACCGTGTGTTCCACGACACTCATGCAATTTTATTTCTTGTTACATTTTGGTTACATAAGCAAGCAAACATCTGTTACATTAAGCGCGTATGACTTACTCCACACGTTCCCCAGTTCCAGGCGATAAGTCAGTGTTCCGAAAGACTAAGCGAAGTCAAATGTAGCTTGAGGATTAATGAACGCCGCTCGGAGCTGGCGGTTGGCTGTATTGATTGAATCATGGGATGCTATAGAGCGATCAGATTTAACCTAATGTGGATGATACTGCTCACAGATCAGTGAAAGAGTTTTTATTTTATTTATTTATTTTTATTATTTAAGCACAAACATACATAGGAAAATAGACTAAATAAAAATTAACGCATAGGATAGCTTATCTCTGAAGAGATTTCTTCCAGCTACCCTAAGTGTGAGTAAGGTGAATATATAGGTCAGAGGGCACATAGCAAATTATTAAATTTCAAATTATTGTATAAGTACAATTAATCTATACTTATAATAAAACTGTAAAGGGTCGAATTCTGTACATTAAAGATATTTTGAAAATTTTTGTTGGAGGACACTATTTAGTCGATACTGAAGCCAAAACTGTAATTTGTTTAATTTTTGTCTGTCTGTCTGTCTGTCTGTCTGTCTGTCTGTCTGTCTGTCTGTTTCACGACCGCGCATCACGGCTAATCCGCTGGATGGATTTCAATGAAACTTGACATGATTATAGTTCATACCCCGAGGTAGGACATAGGATACTTTTTGTCCCGAAATTCATCATGGATTCCCTGGAAGACGGCATCAAAGTCAAAATGTGTATTTAGTTATAATTCATTAGCCCGTTGTCCGATTTCATTCATTCTTATTTTGTTAGAAAGGAGGATCTTTAAAGATTATTCCGTATAAATTTTATCATCATCACTTTTGTAGTTCAGAAATTATAGACATCAGAACCTTTATCGATGAGTTCAAGTAGGTGACTTGAAACTCGGAATGGACAAGCACCTAGGGCTAGGACGTAAGGGCTCAAGTCAGACTGGACTACCCTTACAGCCGTAAATAAATAGGCTTAGCAGAAGATTTTGTATGGTTTAAGATTTTTCACTTTTAGGGTGAACAAAAATCATGAAACTCGCTACGTTATAACGTATAGCGCCATCTCTACAATTTATGTGAAACTTGAATGTAAAACTCTGAGATAGGTACTACCGAATTTTTTTAAATAATAATTAACTGTCATGCGATTTACTGTTTCATGACTTTATATTAAGATGGCACTTTAAAGTTTTCACTTCTGTCGACATTCCCGGAGTGCCGCGTCTTTTTTTATCATCCGTAATATGGAAAGGGTAAAATAATGGTTCACAAATATTTTTAACTCTTAGGTCTTATCGATCCTAACCGACTGACTGTCCTATCTTTTTATACGTAAAGTAATATATAGCAATTGCCCATTCGGATATTTTGGATTGTATTGAGATGAAGTAAAGGTTTTTTAAATGACTCTTATGTTGGGCTGGGGAATATTTTTAGTAGAGTATTTTATCCCAGTGGTACCTACCCGGCCGAACTCTGAAAGAAGAATTCTACCACCAGTGCAACTTTTCACATGGTTTAATGATTTTTGACATATTTCGTGGTTTCTGAATAAAAATCACATTGAAAAGGACGATTTTAACTGTCGATATTTCGATAATGGCACAGGTTGTGGTCACGTAGTGACCACGACCTGTGCCACTGGGTCAAAATATCGTCAGTTAAAATCGTCCTTCTGATCTTTCAACTACGTATTAATGAAACTTTATACCTATTATGATTAAGAAAAAGGAGTTTTCAAAATCACCACAAGATAACCCGTGCGTAAGAACAGGTTTCTGTATAACATCACACCAGAATCATTCATAGTTCCTATTCCGAGGTAGGACATAGGATACTTTTTATTCCAAAATTCAGCATGGTTTCCCTGGAAGACGGCTTCAAAGTCAAAATGTGTATTTAGTTATAATTCATAAACGCGCTGTCCGATTTCTTTCATTCTTTTTTTGTTAGAAAGAAGGTACTCCAAAGATGATTCTAGAAATATTCAAGAGTCATCAGTTTTGCTGTTCAGAAATTACAGACGCCTTCGCCTTTGCCTGAGACTTTCGCCTCATACCGTATAGCGCCATCTCTACAATTTACGTGGTACTTGAAGTCAAAGTCTGTCTACGGGACTTTTTTTTATTATTTAATTGTCATGGAGTAATCTACTGACAGTTGCCTCACTGTGTTCTGAGATGGCACTGTTAAGAAATAATTTTTTTAATTTAAGTTTCTTTTGACAAGAGATATAGTTTTCACTTTTGTCGACATTCCTGGAGACTGGAGAGCCACGTCGTTTTTCACCAGCCTCGACCGAAGTGTACCACCCACTAATTAAAACTTAATGGTAATCTCGCTGATGGTAAGTGACCACCGAAGATGACGGATTATAGACATGAACATTTAGCGTGAGTCCAAGTAACTTGGAACTCAGAATTGACGAAGAAACTATAAACGTATGGCTCATTTTAATTGTTTCGTCTTTACGTAAGGAAATAATATATGGCCATTCTGATATTTTGGATAGTATTAAGCTGATGAAGTTAAGACTTTTAAGCCTTATGTTGGGCCGGGGAATATTGTTAGTAGAGTATTTTATCGCAGTGGTACCTATACCCAGCCGAACTCTCCAAGAAGAGTCCTACCACCACCACCACCAGTCCACCACCAGTACAACTTTTCACATGATTTAATAATTTTTGACAATTATTTCGTGGTTTCAGGAGATGACGAATAATGGATATAACATTCCACGGTTACTTACCTACACAATCAAAAGGATGATTTTAACTGTCGATATTTGGATCCATTGGTACAAGTCGTGGTCACGTAGTGACCACGACCTGTGCCACTGGGTCGAAATATGGACAGTTAAAATCATCCTTTTGATGGTGCGACTATGTATTCATGAAACTGAAGGTACATTATTATTGTTAAGAAATAGGAGTTTGCAAAATCACCACAAGATAACCCGTGCAAAGCAGGAACGGGTTGCTACACAGCAGCGCACCAGAACGCTACATCCCTTTGCGGAACGAACGATCAGACCTAATTGAATTTCTCCTCCACCTTACAATAGCTGGACGTTTCCTCTCAGCATAAGAGTAGTTTGGTTAGTAAGTAGAGAAAGAATAAAGAAGAGGTGGATGGATTGTGTGAAAGAGGATAACACGTTGACAGCTGATAGAGAGAATGGCTGAGAGAACGAGACTCCACTACTGGCCCGTCGAACTTGGGAACTTTACATATATCCCGCGAAAAATAAAGGAATCCCACGGGATTTACAAAAAACCGTTCTTTACGCGTGCGGAGCCGCGGGTAACAGCTAGTACAGTATATAATTAAGAGATTTATGCTACTAACTGTTTACAGGCAGTAAGTATATATTTTATCGTAGGATAGTGATAGTTCTAAGAAACACCTCGAAAGTGTCAGTTCTGCTCGCTTCCACCTCAAGTGTTGAAACAAAATTAAAAGCTTCAACCGAGTTGTATCTCGATAACGTACTATTCACCTTTTACATGTACACAATGACATGTAAATGTCATTGTGTACATGTAAAAGGTTGTGTACATGTAAAAAATTACTATCACAATGACATGTAAATGTCATTGTGATAGTAATTTGATTTGTCCACGTTTCCACAGGGACGGTTTTCTACATATTATGGCGTATTATCGGGATTTTTTTCAGATAAGTAGCACTACTTTTGTGTGAAGAAGGTTAACGGTAAAATGTTCAGATGGGCTCATCCTTAAGTTCATATCGGTGGCTGTAGTGGACAAACGGCCGTATAGTGACACCTTAGAAACTCTGCCGTAAGTACAATGTAATAGCGGATTAATTTACTTAAATCAGAGACACTGTTTTTGCATTAAATATTTTTGCTTACTTTAATAACTTTTTTATGAATATCCCAGTAAGTAAAATTAAAAACTCTTTCTTTTTAATCCCGTGAGGTTAATAAACATCTTCGGCGGGCGAGAACAAAACAGCTGGTAAAAGGTTCTAATTTTCTCCGCCATCGCCACCTAAGTGAAAATGCTTGTACCATAACTCCATTAGAGCCATTGAAGCGTTCAAATAGTATTTTATTCTAGACTGCTATTTTATAATGAAATTATTAGCTTTTAATACTGATTAACAATGTAAGCAGTACCTAACAGTCAATATGCAGTGATGAATTCAACTATAGGTATATTGAATAAAGGTTGTTTGCATTATTTTGCGGAAATCCATAATTATAGCAGGAAATATTAATTTGTTTTGCTACAATCCGCTTCTCTGATATTCTTTTCTTTTCTGTACCTATCGTTCAACACTCCGAAACAAACCAGAAAAACCATCAACTTTCGTGTTTGAGTGGGATCAAGCACGAAAGACAAGTTCCCAAGCGAGAACTGCCACTACCACCCACCACAGCACCACACACTATTCTTACCACACAATATTTTCGACGTACGTTTCGTCCCTACACAGCGACATCCTCAGGAGATGTCAACGGTATATGATACTACTCCGGAATTATAACTTTTGGGAGACACATTATGTGTGTTTCTGGCAACTAAATAACTCTTTCTTAGCGGTGGAAGAAATCTGTGTACTTGAGAGTTTTCCATTGTTTTTTTTTTTAAAGAAACCCTACTCTTTCTGAGAGGAGACTAAGTTTTCTACTTTAAGACTCATTGTTATTTGCTGAAAACACCCAGGGTTTTAGAGAGCATTAGCCCCCTTTTTCTGAGTCACGAGGATTTAAAAAATTCAAAGCCACCAAGTTCATATTATTTAAAATATTTTTGTCCACAAAAGGTTTGCTGTGAAACTTTGTTGTTGATTCACTCAATATATAACGCACAAAAGAGAAAATAACTCTCAATACACACACAAAACGCACAAAAGGTTAAAGAGCTGATTTCATGGCTAATGATCTGCAGGAAACATAGAACAACAGCAAAATATCAAAAAGCTGATCATGATGACGACGACACGTAGTAGAGGTCACGAACCACTCTTAGCTACAAAGTAGAAGCCTATCGGGAAAGTTTTGCCGTTTCGCATTCCTCCGGAGCTCGACGAACTGCCGCGATACAACATTAGACATGCAAAGGCTTTTAATTACCGCTCCTATACGAAATTCTTCGCTCTAATGGCCGCTTCATATTAGGGTAGTAACTCTCCAGTCGAGCAACAAAATCCAGCGCTGGTAAAACCATCTTTGACCTATTAAGGTTTATTTTTTAGGCAAAGGTCTCCTGTATGGTAAAAAGGAAATTAGAGGTTGAAGATAGTGGTTTTAAGACTCTTATAGTCTCAAAAGAAGCCTCTTACTGAATTGGCGCGCTGTTACATTTCTCCATGAGCGTGGAATTTGTCGCAATAAAACAAAGTCTTTAATCACCACTTCCATACGAATTTCTTAACGGTAATAGCCGTTTCAAATTTTTCAGTGGCACTAGCGCAATGAATAATTTGTGCTAGCATTTATAAAACAATCAAAATGATCTTGACTTTCTGAGTGAAAACAGTGTTTTATTGAAAAAAATTGAAAAAATAGCTAATAACAATTTAGCCAATTTAGCCGATCCACGAATTTCCCAAGAGTTTTGTAAGGCCTATCAAATATGAGGTTTTTCTTCTGGAGCAATGTAAACCTGTCATAACACACAACTTTCAGCCGCACAATTAAAATTTATTACCAGCCTTTTGTGCTAATGTTTCAGTCTTGAAACTTCAACTTGGTAAATGTCAAGTTTATGTTTTCCCCATTTTTGTGGTACTTTTTAAGAAGGGGAAACAATGTTTACTTATTAATAAAATATACTAACCCCGAACTTAATTTGACGAATAACCTACCTAGCTAAGTTGGCGCACTCGGAGGTCCAACTGGTTGGATTCCTGGTATAGAACCATTTGGGATTTTATAATTTTTAAAATTGGGTCAGATCGCGTCCAGTCCGGAGGCAGGCTTTGGCCGGGGCTGGTGACCAAGAAAAATTGGTCAAGTATGAGTCAGGCTCCCGCAATGAGGGTTCCGTATTATCAATACCCTTTCTCAATAGTATTAAACTAAACTCAACACCGCTGCCCACCAAATTCAAAAACGAGCAATAATCACTTTTGTTGTATGGAAGCCCCCTTAAATATGTATTTTATTTTCTAATATTTATTGTTATAGCGACAATATAAACACATCGTCTGTGAAAATTTTAAGTAAGTCTTCTACGATTTAAGCGTTTGCCGAGAGTTTTGTGCAAACTTTTAACTTAGCCCCTTCGAAGATAGAACGATATCATGCTGCAACTATTCTTATAATCAGGATAGATTTCAGTCAAGCACCTAGCTGAAGAATTAGCAATTGCATTATATTGTTGTTACACGACTGCCCAAAAAAGGAGTGTAATGTTTTTAGGGTTCATGTATGTATGTAAGTATGTATGTATGTGAGTTTCTTTCTTTCACCATATAACTTCTGAACGGCTGAACAAATTTAGACATATGGGGAATCCTTACACCACTCCGAGTAACATAGGTTAAATATTTTTTGAAAACATTGTTTTAACACAGGGCATTCGTGTTTTTTAATTCTTAAATTATTATATTAATTAAAACTTGTTTCCCTTTGAGTGGTAACCAACGTTACCGATAAACTAATTTGCAAATATTTCAAATCCCTAAATTCAAAAACAAATTGCACGCATAATCGGTATGTGTACAACATTGATAAGTAGAAATCGATAATTTCATAATCGAATATCGAGCGAAACGTATCAGTGTGACAAAACAACGAAAACATCGATTATCCGACAAAAGCCGACGCGATCCGATTAGCTCGTCCATAAACAACGGGCGCGCGACGTTATTAATTTTCGATTGGTCCAAGTGTTACCAACATTTTGGGTTTAACACGATTGAAAATATTTATCAAATTTATCCTGCATACTGCGCTCCAAGCCATAGCCATATAAAAACCATGTTGCTTCCTGGCTTTGTTGCTGTGATAAACAAATAAACATTCATTTGTAATCTTAAAAAGAAGTCATATTTTAAGAAATCGTATATTACAATGCCTACAGGAATGTAAAATATTGTTGCGATGAGTCTGCCTTCGCTTCCTACAGTATAAAGTCATAATACAATGGCAAGAAAATAATATTTTAGCTTGCAGCAGATGGTACACAGTTTTTAATAAAGTTACTGAAATTCATTTTTATTGTCAAAGGCATTGCTTGTTTTTTAAATAGTTTCTTAATCCTTGGTGTAGTAAAATAGATGCTGATTGAAATTTTTTACATAAACGTCAAAGTTAATGATTTCAAGGTTTAGAAAGAACATGGGCAGAAATGTACGACAAATAAAGTTTAGCGTCTAGATGTAAAATTTATTTCAAGACGATTCTAGTAAATAACTGAATTTTTTCAAGGTATCACGAGTTATTGTAAAGGTCGGGTCAAAAAATAAAATATTTAAAGAAATTCAATTGATTACTGATAGGTTCCGTTTCCACATTCCATACAGCTAGTGTTGCCGGTTGCCAAACTTTTCCACTTTTATACTCCACCTTTTTGACGATCGGTCCACTTTTGTACGAGAACAACATGTAACAGATACTAAAGAAAAACTTACTTTCAGGTACTACGTTAATTCTTAGATCAGAATGTAGAATACAAGACAATAACTGTATCGATTTCAATTGTTCCTTTTTTGCATTTTATTTTACTCGAATATATTATTTACATAAAAACATTACATTAGTTAAGGGTTTTCCACTGCATTGGAGTAAATCTGAATATTATTATTCCGTGTGAGCTAGTCTCACTTAAATAAACTGCTTGAAGATTTGAGATTATTTGACAGAAGACTACACTTTTTAATAATACTGAAATCTATTACAACCGATTATTTTGAGCATAGATTATTTTGTCTTGGTTGTTTAGCGTTTCCGAAACACTTTTGTAATTCAATATTGATTTATTAACTCAATCAGACTTTTCTTTCAGTCGAGTTTTTTAATTCCGGCATCTCGCAACACTGTCCGTCAGCTACATGGCTACCAACTGTCAACAGTGACAAATTCTTGGACAAGTGAAAAGTATTTATCAAAGAGTATTTAGTGTATTTTCTATGCTCTCGGATGCTTCATGGCGGAGGTCGTTGTTGTTATAAAACTCAGATACAATATTTTGAAAATAAATATTAATTTTTCTCCACTTTTTTGTAAGAAAAATCTTTTAGCATTGAGTTCAGGCTTGCAGGCCCAATCAAAAAAATATTTTTTCATTTATAGTTGCAATAGCGTAACGTGAGCGAAAGCGATGTATGGGCCCGCACCATTGTTCTTTTCGCATTTATCTACCTAACTGAAAAAGATCAGCGTGAAATATTATGACACTATGTACCGATTTCAGACAAGTCAGATATATTTTCAATTAGATCAAAATCCATAACACAAAATCCGAAAACAATATACTACAAGTTTGATAATCCGTTTTATGAAACTGCGAGATTTAACAGATTATAATTATTATAGGTTCACAAATAATGTCTCAAAATTAAAATGTTCACGACCCACGCGAAGCGAGGCGCTTCCTGGCTGACCCTGTTGGTAATTTCCTCCTTTAAACTGTCATCACGTGACGCCTGACTCTGGTTTCCCTTTTCATTGGGAAACTTTTTTTTTTTTTTCCGGTGAAGCTATCTGCGATCAGTCGACAGACTATAAGCAAATTTGATAAAATATACAGTTGACTTTATCAGAAGAGAAGACGGTACGGTCCTCAAGTCTGTACGGTATCGAGCACATTAGCCCGCTTAAGTCGCTTTCTCTGTTCCATGGTTAACAAGCAATTTGCCAGAGGATTAGGGTGCTTTAAAAGGCGATCCCGGTGTTTCGCTACATGTTTATTGATTTCATCAATGACAGTGGGCATTCCTAAGTACTCGTGGATTTCGGTGTTGCGTGCAAACCAAGGAGCATTAGCGATAGTTCTCAGCATGCTATTCTGGGCTCTTTGTATGACCAGAATGTTTGATTTACTAGCGGTTCCCCATATTTGAACACCGTAAAGCCAAATAAGTTTTAGGATTGAAGAGTACACCATTATTTTATTATTCAGTGACAGAGTGGACTGTCTACCCAGCATCCAGAGCAGGTTTCTAAAACGATTGTTGAGTTCGTCTCGTTTGGTTCTTATGTGGTCCTTCCATGTAAGTCGTCGGTCCATATGGAATCCTAGATATTTAACACATGTAGCTTCAGGTAATGTTGCTTCACCTAACTTTACTGCAGGGCAATTGCCACGGTTCAATGTGAAGGTTATGTGTTGTGATTTTTGTGCGCTAGGTTTAATTCGCCATTTATTTAGCCATACATTCGTTGCGTCTAGTTGCCTCTGCAAATGGTAGCTTGCCTGGCTCGCATCACGGCTACATGACAAAAATGCAGCATCGTCAGCAAACGTAGCAACAACGACATTAGGTGAGAGGGGCATATCACATGTAAAGATGTTGTATAACACAGGACTCAAGACGGAACCTTGTGGAATTCCAGCAGCACAGCTGTAGAAGTTTGATCTCGCGTCTTGTTGTTTTACTATAAAGAGTCTATCTTTTAAATACGATGCTAGTATGGGGAACATAGAGTGCGGTTGTAGTTGCTTTATTTTACATAAGAGTCCCTGGTGCCATACTTTATCAAAAGCCTGTTGGATGTCCAGGAAGGCTGCAGAACAGTACTCCTTCTTTTCTAAGCATTGCCGTATTGTATGGTAGACTCTGTGTACTTGTTCCACCGTTGAATGTTGTTGGCGAAAGCCAAATTGGTGTTCAGGGATAATTGCGCAGTCTTCCAGGCTTGATTTTAACCTGGTCAAGAATATTCTTTCCCAAAGCTTAGATAAGGCCGGAGTAAGGCTAATGGGACGGTAAGATGAAGCTTCTTCTACTGGTTTTCCTGGCTTAGGTATCATGATTACCTGTGATACCTTCCATATTGCTGGGAAATGGCCTGTTCTAAATATGGCATTAAATAAGTTTGCTAGAAATATTATAGCCTTTCTGGGTAATTCCTTGAGTACTTTGGGTGTAATGAGGTCGAAGCCAGGGGCTTTCTTAGCGTCTAGAAGAGTAATCGATTTAGCGACTTCCTTAGGGGAAGTTGGTTTTAAGGGCAGACATAATTGCAAGTCCTGGGCAAGAATCTCATCAATTTCATCGTCATTTTGGTCAGGAGGTTCGTTGGGATGAAATACCGAGGAGAGGTGGATTGCGAAGGCTTCAGCTTTCTCATCATCTGTTCGAGCCCAGTTGGATCCGGTTCTGATCGGAGGAAGGTGCTTTTGAGGTTGCCTTAGTGAATTCTTAGTGGCTTTCCACAATGAATGCTCACCTTTGCCACTTATAGACATCTGTTCAAGATTACTCCTCGTAATATTATCAGAAGTAGTTTTAAGGATGTCTTTGAGCTCTTTTATAGCACGATTGAGGCGCGTCTTATCATTTGGATGTCGGTAAGTTTGCCATATACGTCGAAGTCGTCTCTTTTCTTCTATTTTGCTTCTGACATCCGAAGGAAGCCATACACCACGTAACACAGGAGTAAGGTACGGTGTATTATTCCAGACAGCAACTTGTATCATATTGGTAATATATTAACAAGCTTCGTCAATTGCCTTCATAGATGATGACATTTTAAGGTCAATTTTGCTATTAAGGTCGTCCCTAAAAGATTCCCAGTCAGTTTTGGAGTTGTGCAGTCGCTCAGAATCATCAAAAGCCAGAGGAATAATAGCACTAAGCTCCAGAATGACGGGAGAATGGTCAGATGAGCTGTCAAGGCTGGATTCAATACTTGTGTACAGGTGGCCGATACTTTTTGTTATGAAAAAGTCTAACAAATCAGGCTTTTTTCTAGGGTCCGTTGGCCAGTAAGTGGGTCTTCCAGTCGACACTGATTGAAGATGATTTCTATCCATACTCATCTTGAGTTCACGACCTCGCGTGTGAGTATAGCGTGAGCCCCAATAAGTGTGCTTGGCGTTCCAATCGCCACCGCTAATAAAGCGATTGCCTAGAGTTTTAAAATAGGCGGAAAACATGTCCTCATTAATGTTATGTCGCGGTGGACAATATATGGCTGAGAGGGTGATGTAGTCAGCACGATCTTTAACTCTGATGTTGGTTGCTTGAAGGTGGTCCGTTACATAGGGTCGTAATAGGGAGTGTTTTATGTGCTGCTTTATTATGATGGCGGTGCCTGCATGGGCCCTGCCATCTGGGTGAGGAGTAATATAGGTACAGTAGCCGGGTATATGAAAGAAGCTTCTATCTGTGACGTGCGACTCTGAAATGAGCACAACGTCCAGTTTGTTGGCTGCCATAAAGGCGGTTACTTCATCCTTTCTTCCTGAAAGGCCGTTAATGTTCCATGCCGCGATGCGCATGGAATTCATTTTTGCATCTGAGCGACGAGTGTTGTTATAAGACCCATAAGAGTGCTTATTTGTTGAAGTAAGAAATCAATCTTTTTATTTTGCTGTATGAGGATATTTTCTAGGGACTTAGAAGATTGTGCAGATTCATTTTCGCATACTTTAGCTGGTTCATTTGATGTAGCCACTTCTGCAAATGTTTGTTTGTTTGTGTGAGGCTGTTGAGAATTAAACGATGTCGTTTTAACTTCATGGTTGTGCGTGTCCTTACCTTCTAATGCATTAGGTTTAGATTGTTGAGTAATTTTATTAGTTTTAGTTTTCCTAGCTAATATCTCTTTATATACCTTGCAGCCTTTATAGTTTGCAGGATGATCAAGGAGACATAATGCACACTTTGCGGGGGTATTTCTATCCTTCTTAGGACATTCAGAAGTCTTGTGTCCTTCTCCGCATTTGACACAACGGAAGGGCCTCATGCAGTTATTTTTGGAGTGCCCGTATTGTTGGCAGCGGTGACATTGTACGATTGTTTTGGATTTACGAGGATTTTCGATTTTTACCCGTTGGTGGAATATGTACTGTATATCTTTGACAGCTCTGTTATTATTGCTTGGCTCAATATTAACGAAGAAGGTTGAGGTTGGGATTTTATCGGGACCATATCTGGAGTTAATAATTTCACCCCGTACCTTATTGCCAGTCGCTTCAATGGCTTCGATGATTGCACTATGTGGAGTCGTATGGTGTAAATTCTTTACAACAACACGGAAGCATTTAGTGTCTTTTCTTGTAAATGTGTGTCCAATAAGTCCTTTTTCTCTTATGACCTCTATAATCTTTTTGTACTCATCTGTCGAGTCAGTAATAATGCGTAAATTGTTTTTGTTTACGATTCTTAGCTTGAAGTTCTCTGCCGTACTTCTTGATTCAAGTAATTTTGAGAGCTCATTCACATCCTGAATGCCATATAGGATTATAGGTGGGGGCTTGTTAATATGTTTGCTTTTGGGAGGTGTATCTTCATCCGGTGGGTCGACGGGAAGAGCGCTGAATCTATTAGCGGTCTGCGTATTGTGTGTTGGGGAGTCACTCAATCTTCTACGTTTTGACCCTCTAAGACTGGGTACTTTTTGCCAACTAGGTGGTTGTGTGGATCCCTCAGGACTGTTCATGTCAGAGTCATATGGGGAATTTCTGGTAAGGTATAAATCCATTCTTTGTTGTATGACATTGCTCACATCACTGAGGGATGAAGATCGTGGTCTATCAAGATTTTTCACCACGTGGCGGGGGAGAGTTGGAACCACACGCTGCTTTGATTTCTTGCTTTCGTGCTCTATTTTATTATTTTGGCCAGTAGCATTATGTACTGATGAAGTGGCCTGGTTGCCCACCACCTCATAGTCTTCGGTAGCTGATTTCACACTCACAGGCCCGGGTACCCGTGAGCGCCGGGGGCTAGCCGGATCGCAAGGCAAATCGCATTCCTCATGATTCATACTTTCATAAAACGGGGGGTGGGAGAAATAGATATAGTGCTTTCCCAAGGCACTACACGCAGGCTTTTGGACGTGGGTCCTCCCGGCTTCTGCTAGCCGTCCGTTGGGTTCATTATAAGCCGCCCAATCGTCGACAGTTGGTGCCTTTCTTGGCAACCCTCTACTCGCTATACATTTTAGAACTTTAGAACTTTGTGATCTGTAGGCAAGGTGTTATTTGTTTTTCTCTCCAGTTATTTTGGGAATTGAGTTAGGCCCAAGGCTCGTTGAAGCCTGTGTTGTTACACTCCTCTCTCTTCAGTCATTTTAGGGGCTATTTGGGCACCCTAGGCTCGCTTTAGCCTCTTCCAGCTAGTTGCCCAGCTGGGCTTGTGGGTATCCCGCCACTGCTCGGTCGCCAGAGCCTCGTCTGTTATCTAGCAGGGGGCACCGCGGCGACCAGTTGGTCGCCGCCGCCTTAATGGCGCGTGCAGGTGAGGTTGACGTTTGGATCGGTTTGATGTTAGTACCGTTCATCCCTTACCCCCCCATTGGGAAACTTAATGCAATTTGCTGCATTTTTGCACTGTTGGACTGTGAAGTTTGAATCAGAGTATTTTTAATTGATGTTTTAGTAGTGTCTGATAATGACATGCTATATAGCAACGGGTAGAGATTTAATCTCTTCCAAATTAGTTCGAAAACATCTTCAGTTGCATAGTCACGTACAAAGTGTGCGATTGCAGTTAGGTATACCTGACAACACTTGAGGTGTATGTACAAATTAAGAAGAGATTTAATCTCTACCCGTTGCTACATAGCATGTAATTATCAAAAACTTAATATGGCGTCAAACCGCAAATTGCTCGCTCGTAGGTCTATGCCACGACTGAAGCCTCCTAGTAGACTACATGTAGGTTAACTAGCGCTCCAAACATAACCCTTTTTAAATTACACGACAAGCATTAAATTGCCATTATCAGGTCTTCATTCAGCTGAAACGCGGTGATTAGTTCAATAAAATATAAAAAGCCTAAGCTCGAGTAACCGATCACAATGTAGAACTTATATCTGGTATCTCTTTGTATCACTTGTGGTTTTTTAACATTTAAATGTAGTAATCGCAAACAGGAGAAGTTAGAAATTTAATAAACACAAAGTAATTCGGCCGCATACTTGTGTCTAAACAAGTTTTAGAGAAGAGCCGCCGAAATTACGCAAAAACGAAATTAAAAGTCGACCCGCGGACTTCTTGGTACACTAATGAACAAACTTTTATTAGTCACTGTGAAAGGCCACTCCGGTGTGGCCACTCAGTAAGCGATAATTGAGACAGTGGGAACAATGTACTTTTTTTCGACAGTGTTGCATAGGCAATGGAAATTGTTAGAGACTACTTATTCTGAGGGAAGGACTCTCCTTGCAGAGTCTATCTGGAGATAAGCCACCTCAGTGTCAGTTGTTCCAAAGTTCTGGAATGGACTGTCTGATTGACTTAAATAAACGAATCATTTCATATTGTGTTGCTCGTCTCGATTTTATTTCGGTATGATCCGTATGATGTTGATGAAATCAATATCTCCTAAGGATGTTCTAGTGGAGTGAAACCTGTGACGATGATAATCTTAAAGTTTTGTATGAGTTTGCGTGTTAATGATTAGTGGCTTGTTGTCTATACGAGAAAAATATGCCGCAATTGTCATAATTTATAAAAAGTATCATAATTTTTTTGTCAATGAATTAAGCGTTCATTTGAAAATTGAAATATATATTTTTTATCGGTTGTTTTCATTGTCAGTTAGTACGACTATTAGATCGCAATTTTGGTGGCTTTATTTCTACTACTAAACTTATTAATGTTCCATTTTCGAAGAAAACATTTTTGCTCTCGGCCATTTGTTTTGTTACAAATAAATTGCGTAGAAATAAAATAATATGTAATCTGACTCTAATTTCATAAATTGATTTATACTTGCGAGTGTCTTACTATTAAATAAACAATTAGACAACATATTTTTAAATTAGTTACCCATATTTTTTTTTGTTACACCATAAATGTACATCAGTAACTACATTATTTTAAGTTTTATGATTAAAACGGGTATGCTTTTAAATATCAATGCAATCGTAGCAATTAAATAAAATTAAAACTTGCTTAACGTTTCATCTTTTCGTTAATGTCCCGTAATGGAGCGCCATTTTATATGGGAATAGAACTATACATAAAATGGCAGCGCTTTTTATAACATGCGATACGGTATGTGATCCGATTATACCATACTGATTTATTTCTGCAATGCCACAGCATTAGTAATTAGTATTCTTATAATAAATACATAAAGTCTCAGCATAATATGAAAGAAAATACGAAATCATTTATAAAACTCGAATATAATCAAGTAAATAAAGTGTAACAGACATAATAAAAAATTGTATAATACTCGTATTACAAGTTAGATTACATTCTTCGATAAAAAGGGATGACCTGAACGACGATGTCTCCCATACATTCGTAATACCAAAATCATTTGTAATTCGTGCGAATTTCGATCATGTTGTGATGTTCAAAATTCATTTTTTTTAGTTGATTTTTTTTTTATTAAAATGTTACAATAAAACTTATTATTAGCTTATTCTAATTACAATACAAATCTTGCCCGCGTGGAATGGTGCCAAGAATACTGGCTGCATTTCCGCGTTGAACAGCTAGGCTGATACGTTGCGCAAAAAATGAGCCAGCCCTTCTGTCACCAGTTGAGGCTATTAACCGCGGGGAAAGCTCTCGAAGAATAAAAATTATTAAATTATTAAATTCTCGAATTCATTTATATTTTGTTTTAGAGAAGTATTTCCGGATCTACTGTAACCAAGAGCATAGATTATAACTATATAAACCCGCATAACACCATAACATGATCGAAATATGCACGAATAACAAATGATTTGGTATTTCGAATGTATGGGAGGTAGTTCATGGGACTCTTAAGACGTCTGCACACTATGGGTTGGTTAAGAAGTCATGTTGGTCCAATGTGTACGTATCTATCAAAAATTAAAAAGATTGGAACCTAGTGCCGGAAGCCAGTTATTAGAAGATGATCTCACAGATTTGAGAGATAAAACACTAATCTGGTAAATACTTTTATGCACAAGTTCCACTGCATTTTATGCATCCTACACGATGCATAAATAAGAACATTACGAGCACAATAAGTGATTTTTATTTTGTTATAGGTGTGTACACTGAAATAAAAATAGATAATCATAGGTCTCAAAAAAGAAAAATAAACGCCACTCAAAACGAAATCGTACTGTTTCGTATAAAAAAGCTCGAAATGTTTGCGCGATACAACAAAGCGGCTAGAGGAGAGGTAAAAGTTTTATTTATGCGGAAACTTGTTTCATTTTTCCCCGCTCGCAGTACAGAGACGTTGGAAGCTGTGGCACATAAATAGGAGTCTATTAAAGATGTATGAAGATGGAGACACTTCAACAATTTTTATTAACACGTCGGTCGCAGGATTTATAGACAGTTTCGTTGAAATCGTTTCCGTTAATGCAGAAATCTCTATATTCTGTATATGAAGAAAAATATATCCCCATACCGATTTCAACAGTGATGCCATTCCAATTTTATACAATAACTGCCTTTTTGGTCTAGTGGTGAACACGTTCGACTGCAAATTACGAACTGGGTTCGATTCCCGGGTCGTGCGAATAAAATAAAGTTTTTCTATCAGGAAATTCTTTGTACCAGCCCGGAGATTGATATCAGTGGAATTTCACCCCCGTACCTCAGAGAGCACGCCAAGCTATTAGTCCTGCGACTTATCTCTCTTCTATCATGTTGGAGCTAACTTCCCATCGGGATAAAAAAGAGAGGGAGTAAAGAGTGCGCTTGTGTTTGCGCACACACTTGTGCACTATAATAACATATCCCGCGCTGATAGATAATCTCGGCAGAGACAGGCCAGGTCCACTTATCACGTGATCGAGAAACTACAGGTAGCCGTCTCGACGTACCAATTTCAGACGGCCGCCACGCGCTGGATACTTTGCTCGCGTTAGTTCTTGTACGGTCTATTTCTCGCGATGCGTGCGAAGCAACCTTAGTACGTCGAATGCGATATATTACACGATAGAAAGAGACCACAATTTTGCGTTTGTTGCGTGTTCTTTCCGGAGGCGTGGCCGGGCGCTATTGCGAATTGAATTGCACTTTTTGTGTCAACGCCAGAGACGCTATTTTTTAAAATGAGTGAGTGAGCGTTCTGTACCGTTAGATACTATTATGTATTCCGTGGCAGAGATTAAACGCTGGATCATAATATTATTATGTAACCAGGGTTTCCGCTGTAGACAGCTGAAGAGTCAACAATAGACTCTGTCGCACTTCTCTATTCTCTACGTCCTTTGCGTTGCGCAGTCCGATAAAAACTTTCGCTTTTTTTATACAGCCGTTCAAATACTCGTTCGGAATAAGAAACTATTAAACTGCTTCGTCTTAAGTCGGACTCGGATTGTTATAATATTAGGTCCATTACATCCAGAACAATCCCTTTGTGCTCGCAGAGCTTTCCGGCAAGTTTTGTTTTATGTTAAAACTTCTTTCATACTTATTTCTTATTCAGAACTTTACGCTGTGACAAAAGTATGGCCAAGTGTTTACTTGACGGAAGAAAGTTTTTTTAAGTGTTCTCAAGCATAACATTCAAAACCATAGCTAGTAGACCTGTTTCCGTAGTCCTATAGCGGGTTTAATATTTTCAAACAGCCGTGCTATTCTGCAAATCAGCGACGAGCGTACATCTATGCTTCTATGAATTTGTCAGTTGTAATAGAGTACAATTTTGCATGCCATATTCGGGTTGGCAGCTGTCTGGCAGCTATTTCATTTTGTAGAATAGCACAGCTGATTTAATTTCTATCATTGGTTATTTATGAGCACTTCGTTGACTAGGCAGACTCAAAACCACAACAACAAAATGACAAGAGTGTAACGAAGGAGAAGTACTTAGAAGCTAAACTTTGAAAGGCTGTGTTGAAAGGTCTCTGATAGGTCATCAATTTCAAAACAACCAAAATATAATTGAAAAGCTACTCGTATATTTACTAGTTCAGTTCAAAGGAAACATCATGCGTGTAAATCTTGTAGAACAAATAAAGAAGTATCATAACAAAATTTATTATTACATTAAACGGCAGTGGACCGTCCGAAGTTCGATACAACTAGCAACACGCCACGGAGTAGATTTTGGAACCACGCTGAAATCTCGCACTTTTGTGAGGAAATTATAATTCAATGTAAATATAGCTTTGAAAGATATAATTGGTACCTAAGTACGATTCGTAAAAAACAAGACAGCTATTTAATCGATAAAAGGATTCAAACTACCAAAAACGCGATGCTAAGTGATTGAGCGTGCAAGTAAGAGAGATAAAATAGAAACTAATTTGAGGGCCGAGTGTCAAAAATGGATTGTCGCTCACCAGAATGTAAAAATTATTTTTAGGTATTGCATTTAAATTTGTTTGTGTAAATAAAAAAAAATATTAACGCATTTTCATTCAAAATGGCTCTCAATACATAGGCTAATCGTAAGGACACAATTTTTTAACAAATTACAGCAGAATTGCAAATCATGTACACATTATGTTATCTTGTGACATTGTTTATTGGTTCTTCGTATGTTTATAGTATTCATAAAGCAAAAAAATCAGGATATAACGATCTTGACCCAGTGGTCTCGTAATTTGGTAGGAATTCCAAACTTAATACTCGAAACATGTGCTTCTTTATGCCCTTATTATAATGCGCTTCAATAAATTGTAAAACGGAAATTGAGACTATAAAACTCAAAACAAATCTTCAGTACACGCGGAACAGAATAATTTAACTGTGCTTGTATTATTTGTGTTTAATATACTGATTCGTTGTAAATGCAAGAATTTAATTTTCACAGTTTTACGATCTCAAGTTGTGCATTCATTCCAATAAAAGATCATGTCTGTCGTTCGCACCATGTCTCGTTAACAAACTTAGTTGCAGATTGCGAAGTGAGTTCGGTTCCTAGGTCGAACCCAAAAAATGGGTAAATACATTACTATTAATTACAAGATATTTTTTTTAATGATAATTTATTAAGGCGTCCAAAATAGTTAAAAGTCTAAGATAATAATGATTTTATAGCAGTTGGCTGAAATTATTAATGCCTCGAAAAGCAAGTTAAACCGTCGTTGGTCTTAAAGATTGCTCTTATTTTGCCTAAACATTTGTTATACTCCATCAAAATGTTTTCCAGGATATTATATTTTTATATTTCAGGTAGAGACATTGCTAAAACTAGTCAGCTTAGCTGTTACTGTAGATTGATACCTTTATCATAAAACCATAAAGTTTTTCGGTCACATGCCCCCGCAGATTATTAGGAAAGGTATCTCTCTTGCGCCTTTTACCTTTGGAAGTTCTAATATCATAATTAAAACTACTTAAAAGTAACATTTTTACAAGATTTAATCTAATTTATATTTATGTGTTTGGGTCCAATCTTGCGGCTGGATGGACTTCATAACAATATTTTACGAACACAAGAAATGGAGATAATAAAGAGTGGTTTTAACTTAGACCTAGAAATCCCGCAATTTTGATAGATTTAGTGCTAATAAATTTTGCATAAGGTTCATTAGAACGGCTAAATTGTTTTTATTTTTAGCTCATAACGTCATTGTGCCCAGTAAACAAAGTACCTACATTCTATTTTACTGACTGGACATTGTGACGTCACAATAAAAAGTAAAATATTTAAAATGGGCATACTTCATGTCTGTAATAATAATAATTATAGTAGCGTTCGTAATTCTAATCCTATACCTTTAAACGAGCAATTCTTGTATATATATTTCTATATAATCTGGATCTCGGAAACGGCTTAAACGATTTTCATGAAATTTAGTATACAGGGGGTTTTGGGGGCGATAAATCGATCTAGCTAGGATTCATTTGTAGAAAATGTCGAATTTACCAAAAAAAAAATATGACTACTGCTGCCATCTATTGGCCACCGAGCGAAGCTCGGTCACCCAGATATTAATATTTATCTAAAGTACCTACGATTAAAAATAAAAATTGAAAATCGCGAATGCCTTGAAAGCATCATCATATAGCTGTTCCTGTTATCTAGTTTAAATAAAATGAATATTTATAAAAAGCCGTCAATATTGCAGCAAAAATTAAATTACTTAATGGAGCACTGTAGGGTGGCAAGGCGGCGTCCAATTAAACTGAGACGCTAAGTTTGTTCATTAAGTTTAACAAGATTTGTGCCGTCACCCTTTGAGTCAATCTTCGCTTCTTACAAGTCTAATATTAGCAGCTATTTTAAAGTGAAACATTTCGCCTTAAAGTTTCCTCCTTAAAATTATTGAAATTGATTAAATGTGACGATGAAAAGGTATATTTGGGACCATTTTGTTGTAAGTAATTTAGAAACTGACTCTACCTGTAAAATATTTTGTGGTATAAGGAAGCCGTCTCAGTGCTGCGCACGCTTTGCACAGTTTTGAAAAGGTTTTTGAGCTAGGAAATTTTATTTCAATTTTGCAATAAAATGAAATAATTCAATAGACTATTTCAAGTTAGCAAGGCGGCGTCCAATTAAACTGAGACGCTAAGTTTGTTCATTAACTTTAACAAGATTTGTCGTCACCTTTTGAGTCAATCTTCGCTTATTACAACTCTAATAGCAGCTAAAGTGAAACACTGACCTTAAATATTCCGCCTCTAAGTTATTAAAATTAATTCAATGTGATGATAAAAAGGTATAGTTGCGCCCTTTTTGTTCTGAGTAATTGAGAAAAAGGCTCTTCTTATGATATGTTTGATAAAATAAGGACTGTACAGTACTGTTTCTGTACTGTACACGCTTCGTACGTTTGTAGGTTTTTAAATTAAATAGAGTACTGAGCAAGTATGAAATAGTGGTATCCAATTAAAATAAAACGTTAAGTTTGTTCATTAACTCAAACGACATTCTTTATTTGTTTTTAATTTAAGATTATTTTAATAACTTGCGTGATAAAAACGCTTCATTTTCTATTCAAAAAATTCATCAAAAAAGTTCAAGGCTCAGGAATTGCACTGGACCACCTGGTCGATAAAATCACGTATAGCGGCCACACTTGTGTAGACACCGGGAATGTCTCTACCACACCCGACTCCAAAGGAGACAAGCCCAACCAGCTCCATTCGTCGTCCTCCTTGCTCATCTACCAATACCAGAGGACCTCCACTATCACCCTGAAATATTAAAAATACTTAGTCCATAAAAACATTATTTGGATCATATCATAATACAAAACATATTCTAATATTTGCATTTTGGATCTCCGAAAGATTTTTATGAAAATATCAACTTACTTGACAGGAATCCATGCCTTCTTGACCACCTGCACAGATCATCCTATCAGTTATACGATTGTGGTGGGATCGGCGGCATACTTCACGATCTACGTATGGAATTTTCACTCCCAGAAGTTGGTTTGATAATTTTTTAATTTTCTGTAATAACAATAATAGTAATAATTGTAATAAGGTTCATAGATTTATAATAGGTCGTCGTCGCAGCGACTAGATAGAGCCTTTCCTTACAACGACAACTCCGTGAGTGTGGTAACTTTTTCTTGTAGTGTGAGTGTCGATTTGAAATTTGCATGGTGCGCGGATGCTAGTGTGCGTGAAAATGTGTGTAGCGACGGCTCAGGTTTGCCAATTTAGGCAATGTATTTTTTGCCGCACTTTTGAAATCGAGGCCGCTTGGACCTATAAATATGAGCACGTATTTGTAAAAAATAGTCACGTCGCAATGCGCTTACAATTATTTTGGACAGACTTATTAAATTTGCTGTTTAACTATTCGGCTCATATTTCTTTTATTTCGCTCACAGAATATGATGTTTTCGTGCTTTCTGAATGAGTTTCTTTTCGTGCTCTTTCAAAGTGGTGTACAAAAAACTCTTTCAACTGAATTTGATGTCGTTAAACTAGCAAATACTTTTTAATTAAACATTTATTGTCCTAAATATGACATGATTATTTTCATTTATGAAGTTTCAAATCGACTTTAATATATATCTCGTTTTGGTGTTTAACTGGTACTTATCTTATAACTTAAAACGAGCAATTCTTGTGTATGTGTATATTTCTTTATAACCTGGGCCCCAAGTCTGCTATGACAATTTTATCTCGATCGTCCAATAATTACACAATTATTACCGATTTTTGCGATTTTGGTAGTCTGCTAGGTCGATCGTTTACTAATTGTGTAAAAATTACATGACTCACCTACAATATACATCTCAATGAACTTTTGCTAGTCTGTTAACACAATCACATCTCAATTGTCGAATATATCCTAGTCTGCTAATTTTTTGACAGTTCGAAATGGCAATCGACCTGCAATTTTAGATAATTAAGCAGTAATAGCTAAATCAGTGAATTTCTATCATTGCATGTGGATTATTAGTGTTTTTTTTCTAATCTATTGATGATTAGAGCAAGGTGGAACATTCTCCAGCTAGCTAACGGGGTTAATATTGAACGGAACAAGCATTTGGATAAATTCTGTGCGTTTGGAGAATAGAAACCGCCGTCGCCGCCGTTAAGGATATTTCCGAGGCTGAATTTAGTTAAAACATTTCGCCTCGGGAAGGAAACTATTAGGGGTCTAGTTGAGGAGCTCTGTTAATTCCCAGACTGTGTCGGAGTGACGGAATATCAGCGGAGATGAAGGTAAACTCTTGTCTAAGTATTAGGTACCTACTAAAGTATTAATAATTCATGATGATGGTTTGATGTGCCTAATGCTATCATTTCTGTTGCAGATTCTGATAGCGTTATCATTCTACTTATCAGGATCTTACCAAACTACAATTAGGTACACTGAGGACTGTGTCAAGAGCTGCGAGGCATGCGGTGGAGAACATGGGTTTTTATTAGGTAAGTATTGCAATTATTATTTAATGAAAGCAATTTAACACTTAATTTCCATACACTGCCATGGGTTCAATTCAGTATATGGATTTTCAGAAGACAGTGGCTATCTTGTTTGGAGAACGATGACCTCAATTGTTAACACCACAACGGAGACGCTGCAGCTCGTGTTTTATTTGAAGCACACAACTGAACTGAATACAGTTGAACATTGTATAGGAGTTTTCAGGCAAAGTAAACAAAATCCTGTTGATCTGATCTAATACGTATAGGTACCTATAGTAGTTTTAGTGGCAATAGTCAATCCTACAATCCTGTCACTGCAAACAATATTTTTGATGGATGTTGCCTTTTGTATTTTAACAAAGCATTTATTTTTTATTTATTTATTTAAAGCATATAAGAAAGCCAGCCAAGTACAAGTAAAACTTACAAAGTTTCATACCATTACCTAAAAAAACTGCAAAAAATCACATCTGTTGCATGGGAGCTCCCAATATTTTTTATTTTCTATTATTCGTTTTGTTAGTAGAGTATTGTTATTGCAGCAACATTATATTATATCTGTGTAAATTACAACTGTCTATCATAGTTCATGAGATACAGCCTATTCAGTGACAAACAGATACACAGCGAAGTTTTAATAGTAGGGTCCTCTTAAACCCTTTGGGTACGGAACCCTAGCAAATGCACTTGTCCCTCCACTGACACCATAGAAAGCCTTTTGTTTAATTCTTTTAGAAAATGCATGTATAGATGGGTCATATTTAAATAGAATGCAACATTTGGATACATTGATTTATTTAATTTTTAAAAGTTATACATAAATTTTGTTTTGTTTGCAAATTCAGGATGTGAAGAACACACTTCGTGGGCAGAGTTGGAAAATGCTCTGGAATTACATTATTACAAAGTCTTCAAGTGAAACAAAGTCTGCTTCAAAATAGAACACTGCAGGAGTCTCTACTCCATAGGCTCTGGAAAAATGCATGAAAATGAATGAATAGTATATTAGTACCCAACTTCATATATAATTGTTACTCTTTTAATATACTAATTTCATTAGAAAAGTTTTGTATTATACAGCTTTGGTTGCATGAAATGTCATACATTCATCTTAATGTAAATAATATAGTATAGCCTCTCCCCCCTCAGTCCAGTTGGTCACTGCAAGGGGGTCATGACCAAAACCTTTCAGTTTTCAGTTATTAACCTCATTTAAAAGTATTTAAATCTGAAATGACAAGCAACTGAAAGAGGCCTGTACTCCATAAGGCGGACTGAACACCAATCTTTTTGTAATTAATAGTAGGTATTGTTTTGTAACATTAAACAACTAGGTAACTATATGGTATCTTGCATAAAAAATCCTGTAAAAAAAAATCATGGTTTATACCTATGCATAATCAATTCTCCTGTTATTTTGGTATTATCAGTTGTAGTAAGTAGTTGAAATAAGCTATATTCTATTGTATGTTAGTGAGTATTGAAAGTCTTTCAATTGAATTTATGAAAATAAATATATGAAACTATCTGTAAAATTAAAATAATTTTTAGTGTAATAGGCATTCTATTAGCAAAGAAAAACTTCATACTTAAAATTTTAGCCATAAATTTGTAAACATGGTAGTATATAGAACTGAAAAGAGAACTTATTTGGCTATTTCCATGTAAAAAATCAATATTACTGTAAATTAATCAATTAACAATGTTTCTGGAACTCACTAAGCTATCATTGTACTTCTTACATAGGACCTACTTATAGCAAAGAATTATAAATTTCAATAGGTAAGGTATAGGGTGAAACTATAACTTGAATGGATATGGAATAGATTTATTAAAGTTAATGCAAACATTGGTAAAATACCTAAAACATACCTATTTTGTAGATCTTGATAAAAAATTATATTAAAAAATATTACATACAAACTTATCAAATAAAATTATAAAATAGATACAGTACCTACTATATTTATCTGTATTTTTGTAGTTTTTATAGCAATAAGTAATAATATAAGTTAAAATTTAAAAGGTGTTTCAGTAGTAAAGGGCTTATTTATTTATTTTATTTATTTTGACTTCATAAAATATACAGTCTACCTCAAATCTAGTATAATTTTTCCTAATTATGTATTAATAACAATATTAGACTATATTAACAACTACTATTTTTGTATTTTGTATAAAATATTGATAAATGGTTATCTGAAATCTAATTTTGATTGATTAATTTATAGAGTAACTACGTTTTTAGACTGATTTTAATTATATTTCATTAGGATTTAACAATATTAATGATACTAATAAAAAAAAACTTGATTTAACATACATTTTTTTTTGCCATACCTATTATTCTCTGAACCCCTTTTTATGTCCCACTGGTAGGCACGAGTCTCCTCTCAGGCTGAGAGGGGTTTGGCCATAGCCCACCACACTGGCCAAGTGTGGGTTTGCGGGCTTCACACACATTCAAGAACATTTATGTTAACTCTCAGGCATGCAGGTTTCCTCACAATGTTTTCCTTCACCGTTAAGCATTTAGTTTTAGAAAAGTCAGAGGTGCGTGCCCATGCTTCGAACCCAGGACCTCCTTATGAGAGGCAGAGGTCAGAACCACTGAGCTATCACTTCTTACCTGCCTTAATTACCTACCAACCTAAGGTAATAATGGCTGGCACAAAATCCTTAATAATATAGGGTGTCTTGCCTTTTCCTCTAAATGTCCGGGCAAACTGGATGGTCTGTCCAGTTGTTATCAAACCATTATGTTGACAGACAGGCTGTGATCTGGGTTGGTATTATTGAGTTGTTAGAATATATCTAATAGATGGATACAGAGGACACACAAGTACACCTGTGCAACCTATATGCAGTAAATAATTAAAACAAAGTTTCACTTTTATCCTGCCCTTTATTTTTCTTACAAGTTGTTGTAGCAACCAATTACATACAACCTATCAATAAAGTGCGATTTTAATTTAATCATCTGTATCACTCCCCTTCACTATTCACCTTGGGATTCGTCCAAAGATGGAGCAGTATCCAATCTCATCTTCCGCAATATTAATAATCTCGGAAGAAAGCTTCTGTTAGGACTAAGGAGGTCTGCCTCCTTGTGTTTTAATAATATTCTAAACTCCTTAAGTATTAAATAATATTCTTAACTCTTGAGTGTTAGAATTCCCTGATGAGATGTTCTTTATACTTATATTTTTAGACCTCTTTTAGGTTTGCTGACTTTTGTACAGCCAAATTAACATTGTACTTAAATTATGTCTGCGGTTTGCTAGGTTCTTCATAATACAATTGTTTTAGATGTCAGGCTTCTTTTTTGCTTCTGTTAGCGACATGTAGGTACTTGATGCTTCAGATGTGGATGTGATGTTTGTGACTGTTGCAACCCTTTGCTTTTATTGCGTACCGAGCTAATTAAATCCTTCTCCATACACTGGCTTTGTTTACAAATCTCTTTTATCCAGTGTTATTTGATTTTACACTCAGATCACTCTAGCCAGCCCAGCTTCCTCAAGAATACAGAACACATAGCTCTCTAACGAGAAGCCCATCGTAACTAAAAATTGTTTGGAAGGTCTCTTCTTTAATTCCATCCACAAAATAGAATTATTCGCCAGCACAAACTTTCTGTTGCAGTTTGTTTATTTCTGTGGTTTATTTTATAATTTATATGTAGAAATGTCAAAATTCCAAAGACAAAGTAAAATGTTACAGATGAAATATAGTTTATTTGACGCTTATTTGACGTTAGTTGTGCCAACTTGTCATAAGTTGGACGTAAAATTTTATTTCGGGAAACGCATTTTATGGTAATGGCAATACCGATTACAATCCAAGTATTGTTCAATTAAGTTATCAATTAATTAAACTGGGATCCAATTTAAAAGTTTGCAGACTAGGTCATTTCGGAACTATTACAATTGCATGATAGTTTTATCGTAGATTATGTTAAATTAGCAGACTTGGGGCCCTGGATCTCGGAAACGGCTCGAACGATTTTCATGAAATTTTGTATGCAGGGGGTTTTCGGGGCCCCAAGTCTGCTAATTTAACATAATCTACGATAAAACTATCATGCAATTGTAATAGTTCCGAAATGACCTAGTCTGCAAACTTTTAAATTGGATCCCAGTTTAATTAATTGATAACTTAATTGAACAATACTTGGATTGTAATCGGTATTGCCATTACCATAAAATGCGTTTCCCGAAATAAAATTTTACGTCCAACTTATGACAAGTTGGCACAACTAACGTCAAATAAGCGTCAAATAAACTATATTTCATCTGTAACATTTTACTTTGTCTTTGGAATTTTGACATTTCTACATATAAATTATAAAATAAACCACAGAAATAAACAAACTGCAACAGAAAGTTTGTGCTGGCGAATAATTCTATTTTGTGGATGGAATTAAAGAAGAGACCTTCCAAACAATTTTTAGTTACGATGGGCTTCTCGTTAGAGAGCTATGTGTTCTGTATTCTTGAGGAAGCTGGGCTGGCTAGAGTGATCTGAGTGTAAAATCAAATAACACTGGATAAAAGAGATTTGTAAACAAAGCCAGTGTATGGAGAAGGATTTAATTAGCTCGGTACGCAATAAAAGCAAAGGGTTGCAACAGTCACAAACATCACATCCACATCTGAAGCATCAAGTACCTACATGTCGCTAACAGAAGCAAAAAAGAAGCCTGACATCTAAAACAATTGTATTATGAAGAACCTAGCAAACCGCAGACATAATTTAAGTACAATGTTAATTTGGCTGTACAAAAGTCAGCAAACCTAAAAGAGGTCTAAAAATATAAGTATAAAGAACATCTCATCAGGGAATTCTAACACTCAAGAGTTAAGAATATTATTTAATACTTAAGGAGTTTAGAATATTATTAAAACACAAGGAGGCAGACCTCCTTAGTCCTAACAGAAGCTTTCTTCCGAGATTATTAATATTGCGGAAGATGAGATTGGATACTGCTCCATCTTTGGACGAATCCCAAGGTGAATAGTGAAGGGGAGTGATACAGATGATTAAATTAAAATCGCACTTTATTGATAGGTTGTATGTAATTGGTTGCTACAACAACTTGTAAGAAAAATAAAGGGCAGGATAAAAGTGAAACTTTGTTTTAATTATTTACTGCATATAGGTTGCACAGGTGTACTTGTGTGTCCTCTGTATCCATCTATTAGATATATTCTAACAACTCAATAATACCAACCCAGATCACAGCCTGTCTGTCAACATAATGGTTTGATAACAACTGGACAGACCATCCAGTTTGCCCGGACATTTAGAGGAAAAGGCAAGACACCCTATATTATTAAGGATTTTGTGCCAGCCATTATTACCTTAGGTTGGTAGGTAATTAAGGCAGGTAAGAAGTGATAGCTCAGTGGTTCTGACCTCTGCCTCTCATAAGGAGGTCCTGGGTTCGAAGCATGGGCACGCACCTCTGACTTTTCTAAAACTAAATGCTTAACGGTGAAGGAAAACATTGTGAGGAAACCTGCATGCCTGAGAGTTAACATAAATGTTCTTGAATGTGTGTGAAGCCTGCAAACCCACACTTGGCCAGTGTGGTGGGCTATGGCCAAACCCCTCTCAGCCTGAGAGGAGACTCGTGCCTACCAGTGGGACATAAAAAGGGGTTCAGAGAATAATAGGTATGGCAAAAAAAATGTATGTTAAATCAAGTTTTTTTTATTAGTATCATTAATATTGTTAAATCCTAATGAAATATAATTAAAATCAGTCTAAAAACGTAGTTACTCTATAAATTAATCAATCAAAATTAGATTTCAGATAACCATTTATCAATATTTTATACAAAATACAAAAATAGTAGTTGTTAATATAGTCTAATATTGTTATTAATACATAATAAGGAAAAATTATACTAGATTTGAGGTAGACTGTATATTTTATGAAGTCAAAATAAATAAAATAAATAAATAAGCCCTTTACTACTGAAACACCTTTTAAATTTTAACTTATATTATTACTTATTGCTATAAAAACTACAAAAATACAGATAAATATAGTAAGTACTGTATCTATTTTATAATTTTATTTGATAAGTTTGTATGTAATATTTTTTAATATAATTTTTTATCAAGATCTACAAAATAGGTATGTTTTAGGTATTTTACCAATGTTTGCATTAACTTTAATAAATCTATTCCATATCCATTCAAGTTATAGTTTCACCCTATACCTTACCTATTGAAATTTATAATTCTTTGCTATAAGTAGGTCCTATGTAAGAAGTACAATGATAGCTTAGTGAGTTCCAGAAACATTGTTAATTGATTAATTTACAGTAATATTGATTTTTTACATGGAAATAGCCAAATAAGTTCTCTTTTCAGTTCTATATACTACCATGTTTACAAATTTATGGCTAAAATTTTAAGTATGAAGTTTTTCTTTGCTAATAGAATGCCTATTACACTAAAAATTATTTTAATTTTACAGATAGTTTCATATATTTATTTTCATAAATTCAATTGAAAGACTTTCAATACTCACTAACATACAATAGAATATAGCTTATTTCAACTACTTACTACAACTGATAATACCAAAATAACAGGAGAATTGATTATGCATAGGTATAAACCATGATTTTTTTTTACAGGATTTTTTATGCAAGATACCATATAGTTACCTAGTTGTTTAATGTTACAAAACAATACCTACTATTAATTACAAAAAAGATTGGTGTTCAGTCCGCCTTATGGAGTACAGGCCTCTTTCAGTTGCTTGTCATTTCAGATTTAAATACTTTTAAATGAGGTTAATAACTGAAAACTGAAAGGTTTTGGTCATGACCCCCTTGCAGTGACCAACTGGACTGAGGGGGAGAGGCTATACTATATTATTTACATTAAGATGAATGTATGACATTTCATGCAACCAAAGCTGTATAATACAAAACTTTTCTAATGAAATTAGTATATTAAAAGAGTAACAATTATATATGAAGTTGGGTACTAATATACTATTCATTCATTTTCATGCATTTTTCCAGAGCCTATGGAGTAGAGACTCCTGCAGTGTTCTATTTTGAAGCAGACTTTGTTTCACTTGAAGACTTTGTAATAATGTAATTCCAGAGCATTTTCCAACTCTGCCCACGAAGTGTGTTCTTCACATCCTGAATTTGCAAACAAAACAAAATTTATGTATAACTTTTAAAAATTAAATAAATCAATGTATCCAAATGTTGCATTCTATTTAAATATGACCCATCTATACATGCATTTTCTAAAAGAATAAACAAAAGGCTTTCTATGGTGTCAGTGGAGGGACAAGTGCATTTGCTAGGGTTCCGTACCCAAAGGGTTTAAGAGGACCCTACTATTAAAACTTCGCTGTGTATCTGTTTGTCACTGAATAGGCTGTATCTCATGAACTATGATAGACAGTTGTAATTTACACAGATATAATATAATGTTGCTGCAATAACAATACTCTACTAACAAAACGAATAATAGAAAATAAAAAATATTGGGAGCTCCCATGCAACAGATGTGATTTTTTGCAGTTTTTTTAGGTAATGGTATGAAACTTTGTAAGTTTTACTTGTACTTGGCTGGCTTTCTTATATGCTTTAAATAAATAAATAAAAAATAAATGCTTTGTTAAAATACAAAAGGCAACATCCATCAAAAATATTGTTTGCAGTGACAGGATTGTAGGATTGACTATTGCCACTAAAACTACTATAGGTACCTATACGTATTAGATCAGATCAACAGGATTTTGTTTACTTTGCCTGAAAACTCCTATACAATGTTCAACTGTATTCAGTTCAGTTGTGTGCTTCAAATAAAACACGAGCTGCAGCGTCTCCGTTGTGGTGTTAACAATTGAGGTCATCGTTCTCCAAACAAGATAGCCACTGTCTTCTGAAAATCCATATACTGAATTGAACCCATGGCAGTGTATGGAAATTAAGTGTTAAATTGCTTTCATTAAATAATAATTGCAATACTTACCTAATAAAAACCCATGTTCTCCACCGCATGCCTCGCAGCTCTTGACACAGTCCTCAGTGTACCTAATTGTAGTTTGGTAAGATCCTGATAAGTAGAATGATAACGCTATCAGAATCTGCAACAGAAATGATAGCATTAGGCACATCAAACCATCATCATGAATTATTAATACTTTAGTAGGTACCTAATACTTAGACAAGAGTTTACCTTCATCTCCGCTGATATTCCGTCACTCCGACACAGTCTGGGAATTAACAGAGCTCCTCAACTAGACCCCTAATAGTTTCCTTCCCGAGGCGAAATGTTTTAACTAATTCAGCCTCGGAAATATCCTTAACGGCGGCGACGGCGGTTTCTATTCTCCAAACGCACAGAATTTATCCAAATGCTTGTTCCGTTCAATATTAACCCCGTTAGCTAGCTGGAGAATGTTCCACCTTGCTCTAATCATCAATAGATTAGAAAAAAAACACTAATAATCCACATGCAATGATAGAAATTCACTGATTTAGCTATTACTGCTTAATTATCTAAAATTGCAGGTCGATTGCCATTTCGAACTGTCAAAAAATTAGCAGACTAGGATATATTCGACAATTGAGATGTGATTGTGTTAACAGACTAGCAAAAGTTCATTGAGATGTATATTGTAGGTGAGTCATGTAATTTTTACACAATTAGTAAACGATCGACCTAGCAGACTACCAAAATCGCAAAAATCGGTAATAATTGTGTAATTATTGGACGATCGAGATAAAATTGTCATAGCAGACTTGGGGCCCGGGGCGATAAATCGATCTAGCTAGGATTCATTTTTAGAAAATGTCGAATTTACCAAAAAAAAAAATGACTACTGCTGCCATCTATTGGCTACCGAGCGAAGCTCGGTCACCCAGATATTAGGAATTAAGAAAGCAAATAAAGTCTTACAGCTTCAGTGTCTCCAAAACCAGTAGTCATCAGCATCACACCACCCTTCATCTCAGTGCCAGCTGCTACCATCTTCACCGGGGCAACAGTTTCACTGAATTTTATTGTTCCTTTCACCTTGATAACGCAGACGTCATAATCACGGCCCTTGTATTTCGGGTGCACGCTCACATTGTCTATTTCATACCGTTCCCCACCGTTTTCAGCTTTATCTGTACCCACTGTTATATCCATGGGAATATTACTGCAGAAATTGTTATTATTTAAACTTATTTATACTTAATCAGTGTAGTGACTCTTTTTTTAATCTGAGTACAGTGCACAGTGCACAAGTGTAGTCGCTGCCATCTCAGCTCGCTGTAGTCTCAGCGGCAGGGCGCGTTTGGAACCCTCGTAAACTTAGTTTTAAGTCGACTTGTAGTTATGTTAAGCCTATGTGAAATAAAGATATTTGGATTTGGATTTGGATTTAAAAAGACCAGTGTGACGATGAATCTGTCATAAAAAAATTGTCTTACTAATAGCAATGTGCAGCGGAGACTAGAAATCGATCGCTGATGATACTGGCGCCGCAGTGGTAGTTTTTGCCAATTGGTCTGTACAGAGCCATGAATGGCACCTCTCTGATGCTGATCTCGTTACCTCCGACGATATGAACGATTTCTACAACAGCAAGAATCATTTTAAGTTTTGGCCAAGTGGCAAATTGTGACCCAATACACCGTGCAAATGGCCAAACTATTTAATCTATCTATCAGATGTAGGTATCAACGCGATAACTTCAGAAAAAGACAGGTAGAAGACCGATACTGACATTTGCTTTGGCCAAAGTTTCCAAGCTGAAGCAGTAAGGGATAGGTTAATAATGGAAGTTTTTGGGACTTACACCGAGTTGCATGAAGTAAATTTAATAAGTGCTAGTGAAACTATTTTAATCGCAACAACTAATTTCAAAATCTCATATACATTTTTTGATATTGGTTGCGATTAAATCAGTTTAAGTACTACTTAAATTTTTTAATTTGTTTCGTGCAACTCTGTATTAAAGTGTTATGTTGCGTTTTCTCACCTCCGTCATCAGCTTTGCAATGAGCATGCCACAGGCAAAAACAAATAAATATTATATAACAAGTAGACATCTTCTATTTAAAAAACTTCCAGACACTTTCAATAAAGCCTTTTAACTAAAAAATACAATTATGTCGGCATTATCATATTTATAGTCATAACAGCTATTTCAATAAAAATAGCAATTTCAAGTATTTATACGATGTAATTATTTTATCGAATACTTAGCATTTGTGAAATGTATACGATTTTCCTCATAACAATTTATATTTTTAGACATTCATATATCATATAATATATTCTATTATTATAAAATGAGAAAGTTTGGCTGTTTGTATGTTCGCTGTGTATGCTCAGCCTTAAGATGTTTTTAAAGGATGATCCCATGATCGAAAACTTTTCAATCATCATGTAACCGTGCGCAGCGTACAACGCAATGGAAATTGCGCTTTATTGTACTTCTTAGAATCTTACTGTACTGATTTTACTAAATCTCAGAAAAGTTTAGTGTTAGTATAACTTATAATTTAGTTACGAAAAAGCTATTCTTTCTTAGCAAAATCGGTGCCAGTATCCGAATATGTTCGATCAACAGACCTCCTTCACGGTTAGTCGGCTGAACATGACTAAAGTCTTTTCAACGAAACGCGAGACCAGACGTAAACAAAAGCCGATCATTTAGTAGTAGCGACGACGGAACAAACAAAATATGACTATCTCTTTCTATCTTGTTTGTTTGCTATCTGCCGCACCGCTCACGACTTTCGCTTTCAAGGTCAAAGCATGTCATGGGGGTTATCGTAAACATTTGGATAATATTTTATATTTTATTTTGTTCCCCTAATCATAAACCTAGAATAAATATTTTAATTGACGCGTGATATTGACGTGTCACTTGTCTCAACATTCGAAGCGATTGTATAGAATAGCGTCCATTCGCGTGGATGGCGTGGCGATGCATGACCTGACGTGCCACTCAGCGTGCTTCTAGTGAGGCACTGAAGTGGCGCGTAACACGAAACTTTCACTTATGTTAAATCTAGTTTCAAGATATCATTAAAAAAATTCAAACAATACGATATTATTGTCAAAACATAAATTTATTTTAAATTTGAAAAATTAGTATACGTTAAAAAGGTTGCGCAACCCTGCTTAAGCGAATGACCTGGCAGTCGGTTTGTTTACGTCTGGTATCGCTCGAGATTGAATAGACTTTACCTACTTTATTATTGCCGAAGGCGCTTCATAAAAAATATTCCACCGTAAACCTACCCTACAAATAAGCAATATTTACGTGAAAAAATACACTTTGCCCGCGTTACGTAAAACCTTATATCAACCTTTTAAACACGCCGAAACGGGTCCTAACTAATGCTAGCATATTTATCCCTATTTAAGAGACAGTCCCAATTTAATATTTTAAAATTTGAATTAGGTACTTAACGAAACTACGATTAGCAAAATGACGTGAGACCTTCATGGCGAGTGATCTATTCCAGCTGACCTATTAAATTGGTAATTTTCTAATTAATTAATAATAATTATGAATTCTACTATATGAACCGAATTTCTACGGGCGATACGATAGTATGGAAAAACTGAGGGTCTAGTTTTAATTTAAAATTAGTACTTGCGTTTCATATTTCATTCATACAGTGTGTAGATCAAATTCTTGAGCAAGACTGTGAGCCCCTACACAAGGGCTCTAAAACGGCACTCAGTAATATGAAGACAACGAATATATAATATTAAATTAAAAGATGAGATTTGAAAGATGATCAAAAATTCTATGGGCGAAATAAATAATTAATAGTGTAAATTTGTTTCGTCTGTAGCACTTTTTCATTAGAAATTAGACATTCTTTAGAAAGAATTTGGGACGTCCAAAATGTAAGTACTTAATACTTACCTTGGTTACAATATTATATATTTACTGAAGCATGGTGGCTCTACATTTAACGGCGGACCTCCGTGCCCCGTAAAGTTACACATCTTAAGGAGTTTTTGCAAAATATACCAGATACCAGCTGCGTGTTTCTTACTCGCTCTAGCGTGATGCCAGATTAATGGGATAGAAAGGGACGTAAACGAAATATAGAAAGTATATGAAAAAGTCATATTTACATTCCTTTTTTCAATAATAAATTGGTATTTTTATTAATCAAAAAGGTAAATCAAAGTATGTATATATATCAAATGGGATGTTGTATAATTATAACAAGTTCTCAATAGGTATAATCCGAAGTTAAAAAGATGGTGGAGGATTCGTATACCTACTGTGTCTGCAAAAAAGATGTTATGCTAAGGAATGCCATAGAATACTGAAGCATGGATTAAATCTTGTTATACCGAAGGGATGTAGGAATTTAGGCTCCTCGAATTAGAATCTATAAAAGGTAAATTATACTGGATTAAAACAATTAGAAAACATCATCCTTTTTTGGAGCCAGTCACTAAAATACAAGCTATCACATATCCTACCTACCCGATAGATATTTCTATATTCAAAGTGGAATATATTAGGAGGGATACCAGCGGGTAGCTGTCCCGGTTACCGTCCGGGTTATATTAATGTGTGTTTTAGAGGAATTTATGTTTGACATGTGCTGTGTGCACCGACACCGGCGCCATTAGCGAGTGCACTACACTACACTGACTGGATAAGCATGGAACACACAAAATCCGGCGCGGGGGCGGTCCGGGTCTTTTCCGAGAAGTACCAGTATTCAAGTACTGATGATAGAATTGCATAAAGTGTGTGCAACGAGGTTACAGAAGAATGCGGATCGAAAACAAACCAGGACTGGCTGCATTCGTACGCAAATACGGAACTAAATTTATTCTTAAATAAATAATGATCTTAACAACTTTTAACGTCCCACAGCTGGGCACGGTTAGAACGAGAGGGGGATTAATTATCTAATATTATCGCAAAAAGACTTCGGTGTGGTCACTCACAATAAATATAACATTTACAATAAATTAAAATAAATAAATGGATTCTAATTCCTAGAAATTAATAGCCTACCTAGATTAACCTTACCTGGGATAGGAATTTTACATAGGTAAGCTCCAAAAAATCTTTGTGGGGACAACTCCGTATAGGATAGGTCATTAATTTCAGCCGTTAATCCCAGCCCTAGCCATGCTAAGTATTACATTTACTTACTTTACCTACTTTAGCTTTTTATCTCCAACTTAGGATTCATTGGATGGGATTGGAGTATCAATGACGCAATATAAATATTATGTACCAAAAACTTTTTAAGAATCTTTATAGCCCCGGTACGCCACCGTTTCGTCAGTCGTGTATTTCAGCTTGTAAGTACATTAGACTGCACTGTCTGTTTAAAGTGTCCGTACATTTTATATGCACTTAAATATTAAGTTAGTGCCGGGAGAAAAACGCTGAATATTTTAAAATCTCCATTAAGAAATTTACTTCCGTAGTAAATAATTACTCATAGAGTATGGGGTAATTAATGTTTAAAATAAAAATGTCCAAAATCTTGAAAATCTGTTGGATCGCAAGACTCCATACATTTATTGACATTCCTTGCGATTAAATTCTGAATTTGTTTCGAACAATTCATGGTGGAATTCAAAAACTCAAATTCAAAATACCAACGTACCTAATTCCAAAAAATATTCTATTCATAGAAGTTCATCTGGGTGTGTTTCTACAGATGTCGTTTCATAGTTGTTATTGAATGTTGTTAAAATTTTTTACTTCATCGTTCAGTCCGATATGGTCTAGTGGCTAGGATACCTGGCTCTCACCCAGGAGGCTCGGGTTCGATTCCCGGTATCGGAAAATCATTTTTTTTATTTTTATTTCAAATTTCATTACATTATAACAATTTTTTAATAAAAACTCCTACGAACCCATTCTTACCAGCAACATAACTTTTAAATCACAGTATACTACATTTGATATCACGAGGCAAGTGTTTTCTGGCAAGAGGCTTCGGTTATGGCTGTTTAGAGCTCTACCAGACCAACGACCACCGCAAATCGATTTAGCCTTCCTATATGATGCTGTGTAGCAACCGTCAGAGGGACCAATCATACCTACCATCAAAATATGGTTTATGCATCTTCGGATGCATCAAACCTTATAAGCTGGTAAAATTGCAATGCGCGTCCCATTCCTTCACAATCGCTTGTTATTATGAATTCGATTGCCGCGTCTTCGTGGACAGAAATTGAAACTACCTAGACTGGTACTGTGTGAATAAGACCGTACAAATCTGAGACCAAATCGTATAATATCCGAAACTACCGCCAGCTCTTTGCAAGTGGGCAATAAATCTACGATTGTCGCCAGCAGATGGCGCGCGTCCAGGTTTTTACCGCCATAACTCCTGCGCGGCCCACCTGACACTCTCGAGGATATTTACTTCCTCACGACAGCGCAGCAACCGGTTGTCTGGGATTTGTTTATGCTTTCAGAAAATGAACAGGAATAAAACAACGAGAGACAGTCGACGATTTATTTTTACACCTAGAGAGCGCCCGCAACTTTATTCACGCTATCCCCAGTTTTCTCCCCGTGGGGGAAAAAATGACGTGGCATTCCGGGAGAGCTGACAGCAATGAAAATTTAAACAATACGTGAGGTGTCGGTTACGGTAAAGTTGTCGCGACTTCAATTGTTTTTTCCATCTCAAAAAAATTCTAAAAAAGTTTTCACTTTTAAACACTTTCTGGGTAAATGTTTGTCCTGTAGCCCGGATCGGACTTCAGGGTTTTAACTTGATACTTCAGTCGAGCTGTCAATCAGTCAGTCAGATTGTGACTGTCATTACAAAAAGCCTGTACGTCAAAGTACGTATTTAAATAAGATAAGTATCAGCCAGATTCACATGTAGTGATACTACCATAGTCCAACTGGAAACCACTTATCAATATGAAATACCCATAATATGAATTTAAGGTCCTACTTTTAACGAATGAAATGTTCATTACATGGTCCAACAATCCACTTGGGTACCTACTGTGTGTAGAAGGTATGCTCATGAATATAGTGCTTAGATTAGCAATAAAACTTTGCAGAAGTTGACTCCTCAAAGCAACGTAAACAGTCACGCAAGCTGCTAAACAAAGGAGGAATAATTATTTAGTTGCTTATCTAAACCTCGCTAAAGTTTCAAGTCCTAACAAATCCGGGTGCATCAGTTATGCCTCATAATAGATCATTGAATCATCGAGCAAACTACAAATAACGGTCAAGTAAAACATTGCTAGGAAACACACATGCCTGAAAATTCACATAATAAAGGTGTGGGAAGCCCGCAAACTCGCTTTTAGCCAGCGAGTGAGCCTTCGTCTTGAGACGACCCCTAGCCCCGTGTGTGACATTTAACTGATACTCAACGAAAATAAACTTAATTTTAAACACCAAGCTACAAAACTTAACTATGAATATATTAGACACCCAATCTCAATGGTTGTCTTTGCATGTCGTATTTTTGTTTCATTCTACAAAACTAACGACCTTAATCCCAAACAAATTAATCCTTCATAATCAAGGAGCGTAGCAACGGGTGGTCTAATTAGTATATTAATACATCCTCTCTTTTCCTCTACTAGTGTTAAAACGGGATGCAAGTTATTCCCTTAGGGCAGGTCCTCGGTAGCGGCGGTAAATTAATTGAGAGCCATTTTGGACGCCATATTTGTTTTGATTCCACGGGTGCTTTTTTTTTTAATAAACGAGGTTTTTACGAGCTTTAAAAATATAGATGTTATCGGCTATAATTTAGTGGGTTGGGTACATGTTTTTATTTGAACAGTTGTTTTATTTGATAGATGACGTACACACACACTTGTGGCCTTATTCTTTTAGAGTTTTCTAACTTTAAATTATACGTAAAATTCATTAATGAATTATTTATAAACTCAAATATAATTCATATTTTTCTTATTGAAAACTGAGCTAGGTTTCCAAAAATGTAAAGTTTACATTCATATTATCATGCAATCCTTCTTCCATAAGGTTCTTCTTGCTCCAAAAGCTTCGTAATTTCATGGAAGATGCACTTAAAATTTTCAGGAATTTAATAATTAATTACGAGTACCATCAGTATTTCACTCACTCATAGTTGGTTAAAAATAAAAGTAAAACTGTAAACACTTGGCTAAGCCCGCCGCAGCTAAGTAAATAAAATGTTTCCAGTATTGGGGGCAGAGTTATCTTTTCAGTTACATTTACATCAAAGTTATTCAGTGCCCGCGCCCTCACAAGTGGTTAAGCAGTCTTCAGATCGAACTAGAGCAATACATGGGAAATATTGACATTTACTGCTTAAATTAGTAGCTTAAATTAAGCTATAAGACTATCTCTATTAATTCTTTGCCTACATCCCTTGGCCAATACTTTTGTGTACCCATCATTATTTTTAATAGTTTCTCGTTAGTGGGCCAAGAGCTAGTAAGTAGCTTAAAATTTGATCATACTTGGACCAAAAGGGGAATTTCTAGGTCATTTGAAATGAAAAGAGATATATGGATCAGTCAGAGGTGAGCCCAAAAACTGTAGCAGTAAGGGAGCCTCCGATTCGTATGAGATCCCGAAGGCAACATGTGCTGAGGATGTTTACTGAGGGCGTAATACTTCCACATAATCTGACTACTACGAGTATTAACTTGGTAAGTATTTCGAAATAAATGAACAATATTATGGCCTCATCATTGTTTTACATCAGACACGATTAACTCCAAGCACAATTATGTTATTAAAAATAAGTTGAATTAAAAAAACCACCAAGTATAATCAAAAAATAACATAATTACCTTACAGAAGATTAATTTCGCAAACTGATTAAATAAATAACGACTTTAGGGATGACACAATAATAAGTTCGCAACAGCGCCTCATATCTACGACTTCATTAACCGACTTCAAAAAAAGGAGGAGGTTCTCAATTCGTCGGAATATTTTTTTTAACTTTATATACTCTCTTTAAGTCGCGTTACTTTATTTCCCTTCTCTTTATTTCCCAGTCGGGGCAATGTAGAAAAATAAGTTTTCTACATTGTCTCGGGTCTGGGTGTTGCGGTACCTTCGTTGTTTCTGATTTCCATAACACAAGTGCATAAGCTTAACTTACTATGGGATCGGATCAATGTATGTGACGTTGTCCTCTATTTATTTATTTATTTATCTTTCTTCAGCTCGCGACACCCCTGTTTATGAAACCGCAGAGCGGTCGGTGGCATGTGCCTTTAGCGTTTGTACATATAGTGTCTGCAGAGAAACATCATCCGTGTGAAGTTACCTTACAAAACCTAGTTTTAATGTATGGCCGTTGATGAACTATTGAAATACTCGCTCCGGCCTCCGGCTGAGCTGCGAGGCTGAAGCAACCTGCTAATAAATACATACTTATAAAAACCTCAGTGAATACCAGCGCTGTTTAATATTAATGTTGGTCAAATTGAAATTATTTCCGTGAAGGTGTACTTTTTCGTTATAATTTATTGGGAAACTTTTTCAGGCCGTAACATTCGTTCGTATTATTATTATCATAATACTACGAAATTGGCGTCAGTCAATTTCTGGGTAGATAAGGGAGACATGACATATTTAAATTGTGTTACGGGTCTACTCTCGGAATAATATGATGACCACTTGCTAATAATGGAAGCATGGATTGGCATGGCAACTGCAAACAGTTTTGTACAGCCCTTAATCACGGTAGGCCACAGCCTACGGGTTTCCTTTTCAGAATAGAAGGGCCACGCTGACCTTGTAGGTAGGTACGGGTTTGTGGGCTTAGGACACCTTTAGTTCAAAGGTGTCCTAATTCTTGGTGAACATCTTGATTCTTGGTGAACTCTCAGTCTCAAGCATGCATGATTTCCCACGATATTACATTTTCCTTCATTTGCAGTGATTTGTTTCCTAACACATAACTCTGATTCGAACGCACGATGATAGGCAAAGCTATGTTTATAATTATTAAAAAATAAATTAATTACCTACATCAGAAATCCGTTCTCCTTGGACACCAATAATTGGCCTCTTCACTTATCTTTCTAGTCTTTATTTTATACGAATAATTTAGACCCGTACAAACAGACAGAGACATTCGTACAAAGCGAGTAGGACTCAAAGAGTAGGACATACATTTTTCTTTCACAAAATCCTTATAAGCCTCCCTAACAGCGAAAGTCATTTAACTACCGCACAATACAGTATGCCTTAGCCATATGACATATTTGGTTTAAAAAATAATCACGTGACTTATCGATGACAATTATTATCCATTCCATATTTTTATACTTTCGTTCCACAAGAGTACAAAAAGTAGGTATACTCCAAGCAAGTGTAGAAATGGAATAGATAAGTCACATTGGCTACGACTGTTGATATACGTACTTCAATTTTAATTTGATAGGTAGGTTTGGATATAAAACTAAAATAATCGCGCCCCCGGGTGGGCTCGAACCACCAACCTTTCGGTTAACAGCCGAACGCGCTAGCCGATTGCGCCACGGAGGCGATGAATAACGGTGCGAAAATGTCTATTACTTCCTACAATCGTCGCGGCCTATGTCTAATGTCACAATTAAAATTAGTGACGTCATCAGTATAGATTAAACATATTTTGTCTTATCAATTATCACTTGAATTTTATGGTCCATTGTAAAGTAAATTTTTAGTCTGTTAGTATGCAATTACTTATTATAAATACGAGTAGATACTATAATAGAATACTTTTACAGGTTTCTTTGAATTAAGATTAATGCCCAGCCCCATATAAATCGCGTTTATAATATCAGTAGGATTCAGTAATGATCTATTCACAAAATTATTCCTTACTTTCTAGGCGTTCAAGGACAAACTCTCCTCCCTCCACGATCAATCGTTTCCAACGACGGAATAACCCAAAATCCATCAGCCAATAGGGTCGCATCTACAATATTGAACCCGTTCTATCAAACCGTATCATTTTATTAAACTTTGTGTATCAATCAGCGTTGAGTGACTGCAACTTATTTATCTTCCAATTGGGAACGAATTACAATTCGCTCGTAGCTATGACACTTAGGTTAAAGTGTATAAAAAAGCGGAAGCGTAAGCGTTTTAAGCTACAATTAGGCTCGATCTTGTGCACTAGTACGTGGTTACGTATTTTGCAGGCAATCAGAAAATATGCTAAGTACCAATTAAGGTATTCTCCTACATACCTATTGGCTACCACAAAAGAAGTGTAGCAATGAACAGGTCCTATGAAAAAATTTCAAATTAACCCAGCTAAATTAGAATAGAACAGACAGGACTTGTGATAATTTTTTGATCAAATACCTAGCTACTAACAGTACGGCCTATAATATCAAAGAACGACCGCAGTATACGTAGTAAATACATTTTTTGGGTCGAAACCGCTAAATATGGGAAGAGATGACATCTTGGCTGCCAAACCGCTTATTATTTAAGTTTTAACTTTCAAGTATGGGGAGTAATTATAATAAAATAATCAAGATGGTGACAAGTTAGAGACTACCCTCCATAAAATATTCATAATACTTTATCATTTTAATTAAAAGAATAAATAATTATGTCGGTACCAGTAATCCACTTCAGCATCCGCCTTCGCTTCAATAGCAGTACCGCCTTACTTTCAAGCGATTTATTTGATTCCGACCATAACTGGGGATGATTTATAGATTTATAGCTTTAGGATATAATGTTGCGGTAAAAGACACCGCATTATGATTTTGGAAATATAGGAGCAATACTAATAGCTATATACCTACTACCTACGATAGTTCTATGATCTATCTACGATATATCTAACGCAGATTGTTTAGTTTCTTGCCCTTTCTTCTCAGTACGAAACAGCTTTACAAACGTGGCGGTAGAATCAGACATTTTATAAGTTTTACAATATTAGTAGGTATAGACAGATGGTCAGTCCTTTTGAAAATATTTAAGATGAAGCGTGCTTGCCTTCTCACTTCTTGAAAGTGCTTACTCATATTGGAAGTAGATAGAAGATGGATGGTGGCAGGTACAGGGAATGGTATTCCAGACTTTAGTGGTATGTATCATAAAAGAGGTAGCAAAGTAGTAGCAGTCTGTGGTTCGAACTATTTGTACGAAATAAGCTTATGGTTCACACGTTGTCAACTGTGCATACCATACTCCTAAAAGACACAATATCTACTAATTAAGGGTATATGTAGAGCAGTGCAGACCCTTGAATGACAGAGGAACAAAATTTGAATAGGTTCTTAGTAAGATATCGATGTTTTATCTGAGACATTTGAAATGAAATCAATGAGACGACAAAAGCACCCTTTGCAGAAGGAATTTACTTCAGAATCATATTTGACATTTTTATACATGGAATCATAAGGGAACTCTAAAACGCTTGGCGCAAGCGGAATTCTGTCGCGGCCAGAGCCGAGTTTACTCAACTTTTATGAAATATGGTTGCCCGCACTTGTACACCAATCTTTCTTTCTAAATCCAGTTTCAGTTTACGTTTGTTAGGTACTTAATCTCTAAATTGTTATAGTTTCACAAATGAACACCTGTGAAAAGCCTTGGCATAGTAATTGCTTCAATAATCATCAAACAATATAAAACCTATGGTATCCTAGAATACAACAGGCCATTTTGTACTTCCATTTCATTTCTTTATTTGCCATTTCACATACATACAATGATTACACAATATACAATAAAATATTAATAATGTGAAGTCAATTTGTAATGTGAATGCCCAGGATGGGCGTAGCAATTCCTTATACTGAGATAGGGGGACCGATTTTATTCGTTTCGTCCTTAAAATAGTCATCAATCGTATATAACGCCTTTGAGATGAGGTAATCTTTTAATAATTTATTAAATTTTATTTCTTTTTCTTCATTTCGGATGTAATTGGGAAGGTGGTTATATATTTTTATTGACGCAGCGTAAGGACTAGCTCTGTGTAACGTTAATCTTGATTGTGGTAACTGTAGTTTGTTGTACGTATTTTCATGTGTTGTGTACTTTATTGACATGATAATAATAATTCTATTCATTAACGTCATACAACATTTCCAATTAACAGATTTAAAGGAAAATGTTCAAGCCTGTAGAAATATACTACTTATTTTAGACATCTATCGCAAATTTCTCCTAAGGTCAAATAGCACGAAATGTAAAGAAAATTCACCTGTCTAGCCTGTCTAGCTAATGGCTCAATAGCAGTCTCACAATTGAAAAATAAAAAAAGTTGGCTCAATGTACTTTCATTCATAAATATTCGACTGCCAACGACTGATCAAGAATATCGTTGTCAAAAATATATAGAAATGCTGGCTCTGCTTATTTTTTCACTAAACCATGTACACTGTACACGAACAGGTACGTGAGATTTAAATTTAATGGTCGACGTAAGCGAAATCCGTCGCTCCCAGAGTTCAACTTTTGTGAAATATGGTACCGTCCACTTTTCCACCAATTATTTCACTGGAAATTAGGGCTTGGTTGTTTTATAATAGGTAAAGGTGCAGCAGATTATTTACTATACACCTTTTTATACACATTAGTATAGCTTGACTCATACGCATACCATTTGGCGTAGAGACCATGATCCATCCCATGATCCATCCCTACCACCTGCATGGCTGGCTATCCACGACCGCTCGATATCCCAGACCATTCTTTTTGCGCATATGCAAACTGTAGAACCAGCTACCAGCAGCATTGTTAAATCTACATGGGGTTGTATACATTTGCAATTCCCCTGTTACTGCAAAATATGTCCATGGGACGCAGTGATCGCTTAGCATCTGATGACTAGCTTGCTCTTTTGCTCACGTTTTGCACTATAAACAAAACCCTTTGTCAAGCGATCTTAGCTTACACACTATAAAACCTGTCTGTTGCCATCAACGAATTGTCACGTATTGTCATCGCTGCCACAAGGTCTCGGCCCACCATCCGAGCAGAGGGTCCTGTTGCAGTCATCGGTAGCATAATCACTTCTAACTCTGCCTGAGAGGCGCACCCAAAACGAGGTTTGTCATCTTCTGTCACCTTCTTGTACTGTCGGAGAAAGTAGAGCGCAGACCACCAATGGCCCTTACGTCCCCCTCAGGCCAGTACTCTCGCAAACGTTCGCCCTCTTTTTGTTATCCATTGCATTTTTGGTACGAGTTAATATTTTGTGGTGACAAAAAAGAAGAAAAATTTAAGACCCAATTACTTAGGTAACTCGGTGGTATTTTTTTTAACCAATCACGCACATCCTTGGTAGTTTTTACCAAGACCAAGATATTGGTCGCACTTCCAAGATATAAACGCTGTAAACCAATGTAAACTATTAACTAGCAGTTTTTTCTCGAACAATCCACTACTACAAGAACGAAGATATTCGAACTGTGTTGAAAAGTTTTCCAATTAGATTCGTCAGTCAGGAGCCGGAACGAGGAATTCCTTATTTTTCGCTTTTCCATTCTGCTGTTGGAAAATTTGATTCTATAAATACTGGGCCCGTTAGGCTTTTGCGCTCGATGGCGCTTTTTGCCTTAGATATCGTCGATGGCTGCAAAAATGCGTTCGTGCATTACCTAGCTTAAAAGAATGAACCCTGGGAGGAAACCTAGTGAACAAGAAAATTATTTTGCGTTACGTATGGTACTTTTCCTTCATATTTTTCAGCATCATTAGAAGATTAGATTAGAAGAAATTTAATAATTTACAATGAGTTTTTGTTATCTTTTTATTTTCACCTGATGGTAAATTATTGGAAGGTATCCTATTTTATTGCTAGTTGCTGCAGAGCATCGCACCAGAATAGTGAATCGCTTGATATTAAGTCTTTGCTGGTTGAATGACAACCAACCGCACCTGAAAGTCAGCCACCACCAAACCACCACATCAGAACATCAATTATACTAAATCTAAAATCTGTGACTAAATCTACGCGAATTTAGAAAAAAAACCCACACGGGAACCGAATTTTAATTTTACCCGAAGGGTAAAAGCGGGACGCTTACTAAGACTTCATCGTCCGCCCGTCCGTCCGTCACCAGGCTGTATCTCTTGAACTGTGATAGCTACAGACTTGAAATTTTCACAGCTGATGTAATTGTATTGCCACTATAACTATTATTATCATTGCCTTTAACTAAAAATACTAAAAATAAAAATTTATTAAAAGAAAAATTAAATTAAAAAAGCGAACAGCGAAGTCATAACGTTATTATTAAAAAAATCAGTGGCCCACAAAAGTGTGTCAGTTTGTCCAAAGCAATCCACTGGCACAATTGGGGGGAATTGAAAAGTTTTCCAATAAGGCTCTTCGAGAACCGTGGAGGAGAATTCCTTCCTTTTTGACATTTTAAAAGATTCCGAACGGAATTGCCACTCCGAATTTATTTTATGGATACCTTCTTAGATACTTTTTACTTACGTCTTGTTCTTTGAAGATAATAAGTAAACGTATTTAGGTAATCTGAGGCATCTTTTTCCTAGTAAAAAATAAATCAACTTATAGGTTATTCAAGTCTAAAAAAAAGATTAGAAATCATTATCACATCATCATCGTCATAAAAATAGAATCAACTTTGTAATTTGGATCGAATCAACTCTACGAACAAAACATAAATATTTTTTTTTGTATGAATACATCTTTTAAGATTCCATTGTAGGGGGTTATTCATAAGATAAAAGCAAGAACAGCTGTTGATAGAGTTTGATTTTACATTTAGAGTAGTACTAGTACATCTATACATCCATACATTCATTAATCGCAGACTTCTTTGATCAATTAATTTGTCAATGTTATATATCTAATAATCAGATTTATTGAGGCATTTACATTATTGAAGGGTAAGAAAAATATAAGTAGATAGAGGAAACTCTTTTTTATACAGCACCGAAAATATTAATAATATAACATAAAATAGGCATTAGAACACCCAATAGGGTATAATGTAAACAAACAGAATAATATGCAAAGTCGTGGCGTCTTTCACTAAACAATAAATAACGAACACTTAATCTTGGCGACTCATTCTTTCGCTATGAATCAAAATGCTTAATTAATTTTAACTTGGTTTAGCGAATGTTTTGTTCGCAAAGTAAACAAAATATAGTCGAAGAGCACGTGAATTATATTTAGCTATGCCAATAAAGGCATTTAAATCTTTCCCAGATTTAAGAAATAACGAACCCAAACTGCGCAAAACGAATTATTATTTGCAGATAAAGAAATGCCTTGAGTCTTTCATAATATAGGTATAAAGATTTTTTTCTTCCATTTAAACCTTCTTTATTTAATCAATAATTGTCTAGGGAGTAGTGTACCATTTTTATCAGTAAAGTATAATAATTTACTCGAGTTCAAAAAATTTTATAAGTTTGAGAATCTATATTAAAATCAAAACAGTTTAAAGTGTCACGACCGGGCGTTCACTAGCTCCTTGGCCAATATAAAATAGATTAATTCAGTTTTCTATTAGGGGCACAAAGTCGACGATAACAATGGAGCTTATCAAGCTTTAGAGGTAGGACGCGGAGTTTAATAACGCCTTGGAATACGGAACCCAACTTTTTGAGAGGAAACGCGAACATTGTTTGGGGAATGTAGGAGCATTCTCAGTGAATTTGTTAGAAAAGGTGCATGAATAGCAGCTATACTAGAATCTTGGCTTTAAACCGCGTAACGATAACGATTTTTTAAATTAACCTATTTCTTGTATGGTGTGAGGTGTGTACCTTCTTTTGAATAACTATTGGTACAAAATCTTCCTCAAAAGTTAACGCAAATCAAATCAAATCAAAAAAGTCCTCGATCAAACCCAGGATTTCGAAATCCACCTTCATAACATTGGAGCAATGAATCAGAAATACTATAAGAGGAATTCTCATCTCTACAACAACAATCTAAGTATATTGGTATTTCGTTTTTCATCACGGCCGATAAAGTTCAAATATCCAAGCATTAAGCACTTGTCCCACCGCCGACGATAAGGGGTCGGTACTAGGCTATATAGAAACAAATTGGTGAACAACGAGAAGCAAGTGTTGAGGCTTGAGATAGTTTCATCAACGGGTTTAGCGAGTATCCGTTTTTGAAGGATGATCGCAAGGCAGCCAAAAATTACTCATAGTAAGTACATATTTAATATTCTTCGAGAGTATTTCAGCCATTGTAGCTAGCAGTTGTAATTTTCTCCATAATGGATAGAGTTTTTGTATATAGAGCAAGCAATAAACTATTTACATAAATAAAAAGTTGTGATTCATTTTTCATTTCCTTACTGAAATATATTAGCCAAACTCTTGCCCTTTGGACTAGAGAGCTAATTTATCACAACGATTAATTTTACATTTATATAACGGATTAAAAAAGATTTAGTATATTTCTAAGGGCAAATCCAAACGAAGTATTGGTGAATCATCTAGTAGGTATTATAATTTCTTTATTCCAATTTACTAATCAATTTACTTTATTTCAATGTAATCGTACTTTAGATCGTAATCGTGTGTCGCTCAGATATAGCTCGCTTACGTGCAGCTAGCGTTCGGACAAGTGCCTTATAGCGGCTGATAATAGTTTGGGGATGACTGGCCATTTCTGACGACTTTGATCTTCGTCACCTGTCATTCCGCCATATTACCTTCTAAGAGGATTTTATAGGGTAAATGTATACATTATAATGAGGACTCATAAAATATGGTCTGCTCATGGAGATATCTTATTTAACTTTAAATAAATTTTCAATAAAATATTAAAATATAAAAAAATGTATCAACATCATACCTATCATAAAATCAAGCGGTGATGGTCAGTCTCCATATTCTGCGCTTAGAGATAGTGACAGCTAACCAAAATACTATGATTCACACTGTAATTTTGTTTTTTTTTTAGGTTAAAAAAGTCCGATTAGTGAAGCGGAATAATAATATATATAAAATTAATATTTACTTATTATAAACTAATTTTTTTGATTTGCAAAATAAGAAGAATGAACTTTATTCAGGTATCGAGTAAATCCACAGAAATATCACTTGATGAGCCAGTGAATCAGAACTTTCATCTTTCTGTACGTCAAAACGTTTGTAATTTGAAAGATTGAAAATTCGTTGGTGCCCATAATAGGGGCGTTTACCCTATACAACAATATATTATTATTTTGTAAATATATTTATTTTGCCGGCTGATTGACAGAATCTGAGTTATGAATAGGGTTAATTGAGTACGAGGGTATTTTATTCGAAAATCAAAACCTTTTTGTATTTAGGAATTTTGAAAAAAAAAATAAAAGTATATCTTGGTTCTTCTACTCAAATATGCAAATATGACGTTACGAAATAAATACACAACTAAAAACTAATTGATTGGTCCCATAAGCTCCTGTGAGGTCTAGGGGTGCACTAAGAAAGGATTTTCCAAAACACACTACCCTAGGAGTAAAAGTAGGGCTCCAAAGTTTGCATGGTGAAATACTCCTTCACGCTGCAAATACAAACCAATTTTGGCTGGGAATGGAAATAATAATTATCATGTCGTGCATTAACACAAGCATTTGTAAAAACATAACATTCACGCAGGCGTCCGTTACTAAAATTATGCCTTACTCCAAAAAATGTAGGAATATCTGGATTCGAATCCTGGACTTCCGAAATATTATGGGACTTAAATTTGAACCTATCACTATTTAACAATACAAGTATTTCCCTATTTGCCCCATTATATCAACTCGAACGCCCTCCCCTGTAGCGCCCTATAGGACAATACCCAGCCACGTCATTAAGCGATGATACATCACGAATTGAAACGTGGCGGCAGACGACGCCCGTCAACTCTGTCACATTAATTCGATTAAAATAATCTATTTGGATTATGAAAGTCACGGACTTTACGGCTGATGGAAATGTTTCAAAATTTTATGATGAATATCGTGCTATTTTAGGGGGTTGCGACTCGCGGTATAGATATTTCAAACCACTTTGACAGAGTGACTGTCAAACTCCGAATGAAACATAAGCGATTTCAACAGAGTGGGGCGCGTCTTCGTGGATTGAAATGTCTATAATGCGTCTCTGTATTGTCATTATTGTTATTATTTATGAAAACCACACTTTTCTAATTTCATCTCCAATACAAGCATTTAAACTTAGGTTAGTTAAACATTGTAATGCAGTATTTTTTGAAGATGATTTTATTGATTCTTAAAAAACAAGAGAGATATTATAAAGAATATTTGGTAAAACAACAGTTAATTATTTAGTGAAATCGGTAGCCATGGCCATTTTATTTGTTTTATTCATTTTAGAAATTTTTGAGATTATTTTGTTTAAAAAACTTACATTCTTACGGAAATACTTCGTCCAAACGATACAGTTTTTGTCAAGTCATCCACTCGATTGGAGTCGCGTAATGTGGATTCACGGGGTGCGCGGTGCTATCGATAGATGTATCAGAGATACGCACTTACGAGGGCATTCAACAACTCACTGTTTACTACCACTGATGTATTAAAAATGGATATACTCGTAGATGTTTCGCACCGACTTTAAAATGGGAGATTCAATTCGATTTAATATTAAAGTGGTATTCTTAAGATATCCTATTATTTGACGGTACCTACAGTAATGTCCTTTGTGGGCCCTGGCCTTCTCCACAATATTCCTCCACTTGTTACAGTCCATTGTCTCCCTGCGACAGTTGGTGTTTATACCCATTCTCCTTAAATCCTCTTTCACACTATACTTATGCCCAACTTTTTTGGACTTGCTCTTGGCCCATGTTTTATTAGGACTTTAATAGGCGGATATATTAGGGCTTGCAATTTGTTAATGATCGCTTATTTATTTATTAAATTACATAAATTGTGTACGCGCATTCACAGGTCCACCGCATATTTACCGTAACTAATTAATTTTATTATGACCATTCAGTAAGAAGGTCTGGCCTAGAAGAATATAGAGGATTTCGCATTGAGTTACAATGATGCAATTTCCGCCGTAGCCGCTTATTGCCTTGCCGCGGCAAAGACATGCCGACAAGTCAACAAGCCTTTCAGTGCGTACGATTTTATTTAGTATAAATATTATTTACTACCATTTAGTATGATACATAACATGTCCGACTGCCTCTCCGCTTACCTCAAGTGAGATTGTAGTTGAGTAGTACTTAACTTTTGTGTTAAAAGTTTATTATATAACTTACCTACTTAAATTTTTCACTACATCCATGTCGTTACTACCGCGGGTCGCTGGCTAACTAATGAAATTGTAATGATGAAGCGAAATCATTTAAAATGGGGACCCTGAGTTGAACAGCCCTGTTTTGCGTTAAAGAGCCGCCGTTTAAACTTGATCATAAAATTAAAATACCTAATGTTTGACAAGGAATGAAATTATTTAAGAAATGCACGGGAAAAATAGTTTCCGCGACACGACACGGCGAACTTATAACTATTTAAAAAAATGTATCTAGATACAATAAACAAAGAGAATACGAGTATATATAAACAAGACCCATTATTATTTTAGACAGGATTCAAATTTCTCGCGAAAATGAGAGCTTTTTTTACATTTCTGTAAAAAGACTTAAATCGATACTTTAAAAGCAAGCATTAAAAATTCAAAATATTAGCCCTTTCTAAAGATTCGGGCATGTTATTAGTGCGTGATTAATGATGTGTATTTTAATATGAAATATTAATGACATCATCATTGCACCCCGACCCATGCCAAGTTGGGGGTCGAGACTAGTCTATAGACACCATTAGTCATTGAGAGATTATGGTATTAAAACATGTCATAGCGCCAGCCCCATAGAAAATCTAATCATTACTATCTCAACTGCTTTACTATTGGAACTACCTTCAGTTTCAGTGGTGAGCATGTACGACTGTAGATCACGAAGCCCTGGATTCGATTCCCGGGCTAAATAAAAAGTAGTGTGTTTTTTCTATGAAATTCTTCGAAGCCGAAAGTACCTACTATAATAGTCCGAAGTTCGGACATTGGTGGTAGGTTGACTTGACCCGTACTTCGGAGAACACGTTAAGCCATCGTTCCCATGCTTTTATGAGAGAAAGGGAATAGTAAGTGCACCTGTCCACCTGTGCGTGTTTATTTGTCACTTGAGATCGGATTAAAATTCATATCAAATTGCTAATAAATACTATAACCAACGAATATATAATATTACTAACGTACTATAGCGCTCCAATTATATCAAACAAAATGATATTTTTTGTCAACGGTACAAACGATCTATTCCCCGTGTCCCCACTATTCGCGGCAAATAAAATAAAGAGTAGCGCACACTGAGCCGTCGCTTTCAACAGGCATTATACAGCATCAAGCGCTTAAGGCACACTGCGCGACGTTTACGTGGAGACAGAAAGAAAATACATTGTTCTGGTCAAAGATTAAGAAGTTTTACACAAGGAGGTATGAAATAAAAGAAAAAGATTATACCAACATTTTTTATTTTCATGTGTGATATCACCCATCGTACGATAGATGGCACTGTCTTTAGTTAGCTCGCAGTAATGAGTTCATCATAGCAACTCTCTATGTCTGTTTGCATGTGGGCCATCTATTGCAATATAATAATGGCCTAGTCCTTCGCGCGATATCTTTCGAAAAGAAACTTAATTTCAATAAGTTAAAATTAAAAAAAAAAAAAAGACAAAAATCTTATATATTGTGAAAGCACCAAATTAAAAGGACAGTACATTTTTTGCAGGGCATGATTTTTCATGTAACAAGTTCAATAGCTGATGATAGATGATCTTTTAAAAAAATTAATTTAATTTCATGTTGGCTATTTACGTATGAAAAGTGTAGTGTGTCTGTACAAACCGAATGTCATTTCTGTTGGATTTTAATACTCTTTGTCGCGCAGAGCCAGGCATAAATATTGCTGCAGTCTTCTGACAGGAGATTCTTAATAAAGAGGGATATTTCTGTCGCTTTTGCGAGAAATTAACGATATTGTTTGACTAATATTGTTTCGATGCTGAGAATCGCTGAGCTATTCGTCTAGGAGTAACTTACTCGATGTACGAGTACTTTAAAATTTAGATGCCTTTTTGAAAACATTTTGTGGTAGTGCCTATATTTTAGAGAAACATCCCGGCTCCCAATATGACGTGATACAACGTTTGTAGAACATCATTATATCTTCGGTATAACTCTTTTTATAGAAGATTGGTGTAAAAATAGCGGAAGCAACATCCTTTAGGGACTAGGGTTAGGGTTGAGTGTACGCATTGTAGTGAAGCTTCTATACTAATTACTAAGATCAGCTTGAGATCCTTCAACCAGCGAAATAATTATGGAAGCTTTTTAGAATACACAGGACAGGACTATATTTTTTGGAGGATTTTCCGTCTTGTATTTTAGATTTAGACCCACTGGTCCTGGACCTTTTTAGAAATATCACCTCTCTTTTGCGGAAAGCAGCCGTATGCTTTTTGCTTGGAATATTCATGCAGGCATTAACTGGGGTGCATATTAAAGTAAGTTCTGGATATTTGTGTTAATCTATGTTGTCATCGCGTAATGCTTGTAGATTTATGGAGGTTTCGATTTGTTTCTCGATATAATTCAAGGGGTTTCCGTATATTATAATATTATATAAATCATGGTTTCCTTACTCTCCCTAAATGACCATAGGTTGAAAAGCTTGGAGCCGTAATAGTCTATGGATTAGGACCTCGGCCATTCGTTAGGGGCCCAAAGTGTCCAACATTGAATCAAACTCAAACTCAACTAATGGGCGTTTTTGAAAACAAAACAATAGCTTTACATACGAGTATGTAACGTAACGCTTAACTATTTAATCATAAAGAGACCTTCATGCCTGATATAAGAATCTCAAAGGTGGCCAATGCAAATGCCAGAAAATGCTGACCCGCACTTGTCCAGCGTGGTGGACTATGGTCAAAACCCTCTAAACCTCAACCGTTTTAGGTACAGGATGGTTCTCTTCTCAGAATGAGATTTTAATTTCGCGATTGCGCACACATTGGTTCTTTGAAAGTCTGAACAATCATTTTTATTATTAGTAGGCAGTTACTCAGAATTTGGAACCAACAAGAGGTAAGTGATGATTGCGGAGCAAAGCTTTTATTTAAAATATGTATACTTAGATTATGGATGTGTATAACTATCTACTATTTTCAACATTAATCATTACCATAAACCTACAATATTCAATTATTCTAGTATTTGCAAAAAAGTAAATTTCTTTTATTTTCACAAGGGTTAGATATAAGCTCTCATGAAATGTCAAGACTCTACCGCCAGGTTCGTACCGCAGGTTTGCAATAATATTTGAATATGGCAGGCTAAGTATACCCAATCCACCTTAATCGTTGAAAGAGACTTGAAAACTGATGTTCATTTGGAAAAAAATAAAAAACACACAAACAACTTTTATTCAGTGTTTTTAATCTACGTGCCTTCAGAAGTTCCTTGTAGCTCGCTGCTCGGGGCCATTTTAATCTGCTTCCCGTTGTGTACAGAGCACATAAACAAAAAGACCCGCCGCTGCAGTTACAAAGTTATTTCGCAAAAAAAATTAACTTTGAGAACTCACTTGTTTACTTTTTAAAGTTAATTAAGCGTTGGATATTTTGTATCGGACTGTGTTACGGAGGTTCATTATTTTAATATAATTTGTACCTACTTCATTTAATTTCGCTAAAAATTATATTTTGTTATCCCAAAACCGGCAAAGTGCGAATAAGACTCGTGCACCGAGGGTTTCGTACAAAAAAATATATATATTAACAAAATCACATAACAAAATATTGTTAAAAAATATTTCTGTGTTTTGTATACTTATGTGTTTTGATTTTGTTTATCACTTCGTTTATACAGGTCACAGCTGCTGAACCGATTTTGATTAGAAACATTATATCCTCGGATAATCCTGAAACAAAAAACAAAACAAAATAAAAGCAAAGCCTAGATCGTATAAAATTTGTTCTGGCTATTTCTATCTATTATTAATTGTTTAAATCGGAGGTACGAGCTTTGTGTAAACGTTACATTTAGGACGGTCGTGTTCGCCAACGGCGTAGTCTCTGACAATGGCTTATTCTATGCTGTTGTTGCTAAATTGATATCGAAATACGACCTGAATCCTATTTCTACGCTATTGAAAATGAGAATGAACATTTTTTTCACGTCGATCTAACTAACAGGCTCATATGAAAAGCAAAACTCTACCGCCAAGTTGGGAAGGCAGGACTTCACATAGAAGAACTGTCAAGAAACTCGGCACTTGCTGTTTTCAAAATGTCTTTATATTCAATTTTACTTACTTAATATTTCAGATTTTTTTTAATCTTTCAGATAATATATTATAACTAGCTTTTGCCCGCGGCTTCGCCCGCGTGAATTTCGGGGTTTTACAAATCCCGTGGGAGTCCTGGATTTTCTGGGAAAAAAACAGCATATGTGTTAACCTAACTTCAGAAACACGATTGGATAAAAATTTCTCGCCAAAAAGTTCTCCCAAAAATTGCTCCAAAATCTCCATTTTTCTAATTTCCATCGAAAACTACGATGGACATAATTGTAATTTTTGTTTTAATTTATCGGTAAAAAATAATTCCCAAAAACGCTCAAAACGACATTTAAATAACTGGCTTAGTTTTTGAAGTAATTAGGTAAAACAACGTTTTTCTGTTAATTCTTCCGCAACGCTGCATAGTAACCTAACCGAACCTAACCCACCAACGTATTCATAAGAGTGAGAAGGATGAAAATATAATCAACGTATCCGCTTAAGAGTGAAATAATTTCAGAACCTTTACCTTATAGGTATCCATTTTCGCATTTATAGCATAACTAGCTGTTGCCCGCGGCTCTGCCCGCGTGCATTTCGTTTTTTTTACAAAAATGTTTCCCGTGGAATTTCTTAATCTTTCCCAAGATAAATGAGTGAATTCGGGTTGGTAATTTTTCCCAAGATAAAAAAATGAGTGGTCCCTGGGATCGATGGACCCATAAAGGAGTCTTCTTCCAATCTCTCCTGTCAACGTGCAATTTTCTTTCACACAATTCACCTATAATATCTTCTTTGGTCTTCCTCTACTTATACACTCTGTCAAAATAGCTTATGTTATTCGATTCGCATGGAGTTAGACAGAGTGGGGCGTGGATTGAAATATCTATACCAACCAAACTCATCTTATTCTGAGAGGATGCCAACGCGCAGATATTGTAATTAAGCTTTCTAGTGCGCTGCTGTGTAGCAACCCTTTCCTGCTTCGTACGGGTTATCTTGTATAGTTATACCTAGTTCCACGATCAAAAGGACGATTTAAACTGTCGATATTTCGACCCAGTGTTGTACCAATGGATCGAAATATCGACAGTTTAAATCGTCCTTTTGATTGTGCTACGTAGATAAGTAGCTATAGGTTTTTTAAGCTATTGTTTTAACTATCCCACGGGAGCTCTCTAATTTTTCAGGATGAAAAGTATCTTGAATGTTGACCGGGCATATAAAGTACGATCATAAAATTTCATTTAAATCCATTACTTGAAAGACGCCTGCTAACTGTTTTTGTAATGTTTTCTTTCCCGCGGGAACTCGATTGGATTAATAAGTTTTACTATATATGTATATAAATATTTTATTTAAGAGGCAACATAAGGTATCAGCATAACAAATTTTACTAAATTAAGTTCATTAGTTGTTGCTTACAAAGCTGTTAATTTAATTACAGTTTTTTAACTATCCCACGGAAACTCTTTATTTTACCGGGATCAAAAGTGTCTTATATGTTGACCAGGGACATAAGCTACCACCACACAAAATTTCATTGGAATCGGTTCAGCCGTTCCAAAGATTAGCCCGTACAAACAGACAGACAAACAGACAAACAGACAAACAGACAAACAGATAAACAGATAAACAAAAAATTTGAAAAAAATTTAAATTAGTTCTATTTCACTTCTTACATCCCCCTGACTCGGTTTTTTAGCATTTTTTTTATTTGTACAGAAATTCGACCTCTACAGATTTATTATATGTATTGATTACTATCACATATTCTATTGAAAACACATATTTTTAATACATATTTTAACACATATTTTTAACCTATAATACAGGTACCCATTTCCACATTTATAGCATTATTATCCCATATCCCCTTGTTCAACTAAAACACACTTGTTAAATGCGTACAGTGATATGTTCAGAACCTACATAGTGACTATTTTCACATTTATAGCGATAATATCATGTTTTTGCCCGCGGCCCCGCCCGCGTCAAATTCGCTTTTTCATGAATCCTAAGGGAAACGTCATTTTCCCGTTATCGTTCCCTATTCCAACCTTTAAACATGCTTTCAAGCAAGTTCGCTTGAACAATCTATCTATAGATGTAGCTATAGATTGCTCTAGAAAATTTGGTATTTTGAGTATCCCACAGGAACTACGGATTTTTCCGGGATAAAAAGTAGCCTATGTTTTAATCCGGGTTATAAGCTACCTATGTTCCAAATTGCAGCTAAATTGGTTCAGTAGTTGAGGCGTGAAGGAGTAACAAACATACACACAAACTTTCGCCTTTATAATATTATTAGGATTAGGATTAGGATTCTCGTGCCAATTTTTGTTACCAAACTACTACCGAACCTAAACTAGGTACTACTAGATACCGATACTAATCTAACCGAGAGAGAGATCGTATGCTATGTTTTATGTACTCGTTGGGTCATATACAATCTTAGTAAATTTTCCGCGTCAGCTAGTTAACTATAATAATTACCATATTATATACTACTTGAATACCAAATATTCGTTACTTTTGTCTTGACTTGGGTTTATATCAACTTAATATTAAAGTGTTTCACTATCGAATATGGGATTATGTAATACGCAGGGAAATATGCTAACCACCAAGACAACGGACGTATTTCATGCTTGTTTGCTTTTCATTATTTAGTACTTATTAACAATCACCAATAGTTTCACATAACCCGTCGACGACTTCACCAAATCGGTCACTCCTACCACCGTATTATTTGGGGTCGGAAAGGCCACGGGTATGTATTTTCGCACCATCTAGGGTTAACTCGGGTTAAGCCGAAAACTACGTGAGAATATCAGGAACTATGCAATTCCCACGACAAAGTCTACCAGAAACCTTTATAACTGCAAACTAAAATAACCTGTATTGTGATTTTAATAAAAGTCAAAATTGCTTGAAAGTATTTAACGTAAGATATAGGATGGAGGGTTGTACAAGCCAGAATCATTTGCATTTGACCGAAGAATAATAATATCAGCCAATCTCTCCTGAAATGTACACGTATTGCGATGGTCTTCTGTTTTAATAGAAGTTAAAATACGGTAGGGAAAAAACTCCTAAGAGGATATAATATTATTATTGTGCATTTTTAGGGTTCTGTAACAAAATGGTAAAAATTGGTCAAGTGGCTCGAGCACTGAGGGTTCCGCACCATCAAGACCCTGCATTCTCTATAGTATTATAGTAAAGTACCCCTGCCCACTAAACCAAAAAAGACCATAAAAATCACTTTTACTGTATGCACCCCTTTTTTATTTGATTTTAATTTAACTTTTTATTCCTACAATAAGTATATAACAAAATATATCGTGAAAATTTGAAGCGTACATCTGTTGCCATTGTTATATTCTAATTTTTAGCCTTTGGATAGGTACGGAACCCTAAAAATGAAATCCTTATCTACAAAATAGCAATTACCACTAATAACGTGTTATCAGCGGATTTCTTATGACGAAAAATCTTTTGAAATTCCCATTGTACATCGACCTCTAGCTATTAGTGGGGTTATATGGCTCGAACACCGATGTTACGCCGCTATTAGCGAAGGTTTCACGAGTGACCTAATTACGTTTTTCTAGGCCGGCTCCCACTATGACATTTATTGACCGACTGACCCTACCTTTTGGGTCTTCTACTCGGTACTCCCCCATCTGTTCCCAGTTCAGATCAGCCGACGGTTAGGTATTAATTGTTTATCTCTGCCATTTGCGACAAATACGAAAAAAGTAAGTATTGTGTGGTTTTATGAAACCACGATAAAAGTAAAACTTTTGTGGCCTTGGCTGCTCTGACGAGCGCCTTTCACTTTATCCCTATTGCGCGGCCGACCATCACGCGACATGCAACACACAGACGAAAAACTTTGCAATCAGGAAGCTTTTGACATAACTTTTGTGCCTTTTGGAGTGCAAACTATGGGACTCAGGAGACCAGGACCTTTATTCTGTATAACAGTGATGATCACTAAGTGATCTTTAACGAAATTTTTATCCATTGAAGGTTTGCCACAAAATCTTATATTCACTTCACTTTATAAAGCAGCAATTTATAACGAACCATTCACATTAGAGATTATCACTGCAAGTGTCGATTGTACAGAATATGGGATGATCGAAGAAAATTTAAAGAAAGTAGACTATATTTACAAGTATATTAATCTGCGTTCTAAGTTTCAGTTCTAAGTCATCCCTCTCTATCTATCATAACATTAACTGTCCATTTTGTTGCTTGTTAGTTGCTACCCGCCTCACGTGCGAAGTCCCCGGTGGCGGCGAGATCCAGTTTCATCCGGATCAAACCGGTGATAGCCGGTGACGGCTTGAACTTGACAAGACGTACTGCCGTTACGTGTTGCTTTATAACCTTTACGTGACTATTGCGGGGTTGCGTTACAATTTACAGCGTACCCACGCACTGAACAAAAATAACTATGGATACAGATCGTGTGATCTAAAAATGAACGCCCCTCCACGTGCTTATGCGTTGAACGAACAATGTACTGGTATACAAAAAGAGGTCCTCTTTTTCCCGGTCCGTGTCAGATGAAAAAATTGTAGCTAACTAAGCATTTATCAATATTTTTAAGGTCAAAAAGCCTAACAAAAGATGGACACACAGTCAAATAGCCTATGTCCTGCTTTATGCAAAAGCAAAAGCCTATGTAACGCTTAGTGCGTCCCAAAAATTAGCTTATAATCCATCCATAGCGTTTACCTATACTTATGGCTTAAGTATGGCAAAAACATATGTATATGTATTTCGTAAATAGTTACACTTATGACTGGTAGGTCTAAAAACCATTTCACCCGCAGAGGGACTCGCCGGATCTTGGTGTCACTGTGAGATACGACTATTTATATAACGTCAAAAGCAGCCCGTGTCTTCAACCCAAGCTGTTGCTTGGCGCAAATTAAACCAGACTGAGTGTTCCGCGTATCTGTTCTCTCATATCTATGTACATATCTGGATTTCTAAACAAAATGTTTTAAAACATTGGTTTTTCATTCCGTTTTCATGCCAAACAATCCCTTAAGAGAAATGACGCATGTCCATGCGTATGTCATCAATTATTATTATCATAGTAACTTGGAAGTGGTAATAAGCCCTAACGGTTACATAGCATCGCACCGGATCGCAAAATGTTTCGTAAAACTAATTTCTTGGTTTGGTTAATTTTCGTAAAACAAGGTGTCGCATTTTTTATACATGTTGCACTTTTTCGAAACTTTTTTTTTACGTTTGAAGTTGAGGAAAAATAACGGTTTAGGTAACATGGCTACGTTTGTAGGTGCGAGTTCGAAAGCAATCAACCTCTAATTTTGATATCAAAACTTAATAAATACTACTAAAAACGACGCTACATGAACATTTAGGCTGTTTGTCCACAGCTATCACCGGGACGTCACCGAGAAGAGCAGACGGCATCGAAGCCCGAAGTAGTGGTCAAACTTCATACATACACTTTGGTCGTATATTGGCTGTCAGTCTTTCACAAATCACGTCATCTTGATCTCGTACACAAATAATCTCAAACTCAGTGACGTCTCGATGACAGTTGCGGTGGACAAACGCCCTCAGCGTGCCCACACTTGCTCGGAATGTAATAATGTGATCCAAACACATTTCAATGGTTATGATTACGCCTATTACATCAGAAAATGACAAACATTACACACTCGGAGGCGCGCTCTGTTAAGCGACGTACAGAAATAAAAACCACTGTCACAAATTCATTACCAACTCGACGTGACTCCAATTTAATTCACAGCTGGGCCATGTGCGGCGGGTGGATATGCTTTAGTTTTAAAAGCGGATGGTGCTTTCATTTCGTTCCTAAATTAAAATATCACATGCATCTTCCGTGAGTTGGTATCGGCTTAGATTTTTAAGCTAAAGCTAAAGCTAAAAATTCATAATTCTGGACAAGAATTGAACCAATTATTGTCTAGAATTAGGAATTTTTAATTTTAGGGTCTGGTGGAAGGCTTCAACCGTGGCTAGGTCCATCCTACAGTACGATTTAGCGTTAAAGTGTGATACTGTGTAGCAAATTCACCTCTTCTAAGCTTGTGTTTAGTTCTAAACATCTTCAGCTGGTTAGTCGCACTGTCACACAGTCATCTGGTGAGATTACAAAAACTAACTGCGACTAACGAGGCTGCAAAAACTCCTTATTACACAAAATATTGTAAAAATACATAAATACATACACAATAAAGATAAAGACTACAACAAAATAAAGGTAAAGACTGAAAATATTTTTTGCAAGCACTGTTTGTTATCATAACTGGGGGTAAGTGCCTAAACCTTAAACACTTAACTTGTAAGATAGTCCTTGCATAAGTTTGTCCTTGAAAATTCGATCTTATGGTCTTTGTAACCGTAACAAGGCTATTTATGGCCAGCGTTGGCATAAAAAACCCAGCCGTCCACATACCCCGCTGGGCGCTCGAAAGGGCTCCGTGTTTTTGAGCATAAAATATACACTAATGACACTCTATAAAATTCCTTTTTACGGACGCGGAATCATCCTGTATAAGTATGTGAATATATGAAAACATTTTGTGGTCTTGGTCGTAAAGGACAAGATGCAAATAATCATACAAAACGTCCCTTCGAAACAATTGATTCATTTTAGCGAAATAAAAAGCCCATAAAAAAATAGTTAATATCTGGGTGACCAAGCTTTGCTCGGTATTTTCTCTATTCGCCAATAGGTGGCAGCAGGAGTCGTATTTTATTTGATAAATTCGACAATTTCTTTCATTCATTCAAATTTCATGAAAATCGTTCGAGCCGTTTCCGAGATTCAGATTATATAGAATTAATATATGTACATATACGAGAATTGCTCTGGCCTGAGTGATTAGGTACCTATTACTGAAAGCATAGAGTAGAAAGTAATTAATTGTCTATTGGTGAAGGAATTTTTATAATCAGTTTAATAGAACACCCTTTTTTCACTGCGAGAAAATGCCTGATGAATGCAATGAAAATTCGATCTCCAATTCGAGCACGTGACTTACGTCACCACTGTCATTTTCATGAATTTTAGGGTTCTGTTCCCAAAGGGTAAAACGCCGTCCGTCCGACTGTCATCAGACTCTGGAACCGTGATAGATAGATTCTTGAATTTTACACAGATGATGAAAGTGATGATACAGTATAAGATGGAGTGCGCTTGCCTAGGACAAAAATCACTTTGCGAAAATCTATTCTCTTCGTATTTGCTATAAAATAATTACTGCTCAATGCTTATGCACTAAATATAACTACAATTAAATCATCCTTACACAAAGGTGTCATGCAACCGCCCACCTTTCACGACATCCACGATTTAATTACGACAATAACATAAATAACTCAACTTTATTAGTCGTAAGAGCGTGATGAGTTATGAGTTGTGAGGAATGCCCTCGCCGTGTATCTGTTCACACGTGCTGTTAATTAGGTGTCCGTTAAAAAAACCGGTAGTGCCACCACTACAACTCTGGATTCGGAGAGTTAAAAATTTAAGTCTCTGTATACGTAGATGGGAGCCGATGAATTCAGCTACAGCCTATGATATTAACATCAAGATGAGCCCATCCGAACATTTTACGTAAACCTTCTTCATACAATAAAATGTAGAGCCTTACTGTCGAAACTCCCGCGAAATACTGCGTAGGCTTACAGCTTACTACTACTGACGCCGGGGGGGTTTTGCTCCCATAAACTGGCGACATTTTTTCGCGAGGTCCGCCCCGTCTAGAGTATAGGTGTCTTTGGATACAACCGAAGATGGTCTACTTTTGATAGAGTTCTTCTTGCAGAGTCCGTGCAGGTATATAAGTAGATATCATCATGATCTCCGTCATTCTACAATCTACATTGAACATAGATGTAACAAGAGTAGTAATGAATCGTTGTGTTTCGGTATGAAGGGTTCTATACCCATTGATGTAAGTGCAGATTACAAAAAAAAAAACGCCCAAAGAATGCATGTTTCTACCTTCCCAGGTGATATAGCCGTCAGGATAATCATTTATTTGACCTCTTTTTTCAACACTCACTGACCTATGTTCGTTCACATACCGACAGAACCACATACGCGCAGACCACTTGTTGTGATTGAAGTCTGTAGAATCAGGAATCACGTTCTAAATACTGGGGAAATAGCGAAAATGAAAACACAATAAACGTTTTACGATGGTTGCTAATAAACAACTTAATATCTTTTTTTCGACATTACAAAAATGACAGTATAAAACCTAACAAAGTATCTTATCCAAGTAGGTTTTACAACATCCGCCCTTAATGGGAATTAAAAAGATAAAGTAGTAATGCTAAACACAATCATAGAATAAAAACAAATCAAAAACTAAAACATTACTACCAGACTAAACAGAAATACAAAACATAAACCGAAGAAAAATAAATAAATAGAAAATTATTCTACCTATTTATCCCTAAACCCATATTAACTACGCACCTTAGATGAGCTATGCGCCTTAAGGGCTTGGTTAAAACATCGGCTGTCATTTTATCCGTAGGTATAAACTTTATATCTATAAGACCCTCAGTAACCTTTTCACGAATAAAATGAAATCTCGTATCAATGTGTTTGGTTCTATTGTGGTGGATTGGATTGAGCACAAGTTTCTGTGCACTTTGACTATCATTGTATAGCAACACCCTATGAGCAAAACCAGTAATGTCACACACTAACCGTCTTAGGAAAATAGCCTCCTTTGCAGCACTGGTCCAGGACATATACTCAGCTTCTGTAGATGATAAGGCTACCGTCGGCTGCTTCTTACACTCCCAGCTAATAGGTCCACCTGCTAGCGTGAAGTAGTAACCCGTGTATGACCGACGGTCATGTACACAGTTCGCCCAGTCAGCATCCGTGTATCCACACAGACGTCCACCGACTTTCCTGTAAGTAATACAGTAATCCATTGTACCTTTTAAATACTGTAACACCCTTTTAGCGGCCAACCAATGCCTTTTATCGTGACAGTTATTAAACTGACTTAAATAGCTTGTGGCATAAGCTATATCGGGTCTTGTATTCACAGCTAGGTACATGAGACATCCTATTAAGTTTTGGTAAGGATATTCACCAAGAGATGTTGGATTACCTTTCTCCAACTTGTTATTCTCCAAAGGTGTAGACATCTCCTTGCAATCTCGCATATTAAACCGCTCCAATACCGCCTGTATATAGGTCTTCTGACTGACCACGATTTTATCGTCAACACGGTTAATATTTAAGCCTAATGGCCTAAACAATATGACAATGCACTCAAATCTTTTAGTGAGAAAAATTTTTCCAAGTCATTTTTGACAACGTCAAACAAACTTTTTTCTTTGTAAAAGACAATTAGATCGTCGACATAGACTGCAAGTATTATGGTTTCATTACCAAACTTTTTCAAGTAAACACATGATTCCGCAGATGTTCGTGCAAAGCCAATTTTCGAAAGAGTTTGATGCAATTTGATATTCCAGGCTCGAGCTGCCTGCTTCAACCCATAAATGGATTTTCTGAGCAAACAGACTTTACCTTCTGCCCCGTGCTCAGCAAATCCCTCAGGCTGTTGCATGTACACCTCCTCCTCTAAGTCTCCGTTGAGGAATGCGGTATCTACATCCATGTGTTGAATCTTAAAATCCATTTCTGCCGCCAACGCTACAAGGGTACGCAGAGATGAATTTCGAACCACAGGGGCAAAAGTCTCGTTATAGTCAGTCCCCCAAACTTGACTAAAACCTTTCGCAACTAGTCGCGCCTTATACTTGACTATTGCTCCGTTCGCGTCCCTCTTTATCTTGAATACCCATTTACATGGAATTACCTTTTTATTTGGTTTATCCACTAATGTCCAAGTCTGCTTATTCAATAAGGCATCGTACTCATTTTTCATTGCAGAGATCCAATTATCTTTATCATCGCTATTAACAGCTTCACGATAACTTTTTGGATCATCATACAACAAATCAACATCGAGAGTGCCGTATGAATAATAATCAGGAGGTTTTCGTACTCGTTGAGGATATCTTCTCTCAGGACATACATCGCTGGGTTCATCTGAAGGAACCAGAGACAGATCACTTTGTTCACCCGAGTGTAGAGACTCCGTGTCACCAACACCACCAGCTTCATCAGTCGCGTCCACAAAATCGTCAACTTGCTCTACCTCTATCTCCACATCGTCTGAAGTAGATGAAGAAGAAGTAGAAGCAGATGAGATAGAAATCTCCTGTGGCGAAGCGGTATCTGAAGAAGTTTTTGAAAAAAGATCAATGACATTGGGGCTCACAACAACTTCAGGCTGAACAGGTTTATCCTTCAATCCTGAAAAAATATTTTCAAAGAACGTAATATCCCGTGACTTAATCAACCTCCGAGGGTTTTCCGCGCTACGGAAATAATAACTCCTTGGATCATCTGAATATCCAACGAAGATATGTTCGGAAGCTTTCATGTCTAGCTTAGTTCTCTGGCATGAAGGCACGTGAACTAAAGCTCGGCAACCAAACACCCTTAAATGAGACAGTTCGGGTTTACTACCACACCACATTTCATATGGTGTCTTACCATCAAGTGCACGATGAGGTGACCTATTCTTTAAATAAACACTAGTCTCAACAGCATCCTGCCAAAAAGCTTTCGACAGAGAGCTCTGTGCTAGTAAGGAACGGGCCTTCTCTACAATACTACGATTGCAACGTTCACTTACCCCATTTTGTTGAGGGCTGTATGGTACAGACGTTTCATGTCGAATCCCTTGAGCTTGCAAATAATCTGTCAACTCCTTGTTGACATACTCAGTACCATTGTCTGACCGAAGAGTTCGAATCTTAGTACCGGTCTGTCTCTCAACAAGTGCTTGGAAAGCGCAAAAAAACTTCTGAACTTCTGTCTTAGATGACATACAATAAAGAGATATAAAACGTGTATAATCATCTACAAAAATAATAAAGTATTTATTACCTTTAAAAGATTCTGTGGTCAGGGGACCACAAACGTCCGTATGGACCAATTCTAATGGTGATGAAGCTTTCTTATACTTTATCCCTTTGAAAGGCTTCCGGGCCTGCTTACCCTCTACACAAGGTACACATGGTTCTTTGTCAACCTCAGTATACTCCACACCAACAGCTAGACCTTTTCTGAGTAGATCCATACCGACACGGCAGAGATGTCCTAGACGCTTATGCCAAAGCTGAAACTGGGACAAATTAGTGTGAACATTATAAGCTGAAACATTTTGCGACTTTATTGTACAATCTAAAGTATACAATCCACCACAAATAGAACCATGTAAAACAGGACCATTTATAAAAGAAACATCATTAGAATTATAAAAATTACAGCCATTTGTATCAAAAACAATCGAGAAACCTTTCTCTACTACCTTTTTGCCTGAGAGTAAATTACAATCTAGATCAGGAACATGTACAACATTAAAAATCTTCTTGAAATCGGTTTTTGTGTCAATCGCAACATCTCCTAAACCCACAGCTGGCAAACTTTTACCATTTGCGACAGTTATCTTCCCATCACAGGGTCGGTAACTATTAAACCATTCAGCATGTGGAGTCATATGAGTAGACACACCAGAGTCGATAATCCACTTCTCAGACATCTGAACATTAGGTGCAGACAAAGCCAGTTCCGTGACACCATCCAAAGCCAATTCCGTCACACGATTCGTCATATTCCTTTTACTAAAAGCAATCAGTCCCTTATCTTCTGAACAACTTTCTGTAGAGCAACGCGCCTTTGCCTTTTTCTCCTTCTTTTTGAGAGGACAATTAGGACTCTTGTGCCCAGGCTTCTTACACCGAAAGCAAATAACTTGTTTAGTATGCAACGCAGCCACACCATCTTTAGTCTCCTTCGTCATTTCGTTCAATAACTTAGTTCTCACCAAATCTGTTGTGACTTCAACGCTCCCATTCTCAAGCGCCATTATCATGGGCTCGTAGCGAGACGTCAGACCTCCCAATATAATAGCTGCTAAAGAGCTATCTTCTATGGTTTTGCCAATATCGGCCAGGTCTAGTGCTGTAGTAGTTATTGCCGTTAAGTAAGCTTCTAAATCAGAAAAGTCAGATAAGGAGTACCTGTACAACTTACGTTCCAACGACAGTTTACGACCCAAACTTCGATCCTCGTAGGATTTCATAAGAGCACCCCACGCTTCTTTTGCGGTCTTAGCTGGTCGAACAATCGAAATAGCAGCGCCATCCACAGTAAGGCATATCTTAGAAAGAGCCTTTTCTTCCTTCCGTACATGGTCGGATGTCTTATTACCTTCGACCACTACTCCGTTTACGGTTTCCCACAATCCTTCATGGATTAACAACATTCGCATTTTAAATTTCCACACAGTGTATCCTTCTCTACTACGAAGTATCGGAATACCATTTAGGGACATACCAGAATCTGCAGACGACATCTTACAATTTCACCACCAATCTTCTTTTAAATTTGATCGTAGATAAAATATACAGAGCCTTCGTGCTGATAACGTGTTGTGATTGAAGTCTGTAGAATCAGGAATCACGTTCTAAATACTGGGGAAATAGCGAATATGAAAACACAATAAACGTTTTACGATGGTTGCTAATAAACAACTTAATATCTTTTTTTCGACATTACAAAAATGACAGTATAAAACCTAACAAAGTATCTTATCCAAGTAGGTTTTACAACACCACTGGCTTTTTTTTCCGTTCTACTAATGTTTATTAGGCCGATAGTGATGATGATGATGTCATTATTGTTCAAGTACGCCAACTGGAATACTACACAACCTAATTTATGACACGCTGAATCCTTCTACCACGTTATATATTGTAATATACTAACGTCTAAGCAATTTCTCTGTGATTTTCAAACGAACAAAAATTATTGCATTAGAGTAGTTTTAGTAGTATAACTGTTCATACTTAGTAACTATCTCAAATTAGCCACGGACAAATACTCAAACTATTTCATACCTAATTAAGTTAAGGGATGCAATATCTACATTTTATAGCGAGAGAATAAAGTATGAAAAAATAATAATGTGGCACTCCGGAAGTACTTATAGAAGCGATAACTTACGTGGGGTGTCGGTGACGGAACAGTGTGAAGTGTCGATCATGGGAACATTTTTTTTTAAATAATAATAAATAAATAGTGGACAACATCACATACATTGCTCCGATCCCTTAGTAAGTAGCTTTTGCACTTGTGTTAAGGAAATCAGAAACAGCGAAGGTACCACAACACCCAGACCCGAGACAATGTAGAAAACTTATTTTTTTACATTGCCCCCACCGGGGATCGAACCCGGTACCTCAGAGATGGCGGCGCCTCGAAAACCGGCACGCTAACCACTCAACCACAGAGGTAGTCCAACATTGTCGCGACTCAAATAATTTTCAACCCACCCCAAAAATAAAAATAAATAATATGTTCGCTTAATTTATTTGTTTCTTTTCGGTAGAATTGGACAACTCTATGGCCTTGAATTTTATTTTCCAACAAACAACGTAGATTTATTGCCTCCATCTAGATTTTATCAACAACAACAATAATATGATTACATTTTCGTGTACATACAGCTGTCATATAAATCAGCATATAATCAAATAGATAAATAATATGTAAGCAGATATTGCGTTTGTTTGTGACACAGCCATTGTATGACTAATGCATATTATGTTTATGACGATATGAGTTGTCTGCAAAGTCGTCTAGTTTTAACATAAGCCAGTGGACAGAGCCAGACCGCCGAAGATCCTTTCAGGAGACCAACTATAGACATTAGACATCCATAGTTGGTCTGTTGGTTGGAAGGGATCTCCGGGTTGATCTCTTGAATCCAATTACCTACATATTAATATCTCTTAATGTCGTCCGAACATCTAGTTGTAATGACAAAGCTGCACTTTACAAGTCAAACTTCAAAAAAATCTTTATTTCGCATAGGCCTAACATTGACATAAGTAGGTAAATGGTGATAATTTAATACAATTTTAACAATTTCCTTGACGCAGTTAGCAGCACTTTAATTTGAGCGGAAGGTAGCGGTTCGATTCCCCGCGCGAATTTGCAATTTTAAATATTTTTCACTAATTTCCAAATTAGCTCATATTTGGTCTGGTGGAAGGCTTTGACTCAGCTGGTTACTATCCTAGCAAAGAAGCACCGCCAAGTTTAGCGTTTCGATGCGATGCTATGTTTGCAATTGTGAAGGGCTATAACTAAGCCCTTTCTAATGTGTTTTAAAACGTCTTCGGTCGCAATTGCTTCGTCATGTTATATGTGGTGAGATGGCACTTCACAGTCAAGTACTAACTAACTACAAATTAGTACTTGATTGTAAAAAACCCTTTCCGACATCTATCGATTCTTCCACTTCTAAGTTGGCATATCTTTTTCTACACATCTCTTTGAAAATGCAAATGAATATTTTCACATAGGCCTGATTTACCTCTTATGGAATAGTCAAAACTCTACTACCAAGTTCGAAAAGCAGCTTTGCACTGAGATCAACTGGCAAGAAACTCAGTATTTGCCCTTTTCAAAAAAGTAAAATACAACTTTTATTACATATAGTATGGAAAATGTATAACACAATTTTTAAGATATCTCGTGGAAGCATATTTATACAATTCCAAGAATCCTTTTCATTTAAAATTTCTTTATTCCCGTTTTGATCGCGTTCTTACGTTTGGGTATTTTTCTAAAACAGTATATATAAAAATTTTTATATACCGGTATCCGTCGTGTACACCGACCCTATACACGCTGTCGCATAAATCATAAAAATGTCTTTACCGGATGCCGGGTATCCAATAGCTCTCCATCCATAGCTATATTTCAACGCTATAGCTAAGAATGAACCTTGGTGACATTTAAGATTTGTTTTTGCTATTTTCCACAATTGGGTGGAATATAGCCAATTGCGGTGATTTGGTTTGGGGAGTTGCTGTTCTTAATGAATGGTCGGGGGACCGATTTTATTTTCTGTCATATACTCATCAATCGAGTAGTAACTTTTTTATCAGATACTCCTTCAACGAATATTCAATATCGAGCAAAAATAAGATTCCGACGAATTGAGAACCTCCTCCTTTTTTTGAAGTCGGTTAACAAGCAAACAAATTACGTTTTTATGGGAGCCCCCTTAAATACTTATTTTATTCTAATTTTAGTACTCATTTGCCGCCTATAACATAGCGGCAACAGAAATACATCACCTGTGAAGATTTCAAGTCTGTAGCGTAGCTATCACGGTTTAAGAGATACAGCCTGGAGACAGACGGACGCACGGACAGACAGACAACGAACTCTCAGTAATAGGGTTCCTTTTTTACCCTTTGGGTACAGAACCCTAAAAAAAGAAGTTGAACAGCTACCTAAGAGTTGTTCCTCTCAGTTTGTTTACGAAGGCCGGCTCCCAGATCCATATCTGTGAATAAATTAGGGAGCAAAATACACCCGACACAGGACACGATGACTTTTTAATACGTGACCTGTTTGGCATGGTATATAGAGCTGCTACAACTGCAGTCAATATTTATTTTGTTTTTATCGCAATAATAATGATAAAAACCTTTAGTCTTATAAGTGTCTCTAAAAGGAATTTAATGAAAGATCTGGTACACCTTAGACCATTTATACCACTACCCCGGACATAAGCTACATTTTTGGTTTAAAGCCTATAGGTATATAAGTACTTAGTAAGTAAGTCCAAAAAAAATTGAAAAGAACTTAGAAAGCCGAAATTTTGTACACAGGAAGGTTTTTTCGAATTTCCACGTGATCCCAAGGTTATAAGATAAGGTGAAGGTCGCAAAGTTTTTTACATGAAATAAGATTGTTGTCACCTTCATCTAGAAGGTTATTTGTTAATTTAAAAACGATTAAGTACAGCATAATATTATATTAATTTATCAAATCGTAACTTTTGAAAGTTATTGGATTTGAAGTTAGAACAACTCTATGAGTTTTTACGATATTGAATATCGCTTTTATCCTTCAAATTAAGTGTATTAGTGACAATTGGTAATATTTTGTAGATTCATCGCGCCGTAACATAAGCAGCATGATATTAAAAAAGTACAAAGTAAATTTTGAATTTATTAACAGACAATTTTTCTTAATGACGCCCATTCAATGAAATGACGGTCTCTTACAGATCTTGATCAATAAGTTCTTTATTTCATGTAATGGGATATTAAATTATGGCTGAATAAAAATAAATTATTATGTATTTACTACAACTAAAATCCCGATATTTATTCATTTATCCTTTTCGGTTCTAAGACTGTCCTGATTGAAGTTTGGTTTCCAATTAACAATTGGTAAATATAATTCATGTTTGACGAAAATTAATAGAGAGAGGGACGTGTTACAAAATTGTTACTAGGCTCAGGTATTCAATTCGTCAAGAGAAATGCGGTTATCGTAATAAAAGTCGAAAGAAAAGTCTGAAATTATAATGATAGAGGTAGTTTTCATTTACCGTTTTATACCGTCTCTATAACTAAATAATAACAGAGAAGACAGAATGATTTAGTTTATAAATTGTGCCTTACTTTAAAATAGAAAATGCTTGTTGTGATACTCATACTTATGAGTAAGCGCTAGTCCAGGTAGTATTTGCTACAGATGCGCTAAAATTAGAGACTTAAAAAAATCACTACCATTATTCCACTATGCTATAAGGTTGTAAAGGCTGATTTACCTATTGTATAACCCGGTTACAATATCTGTGGACCTCGCTGGAATGCGTACCCCCTTCCCGTTCTCCTTTCACCTCCCCGCGCTCGCCACGGCGCTTTTGTTTTGCGCACCATATCAGAGCGCTGACACGACGTGACGTCATCGACCCAGGTCCACAGATATTGTAACCGGGTTATAAGCATATCGAAATTTAAGGTAACCTGGCGTGAGCATCCATGAATGTATGTCCTTCGAGGGAGGCGCTTCAAATCGGCACAAAAAATGAACTATCAATTGTATACAATGTGTGATCTAGCGTACTAGTATAACAGAGATCAGTGGATAGGAAAATTAAAATGGGAGTGTCACCATAACGTCACGGGTCCTGCAGGAGCAGTGCACATTATGAATTCAACGAGGTCACGTAGAGGTACGAGTAGTGTCGGCGGTCGGGACGGGAGAATTTTAATTTTATTGCGCCAGTAATTTACTGCGCGCTAGATTACAACTCCCGATTCATGCGACCCCGTTCCTGTTTACTGTCAATTTACATACATTAGCGTTAGCGGAGTGGTCCTGAAAACATTTGAATAAGGTGCATTGACATAATCATCCTAATATCTCGAGGGAATTCCAAGAAATCGTTTGTAATCCTTTATGAAGGGAACCTTTGAGCAAAATTTTAGCTCTTTAGGTCTTAAAATTTCGGTTCGGTGAAAGAGAATAATTGATAAGTGAATGAATGTAAGGACTACCAAGCACTTTGGTTTGATAGCTAGTCTGCGGTCAGGACTCATCTCAGCTTAGAACAAAGTCTTGGATCTGCAAGCTGAAAGTTTGTGTGCACGGGTTACTTGAGGAAAAAAATGTTATTTCTTACGGGATCACCTAAGCTAAGCACGGATGGGTCAGTTAGGTTATGCTACTGAACAAACCCTTTGGCATTTTTTTAGTTCAGAAACACCCAGAGTCAAAACCATTGGTTTGATAACCTCCCTAGCGCAAGGGACGCGCGCTCGGATTCGAGTGGGAGGTCTGGTGGGAGGTTACGGCCGTGGCTAGTTACCACACTAACTGCAAAGACGTACCAAGACACCAAGCGATTTAGCGTACCGGTGCGATGCTGTTTAGAAACCGTTGGGGTGACTTTACTTCCAAGTTAGTACGTTTTCATCTTCGGTTGCATCATCACTTACCATCAGGTGAGATCGCAGTCAAGTACACAGATTTTAGTCAAGTAGTAACTTGTATAGTGAAATAAAAGTAGTAATGTACATACCAGGTGGAATGACAACATCAAGGGAGTCATGCAAGCAAGTTGATGACAACTTCTAGGTACCATATTCGGATAAAACAACGATCATGCGATGGCAATTGGCAGAATATACGCCAGGTAAAATTTTGACGATAAAAGAAAATTTGGGAAACCGAATAAATTTTATTCCTTTAAAGTAGCTTCTAAGCTTACCAGAGAACGTGAAGAAGACATTGACCGTGAGTTACATTCTCGTGAAACGACGTTACCTCTACAAATGTGGACCCGCGCCACTTGAGCTATCCCGGGGACGCTTGTGGAATTTTAAACTGGCAATTTGTATCCGCAGATTGGCTGCTGAAATCTTGGGAACTTTTTATTGAAGCTAGCACGTGGGCAATCTAATGCTTTTACAATCTGCAGCAATTCGAGGTTTTAAAGTAACAAAGGTTTAACTAGTGAAAATACAAAAGAACCTACCTACCCATAAAAAATCTAATTGAGCAAATCAATTATTAATTCAATTAGGTCCTACTTAAAAACGTCGTGTGCAATTTTCGACAAAAAAAGACAAACTCATCTCAAAGTTCTTCTGAGGATCATATAGGTACTTTATTTGATTTCTATGTCCACAACTGGTCACAGATTTACTCTCAAATGAATAAAATACATTCGTCTTATAACTTGTAATTTCACGTTTCTCCAATGTGTTCGGAATACAAGAGCTGGTTTTCTCATAGGATCATAATTTATGAGTTAGAAAGAGAAAAATTATAAAGTCTTCAAAAAAACCGTCAAAAAAAATAGTTCACAATAAAATCGTGGGCAATAGCTTTACCACGCTATACTATAGTGCCTTTAGGAGAAAACACTCAAAGCAATTTTAGTGCATCTAAAACAATAATCAAATTCCAAACACGCATGTCCGTGCAAAGTCAAACGACAAAGGTCACACACACCTAGGTACAGAAGCAGATTTATAGACTTTAAATTTTCTTAAAGCACTTACTATAAATTGAGATAAAAGAAAAATGTAAGAAACTCTAGCATGGAACGTGTAAGGAATCTAGATGCAGCCGGCGAAGGTAATGGCCTTCTGTGCCATGATAAAATTGAATTATGCCTTTCTTACGTGCGTGATACATGCTTCTGGGATCTATAGCGCTTTCTAGTCTACGAGATCATTTGATACGCCGTTAAGGTGCAACTAGAAATGTTTCACTAATCCTGAGCATATACCTTTGCCTCTCTGAGTTTTATCAGCACTCTTTCATCATTTACGGAAATAGTAACCACTATTACAAGGTAATTGGTAAATTAGAGGCTTACCTCGAGTCTTTTTGCGCACTCTACAAGTTATAGTAGTTACTTGACTGCAATTTCACCAGATGTTAAATGTTTCTACACTTACCATCCGTTGAACTTGCATGATGTTAAGGTTTTTTCTACACATCAAGCGGAACGCTAATTCACTTGGCGGTGCGTCTTTGCACGTATAGTAAAATCATCCACGTTCAAAGCCTCCCATTATACCAGCAATGAGCCTATTAAAAATTTACGTGGTCAAATCCGAACTCGCACCAACTATGCTAGGGAGGTCGTTAAATACAAAGACAACAGTAATTGCGTCAGTTGCTAAAACCTAGCAAGAAGACGAGAACAGATGAACTATAACGAATCTGATAGAACAAGCAGGTGCGCAAAGGCAGATGTTTATTTTGAATTATTATAACCGCAAATTGCCCCATTTTGTAATAAGTACCAAACTACCGAGCAGGCGTGAAATATTGAACAAGGGTTATTATATTAACGAAACCTTAACAGCTTATTCTTCCACAGAACAGACATCTGATATTGTAGTTATGCGGATCTACTTGAAGTAAAGAAAAACTTAAGAAACATTACATTTAAACAAGCAAGGTTTATTAGTGGACTTTGAATGGGATCTCACATAGAAGCAGACACAAAAAGGTTTGGCCCCTAAACTAATGAAAATAAAAAGTAAAACAAGGTAATTATTCAATTAAAATAATTAATTTGACTTTAAGACCAATTTCGACGAATCATTCGCTTTTACGATACTTAAACACTAGCGAAGCAAATTAAAAGGGAAGCGTCATAGACATGTAGCATTCCTGTGTATGGACTTGCCTTTTAAAGCAGCAAAATGACTCCTAAGTGCTCTACTTAGTGAAATTTTAATGCTAATTCATGAGGTGTTATACTAGTGATTTATTCCATTCCATCCCATTCAAATTACATTCCAATACCAATATCTTCTTCTGGATAAATAAAAGAGGAAGACGTCGTTGCAAAAAAATATAAGAAGGTTTTTGCCAACTAATATAATCCATTTATGCTTAGAAAATACTAAGTCATCAGTACAAAAATATGAAGAAGAAGCGATTCCTTACAAATTTCTACAAGATAATTTTCTCCAAAAAGCCCCAAAAAGTCAGGAATGCAGGGAGTTTGAATGCCACAGCATACCAACAGTATGGGTAAAAAGTGAGCTTAAGAACGTGTGAATAATCAAGTCGTTGCGACTTAGTGTTTTCAATATATCCATCAGTAACCAGCATCTAGTCCATTATCAGTAACTTTATTTGTCGATGGCGGGTGCACACGATGTGTAATTAAATAAATTAAAGTCGCCGCCACCGCCGACACCCGTATCCTGTACTTTTGTCTTAAGGAGCTCATTCGATTAATTGCCGCAGGAGAACGATACCGGGAACTATATTGTTTCAATCCCTTCTAGCTCCCGGCGCAAAAACAACAGGTGTCTCTCTATTTATGACACCGTAGCTCCCAAATAGATGAACCGATTTTGATTTTATTTTCTTGGTTTAAGTGGTGAATTCGTTGTAAGTGTTCTTAGCTATGTTTGTAATATAATGAAAATGAAATCCCCAAAATTCACAAAATAGTGAATTTTGGGGATTTATTTTCCAAATCTACACAAAAAGCTCGACTTGGAAATAACAATAGTTGTAAGTACCTTTACCTTTTTTTTAATTCATTCTTTAACCGCAGACCAATTGACGCTCGTTAAAATATGAGAGCAACTATAAATAAAAATATCAAGAATAAGTAATTGATACAAATGAATACATCCAGCGGGAAACCGCTAATTCCGTCGTGGAGAGCTGTTTTAAATGCGCTTTAAATTCGACGGGCACAAAGCTGGGAGTATTCGGAAGATATTTTTTGCGGGCTGCAGTGGCAGATGGCTGGCGAAGAATGCAAAATTAAAACGACGGCATATGTCTGCCGCGATGCTGAGTCTTTTAATGTTTTAATACGAAGAGAAATGATATAGCCGATGACATGTGTAGATCTAAAACTAATGCTCGTTTTCACCGACATTTTAAGAGACACCTAAGCCCTTAGGTGACAGTTGTTGTATGTACCTAAGTGAAAACTGTCACCTATCGGCTTAGCCGTTTCTTAAAATGTTAGTGAAAACGAGCATAGGTTCCTCTTTTGAACTTTGACCAGAGCATAATATTGGCTTATTGCGTGAGGAGTGATCGACTAGAAATTATGCTGTGAGTTGGGCCCTATGTAAAGGAAAAAAATCGATTTTGTACCCCTTGCAATATAACAATATCACCGCTCGTTAAGGTACAAAGCACAACCTACAAACAATACTTAATATGTTCACCTTTAAGTGCTTATTTGCATAAAGTTGCATGCAAACTTCTCATAAGTTATAGCTTGTAGGTATGCAAGTTATGTAACATACACAAGTAGATTGTGACCTACATACGCGTGCCAAAAATCTACACCATAAACAAGCCCTAAGTTTATCTAGATAGCATAACAACCCGTTCCTGTCATGATACCTACTTCTGAAACCGTTATGACGTCACGGCATATCAGGCGCTAAGCCCAGCTTGCCGCGAATTATTTAAATACCGTAATGACTCATAAGAAAGGTGTAGCATAGACATTAGACATACTCGTAGTAGTTAGAATTAGTTATAAATTCTTCACGCCGCAACTACGAAACTGATTTGGCTGAAATTTGGGACGGAGGTACATGGATTAATACTAAAGCTACTTTTCATCCCGGAAAAATCCATGGTTTCTGCGGGAACTGTGAAAAACAAATATTCATCCGGTAGAAATACCCCTTCACGCCGTAAATGCTGAACCGATTTGGCTAAAATTTGGGAATGGAGATATATAATATCTTTGATTAATAGATATGCCACTTTTTACCCCGAGGAAATCCATGATTTCTGCGTGAATATCGAGTAAAAAACAGATATTTATGCGGGGAGATATACTCCTTCACGCCGCAACAATTGAAAATTTTTGGTTGAAAATTGGAATGGAGACACATTTCGCCCTGAATTAACACAAAGGCTACTTTTTATTCGGATAACAGACATCGAATAGTTATTTTTTTATTTGTCACTTCTGTTGTTTACAAGACTAACTGTCTGAAGTCAGCACGGCCCGTAAAGGTTAAGGGAGCAACCAGTATTTATCACGTCGGACCGAGGATTACGTTTGGGTTAATAAATGCCGGCGGCGGAACGCGGCCATTTCGCTTTTTTATCGGCGTTCGAAATTCGAATTATGACGCCGATTTGTCTTCGTGATGAGGTTTGATCTTTGATTTGAATATGCAATGGTTTTTTCGAATTCAATTTTTTTCTGCTTACACACAAACAGATATTTTTTAAACGTAGTAATAGTTAAAGCATTTTCCAAGTTTTATATTACCTACAAGCTTTCCAGTTAATATGTTAACGTATCATGTATGGCCATGTATATGAACCAGAATAATATGTAGGTACGACTCTTCAATACGAAGGTACATTATCCAAAAATTATTTATGTTGCTTTACATATTATTGGCGAATATTTTTATTTTTCCGGAAATTATATTTAGATTGATCTGGTAAATCTAAAATACCTAACATTACGAATATCGCTAAGCCTTTAGCATATAACCCGTGCGAAGTGAATGGATATAGGCCCACAGAGGGCGATCCGTCTGACCTCAAGGTCGGAAGGACCCCCAAAGGGCGAGTATACAACACCAGGTTGCTCGCATTAATACACATCGGTTTTAGAGGGTTATATTGGTTTGTTTTATTGGCTTAGTTCAACATACTTGTAGTTAAATGATGTCTTCCGATATAGTAATTTTAGAGTTTTTAGATTTTCAGTCTTGGTTTTAAATCTTTACTTATTCACCTTTAAGCTATGATTCCGTTTACGCTTAGCAAGATTGGGTGGGTCATATCCCAGGGGTCTGATTGTGTAACAAAAAAGTATTCATCGTTATCGTAATCGCTAATCAAATTCTGCCCCCCCGATTGGCTGACGCAAATCAGGAAAGGAAGAAAACGCCAGTCAGCGGGCAGAATTAGTAAACGATTACGACAACGATGAATACGTTTTTCTTAGACAATGTAGGGGCAGGCACGAACATTTGATTTTTCTGGTGTGCTCAGGGAAAACATCCGAAGAAATCCTGCATACCTGACAAATACTTATAACATTCTCAAAGGTGTATGAAGCCTACCAACCCTCAATAGGCCAGTATAATAGCAAATAGCAAAACCCATTATAATCCAAGAGTAGACCCATGTACAGTTAAAATACGGATTGTAAAACTGTGTGGCAGAAAAAAGAAGAAAGTAGAATTTGGAATTTAGAATGTGTTTACTTTGATTATTTATTATTTTTAACCGACTTCAAAAAAAAGGAGGAGGTTCTCAATTCGTCGGAATCTTTTTTTTTTTTTTTTTCTATGTATGTTCACCGATTACTCGAAGACGCGTGGACCGATTTGAAAAATTCTTTTTTTGTTTAAGAGGGTTTTGTTTCCAGGTGGTCCCATTTTGATCAGGTCAGGATCTGATGATGGGATCCTGGAGAAATCGAGGGAACTCTTCAAATTTTATATGGACACATGAAACTATTTGAGTATTATTAGAAAGAATAATATTTTCCAAGTTGTCCTATGGTCATCAGGTCAGGATCTGATCATGGGATCATGGTGAAATCGAGGGAACTCTTCAAATTTTGCTAGTATACTTAAAGCGAGTTGGGTATTTTTTATAGTTACTAGTGCATATGCTAGCAGATACTGATTTGATGACTAAAGTCATCAAGTCAGGGTCTGATGATGGGATCTTGGTGAAATCGAGGGAACTCTTCAAATTTTTCTAGTATACTTGAAGCGAGTTGGGTATTTTTTATAGTTACTGGTGCATTTGCTAGCAGATACTGATTTGATGACTAAAGTCATCAAGTCAGGGTCTGATGATGGGATCTTGGTGAATTTTAGGTATCTCTTCAGAGTTTATGAACACACCTCAAGCGATTTGAGTATTTTTACAACGCCTTGTGCATTTTTTTGTTTTCCACTAAAAAGTATAAAATAAAAATGGGAAATGCTTTCCAAAAAACCAACTTCAAATGCCACTACAAAGAGTGGAATAATTTTTATTTAAATTTTAGGTACCTACACCAATTCGAAGTCGGGCGATTGCCTATGACTTCGTCATTTCTTCGCACATCAAGTAAGTTAGGGATTGTATGAAACATTGCCCGAGTTCGAATTGGTGTAGGTACCTAAAATTTAAATAAAAATTATTTCACTCTTTGTAGTGGCATTTGAAGTTGGTTTTTTTGAAAGCATTTCCCATTTTTATATTTTCGCGCAATCATTTTGAAAATGGTAGGAATAAAACCCATTCATAAAAGATGTTATGTAAAACATGGCTCGTTTAGTCCCTTGCTGTCCAATTGACTATTATAGATATTATAGTTAAAAATCATAAAAAAAAATCCCTAATAAAATTATAAATCAAACCAATCCAACAAAAATTCTTAAGGAATAAAATCAAAAGCCGGGCAAAAACCTGCCCCTTAAGCTCGAACACGGGGCTTTATTGAGATATCAAATAAAAAATCAGCGGTCGCGTATACCCAAGCTAACAAGGCCCCTTCAATGCTCCTTGATTTAGCTCAAATATATTGTGCAAGGTTATTTATACGCCACTGTTGTTCCCTACGATCCTGTTTTCGTTTAACCCCATATAAAGAACCTAACACCCCTAACGTACAAACAAAAAACAACCTTACTAACAAAAATTTAAAATCCTAATTCAACTGTTTTTGTAACGAGACTTGTGGTTATGCGGGTAGTTAGTAGAAATTTACCGACGCATTTTATTAAGTCGAGGATGTATTTCTCGACGTATATGTGCGGTTTGATTGGTAATATGCTTATGGTTTTGAGTTATAGCAACAACTCTATTGGATTTTGGATCACGAGTGCATTTGTGATTGCATTCGCTAAATGCATTATAAAGGTTTGCTTTGTAGTAGGTACTTGTTGGAAGAGAATTTTTCCTTTGCATTTGTAGAAATATAACTAGAGCACAGCCACACGACTTATTTTATGCATTTGGAATGAAATTCAACAGATGCATGACAAAGACAGTTGTCAACGATAAGTCACGTGATCAATTTTTTTTATTCCACAATCATACCAAAAACAATCGTGAAAAAATAGAATATAAACAAGTCATAATAATATGACCTTTTTAACGGAATATGAACGTGGTTTTTGTCTTTGAGGTTAATTCGGACATACCCTGCCGAAAGGCAGAAGTCCGTTAGGGATTTTTTCCTCCCTTAAAAAATATGGCGAAGGCTATTGAGAATTGTATATCTAAACAAATCTATTTAATACCAGATTTTCGTGTGGATTGCAGTTTATACAAATCCCGCGGAAATCAATGTATTTGCGGGATAAAGTAGTCTACGTGTCCAAACAGCTAAATCGATTCAGTAGCTGAGATTTGAGCCAGTAATGTATCACACACACCTCACGGTTAGGAAAACGTATTAACTTTCACATTTAGCAATATACCGGAAAAAAAAGTGTACGTATAGGAGATTGATTGTGTATAATATTTTCTTTATTTCTAGTAAAAAGATAATAATTTGTCACTTATTTTAAGTCACATCACTTAGGTATAATTGATGATTAAACGAACTTACCTTAAGTGAAGTTCTATCATAATTTTGTGAATTCCTGTATGAAGATATTAACATGAACACTTATTAGGTATTTACGCCAAGTGATAGCCATTCAGACACTAAAGTTGAGAGAAAAAATAAAAAATTTCAACATTTTTCATTACGATATCTCACGCTAGCAACACTGTGTCTGTCCTTTCATTTAGTTCAGAGTAATTATTATAAGAGTGCCTTTGTGCTTCGATAAGCTCGTCTTGGTAGGAGCACTACAGAGCACCCAAATATGTATCATATACCTAATATATACATAACTACACAATATTATACATAACCACACAATATTATATACGTAAATATAATAATATATATATATATATATATATGGGTTATGTTGTCTTCAATAAATATTTATTATTATTGTAATATGTACATTTTTTATTTACAAATTCATACATGGGTTTTTCCACAAAACAGGGGCGGGAGGGTGTTAATATCTTCATACAGGAATTCACAAAATTATGATAGAACTTCACTTAAGGTAAGTTCGTTTAATCATCAATTTTGATTCATTCCTGTATTCGATATTAACATGAACACTTATTAGGTAGATGTTTAGAGCCATGACATTTGTAAATAAGAAATGCTTTTAAATTAATAGAATAATAAGCATAATCGCTTAATATTGAGCAAAAAAATAAAAATAACAACTTAAGTTGATATTCAAAGCAAATTAATAATTAATGGCATAATTTTGTAGAAATATTAAAACTGTAATAGATAGTAAATCAATATTATTAGTATAATATATTAATAATAATATATGTACAAAAACATATATTTTTATATGTGCGAATACCAAGGGTATATTAAGACTATATTCTAGCAGTACTGCTCGTATGTAGTCTTGACGATTAAAAGAGGTTTTAAACCTCTTTCAACAAGCTTGAAAATATTTGTATCAGTTAAAACTTTTAAATGCAACACTTGATTAATCGTAATAAATTGAGCTGTTAATATGCAACCATGAAAAATATATTTTAAACAGTAAATTGATCACGAATATATTTTTATAAACTTGAGTAGAATAAATATTACCGAGACATATTATTTTTGGAAAGAAAAAAAATAAGATCAATTTATTAATATATAAGATTAATAAATCTATGGGTTGCAGAGAACTAGTTCGTAAATTTTTGTTCATCTTGACTTCACTTTACGAAAATACAGGAGTAGGCATTAGTATTTTCGTAAAGTGTTGTTTAATTTTATTCATAGCTTTTTAGAGTTATTTCTATTAAAGGAGTTAACAATGATATTTTTATTTAATTTCCATAATAATATTGTTTTGGTACAGCTTTAATAAGGTCATTAAGATTTAAAGTGACCTTAAATTATATTTTTAACTGAATAGGGTGAAGTAAGAATATTCTCAAGAGATTTTGAAAAAAGCCATAGAGAAATCATCTTATAAGCCTATTTTAAAGTTGATTCTGAGACAAAGGCTGATGAAGTAACTGTATCTACTGTTTATTCCTGAGTTCTAATAAAGTGATAACAATAGAAACTTAAGATAGTCTGAAAAAAGCATGTTTTCTAATATTGTCAGACAGTAAACATCTTATACAATATAGTATGTAAAACCGTGTTGAGTTTCTCATTTCACATAATATTAAAATTTTAACTGAAGGCATAATTGTTATTCTTATTCATGTTATAATAATGTTGTTTAATATCATTAATTTTAACAGTCACCCCAACACTACTATCGCTGTTGTACTGGTTAGTTGTAAACAAAAAACCACATATACAATTGGAATACAAATATTAGACAATACTTTTTAAGTTCTTCAGTTTCTGCATCAAGACCATTTTTTAATTTAGCAGTCTTTCAGTTTAAAAATGTGATCTGATTTTTCCAAGTTGATAATCGCAAAAATCAACGAGCAAATATAACATGTAAATAGGTAGACATGTCGAAATGTTATTCGCGATTGTTCGCGATTAATGCTTTGTAGACTTGTTGCGACGATGAAAAAAAAAAAAAAAAATTTTTTTTTTTTTTGTCACTTACCCAATAATTCCACTGTCATCACAGGAGATAAGTCTCTAATCTTCGTTTAATAATAATCAGTTAATTACATACCACAGCTGAAGTACTACTGTACTGGTATTCAAGTTCCTAGTGAAGCAGTGATGACCCAATTTTCAATTATCATTTGACCTTGGTCAGTCATCATCGAGAGCTAAATCCTTGCAGCGGCGTCATCCATCGGCATGAAAGTTAAACAAAATATTAGACTTATTTAATAATGATTAAATACAGAAAACATAAAATGTAGGCTATGTATCAACTCTAAAAGAACAAAAAAAAAATATATGATACATGCAAGCCAAAATTATGAACCATCATTGTTCATATTATCATAAATCCAATGAAGTATTTAATGATTCTATGATCTTATATATATATTGGTAATTTCCAAATCCTTTAACATTTTTGATGCATAGATAACCATTAGTCAATTAGCGGCGCGATCGCCTGAAAATAAAAATATTTGATCTAGCAAAAATTAATTTGGTCTTTAAATATATTTTCCATTGCGTTACGTTATTCCTAGGTATGGATACCGATATTCCTGTAGATACAGGCACAAGGATACCTAAAATAAATTTAAATAAACATATCATCGATTGTTTTATAAGGACTCTACATTTTCCATATTTAATATTCATTTAAGAAATTTAAGTAATAGTATAGAAACTATAAATAACTTTGATATTCAAAAATATTGCATTCTTTTAAAAGCATGCATCCTAACTCAGTTAAAGCATTGATAAATTTGATGTAATATCTAATACATCGAGTTACGATGAAAGAATGGTTGTATTAAAAACATGTATTTGTAATGGAATAACAAAAAAAAAATTAAGTATGTTATCGAATAGGTTGTCTCATATTCAATTGTATGTGAACAGAATATAATAGCCGAGTTTTTTGCCAGACCTTCTCAGCGCAAACCCGTTTTTCAGATTCAAGCTTTCATAAAAGCCTGTAAATCAAGCCCATTTGAAAAAAATCATTTTCATTTTTAATTACTTAAACATGAAAATTAATTGTAATGTTAATGGTTAAATAAAACCTTTTGTATAAAAGTAAATTATTATGAATGAAACTAGGATAGTACCTAGATATCTAAAGTGTCATTGCACTACATGCGAACTAAAGAAGAGAAAAAAAAAATACACATTAAATTCTGTTCATTGTTTTGAGAACATAAAGAGAGAAAAAATAAATTTTCCACTCATATTTAAGCACGATAAAATAATATCATCAGGCTCGAATATTTTATGAATGCGGTTATTCTATAAGCTAAGCGGCAAACGTACGAGTAAGTAGGTGTCGTTTATTGCCCGTGGTACCCCCGATGGTCCCCCCGGGGTACCACGGGTTGCCTTCTTACCCCGACCCGACTATATGCGAACATGCGCGAGTCCGCACGAGGTTCGAAACAGCGCAACGCTCCGCCAGCACTCTGATCGGCGGCCGCGCGGCGCCTGACATGACAGGTCGACGGAAATGTCAAAAGAGGACATCGATAAGTACTTGCAAGGCTGTTTTGCTCCTGGTGCTGTTCTTGTGGGGAAATCAAGACTCTTCTGTCCTGGGTAAATCTTCGAGAAAAGTCGTCGCAAGAGACGAGTGCTGTCCTGCGATTTGGCCCGTGGGTCCACCATGGACCGACAGGTGGATTGCTCAGATATTCCTCCAGTGCCAGTTAATATTGGATCTTGATTAACTGTATTTCATATTATTGATAAAAGACATAATATACACAGAAGTTATTAGAATATTATATTATCAAATAAAATTTTTGTGTCTCACTCGTACATTTCAAATTTTGAGTAGTACCTATTACTAGTTGATTTTGTAAGACGTTGTCAATGGACTTTTTATTGATGTATCTATAAATAATGACCACAACAAGAAACGATTCGTGCGGAAGACTAAAATAATTGTAAATAGTGCATTTGATTGCGGGTACTTTTCAGACCTGGTCTAGTAAAGTAATCTTGGTTCATTTAAATTAGCAGACAGTAAAAGAAAATATTGATATGAGGGTATATCGAAATAGTTTCTAAAGGTAATCGTTTTGATCCTTTATATCATTCCAATACAGTTGGTGATAAAAAAAAACAGCATCGCGCGGTGTTCCCAGGTGGTCACCCATCCAAGTATTAACTGCGCCCGATGTTGCTTAATTTCGGTGATCGGACGAGAACCGTCAACCGGTGTTTTCAACATGGTATGGGGGCGTTTAAGCACCAATTTGCTATTTTGGAAGTTGCTTACAAGATAATCTTGTCATTTTTGGGAATGATTAATCCATAGGCGTTGTCCCAATAACCATCCTCAATGTATATTGTCGTGAAGGTCACACTCTCTAATGAAGTGTACCCAACACTGAAGCATAGACTGCAGAATATATTATGTTGATTGACTTTTTTGCAATTATTACCTAATATAGAGACGATAATCTTATTAACTCACCCTCATATGTATGTCGTCGTGATGATCACATCCTTTTATGCAGTGTCCTCAACATAGATGCTTTGCAATTATTTTTTGCAATTATTAATACAAAGGCGATAGTCCTCAGGTTTTTCACCTACCAACTACCCTCAATGTATGTTGTCGTGAAGGTCACACCCTCTTAATGAAGTGTACCCATCACCGAAGAATGCATCTTGATTAGCTCCTCTTGCAGTAATTAAAACAAAGGCGATAGTCCTTCCAACTACCCTCAATGTATACTGCTGTGAACGTAACACCCTCTAAGAAAGGACAGACACAGTGTTGCTAGCGTGAGATATCGTAATGAAAAATGTTGAAATTTTTTATTTTTTCTCTCAACTTTAGTGTCTGAATGGCTATCACTTGGCGTAAATACCTAATAAGTGTTCATGTTAATATCGAATACAGGAATGAATCAAAATTATTTCTGTAATTTTAACACCCTTCACATCTCTTCAAACGAAATAATATATCAAAGTACTTAATATTACCTACTTACAAATAACCTAGTTAGACATAAAATATGTCTGGTCGGCCTCACAGTATGTAAGTTGTGAGGGCTGCGGCTTCAGGCGATGTCACCCGAATCTGTCACGGTAGGGACAAAGCCACATGAGTATTTTTTGTACCCTACAGGACTAGTACAAGATACAACATTGATATGAATTCCATATTTTCAAACGATAAATCGATTTTGTACAAATTTTTATTTAACTTGCTGATGTATATTTGTATGAACATGGGCCGTTGGCTCAGCGGGCGATGGATAGAGGTATGCTCGGAGTATCTACGTAACAAATGAGGAGATCAGTATAAGAAACAGAGTCAACGGCATAGCTCGATATATCGCGAAGCTGAAGTGGCAATGGGAGGCACATAGCTTGTAAAACCGATGAACTTTGGGGACTCAAATTGCTGGAGTGGCAACCCCCCACGGAAAAGCTCGATATTGACAAACCTCCAGATGACCAGATTGACTGATAGAGTGATGGGGATTCGCTGGATACAAGTGGCATAGAAGTCTTTACAGGAGGCCTTGGTCCAGCAGTGGACGTCCGTCGGCTGAAACGGTATGTTTGTACGTGTGGAAACTCGCAACTCAATTTTGAAGCAGTATCTGCATCTGCAACCAATTGACCTGAAATTTTGTATAGACGTTTAGTTTAGATGATAATGATAGATACCTACATGGTTAACTCTGTGATGTCCTTTTAAATCCAATATGGCGGAACAAACATGATTGCGCCCTTGTTACTTCTAATGCACTCAGCTGCCAAGCCGAATATGGCATGCAAAATTGTACTCTATTACAAGTGACAAATTCATAGATGCAGAGATGCACGCTCGTCGCTGTTTTGCAGAATAGCACGGCAGCAATATAAGGGCTTGGTGTGAAGAATATAGATAAATTTCCACAAAAGCTTGACTATTATACGTTTTTGGTTAATGGCTGAATATAGAAAACTGCTAATGTTGGTATTGTGAAACCGAATCGAAATTCGGAACAAAATGTATCCAAAAACTTATACTAAGCCTACCTTCAGGCGAATGTGAATTTACATACGTATGTAAAAAACGATTTTACAATGATGTCAGTATTTCAAACTAGGTACCTACCTAGATTGTGGCATGAATGAAATATTATGTTAGTTTGTAAAATTTGGTTTTGCTCACTCAACAAAAAAAACCTATTTCAGTTAAACGGCTTAGTCATGTTTTTAGCTAACTCTATGACCTCTGGACTCCTTTGATAATAACTTTTGTCTTCCTTTTATTCACATATTCTCCGCGACATTGAAATGAGAAATGTAGAGATCATAACTTGAGAGACCAAAGCAATTAATTGTTTCTAGCGACTTTAATCACTAACGCTGCGGCGCTTAGGGTTCCATCTAATAAGAATGAATTATTTCAACAAACAAAACAACAAACTTTGTACTTTCGTTTGACAAGAAACTATTTTCTTACCATAAAAGCAGCGTCTAAGTTTCTAAAGAGGCTTTATTAGAAAATCTCTTTTCTTGTTCACTTTAACGGATACCTTGTGATATTACAGCGTTGAGATATTTTATGCAGCAGGAAACGGGCGGTGCTCGCTCACAGACTAAAAAAATAATATAGAAGAAAAAACTCTGCTATATACTTATATATATATCGAATTTACTTGCATAATTATAAATGTCTACGGCATTTCGTACTTCAAGTTTAATATCAGACCTTATACCAAACTCAATGACTCGTTAAATATTTTCCGTCCCAAAACCCACTTTGGCTCTACAACATCGAAGTCTAAGATGACCCACAAAAGAAGATTTCCAGTTAAATTTCCAGTAGAACTGAAGTAGTACTATTATAATATGGATGTATACAATTTGGTTGCAGGCAATAAAATACGTGGAAGTTTATTTACGAAACTGATCGGACTCAGAATTGTATGCAAAAAGGTGCCAAATTTTCCGTAGGTGCTGTCAAATATGATATCTAAGTAGGTAGGTAGTATGAAGACAGGAATAAAACTCAGGAATTGGTTAAGCCTTGGAAAGATCACCTTTATACTTACCACGTTTTTTGCCCGTTGATTTTCGTATTGGTGAAAATTTACTCTCTGTTACGGCCCCTTGCCTGTCCCGACGAGGGCCAAGTTCCCGGGCCCATAGAGGAACGAGCCCGGACAGGTCGAGGGGGGATCGGCTAGTAAAATACAAGTGACCGGTGAGATACCGGTGAGAGATCGGGTCGGATAATAATATCCGAGACTACTAGCCGATCAGTGGAAAACTATGCGGCTATTACTCGACTAGTATTACAGTAAAATCGGCTAATCACTTACACCGGCGGATTATACTACTTCCGGCGGATCATACTACCTCCGGCGGATCATAATCCTACCTCTGGATAATTACTAACCTTGTCCTTGCCCGATGTAGTGAATGTGGAAAGTCAGGGAAGAGAAAGTGTAACTTGTCTGTATGTGTGTGTACCGGGCTGGCAAACCGTATGGCCTCTGCTTCAATCAGCCCTCGAACACGTCCAACACCAATAGTTGTTTCGCCTCCGCAAAGTTTCGCTCCGCGAGTACACCCACGTGGATATTCAAACGCGGCGACAGTACGGGATCAAATAGCTCGTACGCGAATTCGGCGACACAAAAAGGAAAAGTTCAAAGATCGCTGTAAGATCACACGGGCACACCAACACGTGGCTTCAAAACCGTCCACCGTTAATCAAACGAATTCGCACCAAATTTCAAGGGCGGTCGCAATCACTCGCGTACAGAGATCGGGATTCAAAAAACACGAGGACTAAAATTAAAGAAAATGCGAACAAACCGCGGCACGAGATTAACGGGCCAAGCGCTCAAAAATCAGCTACGCAAAACCGACCGCTTGGTTCAAGGTCAAAACCGTAGTCGTTACACAAATCGGCGATTTTCCATCGAAACCACAAATCGCCATCAAATACCGCTACAAAAAAGGCATCCACGCCGCGGTGATTCACGAGAATCCAAAAAAGCGATATAAGCGCCTCAAAAGAACACGCGCACTTGATTCAAGGTCAAGACCGTACTCGTGACTGTGACGAACTGACGTCGCATCTATGATGGCGCACGGGCCACCGAGTCCGATGTGCGAGTGCGACAGACATTGCGCTCACGCGTGCCAGAAAGAAAGCGCGATATAAGACAAAGCAATGTATCTGGCGTAAACAATCCCCCGCTCCGAATCTAAGGATGTAGATTCGCTAATCAATGGGTAGCCGGGACAACGTGGCCACGGCACGTTGCAAGACTGAGTCCCCCACAAATACCTCGGCCACCCGGGGAACGCCATCCGATCCAAATAGAAGTTTAACAATGCGTCCACGACGCCAATAGAGAGGAAGTAAGTTAGATTCTTTGAGTAGAACAAGGTCTCCTACCTTGGGAGGGCAGGTTTTGTCCGTCCACTTGACGCGCTGCTGCAGCCAGTGCAAATACTCAAGAGACCAACGGTGCCAAAAATTCTGAGTCATTTGCTGCAACATCTCAAACCGAGATAACCGTGAGGTCTTGACCTCCCGATAGGGATACTCGGGCAGCGCGTTAAGAGGCTGGCCAATCAAAAGGTGACCCGGCGTTAAAGCCTCCAAATCATTTGGGTCGGAGGAGACGGGACCGATAGGTCGTTACAACTACATAAACGATTCGTCTTAACGAACCTTCAACAAAGGTGTGCTCTGCAGTGAGCAACAAGTTATCAACACATAGGGCAGTAAGTGAATTTACCAAATATTCACCGAAGTGCATGACCCAATGGTCATTCAAGAAAGGAGACACAGCCCAACAAATTAACTTCGTTGCAAAGGGTGATTAAATATCATGGAAGTTTCTCCGAGGCTTTATGTGCAGTCTGCAAGTTCCACGCCTCAGGGGTGTGTTCCAAATTCAAATTTACAAATATTAGAAGTTGCGATAGTCGTTCGCATCAATCTTCAAGAGGCTCAAAGCCAATAAAAGAATCTCGCTACCCGACAACCGACAGCACAAGTGTCCGATGTCAACAAAGCTTCAAAAAGAAGCGGACGTGCGGGAGAGAAAGAACAATTTATCAAACATGTTCAGTGTTCATCTGAACCAAAACGCGAAGGTCAACAATAATTAATAAGACCACACTACAAGTTCGCGTGTCGACTGGGAGTTAAGCACTTGGCGAAACCAAAACAAATCAAAGGCCACTCCCAGGGACTACATGAGAGCCCTAGTATTCCCACTTAACAAATGAAGAGACACAGCACAATGGACCCAAAACAACAAGGCATGGACAACAAATGTTCGCCTTTCGGGTTAGTCACTCTCCTGGAGGCAGTCAAACAATCAGACTGTGGAGAGTCAAGGATCTCCGAAAGAGTGGCTGTGGTGGGAACTAGGGTGGCAAACGCCTAACAAAGAGCGCCTCCCAGAAGCCGGTTTGTAAGGTCGTCCCCAAATCGGGATTCAGGAGAGGCTCGAAAGACCAAAGGAGCTGGACCCCCATCCAACAACCCCCAGGCGGCATCCCAATACGAAGCTGCGGGTCCTGTGGAACAAACAGCATCCGGAACCGAGCCGTGCCGCTGGTAACCATGCTGAGGGGGACGGTGCCCTAATCGAGGTCTCTCCGCAATTGGAGGTGATAAAGGGCGTGAAGGTCCTTGCAAAGATATAAAGCTACCATCAATTTGGCGAGGGGGGTTAGAACCCCCCCGCCCCTGGAGGGGTGATTTCTCCTCCCAACGGACCGGTACACTCCTAACAATATCGCGTGAGGGGGGTGAAACCCCCCCGCCCCTGCACGAGGGAACCGTCACCTCGAGAGGGGCTGGAACCCTCTCTACAACAGGCGATCGAAACACGCCGCCAGAGGGACGTCCACGCGGAGTGTCCACGTTAAAATGATAAGTCGGGGGTGAAACCCCCCCGCCCTTGCCGAGGTATGTTCCCGCTCCATTAGCGGGCGAAGTTCTATCTACAATGGGCAAGGGGCGGTCAACAAATGACTGACAATAATTTTCAACAAGATGATGTCGAGGGAGGTGTCGCTCCAGCCTGGGGTATTCAGCCAGGGGAGGTGAGTACCTCCTTGGATCAGGCTGAGCGACGGCAAAACCTCACTCAGGGTTGACAGAGGGTGAAACGCCCCCGCCCCTGGAGGGCTGCACCCCCGCCCGAGGGGGGGGTGAAGCCCTATCAAAACCAGGGGCCAGACTGACAGTGGTCGCACGCCGTCTATCGGCTGGGCCCGCGACCGGTGAGGAGCCTCCTCTCATGCCGGGTGTCTGTTCAGCCACCTCCTGCCTACCGACACCATTGCGGTTGAGGCAAAGAATAAGGAGGTGGTTGCCCTGACAATGTGGGCAAGGCCGTTGGTGCTGGCAATTGCATTGCAAGTGCCGACCTAAGCAAGAGTAGCACCAACGGCGCTCCCTAGCTATGGCCCTACGGAACTTGGGCGGTTTATCCAAAAATTTTGGACAGGCAGTCGTAATATGGGTAAGAGCACGGCAATAGTGGCAGGGGGGTCACAAGACCACTGAGGTTTGGAATTGGGCGGCGCCCAGTCTCCTGCGCCACTCCTGGCTGCTTGGAACCCCTGGTGGAAGTCGTGGGTTTAGACGGGGGCGTCGGTCGTGCCGGAGGGTTTCCCGGTGTTCCCGAGCCCACGGCGTTCTCCACCTGGCGGCTCTGTTCCTCAAGGAACTTTAAGAGGTCCCTGAACGGGGGTATATAGTTAGCCCCGTCCCCGCCGTACCTCTCCTCAAATCGGATCCGCAGATCGAGAGGCAGGCGGGACAGCACCAGGTGAAGAAGCCAGAAGAACCACTGATCCACCGGCAAGTCGAGCCGTCGAAGGGCGTTGCAAGCAACCACGACTGGGTCAATGATCACCTCCCGGAGACGTGCTCGGTCCTTCAAAGCCGGGAGGGACATCAACTCTGCCAAATGTGCGTCCGCAAGGCGGCGCACATTGGCGTAGCGCCTTTCAAGGAGCTCCCTGGCCGTGGGGTAGCTGCTGTCAGACAAATCCAAATGGCTGACTACCCCAAGCGCCTCCCCTTCAAGAGAAGACAGCAAATAGGCCATTTTTTGGCCTGGGGATAGGTCACGGCGGGCATGTACTAGGCTGTCAAAGATGGAGATGAACCCCATCCAGTCCCGAAGCCGCCCACCAAAGTGTGGAAGGTCCAAAGTGGGCAGCCGACCCAATAGGGCAGGCTGCGGCTGCGGGCGAGGCGACTCGCACTGCATGCTCAGTCGAGCCTCGCGCTTTATTTTGGCCCCTGCCTCGAACACATCATCTGTGAGTTCGAAGAACTGCTCAAAATCTTTCTGGGCCGATTCGCGTGCCTCGTCGTCCTCCACGGTGTCCAGGAATTCCGAGTAGGCTTCCTCAAAATTGGCTCGTCTGGCCGGGAGCTGTTCAATGCGGTGAAGCAAGCTAGCCGCCCTGTCTGGGCGAGTAATAAGCGCATGCGCGCTAGCCGCCCACCGCAGCTCCGCCTGCATACGGCTCACCGGAGTAGACTTATGCGGAGGCATGGCGAGACCGCGCGAGGATAATCACAAGGAAGCACGAAAACCAAAAAAAAACAAAAAACAACAATGAAATAGAACAAGCACAGATGCAAACACCGACACGTGCAGAACGCTAATCAAAGGTCGCGGTTAAGAAACGCGCGGCACGCGGTAATTAAACGCGGCGCTGCTACAAAACGCGTGGTGTAGACGCTAAATAATCTGTGACCGTTAACGCGGCGTATCGGTCCGAAACGTGGCGTACCGCGCCTACAAACGTGTGACCTACAGAGATACGCGGCGAATCAAATAAGCGCAGCAAAAAAATCGATATCGATGCGCCGAGCGTGTAAAAGCCGCATAACCAAAGGCGAAAAACCACGCTCTGCTACCAAATGTTACGGCCCCTTGCCTGTCCCGACGAGGGCCAAGTTCCCGGGCCCATAGAGGAACGAGCCCGGACAGGTCGAGGGGGGATCGGCTAGTAAAATACAAGTGACCCGTGAGATACCGGTGAGAGATCGGGTCGGATAATAATATCCGAGACTACTAGCCGATCAGTGGAAAACTATGCGGCTATTACTCGACTAGTATTACAGTAAAATCGGCTAATCACTTACACCGGCGGATTATACTACTTCCGGCGGATCATACTACCTCCGGCGGATCATAATCCTACCTCTGGATAATTACTAACCTTGTCCTTGCCCGATGTAGTGAATGTGGAAAGTCAGGGAAGAGAAAGTGTAACTTGTCTGTATGTGTGTGTACCGGGCTGGCAAACCGTATGGCCTCTGCTTCAATCAGCCCTCGAACACGTCCAACACCAATAGTTGTTTCGCCTCCGCAAAGTTTCGCTCCGCGAGTACACCCACGTGGATATTCAAACGCGGCGACAGTACGGGATCAAATAGCTCGTACGCGAATTCGGCGACACAAAAAGGAAAAGTTCAAAGATCGCTGTAAGATCACACGGGCACACCAACACGTGGCTTCAAAACCGTCCACCGTTAATCAAACGAATTCGCACCAAATTTCAAGGGCGGTCGCAATCACTCGCGTACAGAGATCGGGATTCAAAAAACACGAGGACTAAAATTAAAGAAAATGCGAACAAACCGCGGCACGAGATTAACGGGCCAAGCGCTCAAAAATCAGCTACGCAAAACCGACCGCTTGGTTCAAGGTCAAAACCGTAGTCGTTACACAAATCGGCGATTTTCCATCGAAACCACAAATCGCCATCAAATACCGCTACAAAAAAGGCATCCACGCCGCGGTGATTCACGAGAATCCAAAAAAGCGATATAAGCGCCTCAAAAGAACACGCGCGCTTGATTCAAAGTCAAGACCGTACTCGTGACTGTGACGAACTGACGTCGCATCTATGATGGCGCACGGGCCACCGAGTCCGATGTGCGAGTGTTTTGTTTCTTTTAGTCTATGTTCTCCACATACTGGTGGTCGCCCACAGACCGTGGAACGTTACACTCGAGGGCTTTTTATAAGCAAATATTTCCGCTTGGGTATGAATAATCCTTTATTACAATATTCTTTGTGTAAGGTTCACCCGTGTATCATGATCATGGAAACAATTATGGCGAGACAAAAAGTGTTGTTTTCCAACGTATACAGATGCAGTGGTGAGTGCTGTGTTATTTAAATACGGAGCGCTAGCGACGAAGTTTATAAATCTATGTTTAAATAAATAGTTACCCGTGTTTATTAGGCTTGACTCTGGTGGAAGGCTTTGGCCGAGGCTAACGTATCTTCCTACTCACTATTATAATTTAGAAATAATTGAGATACACTTTGAAATAATAGCTGATTTAAGGAAATGCACACGCATCAAACATTATGTGAGTTCACCTATATCGAAAATAGGTTTACTGGTGTTCTGAAATGAGGATATCCTTGGAAGTTAAATGTCATAGTCCAAACGAATAATCAATTGAAGTGGCAGTGGGCACTGGGCACTGGGCAGGTCACGCTTATCCTGCATCCTTTGCCATATGATTTTTCTATCGTATTTCTATAATTCCTTATAGAAGTAAACTCAAAGTATTTATCAGAAAAATAAGGGCATAAATCGACACATTGATCATGTGGAATAAAGTTCATATTTTTTTGATTTCCTGTCATTAGCAATCGTAGAAATAGAAAAGATAATGAAACATGGCTATGACGTCTGAAGTGGAAGTACTTAAGCGTATTTTGTCAATATAGTCGTAGAGTATGATTAGCAAGGATTAGCATTACAAAAGACAATCTTTCTAGCAGCCAGTTTGTAGTTTATGGCACAACACCAGATTTTCTTATACACCACGTAGCGCCTATTCCGTAGCGCTTAGAAAAGTATAGATAAGTATAAAGCTTGGAAAACTTGGCGCAAGCTTTTAAATATTTCCCCGCCCTTGATTTATTGTTCGCTTTCATAAAAGCCTCCCGCTGGGCGCGCACTTGCAAACGATTTTCGTCATTTTTTGCTTTAATAAAATCACATCTTGTACAATGACATAGAAAATCTTGGGATTGTATGTTACAGCTATTCTAAATTTTAGTTCATTTTTGTTTCTTGCGTTCTACAGGTTAGTACTTGACTGCGATCTCACCTGATGATCAGTGATGATGCCGGAGATGTTATCGTACTAATTTGAAAGGGGAAAGTAACGGTTTCTACACAGCATCGCGCTGTAATGCTAAATCTCTTGGTGAATAGCCACGGGGGAAGTCTATCACGAGACAAGACCTAAGTTCAACTAAAAATTAAAAAAAAATTCTAGCTCACGATCTAGGTAAAACACGAATATCTTAGAAATGTATATCAACGCTTATGTTACAGCATTTTAATTTTTTCCCTCCTCCAATATCCCGCGCAGTGTTATGAGATCGGTCACTGTGAAATTAATGGGCGATTGCAGTAATACATCACTCGGTATACGATACATTTTCAGCGGGAAAGGAATTTATACACCGGCGCTGACAACGCGCGGGTATTGCCTGGAAGAAATTCCAGTAATTTATTGCCAGCTGGACACATTGATTTTTATTTACTATGCAAGTCAGGACTACACTGCAATTTCACATTATAAGTGGTGATGATGAATTAATATTAACTCAAAAAGGTATAACACAGCATCTCACTAGAATACTAACACGTCTTTGCTGATAGGCAGTAACCACATACTCGTAGGTGCCAAAAGGCTTGATTAGGTCTAAGCCAATTTAAGAATTACGAAATCAAAAAATGGCCTCTACCTGGAATCAAACCTTCTCAATGCAATGGCGCGGCGTGAAATCTGCACCAATCAGTTCCTCTTTGCTGAAAAAAAGAGTTTTGAACACACAAAATATTACCTGAAAATTGAACTGATATGAAGTGCCATCTTCTAAAGTGTTGCGAAATAAATTCGCCCTAAATGTAGCAACAAGCAAGTGGCTTGTGTCCCTTTATTCGCCATTAAAGGGATACATTCCTTTAATAATGTCCTCTTTTTATGCCATTTGTACTTTTTACTGGGCACAGGACTAGCAGGAGTTTGTCACGAACCCTGCCTAAATGCGGGTTGGACTGTTGTACCATCTTCAATATTTTGCAAACATTATAGAGAACTCACTAGCATTACCATTTACATTTTAGTACCTAGTTGATTGATACGTCACTTAATCAATTTAGCAATTGTATAACCTCACTGCAATTTAGCGATAATTCTCATACATTTTAAATTTGTTCCCATGCATGAATTCGTATCCCGACACTCATAAGAGACAGAATTTCTAAAGTAAGTCCATTGGGGTATCACTGCTTAATTTACAGTAAACCCAGTCTAATATTGTCCCTTGATTGATTGCGTCTATAGCAGAGGGATAACTCCGTCGCAGCTTCGCGACAGGTTTATTGTAGTAATTCTTTGTTGCCACCCACTCTGAACAGCCCTTTGTGAGTCAAACTGTAAATAGATCCACTGTAAAGACACCTCGAGTTGTAATTTCTTACTTGACGAGATATTTATAAGCGCATAAATCTCCAATAATTTCGGCTCTGTGAGTTATGAGAATCGTTATAGACATCAATGGTTAAACCGTTCGCTGCAAATAGAAAATGATAAAATAACGGTTAATAAGTTACTCGTCGGTTTAGCAGTAGGTAGTTTTGATTGTGGATAGCGGATAGTATAGTCAAAACTATAGCTAACTTTGATGTATTGGTTACTCCTTAGAGGTTGCGTTTTGTTATACCACGTTTTCTGTCACGTTCCACGGAAACGCGATAAAAATTATCATAACTATGCCTGTCTCTTAATTCTAGGCTTCATCATCATCATCATCATCATTTCAGCCTGCGGACGTCCACTGCTGGACATAGGCCTTCCCAAGGGCCGCCACCAATTCCTGTCCTCAGCCTTCCTCATCCAGCCGCTTCCCGCCACCCGCTTGATATCGTCGGTCCAGCGAGCTGGAGGTCGCCCCACACTACGTTTACTTGTACGCGGTCTCGACTCCAGGACTTTCCGGCTTCAACGGCCATCGCCCCTACGACAAGCGTGACCTGCCCACTGCCACTTCAGCCTGCTAATGGTTTTGGCTATGTCGGTGACCTTGGTTCTCCTGCGGATCTCCTCATTTCTGATTCTATCACACAGGGAAATCCCTAACATAGCCCTTTCCATAGCACGCTGATTCTAGGCTTACCCCTCACAAATTTTCAGCCAAATCGGTTCAGCTGTACTTGAGTTATAAATAGAGAAACTATCACGACTTTCTTTTATTATTTAGATGTATAGTAAAACGGCGAAGTGTCGTCTCTCCGACATGTGAAATATTATATCTGTTCGCTAAATTAATCACGTGACTTCCACGCAGACTATTGTTATTCTCATACATTTTTGGATTTCGTTCCAAATGAACGATCGATAGATAAGCTAATCTGTAATGAGCGCAAAGTTGTCATATGGTTACTGCTGCTGAATCCTAAAGGTACAGATACACAATATGATACGTAGTAACACGAAAGCGCAACTAGCATGTGCTCGAAGTGTAGGTTCATAATGAGCGTGTTTACTGGCAAGCAAATCATATTGAGCATGCTTTTAATGACCATGTGTATCTGGTTAAAAATTAAAAAAATTAAGAATCGCATGAGTTTAAAAACAACAAGAAAACATTTATTTAGCCGCAAATGAAGACAAATAACTTAATAATGACTAACACCGCCATCTCTACACTAAATTGCCGACCAGAGTATTATTAATCGATACAAAGCAACTTCATTTGTTTGCCCCGCACTACTTTGAAGTCGTCGGTAAAAATACATCACTCGTATAAGTATAAACACAGGCGTAGTGATGTACGAGTTAATTATACGAGAGGGATATTTATGCGACTGCGCCGCAGGCGAGCGACGTCTAGTGACGTCCCCTGAGATTCGTAGAGGGTTGACTGCTATATAACTGCAGCATACGGAAACTTGAAATGTGAAATTATAATAAGGCCAAGTCTAGCATAAGTTTCATCTAGTTCGTACTCGTAAGTTACTCCCCTCTAGATTTACCTATATAAGCAATCAGAAATATATAATACTGGTTGTTATATTATTGTTAAGTCGATCCTAAAAACGTGAGACGTACAAAAAAGTGAGGCTCCCCAATAACATAGGCAAAAGGCTATAAATACGTACACACGACAGGTATGCCATATGATAAACAGTTCCTATGGGATCCAACGCAGGCACAAAGTAGCAATAGTAGAAACAGTAATTAGAACTTGAAAATAATATTGTGTCAAAGTAATGACTTTAGGCTTACACAGGAATGGTTTTAGCCGCAAGGTGACATATGAATTTTAAACTAGGCGACAGTGTAACTAAGTAACAAAATCTTGTAAACCTTTTAGGCTTAGATTATGTTAGGGCATATGGGATTTCTGTCTTTTAAAATATTATAATATATTACATTACGTATAACATACATCAAGGACATAGAAGTCTTTTCACACACTACAAATTAGAACTTGACTGCGATCTCGTCTGTTATGTGATGATAAAGTCGAATAGTTATCCTTCTAGCTTGGAAGGGATAAGCAACACTAACGGTTTCTACACAGCATCGCACCGCAACACTAAGGGCGCCTTCAAATTAGCCGCAAAGTGCAGCGCGGCGGAAGCGCGGCTGCAGCGCTACAGATGCGCTTACGCCGCGCTGCTGTCGCTAGGTTTGAGAATCGTAGTGTTGTACATAGTTTCACGATGGACTCTGACGAAAAAATACTACTCGATTTGTACAAAAAAATACATGCGCGCAGCACTAGTCAATCGATGAATTGACGCGCGGCGGCAGCGCGTCTGCAGCGCTGCAGCCGCGCTACTTTGTAAATCTATGTAAGTTAACAACGCGCGGCTGCAGCGCTGCAGACGCGCTGCCGCCGCGCGTCAGTTCATCGATCGACTAGTGCTTCTAGTAATCGAGTAGTGTTTTTTCGTCAGAGTCCATCGTGAAACTATGTACAACACTACGACTTCACTTCACTTTGCGACTAAATCGCTTGGCGGTGCGTCTAACGGAATTGTAAATATTGCTGTACCTTACATTTGAGACCACATTTTAAAACAACTATTTACAAATTTTGCACCCTGCAGTCTTAAAAGAGTCTTAACTAATACAATTTTTAAGTTATTTCAATAAACAAACAGGCAGAAGAAACAAATTACAATTATTTCTGTAGGTATAAAGAGTATAAACATATTTTCAAGTAGTTAAACTCGCATAGAGAACATTTTAACTCTTACATCAACTATGAAAACTTCCTCTACTGATTTCAATCAAAAGGCTTCTTAAGGCGATGGAAGGTGCATCTAAAAGTAAGAGCTTTGCCTTTGAGAGGTGCCACAACTGCGAGATAAACAAACTTGAATGTAAAATCTCTTAGGAAATCTGCAATTAACGAGAACTTTATACAATTAACAACCATCAGTATAATAGCTTTTAGTTTCATGGAGGTAGACATTTTCTTTGAGATTTTTTCTATGTGAATCCCTGGAGCAGTAAGCGTAACATCAGTTTTAATAAAAAAAAAAAAATAAAAAAAAAACATTTATTTCAGGTTACATACAGACCCATAAAAAAGTGCAGACATTAAAATATATAACAGCAATCAAAAATCAAATTACAAGCAATAAACATAAAAATTTAAATATGATAATGTTTTGTAATTAAAATTTTATATTAAAATGTCAAAAAGAATTACAAAATTATTTATATTTATCAATTATTAAAATTATTTATCAATTAGTAAAAGCAATAAAAAAAAAAAAATAATAAAAAAAAAAAAATTTTAAGCAGGAAAACCCAGTTTAAGCTCTCGACTCGCCTTCCCAGCGCCGGATGCGTCATAGTTCTAAAATGGTCGCTTTAAAGCTGTCATAAATGTAGAAAATGTATACATTTCCTAGGAAATGTGTTTATCAATTGATGTTAAAAAAATCATTTATATAGATAGCTATTGGATAGACAATAGATGAACATTGGACAACATCCCTGTTCTATGTTGTGCCGTTTATACAACGTGAAGTTTCCATTTGAACGAGTGTCGTTTTAAAACAAAGTAATTTCATTTTACATCGGCGATGTTCGACAATTCGAATGATGGCCGCTGAATCGGATAATGGCGTTAACAAATTAATTGAGCGCTTTGTAACATTGCTGCGCTAGGCCCCGTCCACACTCTCCCTCTTGCCTGTAAAATTGACATATTCCAAATTAAAAAAAATATGTTTTCAATGGCGTATGGTTAATGATGATTTATAATTCATTAATAAAAGCTCACAGTTGAAAATTCTGTAAGTACCTTCTTTCTAATCAGCTTTCGTAAAGCATAGAGTAAGTATACACTGAATTTATTAATGTCCTTCTCACTGTATCTTTATAGTTTTTAAACTGCAGTTAACTAAATATCGCTTCAATAATCGTCTACGCCGTTAACTGCCACAGTTAGCAAACGCTCGGGTAGAAGCAGAAGGTTCTGGATTCGATTCCCCGCCAAGGCGTGTTTTTGGTTGTATATTATTTCTAAATTGGCTCAGCACCTCTAGCCATTCTAGCCATATGGCATTACGCGATAAACGGTTCCAGAGTTACGAATGGTGTAAAGTACCAACATCCTACTGTACTTACTATGTTGGGCGTCATAGTAAAAGCATAGTAATTTTTTTTTACTCTATACAAGTTAGTACTTCACTGCGATCTCACCTGATGTTAAGTGATGAAGCAGCCGAAGAGAGCCGATGATGTTAACGTACTAACTTGGAAGGGGTAAGTAAAGTCACCCCAATGGTTTTAACTCAGCATTGCAACGGCGCGTCTTTGCTGGTAGGGTGGTAACTAGCCACGATCGAAGCCTCCCACCAGATTAGACCTGTCCAATTTAGAAATGAAATGAAATGAAATGAAATGAAATTCTTTATTTCACATAGGCTTAGATATAAGCTCTCATGAAATGTCGAGACTCTACCGCCAGGTTCGGAAAGCAGATTTGCACCGAGAAGAACTGGCAAGAAACTCGGTACTTGCTCTTTTAAAAAAAATGTCTCAATATACAATTTTTAGTACTTAATATGAAACAATATTTTTAAGATATCTCGTGAGGAGATGGAAGCATATCATTATCGTTCCAAGAATCTTTGTTATTTAAAAATTCTTCAATGGTGTAGTAACCCTGATTTATTAGATGTTTTTTGACAGTATCTTAAAACCGGTGCAAAAGTAAGTCCAAGATAGAAATTATAAAATTCCAAAGTGGCCCGTGGCGGGAATCAAACCCGCGACTTCCCACTACAATCCGAGCGCACGTCCCCTGCGTCAGGGAGGTCGTCAAAGCAGCCGCCGTTGTGCGTGTGTGGACGGACCTTTACGTTACTGTTACAGTACAGTACGAATGCAAACCTTGTTACGATGCTCTGAAAACAAGTCTATTTAATTTTATTTCGGCCGATATAAAACAATTTATCTTTTGTGTTATTTTTATTCTGGATGAATGGCTAGGCAACTGGATAATTTGATGAAACTGTGATGGGTTTATAGGTAAATTGACTAACTACAATTATATTACTTTTGATTATTATGTAGGTATATTTGACCAAAAGTTCATACAGTGAACTATAGTCATTAAGTGAAAATTAGCCAAGGGAAATTCTAAAAGTCATTCGTAATGTAGAGCTAAAAATTTATCTTCTTCCCAAATTTTAGCCAAATCAGTTCAGTAGTTTCGGCGAGAAGGAGTTACAAACTTACACACACATACACACCAACTTCCGCCTTTATTATATAAGTGTGATACGATCATCTATATTATCATATTTTAAGCAAACGCTTGCATTTATCCCTAGCATTTTATGATGTAAGTTTAACCTATGAGTTATCCGTAGCGATATTTGACAATTGTTCCTAGCACATTACCTTTACCCATTTTTCATAGAAACCATTAATCCACATGTGAAAACTTTACCAACGCAGTTTTAACTTTAAATCAAAGGTTTAAAGTCGACTGTCGATTACGCGGATGAAGTCATAAGTCTCTCTCGATTAAGCAGTCAAGCCTTGTAGCGGAGTAAGAGTGAGTACAAAAGAACAACAGCGCTATTCGAAGCTATTTCATTTCTCAGAGACGTAGACACTCGAAGGGTAGAGTGACTTGAGAACGGAACTGATTGCAAGCACACAGGATCCATCTCAAGTCTAAGTAGGTATGCAAAAACAGTGGCAGATTGTGCTGCTGGTTTACGCCACAGAATATTAATAGAGAAACTTACGGTATAGAAGATTCGCTCCGCTAAATGATTAAAAATATAAATAGCGACTCCGGCGCTGTCCCAATAAAGTGCAATTCATTTCGCAACTACAGCAACTTATAGCTACATATTCACCAAAACGTTGTGCTTTTTTCCGTCTTGCTACAGAGGCCCGCGCCGCGGACTGACCGCTAATGGTCGCGCTACGTACATGTACTACATTTGTACCTAAAGTGCGAGTGAATCCTACCTTGCGATTGAAAGATTAAAAGTTTTTTGTAGGGCATGGAGACAGAGAGACAGACGGGCACGCAAAAGAAAAATAGGCAGTTGGATAAATGGTCGTTGTTTTAGGATAAAATGGACATAATTCATTTTCAGCCGAGGCAATGATTTTAAAGTTTTCACAAAATTTTCTCTCGAATCATTTTGATCGGTATATAGTTTAGCAATTGATATGCATATTTAGCTGTCTTCATTCATTACTGTACGGTAAAAATATCTTTAGTACATATTAAATATTATTACCGCGCAGGATTAATGTGTCGCTACTGATATTATTTCTGTGTCTACTGATATTATTTCATTACTGTACTGTAAAAATATCTTTAGTACATATTAAATATTATTACCGCGCAGGATTAATGTGTCGCTACTGATATTATTTCTTGTAAGCCTTGAGACGACACCAAAAATAATCCGATAGCCGGTTCGCGCTTCGAATCTCTCCGTGAAGCGTATATCAGCGAAGAAAGCGAATCACTCTGTGGAGTTCCATTAGCAGGCTGTCACCGCCGAGCGCTCAAAAGGGGGGGAATGAAAAAAGGCAGGAATTGTGAAAAAGTTTCAGTAAAGATATACATCAGTTGGAAACGATTTCGGTGACTAATGTGCTATTCGGCGACCCACTTTCCTTATATTGTCTTCGGTTGTCGAGTGTTTTCATTCAGTGGGTTTCAGGATTCAGTGCGTGATTGGTGTAGGGGAGCATGTTTTTAAAGGTTTTATTTGGCTTCACTTGACTGTGTCTGGGTCATAGCTTGTGACTGAGTTTTAAACGAATAGAATAAACTGTACCTGTAGAGTGTAGGTAGGTCTTCTCATCCTCAATCTAGCGACTCGGTGACTTTTTCAATACACTATTCTAAGCTCAAACGAGTTGCCATTTCACACATAGCAAAAATTAAAATTTGAGTTTTCTGCACTTCTTTACATACAACTAAATTTTGCCAAATTTTCGTGAAAGCAAAACATTTAGATCCATACTTAGGTCTCATTTGCACAGTAACCACGTCGATAAACAGCGCCCTTGCGATAGCGATATACGGTTACACTTTACTACTGCACGGTAGAATTATAGACACCACGGTTATAGGTTGACCACTTGACAGACTCCCTAGGAAGAATACCAGAAAAAAATAGCTTTTAAACATGTTTTAAGAAATAAATATATACAGTCTTGACTTGTCATCACAGGTCAATCAGCAGATAATAGACGTATAGAATTGTGGATATCATCTAAAATGTCTGACATTTGAAGGCATCTGCATAATATTTCTCAGAGTGCCTTATTTATTTGAATAACTCAGTGTAAGCTGAAACCTATAACTTATAATATTATGTATATTCCCATATAGTATTAAACTAAAAATTTCTGAGCTCCGAATTTTAAAATGCTAGGAATCTACGTCGAGAGGTTTTCGCGTAACCGGTGGGCAATTTAAAAGGCTCCGACGGTTTACACGACACTGCTCCGATATGACGCCGAGAATTTAATATCCAAGCGAGCAAAGAATCGATTTAGCCGAAATTCCTTGGATTGGCGACCGTGCTTTTAACATTCTGAGATTTTTGTTTTTAAAATCTACGCGATCTTACAAAGTAGGTATTTTCTATTGACGCACTAATATTACACTGCAATCCCACACCCTCTTAAATGTATGTACTTATGTTTTCACCACTTGTATAAAATTCGCCTGTCACTCTGTTTAAAACAAGTAAATAATAAAAAAATTAAAAATCACGACTGCACTGTGGTAAAATGATTTTTTCCAAAAATATATATAGCCTATGTTACTCGGAATCGTGTAAGGATTCTAACGATACCCCATATGTCCAAATCTGTTCAGTCTTTCACAAGTTATGGTGGAATAAAGGAACTCACATACATACATACATACATGAACTCTCAAAACATTACACTCCTTTTTTAGGCAGTCGTGTAGTAAAAGTATGCTTCGAAATGGCTTGTCTGATTTTAATAATTTTTTGGTAGAACCGAGAACAGTGCGTAAACTATTTTACCCTTACATGAGGAATAATTAATATGGCTAAACAACGCTGTTCGGGTCAGCTAAAATAATAGTGACAAAAATTATTTATTACTCCTTCACGCCGCAAGTCCTGAACTGCCGTGCTATTCTGCAAAACAGCGACGAGCGTAACGAGCGTACATCTCTGCATCTATGAATTTGTCAGTTGTAATAGAGTACAATTTTGCATGCCATATTCGGGTTGGCAGCTGTCTGGCAGCTATTTCATTTTGTAGAATAGCACAGCCGAACCAATTGAAATAATTTGGAATAGAGTTAGATCAATACACCGGCTACTTTTTATTCTTACATCCATGGTTCCGTGGGCACAAGCGACACAAAGTACAGTTGTGGGTATCTATGTTCGGTTCTTACAAATGAAAGACTAACATCAGTGCCAAGTTTCTTGCCCGTTCTTCTTGGTGCAATACCGAGTTGTGGCGGTCATTGAGTTAAATACACGTCGGTAGTCTCACATTTCGCAAGTGCCTGTAAGTTAGACCTTTTGATTTTTGATTTTGAGTGTCTGATCAACTTGAAAGTTGGAGAATAAGTGATTAGAAAGCTCAATCATAAAATTATTGTCGTTGAGCACAATATCCATTAGCTATATTAAAGTCTTCTCTGAATGACGTTAGCTATGAAAAACCAGCGGTTTAAATCTCCCAGCTTTATAACTCGGGAAGTTGTGAAAACACCACAACTCTCAAAACTCCACAATCGGGTTACAAACGTGGACACTGCTGGAAGTTTTAAAAGTCGAAAACGGGGAATACCCGACGGAATGAGAAATGTGAAACTCTTTAGGTAAAGCTCAGTTTGTTACAAGTTTTAGTGACTGTGAAAAGGAGTGAAAGATTTCGGATTTATGATGTAACGTTGTTTGTAATCTTAGTATTAATTCTTACAATTAAAGATTGAAAGGTAAAATTAAATAAATAAAATTCTTACTAGCCTTCGATTCACTAAGTTACTTCTTTATTTAAATTTCATATAAATTAAGAATGGTTAAAAATTACTTAATCTTACGTGTGCACTCTGTACTGCTTTGTTACATGCATAAAAATAATAAGAGTTTCATACAATATTGCATTAATAACATCAGAAACAAAATCGTTTTGTATAAACCAGTAATAAAAACATCGGTAGTGGTATTAGCAGTGGTAATACAGAACCCGAATTTGACTCACAAGACGAAGTTAGTCGGTCAAAAACATTGTAATATTTTAATACCTTATCATAATATTATTTAGGATTTCCTACGTACAAGGTAACTTGAATGACTGATTTATCAACGCAAATTAACGCACAGTGCCAACCCCTAAAGAAATTCAACCCATAAGGAGTAAAAATAAAGGTCAAGCAAAGCTGTGAACACTTTCAAGATCGTAATACACAATCATCCATTCCTGTAAAGAAACAATCATGATCATACAAGACAGTTAATCATAAATTGAAAGAAACAATCATAATCACACATTATCGTGCACTAGATTCAGAGTTTCAGTCCATGCCCGCCCGCCCGAGTGAGTGCACGAAAGCTGAGCGGAAATTATGTAAACAGTCGCGATCGGAAAATACAGTTTATTTTTCGTGACATGAACTGTGATTTGTATGACTTTTTCGGCTGTAACTTTTAAGTAAGTATGTTTTCATGATTAAAATTGAAGGATAGATTTATGACGACTTCCATGGCACAATGGCGCGCGCTCGGATTCGAGTAGGAGGTCGCGGGTTTGATTCCCGCCATGGGCCACTACTTTCTCGTTTGGCTCAGGTTTGGTTTGGTCTGATGGGAGGCTCCGGCCTTGGCTAGCTACCAATCTACCAAAAGATACGCACCACTAAGCGATTTGTCGTACCCGCGCGATGCTGTATAGACACTAATAAATAAATAAATATAAATATATAAATAGTGGACAACATCACATACATTGCTCCGATCCCTTAGTAAGTAGCTTCTGCACTTGTGTCAAGGAAATCAGAAACAACGAAGGTACCACAACACCCAGACCCGAGACAATGTAGAGAACTAATTTTTTCTACATTGCCCCGACCAAGGATCGAACCCGAAACCTCAGAGATGGCGGCGCCTTGAAAAACCGGCACGCTAACCACTCAACCACGGAGGTCGTCAAAACTGTTAGCTTACCCCCGCTTACCCTCGCGGTTTACCCCCGCTCATGCCCATTACGCCACGTCTAGTTTAAGTGGAGTGAATAATCACTCTCAGTGTATCAAAACAATATGAGAATCTCCTAGCTGTAATGTATTATTGTGTTTGTTTGAAGAGCACTCTCAAATGTATGCCGATGTGATTACTGATAATGAGACCTTTAGCAACTGATGCCTCCGGATAATGAGCGCAGTGCAGTGAGTGGTTTGACATTGCAATGCAGTCTTAAGACACACTGCGTCTGGCATAGACAGCTGATGTATCACTTATCATCAAGTGCACATCTTGCTGATATCAGCAAAGTAGGTACGAATAAATTCTGTATGCTATTGTTTATATTAATATAGCAGTTAGTTCATTTGTTTTGCGTTCCAATGCATCCAGCACTGAGAAGAACCCTCAATGAACTCGGATGCCAGCAAACTTCTATTACAGAGGTGATAATGATGCTTATCGGTCAACTGCGACCAGCTTTAAGTTTTAGCGTGCGTACGTACGGATGTGGTTGGCAAAACCAAATTTGGTTTTAGAAATTTCCGACACTTCTGCAGTGCAACTTGCTCCCACGTGTCCGGAGATATAAATATTTCAAGAGATGACATTTCTTTTCAGGGTATCTTTGTAGCGCAAGTACTACCCGCCAGACTTTCTCTGAAGGTATGCAGTTAGTCGCGGATAGGCTACATAACGAATAACGATGGTGCTACACATTAATACTAAACGGTTATTCGAGATTAATTTGTTCCCGAGCCTCACACGGGTCTAGTGAATTTTTTAACAGGTAATTTAAAATTCTCCCCTAGTCGAGGTATCCAATCTAAAGTTCAATTAAAACTTAGGCTGTTCACACACCTAATTATAATGTTATATGCGTTTAGCTAACGAATTTCCGCAACTTTGTGTTACATGTCATGATTCATTGAGTTTTGTTGCTTACAACTTAAGCATGAATATTTTAAATATTCATTGAAATAACGACTGAAAATATAGTCATAAGAATAGTTCACACACACGCTATACACAGGACCAAACACGGTGTTAAACCAAATGTTTTGACACCAAAAGCGTCAATTGTAAGCCAACCGCAGTGTTGTCTATGGACCGCAATCCACGCCACAGATCACAATACTTGTTAATTAATCCGCACGCGATTTTCCAAGACGATTTCCGCCATCTTGCAGAATTGCTTGAATGAGAAGAAATTTTGACCAGTGGCGCTACTTTTTTCTTGTATGAAGAAGGTTGACGTAAAATGTTCCGATGGGCTTATCCTCAGGTTCATATTGGTGGTCATAAGTCATAACTCAGATGTTCAAACATGGCTGATATCAACTGTACGATGGCATAAACAGTATAACTGGCTTAGGTTAGGTTATCGAAATCGATCTTGAGACCACCCGCTTATTATAGCGTGCCAAATACTGGATAGAAGTTATCAACAACCAATACATTAACAAGACACCATCCTGGCCATGTACGGGTTGGCAGGCATTACATACTTCAAAAAACCTTAAACATGCAAATTTTCTTACGAAATAGAAGCACGGAATATCATAAATAGTACCTAAGGAGAGTGTAAATTTAAAAGTTTCTGGGATTTGAACTCCCGATTTTAAATTCAGTCTTTAATCAATAGGTCACAACTCACAACGGCTTATAGTGTGTCGAGTCACTCGAGCTTTACAATCCTGCGACTCATCAAGAAGTAGGTAACATACAGTCAACAAAATAATTTGGCCAGCAGTGGCAAGGATTAAAGATCATCATAGCTCAAAAAATTGAACTTGAATTAAAATGGATTCAGGCAAAACAATATCCAGAAATAACATTTTTATTTAACAAGTTTTGGGATAGTCATCTTTAACACTTGGTGCTGCAAAATTTCTTTTTATGTTTCGCACTCAGTTATTTCTATATGTTGGTTGGTACACATCTTACAATTGGGTCTTACACTACTTTTGAATTTGATAAAAAATATTACTTTATTATAAACTAGGATAAAAATAATAACGTGCAGTGAAAGAAATATTAAAATCCAACGAAGATTTACAAAGTTACAGGCGTTTAAACTTTGGAGTGGGGGGATCTTCTATCCCTTTCTCGCAAAACGAAAATTTGTATGAAGCCGCACGAAGCTACTATGGCATTGGTACGGTGTGACGTCACAATGTCATGTTGCTATCTCTGTCTAATCACAAATCTTTAAATGCTTATAACTTTTTTGTTATTTGATCGATTTAATTAGTTCTTTCAGTGCACGTCATTATTTTAATTCTACTTTATAATAAAGTAATAAAAAATTCAGGCAAAACAATATCCAGAAATAACATTTTGATGGTTGCCAAGTTTTGGGAATGTCATCTTTAACACTTGGTGCTGCAAAATTTTTTTATGTTTCGCATTCAGTTATTTCTATATGTTGGTTGGTACACATCTTACAATTGCGAATAATAGTGCTAATGTATATGTACAATGGTCGTGCATTATTAGTGTCGGGCATAATTAAAGTCGTGTGTATTTTCATGTTTTCTATAAAGAATGGCCTCCAAACTGATCCGAGTGGTCAACTGAACGAGATTCCACAACAGCACGAGACTATTTTGTGCACAGGTGTGTACTCAAAAACAAGTGCACTCTCTATGCCCTCTCTTTCATAATATGATGGCATGACAGCTCCGGCACGACTGGAGATTGATCAACTTACCTACATACTAAAAAAATCCTGATAGAAAAACCCAATAATAAATTTACCGTCCCGACTCGGGGATTGAACCAGGACCTCGTGATCTGCAGTTGAAATTTCTCACCACTACACCAACGAGGCAATTAACCGTCGATTCTTAATTAATATTTTATGAGTGGTATTATTCTGTGCTACTGAGTACTTCTGTGCTAGCTTAACCATTTGTTGAGTATTTCTGACTGTACCTACAAATACTAGTAGTTAGTGCTAAAATCGGCTCGAATCGGCCACAATCGGCGCGTCCGAAGCCCAGTAACCCAATTACAGACGTCGGCGCGCGATGATTGATCTCCCGGGGCTCTCAGCGTTGCGTTCGGTATTCGAATCTCGAGCTGCATGGAACACTCTGAGTCCTGACATATATTACATACGAGTGCATGACAATTGGTAAGCGGCAATACTTATTTAGGCCACTGCTAAGTAATTAGTGCCATGCTAATAGAATAGAATAATTTATTAGACAAAACTTACAAATGCGGCTTACTATCTATAAGGTCACAAAGTAAGATCGCAATGGCTTGTATTTGATACACAAATTTTGAGCGCGCAGACTCTGCACTAAGATTGAACTTGTATTGCAGAAGTCTGCATACCCTTCGGGGGATCAATTGAGCCAATGTTTTAAATATATAAAAGCAAAAAATAAAAATAATAAGAAATGAAGAGCGAAATTACACAGGCATTTCTAACTTATACGTGTGGTGTGTGTGTGTGTGTGTGTGTGTGTGTGTGTGTGTGTGTGTGTGTGTGTGTGTGAGTGTGTGCGTGTGTGAAGTAATATGAATGCTTAGTGTCAATAGGGTAATTAAATATAGTACGAGTCTTACTAACACGGTTCAAGAGATACAGCATGGTGACAGACGGACATACGGCAGGTCATCTTCACTTATCACGTGATCGATCATGCTACAAGTAGACGTCTTGACGTACTAATTTCAGAAGGCCGCCACGCGTCGACTAGTTTGCACGCCTTCGTTCTTGTATGGTCTATTTAACGCGCAGCATGCGCCCAATAAAGAGGCAACCTTGGTACGTCAAAAGAGATGCAATTACGCGATAGAAAGAGACCATAACTTTAGATGCATAGCGGGGCGGAGCCAGGCGCTATTGCGAACTGAATTGCACTTTTAGTGTCAGCGCTAGAGTCGCTATTTCTTTAAATCATCTTGCGGAGTGAGCCTTCTTTACCGTTAGGTATACTTTATAGGTGCATACGGACAGACGGCGAAGTCTTAATAATAAGATAGTCTTAGAATAAGATAATTGCAGCCTGTTTTTACCCTTTGGGTACGGACCATAAAAATATCCTTTATTGCGACAATCCCGTAGCTAACAGATTTTGGTCATATCTCCATTCTCCATACACAAGCAAAAGCTTAAAACAAGTCAAAACGTTTCAGAAGCGACAAAAGTGACAAACGCATCGTTAAACTCAGCGTCTGTAACTCCGTAACGCAATTACGTCGCTGCGCAGTGATTGGGCCCTTGAGAGATCACTTCAATTCCATTCGCAGAGTGCCACCAGCCACCAATCACTGGCGTTTCCTCCGATGGTATCGCAATAAACAACCGATTATGATTCTCTTTGTTTTGACGCTATCATATCGCCTTGGTGCTTCCGTAAAACTGCATCTAAATTACGAAATTGTTCGTTGTTTCGAAAAAACAGCTCTACATAATATATCATCCGTGAAATGTTTCTTTCTTTCTTCTACTAGCCACGGCACCCCAATGCAAAACAATTTTTTCAACCAACCTGAGAAATCTTGTTTTTATTGGGTAAAAATTAGCAAATTAGTTCAACCAGCATAATATTATAGTGTCCCTCAAGTCAAAATTTCAGTCAAAATTCAGTCAAGTCATACCTGACGGGAGCGCAGTGAATACGACAGTGAATCCCGTACTCCCGCCAGTAGTTCCACCGTGAAAACAAACAGTTTTCAGTGGGTGCAAGCCCCACATAGCCCTTCCGTTTCCCCTGACGGAGGGGTATGCGCTAGGCATTTTTTGTCTATAATAAAAAAGTCAAGTCATATACATACTCGTACATAAATACATCTCAAACATTGGCTTCTATAATAATATTATTATTGTGATGTGTCTTATTGTAAAATCTCAATAAAAATCAGCTTTCAAAAGAAATGGTTATTACCCGTAAAACATAGCAAGATTTTATTGAAATCCCGAAACCGAATAAAAATTTAAACTCTATTTTAATAAAAATATACATATTCGAATAGCCTTTTATCCGTTGCGTTTTAACAATACGAAATCGAGTTTTCCATAAAACAAGATAACAGATAAAGCGAAGGAGAGCGCATTTTACTGTACATGGAAAATCGTATATAAATTGGGAAGGCACAATGTTCGCGTTTCGAGCAAATACGGCCAATAAAAATACAATCTGATGCGGTGTTGGTGAAATTATGACGTACTCGTTACACCGTAGCAGACTGTCAAACTTGCTCGTTAGTTTTGTATGTCACGTCACTCGGCTTTCCCTTTCAGCTGACCTTGGCGTACCTATGACACGTACAACTTTTTGCTTTCTCGTTTTTAGGGTTTCGTAACTCAAAAGAAAAAATCGGAGCGGAAAATAAGATTACTTTGTTGTCCGTCTGTCTGTCTGTCTGTGTGTCACGACCCTTTCTTTTTTCATTTCTAATACACATATCGCCTTCCCTCAAATGTGGGTATGTTCAGAACAATATTGTATAAGTCATAAGTCATAAGTCATAAGTCATTTATTAATAATTTTCATTACACGTCAATTTAACAATGTCGGAAATATACTTAATTATTATGTCAATGTAAATTATAAAATAAAGTTAATACTTTATTACAAAATAAAGTAATTATACAATGATATACAATAATACAATGCTGTAATGTCTAAAATATGTATTTACAGTATTTTAATTGCCAAAAATTCTTTATAACTGTAGAAAGACTTCTCTACAAGCCAATTCTTAAGTTGGTTTTTGAAACAATTAATGCTCGGAGCATTTTTAATATTCTCCGGGATTCTATTAAATACCTCGGGACCCATTCCTGCAACGGTTTTCGAAGCTTTCTTGAGTCTGTGGTATTTCGAAAGCAGTCTGTTCGGGTACCTTTTGCTGTTGCCCCTACTTAAGAAATCATCTCTATTCTGCACCACGTAGATAGCAATACTATAGATTAGTAATGCAGGTAAGGTTAGAATACCTAATTCTGTAAAGTATGGCCGCGCTGAGGTTTCCTGTGAGATGTGGGCGAGTATCCTGACTGCACGCTTCTGCAGTCTGAATACACGTTCCCACTCTGCCCCATGACCCCAAAGCTCGATACCATATTGCAGAAGGCTTTGAAAAGATGCAAAGTAGCATGCTCGAGCTGCTTCTGGTGAAAGCGTGGATGCTACATGCTTAAGAGCGAAGCAAGCTGTTGCTAGTTTGCCACATAGCTTGTCGATATGCGCATTCCACCTCAGGCCATCATCAACCTGGAAACCTAAAAAGGTTGCGACCTGGACCTGTTCAATTTTTTGTTGTTTAACAGAAACACACAGAGGTCTACGCTGCCGACCAGACAAGTCGAATTTGATGAATTGGGTTTTTGAGGTATTAAGCGCGAGACCATTTGTCTGAAACCATTCTAACGTCGATGCGGCTACTCTATTTATTTCTTTTTCCAACAGGTCTATTTATTTATTTATTTATATAACTTTATTGCACACACACAGAGAGACACAAATAGAGAGACAAAATACAACGGAACACAGTGAGCGCAAAGGCGGCCTTATTGCTAGTGCAATCTCTACCAGGCAACCTTTGGTGAGAGGATTACTGTAATGAAGCGCGGGATGGTGCAATTAAAATAAAATAAGATATATACAATAAATAAATATATATAAATATACATACATATCTATATATATATACATTAAACACCCATATAATACATATATACATATATCTACTATTACATGAGCATTTTCCATTACACTATTTGCATACAGATAGATAATACTGGTACAAGCGACTTTTGAAGATTGCGATGGATTTAGAGTGACGGATTTCATGCGGCAGACTATTCCACAGTTTCACGGACTTGCATGTGAATGAATCGCCGTAGTAACGCGAGCTACTAACTGGCACATGCAAGCGATTGTCTTTACACGATCTTAGATGTTGGCGTTCAACGTTCGAGCCGAGGTAGGTGAAGCGCTGCTTTAGGTACGAAGGAGTTTGAGGGTTGTAAAGAATGGAGTAAAGGAAGGTGAGCAAGTGAAGATTACGGCGGAGTCTGATTGGAAGCCATTTCAGACGAGCTCGGTATTCGGACACGTGGTCAAATTTACGTAGCCCAAAAATAAATTTAATGAACAGGTTTTGCAGGCGCTCAAGCTTGTTGAGCTGCTCCTCAGTTAAGTCAGGATAGGAAGAATCAGCATAGTCTAAGATTGGAAAAAGAATAGAATGAGCTAAGGAGATTTTTGTTTTAGTGGGAAGAAAATGTTTCCAACGCCTAAGACACCCCAGTGTCGCGAAGACTTTCCGACTTACTTCAGCTAATTGGGGTGCCCACGACAAGGACTCATCAATGTTAATGCCGAGGTTCTTTACGCACGATCTCACATCCAGAACTGCTGCACCGAGCTGGACCGGAGGTAGAGCACTGAACGTGATCTTATTGAGTTGCCTGGGACCACCTATGAAAGCAACTTGGGTTTTTTTAGGATTAACATGCAACCCAAAAGATTCACTCCAGGAGTTGATAGTCTCCAGATCACGATTCAACTGCTCTATAGCCATGCTAAGATCATGAGAAGGTGCAGCAGTATAGATTTGTAGATCGTCAGCATAAAGGTGATAGGAGCAGGAAAGAAGGTTAGTGACTGTGTTAATATAGATAGCAAAAAGGAGAGGGGATAGAACACCACCTTGCGGCACGCCAGCTGAGATAGGAGTGTAAGAAGAAAAGCGGTCATCCATTCTGACGAGTTGTTGACGCCCTCGTAGATAGCTGTTAAACCAGTCAACAACTTCAGAGGAGATGTTAATAGATCGAAGGACGCCAAGAAGCAAGTCAAAATCAACAGTGTTAAAAGCGTTGCTAAAATCAAGCAGTGCAATAACACTGATTAACCTGTTGTCCATGCTGCACCTTATATCGTCACATACCTTCACAAGGGCCGTCATGGTACTATGACCAGCCCTGAAACCGGACTGGTAAGGGCTAAGGACATTGTGTTTTGACAAAAAAGCTTGAAGTTGATGATGTATAAGACGCTCCAAGACCTTAGAAAGGAAGGGAAGAATAGATATTGGTCGATAGTGAGCAAATGTCGAAGGGTTCTTTATCTTGGGAATGGGAATCACGTGTGCATTTTTCCAGGCACAAGGAAACTCTTTAGAGGAAAGAGAAGCGTTAAAGATGTGGGAGAGTAAAGGCGCAACTTTATCCAAAACGAGAAGAAGCATTTTCCTACTGATGCCATCGCATCCAGCGGCACCAGACTTAATGGCAAGGATGTGTTTTTTAACTTCAGCAGTAGAAACTGGCACAAAGTGAAAGGCGGGAAGTTTGGAAGGTGGCAAGGAACTGAGTTTGTTTAATGTGCTTTGCTTGACGACGTTATCTATAGGAGCAACGTTAACGAAGTGCTGATTAAGGGCTTCGAGATCTAAGTTGAGATTGGCATCCATCCGCTGCCGTCCAATACCAAGGGATTGCAGGAATCTCCAGGTCCCAGAAAAATCACTTTTTTCAATTTTGGTATGGATGTAGTTTCGCTGGGCATCTCTGCACGCTTTATTACACCGATTGCGTAAAAATTTGTATTTTGTCCAATTTTCTTCAGTAGGCTTTATTTTATATTTGGATTTCGCAGCATTGCGCTTCGCCATCAAAACTTTTATATCATTAGTTAACCATGGGGCTGGGAGGCGTTTTAACTTGACCGGTCGAAGAGGAGCATACTTGTCAAATATTCCCGTTAGTAACGAATTAAAGATATCCAATTTATCGTTGATATTGGGCGCAACTAAAACCGCATCCCAGTCAATTACATCGAGATCACGTACAAAGGAGTCGTTGTTTAAATTATTAAAGCTGCGCCGCATAACAATCGTGGGCTTCAATTTAGGAGTACGGATCTTAGTAAGTTAGTCTAGGTTGCGGTTAGTCGGAGTTGCGGGCTAGTCGGAGTTAGTCTAATGTTAATGCTGTGATTACAATCGCTACGTCATCAGCATACATGAATATGTCAACATTTTCAATGCCAAGAGGGAGATCGTTTAGTAATAGGATAAAAGCCAGGTTCGATAATGAGGATCCCTGTGGAAGGCTGGCAAGGCTGTCTGATTTTACCGATCCCGCCTTGCCTACAACAGTCTGTCTTCTATCGTGCATAAAGTCCACGATCAAGTCTAAGGCTGGACCATCTATGCCGTAGTGCTTAAACTTCATTTTTAATACGTCATGATCAGCAACGTCAAAGGCCTTCGATAGGTCACAAAAGAGTATAGCGACCTCATGTTTCCTCTCGCGAGCTTCTAATACTTTTTGGAGTGTCTCACGCACCATCCCGGTCGTGGAGCGCCCCGACCGATATGCGAATTGTCGTTCTGAGAGTGCGTTAGTGGCAATTAAGAACTCTGTTAATCGCGATGTCAGTCCGTTTTCTAATATTTTAGCGATTGCTGGAATTATTGATATCGGGCGGTAACACTTTGGATCGGTTTTACTTCCTTTTCCCTTATATAGAGGACAAACTTTGACCTGTTTGAGCGACCTTGGATACACGCCCTCCTGTAAGCACTTGTTAAATAATATCTGCAACGGTAGGCATAAAATGGACCCTATAGATATAAGTAAATTCGTTGAGACTTCATATATGTTTTTCTTTTGTTGGTTTATTAGCAACTTTTCTATTTATAATTGTAAATATTTCTGAAGCCGTGAAATAACGGAAACGCATGGACCTGTCTGCAATAGGACGCGCGTCACTTAACTTCTTTTTGGCAAGATCGACGTTGGGTGAAAGCTATTTTTAACCGACTTCAAAAAAAGGAGGAGGTTCTCAATTCGTCGGAATCTTTTTTTTTTTTTTTTTTTATTTTTTTTTTTTATCTATGTATGTTCACCGATTACTCGAAGACGCGTGGACCGATTTGAAAAATTCTTTTTTTGTTTAAGAGGGTTTTGTTTCCAGATGGTCCCATTTTAATCAGGTCAGGATCTGATGATGGGATCCTGGAGAAATCGAGGGAACTCTTCAAATTTTGTATGGACACATGAAACTATTTGAGTATTATTAGAAAGAGTAATATTTTCCAAGTTGTCCTATGGTCATCAGGTCAGGATCTGATCATGGGATCTTGGTGAAATCGAGGGAACTCTTCAAATTTTGCTAGTATACTTAAAGCGAGTTGGGTATTTTTTATAGTTACTGGTGCATATGCTACCAGATACTGATTTGATGACTAAAGTCATCAAGTCAGGGTCTGATGATGGGATCTTGGTGAAATCGAGGGAACTCTTCAAATTTTGCTAGTATACTTGAAGCGAGTTGGGTATTTTTTATAGTTACTGGTGCATTTGCTAGCAGATACTGATTTGATGACTAAAGTCATCAAGTCAGGGTCTGATGATGGGATCTTGGTGAATTTGAGGTATCTCTTCAGATTTTATGAACACACCTCAAGCAATTTGGGTATTTTACAACGCCTTGTGCATTTTATTGTTTTCCACTAAAAAGTATAAAATAAAAATGGGAAATGCTTTCCAAAAAACCAACTTCAAATGCCACTACAAAGAGTGAAATAATTTTTATTTAAATTTTAGGTACCTACACCAATTCGAAGTCGGGCGATTGTCTATGACTTCGTCATTTCTTCGCACATCAAGTAAGTAAGAAGGACTATTAGGGATTGTATGAAACATTGCCCGACTTCGAATTGGTGTAGGTACCTAAAATTTAAATAAAAATTATTTCACTCTTTGTAGTGGCATTTGAAGTTGGTTTTTTGGAAAGCATTTCCCATTTTTGAAAAGTATAGGTAACCTTCTAGATGAACGTGCTCTATCTTAGGCTATTCAGTGCCATTACTACCGTATTTCAGACATGCGGGTGTGATAGCTTATTGTATAGCTTATAGCTTTGCCCACGAATTGCGGGTTTTAAAAATAACGGGGGTCGTGAATTTTTCTATGTATAAATTATTTTTTACGCTATAATATCAACTTATGTTTCTTTTTTGTTAAATAAATGTTTTATATTGCGACACGTATACTTTGTTAAACAAGTTCGATGGTCTGTTAAAGGCTTTACATTGTTGAACCGTTCGACTGTGAGTGCATCGGACAATGGAACCAATGAGCAAGCATGCATTCTCGTGCATATGCTTCCATGCATGTACGATCGGTGTGAAACGGAACATGCAATAGGTTTAGGTGTCGTATTGTTATGGATTTTATTCTATTTAATGTTAGTGTTAGAGTTACATGTTTACGAGACATTTAGTCTTAGGGGTAAGTCGTGGTTTTACTCGAATTTGAGCGACAGTCCCGGCTTCAGTTTCCGGTACGGGGCCTTTTTGGAATTTATTAATTTCTAATTTAGCACACATCTGCTGGGAAGCTTCAGCCGTGGCTGGCCGTACCGGCAAAGACACACGCAAGTAATGTAGCGTTCCGGTGCGATGCTGTGTAGCAATCTTTAGGGTTTACTTAGCCCTTTCAAGTGCAAACGATAACATCTCCGGCTGCACGTAACGGTGCTACATATCAGGTGAAATTTCAGGCAACAATTTTAGTTTATTAGTTTTTCAAAAAATTGTGTCGCGAGTGTGACCTAGTCTTTATTAACTTAATTTTTTACGAACTCGTAAGCCGTTGCTGTGTCGGATCGTTAGATCACGACCTTAATACCTACTTATTACGTCATGCAGAAAATGCAAAGCCTCAAAGGTATCAAGAGATTAAAGGAAGTTTTGAATTAGTCTAAGCTACGGTAAAGTTTCCCGATTCCAGGTAAACCTAAAGACCTAAATAAACTCTGCAATATACAAGACAAGGCGTCACAAGTTTATCCAGCCTTTGTCTCCCGGAACAAGATGGAACTTGTATGCTTTCGTGTATATGTAAATTGTGATTTGCATGACTTTTACCAATTTAAGTTCCTACTTACTTAATAGAAATTATTAAAATCAATTTAGCACGAAATTGTGCGGAGATTTTTTTTTTGAAGATTAGAGTTAGTATCTGACTGCAGGCAAAATCTTTATAAACAAAAGATTAGTAAGAATATATACATTTTTCAAGGGACTCTGCTTCATCAAAGATTTAAATCTGTGCTTCATGATAATTTTGCATTGTCATATGATTTACATATGAATGCAAAATTCCATCTTAATCGGTAAACTGGAAGTGGGTCAATTCTTGAAAGACTTCTTTTTTTTTACTCTATACAAGTTAGTGCTTGCCTGCGATCTCACCGGATGGTAAGTGATGATGCAGCCGAAGATGTTAACGTACTAACTTGGAAGGGGTAAGTAAAGTCACCCCCAATGGTTTCTACACAGCATCGCACCGGAACGCTAAATCGCTTGGCGGTACGTTTTTGCTGGGAGGGTGGTAACTAGCCACGGCCGAAGCCTCACACCAGACCAGACCTGAGCCAATTTAGAAATTATAAAATTACAAAGTGGGCCCCGTGGCGGGAATCGAACCCGCGACCTCCCACTCGTATCCGAGCGCGCGTCCCTTGCGCCAGGGAGGTCGTCAAAACATGATGAATACGAAAAATAATCATCCGGAAATAAATAAAGGTTAGTCGACATCACAGGAGACCGAAGAGCTGGCAGCTACCTCGGACAAAGAATTAGCCTAGCTATTCAAAGAGGGAACGCTGCCAGTATCTTCGGAACCTTGCCCACAGGGACTTCCTTTAATAATATTTTTTAGTTTTTAAATTGTATATATTTAGTTTTATACGTAGTAGATATACGTATTTAGATATAGTTTAATTTTATACCTAGTTTTAATTTTTAATTTAAGTTAATTTACATTATACTATTGTCACATTAATTACATAAACAGTTCCAAATGTTAAAAAAAATAAAATCATCCGGACAGGTGAGACTAAATAAAAACTTGGAAAAATGGTCTTGCGGGAGGAGTATGAAGTCGCGAGCAACAGCCAGTTTTTTTGTTCATCCCAAATCTCATTGAGCCGACAAAGCCATTGCATTTGACATTTATAAAAAAAGCTCTAGAGCAAATACAAGCCACTATTAGTTGTCTATGACAGATCTGTCATAACTGTCAGATGTCGCTTCCGCGGTTGATGCGCTCCAATTTATTGATAAATAATCGATCACTTGCTGACAGAATATACCTCTTAAACCCGCTAGCATAAAGTTCAAAGTTGTATAAATTTGTTCGGCTTTTTCGTTTTGCATGTGGAACGAAGTTCATACCCACAGATCATAACCCAATAAAATATGGCCACGTATTTTATAATTCACAAAATATAGCATAAATTTTAATACCACAGTTGAGGGGAGTGCTGTTCTTTATTAAAGTGACAAAATTTATGCGGTTTTTAACCGACTTCAAAAAAAGGAGGAGGTTCTCAATTCGTCGGAATCTTTTTTTTTTTTTATCTATGTATGTTCACCGATTACTCGAAGACGCGTGGACCGATTTGAAAAATTCTTTTTTTGTTTAAGAGGGTTTTGTTTCCAGGTGGTCCCATTTTAATCAGGTCAGGATCTGATGATGGGATCCTGGAGAAATCGAGGGAACTCTTCAAATTTTATATGGAGACGTGAAACATTTGAGTATTATTAGAAAGAGTAATATTTTCCAAGTTGTCCTATGGTCATCAGGTCAGGATCTGATCATGGGATCATGGTGAAATCGAGGGAACTCTTCAAATTTTGCTAGTATACTTAAAACGAGTTGGGTATTTTTTATAGTTACTGGTGCATATGCTAGCAGATACTGATTTGATGTCTAAAGTCATCAAGTCAGGGTCTGATGATGGGATCTTGGTGAAATCGAGGGAACTCTTCAAATTTTGCTAGTATACTTGAAGCGGGTTGGGTATTTTTTATAGTTACTGGTGCATTTGCTAGCAGATACTGATTTGATGACTAAAGTCATCAAGTCAGGGTCTGATGATGGGATCTTGGTGAATTTTAGGTATCTCTTCAGAGTTTATGAACACACCTCAAGCGATTTGGGTATTTTTACAACGCCTTGTGCATTTTATTGTTTTCCACTAAAAAGTATAAAATAAAAATGGGAAATGCTTTCCAAAAAACCAACTTCAAATGCCACTACAAAGAGTGAAATAATTTTTATTTAAATTTTAGGTACCTACACCAATTCGAAGTCGGGCGATTGCCTATGACTTCGTCATTTCTTCGCACATCAAGTAAGTTAGGGATTGTATGAAACATTGCCCGACTTCGAATTGGTGTAGGTACCTAAAATTTAAATAAAAATTATTTCACTCTTTGTAGTGGCATTTGAAGTTGGTTTTTTGGAAAGCATTTCCCATTTTTATTAGTTCTGATATTGTGAATTATGGTTTGATGTTACTATTTTGGAATAATTTGTCAAATAAAATTATGTGACTATCTGTACCATTATGATACTGGACAACTCTTTTTTTTAGCCAACCGCGCTGGCCACGGGCCTTACACATACACACTTAGCCAAGTGAGCAATGACAGGTTTTACATTCTTTTGACAACCCTGAGGTGAGGTATACTACAATTACGAGTAATAAATAGGTTGTACTTAACTTTGTTTAAAACAAAAAACTCAGGGTTGGTTACTAAAAATATCGTTTTTCCCAAATCTCGCGGGAACCATCAATTTGTTCCGAGATAAAAAGTAGTCTATGTTTTAATCCAGAGATCTTCATTCCAAATTGCCAACACATCAGTTTTGTATGAACACACACATGTGTGTATGTTTGTTACTTAGATTCATACAAACTTTCGCCTTATTAATATTAGTGTGATTGTAACATTCAGTAAACATATTAAGAAAGGACACTTACTGACGTCACGCATACATTAATTTTAGGCTCCGCCCTGAAGCCGGATTTTGAATATATCAAAACTGTAAAATGGCGCTTATGTATGCGACCGTCTGCGGTAGGTATATGCTGTCAGCGGTACCGAAATGTACGACGTGCGACGCCATATTTGAGAAATTTTTGGCCTCAACATACGTCACATCTTTCCCGTCCTCTTAGCGTAGCGTACCTATTACGTCATTGGATTTTAATAACTGCGGGAATAAAACCTAGGCATTCGTGATCTGGATAAACGATTCGAATTTCGATTCGGTTGCGCTATACAACCTAAAAGGTAAGTAAGTCGGTAGGCTGGAGTGACCGAAAAACGTTATCGCTATCGAATTCTTTGCATTATTGTATCTCATACTGGCCCCGCTGTTTTCGAGGCAATAGTGCTTTAGTACATAGAGATGTTTGTGTACCGCTGAATAATTCACGTTCTAGGGTTAACGAAAAAATACCGCAGGATATTTTTCGGGGCTTTCCATTAACCCGTCGGCGCGGGCGGGGCGAATAAACCGGCCATAATAAAATGCCGAGCCCGCACTTTTAATCACTGTGATTTATTTTTACTGTATTTCGAAAAAATTGACAATCCAGATGAAATATAGTTTAAGTTATTCAGTTACCTACGGCTACATATAAATAAGTTAAAACAAGTAAATAATTATTTAAAAATTAAAACACACGACTGCCCTGGGGTAAAACAAAAAATAAAGCCTATGTTACTTGGAATTATGGTATGACTTATATCCACATCTATTCAGCCGTTCAGAAGTTATGCTTGAAAAAGAAACTCACATACATACATACGTGAACCCTAAAAACATTACACTCCTTTTTTGGGCAGTCGTCTAATAAAACACAATATGATCAATAAATTAGCAGCGGTCGAAATATCCCACCCTAATCAAACTATACTTACCGCGCTAAAACTCCCTGGGACCTTTTTAGAGGGTTTAATAATGCGATTATTGGTGCAGTAGAAGTGGACGGTCTGTGGCGTATCAGATACAACCACGAACTGTACGAAATCTTTGGTGAGCCAAACATTGTCCAGCACATAAAGATCGCAAGATTGCAGTGGGCTGGGCATGTACAGCGCATGAGTGACGAGAGGCCACCAAAAAAACTATTGACCTCACACCCAGATGGCCGTAGAAATATTGGTCGGCCAAAGCTCTGTTGGCTGGATGGAGTGAAGCAGGATGCAAAAGTGATTGGAATTAAAAATTGGGAGGCGAAAGCGATGGACAGAGACCGATGGAGGAATCTTTTGGAGCAGGCCCGGGCCCACAAAGGGCTGTAGCGCCGTTGATGATGATAATAATGCGATTTATTGCGACTATGGGACGTTTCTGCGATTATTTTTATTTCTTAAACAAAACAGTTTGTTCATTATTATTCGAAAAAGTACCTTAAAGTATATTAATCACAAATAATGTTCTACTGAAACTCAGACTCTTAATTATTCAAAGAAAATTTAGGTTAGCTGAAGAATTCAGCAGCTTAATTAATCCAGAAAATCCCTGGCAAAGGTAACTAACACCTAATTACGCGATAGGAAAAAAGATATTAAAGAATCTTCAGGCCTGAAAGTTTACCAACAAACTTTTTTCAACGTGGAGCGAAAAGCGAAAAAAAAAACGTATTTAATAACCAACCACCGGATATAAACATAATTCCCGGATAAAATTTTAGGAAAAAATTAACACCGGGATTTTTGGGAGCCTTTTCATTAACCCAGCGCGGAGCGGCATAAATAAACAACGCCGTAATAAAACGCCCGCGCGGCGAATTTAATCACGTTTGAAGGTTATGCCATATTTCGGTATATTTCTTGGATGCCAGGTGAAAATAATAGATACTTAGATACAACTTTCAGGTACAATACTAAGAATAAAACACTTTATCTGCCGCGAATCATAAAATAGTGTGCATACCTAGTACTAAATTACTAAATTTTCTGACTCCCCCTATGCTGTAACTCAGTGGCTTCCAATCATTTGATATATCACGTTCGTATCCATTGCCTCAAATATTTATTTTCGTTTCGTTTATTAAAGCGGCAATGTACAATCTACTACCATACGAGTATTATGTGATCATCAATGAATGCGTCAAAATTACAGAAAAACGGCTCATTGCTCAATTCCCATCACCAGACACTGCTAATTTTGCACTTAGAATGTAAGCCACTTATGGTATGGTGTATGTATGATATATTTTTTTTATTCTGTGGTGTGCAATAAAGAGTTTATCTATCTATCTATCTATGTCCTACATAAACATAGAGGCATAACAAGAGACACTGCTTATTTTGCACTTAGAATGTAAGCCACTTATGGCATGGTGCTATGTCCTACATAAACATATTATAGGCATAACAAGGTTAATTTTCGGTTCATTAGATATGATACGTATTATGTGTTAACAGTGAAAAACTAGAGATGTTTTTGTGCGAAATTGCACATTAAATATTTTTGGTGGATTGCTCTTTTTACACGTCTGCGCCAAGCTAGTGGTTTCCAAATTGCAATACAGTTTGGTTTCTATATCAGCAGCTTTGCCCCCTAGCAATATGCCATATGACACTGTGCTAGTACCTACATATGTAAAATAAACAAGCGTAGTTATTTTAACGTCGGTCTAGCCTACAACGCAATATGAAGCTCTGTAATTCTATTTACTTTGAGCTTAAACAAACATCGTCGTCAAACGCACGTCTATATAACAAGCACATTCATCTCCCTGGTCAAGGCCTTATATAAAACACATCTCACTCTCAACATTCGAGTGAGTCGCACATTATGTTTGTTCATCGTTCACAAAACATACACCACTTAACTCTCGCAAACTTGACGCCGAGGGTCTGGGACAATTTCCAAATCCACGATGTCAAAACAAAAGGGCCTGGACCGGGAATAATAACGGAAAAGGCCCATTTCCTATTAAGGGACGGCCAAATTTTGAGTGGACCAATTTGCATGTTAACACGGACTATACAATAATTGAATCTGGTTTCGTATATTTTGAACGCGTCGAGGGCAGTCGGGCACATTGTGGTTAGTCAGATAATTTCGTACATATCTACAGCTATACTTAAAATAGATGTAATTTAAACATATTAAACAATTTGATTCGTGTATTCAGAGCTTTTTTGAAATCTTGTTAATTAGTCTATAATATGTCTTTCTTTTCCAGATTGTAAAGATTTAAGAAGTGCAAAGTGTAAATGAGATCGAAATTCAAAATATAGCATCACTACAGAGTACAGGGGTCCTGATAAAACCGCTGAGCAGACGACCTGTATGTACTTGTAGCCTAACCTACAGTGCGAGTGAAACATCGGTATTTATCGATTAGCTGTGATGCTATGCTATAATTACCTGCGATGTTTGGCTGATGTCGATATTATTCTTTAAGAGTTCTTTAAAAGCAAGAAATAAGTACCTACCCCAAGCAAGTGCCTACATCCTACAATGTTTAGCGCGCAAGTAGGTCGGCAGTCGGCCATTCGTCCCTTGCAGCACTCCGATAAATCATCTCACAGCTTGCGCCCCAACTGCTTAACTCGAGGCGATTTATCGCAAGATGTGAGAACTTTCCTTCAATAGCTCCCATATTTTATAAAAGCTTGTACGCTTTACTGTTTATTATAACAAATTATTTATTCTCACACTTTTCATCAGTCATGAACTAGAACGTGAGTATATATGCAAAACGATTACATAAGCTTACGTAAATAAAGATTTAAAAAACCGTACTTAATTTTGAGAAAACTTCGTTAGTGCGATGGGTTTCGTTAAAGCATCCTCACCATGGATTTGGTTGTACTTTCGAAGGAATAAAGACACCGGAATATGAATCACCGGCACATAATCGCTAAGATACTTGAGTAATTTTTAGAGCAATTCTCGTACGTTAAAACGACTTTGGTCTAGGGAAGAACTATAACTATGGTCTGATTGATTTCACCAGAAGCCGTAGATGATTTTAATTTCAGTCCTTCTTGCTCTTAGGAATACGTTGATGGTATTTGTGAACAGTGTAATAAATACATGTATGTACATTTTCATCTGTTTAGATGGCCCGAGAAAAAAGCCGACCTGTGGAAGTGGAAACGGGCTCTCACAGTTCTGCACTGGCTTTGGGTTATTAACTAAATGTTTCTACATACCAGTCCCCATAAAAAATATTTATCCTATTACACTACAAGCAATTTGATGTTTTCAATTATAATAAGGCCCCCGCGTAATAAATTAAGCGATAAAATAAAGCGACTGTTAAGCGAAATGGGACTCGTAAATTTTAACAAAGCTCTCTGTGGCGCCTCCGATGCAAAAAATCCTATCTTTTACGCTCAGTTCATTTAATGGAGAAACAATGGGATCATGGTTAGGTCACAGATTAAGTGGGAATTTAATTACGGTGCTCCGGCACTGCAGATGGTTAAAAGTTACTGCCTATTTAGATGCTTACTTACTTGCGAAGTGACCTTAGTGGCCTTTGATGCTACGAGAATGAGATCCTTTATTAACCAGGCTTCTTTTGCTCAGCTTTAAGTAACTATAAGTAGTCCATACCGTGGGATGACAGATCTTTCTTTGCATGTTGCAATTCAGGAATTGCTAGTTGCCGGCCTTCGCTTAATGGTCTTTAGAGGGCATCCGCCACTCAAAGCATAGGCAGGCCAGGCGGTCGCGATGGCACGCAAAGGCAGCCGCGCACCTTTTAGACGATTTTGACAGCGGCCAGGCTGCCGACAATGATGGGACCCGCTGCTGAGGTGACTGGTCGAGACCGGGTAGAAGCGAATCTCAAGTGAATCCCGTACACTCGCCAGCGTGTTCGTTGAAGAAACAGACCGTTTTTAGTGCAATCCCCATTTACAACACCTGTTGGAAGGATAAGCGTTAGGCATTTTATGTGTATAAAAAAGGGGAATCTAGGATGTTTTAAAATAGCAATACCAAAAAGCAAAAACCATTTTTCTTACGGCGGTTTTCAATATCCTATCTATCCATGGTTTCCCTTACAAAGTTACAAGAGATAGAAGACTAAGCTCCATACAAGTTATGTCAAATTTTTATCTCTAGTAAGGTAAACCATGGATAGATAGGATATTGAAAACCGCCGTTAGTCGCGTGTGTGCGTTTGTGAGTGTGTGTGAGCATGTTTAAATATCATACAGTTAGTCTGTATGACTCATAAAAACTTACAAAGGTAATGTAGGTATTATTACAAATGGTTTTGCTTATACATATTTGGCTGGCGGCGCACTGGCACGGAGCTGAGGCAGTGTAATTTTTACCGGGTTATTATTTTAGCGAGAACAATGGCGCGGTGGTAATAGGCAGGTTCGCTGCAACTGCTAAATGCTTATCTTGGCCTGTAGGGCGCGAGTGGTCCAAGGCGTAAGAGTTCGGGACAATACTCTTTACATCCGTATAGCCGGAAGATTCCTTTAATTTTTACGAGTATATTATTATGATCATGGCTGCTTGTATCAGAACGCTATTTCAGCTTTACGCTACGTGTTTTTGACAAACATGCTTGGAAATTTAAGCATTAATTTGACAATCTTCTTCAAGATAAATTGAACTTGCTGTACCGGGCAATCATTGGCTGGCAAACGTTGTACGTGCTGTAGTGGTTAAGCGGTCGTATAAATAACATACTAAACACGGTATTATGTGTCGTATTACTTAGGCTTTTTGCACTGTTGTCTGTTTCGTACTAACATATGCAATCACCAATAAGCATTTGAATTTTTTTAAGAAAATGTTTGTGACCACTGTCCTTGCAACCTCTGTCCGCTTTTGACTCACACCGCGCAATAATTGTTGCGCACCTCTGGCCCGGCTACCTTCCGCTTCCATTGTACCGCTGCTCGGCGCGGGGTGCAGTAGATATAAGCGCAGGGCCCAACAATCAAAGGTCACGATGCGCTCATTGAATATTTACGAACAAACCGACGCTACGACGGTACTATTGAGTCGATTACGTGACTCTCTTAATGGCTCCTTGCTTATCGGATGCTTATTTTGAATTGCAATATACAGTATACCGTTTGCGGAATGAGTTCGCGTATTTTCTGTGAATTTTAAAGCTGGGTATGCACTATACACTGTACATTTACATTTATTAATGTACTCTGAATGTGATCGAGAGAAAGCTCTTGAATTTGTTTAATCATTTTAAATTAGACGATAGGACCAAAGACTTGTGTCGGTAATGTTCCAAAGGATAAGTGTTTTTTTTTAATATTAATTCTTAGAATAATTTAGCCAGGGGTCCGTGTAGTGATTTTGTCCTTACTTCGATTCGATTCGACACACTTGGTTCAGCAAACCTAGTCGGTGCCAGGCTTTACACGTAGACGGAGTCCGGAAATCGAACCCAGTGCCTGAATTAAATGTTCTCGCAATCAAAGTGAACCACAGATTAGGCACTCGGTAAATAATTATAATGTCATGAATAGTTAACGGCATTTTATTGTTGAATTTCGAATTTGTGAATAGGAACCTACACGATTTGTGTATAAAGCATTCAAAATCATTTTGCGAAAATTCAATTTATAACCTGTTTGAAAATAAGTTCAGCCTACTAAGGAAATTCTCTAGATCTAGCCTTAAATTACTAGTTCTACTTTGACCAATGAAATAGTGGGAACTTTCCATTAGAATAAATCACATGGTAAAATATCCTTCCCTGCAGGCGGAACAGTAAAGCAAACAGACACGCTATGATCACGGGTCAAAGGGACCAGGGACTTGCGCCGGCGCAAATAACATACAATTACTATGAAAACCTTTGTTGAAGTGCAACAACTAGTCTGCTCAAACTGATAGTATAATGTCAGTCTATTCCATGTACTATACATGCAGATCACGAATGCAAACTGTGAACAGCATATAATTTTAAGGTTACGACTGCAGCCTATTTCTCATAATTATATGGATAAATCAAAATATATACCAAAATATATTAATATTTACCAAGAGACAATTCCCAATTGCATATTATCATTGAAATTGATCCCATACCATGATGGGTTACAAAAGTTCCGATGACCATTTCTGACAAAAATCATGCAGCAAATCATTAAGAGAGGGGAATCCGTTATGGATACGAAACCATATTCACAGGGAAGCACTTTGGTGATGTCGAACTTACACCGACTAACCCCACAGTGTTCTTCACCTCGTGAACGAAAAACAGGATTGGTGGTCGCATCAAGCTGCTGAGGTAGTCTCCTTTTTGAAGCATCTAAAAGAGACTCAATATGCGCGACAGACGCGCATCGTGAACACAGAGATGTTCTTCCAGGTCCGATTTTTCTCCATCGTACGACAAACTCCCCGTATCACCCGGGAATCCTTCTCAAGGAAGCAGGCCAGCATGTCTGCGACCAACCCTTTTATGACAGATGTCAAGACTGTCCACATCTTCCGTACCCATTTGAGTATCTCGACACAGAAGGATTCTACTCCCTTCCAAGACTTATTATACCTGACTTAATTAACCTTGACCACGGTTGATTAAGAGCGATCCTGATTCCTGACTTTTGTTCACACAGTCGCTACCAGAACCTCCCAAAATTATAGGCACTAGATTTATTAAGACTCAAGATGCAGCCGAGGAAATCCAATAGCTACCTTGCGACTACATCATTAAACCACTTCGATGCTGCTATAACATTGTACTAGTTATCCAACATACCCTCAATATGAAATAATTAGGTAACTTATAAGTAATGCAAACTGATTTTCAAGACAGTGCCTAGTGCCTACATCAATACTCCAAAATAAAGTCAATCCATCTATTTTATTTATCAATCCTACGTTACACGTTGCCGTCAATATCAAGACTATTTCGTACATAACATGTTTATACTACACATGTACATACATACACTCCAATGCGTCTTCAAACCAAACCTAATTTTGGTTCGCGATTTTGCCATTTCCTCCTTGCCAGACGCTTATTGCGAAGACTGTACGTTGCGTTGTATTGTAAAATCTATTTCCTAGAGCATAGAGTCGTAAACTGTATGAGTTCGGCTAAAACTTAATTTTCTAAAGATTTGAACAAATAGTCGTATAACAGACGACATCCGAATGAGGTTAACAAACTGGAATAGTGTTTGTAGTGTTTTAGAGAGGATTCCATTTAGACAAAATAACAATAATATAGAAAATGAGTCTATATTTTCTATGTTGCTAGGTTATGTCTTGTCTTAACTTTCAACCCCTAGAACTGCGAGTGCCTACGCTGCATGGACCCTAATAACAATGTCATGTAGAGCATACTGACTCCACTGCCAAACTTTCGCTCTGGAATGGAACAAGGTCGCTAAGACTGAAGACATTTCTGTGGGAAATATTGTGTCCCTAAAACAACTTAGGAGGAAAAATTGGGATACTTTGTAAAATTTGATGGAAGAAGCTTTAAGAATAAAGGATTATAGCTTCGAATCAATCAATAAATTATAGATGAAAAGAAAATAGAGAAAGAAAATAGAGAAGACAAGCGGCAGTGGTGGTAGGCCTAACAGTTTTTACACTATACCGTTAGAAAAAAGGAACATGTTAGGAGCGGAGTTTTTTTTCTTTTTACGAGTTAGTACTTAATTGTGATCTTACTTGATGGTAAGTGATGATGCAGCTCCATCCGTCCGTCCGTCGTTGAGGATTCGAAGCCCCGACTCTAACGGGTTTCAAGCGAATGGGGTACCACTGCTTAACGGTCGAGCATTAGAAAGAATTAGGTAAGAGTGTAGTTAAATGCAAACCTATTTAAAAAAAAAGTACAATTATTTAGCTTAAAGACTAAATAATAAATGCTGTTTTTAATCAACGTGTTCTTGAGACGGCGAGATTGCAGTTTCTCTGTAGGCACCCGTACATCCGCCATCTTGTTAATTCAGTGGCTTAATTGAGTGTCTTGTAGGAGATAAAGATATTTCCAGGTCAGAGTGCTAGCGACTTGCAAATGAGGTCCAATTACGTATGGTAATTGGTTAGCGGTGTTACAACTTACGTTTCGCGCTGAATTTCGAAATATTTTAACATGTGCCGTGACAATCGTGATCCGACTGTAGAAATCTACTGCGTTAGGCCTGTATCTACTGGTGACTAGAGGCCTCTAGAAAAGCCGACCTGCAGCCTATGTGCCAGCTTCATAGAAATCTGTACTGCTCAATCCATAACTACAATCGTATGTGTCGGTCATTGCCATTTTATTTCGTTCCATTTGAATATGGAATGAGCGATCGGAAACTGGATAGACTTGCATGACGATGGTAGATAAGGCGTTATAAATAGAAGCGGATTGAAATCAAAAATCAAGTTTGCAGGGTATAAAGCTCAGCAAACAATAAAGCTTAGAGAAACATTGGTGCCATATCCTGGTTCAATATCTCTTAACTAATTTGACGCGCCTGAAAATAGTGTCCTTTTTAAAAAGCTCCCTATGGAAAAGGATAAAACATTTAGTTTAGAGATTTTTTCATCACTGGCTTTTACTGAAGAAAAACTCGGTTTGGGAATATGAAACACAAACCAATGAGGTACCAGGATACCATGAGTACGTATAGCAGTACTAAAATTAATTTAAATGCTAATGAGTGGTACCACGCTGAGATATAGCGCCGCGGGGATCGGGCGAAGCTGGAATGAGTACACTAGGATATGGAATATTATGGAATTGCTTATATACGCGTTCCTCATGAATGTTTTTTATAAGTTACTTTAATGTAATTATCATAAAGGGATATGTAATTCAGCATTAAACGTGTAGATAAGTTGGTACCTACTATAGGATAAAATTACCAGGAATACAAGATTTCAAGGAAGAATAAGAAACAAATTAAAATCTATGTATTGGAGCATTTAAGCTTTGAATATCTCTTAAATGTCTGTAATTATCTGTCTGTGATTCCAACTCTTGGATTCACACACAGAGGGTTCCATAATCCATATGATTATATTAAATAATAAATATATCCGTTTTTAATTTTATCTTGTTAAACTCTTAAAACCTTGATAAAGCATATTCCTTGTACGTTATTTTTTGTTGTTACAGGGGAATACTTAATGTGATTTCTATCGTCTACCTCTTACAATTTATGAGATACTGCCCGCTGACCGACGGATAGACAGACAGCAGAGTGTTAGTAATACGGTCCCTTTGGATACGACCATCAGTGCAAACGAATCCTCGATGTAGTTTACCGTACACGTTGGAACAAAAGACCGAACTAATAGATTGTTTCCCAAGTTGCCGGATAGTGGATTCGATTCCGGGAATTACATTCGGTCCGCAAGTTGCAACTTGCAGATAGTTGCAAGTTGCAACTTCGTGGATTATTGCGAGCGGACTGCATCGGTATTATGTTAGCTTAACGTAAGCTTAAGACGTGTTGCTCTATGCAAATTGTGGGTCAGTTCGAACTTCTGGGTATGTTGCACTCAATAGATAATATTGCAGTTTAGGTAAGGCTGTGAAGTGGTTAGGATATTGGTTTACGGAACAGGAGCTCTAGTTGTACTATGGACATTGGGACCCGATAGCTGGATGAGCAGTACTCTGCTATTTTTATAATAGTTATGTATAGGGCTAGTTTTGCAGCTACCAAGCTGCAAACTAGCCCTATAAATCATATCTCATATCATATCATATCATTTACCAAAATGAAAAATGATTTTTCAAGGTTTTTTAATTTGCATCACACTCACATGTTACAATAGTAAAAAAAGGAAGGGAAGAACATTTCAATGTACACAGAGACAATATCTCTGTCCATAGATATTAATTATAAAATTAATTTCAATGCACTGATGTTATACAAATACAGATCAGTGTTGCCAATTTTATCTATTTAAATTATCACATAATGCGCGGTAATCCCGTGATCTAAACGATCACTGTCACACATTTTTATCGCAACATGCCTTATGGCTAAAGTTACTAGTTTCCTTCGGGAAAGACCAAAAAGGGTTAAATTCTGATGAGAAATTCCATACTCTGTCTCATTCTAAGTAAATATCCGTGCCCAGCAATGGGACATTAAAAGAAGTTGATGACAAAAGGGTAACAAAATAACAAACACATAAACTTCCACATTTATCATATTAATAGGATCCGGCGAACAGCGTATGCAGTCGTCGGGCGACGCGCAGTGGTAACTCCATAAATCCCGCCGAGTGAAATACTACACCGTGGGGTAATCTCTCATCTTAACGCCTGACTAGGAACTCAGACGTGTCATACGTCGTACATGCCGCACCTACGCTGGCTGGGACGTTTCGGAACTATGGTCGTAAGGATTCTTTTCATAGCTATGTATTCCTGCTAAATGTACTTACATACTAGGTATTGGGAGGACTCTTCTTAAAGACAGAGCACGAAGAAGTACTATGACAGTGCCAGATTCTTTACAACTTCACTAGCACAGTTGGTGTGCGCTCTAATTCCAGCGGGAAGACCTGGGTTCCACTTAGAAATTATGTAACTTCTGTATAATTCCTAGATTGGCTCCGGTCTAGATTCCTGGTGGATTCCTAGATAGGTTTCCACCGTGGTTGATACCACCACCACCACACCACCTTAGCATAGACACATCGCCACATATTTAACGGTCCGATGCGATTCTGTGTACCTGACGTAAGGCTACTTACCCGTTCTAAGTAAGTGCGATAATATCTGCACCGTCACCTACTATGAGGTGAGAGGATGTTATGGAGTCCAGGAATATTATATTTGGCATCAGCATAAGGGATTAAACCTCCTTCGACCCTTCTATGAAACTTTCTTCTCCATTATAAACTATTTCTCTCAGCATAGCCGACTACTATCTACAGCTGACAGTTTTGAATCAGTACTAATTTTATAGGTTTTTAATCGGTTAAACTGCACATTAACATCTGCACCGATAGGAGTAGGTTTGCTTTACCAATCCTTTGACGTTCTTAGCACGCTTAATACAAATTTCCACGCTGTTATTCCGTCGTTGATAAGGATGATTTTGTAAATACACTCGCTAAACACAAACTGTTCAAATACTGGAACGGTTGTAGACTAGGAGCTGTTATGATACAATTATCTGAGAGACATTAAAAATCCGCATTGATTTGGATTAATCAGCAGTTGTTTTTTAAGCTGGTACTATAAGTGCTGATCGAAGGATCGTAAAGGAGGCCAAAACCACTAAATTGCTGCATTGCGAGCTAGAAATTTAAAATATTGAATTAAAGTACATTGCAGGCTGTGTCACACGATGACTATAGCAGCTATGTTCATCTTTCGGACCGATGTACTTTCATGCATAATTACTGCAGTCTCTCGCACTCTGGTCCATCACTATTGACCTGTTGATCGGTCAATACAGTTATTGCCGCTACTAAAATGAATGCTTTTGAATTCATAATATCTATCGTGTCCTCTCTATCTGTCCTGCTCTATCTGTCGTGTGCGTATAAGAAACAACCTGTAATAGCCTATACCTGAATGAACTACAATATTGAAGAGAGCAGGTGTTATTAATTTTATTGTTATATTCTCGAGGGAATCGTGGATTTTCCGTTCCCATTTCACGTCCCTTTCCCACTTTTATATACAATTTCAAGGTAGTTTGCTATAGCAATCTACCTATAGTTGTTGTAGCTATATAAGGCATGTGTCTTTCAAAATCCCGCTTTATCTGTGTACTGTATGTGGATCTGGGACAGCAATTAGGCGTAAGTTTACATCAAATTGATTTAGTAGTTGCGGCGTGATTGAGTTACAAACATTAGAACAAACGAAGACAAGAATTTTCACATTTAGGTATAGCTCACAAACAGAAGCGAGCGGCTTCGCCCGCATAAGTTTCAGTATTCTTACGAATCCCGGTGGACCCTTGATTTATAGGAAAGGATTAGTGAACATCCTTGCTGATTTAATTGGACTACAGCTCCTTGACTATAACGTACAGTAGAACAATTGAGTTGAAACATTACGGGCGTTCGATTGAATTCCTTGTTTCGGCGCGTTTGTGGCGCCTGTCGAATTGTTTGCGATTGTGTGCCGCCTTTGTTTCATCTCGATGATACTTAATCGATTCCAGCATTCACTACTCTCTCGTCCACTTATTTCGGAGGATATTAAGTGATTTTAACGCTCACAGGAACAAAAGAGATAAGTATTTCGTTTCTGTGTGCGAGCGATAGAAGACAGCATAAAAGCATTGGTATAAATGGGATCACAATGGTTGAATATGATGAAAATTTTGATGAATAGCTCACCTGAACAGTGAAATCTCTGAAAAAAAAGACGTGAGTGTACACAATATGGTAAAAACAACAGTTTATACTTTAATGACGTGTGATTTCATACATAGCTCGATAGATGTAAAATTTTCTTCGTGATTTGATTTGCGTCACACAAAAAAATAATTTTCTTTCCCCTAGCCCCCTGTGGGATACCCTCCGAAAAGAAAGTTTGTTTCAAAAAATGCTTCCTTATCCCTTGTCTACATCATAAAGGAAACCTCTGTGCGAGTTTTTCTGAACAAAGAGTTTGAGCTGGGGTATGTCTATGTCTCTATAATGGGGTCTTACACTACTTTTGAATTTGATAAAAAATATTACTTTATTATAAACTAGGATAAAAATAATAACGTGCAGTGAAAGAAATATTAAAATCCAACGAAGATTTACAAAGTTACAGGCGTTTAAACTTTGGAGTGGGGGGATCTTCTATCCCTTTCTCGCAAAACGAAAATTTGTATGAAGCCGCACGAAGCTACTATGGCATTGGTAAGGTGTGACGTCACAATGTCATGTTGCTATCTCTGTCTAATCACAAATCTTTAAATGCTTATAACTTTTTTGTTATTTGATCGATTTAATTAGTTCTTTCAGTGCACGTCATTATTTTAATTCTACTTTATAATAAAGTAATAAAAAAATTGGAGTCAAATACCCTATTATAAAAAATTCTCGTGTCGCAGTGTTTTAACCCAATGACGAAATACGCTACGCTAAGGGGACGGGAAAGATGTGACGTATTTGAAGCCAAAAATTTCTCAAATATGGCGTCGCGCGTCGTACATTTCGGTACCACTGACAGCACATACTGTTGTCGGTCGCATACATTAGCGTCATTTTACAGTTTTGTCAAATTAAAAATCCGACTTCAGGGCGGAGCCTAAAATTGTAACGTAAATTGTAGTTGTTGTTTGTGTAAATTGTTGCGTGACTTCAGTAAGTGCTGATCCTTTGATATGTTTAATCAATGTTTTAACCTGCAAACATCTCAGAAACGGCTTAGCAGATTTTTATTAATTTTTTGTTTAAAAAAAAATCAAAATTCAAAATATACAGGCTCTTGTAATAGGTCAATATGATATTTGTCACATTTGTATGGCGATAACTCCAAGTCGACTTAAATTCGGTAGGACTGAGAATTGGTTTTTCTCATACCCATAAATGGAAGAAAAACGTTAACCCAGTTAGCTATTTTATGAAATATTTAAGATTAAGATTTTTTTTAATCTTTATTATTTAAAGGACTTTTACCTTATAAGGTATGACAGTCCCATCGAAAAGATTAAGATCAATTACATCATCTATATTATCGAAACTGCACTACCCACTTACTAAGTATAGGTAGAACTACATAACCTAGGTACTAATGCAAGCAACTTTACGGCGCACATCGGATATTGTACGTAAAAGTGTACATTGTAAACTGCGTAAACAACTTTTGTTTGCGTAGAGAGATTGGCTAGAGGATGCAAGTTTCCGTGCAGTGGATTTTCTAGATTTTCTTCGGTGATGTGAAGACCGTGTTTAGTATACAGTGCCCGCGGACTATCGAGTATCATAAGACTAAAAATAAAAATGATACGAAATGTAGGTATACTTTGAATTTTTTGCGTGGCCATAATCCTGTTGTGAAGAATCCTCCGAAACGTTTTGACTGATTTTTATGATTTTTATTTTGTTTATATTCGTTTTTATTTTGTTTATTGTCGTTAGCTATATCTTCTTATATATAATAAAACCGGCCAAGTGCGAGTCGGACTCGCGCACCAAGGGTTCCATACTATAAAGAAGTAAAACATTAAAAGAATCGCTTTTGTTCATGAATTTACGCTAGTTCCACATATTTTTCATGTCCCTTAATGGCAAAACAACGTTTGCTCGGCCAGCTACTAAAATATATATTTGATCTTTGACAAGTAGGTATCTACGACAATGACGATTTGTAATCCTATTATTCTTTCATGGAAAATAAAGCCTTTGACTTCCGCCTTAATAAGTATTGTTCCATGAAAAACCCGCTCTTTACATATTAAATACGGTAAATAAGAGTTCTTTGAAAAATATATATTAATGTATTCTACCTAAAATAAAGTCGGAAACGAAGAAGTATGTGTTCTGTATCGTGTATTTAAAATTTGTATGGGTATTATCTTTTCTTAGATCTAAGTACCATTAAAAGCTGCCCACGCAAAGCTTCTTACTTGAAGCTTTCTATGATATTTCCATGTACTTTCTAATTACGAAATTAGAAACCTAATAGCTTAATTACAAACCATAAACTTAAATTACACGTAACAATTACAATAAATAACAATAGAATATTGTTTTTACTTTTTAATAAAGTTATAAACATATCTTATACGTCGATAAAATCAAATTACATCAAAAGCAAATAGCATAGACACAAATAAACACTCTTCGAATACTCTGCACCCTGGGTCGGCCGGGTGGGTTAATTAATTATTTTCTTTATTACATCTTAATTAAAAGCTAAGAAACGCCGCTTCCCGGCGAGATGTAGATTGGTCGATAGATTACTTTGAATTAATTTGTTCAAAGTAATTTATTGTTTATAACTGTACTGTTCACCAACTCCGAGTGGAGTCGTGAGCTGGATAATTGAAATATTTTTTTGGGAAACAAAATAAGAACAATTATTATTATTAATGGCGTATTACTTACAGTTTCTGTGGAAATTTTGTTACGATGCTTCTTTGAAGAAATTGTTAACGTGGCATCGGTTTTATATAGAAAAAGCATGACATTTTTTAAAAATAATACAAAAAAAAATTATAATTTTCTAAAAAAAATCTTTTAAATATAATAGAAACCCAGCGTTTCAAAGTCATGTTCTGTCTTCTGTGACTATAGATGTGCAAAAAATGAAAATTAGTAATTTATTGTTATCGTATAAAATGCAATTTTACAAATTTCAAATTTAACTTTCACTGCAGTCTCCGAACCAAAAAATAGACTTTGTTTCAAAATTGAATGATGACGCTTATAAGAATAACCCTTATAAAAATTATTCTGCGAATTTAAGCGGAATTGACAAGTATACCAAATCAGGGCTTATCAGCTAGTGTAACTATAATATGCAGCCAAAATTAATTAATTTTATTGTTCCGTGATATTATACTGAAGAAGAGACGATTCGAGAAAATATTAATGTTTTATCTAGGTGCCCTAACATTCCTGCGACATGTTTTGCATTATTATTTTCAGAAACTGATCATTTAACTCCACGATTCGTTGTTTATAGAGAACATCGATGCTTTAAATAAAGCTGTCGGTAATATATTGTAGGTGACCATGAAATGCAATGCATGTATTACAGCGTAGCCTACCCTCGTTCACGCATGTTAACACGAGGACAGAGCCCCAGGCTGTAAAGATGTATGCACATTACCAGGAAAAACGCACGATAGTTGGTAAAAAACTCGTAATGTTGGGCAAATGGTGCCTAGGGTGGTTGATATAAATATCAGTACCTCCACAATCATGATATTGGCTGTAAATTGAACACCTCTGTGTTCGCAAATAGTTATTAGAGCAAACGAAAGCAATACTTTGCCTTCCTCATATCCCAATTTTATAAAGGTTTGAGCCTAGTAACTATCCAATTTCGCAAAAATTGTGATTGCGATTAGAATACGTGATATGCGGGTTGATGACAGCAGATCAGTATTTAGTTGTCACCGCCCTAATTCCTCTTCCCATTCGTGGCACAAGACTAAAAAGCGAATAAGGGAAAAAAAACGGAGAACGGTCAACAATGCCCTCTGTGCATTAGATGGTAGTAGTCTACCGTCTGTCTGCCCAGCGTGGTAATTTTGGGCAAACTTACTTGTTGGTAGAGACTTGTAGTCCTGCATGAGAAGGTAATAAGCTATTGATAATGATGACGAAGGTGATTTAAATACAGTTACGTTAAAATAGCCGCGTTTCTCATGCAGGTAACAGCTAATGTGTAATCACTGTTACGAATAAATAGGGTTGCCCGCGTGGGCACATGTCAAGATATATGTAGTTAGATATAAGCGCATGCAGAGTGCACACCCCTATCTACGTCTAGAGGCGTAGTCTGCAAAGCGATGCGCGTCCGAGCGTGCTGCCCGATGCGATACAAAGATTACAGTCAGGGTCGTCCTTACTCCTTTTTCAGTATTTTTTTTCCCCCAAAACTTCTTTTCCATGTTTATTTTGGTCATTACTTGAATATTTTACAACTTGGACTAGGACTCACCTATTATATAGCTTTAGGTAGCTTCAAAATTCAAAAGTAGGTAGTATCAGTTCTATATTTACAAAATATCTCTATTCCAAACAGTCAATTAATGGCCGCAGTAGTTGTGGTGGTGTGGTGTGACAGAGTTACAAAATCCATAATTTTCTGCCAATTGAGATTTTCTGAGATTTGTGATACGTTACTATAGTTAAAGTATCATTGGAAGCTTAGCAGCTGACGTGGCGGCACGCGCTAAGAAAGGCATTACAATTGTCATCTAATGCCATTTTCGTTTGAAATTATAAGAGTTTTCAGTTAGTTCTTTTTTACATAAAGCTCAGGTCCCTTATAACAGCCGGGCAGGCTCTGACAGAGACAGTAGCCATTTGTCTCACTAGCGCGTCACAAATCACAATGTACCAACTGAAGAGATTGCCAGAGATAGTGAGTTTCCGTAGTAGTTCAATTATGACACTAAAATAAACCTTTAATGAGTATTACTGCGCTTATAATGCCATACAGTACTTAAAACACATGCTGTAATGCAACAAAGAGGAGCAAACTAGCGCTAACAGGGGCAGCAGCCATTAGTCTCACTGGCGTGATAGCACAGCGTCACCATCTGACAAGATACGTAGCTTCTATTACTCGTAATAGAACTATACTCGATAGTTGTATGAGATTTTGTGTTACTTCAATTACTTCACTAGAGGTTGTAAGAGACTGAATGGTATTTACTGAAAATAATTTTTAATCCCCGATGCAAAATAGACGGGGTGTTATGAGTTCGACATAATTATGTCATGTCAAAGGTCTGAATATAGTGATCCAATTTCCAGGGCTTTTAGACGGAAGTTTAAAACCTACCTTCTTTTCAGTAAAATTATTTGCGGAATTTCATTTGCTCTTTTCAGCCGACGGACGTCTACTTCGAGACAACTGCCTCCTGCAATGATTTTCAGCTCACACGGTCCTGCGCTACTTGTATCCAGCGACTCCCCACTACTCTTTTAATGTCGTCAGTCAAAGTTCTGAGAAGGCGACCCCGCACGGGCAAGCGCAGTGTTGCAGACCTACGATCATATATACTGCGGAATTTAATCTGCACAAAATATACTTGAATTTATTTTATGATGATAGCAAACCAGTAGCAACCCTGGCTAACGCATGACCGCTTCGTGCATATCGCTCGTCCAGTCTCGATAAAGCGATAGGCCGGTATGATTTGAAAAGAATTAAGAATGGGAATTGTTCTTGTACGGCAGTATTGAGATAAAATGCACGGATCTGATGGATGACAGAAAGAAACTAGATAGAAACCAAATGATACGTATGCTGGAATTTTTGGTTCTCAAGAGTTTTTGTACATGGTATTTAACCCTGCGCTTTTTTTTTGTTTTGCGAAAGATAGATAGAAGAAATTCCAAAAAATGCCTGTAACATTATATTTTTTGAAATGAAATGAAGTGATTTATTTGATGAATATTATTAATATATTTTGGTTCTTAAACTTATTGGTCCTTACATATTCGACTGACACTTCAGTATGCAAATATTCTTTGTTGGATTTTAATATTTTTTTTCAGTGTGAGACATTATTTTTATTCTATAGTTTATAATTATAATATTTTTTAGTCAAATATTTGTCGCTTCGCTTAAAATCCTTTCTTATTCATTATTTTCAGTATAATATAATATTTATTATCTGCATAATTGGAATCCCTATACCTTCCTATATCATAGTACGTCACGCGTAGATAAGTACGCATGACTGACCGGCCGGTTATGTTAATACGTGCGTATCTCACATCTCCCCAACCCTCGGCACAACCCTGGAATGATTCATTACAGAGCTGCAGAATAACGCCTGAAGCGATTATCGCGTTTAATTCGTTACGCTACGGCTAGACGATTAATATCTGGAAAAAATGGTGCTATTTTTAGCCCGCCAATGTGAACATAATCATATTTTTGTAAATATTAATGCATGACATGAAAATATATACATAATATAATAATCTTATGGACACGGCGCACCGCAAGAAAAAGTGTCGCCAGTTTACCGGTGCTAAAGTTTGTTTTGGAACCGACAGCGTCAGTAGTACGCCGACAAAAATATTACTGCGGTCCCCATTTATAAGTCAATGGGTCCCCACCATAGATCACTACCTTGTCAACAGTATGCACGCATGTTTCCATGGAGACATGCCGCCATTTTGTGGTGTGTTAGTGGACAGGCGGCTCTACTATTTTCTTGTATAAAGAAGGTTTGCGTAAAATATTCTGATGACCATAATATCCTCAGGTGCCTTATCGGATCACCCTCCGAGGCATGAAGACAACCAAGCGACATATCGCTTCTACTTATTTTCGTTAGTGCCTAAGAAAACAAAGAAATGAAATGTCACACTGTATGTCACACCAATCCCATTATTTCCCAGCTTTCCAAAATCGTTAGCAATTGTAGAAACAGAATCATCTTGTTACTTATGGTTAGTCCAGCTGGGAAAGTTTGGAACTTCTGGAAGTTTGAAGATGCATTATAATTTGCATTCTGGTATTGACAAGCGAATTTCTCGGGTATTAGGATTCACCAATCATAAGAATTAAAGTGCAAACTGAATCAGCAAATCAAATTCGACCCAGATCTTTTCGCTACTATTCATGTTCATGATGTAGAAACATTGGAAGAGACAAGTTAAACGGGAAAAAATATAAAAATAAATGCAAATCATTTTAATGAATTTTGAGAAGTGTTGTGTTGTTGTGAATGCTCATTATTCAGATGTAATCTAGAAATTGAGAATAATATGCCTGTTCCCAAAACAAATAATTATATCAATAATGTGCTCCATTCGAGATACAATTTATCTAAAACTTCTATCCCTCATCTATGGCACAAGATTTGGCTCTATTGTATTTATATTACTTACATGGCCCAGACGATTAAATATCAAAAGGTTTGGATAGATGATATGGATACGCATATTATCAATTAGGTTGATTACAGTTTTTACGACATTTCAACGCATTTACCATAGAGGTCCGGCGAGCTACGACCTTTTATAAATCAATGGCATTTACATTTTAAGTATATGCCGAATACAATTCGTCTTTTAACTATATTTTATTTCAGCTAGGCCTAGGTAGATTTACCTAGGTGAATAGCTAGGTAGCAGTAGGTAGTAGGCTTCTGAAACACAATATTAAAAATACTATAAATTAGATAAATGAACAAAATGTTACGTCTGTCGAATTTATTGGCACATCCAGCCAACAATCTGCCATGTTATTTCCTATTAAGTATTCAACAGACAAAGTGTACCAAATTAAATTGGAGTCTGAATCAACAAAGCGCAGTTCACTCTCTTCATTTTGATTTTATACTTTAGTTGGCGATTATAATTAGGGTTCCATAACAAAATGGTAAAAATGGAACCCTTATAGTGAGACTTTCTCCGTCCGTCCGTCCGTCCGTCCGTCCGTCCGTCTGTCACACTCGATTATTTCAGTAACTATTAAAGCTATCGACCTGAAATTTGGAATTGTTATAGGTAATTGCGGCGCGACGTTATTGCAATCATAAAAAATTAAAAATCTTTTTTATTTTATTTAAAAAGGGGGGAAAACCGGGTCGTCAAAATTTCAAAATGAGATAAAAATATTGAGTGGGGTATCATATGAAAGGGCGTTACTTGTGTATTCTAAAACCGATTTTTATTTATTTTTATGCCTGATAGTGTTCGATTTATTGGGCAAACTGTCGAAAAATACCGTTCCCCCCCCCCCTTATCTCCAAAGTTTACCAATAGAAAAATCTAAAATAATTATGATCAATAGAAGTAAACGTATATTTTACAGGAAAAATAAAATCAAGTCTCTAACTATTATACTTTTTTATATAATAACAATAAACCGGCAAAAACAAAGTTATGTTTGCGGTTTGCCAACAAAAATACCTATATGTAATTTTTTTATTGGTAAATTCATAAACCAATGTGATTCTTTTAATGTTTAAATTATTTTATGGTATGGAACCCTCGGTGCGCGAGTCCGACTCGCACTTGGCCGGTTTTTTTTTAGCTAGGAAAACTACAGTCAAAGCAGCGTGGAGGGCTAAAAGTCTATTCTCCTTGCTATTGTAATTGGAAAGGTCTATTCCAAATTCTTGGTCGTTCTTTTTCAGGGTGATCGCGACTTCTGGTTTTTCCCCAGCTGTTACGTTAACCGGTTCCGATTGATTTTTACAAAATGAACATTGACTGGAAGTTGTAGATGGGGCTACAACTCCCGGTCATAGACTGCTGCCAAAAACAGACGAAAATCTTAATTTCTTTTTTAAATGTAATTTAGATTTTCTCCATACTATGTGTACAGTACTAGCCTGATGATGATAATTCAGATAAATGCTCCAAATCTGCAATCTAAGAACTCGAGGCACGTAGCACAAACCTGTACTTAATCAGTAGAGAGGTAATGCGAGTTACTGGCCATATCGATAGCGTCCCGTCTGCTGGTTGTAATGGAATGTCTGTAATTATACACGCCATTGGCCTGCCCACTTCCCGCTGCACGCAGACAATGATGTTATTACACTGCATTGGTATCGTAGCGTAGATTCGCCCTACTGGACACCTACATCTTGCTGCAGTAAGTCGAATCTACGCTACAGCAATAGATAAAAATAGTCAAGATTGGCCCATCCAAACATTTTACGTAAACGTTCTTCATACAAGAAAATCTATTGCCATCTGTCGAAATTCCTGCGAAATACATGTATATATTTTTTTATTTTTTTTATCTATGTGTCTGTGATCACCTTGCCTGCAATATTATTATTAATTAAAAAAAAAAAGAAATAGGTCTTTACCTATCTACCTATACTGACTACTGACGGGAGAGGGTGCAAAATAGACATTTTTGCTCCCATAAACTGGCGACATTTTTTCGCGCTGTGCGCCCTGTCTTTAGTATACAAGTCTGTGGCTACAGCACAATATTGATGATTCATGCTACCTATACTAGAGTTGTTAGGGTTCCGTATAAGAAAGACACGTCAATTCACATGTTTGTATCAGCAATTCCATCCTTTAGAGATAGGTATGAGAAGAAGTAGATAAATCGGGCTCAGTGTGATAGCAACTTAAAAACTTGCTTTTATTAACAGGGGATCCTCCAAGGGATCCTGGTGAACTTTTCGAGTTCAAAAGGATCCTCTGGGGGATCATCGAGGGGATCCTGTGGACCACCCCCACTCAAGTTATTAGCAACACATCTTGCGTTTTCTTCGGTGCAAAACAGTTTTCCGAATGCTGAAACTGAATGTAGGGTCTAACATTCCGAAAGTGCCTGCAGAGATGGTCGGGAAAAAATAAATATAATAGTTTGACTTTGATTTTTGTGGTATTAAACCACAGAGAAAAGAAGACCAAGTAATTCAAGGTAATGGGGTCTTACACTACTTTTGAATTTGATAAAAAATATTACTTTATTATAAACTAGGATAAAAATAATAACGTGCAGTGAAAGAAATATTAAAATCCAACGAAGATTTACAAAGTTACAGGCGTTTAAACTTTGGAGTGGGGGGATCTTCTATCCCTTTCTCGCAAAACGAAAATTTGTATGAAGCCGCACGAAGCTACTATGGCATTGGTACTTTGTGACGTCACAATTTCATGTTGCTATCTCTGTCTAATCACAAATCTTTAAATGCTTATAACTTTTTTGTTATTTGATCGATTTAATTAGTTCTTTCAGTGCACGTCATTATTTTAATTCTACTTTATAATAAAGTAATAAAAAAATTGGAGTCAAATACCCTATTCCCTGGTCTGTGTATTAAACGCATAACAGTGAATAAATCCTCGGGTAAATTAGAACTAAATACTTGAGTGTCATATTACATTTTATAAACTGTCATCTGCCAAAAAGGGACAGCATTAAAAGGACTAATTTAACGGAGGATGAATGCTTGGTGTAACTTTATGCGAATAAAGATAGGCAAAACTAATCAAATATTTAAGACACAGCCTATTTCACAACTACTCCCAAAAAAGCTATTACGCCAAAAGCCTTGTGAACGCCAGACCGCTAAGCATCAGTAAGGCGGTAATGAGCAAACTTTTAAACTCGAAACTTATGAATAAATTACATCCGACGAGACAGCTCGCAGACCCTAATGAAAACTAATATTGTTCGTTGACATTCGCGAAGTGCAACTCAACTAAATAACTTGTCCATAAGTTTGTAAGTTATCATCACTTGTGAGACTTTCACTATACACGTTTTCGTACTCTTATTTTGATAACTTTTATGAAATTGCTTGTGGTTCTGCCCATAACTTAATTTGGGTGGAATTTAGAACTTTCAAAAGATTTAGCTTCTGTCTCTTTAAACTATTTCTATTTCTAATTCCAGTCAAATCAATTCAGTAATTATGACGCAAAAGAGTACTTGAACTATTGAAATTCAAAAATTACTGAATAGTCAAACGTTCTTCGTAAAACCCACTTTATAATTATGTAGGTACTTTTATTCGAAAAAATTGTAATGTGGCTTTTAATTTTTCAAATCATTATCAATCATGGTCATCCAATTCGAATCGCTTATCGCGGCGTAATAAATTAATTTATTAATCAAATTAATGTTTTCGCGAACTCAGCTAGGCTTATCGTTTTAAGAGTTCCGCAAAAGTTTAGCACCCAATTTATCAGGCGCACCTGCATAGGAGTTCGGAAGTTTCCGATCGCCGCCGACTGCCGAGCGCCGCGCCGAGGCCAACTTTATAGATTTTATGCAACTAATTTAAATCTGTTTCCAGCTGAATTAGCGTTTTTGGATTATGGAAGTAATTAATAGATTGTATGGGTGCTTTGGTTTTGAATGAAAGGGACGTAGAGCAATGAGTAGATTTTTTCATTTGATTGATAGTAATTAATTTGAAGTATTACTATGTAATTTGTACCGTAAACATATTTTTATTGTTTAGTAGATTGTGTCCGTATTTTGGCCCGCGTGAATTTTATTTTTGTCTCCATTATCCTGAGTTAAAAACAGCGTATAATGTTATGTTAACTCAGGATATAAGGTCTCTCGGCTCTTCATTCAACAAAGAATGTACAATAATATATAGTACAAACACATAATATACAAAAATGAGCAGTTTATAATTTACATATTTTGACCAGTGTGCTGATTCTGTATCGTTCAGTTAGTTAGTTAGTAACCCAAACTGGGTTATTAACTAAGAAAACGGAGGCAAAAATCCTATTTTTGTATTTTTTTTTGTACAAGATAGCAACTAGCATGGTATACCTACTGATATGATACCATACCGACCTAGGTTGGTAATTTGTGCAAAAATAGGATTTTTGCCTTCGTTTTCTTAGTTAATAACCCAGTGCGGGTTACTAACTAACTAAGTGAACGATACAGAATAAGGCCCCAGAAGTCTTCTTGGTGATGTTTATATGCAGATTTACGAATTTATTTTGAACAAACAGACTCTTCAATTTAATGCATTGCATAGGATACCAGATGTTAGAATGTTCAACAGAAAACCGTATTCAAGTCAGGATATATCCGTGATGGAGTTAGCATGAGATGTGTACCCATCTCACCTATTTCAGCTATCCCTGGACACATCTACTCCGCAGCATATGAAATACACCCCCGATTCCATACGTGGCCTCGAAATGACCACCTTAAGTTGACCTCTCAGTCCTCAGTTACATTTCTTAAGGTTCAAAGGTTCAAAGGCAGTAATCCCAGGGGTCCAGGTAAGTTGGTAGAGGTGTGTATGATACAATAACAATATATCAAAAGGACAGCTGCCGAATGTGAAGAATGGTTCCTGTCACCATTCTAGTCCTTGAGGAGTTCCACAATGTAGATTCGGTGCTCCGTTGTATTGGATTTGATTAATAGCTTTTTGTTTCGGGAAATATGATATTATATTTGAATTTGCTCGGCGTTTGCTCCGGCAGAATTTATTGAAAATTGGGTTCGTTTATGGTTTGTACAAAATAATAGAAACAAGTATTTCGTATAGATTTTTTGCTTATTCATGGACGGTAATACTAATGACATTTAACACTTTTCCAGCAAATGAATACTATGGATTAGATAGTAATATAAGAACGAAATCCAGTGTTCCTCCCTATGTCATTTTTAACCGACTTCAAAAAAAGGAGGAGGTTCTCAATTCGTCGGAATCTTTTTTTTTAGTTGTAGAAATTACATTATGTTGAATTAAAAACTCAGAATAAGATAATATTGTCGAATTTTTGACTTCGCAGAATCCTAAGAGAGCCATAAAAATACCCGTAATTCTAGTTTCTCTTAGGTCAAATGGTTTAGACGGATCAGTTAATAATAATTCTCAAAGGCTAAAATAATCTACTTGGGACTAGGAAACGAATCTTTTATAGGTTGTTAAACTACTAAAAACATAGCAATAATAATCAATTTCAATTACTTAATGAACAAATTAACGTATCAACTTCGCCACTGCTTCGTTTGTTTTCGGGGGGTACGAATCCAGCCGAAGTGGGTGGGGCGAACGTTAGTCTGAGTCAGTAGAAAGGGTATATAAGAACGCGTCGCTGACACGACAGTCACTCTACGATTTCGCATTGTGAAGTCAACATCTCCTGAGGATGTCCCGGTGTCGGGACGAAACGTGCGTCGAAGAAAGTGATAGAAAATTGTGTGTGGTGTTTCATGTGGATGGAGTTCCTGCATATTTCACCATACAGAATCCTTTCAAGAAGCGGATAATAGCAAAACAAATTAATCAGTCCTGCTTACTAAAAAATGGTTTGAGTTACTTTTTTGCTGTATCGCTAACTGTTTTTGAGTTATGGGTAAATTGGTTCCATTTTATTCGCTAGTACGACGACTCGCACTTGGCCATACTATTTTAGCGTTCATTGTAAGGAAGACCGATGTCTTATATTTTAATACTGAAAAATATGTGGTACTTACAAAAAATTTGTATTGGTAGAGGTACAGGCAATGTTCACATAATATATTTAGTTTAGTAACTTATTTGTCATACAAGTCGGGTACGAGCATACATTGTACTAATGTACTTACAGCTGATAGTAGTAGACCGACCTGGCTATATTTTTCAATATGGCGTCCGTTGGACTACACGCATAAATCTTGCACGCCTGTTCGAGATAGCGTCGAACGGCTAAATTAATCTATCTTGTACACAATGCCAGATATTTATCGTGAATTTACTACAATTATTCCTGTAGATTGGTTAGACTCTTACTTTTTATGGTATTCATAGTGATTATTAGTTTTTTTTTTAAATGCATTAGCAACGCGTGAAAAACTGTTCTTAACGATAGACATTTTTAGAACCACATGGCACCAAATAGTTTGATATTGTTGAAGGTCAGTCAACAGTATCTTTAAGTATTTTAGGTTGTAAATAGTTTTTTGAATTTGAAATGATGATTCACAAGAAGTAAATACTAAGATGTTTTATCGCTAATTCAAGTGTACTTAACTAGGAGTTTAACTGAGTTTAACTATTTTAAATGTCAAAGCAATATCGTTATTAGATGTTTACAATTTTTTAGAGCAAAATAAATTATTTTGACCTTGAGAATTTGCTGCTGTTTTTTAACAATTTAATTCTAAGATGTGCTATTTGTGGTTGTCTCATTACTTTTTCCTACAATTTCTTCAGAGTCACTCTTACCCTCAGCTATCGTCCCATTAGTTTCAACTTTCTCTGTCGCATTATTTCCTACTTCTACTGTAGTAGCATTGGCTTCTGTTTCTACTGTAGTAGCATTTACTTCTACTTCAACTGTAGTAGCAGTCGCTTCTACTTCAATTGTAGTAGCAGTCGTTTCTACTTCAACTGTAGTAGCATTCGCTTCTGCTTCAACTGTAGTGGCATTCGGTTCTACAGTAGTATCTTCAGTACCCTCAGCAGCAGTTTCAGTGTCATCTGTTATATTACTAGTAGCACTAACAGCTTCGGTTGTATCAATCTTATTATCCAAGTCTTCTTCTTTTTCTAAAAGTACATGGTAATCGAGGGGCTGAGCTCTCGCGTTGAAGATACAAGTAGAGACACACTCATATTCGTCGTGGAACATGTTGATGTTGGGAAGGCATCCTCGCCATATGCCTACTTCACATCGGGATCCTGGTTTCCAGTAATACAGAACTCGTTTTGGAGGCTTACCGCAGTCTTCCCACCTGAATTTAGCGAAACAAGCTTCGGGCGGAACTGAAACAAAAGATTTTTTTTAAATGGTTTGTAAATAGGAGTTCATAAGTTATAGTATAAGTTCATAACGTGAACTTTAATGGAATAACGCGTGGTCTTTGTACACCTTAATATTTTTTTCCTATGCATATTAATTTTACTTACTCGTACACTTAAGCTGTTAATATACTGTTGTGTAAAATGGAATGGTATGGATTTTTATTTTTAGTATATTATTTTACGATCTATTAAAAGCAGGATACCCTGTGGGTGTTCCCTCCCTCATAATCCAGCAGTGGATACCAATTGGCTAAGACAACGACTTTAATGCAGGGAAACGTAGGATTCATAGGAGTTAAACATAAAATATGATTAACGACCAACATCACCAACACGCCGCAGTCACGCTGCTTTGATCTAAATCTTTCGACACAAACTAAACCGTATACGATGTAACCTAATATGAGACCCATAAAGAGTTTGTCCACAACTCCCAACAATGTTGCTAAGAAGCCCAACGATTTTAAAGGGTTATTACAGCATCAAAAGCACGTCCGCGACGTGTATGGGCCGTTGAAATTTATTTGCCCTTTACGACGACAACAATGTCGCCGGGTATAAGGCCGCCTACGAACCACAGACGTTTTAATATACTCGTACAATTTAGTTACTCGTGGATATGTAACTGAAAAATTAAAAGATTCGCAGAAGAAATAAGCTGACGTAGCTCAAACAATATCATCAAGCTGAAGCGGTACAGAGCAGCCCCTAAATTGTCTAAGAAAAACGTAAATATCGTGATCGTAATCGTTAACTAATTCTGCTCGCTGATTGGGTTCCTGATTTGCGGCAGCCAATCGTGGCGCAGAATTCGCTAGCGCTTACGATAACGATGAATACCTTTTTCTAACGCAATCAGACCCCTGGGCACGTGTGACGTAGAGGCGATGGCCAGTGAAGTCGAAAAGTGTAATGGAGACTGCGTACAAGTAAGCGTAGTATGGGTAGCGCTCCAGCTTGTCAGACAGACGACATAAATTGGTCGCGCGTGACGGCTGGATGAGGAATGCTGAGGTGGCCGTCACTTGGGAAGACCTATGTCCAACAGTGGATGTCCGCAAACTTATGTGATTATAATGACTTGTCTCAACCCCTTTTTATGGCACACTATTGAGCATGGGTATCAATTAAGAATGAGAGAGGTTTGGTTATAGATCACCACGATGGCCAAGTGCGGGTCGTAAATCGCTTTTTTCATAGCCTTCATTTATTATCATCAATGATAATTTTTTTTTTTTTTTTTTCTCTCTAGTTTTGTCTCTCTATCTGAGATCAGTCTTTTGACCATAATCAGATTTGAGGTCTATAATGTTGAGGCTTTTTGGGTTTAGCCCATCCAATAATGCAGCATCCCTTATTTGAAAAAAAGTCTTAAACAATGTTGGCCAGTTGTGTCCTTTTTAGGCGAACTGTGCAGTCTCTGGTGTCGAGGAGTTTGACAGCCAGACTGTTTTTATGTTGTTCTAGTCTCTTTTTGTAGGATCCAATTGACCTCTCTATTTCATCTCTGACGGTTGGCATGGCTAGGTATTGGTGCACTTCGGAGGTTTTGGTGAACCATGGAGCATTGCATATGACTTTCAGTACATTATTTTGAAAGCGCTGCAATATTTCTATATTGGAGTGACTTGCAGAACCCCAGAGTTGGATGCCATACGTCCATATAGGTTTGATGATGCATTTATATATTATGAGCTTGTTTTCAAGGCTCAATGATGAATTCCTTCCTATTAGCCAATACAATTCCCGGAATTTCCAGTTAGCTTGGTCTCTTTTAGCTTTTATGTGATCTTTCCAGGTCAATCTTCGGTCCAGATGTATTCCCAAATATTTCACGGTCGTATGGTGCGGCAGGATTTTGTCGTTCAGTGTCACTGGTGGGCAATCCCCCTTCTTTAGAGTGAAAGTTATATGACTCGATTTTGCTGGACTAGCTCTGATTCTCCATTGTTTGAGCCAGGAGTTCAGTTTATTTAAATGTTGCTGCAGTTTAAAAGATGCATTGTTGGCGTCCTTGTCACAAGCAAGAATAGCAGTGTCATCGGCGTACGTTGCCGTTATCACATGTTCAGACAGGGGCAAGTCTGCATCAATGATAATATCGCAAGGAATTAGGAACTCTACGTTCCCTATTATAATATACCCACTTGGTCAGCATATTGTGAGGTTGTAGCCTAGACCTCATTCTGAGTAATGTGATAATCAGGTTGTCAATAAATGGGTTCAAAAAAACGATAACGTATAGTCTAGAGTTTGTAGGGGGTCTAAAAGAGGACAAAGTCGCTTTGTAAGAGGTCGTTAAAGGCGTAAGGAGTGTAAGCAATTGTTGCCGGAATGACTTGTTACAAAGAATGTGGGGTCTCAAATTATTGCATGTTTTGAGTTGTAAAGCGTTCTTTAAATGTTTGGCTAATTTTGGATTCCTTAAAGCCTACAAGAATCGCAAATAGCCTAAGTAAGATGTAGCGAAGAAATCGCTACTATCGAAAAACTGGAAATGTCTTAGTAACCCAAAATTTAAATGTATTTCATAAATAGCTTCCAAATTTTTATTTTCCTTGTTTTTGCGTACTATATAGGTACTCGTTACTCGGAAAAAAACACTCAATATAACGAGTTTTATTTAATTGATATAAGAAAAACAGCATACCTGCATTAATTTTTATATAAATACAGAGAAAAATTAAAACCGTTTGCGTACGTAACATTTTCAAAGAACTATAAAATATCTAATAATGTAAATCTCAGAACTCGTATCGCTAATGGAAAGTAATAACTTTTTAATAGTCTGCACTTCAAATTATAACAGTTTTCATTACATAGGTAGGTAGTTACTTTGAATTAAATATTTATTAATAACAAACGTCCTCCAGACGGAACCGGCCATCCGAGATTTTTCATCAACGCAGGACATACGAGTGTGTACGCAAACACAGGTGCATTTTCTATTTCTTCTCTCTCATAATCCTGAAGGACTACAAATCTATAATTATAATTTCTGAATTGGCTCAGGTCCGCTCAGGCTTCAGCCGAGGCTGGTTACCATCTTATCTGCAAAGACGAGACGCCAAGCGATTTAATATTACTGTGCGATGCTGTGTAGCAACTGTTAGTTAAGGTTTCCTCTTCCGAGTTAGTACAATAACACCCAGGCTCATGGGCGGAGCCAGGATTTCAGTCAAGGGGGTGCATAGGTAGGTGAATCTACACATTATTAAAAAAACTAGCTTTTGCCCGCGGCTTCGCCCGCGTGAATTTCGAGATTTTTAAAAAATCCTTTTTAGTGGATGTTAAATATGTCATCAGAGCTATCTATCTATCTTTAAGCTATATTGCCGCGCTGCGGTTTCAAAAAATGATGATGGTGATAGAAAATTGTAATAATGATGGTAGTACTTAAGTATTTTTTTTTCGCGCACTCATAAATGCCTCTTCCCCGTCCCGCCCGCAGTCGCCCGGCCGCCCCGGAACGCCTAGTATCGGCACTCGGGGTTCACTATTTTGTCGATAATGGCTTACACATAAGAGTTGGATATATGCTATCGCGGGCTTTTTTGTAGAGCTATTTAAGATAAACATTTCCATCATACATTATATACGTGTAACTCCAACGGTTTTCGCGGCGTACCTCAGTAAAGGTCGCAGATTGCAATTTTTTCCTTTTTACGTGACACTTATCGTTATATATTTTGGATAATTCACACTATATCTTTATAAAAATAGCCTATGTGTTATTCTAATGTGTAAGCTATATTGTTGTAAAGTTTCATCAAAATCCATTCAGTAGTTTTTTCGAGAAAGAGTAACAAACATACATCCACACATTATTACAAACTTTCGCGTTTATAATATTATAATATATAATATATATAATATATATATATAGTAGGATAGAGCCTGAAAATACTGATGTGTATGGTATTATATAAATGCAAAAACAAATAAAATTATAATCTTGTACAATTGTTTCTAATAGTGCAAGTGCACCCCCTTGCACCCAGCTGCCTATGCGGCCAGGCTGCAGGTGAGATTGCAGTCAAATGATATTACTGTACTAGCTCGTAGTGGGAAAAACACACATCATTTTCAGATTCTCAAAAAAATAATTGTATGAAACATAGAAACCCTTTTAAGACTGCGGTTGAACCGAATGTTACTTGTTAGCATTAATATTATATAAGCTTAGTTATAGTCGTATTTATGATTTATTCGCGAACAAACTCTCATGCATTATTTACGTGTTTTTATATTATTAAAGCGCGTCACTAAAATTAATCTACTCGGAGACGAATGGAAACTGATTTTATATTTAAAATCTATTAGTACGCGAAATAAAGTAGGTACATTACACTGTGCTAGCAACTACTTAAATATTTGATATGGCTGTTTTATGAAACTCTGTCTCGAAACTACTTCAGTTTAATATTATGACGTATTTTTGTCTTTTTGCATTCTTTATTTTTATCCAGCTGTCCCGTACTGTTCTTATTTGACTAAACTCTTCTGCTCACCCTTCAGCACCCTAGAGTAAATATTTAGACCATGGCTTTCATAGATCACCAAGATACGTTACGTTCATAGTAAATTGCGTTTTAAATCTGTGCCGAACAGCCACTCACTGATAAATAGAACAAAAGATACGAAACAGCACGCAAACGAAAGAGACAACAATAATGCTTGCGCTCGACGCAGACTAACTACGAAATATACAATTATAGGATTTTCACAATGCGCGCGCTTGTTACATATCTGCTCCTTTTTATATAATCATTGATTAGGCATAGTCATCCTTATGTGGTTGACTTGACATCCAACAAACTCGAACGAAATGTTTTCTTTCATGGTCTGAAGGGTTAGGACATGTTTTTGTACGAATTTCGAGGCGACTCGCAAAGCACAAACGAATTGAAACGAATTAATGAAAGCCGCAAGTCAGTGGCTGTCCATAGATGGCGCTGGCCGATATGTGACAATGCTACCAACAATAATTTATCTATAGGATGGGATTTATGACTCCCAAAATGGTTGCTACACAGCATAAACATCGCACCAGATCGCTAAACTAGACCAGAGCTAAAATAAAAATCCCCAGACAGGCCCGTACCAAGGGAATTTCTATTTAGTCACAACTAACCCCTTAATTAAGTCGTTTAGGCCTCTTAATAGCAAATCAATGGTTAGTTAGTGCCTGAACACCTTAAGTTTCTTGTAGCATATCTAAAATGGAATTCCGTTTCAAAGCTAAACCCGATTACGTCAAGTTTGTGCAGGGGAAATTATTTTCCGATTGGTTTACCCAACGTCTGCGTCGATTCATTCCGAAAATGGAGTGTTAATTCCATTAATAAAAGTAATGCAATTCCTGAACTGAGGAAATTGAGGTGTGGCTTTGTAAAGACCTTGAAATTTAGAGATAACGGATGAGTGTGCCGATAAAAGAAAAAAGTAGCACCAAGAAAAAAGTAGCGCCATGTATCAAAATACGCCACAAAACGCCATATTATTAGGGTGGCGTATTGTGACGGATACCGTCCCTGTTAAAAAGGGGGGGTTGGACTAATAAAAAGTTTTGTGCGATCTATGGCGTGGACCGCGGTCTATAGACAATTATATTGCGGTCGGCTTAGGCCCGGTTTGCATCAAAGCGTAGCGGAGCGGAGCTGCGTTTGAGTAACCAATCAGATTACGTCTTTTTGACATCTTTGAAACTGAGGGGGTGAGGAGAATCTTTGAAACTGAGGGGGAGAGGAGAATCTTTGAATCTGAGGGGGAGAGGAGATGTTGAAATGACGAAATCTGATTGGTTACTCAAACACAGGCCACAGCTCCGCTTTTGTGGAAACCGGGCTAACTACTGACGCCGTTGGTGTCAAAACAATAAACTGGCGACATTTTTTCGCACAATTGGCCGATACCTGTTTATACGTCTATAGGTGAGACCCATCCATAAATGGTTGATGATGTTGATGATATAATATACTTGAGATCAATAGGTATGTATGACGGTGCGCTATATAAATATGCAGAAAGGTATTAGGTACACTACAGCAGTATGATAAGGGAAGTGTTCCCGCGGGACGCATATCAGTCGAGCTCGTAAAACGCCCGCAGCTCCCAACGTTCGAGACGTTACCGAGTAAATCATGGAAAGACGGCAATAAAACTCTTTTTTCAAGATCTTTTTATCCAGTACCCTCTAGCTTGCTTAACAAAATTTACAATTTCGTGCGGTGAATGTGTTTTGGTCCGGTTCAAGGAAACACGATTCATTTAAGGTATTTTTTTTCTCATGAAGGTGTATTATTAATATTTATTGAGTCATCACTGAAAGCGGCAATTTGTTAATGCTACATTATTAATATAGAAGAGCATTATTATCGTCGCATATGCTGAGGAACATCTTTACACTATGATGGGCAACCGCAATGACATAAATAGTATGTTGGTACGTCGTGGTACCAACCTTACGAAAATTGACACCACGCGCTTTGTTAGACATTTAAGTTGCTTTTTCAAAAAAAAAACCAAGGGGAAAGTACACATGAATAAAAAAATTCTTATAAAGCCGTGTCCCAGTGATAAAGACGGTATACATATGCTCACAATCGAACATATTATTCCTAAAATTCAGAGGTGCCTGTTTAAGGCTCGAACATATAATAATATCAGACTGCCCTAGGACGGCGCCTGTGGCCACGAAAACCTGCCGTAAGTGTGACAGAGGGCGCAATAGCTTTCCCCATAATATTATTTCCCCGTGGGCAGTGAGATATTGCACCGAGTATAGTTTTAACCAAGGCAATCACTACTAAAGATAAAAGAACAAAAAATATACTATTCAATAAAAATTACTCTTTCAGATAAAGCGCTTTTCACACTGCCGGCGTTATCGGCACGGCACAAAATCGAATGCAATATTCTAATCGGGCGATTCAACGAGATTAAAAACCAATTATCGACGCCGCGCTCACGGTGTGTCACTGTGGAATAATAAAGGTTAGGCGAGCGGAATTAAGAGCAGTTTTCTACCTCTACCTCAACAGCACCTTAGCTATCTGTAATTATTCTACATTTTTTATTGCTTTTTAATCGATTTTTCGTACCGTATTAATTTCAGTTTAAATTAATATAGGTATGGGAAAATGCAATATGCTGTAAGTACATACTAAATTACCAACTAGGCATACAACGATGAACATTCAATTGTAATTAATTGAGATATAATTAATAGAAGGTGCACAAAATTCCGTGGGTTTAAAAAATAATGTTATCTGTTTTAATTGTGATATACCTACTATATATAAATATGTAGTAATTTTTTTTCTTACGCAAATTAGATTTTATTTGGCGCTTAAAGTAGTACTTACTTGATGGTCGTTTTAGGCATATGTCTAGCAGTGGACGTCCATCGCCTGAACATTCTTATTATACAGTAGATACACATATGACATATGTCATGTATATTGTACACTATATATTCAGAAACCGATATTATACACATAAAAATGGATTTTATAACACCTTTTTGCGTCTGTGTTCAATAAAAAACGTACCATACCGCTTGCATCGTCTCCACTGAACGGGATCTAATGCAATATTCTAATCGGTTGAACGAGATTAAAAACCTATTATGGAGGCAGCCCCCGTGGAGATTTACATTGGAGTAACATTGGTTAGATGGGCGGAATTAAGAGCATTTGTCTCTAACACGTAGCCACGGGTGTATCGTGTTCATGACGTCATGCGACGTTACGATCTGTGACACTGTGAGTGACATAACTGTGTGACACTGAGTTAATAGAATTTAATTTGTATTTTATTAATTTATTTAATTAACTAATTAATTGAGTTGATTAGTGTTTAATTACCTATAGCTTATTTTAAGTAAATTTAAAACTTACATTACTAACCATTTTTGCATAGAGGCTCTCTTTAAAGTAAATACTTAATAAACTAAAATGGTGTGTGGACACGTATTAAAGTAAATAGTTTTTTTTTTTGTAAACTCAATAGTTATATATGACGGATACGTCATGGAGGACATCATCATCAGTAACATAGAATTATTGTCGCAACTACACAAAGTGCCACGAATTCTTCGTATTACTTACGTATTATTTTATTACGTTAAAAAACCAGCTTAAGTATGCGACATTTGAGACTTTTACCACAAATTAGTGTTCAAAGAAAGGACCATATTATGACTCTGTATCATGTGTTTGGTATACTGTTATATTATGCTTATGAGCTCCCAACACGATTGACAATTCCGTCCCATGAGACGCTATATCAGGTGGACGAACGATATCAATGGATGCAAGATTATTAATATCCAACGTTACACAATTAGTCGATTCTAATTTGGGGTTTCAACTAATAGTTAGTCAGCGAAGTAGTTAGCCGACAAAGTTTTCATTGTACAACCGCCCGAGTTAGTCCTCTATAGTTAGATTTTAGCACCTAGCACCTAGCTCTCACTCCAGGTATAATTTATTAGTTCGATTTTAGCTCACGGAAGTTATACTAAACTGTATTAATTGTTAATTGTTTTTTCTGAGCATACTCTTATCGGAAGAATTACCGCTATTTTACCTAGTTAGACTTGAATCGTTTTGTAGATGTATAGGTACTTAGGTATGTAGTTATAAGTCATTTTCAAAATATAGATTCAAACTAAGATAATAGGTACAAATAAATAATACTTTACATACACGATCAAAGGAATCAAATAATGAAACTATATATTAAAAAGACTTCTGCCAAGAGTTGTTTGTTTTCATGCTTAGCCTAAAATCAAAGCATAACCTAAGAGCATTCATGGGTGGGTCTTTTAAAAAAATCGTGTTTCTTAGAGAAAATGCCCTTGGTGATTGGTCCTTTCCATACGTATAAAAAATATGATTATTCGTTTACGAAATATGAATAATTACAGTACAGGGAGAATTGTTCGTACGACATTAAAAATGAATGTCACAAAAATAAATTACATCAAAGGTATTACACGGTTATTAATATTACCAACATATTATTTTATCAAGATGTTGCGAAATAATTGGTATTTAAGAGATTAACGGAGCGTTTAGCAAAACCCTCGTATATTACGTACGAATCCTTGACTTTTTAAACCTGTATAGAATACGGTCGTTGTGGCATTTCATTCATTACTGGAGTAACTTTTTCTGATCGCTGTTATTTTTTTTCATTGAGTCAAAGTGTATGTAATTACTCGAGGTTCGATTAAGTAAGATTTTTGCGTATGAATGTACATTATTACTGGTATTAGTACATACTGAGTAACCGGTATTTTACTTGAATGAAAAAATTACATCAAATTATAACGTAGGTGCTCATTATAATTCATTACTTAAAGTACGTTGAAATAGCCTCAAAATCACTTAAAAAAAATATTGAAAAATTTAAAATTTACAATTATTTTATAATGGGACACATTCATAACTATAGTAACTTAAAATATATCCTTAAAATAATCTGAAATCTGATGTGAGTTATTGCGTACAAATAATGAAAATTAGTGAAATCATTCTAAATCAAGGACTAGTTTTTAGCACTCCCATAAATTACAAAGTTTGCTGAAAAGAATACGAATAGAATAACTTGTACAAAAGATTGTTTTTAAAAACATTTTTAACATTACATTTATTTTGATATAAATGTAGTTATATGTATCACGCTGGTAAGTGAGATGTATCCTCGTTCAGGACATTAAAGTGTGCACCGCAGCATCGTGTATTCGACGCTAAACGCACGTTGCCATTCGAGCGGCGTTCTTCAGTGATTTATAGGACTAAACTACTACTATTATAACAGTGTTCACAGTTATTATTTTCCCGTGGTAGAGTCACGCCGCTCTAGTCATTTGACATATTATGATACAATAATAAGGCTGTAAGAATGCGCGAAAGTCTTGCGATAATTTTGATACTTTTTTTATTCATATATTTCTTTAAATTTCGTTCCCTTTTCATCGTTTTATCGTATCGCAATATGTCTTATGGCTAGAGTAGATTGAATCTTATGTATATTTCCATATGTTTGTTGATGTTTTCATGCAAATAATAGTATGTTTCATTACAAGTGCGGAAAGGCTGTTATTGCAAAGAGTTCCGACAAATGTCTACCCGAGCCGAGGCGCAGCCGAAAGCGAGGGTTGACAGTCGGAACAAGTTGCAATGACGGTTCCGCACGTGTACCGAACGATTATTTTTAATACAGTTGCGAAAAAATGAAGCAATTTAATAAAATAATAAAAACACAATAAACTCAACTAACTTAACATTTTCTGAAAAACTATTTGCTTTTTTCTCTTCTTTCCACGCAATAAATTCGTCGTATGTAGATATGTAGCGACTTTTTGACTTTTCCGGTAAAATGTTCTCCGAAGCATTTTGTGCAACAAACAACTAAACTCGCAAAGAAAATTTCTGAAAAATGGCGCCAACCGTAGAATATAAGCAGTTTTTTTTTCTTCACCCATTCTGGTGATTTAAAAAAAAAATAAAAAAAAAAATTTGGTCATAGACTAAATAATATTCTGGTACGCAAAGGGAACTATGCCCATACAGCCAAGTCTTCAGTAGAATTTTTTTTAATGATATGAAATGAAAATGAAATTTAATGAGATGAAATGAAACCTAACCAAACTCATTCAATCAAATCTGATATTGAAACAAATTAGTAGCTTATTTTTAGAAATATACGTATTTGCATGAATCATAAAAACTTCTATGAATTTTTTTAGTAAAAACTTCATGGTTGGTTTTTCTTTTTAATAGACATTATTTTGACAGTTGGGAAAGATAACGCACGAGTTCGGGAAAGGTAAAAAAAAAGCACGAGTATGTAATAGCCCACATCCCGAACGCTATACGTCCCTGCAATACGCCACTTTTTGAGCAACTGTATTAAAAATCATCTTTTACTTTTCTGCAACTTGTAGATAAGTGAGACGTACCTTCAAGTAAAACGCAGACCGTGTAATGATATTGCGTATCTTCGCTAAGTGCAAACTGTGATGCCAACCGAGTCCGTATCGTAGTGTTACTCAGTTATTTGTGTTTTCCACTTAAAGTTTCTACAGAAACATATTCTTTTCCAGTGCAAAATAATGTCTTCATTATTCACAATAGTCAAATCCTGGACAGGTCAATTACATATTACTTACGAGTAAATAGTCCGTATTAATTATTGTCAAAGAACTTTATAGTAGGTGCACTTAGGAATGATACGTAGGTACCCCATTAGTTCAGACAGGTTCATGCATATCTGACTTTTAGAAGTTAAGTTCTGGAAATTTCTCGTAAATATAATTTGCTATAAAGGAAAATATCGTGAGAAACACCACCTTGCATTCAACATCTGCACAAGGTGTGCGAAGCCTGGTAGGCCAACCTTATACCTATTTTCATAACTTAAGCATGGAATACAATAATAATAGTACCTAACAGTAAGGAAAGTTCACTCCGCAAGATGATGTAAAGAAATTGCGACCCTAGCACTGACACAAGAAAGTGCAAATCAGTTCGCAATAGCGCCGCCGCTAGGCTCCTAAAGTTGTGCTCTCTTTCTATCGCATAACTTAAACTATCTCTTTCTTACTAGGGCTACTTCGTAATCGGACGCACGCAGTGCGTGAAACAGACCGTACAAGAACTAACGAAGCCGTCTGAAATCGGTCCGTCTTAACGGCTACCTGTACGGCTCTTGATTACCTGACAAGTGAGCATGATCTGACCTAAAGCAAAACAATAATGACTTAATAATTATTATAGTACATACGTACTTTAACACACAGTTTTCTAGCATAAAGGCGTATAAACTGGAATTTCTCTTCTGCTATAGATGTTCGGGAACGCTTGATTGCAATCAAGTCAATAAAGCGATAAAAATAAGTTGCTGCAGTAACGTTTGTATTGCATGGAATGTTTTGAAGTAAGGCAGCCTGCTCCCGCGGGAATCGCTCGTAATAAAGTTTTGACCCCGGTAGCGATCGACCGAGTTACTACCGTGTAAGGGACACTTTGTAGCTTTGGCACGGAAGTATTTATTATAGCTAGTTCTTTAAGTTTTAAGCTTTTATCATTATTATAAGATTAAAGATATGTAAAAATATATTTTATTAGATTAGAGAAGAAAATTGGTGAAGTCGCCTAAAACAACGAAAAATCTATTCCAAGGAAGGTAATGAATTTCATTGTTTGTTGTGTTTTTATGTTTTAACCTATGATAATAACATCAAGATGAGCCCATCCGAACATTTTACGTAAGTAAACCTTCTTCATACAAGAAAATGTAGCTCCATGTGTGGAAACTCCTGCGAAATACTGCGTACAGGCTACAGCTTACTACTGACGCCGGAGGGGGTTTTGCTCGCATAAACTGGCGACATTTTTTCGCGCGGTCCGCCGGGTCTATAGTATAGGTCTCTTTAGTTTTAACACTTTTAAGTTGTTTGTATCAACTTTGCGGTGAAGAACAACACGCACTTGGCAGCCATGCTAAGCTATAGCTAAATCTCATTTTGAGAGGAGACCCATGCCCAACAGTGGAACATAAAAAGGGGTTGATGATGATGATTCCTAAGCAATCCGAAAAAAAGTACGTTAAGACCGTATGGTGCTGGGCTAGCGACCTCGCATCGGCAACGGTGGTTTTAGTTTCCTTCGTGTATTTTACGAGTACTTACTCGTAGTTTGTTACATATAAATATGTCACTAAAACATACTTTAAATCACCATAAATGTAAAGTTACCCTTAGGAATTGGCTTCTTAAACAAACTTACTTACACACACACACACACACACACACACACATACACACACACACACACACACACACACACACACACATACACACACACACACGCCCACTCACACATTTTCTTGCTAAATTAAGCCTACACGCACGCGCCTTTTCTTGTATTGCTTGTCTCCGAGTTGGAAGCCCTGTTTTCCGAGACACAGTTTTAACTAGTTCGGAAAACAGGTGCACAATAATATTTTGTTGTAATTCCAGTAAGTTCATTAGTTATATTTAGACGTTAAGGCTTCAAAATGTTATTTAAGTTACCCACATTGTTTCACTACCAATAAATTTATCTTATCTTTATCTTTATCTTATACTTTATTTAGCAACACCGTCAGGCCGTGCTGACTGGAGCTGACCCTCGTCAGATGACAAAACAAACGAAGCGCAGCTTGCTGCTTATGAAATACCTACTCGTACTTGGGAATTTTAATATACGAGTACCTACGAATACGGCTCTGAGACCGGGATATATTATTATACTACTAGCTGACCCGGCAAACTTTGTTTTGCTGTATAAATTATTTCTCATTTAGTATGAATTATATTTCATACATTTTATTCTTCATATAATAAACACAATCAGGTATACTTTCATTGTACTGGCAATTTCGCACTTTTATTTATTTTGTTTTTTAAAACTGACCACCCTGATGGACACGCGGTCCCCAGCCTACCTCCGCGCCATGCTTCATTCTTTTATTGTGCGCGGCAATGAGCACTCGACTACAAAAACACGTCTCGTTTTTGTTAATTTAGGTTCAAAGTAAAAAAAATTAAGTGTTCAGTGTTAAAACTTGCTTAATTTTCTATACTGATAATGCTTAGACGCTAGTAAAATTTATTATTATAACAAAAATAAAATCAAATCAAATCATATAATTGTGCATTCATCTTCGTCAGACTCCGAGGAAAGAGGGTAAGTGAAAATTAACCTTTTTCCCAGATATCACATCAACTCAAATATCAATGCTGACGAAAGTGTGTCCAAAAATTGAAATCCTAAGGCATCTCTAAGCTAACTTGGAGGGTATCACATTGAGGTTATCACGAAAGTATAGCATGATGCGCGAAATAGTCCAGGCATCTCTAAGCTAGCTTGGAGGGTATCACGTTGAGGGTACCACGAAAGCATAGCATGATGCGCCAATGCTCCTGGAGGTTGACTGCGGGTCAACACGAAGGATTTTAAAAAAAAACACCTCAAGGGACTTTGCGGATACCAACGGGGGACGATGTCGGTGTGGCGCTGTTCTCGGCTTCACTACAAGTGGCTCCGCATGACCTCCCGGACTTTGATCCCGAATTGCTATCGGCGCTCAGTCACAAGAACTATATTAATGGTTAGTCCCGACAGTTATAAAATTCTAGCCGACCTTCATTGCAAAGAATCAAATAGTTTATTTGATATACTTGCCTGGCTTATGAATAGCCAGTTAAATGTTATAGCCTTTTATCAGTGATAACTATTTCACGACTTAAAAACTAATTCCACGAGGGTACCAACGCGTCGAACTTTTCTAACTATGTACCTACAACAATAATGTTTAGATTTTGTGGTGGAAAATAATTTTACTTACTTTCGAAAATTAATGTTCAGATTGTGTAATGGGATGATAATTTAACTGTTAGCTCAACAATATTATGTATAATGTACCATTAGTCTGAAAGTTTCATTGAAGTGAATTGTTAAATTCTTTCTGAAACTAATAAAAATCTTAAACCACAACGCGTCCTGAACTGAGAAGAAGCTTAAGTATTGACAAATGACATTTTGTTTCGACAAATGACAAGTAATTAAAGTTCACGAACGGGACCAGATGTTTTTTCGGAGAAATAGTTTCGGGCATTATACTAGTTTCAATGGTTACTGATCGTCAGGTGTTGTAAATAAAGAAACCAGCAGGGCGCGGCGGGCGACTTTGCTATCGACACCCACCGCTGGGACAGCGCAATCTCGTTTCTCGAGAAACTAGCTGGCCCCCTCTCGTTACGGCTCGGCCAGCGGGGGGGCGTGACACGCTTGAGTATTGGCGATCAGCCGCGAGGAAGATGCGACGTGACAGCAAGTTTCCAGCATCAGCCACAACAAGGACCAGGTTCATCGACGACGCTAGACATTAAGGTACCTATATGCCAGTTGTCTCCAACATTTTGAAGTTTATTGGTTACATATCACTGACAAGGAATCCGTCACGATCTATAACATGATCTAGAATTTCGGGAGTTATAATAAGTGAAGACTATTTTTTGACTTTCACTAGGTGTACAAATGTACGTACATTCAATAAAATATTTTAATGAATTGAACAAATTAAGGAACTAGCTCCAAAAAATTATTATTACATAATACCATTTTAAAAATCGTACACTAACACAGTGTACCGCCTTACACGTTCACAACAAAGAAAAAGCGACAAATGTCTTTGACAATCGACATTTCTTTTTTGGGTGAGATAATGTGGGAGTGAGTCACTGCATGTTCGATTATAGTTAAGATATGTCTAACCTCAAAATCTTACGTGGTAAAAGATACATTCTAAATTTAAAGGCGTTGAATGAATTTGTAGTTCAAAATCTTTTGAAATTGATAGTTCATAGAACAGCTTACAAGCTAATACCTAAAAAGGGTTTTATGCCTATGAACTGAAGAATCTTATTTTAAAGTACCGATTCATCCTTGGTAAAATACATAAAGAAGTTGTGACTCATCTCAGATACTTACCGCGGTTTTTTCATGAAGATTTGTTAGGTGTTAGAGTGTTAAAGTTATTTACTACCCTCAAAACATGCTCAGTTTCCTGGTTTTATTTTAATTTCTGACGATATGGCAGTATCGTTACCCAACCGCAAACTATGACGTGAATTATGTAACAATTCAAATTCTGTAAAGAATTTTATACGCTTAACTCGTTGTATCATCTAAGAGTTAAGCTTAATTCCGATTAAAAGTCCTAAAGTCCACTTCTCCAGCTATTAGGTATGGATGGGGTTACACAGAACGTCTGTAGAAACAAAAAATGTAGTCCGTAAGAAAAATTAGACTTTAGACGCAGCTGTTCGTCCATCATCGGTTATCCTATCAGATGGCCAGTGGTTACAAAACATTTTTTAAGTCATCTAACTCCCTTAAACCTAAAAGGTTGAACTAGTGATTCACACGATTTCCCGGTCTAGATGAAGACTAATTCTTTTCATTAGAGGGATTTTTGTTTTTGTAATAATTAACGTTAAGATGAATCGAAATACCTCTTTACAGAGTTGATGGCCATATTTTTCGATACATCTATTTTGATACACATGATTTACATCAGTTGCATAGAGGATATCAAATATCCTCATTTAAACGATTGGGTTAATTGTTTCTTATATGGAAATTAAAGATAATCAAAAGCTGACCAAGAGTTACATCCAGTTAATGGGATTAAGCTATCGCGGTAAAATTATATACTTCAAAGTTATTCAAAGAGTTCAATCCAGTTATTGAATTTATCGCTTCTTGCAATAATGCGAAATGTAATCAATACGAACCCAGACGTCTTAGAAACAGACGCATTCTGAACATTTTGGAACACCAAGTTTACCTTTGCTCTTCTATACATTCTTCTAGAGGAAGAATGCTTAAAAATACTATTATAGACAATGCTTTAGACATACATCGTCTAAGGACCTTTACAACTTTGGATTTTCTTCTTTTACATAAGGTGTCAAAAGACTTACTTCTTATAGTACATTTATTGATGATAAATAAATAATTATGGTCTTTCCTTCTTATAGTACATTTATTGATGATAAATAAATAATTATGGTCTTTCCCTAGAGAACCACAATTCATAGGAATTACTGGAGGAAGTTCTCTGAAGGCATTAAAAAAAAAAAAAAAAAAAAAAATATATATATATATATAAAAAAAAAGGACATTTTGTTGGAATTTTTAATAATTTATATGTTTCAAAAATTTTGTGTTATTTACAAAGTTTTGTGGCAATACTGCTTAATTAACGACTGAGATCCGTACAATCCGTACCTACATTATAAGTCAACCTCGTAATTTCCAACAGAACAACTTGTTAACGAAGTAGCATATGGTACGATTACTTGTTATCATTCGGCATTGAGTTTAATTTCTGCTGATGATTTTGGGTCAAATAAAAAAAAAAAAAAATATATATATATATATATATATTATATTGCGAAAATGAATAGATAAATTAACATCAAACACCACATAGTAGCACACAATATAGTATGCTAACACATTGCTCAATGGGCCTTAATAAGAGTTTATTCATTCCGTAACTTTGCTTTGCTGATCTTGTAACTTTTTTAGCTCTCTAGGCAGTAGACACAGCACAGAATGAGAACATTAGCATTAGTTAAAGTTAGTATTATTGTTTTTATATAATTCAAGGGAATTATTGAGTTTATACAACGCCAGCTACTACTCAGGGCGAACCAGTTTTAATTATACCATAATTAAAACTGAAGAGAAAGTATAAAAATTTGCCACAGCTTTGAAAAACAAATCGATATGTCGTTTACAAAATCTTAGACCAAGATATATAATAGACAACCTCCTGATAATGTTGAAGCGACCTCATAAGGTCGCCTGCAGGCAGACCACCGTGAGAACGTGTCTGCCGAGGAATATAATCTCTCACGAGAGAGGTCTGCGTTTCAGTGCACTCAGCAACACTTCCTCGGCGAGCACGTAGTTTGTTGCTTGACCTCATCAGAAAAGCAGTCTGCTGGTAACAACCATTACGGACGTTACCTAAGTTTTATAACCTCTTATTGAGCGATGATGCTTCTGTCGCAATAGCTCTTTTGCTCTCTAATCATTATTCATTATAATCTATCTAAATATAAATTAAACCTATTTATAATGTGACTGGGTTATTGATCCAGGAATTGAACGAAAAGATTGTGTTAATTAAATACTTCTGTGGTATAAAGAGGACCTATTTCCTATTATAATAGGAAACAATTTACTATCTGTTAATGTCCATAATTTAACAAAAATTTTCATCTCTAAACATCTACCTGATTGTGTTTATTATATGAAGAATAAAATGTATGAAATATAATTGATGATTAAACGAACTTACCTGTAAGTGAAGTTCTATCACAATTATGTGAATACATTTTATTCGAATATAATAATATAAGGTCCCTCCCATACCCAAAACCCATGAGTATAATACCAAAATTTTGTTAAATATTCTCTAAAGAATGAAGCATGGCGCGGAGGTAGGCTGGGGACCGCGTGTCCATCAGGGTGGTCAGTTTTAAAAAACAAAATAAATAAAAGTGCGAAATTGCCAGTACAATGAAAGTATACCTGATTGTGTTTATTATATTCGAATAAAATGTATTCACATAATTGTGGTAGAACTTCACTTACAGGTAAGTTCGTTTAATCATCAATAATAGTCCAGATACCTACGTCCTATTCTCAGACGTCTACCATTATGGATTAGCTTATTTATAAACACAGTGGCACGTGAATTATTATATTAGATCTAGATCATCGTTTTTATAAGTACAGGATCATAGATTCTACATAATATTATGTTTTATACAGTTCAAGTTAACTGCTATCTATCTGCATAAATGACGATGATGATGCAGCTAAAGATATTATGGAATAGACAAGCAACCCCTTACAGTTTCCACAGCATCGCACCGAAAGCTAAATCGCTTGGGGATGCATCTTCGCCGAAAGGGTGGTAACCACCATGCCCATTAAAAAAAAATATATTAATTTCCAAAGAGGCCCGTGGTGAGAATCGAACCCGTGACCTTTTCCCGAATCCGAGTGCGCGCCAACGCCACCAGGAAGGTCGTCTATTAATATAATTTTGTGTGAATTGTGGACCCAAACTCTTAACACTATCAAAAACTGACCAGACTAGTGCCATGCCCATGTTTTACTTTATCTTATTGAAGCAAGTGCTTAGTACAAAATCGCAGAGAAGTTACCGCTATTAGTATCCAAAATAAAACAAACATAAAGAACCTCATAATTTGAACCAAATATGCATCTGCTACTTGCCAGTTAAATTGAATAACGGGGGCATCACCCCAAATCTCTAACTTCAAAGTAGCCCCTCACAATTTACAACCCGAGTAATAAAATTACCCTCTTATTATTTCTTTGTCATTCGGCTGACTTTTACGAGTATGTCTGTATTCAAAAACGTTGACAAAGTCGCAATGGGTGGCGCCGTTACTATTATAAATCTAAATAAAGTTTATTATAAAAGGGTCCCCGCTTCGTGGGTTCATAGATTTTTAATTTATTCTTTGAATGTGTAAAAAAAGTCATTTTGAATATTGCTGTGAGGATTTAAAGACATCTATGTAGTACATAGATGTCTTTGTGAGGATTAAATTTAAAAAAAATGTGCTTTGGTCGTTATTAAAAAAAATCGAAGTGAAGTACAGAAGTGCGATAGAGAATCGAAAAAAAATTTAATCCATTACACAAAAAATAACCTATCATCAAAATCATAGTCGAAAGTTTGAGGAAACAAAAATAAAAAAAATACAGTCGAATTCAGACCCTCCTTTTTTTTTTTAAAGTCGGTTGATAAACGATTAAAAATAAACGATAAACGCAATTATTGAAAAAGTTATTTCATTTTTTACAATTTAGAGGTAGAGCTTAAAAAATCTGATATAACAAGAATTTATGAATAGGAAATTGATTCTAACTAGAACACTACAAACAAAGTTTTATGTTTCGTTAAGAAAAGTACCTACCTAATTCATAATGGAATTAAGTTATTTTGTAGTAGGGATCCCTAATTGCGGGAGTCTCATTCGCACTTGGCCGGTTTTCCTATGTTTTCGACTAGTAGATATATCTAAATATTCTGTCCGTGTCGAAACGGTGCTGGCTTAGGATCAACGAGGTGCTATTAATGGAAAGCCGGATTTCGGACTCGGTAACAAAAGGTAGGCTTCTGTGATAGAATCGAATATCGATACTTAATCCTGGCGCTCCTGTATTTAGGATCGCAGGGCGTTCGTTACAAATGCTAACTGCGATTCTCACTGTTTCTATTATCCACCACAAACTCTGTCTCGAAGTCGGTTCGATGTATCAGTGTGCACATAGGACACCATATGCAATGACAGAAATAAAAAGATGTGGTTATTTAGCTTGTTTTATAACCATCATTATGATTGATCTGAGCTAGACTCGCACTTAGCTGGCATAATACGATAAAAATAGTTATCTCTGATATATGTATAAAAATTCATGTCACAGAGTTTTTGACCACACGCCTCCGAGACGGCTCGGCCGCCTTTTACGAAATGTTTTGTCTACATTGGTAGGTCTGAGAATAGGTCACATTATTTTTCATAAACGGCAAAACAACGTTTGCTCGGTCAGGTATTAATAAATGCAATATATATAAAATTCTCGTGTGTCGTGTTTGTTACCGAACTACTCTGAAACGGCTCGACTGATGTTCGTAAGCTATTTTTTATATCCCTTAATAGCGAAACAACGTTTGCCGGATCAGCAAGTACATACTATTATATCAATAGTCAAATATTAAATTATATCAATAGTCAAATATTCAGTAAGTACTAACGCTACGTACAAAAAATCCTTATCCATCTTTACTCTCTAGCCTCGGGCACAAACGGCCTGTTTACACGAAACGTTACTCCGGCAAAGAGGGTTTCGCCTATAGGGAAAGCGGGAAAGAGGTATTTTTAGTCATAATACGTCCTTCACCTAGATGAACTCTACAAAGAACGCTGCTTTGGACAAATAAGCGCTCTATTAATAATAATGTTACCATGACAAAATTAATAGATCTACGTGGAACTTTTATTATCTCTTTTTGGCGATATCCATCTAGATTCTAGATAGTGTTTATACGAGTATATAGTTACGAGTATACAATAGTTCTTTACATCAGTGCTTCACTTTTTTGTATTGAAATACGAAATATTTATTATTTATTTATTTAATACTAGCTGTTGCCCGCGGCTCCGCCCGCGTGAATTACGATTTTTCTACATAATATACCTTCCTACTGGGATTCCTTGATTTTTCGCGGGATTCTGGTGTGATGTTGTACAGAAACCTGTTCTTACTTTGCACGGTTATCTTTTGGTGATTTTGAAAACTCCTTTTTCTTAATAATAATATAAAGTTTCATTAATACGTAGTTGAAAGATCAAAAGGACGATTTTAACTGTCGATATTTCGACCCAGTGGCACAGGTCGTGGTCACTACGTGACCACGACTTGTGCCAATGTATCGAAATATCGACAGTTAAAATCGTCCTTTTCATTGTGATTTTTATTCTGAAACCACGAAATATGTCAAAAATTATTAAACCATGTGAAAAGTCGTACTGGTGGTAGAACTCTTCTTTCAGAGTTCGGCCGGGTAGGTACCACTGGGATAAATTACTCTACTAACAATATTCCCCAGCCCAACATAATATAAGAGTCTTTTAAAATATTTGCTTCATCTCAATACAATCCAAAACATCAGAATGGACAATGGCTATATATTTCTTTACGTATAATAAGACCTTAGATGACATTCAGTCGGTTAGGATCGATAAGACCTAAGAGTTAAAAATATTTGTGAACCATTATCTTACCCTTTCCATATTGCGGATGATAAAGTTTAAATCTGTTCATGTGTTAAAAGTGCCATCTTAATATAAAGTCAGGAAACAATAAATAACATGACAGTTAATTTTTATTAAAAAAAATTCGGTAGTACCTATCTCAGAGTTTTACATTCAAGTTCCACATAAATTATAGAGATGGCGCTATACGGTATAACGTAGCGATAACGCCAGTTACATGATTTTTGTTCACCCTAAAAGTGAAAAATTTTAAACCATACAAAATCTCCTGCTAAGCCTATTTATTTACGGCTGTAAGGGTACTCCAGTCTTACTTGAGCCCTACGTCCTAGCCCTAGGTTTTTTGTGCATTCCGAGTTTTAAGTCACCTACCTACTTGAACCTAAAGGTTCTGATGTCTGTAATTTCTGAACTACAAAAGTGATGATGATAAGATTTGTATGGAATAACCTTTAATGAACCTCCTTTCTAACAAAAAAAGAATAAATGGAATCGGACAACGCGTTAATGAATTATAACTAAAAAACGTTTGGACTTTGATGCCGTCTTCCAGGGAAACCATGATGAATTTCGGGACAAAAAGTATCCTATGTCCTACCTCGGGGTATGAACTATAATCATGTCAAGTTTCATTTAAATCCATCCAGCGGATTAGCCGTGATGCCCGGTCGTGAAACAGACAGACAGACAGACAGACAGACAGACAAAAATTAAACAAATTACAGTTTTGGCTTCAGTATCGACTAAATAGTGTCCTCCAACAAAAATTTTCAAAATATCTTCAATGTACAGAATTCGACCCTTTACAGTTTTATTATAAGTATAGATTTATTGCACACAAAAAGGTACAAAAGCAACAGCTTAATCCTAATTTTGGATTTTCTTCCAGCGCAGCTACCCTAGTTATGAGTCAGCATTTATGTGCGCGTGGATAGGGAGTACGGGATAAAAAAAGACGAACATTTAACTGAGTATATACAAAAAAAGAGAAAGATAATAATAATCATAATAAAGTGCATGAAATATATGGCACAATAACATAAAAGATACAATAATAATATATAATAATAATAATAATAATAAATAATAATAATAACGTTTATTTCTACAAATTAAAAATACACTTGTCTTATCTAGCATAGACCCCTAAACTAGTAAACCCGTGTCTTAGGGGTCACGGTAAAAATTAGACAAACAACTGTAGTAACAGTACGGATGGACATCTTTCTATAAGTTACATCTATATTTTAAGCACATCATCTATTACCATTCATCGAACATTAACCTTTTGAGTGTGCGTGTAAGAGTATATATGTATGTGTACGCGTGTGTGTGTGTGTATGTGTACGTGTGCGTGTGTGTGTGTGTGTGTGTGTGTGTGTGTGTGTGTGTGTGTGTGTGTGTGTGTGTGTGTGTGTGTGTGCTAGTTTGCAAGTTTGTATTACCTAATGAATTTTTCAGTAGAATCATAATTTAGAGTACTTAATATATCATATAGTTTGCTTCTAAGTCTATATCTATTTAGATGGGAAGTTTTTACTATTTTATTGATGTATTTATATAAATACTGTCCCATATAGCTAAATTGACGCTGTGCAAATGAGCTGTTAGTGCAGGGTATATCTATCCGTGGTCGACGCCGGTGGGTGATGTCAGGCATATGGTGGATGCTATGATAACGAAGAACGCTTTTTTCGATATATAGTTGTCGAACTGTATACAATTTGGCACATCGGTATAACTCCTCTGTAGAGAATCTACGCGGTTTGCCAAGCATTACCTTCAAAACGGCTCTTTGTGCTCTTTCTACCTCAATCATATGAGTAGTGGCTGCGCCTCCCCACACCGCTATACAATATATAATTATAGATTGACATAAGGATTTATAAACTTGTGTTTTTAATTCATTATCCGCGATATCACGAAGGTTCCGAAATATTGGTATAAGCCGTCTTACTTTATTGGCTACTGTAGTAATTTGTGGGTGCCATGACAGGTTTTCGTCAATTATGACACCTAGATACTTCATAGTTGCCACTTTATCAATAACCTCACATGAGCAGTCGCATGGTAATTCCTTAGATTCGTTACAAGGATATGTATGAAGTCTAATTGAGAAATCAGGCGGAGGTTGAGTAACACGTGAGATACTGAAACAAATGAACTTTGTTTTCTGTGCATTAATGGTAAGTAGATTATTCTCAAGTATTCTTGTTATAACGCATAATCCTTTTTCAGCTATTTTACGGGTCTGGCCCCAGGTGCTACCGTGAAATATTATAGCCGTATCATCGGCAAAGGCAATTATTTCTGCGTTGTCCAATTTCAAATTGCAGATTTCATTGGAATACACCAAGAAGAGGGTAGGTCCCAGAGTACTACCTTGAGGTATGCCATGTGTAACGGTTCTGCTATCGCTGGTATGGTTGGACACTTTGACTTTTTGGTTCCTGTCTTTAAGGTAGTCAGTGAACCAGGCAAGAGGTGTACCTCTTATACCAAGGCATTCGAGCTTGCGCAGTAGTAGAGGGATTGACACGTATAAATGTATATATATACATACATACACCTACATACATAATATAAAAATATGATTATATATATTTATAAATATATATATTATATATATATATATAATATCCGTTTAATATGTTTAGTTTGCTTTCTGCAGCTCCATGTAATATTTGTGTATATTATACTTGAAGACACTTAGAGACGACGACCGCCGGATACTTTGCGGAAGTGTATTCCACAGTCTGATGGCCGTAACTGTAAAAGAATCTGAATATAGCCTGGTGTAATGCTTTGGAAAGGTAAGAATATCTATATTAGTGGACCGATGGGCGCGCCCTTGTGAGCTGAGGAAGTTGAAACGTTCCTGCAGATATTGAGGGGAAGAAGGGTCATTTAGAACTCTATAGAGACAAGCGAGAACGTGAGCATTCCGGCGAAAGCGAATATTGAGCCACCCTAACTGTGAACGGAAATTGGAGACATGGTCATACTTACGCAGCCCGTAAATATAACGGATGCATAAGTTGAGCAGACGATCGAGTTTGTTCAGTAGCTCTTCGGTAATGTCTGTGTAGCTAACATCAGCGTAGTCAATGACAGGGAGAATAAGAGAATTTATCAGAACAACTTTTGCTCTTCGGGGCAAGAAATTCTCCAGCCTTTTGAGAGTGTGCATGGCTGCAAATACTTTGCGACTGATTTCACTTACATGTACAGACCATGTTAGATCTTGCGTAACGTGCAGCCCTAGATTTTTGACTTGTATCGAGTAAGGCAACTGCAGGTTATTAAAAGTAACCGCGGGGAGATTCTTTAGATCCAGTTTTAAAACTTGCATCTGCCTGCCCACCAACATTACTTGCGTTTTAGTTGGATTGACGATCAGACCATGGTCAACAGACCAAATGCGGATGGATTCTAAATCGGTATTTAATTTTTTGATCGCGTCTGACGCATTGTCGGCTTTAAAGGAGATGTAAAGCTGTAAGTCATCGGCATACAGGTGATAAGTACTAAACTTCAACGCTTCTACTAGTGCATTAATAAACACCGAGAACAGAAGTGGAGAGAGTACTCCACCCTGTGGCACCCCCACAACAGTATCGGCCCATGCAGAGAATTTTTCCTCGAGTCGAACGCACTGCTGGCGGCCTTGCAGATAAGAATGAAACCAGTCGCTTGCTGACTGTGAGATGTTGAGAGATCGCAGTATCGCTAGCAGTATATCGTGGTCCACGCAATTAAAAGCGTTGCTAAAATCTAAGAGCACAACTAGCGTCACTAGTCCTTGGTCCATAGCTAAGCGAAAATCATCATTAATTACAAATTACATTAAATACAAAGTATTTCAGTGATAAAATTGATAACTATTTGGCTTTGCCCTCACGCTTCCCGTATGAAATCTGTTGAAACACGTTACAGGTAGTTGAACGTATAAAAGCATTTACAATTTACTCGGTGACCATATACTCTCCACCGCAGTACGTTACAATACAATATTGTCGTTCGAAAACAAGCTTTATACTAAATGCATTAAGAACTGTTACGAAACTTTGTGGTACGCTGTATTATACGAAGACTCACTCAATAAGACTTCAGTGTCATTGCAAAAAGAACTTTATAATAAACTAGTAGGGCGCGTGGGGGCGCGGGCCACACGTGGCCCGCGTGCTGTCTTCCCCCCTATTGCCTTCCAACTTTTAGTCACTTCAAAATTCGCCATACATTTTCTATGGAAAAATATTTTCCGCCATATTGGATATTTTTTTCTAGCCATCTAATAGACCTCTTTGTCCTGATCACTTCTTGTCAAGAAACCGTTCTTCCATCTCTTATACTTTCCGAGATATCGACGAAATTCGAATGGCGGCCATTTTGAATCCGCCATTTTGAATTTTTTTTCAGCTCACTGCCAATTGGATGACGTATCAAATGACATTTGGTCGAGCACCCCCCACCTATCTCCAATACCCTTGGCTGTGCTCTTCATCCGTCTCCGAAATCCTCAATCATCAGCTCTCTCCATATTTTTCCTCCTCATGAATTTTTACCTTCTATACGAACACATACTTGAAAAAAAAATTTTTCATACAAAATTGTTCAGGAGAGGTGATCAATGAGTGAATGAATCAGCACAAGCAGCTATATATATATTAACGATTTAAGAGTCTATAAAGTTGTTGATTAATAGTGAGCCTACGTACTCAGGTTCCCCATTACACAACTTTGCAACGGCTGAATGCTCTCGTTAACTGAAGGGATTTCGCGACTAGTTTTTCTCTTCTGTAACTGAATTTAGAAAGTGGTTTTGGCACTTTGGTTTGAGACAGCTAAGTTGAAAGTTGGTTTATACGGCTCAGTTGCTTTGGTCTTTCGGCTGCAAGTTTTGCTGTGTATATTTGTATTTTAAGTTAGACTAATAAATGGTTGCAAAGTTGCAATACTTAATCACAAGGAATTAATAGAAAAGTATGTGTACTTATATCTTGCTTTTTTTGACTTGGCAACATATTAACCTGTTAATTAGCTATACTTTAAAACTTAGAGAGTGGCATACAATGTCTATACATTATTTTTCCCTCTGTGGAAAATGGAAACGACAAATTAGTGTGCAATAACCCATTTAACCAGTCAATCATTTTCATTAAAAATCTGTTAAATAAAATACGTAAGGTAAGAACGAATGAATACCTCGAACAACGTTGAAAATTATTATCCCAAAAGCCTTAAATCAGAACGAAATAATATATCCGCCAAGCCAACCAATTTATTTTATAAAATATCAATTTTTCATAGTAGACTGCGTATCTCGCCGGGTCACTCTGTGGGCTTACGGCTATTAATCTCGTACTCGTATCGTGATCGTGTCGTACTCATACATTGACCCTACAAAAAGTCACGCTGCTCTTCATCAAGAAGGGAAGCTACGTTCGCAAAAGTTCTGCCCTACCTAAATATGAGGCCACTGGGGCCAGTAAATATATGGCAATACGTACGACTATTGCCATACATAGTTGTATTGAAATTATTAAAAAGCTGTTTTTGGTATAGTGATTGCAAACTTACTTGTGACGATGGCACTGGGTGTTTATGTAATTAAAATTTTACTAGATGCCAGGACTTTTATGCAGAGGCGACCCAAATGATTATTATTCACCGCAGCGTTAATTACATCACTGTTGAAAAAATATTGTAGCCGGCGAAATAACAGGACTTAATGAGATTCTAATGTCTGTGAATGATGAGCACAGTGTAATGCACCATATTATGATATTTCAATGTAAAGTCTAGGAAGTAGATGTCATCAGATACATAATATCTCTCTATAGTTACTCGTCTAGTCATTATATTTTGCTATAAAAAATTAATACAGAAAACATCCTTAATATTTATATTACTTTCACAGTAATAATAATGTACCTGCTTAAATAATTAATGTAATTTAATGAATAAACGACATTTATTTATTAGTAGCATCACTTAAATTTATCGAACGTTTGCGAGTGAAGTCAGTACAAATGAAGGGAGAAATGCTTGTGCTCTATACTTACCTCATTGCACTTAATGTCTCCTCTGAAGCGAGTTACTCCAAATGGCCCACGGTTGTTTTATGTGCGGACCAACCGATAAAGCGTTTATGCTAATTCTGATACTTTATGTATAACGGATCGGGAATTTATCGGGTGTTCTAAAAATTCGCGGTAAAATGAATGTAGTCCCGCAACCAAGAAATGTTGGTATCGTAAATAGCCTGGCCGACCACCTTATTTATTTCATGGCCATAAGTTTTATCCAATCACAAGTTTATACTACTAATATGCTCACGTGATGGTAGGTAACAATTCAGTAGAAGCTTAAATCATCTAAACTTTGGAAGGGGTTTATAACTCACTAGCTGTTGCCCGCGGCTCCACCCTCGCAATTTCTGGTTTTTCACTAATCCCGTGGGAACAATAGACTTTTCCAGATTATAAAGTAACCTCAAACAAACCACAAATCCGAGTTATAAGCTATCTATGTTCCAAATCAAGACACGCGGCAGCGTGTCAAGCCAAGTTCAAGCAAAGGAACTGGCTAGCCAGCGCCAAGAGTAAGTTTACACGAACCACTTGGTGCCACTTTTGACCCTTCTATAACTCAAAACCTATTTAACGTAAACACATAAAACTACGTGTGCTTAATTATATCCATAAGATCATATAGAAGCCCAATTTTCATGAAGCTAGCTCAAACGGTTATAAAGATATGAAGGTCAAAAAGTCGTTAAAATTCATACTGACTGACATATAGTACAAAAACCTAACCTACTTCCAGATGACCTGGAAGGATGAAATTTGGAATCCAGCTCGGTAACTGTGTGTAAGCGTAGGAAAAAATCAAAAAATTAAGAAAAGTCAAAAAATAAGGGGTGTTCCCATACAAACTGACATATAGTACCTAAATCTAACCTATACTTCCAGATGACCTAGAAAGATGAAATTTGAAATCCAGCTTGGTAAGTGTGTGTAAGCGAATGAAAAAATTAGAAAATAAAAAAAAGTCAAAAAATAAGGGGTGTCCCCATACAAACTAACATATAGTACAAAAACCTAACCTACTTCCAGATGACCTGGAAGGATGAAATTTGGAATCCAGCTCGGTAACTGTGTGTAAGCGTAGGAAAAAATCAAAAAATAAAGAAAAGTCAAAAAATAAGGGGTGTTCCCATACAAACTGAAATATAGTACCTAAATCTAACCTATACTTCCAGATGACCTAGAAAGATGAAATTTGAAATCCAGCTTCGTAAGTGTGTGTAAGCGTAGGAAAAAATCAGAAAATAAAAAAAAGTCAAAAAATAAGGGGTGTCCCCATACAAACTAACATATAGTACAAAAACCTAACCTACTTCCAGATGACCTGGAAGGATGAAATTTGGAATCCAGCTCGGTAACTGTGTGTTAGCGTAGGAAAAAATCAAAAAATAAAGAAAAGTCAAAAAATAAGGGGTGTTCCCATACAAACTGAAATATAGTACCTAAATCTAACCTATACCTACTTCCAGATGACCTAGAAAGATGAAATTTGAAATCCAGCACGGTAATTGTGTGTAAGCGTAGTAAAAAATCAGAAAATAAAAAAAAAGTCAAAAAATAAGGGGTGTCCCCATACAAACTGACATACCTATTATAGTACCTAAACTTAACCTACTTCCAGATGACCTAGAAGGATGAAATTTGGAATCCAGCTCGTTAATTGTGTGTAAACGTAGGAAAAAATCAAAAAATAAAAAAGTACAAAAAATAAAAAATAAGCGGTGTCCTCATACAAAAAACTTGAAATACGCGCTAAGAACCAGGTTCTTCGTGCCTTAACCAATATCTTAATATATATAAATCTCGTGTCACAATGTTTGTCCTCAATGGACTCCTAAACCACTTAACCGATTATAATAAAATTCGCACACCATGTGCAGTTCGATCCAACTTGAGAGATAGGATAGTTTAAATCTCAATTTATCTATTTTTTACTACCCCTAAGGGCAAAACAACGTTTGCCAGGTCAGCTAGTAATAGTATAAAAGTGAAGTACATATATATATGAGATTCAATGAATAAATAAATACTTTATACAACTCGTTCGCTATAAGTTTGCCGCTGTCAACTGTCACGCGTTTAGCGTTGTCTCAGCCACTCAGTTCTAGTTCCAGTAAGAAAACGCTATACTGACATCATTTGACAGCAGCAAACTTATGTTGTACTAGCTGACCCGGCGAACTTCGTTCCGGCTAACAGTTGATTCTTTAATTTGGACATTGCAACATTAGGTACTTTATTTTTCTATTTTCTTTATTATCACTATTATCTCTAACATTCAAGACAGTGTAGAAAATAGTATAAAAAAGAAAACCACGCAGCGGAAACGCAAGAAAAAGCTTTAACGGCATAGAAGGCCTATTTATGCGATTTTGACCGGCCTCTCAGTTGAAAAGTATAGAGACAATTAGTTTCAAATCTGAACGTCATGTATTTTGGATCTTTAACCTCAAAACGTTAAGACGCAGAAACACGATTGGAAAAACTTTCCTCGATAGAAAGTTTTCCCAAAAGTTGCTCCAATCTTCTCATATTTATTCAGAATTATCGGAAACGATTCAACAGTTTTCTGTTTTTTTTTTTTTTTTGGGTCCTTATTGATGAGTACTCAAATCGACGTGAAGTTTTTTTGAAATCAGGACTATACATTATTCACAATACAATTAAAACCTATTCAAGTGAAAACTCATTATTCCGCCCCCAAATTACGTAAGTGATAAGCATATGGTTAACTCTTTCGGACTTTCGATGCATGTATATTGACATCATTGTCTTTCAGATACGCCTCATAGGCGTCAGTCTGTCCTGCGCTAATGCGAGAGTCGGACGTGCGCGTGAATGTATATTTCGCAGCCGTAGATTTCTGATCGTAATATAGAAAGTTATTCCTTGGTCTGTGGCAATAACCGCTGAAATAACGCCCTCTATTAAGCGGCTGAATGGTTATATTATATACTGTCAAACACGCCATCTGTTAGTATGTCGCTGAACGATTATGTGCGCAGGAAACCCACGTGGTTTTGATATGTACTTTGATAATATTTTAATTTTATATGTTGTCATTTACCTATTTTATTAAAACTTCGGTTTATTATTTTATAAAAAAATGAGAAAATTAAGAAATATTATTTTTAATTATTATAAAAATTAAGAAATTTAGTTGGTCGAAGATCTATGAGTAAATACCTCGCTGCTCGCGATGCAATAAAAAGGGGAAACAGGACGTCGCCTGTTGCCCTGCAGGTTGAAGACGATAATTTATTATTATTATTACAAGCTTTTATTTAGTTTCACATGTCCCGATGTTTGTTTGTTTGCCAAATTGTTGTAACTAATCCAAAATCCACTTCATGGCTACCGATAAATCGGTAAATCGAGTGACAATGCGAAATTATAAAAACAATGCGACGACCTCCGTGGCGCAGGGGACGCATGCTCGGATTCGAGTGGGAGGTCGCGGGTTCGATCCCGCCACGGGCCACTTTGGAATTTTATATTTTTAGGGTTCCATACCAAAATGGTAAAAATGGAACCCTTATGGTGAGACTTTCTCCGTCCGTCCGTCCGTCCGTCCGTCCGTCCATCTGTCACACTCGATTATTTCAGTAACTATTCAAGCTATCGACTTGAAATTTAGAATAGTTATAGGAAATAGTGACCCGACGTCATAACAATCGTAAAAATTTGAAAATTGTTTTTATTTTTATTTAAAAATGGGGGAAAACCGGGTCGGCAAAATTTCAAAATGAGATAACAATATTGAGTGGGGTATCGTATGAAAGGGCGTTACTTGTGTATCTAAAACTGATTTTTATTTATTTTTATGCCTGATAGTTTTTGATTTATTGGGCAAACTGGCGAAAAAAATACCGTTCCCCCCCTTATCTCCGAAGATTACCAATCGAAAAATCTGAAATAATTATGATCAATAAAAATAAACGTATATTTTACAGGAAAAATAAAATCAACTCCGTAACTATTATACTTATTTTGATAATAACAATAAACCGCCAAAAACAATGTTACGTTTGCGGTTTGCCAACAAAAGTACCTACATGTAAATTATACTCGTAAAATCATGAACAAAAGTGATTCTTTCAATGTTTTACTTCTTCTATGGTATGGAACCCTCGGTGCGCGAGTCCGACTCGCACTTGGCCGGTTTTTCTAAATTGGCTCAGGTTTGGTCTGGTGGGAGGCTTCGGCCGTGGCTAGTTACCACCCTACCAGCAAAGACGTACCGCCAAGCGATTTAGCGTTCCTGTACGATGCTGTGTAGAAACTGTTGGGGTGACTTTACTTACCCCTTCCAAGTTAGTACGCTAACATCTTCGACTGCATCATCACTTACCATCAGGTGAGATCGCAGTCAAGTACTAACTTGTATAGCGTAAAAAAAACCGGCCAAGTGCGAGTCGGACTCGCGCACCGAGGGTTCCATACCATAAAAGAAGTAAAACATTGAAAGAATCACTTTTATTCATGAATTTACGAGTAAAATTTACATGTAGGTACTTTTGTTGGCAAACCGCAAACGTAACTTTGTTTTTGGCGGATTATTGTTATTATCAAAAAAGTATATTAGTCAGTGAGTTGATTTTATTTTTCCTGTAAAATATACATTAATTTCTATTGATCATAATTATTTCAGATTTTTCGATTGGTAAACTTCGGAGATAAGGGGGGGGGAACGGTATTTTTTTCGACAGTTTGCTCAATAAATCAAAAACTATCGGACATAAAAATAAATAAAAATCGGTTTTAGACTACACAAGTAACGCCCTTTCATATGATACCCCAGTCAATATTGTTATCTCATTTTGAAAAATCGAAGCCCCGGTTTTCCCCCCTTTTTAAATAAAAATAAAAATAATTTTCAAATTTTTACGATTGTTATGACGTCGCGTCACTATTACCTATAACTATTCCAAATTTCAAGTCGATAGCTTTGATAGTTACTGAAATAATCGAGTGTGACAGACGGACGGACGGATGGAGAAAGTCTCACCATAAGGGTTCCATTTTTACCATTTTGGTATGGAACCCTAAAAATAAGGAAATCAGTAGGTACCTACGACGCGCCCCGGTCTGTCAAAATCGCTTATGTTTATTCGATTCGTCTTCGTGGAGTGAAATTATATCTATATACCTACCAAATTTATTATTATTTGCACAATCAGCCACGTACCTACTTTTAAAGTATTGTATTCTTTCCGCGCCATCTATAGGCATTAGTGATAGTTTTTTTTACGTATTAATACCGCTTTCTGCCGTTGTGCTAGTGTTCGTACGTAAAAGTACCGAAATTCGCCGCATATTGCCAAACGGCGTGCTATATTGAAGCCACGCCCCCTTTTTCTGAAGTACTCATAAAAACTGAAATGAGTTTTTTTCAATGTAAGGCCTTAAACTCAATACCTGCCTAGTTTTCTTTACAAAAAGTAATGATATCCCACCAAAAACATAAATGTAAAAAAAGGAGAGCCAAGTTGAATATAAAAATTATGCTCGGCTGTCGGCTTCGCCGCAAAAAGAATGGAGATCAAAATGAGTGCCAAGTTCTATGTAAAATCGAAATTTGTATTTATAGGAACAAAAAAACAATATGAACAATTATTAAACTCTATTTCTTTGCTTTATTGGATACCTATAACAATTGCTGTTATTCAAAAATGTGAGATCTTAAAATAGGTTAGATTTGACTTGGCGAGTTTTTATCTGAATTAAAATGTTGTATAACTTTATAAAATGACTGATGTAATGAAAACTGGCCAAGTCAAATCTAACCTATTTTAAGATCTCACATTTTTGAATAACAGCAATTGTTATAGGTATCCAATAAAGCAAAGAAATAGAGTTTAATAATTGTTCATATTGTTTTTTTGTTCCTATAAATACAAATTTCGATTTTACATAGAACTTGGCACTCATTTTGATCTCCATTCTTTTTGCGGCGAAGCCGACAGCCGAGCATAATTTTTATATTCAACTTGGCTCTCCTTTTTTTACATTTATGTTTTTGGTGGGATTTCAGTCACATCAGTTCAGTAGTTACGGCGTGAAAGAGTAACAAAGATCCGTCCATCCATCCATCCATCCATACTTACAAACTTTCGCGTTTATACAATAAGTAGGATAGGATAAACGGCTTCATAGCATTGCTGTACATAGCAGCATAGCGACAGAAAGCCAAATCGCTTGGCGGTGCGTCTTTGATGATGAACTAACCATGGGCGAAGCCTTCCACTAAACAAAAAGGCAGACACTGCTTGGTGGGACATTTTTGCTGATAGAAGTAGTACCAGAAACATGCAAAGAATCCCTCCAGACCAGACTTGGGTCAATTCAGTATAATTTAAGTAACAGGGATCGAACTTGGGACGGTCTGCTTAACTCCATCCAAGAAGTTCGTCTCACCTTAATGTCTTGTAATATCTACAGTAAGAGCTTCCATAGAACTAGGTCAGACGCTTTGTATACGTTGGGATTACTGATGCATGCAGACGTATAATTATTATTACCAACAAAATATCGCTGAATGCGTATTTCCACTGAAGATAATGGTATGGTTACAAACGGGGTCTTAACTGGAACAAAACCAGTTTTGTATCGATTGTTCACAAAAATCACATTCACCCACCAATATAAACCTAAGTATGAGCCCATCGGAACATTTCATGTAAACTTACATACAAGAAATAATAATTAAAAATTAAAAAAAAAACACGACTGCTGTAAACGAACTAAAAAGTAAGAAACAAGTTGTTTTAGTTGATTTGCAGATGGACTAAGAGAGAAAAACTGTGTTCAAATTTCTCATTGATTAAACCAGATAAACTCATATGGCAGTCTGAACGTCTTTACGAGAGCAGTGCAGTGTGTCGAATGAAAATAAATATGAAAATATTTATATTTCATATAGGCCTAACGGAAATAGTTTTGCACCGAGTAGAGCTGTCGAGAAGCTCGCCACTTGTTTATTGGTGGTGTCCATTTAGTAACATTTCCTATACGTGTGGACATTGGCCACCTGCAATTAGGTGGGAAGACATTATATTATAATTATATTATTCCAAAGGATGGGAAATGTCTCAGAGGCAGTGATAGTCAGGGCTTAATTAGGCACTGCGCACAGTTTACTGCACGTAGCCTAGACTTGACATAGCTTTGTAATTAACGCTTAACTCGACATCCGTTTCCCAGGTAGGAAAGGTATTAAATTAATACTGAAAATAATGTATGTGGACACTAAATAATGTCTCTCATTCCCAAAAAATTACAAGCTTATTAGAAGCTGTATAAAGTTACCATAGGCCACTCTTATCCGGAAAAATCAAATCCATAGTTCTAAAAGACCAAATTTTTCTACAGTAAGCTATAGGTAGATTGCATTAACAAACTTTATTGAAAGTAGAAATACACATACAGGTTTGACAGTGGTGCAGGAAAGGAAACGGGAAATTCAGACTCGGAATATCTAGCTTAAAATTCGGTTTTCCACAAGAAAATCATATTTAACGCGGGCGGAGCCGCGGGAAAAAGCTAGTTTAATATCAAAACGTTAAAGTAAGCTAGAATTACAAAGTTAATCTTTCAGTCCAAAGACGGTACTTCCAGTAAAATTAATCCTCAACTATGTTTAAACCGTTTGAAAATGCATACTAAATCGCAAGTGCGCGACTTGGGGGTGGGACCAAGAATAAAAATAGCCGCATCAAGCTTCAGCCAGTATGAAATAATGATTAACCAGTTGGGTTAGTACTGGTTTTTGTCCAACTTTCGAGTCGACTCGCTTCGAATGAACGGAACAGATGACTCCTTACATCTACAGCCAAACGGTAACGTCTTAAACTAAGCTTTTGGCGGTTGTTCGCCTTGGGGCACTGGCTGTAGATTTATGGAGAAACCCGTTCCGTTTATTCGAAGTGAGTCGACTCGAAAGTTGTAAAAAAACCTGTACTAACTCCACAGTCTCGTTGGCACAAGGCACCAGACAGCCGGCAATTTCCCCCGTGCCATACTGGAGACGGCGTTTTTCCATTTAGTGATATTTAGTATTCATAACAATGGGCTTGTTATTATTCATACTTTAATACATTCCTGATGTTTTTCGTTGTAAGATATAAAGTTGATGGCACGTTTTTACCAACGACGCAATTTTTGTAGCAGAAGAAACGACTGGGCATAGACTTAACGACTTGACGTTGGTAAAAACCGATGTTTCTGGATGGTAAACGAAACGATTGGTAAGTGATGATGTAGCCGAAGATGTTAATGTCTCTATAAACCTACTTAGGCAAGAAAATCTTTGCAGAGTCGCCACATAGGTACTACCGTTCCCTCATATACTTAGTTGTCAAATAAGTTAGCATAAGCAAGAAAAGCAAATCTGTAAAATCTTTTCAGAATTCTTATCGCATGCATACACAATTTACGAGTCAATAATTTAGGCACATTCAGGAGTTTTAAAGCAAACGCGTTTCAAACAACATCTCATCAATGCCTTCAAAAACAGTTGTCGAGAAGTTTACACGTAAGTGCCTTTAGCTATTTTAACTGATTTTTCATCTGAGTTCCCACTGCCCATGCAAGTCACTGCTCAGATATGCGCGGTTACCGGAACGCGTAAAGCTGTCGAATGGGTGGGCTAGATTTATTGCCGCTAATACGTCTTAACTTTTAACACAGGCTGTATTCCATTTATTTATCTCTGGCTGAGCGATGATGTCATTAATACAATACTATGTTTAGCACATCTTTGTGCGCGGCACATGTAAGTACACGTGGCCATAGTAATGCCATAGAAATAATGCCTTACAAGCTTACAAGCTTATGAATGCTTTCTTTCAGGTCAAAACGATACGATAAGGTCAAAAATTATGTCATCGGTAGTTTTTATGAAGAAGAATTCGAACGCTGGTTGTATGCTTCGACAAACACTTAAAGCCGTCGTTCCTTCGTTTGATCTTCCAGTTCGCTTATCCTACGATTACATGGAAACGTGAAAAGTAGAAACACTCATTACTTGGAAGATTATTAATGATCTGTCAAAAACATCAGTAAGATAAAAGTACGTATCTTATCCTTTCCGGAGTAGATCAGCAAAAGGTACTCTCATACTGGTACGCAGTCGTAAGCTGTTTTAACTGACGACATAAAGCCTTGACCATACTTGCGGTGCAAACTACGATTAAAACTTGTGTAAGCTTCATCACAATATAGGTAATTTAATCAACCAATTGGCGTTAAAAACCCGCCTTCAATTATCGTCGTCGCATTAATTGCTATGCGCTATTCAGTGGGCTGATTTGGATCGTTCAATTTGTTAGTTAGCAACCCTCACTGGTTTGAAGCAACTCACTGGCAACTAACAAAATGAAGGCCAAAATCCTATTTTTGCATACTTATGCATAAGTTACCAACCTGGGTATCATGTCAACATACCATATTATGGTTTTAGTTACAAAAAAGTGCAAAAAGAATACAAAAATACGATTTTGGCCTCCGTTCTCTTAGTTAATAACCCAGTGAGGGAGAAAACTTACTACCTGAACTATACAGAATCAAAGAACTGATTGAATTGATTTTTGATCTCATAAATTTTAGGTACTGTTTTGTATTTTGAATCCATGAATTTTCATATCTGGACAGGAAAACAGTGTAAATCATATTATAATGCCTATATCCTTAAAAAGTGTTCTTTTTCAATTAACCGCAAATTCTGTTCATCGGTCAAATATGTGGAATTAGCCAGCACATCTTAACTTTTTAATGGCTCAGTAGATTTATTGCCGTGAATACATCTTAAACCAATTGTCCTGTTTTTATTTCCACGCGAAGGCGTATTTATATATGACTCACGTTCAAAGGTTTTGACTGTAAAGAGTTACTGCGAATTGGACTTAGTTTATGGACAGACGGGTATCCTTTAATTTTCATTTAAATCATAGTGTTATTTATTGCCTCTTCTACTCGCTGGTTTGTAAAAAGAATAGCGATAAACTTTTTAAGAATTCATTTCCGATTTTGAGAACCTTTTTTCTTTTTCAATTCGCATAAGTATGAAAATGGCCTCTTAATTCTCTGGTCTCTGGTAAATGTTATTAGAATTTTGACGCTAATTTTCACGCGTTATATTTCTATTATATAAACGAATCCCATAGAGATCATGTTTTTTTTATTCAATTCATTTGACAGAGTGGGCGAGCCATCGTGGATGAAATATCATAAAATATCATAATTATGCGTGTAGAGTATCTGCTTTCATCAATCCTGGAAAAATCCAGACGGTTCAGTAGTTGCAGCATTAAGAAGTCAATCATTAATACAAAGCTTATAATTAAGCCTTCCATTTTAGTGCTATCGAATAAGATTACAAGCATCGAATATGGTTTGAGGTTCTATCTCTGCTAGGTAGAAGTCTACACTAAAGCTTAACCAACCTCACCCGGGAACCGGTAATTGTCATTTAATTACCAACCGTAGTGGGAGAAAAAAAAATTGAAAGCCTCTTAATGGGGACCAATTTTCCGCTCCTGCGACCCCGAAACCGTTTTCAACTGGGGCATTGTTTTAGCGGGTACTCATTAAAATGGAGGGAAAACAAAATATTACGCGTTCGATTCAACTCAACTCCGGTTTGTTTGCCGAAAGAATTTCCGTTGAGCCGATTTTGCAATTGCGGTAAGCGGGTTACGAAACTTTGGTGGGGTTGATGTTGTTTTTTTTATAACTAAGTGTTCTTTTATCTTAGTTATTGTATAAAAACAGGTAAATTAATCGATTTTATTATAAGTACCTATAATATACCTAAAAAAAAATTAAACAGCACCTTCAGCCTAAGCGTAAAAGAGAAGGCTATTTTTGAAAATGTATTTTGATAATCACGTCATCTTAAGGATTGCAGTGTAGGTTCGTAATTTGTGAAAGTGTGTGTGTGTGTATAGCAACACTGGTTCCCGACAAACAGCATAATACCAACGAATATATAATATTACTAACGTAATACTCTATCTACTTTCTTTGATTTGCATTCAGCCAATCTCTTATTTGTACGTTTGTGAAAGTGTGTGTGTGTGTATAGCAACACTGGTTCCCGACAAACAGCATAATACCAACGAATATATAATATTACTAACGTAATACTCTATCTACTTTCTTTGATTTGCATTCAGCCAATCTCTTATTTGTACGTTTAGTATTTGCGTTGTAACATGGTACGGGTGACAGCTGTCATTCCTTTTAGTGTATTTCAGTCTATCTCACTCTTGTCCTTCTATTTTGCTGTTTTAATCTCATCGATCTACCGCACCAAGCTACAGCGTAAATACTGTACTCCGTTTTCGCGTACAAAAAAGTTAATATATTTTTCATTATTTAAGAAATATTTATTATTATATTTAAGTTTTAGTAGACACTAACTCAAATTAGCATTTCTGTGGAAAGCGAGCGGCGTGAAATATCGCTATTTTACATAATTCATAGCTTAACAACGCTCAGGCCTAGTATATTTAAATAGAGATTAAGCTGGAATACATTAATTCAGACCGATCTCATTTTGTACGTTGTCTTAAATAAAATACTGCTTAGCTTCACAGATTGTAGCATACCTACTTCTTTTCTGTTGTTGATCATTTTCGTTATTTTAAATTCTCGATTTACTTCCTCAACTTTGAGATTCATGATGTACCATCGACACAATTTCCCCGAAGTGATATGCCTGTGTGTTCGCAACCACGCGAATGTTATTTGAGACGGACGTGTTTATGTCACCGGACGTGTTTATGTCACTTGATCTTTCGAATGAATACAAGTTTTTCAATGCCCTTCCTTAGGAGTCAAGCATCCTCCGAAGATCGTAATGTGGAAAACCTTGACTCTTAATCTGATCATCAAGACGTTTGTTCGTTTGTGTGTTCAAAATACATTTTACTCGACGCATGCAACGCATTTTAAATACAATTTTTTACACTAAAACTTAGAACTTAACTGTAATCTTGCCTGAAGTTAAGTGACGTTGCAGTAGAATCTGCTATCAGGTCAATAACACGTATACAGTTGCTCCCCAGCATCGCACATCTTTGCCGGTAGCGTGGTAACCAGCCGCGGCCGAAGCCTCCCACCAGATCAAACCTAAGTCAATTAAGAAATCATAAAAACTTTATCTGGCCCGTATCGGGAATCAAAACGGGACTCCCACTCAAAGATCTTCAAAATTAAGTTACTTAACTTGCAAAACTATATTTTGTACAAGTGACAGTACATGAAATAATAATTAAAAAATATATTAAATCAAGCATAAAAAGCCGTGTCTTTGTGGCAACGAAAACCTCTGCCGCCGACGCAATATTACGCGAAAACAGAAAATTAAAAAAAAAAACGAAATGTGCATTTGGAAATGAGAATGTGGAAATAATACGTAAAACTGAACCACTGCCAGTGGCGTGGCGACGTGTGGTAAATTTTCCATATCTTTTATATTTGAAAATGTGTGATATTTGTAAATGTATGGGAAAACTACGGTCCGGTACCATACCGTCTACGAAAGGTATACCGAAGTGGAGCGAAGCGTTAGGTCTTCCAGATCGATTCAGCCTTGGCAGTCCATTTCTGACGAGATTTAACATCAGACGGATTATACGGACAAGCGTGTCCACAGACACAAGTGCACTCTCTATTCTTTCTCTCATAATCCGATGAGACGACCCAGAGATGAGAAATCAGGCCCAGGACTGACGGCTTAAAGAGCTCTCCGAGGCACGAGGCAGGAAGAAAGTTAACTTTCGAAATAGTTAATGTGAGCAAGAAATTCCTTGTGAAATTCTTTGATATTAAATGCTTAATTCCTTGTTTATTTTCATACAAATATCTTAACCATTCGAAAGTTAGTTTTCTTTGTTTCTCGGAGTTATCACACAAAATCATCCGAATTTGTGGATGAATAAAAGAATCGCGTAGTTTTTCTCAAGTGTGAATTAATTATTATCAAACATTTAAAAATAACAATAAATCCCAAATGACTAAAGTATCCGAAATGCACATGAAATTATAACTACTCAATTTTGTTTATTTGCAAAAGAATGATGCAACGATCTTGTTCGTTTATCATTAACACCTGATGGTAGTGGTACGCATCCATTCCTCACGCATTAGGCCCGGTTTCCACCAATCAGATTACGTCAATTTGACATCTCCGAAATTGAAGGGAGCAGAGATGTCAATATGACGCAATCTGATTGGTTACTCAAACACAGCTCCGCTCCGCTTTGGTGGAAACAGGGCCTTACACTGCGCTCATCAGTTCTCATTTGCTCCAGTAATCACGTTACTAATGCTTGAACCGCGATGGTAGATACTTACTAGACACCTGTCCAAAAAGGACTCCGTAAGAAGACTCCTACGAGTCCTACCACCAGTAAATATGACAAAGAACCTGAAGATATCTTGGATTTCAACTCGGGACGCCCGGATATTCCTAACCACTTCATCACTTCGGCACAGTAGTATTAATTTGATAGCCTGCTGGTGCATGTCCAATATTTTATAGGAAGCTGTGACAAATGTTACTCTGATATGACGTTGATGATACAAAAATATGTGGCACTCCTAAAGGCGTTTGCATATGGAATGTAGTTAAGATAAAATTGGAATTCTGTGAATCGATTTCATCAATAGTTTCTCGAAGAAGTAACTGTTAAAGCAACTATCATATTTAAATTTTTAATGTCAAATTAAAAGAATAGTCATGTTGTTCATATTATGAACAAATATTCCTAAATGGCCAAAATTCGATATTAGGAATAAAGACAAGCAAAAGTCTTGCGAATTCCGATTTTGAGTAAATTTGATAATTACACGATAGAGTATTCAGAGTAAACTTTCATTCTATTTTAAATATATCACATTTTAGAAGAAAATAATATGAATGTACCTGTGCCTAAAACCAATTGCACAATAAGCGTAAGATGCAAAAACTTGATAGTTTGGTAGCCTTAGAAATTTAGCCAAGTCTCAGACTACAGTGTCCTGTGCCGGCAATCGAACAAAGGAGCTCAAATAGGTACACACTCAAAGCCAAGCGCAAGCCAACTGCTCCAGGGAGTTTGTCAAAAAAATCGTAATTTGTTATGACAGAGATCCTCAGCGGTAAGGACCGAAAAACTGCGGCGAAATAACATTTGATGTGGCTATTAATACGAAAACAATCGATTACTATCTAATGGAATCGCAGATGAAATCGATTATATTCTCAGAACAAGAGGAAGTTGTATATAAATTCGATTCGATTTGTCCTTCATAAACCATTCAATCCGAATAGTCCAGTTACTTTGTCCCAACAAACATGGTCAGGTAAGATGCCAATCTACGCTATTAGCAAACGCTCTATCGTCGGGCCTCGTCTGAAATGTTAATGTCGATTGTCGACGTTCCCACTGTTACATCACTAGTGCACAAACTTTATAAATACATTCCGAATATCTTAGAACGCTTTTATATCAATGAAGATAAGACTCGAATTTCTTTGGCGTATATTTTATTGAACACTAAATTAACTTTGTAAATAGATTTAACCAAATAAAAATTGCATTTTGTAAATCTTGCAGTAGATTTTATTGCAACGGAACAAATAATATAATCGCATGCAATTTTTGATAAAGGATGTGTCGTGTAGAATTGGCAAAGTCCTTAAGGCGAATTAGTAGTCAAGTATACGCGCATGCTCAAATACGACTATCAGTATACAGTATGCAAATTTTAGCAAATCTAGGCTCTTGTTATAGGGGTCTAGTAGCCGTTTTCACTAAACCTAGGAAACGCCTAAATCGAATGATTAGCCCTAAGGTGACAGTTGTTGTAGGTGAAAACTGTCACTTATCGGCTAAGCATTCGATTTAGGCGTTTCCTAGGTTTAGTGAAAACGGCTGTTAGTAATCTAAATATGTGATCGGGATACGGAGCGATGTATTTACACTATTTAGAGAGCTGAGCATGAACCAAAATGATAAAAATAACAGTTTGCATATTATATTGATTAAAATCATATTAAATTGATTATATCTAGTATGTACGAAGGAACCTAAACTGAAGATATAAATGACCGTAAAAATTCTAATAGTTTCTTGGGTAAGATAAAGACAACAACAACTTTCAACCTAATATTCCAGTTCTTTCAGTCAGTTCCTACAGAGGCAATGAAATAACAAATAGGCCTCAAGACATGTGTTTTGTCAGACGCTCCGATTTATTTGCCTCACCCACAGTTTCTAACTCCTGGTTCTTGAAACACCAAAGTTCACGATTGTGCACGCAACTTCGGGTTATTCCTTCCGTTTGACAGAGATACGCTTTGTGTTCAAGCGACTTTTGTGTAGTTAGGACATGGCGGTCTTGTAGTATGCGGAAGGCAAGAAAACTCTAGAATCAGTGAATTTAACTCGACGCGGGGTATCTTGGAAGTTGCTTAAGAATAAGGCCAAATTATCTTTTTTTTTTTAATTAATACAATAAGTATTTTATCTATTATTTTTTTAATGAACATTGATTATCACGATCATCATATTTTGAACATCACTTTTTTCCAGCTGGAAAAAATGGCTGTGAAATATTAGCTTTGCTAATAAGAATTTTTGGAAAGGAATTCTTTATAATTTGGTACCTGATAAGGCATTTTGTGTTTTTTTTTTTGTTGTACTGTACAGTAAACTGTCAAATAAGTCTATCTATGTATATGAAATCGTATCAAGTGAGAAACTTTTTTATTATAAAAAAGTGCCGATAGTTGCCAAAAAAAAACTTTGCTGTTACTAGCAAGACTAATGAAAAATTGCCAAAATCCGATGAAGCAGCTCAATGTGAATAGAAAAATAAAAGTCCAATGAAATGTGACAAATCTTTTAGGTTTATTAAAAATCGTGGCGTCGACGAAAGAATTGGCAACAGTTGTTTGTAACCGAGGCTTGGCAGGCTCCTCGCTTTCTCCCACTGAAAATTGCTCGGCGCGCACCAGCTGTACACCGTATAAACACAGTAAGGGATAAAAGTCAATTAATACATTGTAGTTCTTTGAATCTCCAATTTATATCACAATGCAAACACTATTAACTATGTAAAGGTTTTGACTACCTCCCAGGCGTACTGGCGCGCGGTGGATTCGAGTGGGTCGTGGGATCCGATTCCCGCCACGGGCCACTTTGAAATTTTATAATTTCTAAATTGGCTCAGGTCTGGTCTGGTGGGAGACGTTGGGCCGTGGCTAGTTACCACTCTACCAGTAAAGAGGCATAACAAGCGTTCCAGCGCGATGCTGTGTAGAAACCGTTAGGGGTGAGTTTAATGACCTCTTCCAAGTTAGTACGATAACATCTTCAGCTGCGTCATCACTTACCATCAGGTAAGATCGCAGTCAAGTACTAACTTGTACCTATAGTGTAGAAAAGGTACCCTAATTCTGAGAGTTAGTAGTACCTGCACAATATATTATTTATACACATAGGTATACCTGGTCAGGACGGACAGCGCGAAAAAATGTCATTTCACATAGACCTAAATAATAAGCTCTTATAAAAATTGAGTTTGTCTATCAAAAAAATCCTAGCATCAACCCAAAATTTGGAAATTTACCCCGGAAAACATGTGCCGGCGGAATTCATAGTATCATTTCTATGCATTTTTCCGTTCACAGTAAATCACACAAAAATTACTCTCATCATAATTCTAAAACTCTTGACCAACAATAGCCTAACTTGATTTATTTAATATCAGATTACAAACTGCCCACTTTTCTATTCAGCTTTAAATAGTTGAACACTCATGACGTTAAATAAAACAATGCACGCTGAAAGTACAAAGCCAAAAACACGTTGTTGCTGCAAATGAAATTAAGTAACAGAATGTATTGTCTGGGGAATCCCCCCAGCTGCCTCGCGGAAAGCTCTAACAGCTAGTTTGCAGACGAAACGATGATATTTTGTAACGTATGCTGGTATGTGTGACCCCTACTATAAGAATTAAAAAAAAAATAGGAAGTACACACAAGTGCGGAAAGTATGTCATTTCTTTACAACGGTTTGCGGAACCAAGCCAATACTCGAGACGAATGAAAATAACAATGCAGTACGTGCATTGAACGATGTTTTCAATATATATCTGGGATAGAATAAATCGGCGTAAGGAAATCATTAAAAATAAATTAATTTTAAAATCAGTTCATGTATCTTTTATTAATAAAATAGTCATTTCATACAAAAAATGTTCAGAACAATTGTTTGATTAAAACTCTCCTTACAGCAGAACAAAAAAGTACTTGTACCGGAAAGAATAACTTTCATCACACTAAACACACATGAGAAAAAATTTATTCAGAGACAAAAATTCAAATAATTGTTTTATTATATTCATTAAAAAGTTATATTTTTTGAAGAAAAACTCATAGTCTCATTTTATCAGATGAGCTTTGATAAATAACACAGAACTAAGAAATCCACTCAGCGTGTCAGAATCAGCACACAAGTCTGCAGGAAAATTCCATTTTTTTTATCAATTTGTAAATTCTTATCATTTCATTGCAGTTAATCTTTATTTTCACAGGATATAATTTGTGTATTATTTACTTAAAAGTATCCGTTTTAGAAATTAATTTATGTGGCGAGTGTATCGAAGACGAATATCTATACCTAAGTTCTTTACACAGCAGCGTTGCTTCCCGGAATAAAAACTTGTTACTAATATTTGTAAATTGTTGCTATAATTAAATGAAATAATTCTTGCCTAGAACTCTTAGTAAGAACCCCCATTCTCAGTGCCTCAACATGTCACAGCTTAATGCGCGTACCGCGGAGTTCTCTCTTGGTTTCATACACGGAATAAAACTTTATATGAGATATTTAACTACTGCGACTCCTTCTGCAAACACTATGAACTATCATAAAGATATGTACCAGTATATCTTGAGCTCGGTAGAGTATAGCGCTCCACGTATGCAGAGCTCAAGTGTACGATGTTGGCAGTACATGCAAACGACAGGCAATACATGTTCATGTGTATTGTATGTCATATATTTTTTTTATAACCCAAGTCAAAAGAGGAACGAATCTGAAATAGCAATGATGGCTGTTTATTCACAAGTGAAGTCAATCTAGAGAACCAAACAAAAAACAAAAAAATATTGAATATCGTCTAAAATCTCTGTAATATAACGAATGTCAAACAAAGAGATTATGGTTTCTTTTCAATCGCTCCGCTAAATTAGTTATTCTTTCCGACAATCATTCAGGACCGCAGCTGACCAACTGGTCGGGTGTTTTTTTTTTATTTTAATCTATTTTCTGTCGGTCAGGCGCCGCTACCTGAGCAGGTAGAAGCACTCCATGTTTGTAAGTTAAATTCGGGCTTTAATTTGTTTGCCTTTGGTTTTAGGGGTCCCTTCAATAAAATTGAAATTTTATTTGGTTTTGTGCGATTCTAAAGCTACAAAAATTTGAAGGCTCCCGAAAGTAAAATTGCGGGAATGATAGAATCATCTTCACATGTTTATGCAAAAATCTTTGCTTGAAAATGAAAGTGCATCAAAGGAAATTAACCGACTATTTCTTGAGTCAAACATCATCCAACAAATTTCTTCAAATGGACCAAACAAAATCCATAAAATGCCAAAAAAATTTTAGTTATAGACCCGAGTTACACTCTAAACAAAATCTACACTTCAGGAATATAATTAATTGATAATTGTCTCAAATAAGTTTTCTCGGGTATCGAAGCTACTAAAAAACACTTATGAATATTACACACATCGCAATATAGCCCCAAAGTAAGCGACAGTTATAGATAACTGATTAATATATATAAATACTAAATATATTGAAAAACACCCACACTGGAAAATATTCATGCACATCACACCATTGAGTTAGGTACTATGTACAATTTGTGAATCACACAAATAGTTTTCAGTTGTGGGAATCAAAGTCAAAGTCAAAGTCTTTATTTCACATAGGCCTAACATACAGGCTCTTGCGAACGTCGGCATGACATTTCTTGCATAATAATGGTGATAACTACAAGTCGACTTAAAACTAAGTTTACGAGGGTAATCGAACCCATAACCTCCGGCACAGACGGTAGGATCGTTACGGCCTTTCGTTAAACTAATTTATTAATTCGATCAAATTCAAAGCTATCTATCATCATCCCCAGTAAACAAACTAACAAGGCTCATTAGAGACAAAAGTAGGTTTATGTAGGGTATAGGTACCTTAATATTACCTTGTGAGTACAAACTTTTCAAGGCAAGAGTCTTGAAAAGTTTCTCTGTACACTCCCCTACTTAGAAAATTAATAACTTTCACATCGTATCAAGAACACAATAAATAAATAAGTGGCCAAACGTGAGAATATACACTCGGACAAAGGGTTCTGTATCTACTACAAAAGGGACGAAGTGATCTAGACTTAGGTTCATGTATTGAAAATAATTCACGTATGAGTATTATAATGTCATAATTTAGTGCAAAATTGGCATAAGTAATTGTTAACTCTATCACTAAACAATGGTAATGTTATTGTCAGTTAATACTATAACCGATATAACCAAAATACTTATATCTCTAAAACATGGCAGTACCTATATGATATTTTTATCTCATAAAATTCTTGTTTGTATTGATTCCAATTACTGATTTGAGTGTCAGACCCCATACAAAAAACTTCTACGCTTTTTCAGATCCTTATACAAGTTGAAGATCTAATAGAAACCACAAAACGGACGACAGAGTCAAGAAAAACATTTTGGCACGGAACTCTAAAAAATCATAATACAGCACTTCCATCTTTCTGCCGTTATTTCAGCCAAACTCCCCAACAGCCATTAAACAAGGACGTCAAAACTGTATTTCGCAAGTTCACAAACCGAGCTAAGAATGTCTGCATGCCACTTAGGACGTTATGCCAGTAAGTAAGTTAGCAAAGTTTACGTTTATATGCCAGTTAATGTAAACGTGTTCCTTCGGATCTGATGGGAACTTTATGATTTATTGCAAAACGGAATGTGTGAGACGTTGTAATGTGAAGCCGAAATAAACATAATAATAGGTACATTCAGATAAGCAAATCGTCCTTGTTTAAAATTGAATTACATCAAATTACATTGACCTATTTTTAAAATTCATGGTTTTGTAAAAGTAAATTAATGTACCTACTGAAATTTCGAAATTTTTTTATTGATGTCCGATGAAGTAACAAAATACTGACTGAAAATTCTAAAGTGGATTAAAAAAATTCGCATAAAAATTTGCCGGTTCGTAGGCCTTAAAACAGCCATATCGAACATCCTATTTCAATTAAACTTTAGGTAGGTATAACTCTGGGCTCTAAGCTAAGTGAAAGCATTTGAAGGAGGCTGAGAGTAGGTAGGTATGTATTTGGTGCATCCGTGCGGTCGACGTAAGGGGTCCCAGTCAGACTAAGCCAGTACATATTGGTGACACTATGGATCTGCTATTTGCAGGACATTGTTGCTTACGTTAAGGTTGTTTTTAAACGGCGATGGCCGTTGGAGCCAAACATTAAATTTGGAAAATTATATTGGAAAAAAACAGAACAACTTCGGGCAGACCAGTGCCCGTGTTCTGTATCTCGGTGCCTATCAAAGAATGATAGCCACTGGCATATGTTTTTATCCATTGAAAGTTTGCTATGAAATAAAAATAACATTTCCTTAGCAAAACTTCAATGGATGAAAAACATTTGCTAGTGGCTATCATTCTTTGATAGGCACCGAGTTACAGAATAGGGGCTCAGTTAGGATTTTTAGTGTAGGTAGTCTAAAAGTTTTTGAAGACGGCTTAGTGGGAAGTTCCAACAAGGGAGGAAATTGTTATGAGCGGTTATATTCCAAGTGATGCTCATGGTCACATTAGTCCTGAAGGAATTTAGTGTTTAATGACTGGGCAGTGAGAAACGCCCGTCTAAGCGGATTTAACACTGCAGAGAGACGGAGGCGAGCACTTTTGTACGAGTACCTACTGCTTGCGAGAGATTATGTTTAAGTAAGAATTAACTTGGGTGTTGGAAAAAAATTACCTGTAATTTTCCTTAACAGCCATGTTGAATAGTAGGGTCAAGGGTGGTATGACGACAACCATGGCGCAGTGGTGCGCACTCGGGCTCGAGTGGAAGGTCGCGGTTTCGATTCCCGCCACGGGCCACTTTCAATAATTTCTTGATTTTGATCTAGTCCGGTGGGAGGCTTCGACTGTGGCTATTTACCACCAAATAAAGACGCACTGCCAAGCGATTTATCGTTCCAGCGCGATGCTGTGTAAAAAGTATTACTAACCCTTTCCAAGTCAGTACGATGACATCGTCCATCCATCAGGTTAAATGACACTTGCAAAAGCGTAAAAAAATGAAGGAATAATAAATCTATGTATTTCAAAAATACGTCTGGTTATATTTCAGTAATTTTTAAGTCAAACGTGGCAACACCTCTTTAATTTCCCTGAGTGTCATCCAATGAGGATAACGCCGCCCGGATCGTTCTCGTTGCCATTAGGCGGCGCACCTCGGAATTGCTCTCACGGCGGGAATTTGGAAGTTTAATGACGTCATTTTTCGTCGCCCGCACTGCTTTATCGCCTTATTAAAGAAACTGCTATCAAATAATGGTTATGTGAGTCGTCGCCACGTTATCGATAGATATTATTAGCAATATCTTAATAGTAAAAAATTGGTGAAGTGTAGTTAAGATAGGAAAAGACAAACATTTACAGTACCGCTAATATTTAGCTAGGTATACTTCAAAGCGTTTTATGGTATATAAAAATGGGAAATGCTTTCCAAAAAACCAACTTCAAATGCCACTACAAAGAGTGAAATAATTTTTATTTAAATTTTAGGTACCTACACCAATTCGAAGTCGGGCGATTGTCTATGACTCATTATGTCATTTCAATGACAAGTCGGGCAATGTTTCATACAATCCCTAATAGTCCTTCTTACTTACTTGATGTGCGTGAAATGACATAATGAGTCATAGACAATCGCCCGACTTCGAACTGGTGTAGGTACCTAAAATTTAAATAAAAATTATTTCACTCTTTGTAGTGGCATTTGAAAATGGTTTTTTGGAAAGCATTTCCCATTTGTATTTTATAATTTTTAGTGGAAAACAAAAAAATGCACAAGGCGTTGTAAAAATACCCAAATTGCTTGAGGTGTGTTCATAAAATCTGAAGAGATACCTCAAATTCACCAAGATCCCATCATCAGACCCTGACTTGATGACTTTAGTCATCAAATCTGTATCTGCTAGCATATGCACCAGTAACTATAAAAAATACCCAACTCGCTTTAAGTATACTAGCAAAATTTGAAGAGTTCCCTCGATTTCACCAAGATCCCATGATCAGATCCTGACCTGATGACCATAGGACAACTTGGAAAATATTACTCTTTCTAATAATACTCAAATAGTTTCATGTGTCCATATAAAATTTGAAGAGTTCCCTCGATTTCTCCAGGATCCCATCATCAGATCCTGACCTGATTAAAATGGGACCATCTGGAAACAAAACCCTCTTAAACAAAAAAAAGAATTTTTCAAATCGGTCCACGCGTCTTCGAGTAATCGGTGAACATACATAGATAAAAAAAAAAGATTCCGACGAATTGAGAACCTCCTCCTTTTTTTGAAGTCGGTTAAAAAATCACATTATGCAACACGCGAGTTCACCAAACATATTTATGGTAAATATATGGATGGCCAGGGTCTAATAACTCCGATATCCTTCGCAGTGTTTTTCTTATCAAGTAATATTATACAGCCATTTATCCCAAGATAACACCGCTTTATATATTTTTGTATAAGTAGATAGAAACATTTGGTATAAGGCCCATAAGGGTAATGATTATGATAAAAAATGGTCTTAGGTACTAATAGTACTAAATAATAATATAAAGTCTCCCTAAAGATATTAAATATAATGATTAGGTAGTTTTGTACAGGTGTTGAAGATTTTTGAGAAAAAAGACGTTAATTGAGTGCGGACAGAAGTGAAAATATTAAAAAAAAATTAAAAATATTAAAAAATACAAGTATATACAGCGTACGGCAACTTTGTGAGGTGTCGGTTAAGTTGGCTTTTTTACCCACTCAAAAATTTTCACTTAAAAAAATTTTTGGACCCGTATGAATATTGTGGAAATAAGTTTACGACAGGGCTACTTTAAATAATAGTAGTTTATGAAACTGATGCATAATGGGGGGTATTAAAACATGAGTGTGAGTTTAAAAAACGAGCCGCAGGCGAGTTTTTTAATAGTATCACACGAGTGTTTTAATACCTAATTATGTAGAGTTTCATACACTACTCTATCTACGCTCAAATTATCATAAATCCAAACCATAGAATCTTGCTAAGGTTTGTCGTAAATCCTTCACTTTGTTGGTAAAAGATTGTGGGTCATTTTTGTTGCAATTACATAAATACCAGGTGGAGTTAAATTTTCTTTAGTAGGTTTCACTGCTAGACATTTTTCCGCGCTAAGTTTTGACTAATTAACAAAAATAAGACATTGAAATGTTAAAAGTTAGGTATGGCGCCAAAATTAAGTTGTAAACTGCGTATAGTCTGTTAAAAAAGTCATGAAACAAAAAAGAGTAGAAAAATATTTATACAAGTCAGATAAAGTATATTTTTAGTGGATAATTAAATAATCAAAAATTATACATAATTCTTTTCAATATTCTGTATGAACTTTGTCTTTGGTATGAACACACTTTTTAATCAGTCATTTAAGGCAGGGAAAAATTATTGTTTCCGTGAATTAATTGTTGTCTATGGTCGATCATGGACTACCAACTAAATGTTGTCTGTGGACTCCATATATAAAAAAACAAAATTGAGGATTGGCTCTACACTCTCTTTTGGCTATGACGACCACAGAGAAAATAAAGTTATTCCCTGGTCTGTAATGACGACACATAAAAATACAGGAACCCAGAGCCGAGTATCGTAATGGAAATTATTCAATTATCTAGAGATATTTCCATAGTACAGAGATGTTATAATGAATAACTTTTTAAAAATTATAGAAGTCTGTGAATAAAGTAGGTCAATATGTGACACATTTTGATTTCATAATTCGAACTTTAAGCAATGAGCGTAGATAAAATTTAATATAACACATAGGAAAACGTAAGTAGGTATAGCCAGGACCTAATAAGCCCATATTATAATATATTATTATACCTACTTTGAAGTGTTATTCTAATGAAGTAATATCATATAGCTCAATATACATACTCGTACATCCCAAGATAACAGAACCGTGTCTGCTAATGTTTAGATAGAGGGGATTATAATAAGGCACTTTGCTAAAACGATGCTTTTAACCCGTTGACCTAAATAGCTATATCCTCGTTTGTGCTAATGGTGGGATGGATTATTATCATACTTTTTCGCTTAGCTTTTAAATAATTCGGTAATATTAAGGAATATACTCCCGCTCCAAGACTGCTGTTTGTATGCAAAAAGATTTTGTTCGGAGTTAGCTCTAGAAAATAATATTTTTAAATGATGTATACAAGCTTTTATCTACGCTCATTGCTTTAAGTTCGAATTATGAAATCAAAATGTGTCACATATTGACCTACTTTATTCACAGACTTCTATAATTATATTAATTATAACATCGCTGTACTATGGAAATATCTCTAGATACTTAGTTGAATAATTTCCATTACGATACTCGGCTCTGGGTTCCTGTATTTTTATGTGTCGTCATCACAGACCAGGGAATAACTTTCTTTTCTCTATGGTCGTCATAGCCAAAAGAGAGTGTAGAGCCTCCTCAATTTTGTTTTTTTTTTTTTATATATGGAGTCCACAGACAACATTTAGTTGGTAGTTAAATATGACTGATTAAAAAGTGTTCATACAGAATATTGAAAAGAATTATGTATAATTTTTGATAATTTTATTATCCACTACAAATATACCTTATCTGACTTGTATAAATATTTTTCTACACTTTTTTGTTTCATGACTTTTTTAACTGACTATAAGCAGTTTACAACTGAATTTTGGCGCCATACCTAACTTTTAACATTTCAATGTGTTATTTTTGTTACTTAGTCAAAACTTAGCGCGGAAAAATGTCTAGCAGTGAAACCTACTAAAGAAAATTTAACTCCACCTGACATTTTAGTAATCGCAACAAAAATGACCCATAATCTTTTACCAACAAAGTGAAGGATTTACGACAAACGTTAGCAAGATTTTATGGTTTGGATGTATGATAATTTGAGCGTAGATAAAGTAGTGTATGAAAATCTACATAATTAGGTATTAAAACACTCGTGTGATACTATTAAAAAACTCACCTGCGGCTCGTTTTGTAAATTCACACTCATGTTTTAATACCCCCAATTATGCATCCGTTTCATAAACTACTATTTTGCTATTAGTGATATAAAATAGCTTACGAACTATCTCAGACCTACCGATCATACACAATAAAAAAAAATGCTACTTACCCCTGTTACATCTTCGATTGTATTATCACTTACCATCACGACTTCGATCGATTGTATTACCATAACGACTTACTTGACAGCGAGATCGCTGTCAAGTAAGTCGTTGTCAATGGAGAGCAAAATAGAGCTTAATAACCATGTCATCTCAATACAAATTGATAAAAAATATTATCTCTTTCAATTATTACATTAATTCAATTATTATTATATTAAGCTATTGTATAGCTTCTATCGCGGGCCTTGAGCGTGGAGACCGAATCCAGAAATTCCGTAACGAAAATAACCTAACACCCCCCTACAGAAAAATAAGTTAATAAAAAAATGCTTTGCAATAGCTTTACCGCGGCAGTCTCCGAGGGCCACACACACGTCTTTTTTTATATATTATTACGTCTTTTTTTTAATATTATTATCTCTTGCAAGGTAACCAAACCATTTTATATCAAAATCCTTATGGCCCTTTAGATTTAGAACCTATAAGAGTTCGCACATGAACCAAATTACCAAAATGCTTATAGCCATACCTCTATGGATACAACCTTATCAGTCCCCTGGACAGTTCGTCCCGTCATAACCGTTAGATGCTTAATGACGGGGTATAAATGACCGGCGACGTATAAAACATTTAACTAATCGAAGGTCGCGACGGCAATATTGTCTTGCGTCAGACGAATAAATGGGAAAAGATGCCAAAAGACATGCCGCGTTCGCTTATGGAAATAATTTTCTCGAAAATAAAATATGTTGAATGGATGTTTTATGTGTTTTGTCGCCAGAAAAAAAAAAGTTTCTTGATTATATGTCCCCTAAGTCCTTTCTAAACGTTACCTCACTATGTAGTTAGATGATAGTTAGAATTACTGCTTGTACTTTATAGTCGTTTAAAATTTGAACCGTTAATCTAATAGTACCTATACGAATTTAATTCGAATAAACGATAACCCCTATATATAAAACAATTTCGTATGAAGCTTCCGTTTATCATTCATATTTTGTAGGCATTTAATTTTCATGATAATATACCTAATAATCATCTTTTAACATAAAAATTGGCAAATGGCATTTAAATACATATAAAACTAGCAATATGCATAGTTGAGAAATTATTGGGAAATTATTAAATTAAAGGCAACAACAAATTAATTTCAAAAACATTATTTAATATTGAATACCTATTAACACACCTGTTCAATGATAAAATGTGCGGAGACGGACATTAAAGATATAATGGGTTTATTTGGTCGTATACGGCCACCTATTCTAACGATGTTAGGGTTAAATTTGTCTGAAAGTAATTTATATTTGTACACATTTGTACTGTAGAGGGTACATGTGTGGGAATGTCCAATTGAGTATTCATTTATTGGTGATACGAGTTTCTCATAATGGATTTAATGACACTGACAATGACCAATTTGTGTGTTCTTTTTTTCCAAAGGATACGTGTCAAAATCCGAAAGAAACGTGCGTGTGTATAATTCAGTGATCCAGGGTTTTACCCTTCAATTTTTCCGAGCATATTTTGCGAAAGTTTATGAAGCTAGCAAAACCGTACGGAGCTATGGGTTTTGTCCAAACCGTTAGTCACATACTAACGGATACTAACTACCTACATAATAAGTAACTAGATTATCAAACAGTTTTTGGGATGAAATCTTAATCGTGCAACTAGGTAAAAGGTTAACAGCTGAACCACATCTAACCCATATATTAGAGTCCGCATAGCTCAGTCCATATGAAACCAGACACGTCCCATTTTGATAGCGCCGCCGACGCTCCCGGCAGCAACGGGTTGTAAATTCCGCCACTAATCGAATTTTTAACCGCCCTGTATAAAAGTTCCGAGAGCGGAACAAAAAGTTTTATTAATGCCTCTATTAATGCGGGAGCTTGTTCAAGTTTTTGATTTCAAAGGCTTCATCATCAAGGTGTGAAGTTTGAAAAAAAGAAACCAGAAATACTGTTTTTTTATATTAGGATCTAGGACATGCGGCTTCGCTCATAAACGAATTTGAACAATGGATTTTTGCGGGGTAAAAACAAGTGCTTATGTTGGGCCAAATTTTAATGTAAACATTTTCGCTTGACGACAAACATACCTGGTGGAATGCAATGATGAGGTCTATAGGCTGGAGCGCGCTTGCATAAAAATGCTTAGTCAGTATTCTCTTGAAGGCTCCCAGATATGTAGTAGACTCGGCTGGTAACACGGAAGTTGGTAGAGCATTTTATACTTTATCGATACAAAAAAGTGGATGATATCTCATCGTTTCGTGTGTGTTTGATAGCAATACGTACGAGGTTATCATAATGTAGGCAATTTGTGGAGTTAACTCTAATCACTCTCGTCTGCTCTTAAGAGCTTTACATGAGACGGGAATCTTTAAAACTCTGATGTGATAGGTATACAGAGAATTTCGTACAGAAAACAAAACAAAACAAAGGAAACGGTAATATACTGACTGACTGATATATAAACGCATAACTAAAATCTCATATCATAACATAACCGTCCACAAAAAAAGATTTTTGGGAAGTCAACCCAAGAGGGAAAATATAAAAATAAGCAAAACCTCGAGAGTCTGCTACTTTAAAATGTTTTAAGTTAATTTCTCCAATTAATCAATTAATTACTCGAAGAGAGAAGGCGTTTAATTGGTTAATAATTAGGTTCCCAGTCGCGTTATAGTTCACTTTTAGTTCTTTATTAATTACTGGAACCGTTCCAATTGGGAATAACAGAATAAAATTGAAATCTACTCTCTGCGTCGTCTGCTGCATCGTTGGTTTAGTAATTAAATATCCCTGCTCGATTGTCTGCGATCTACTTTTCTGTCTTAGGTTAAGCCAGAAATCATATTGTTGTGGTGATGTGGTAGTCTCTCATTTGCTGTAGACACCAGTACAGATATTTGAATCTGAAATCATCCTCGTGGCTTGGAATGTTTGAAAAGCTGTCATCAACAGATCTCCAATGGAATAGGTCTCCAAAGTCGTTTTTAGAAACAATACTTTTATGCCGTTTGTCCACTGCAGCTGTGACCGAGAACGAGATTATTTTTGGCTGAGATCATTATTAAGTGACGGGTGCGGCTTGGACACACACCCCCATACACGAACAGTACCTACCTAAATACATGAACCTGCGCTCCTTCTATGCCGTCTACCGTGCGTCTACTTTCTCGTTTGTCTTCTATATGAACTAGTGTATAAGAACTGTTCTAATAGTGCCCAAAACAGTGTTCTGTGTTTCACCAGGCCTTTAATTTTATCTTTATCACAACCAAATTTGTTTCGTAGCTATTTTGGTGTGAAGGACACTAGAAATTTCTCATTGATTATAATATTAATAAAATCTGTATAAAATGTATATCATTTTGTTTTATTGATACTGTAAATACAAACAAACCATATACCTACGTAGGTACATAATGGTAGAACGTTGTAACACACGTCCAATATCGTGTGAACGAACTAATTTTCCGAACTAAGAACAAGGAAGACATGTCCCGGTTTGTATGGAAAGTTAATTTCCCAGGCCAATTGGTAATTTGGCCGGGATAAACGAATTATTTTCGCTTTTTCGCCATCGCCGGCTCCGGCATACGTTATAAGGGTGCATTTTACTAATCAGACCGACTGGGGGAACTTGGTTCATACATTTCTTAAAGCAAATGAAGTGCATTTTCTATTGCCGTATTGTTACCGTTACAACGGCGTTCATCCTGAAATTCTCAATTATTAATTTATTGACTATAATAAATTTAAAATATATAACTAAATTTTTGCGACCCACCTAGAACATATTCGAACGATTTTAATTTAAAAAACATTTAGGTAATAAATAAATGACTTACAAAATTCAACAAAGTAAGTAAATATATCTAGTGAAACAGCCCCTTTACCTTTTTAGGGTCAGATCACGTACGTGAGTACATTGCTACTTATTTAAATGTTAAGAAGGCTTTTACACGTTATAACTGTGCCTGCGTAACACATCTTTTAACTATATTATACCTACCCTACCCTACATTTATACTAAAAGACTTGATCCTACTGCTTCTTTTGAAAATAAAGTAAAAATGCTTATGATGCTTGTTTTGAAAAGAAAATGCTAATGAAATAGTTGAATATAGAATTTTTTTTATTTTTTAAAGTTGCTAAATATAATGATGAATAATAGGCCACGTACCGGCAAACGCTGTGTTAGCAGACTTTTTTCTTTTAGAATTGTCGTGAGATCAATCGTAAGAACAAAAAAAAGTTAAGGCAAGGCTACGGGTGTTGATTATACGATATTACAAAGAAAATTCGCCATCCCTCAGCTTAACATAATCCTGCGTCGAAATGTCCGGCCTACGTATTCACGAATGTGGTTTTTATGAGTAGTTTTTAAAATTCAAAATCCCCGAATCTCATATCGCGTCGATGGCTGGATCATCCCGGTTTTTACGAGCACCCGCGCGTGCGGGGAAAAAGCCGAAATCCCGGAATAATATCTGGAATTACGACCAATAACCGATGAATTAAGCTCCCGGTATTCGACGTTCGGACGCGTTCTCCTTTCGGCTTTCAGTGTGTGGGCTCTTTGTCTTTATTTACAATTTTTTCAGTTTATATTGACATTTGACACTAATTTGACATTAATGAACTACGGGATTTTAAATGAGACGAATTTGACGACCGAATGGCGTAGCGGTAGCGATCCTGTCGTCTGCATCGGAGGTCGTGGGTTCGATTCCCACAACTGGAGAATGTTTTTGTGATTGGCATGGCATTTCAATATGTTGTATTTATGTATATTAATATGATGTATCTATATTTATCAGTTATCTAGTACCCATAACACAAGCTGTCGCTTGCTTTGAGGCGGGATTGTATTAAATATTGTATATGATTTAAAGTAGGATCATAAAATTTCATTTAAATCCGTTACTTGAAAGGCGCCTGCTAACTATTTTTGTAATGTTTTCTTTCCCGCGGGAACTCGATTGGATTAATAAGTTTTACTATATATATTTTTTGTTAAAGAGGCAACATAAGGTATCAGCATAACAAAGAACATGGGCAGAAATGTACACAAATAAAGTTTAGCGTCTAGATGTAATATTTATTACAAGACGATTCTAATAAATAACAGAATTTTTTCAAGGTATCACCGGTTATTGTAATGGACGGGTCAAAAAATAAAATATTTAAAGAAATTCAATTGATACTGATAGGTTCCGTTTCCACATTCCTGACTGCTAGTGTTGCCGGATGCCAAACTTTTGCACTTTTATGCTCCATCTTTTTGACGATCGGTCCACTTTTATACGAGAACAACATGTAACAGACTATACTAAAGAAAAACCTATTTTCAAGTACTACGTTAATTCTTAGATCAGACTGCAGAATACAAGACAATAATAACTGTGTCAAAATTCAAATTCAAAATTCAAAAATTGTATTCTTTCACATAGGCCTAACTTACAGGCTCTTGCGAAACGTTAAGACTCTACCGCCTCGTTCGGAAAGTAGAACGCACCGAGAAGAACGGGCAAGAAACTCGGCACTTGCTTTTTTTTTAAATAATAAATATAAATGTCGATTTCAATCGTTCTTTTTTGCATTTTATTTTATTCGAATATATTTACATAAAAAGATTAAATTAGTTTAGGGGTTTCCATTGCGTTGGAGTAAAACTGAATATTATTATTCCGTGTGAGCCAGTCTCACTTAAATAAACTGTTTGAATATTTGTGATTTTGTAATTCAATATTAATTTATTAACTCAATTAGATTTTTCTTTCAGTTAATTGGAGTTTTTTAATTCCGGCATCTCGCAACATTGTCCGACAGCTACATGATGGCTACATGGTCTCAACTGTCGCCATTGACAAATTCTGGGCAAGTGACAAGTATTTATCAAAGAGTATATAGTGTATTGTCTATGCTCTCAGATGCTTCATGGCGGAGGTCGCAGTTGTTATAAAACTCAGATACAATATTTTGAAAATAAATATTAATTTTTCTCCACTTTTTTGTAAGAAAAATCTTTTAGCATTGAGTTCAGGCTTGCAGGTCCAACCAAAAAAATATTTTTTCATTTATAGTTGCAATAGCGTAACGTGACCGAAAGCGATGTATGGGCCCGCACCATTGTTCTTTTACTAAATTAAGTTCATTAGTTGTTGTTTACAAAGGTGTTAAATTAATTGCAGTTTTTTAACTATCCCACGGGAACTCTTTATTTTACCGGGATGAAAAGTATCCTATATGTTGACCAGGGACATAAGCTACCACCACACAAAATTTCATTGGAATCGGTCCAGCCGTTCCAAAGATTAGCCTGTACAAACAGACAGACAAACAGACAAACAGATAAACAGACAAACAGAGAAACAAAAAATTTGAAAAAAATTTAAATTAGTTCTGTTTCACTTCTTACATCCCCCTGACTCCGTTTTTAGCATTTTTTTTATTTGTACAGAAATTCGACCTCTACAGATTTATTATATGTATTGATTATAATTTAAGGTAGGGTTGGTCACTGATTAGCGAGGTGGGTTATGGGTTATGACCAACCCCTCTTATCCTGAGAGGACTTAAAAGGGTTTGATATAATATTTGTTTTATGATAACTGTGTTTTTCAGATACTGACCAAAAAGGAACTTGGGGGGTTCCTTGAGAAATCAAAATACTTACGTTTGTTCCCTCGCAGGCATATGTGTCTCCCGAACCGTGATAGTTAGCCACTTGAAATTTTCACAGATGATGGTATTTCTGTTGCGGCTAATAACATCAAATACTAAAACATAGAAAAAATAATATTTAAAGGGGCTCCTTTACAACAAACGTAACTTTTTTCCCTTTTGAGGTCGGTCATAAGTAATCTGCCTGAGAATGGTTAATTACTGATTGATGACTATCATTACCGTTCGCATCATACTTGTTTAACGTTAATATACGAAACATCCCCATAATCACATTCCTCATAAATAAATCCATTTATTTCCATTTTCCCTACTATACACTATCATTCTACAAGACCGCAATTTATTTTTCTCCGCAATGTCTTTCAAGGCAAACAGATTCAGTATTCAAGGTCCCAAAACATGTTTGTCTTTCGAACCCATTCGCAGATAATACTGTATTCTGTGATTAATTGTTATTAAGTTTATTCAAGCAACAGTTATTTAATTATTGTAACTCTCTCATAGCTTTACATCACACTTATATCACACTAATATTATAAAGGCGAAAGTTTGTGTATGTGTTAAGTGTGTACGTTTGTTGGTTCTTCACGCCGCAATTACTGAACCGATTTAGCTGAAATTTGGTAGCTTATAACCCGGATTAAAATATAGGCTACTTTTTGTCCCGGAAAAATTCATAGTTCCCATGGCTTATTTAAAAAACCCGAATTTTCAACAGGAATCTATATGGTACTATCTATATCCTATAGGTAGAATGTTTAGCAAACTTCTTTGAAGTAGGTATACCTAAAGGTTTTGAGCGGAAACATGAACAGGACGTTTCCCTCGGGATTTGTAAAAAACCGAATTTTATGCGGGCGGAGCCGCGGGCAAAAGCTACGAGTAGTCTTGAATAAAGGGAAACTTTAACCTGTAAGTAAATCTTGAACAGTCGCTACCCGCAAGGCGATAAAATGGCAACAGTATAGTTTTAAATAACTTGCAAAATTACAGTTGAGTCTCTTCTCATATTGAGAAAGATCTTGCCATCACCTGACAAATTGCGGGTTGATATAGCCTTCACAGAGTGCAAAACTCTCAAGTCATTTTCTTTCAACTCTAAGCTAGTAATGTTTTGAAACCACGATTTGGGATTCGAATCCCGTAGAGCAACTTAAGACCCCCGTAGAACAGAAACCAACGTCTAAACCACTTCGCTTTGTAACTGCTTGAAAGGAGATATTTCATATTGGGCTAGGTCTTGTACAGTATCTTAAAAAATCAAGAAAAATCTGTTGTTCACGGGAAAAAAATAATTATTTAGTTAAAACGAATACTTTCGGTGTAAGTACAAAAATATCTTTTGTCATTATTTATATCAAAGATTTATATGACGTAATTTCAATATGGCGTCGCAGGCGTCGTACGATTTGACGTAAACCACGACTTAATCTGTCAATAGTTGACATTTCTGTCAAAGTCAAATGTCAATTCACAATGAAATACTTATTACCGCCATGTTGAATCTTTGTTAAGTGTTGCAATTATAATATGCAGAAACACTTGTTTTGTACAACCGAAAAAGCCATTTTTAAAGAAAATATGTAGGTAAAAACTGTTTTGTTTTTTTTGTGATCTGGGCTACATCCAAGTATACCGTACATAGACCTGGCCCAGGACTCATACATTGATGAAACGTACACGATGTAAAGTTCTAAATATCTGATTTTGGAATCAACATTCTATCATTATTTATTATATCCCTAAATCTTTATTTATAATATCCAGGTGTAGTTTAAGAAAAACAGCAATCTAATATTTCTAGAATTGGTCAAATGACTTAAAACTTCAGAAAGTGCATCTGAAAACCGATCAGAAGTCCCTGGGGAGCTCCGCAGTGGCTCTAACTTGCAGAGATAAAAATGGGAAATGCTTTCCAAAAAACCAACTTCAAATGCCACTACAAAGAGTGAAATAATTTTTATTTAAATTTTAGGTACCTACACCAATTCGAAGTCGGGCAATGTTTCATACAATCCCTAATAGTCCTTCTTACTTACTTGATGTGCGAAGAAATGACGAAGTCATAGACAATCGCCCGACTTCGAATTGGTGTAGGTACCTAAAATTTAAATAAAAATTATTTCACTCTTTGTAGTGGCATTTGAAGTTGGTTTTTTGGAAAGCATTTCCCATTTTTATTTTATACTTTTTAGTGGAAAACAATAAAATGCACAAGGCGTTGTAAAATACCCAAATTGCTTGAGGTGTGTTCATAAAATCTGAAGAGATACCTCAAATTCACCAAGATCCCATCATCAGACCCTGACTTGATGACTTTAGTCATTAAATCACTATCTGCTAGCAAATGCACCAGTAACTATAAAAAATACCCAACTCGCTTCAAGTATACTAGCAAAATTTGAAGAGTTCCCTCGATTTCACCAAGATCCCATTATCAGACCCTGACTTGATGACTTTAGTCATCAAATCAGTATCTGGTAGCATATGCACCAGTAACTATAAAAAATACCCAACTCGCTTTAAGTATACTAGCAAAATTTGAAGAGTTCCCTCGATTTCACCAAGATCCCATGATCAGATCCTGACCTGATGACCATAGGACAACTTGGAAAATATTACTCTTTCTAATAATACTCAAATAGTTTCATGTGTCCATACAAAATTTGAAGAGTTCCCTCGATTTCTCCAGGATCCCATCATCAGATCCTGACCTGATTAAAATGGGACCATCTGGAAACAAAACCCTCTTAAACAAAAAAAGAATTTTTCAAATCGGTCCACGCGTCTTCGAGTAATCGGTGAACATACATAGATAAAAAAAAAAAAAATAAAAAAAAAAAAAAAAAAGATTCCGACGAATTGAGAACCTCCTCCTTTTTTTGAAGTCGGTTAAAAAGCAACTAACAGGCAATTTAAGTTTTTTGCAACTTGCACGAATTTCCTCGGAATGTGCGGTTTGCGAAAAAGTATGGAGATATAAATCAGGCTTTGTCTTTTATTCGCGTTGTCTTTTTGTGGTTTCTTAATAATAAATGGTTCTAATGCGAAAGAAAGAGCTCTCAGCATTTAACTATGGCAACAAATCAATTGTTAGTTGTAATAAGTAATATATTAATATATACCGTAATATTATACCTGTTACTATGTACCGAATATAACATCAGTCCTCACTCCTCACTACTGTAACCTTTAGTTGCGATTTAGGTAATGGCTCCTCTTGACTAGCGGCGATGATCGTCATGTGGATAATCGTCTGTCGTCGGCGGTAATCGCTACGATCATTGTGAAAGCACCTATAAAATAACCGTAACTCAGTTGCGGATTGGTAGCCCGTCAGTGGCTTCAAAAATCTCAAAGTAACGATTAAAGAATAATTATTATTGGTGACTGCAGTTAGGAGCGTTTCATTCGCACTGTTGGTACAAAGGCTACAAATTCATAGCGCTGACCGAAAGATAGCAAAATTTTTAATTTAATAACGACATAGGTATTAAGCGCTGATGCGAATTGATTTGCACTTTATTGTGTCAACGCTAGAGTATATTTTCTTTATTTAAATAATAATTTTGCGGAGTGAATCTTTTGTACGGTGGTCATCTATACCAACGTAACCGCGTGTAATCGTTAATACTCGCCGACTATGTAGAGGTGCTATATAAACACGTCCGATAGTAAATTTCGTTCGCAGCTTTAAAAGCGTTTGAGGCTGGGAGGTTGTGTTAGTTTTAAAGTTTACGTCACACCCAGCGCCCGCACGATTTGAACTAATTTCGCGCCATACTCGATTTCATTCGGCGACGTGATTTAATCCCGAACGCCGTGGTGCAATAAATCCGAGATCCCCCCCTCCCTACATTTGCATGCATGCATGTGACGAGATGAAAAGTAAACGGCGCCAACCTTTGCTGTTTAATCTTGGGGACCGAGTGAGATATCCAGACGTTGCAATAGTGCATATGAAATATGACATAACGTATATTAAAATAAAGGTGTGGCTGTAGTATATTAAAATTTCAGTGTATTTACTACTTTGATACCTAACACGATTCACTTAGGTCCTAATAATTATCTAAATTGGCTGAGATCTGGTCTGGTGGGAGGGTTCGGCAGCAGCTAGTACAATCCTACACACCGCTAAGCGATTTTAGCTTTCCGGCGCGATGCTGTGTAGAAACCGTTAGGCGTTGTTTAATGTTTATCCCCTTCCAAGTTACAGCTTCGACTGTTACTTAACTTACCGTCAGGTGAGATCGAAGTCGGTAATAACTTTTTTGTGTATTACCTACTCGTATTTATATTTAAAAAATTAGAAGTGTAGCTTTTGACCGTAAAGTTGATACACAAATAAAATTTTGAACCTTCAGAGATTCTTCCAGTCCAAAGGGGTTTAAAATCCGTCTTCGTACCATCTGAAACATAGCATTAACAATTGAAAAACAATATTACATTTTCTGAAACTAAAAAAGAAAAACCATTAAAACTAGTCGCAAACAATGGAAAAATATGCTAATAACTGCTGAAGCCGGATCTAGACGCTAGTGGTTGTTCGCGAATTTATAAATCTGTCAAAGTTTAGCGGTATGGCAGCCACTCAATTCAGAACTTCCTCAAACGTTCCGCCCTGTGCTATTCTGGTGCCGTATGTGTTCATATAAACTGGATAATCCTACAGGCTTCAACTACAAAGTATTATAAGACAAGAATAAGTACATTACCATTATGTAGGTACCATATTCAAGCAAAAATAAATGATTAATTGATTGATTAAATAAAAATACTTATAAGTCTTGAAATGAAAGTATTTCCGATAAAAACGAGAAAAACCGGGAATTTGGAGCATTTTTGGGAGCACTTTATAATATCGAGAAAATTTTATCCAATCGTGTTTCTGCTTCTAAGCATTTTAGATTAAAGAACCAAAATATAATATGACGTTTAAAGAAATAAATTGTCTTTATATGTAGTTTTAAACTAAACTAAACTATAAATCGCTTAAATACGGCTTCTACCTCAATTTACGGTTTCTACACAGTATCACTGCTGGAACACTATCTCGCTTGGCGGTACGTCTTTACTAGTAGGGTACTAACTAACCACGGCCGAAGCCTCCCATCAGATCAACCCTAGCCAATTTAGAAGTTATAGAGGTACACACTGGCCCGGGGCGGAAATCGAACCCTTGACCTCGTATCCATCTTACCGCGAAATATAATTGTACCAGGAAGGTTGTCGAAAACTAAGTCCATTTACCTCCGTGGTAGCTTGTATTATTCTAGTTCCACATATCATATTATGAAAGCTCCCAACAGTTCCGTACGCTGCAGCTAAATCGGAAATTTTCACTCGGTGCAAGTTGATTGTATTGCTAATGAAGGTGTGAGCCGTCTTATGCGCTGATTGAAAACGTTTCTATCTCCATGCACGACTCTTCAGTCTACACCCGATTTCGCGCTAAGCTGGTACATCCTGTTCCTTAATTATCCATAAGCTGATTTTTACTATTAAAACACTAACTATCCCGCGATGAATTTTCCAAGGATACAAAGTAGTATAAGTACGTAGGTAATCCAGCAGAATTTTTTCTTTTCCCAAATTAAATACTATATTAATTTGCAAAATGATCTCACCACGAAACATACTATGGCTTTCTTGACCGTACCTTTCTCTTTCGTATATCTTACTTAGCCCAGAAGTGGGCCTATAAAATATTGAGTCTTCTGTTCCATGATGACTGACTAAACACTGAACACATTATTATTGCGAGTATTGTGATGGTAGATAACGCTAATAAAATAGCATCAAAAACTTCGTACGCGCTCTCGAGTACGCTATTAAAATTATACCGAAGTAATATTAAATCAAAGTTTCTACAACGTCTCGACTAGTTTGGACTTTAATGGGGTTCGAGCTGAACATATTCTGTAAAGTAGGTAATAGGTACGTGTGTTATATTACAAGTCCAGCAAATGCAAGTCGGGCTCGCGGTTTGTGGGTTCCGTACCTTGATTGTTGTAGATTAATTTTCTGTCGGTTTCCTTTAATTTTTTATTCATGTCATGTCTTATTGTTTAAACAATATTTATGTATGAGCTATTATAAGACACACTTATTGCTTAATGTTCAGAAGTAAGTTTGGGATTATTTTAAATCAAGATTTTTAAATTAATTCATGTTAGGTACTCTAAAAGGTGTGTGTATAATGGTATAAAACAAAACATTTATTAAAATCACACGAGCATTAATTGAAATGAGAGCTCATCAAATTATATTGCGGTCACACAAAATGGCCGCCGTATTTATAACAATCATATAGTAAAATCGCTTTAAACAGACCCGACCACAGCCTACCGAACACTGACGGACAAGTACATTCAAGTGATTATGATATTTTGTGAACAATTATGCGACATTATTGTAATGAATAAAATTAACTCTTGCACTATGAATTTCGGTACATCTATTTGAATTGTTTTCATTGATTTACAGGACTGCAATTTTTTTCTGGACCTTAATTTACTTAATGAGAGCAACTCCTGCACGCTGTAGCAAAGCAACAATGGCTGGTCGCGATGCCGACGCTTCGAATGTGAGCGGGGATGCCTGTGCTTTGCTACGCAAGGGCGAAGGGACTGCATTTCCCGCAACGCCGGAGACGTTATAGATCCGAACTAGTCTCTATTTTAGAGCTGTCATAGATCTGTATATTTATCAAGCATACATGATGCTTGATAAATTTATAATGACACGGCAATAAACATTTTGTCTACGACATAGAGAACATCCTCAATTTGATGTCAGTGTCCTAAAGTGACCTTGTATATGGAATCCACTCGGTCGTGGAATCGAACCTATCTCGAAAGCTACTATCACTGAAGTCACTGTGCCATCCAGAGAGAAAATCAAAAATAACTATCTCAATCAACAACAAAATAAGACGACAAGACAATTGGTTTTAAACCCCTAGAATTTCAAAACCTTGTCTAAGCCTGTGCTACACGGTTGCCAACAAGCCCGTATGCAGGGGTGACATTGCAGATTTCTGCCGTGTAGCCAGCGTTTCTGCAATGTTGGCCGATTTGACATTCAACAACCTTGGTCAGGAGTCTTGCTCTGCCGACAGTGGTCGGAGAGCGCGGTTGCTAACCGTGTAGCCGCGCGTTCCAACCAACTTCAAAGACAGTCGCGCTCTGTCTAGCAATGAGCGAGCACGTCTTTTCTGATAATAATTGATGTGATATTATTGAACTGTATCTGAGATCTCTATATTCCCTTCCAGTAGCCAGATATCTTAAAGTACCTAACTAGAATTCATTCTTTGGCAGATATAGCTGGTCTCATATATTTTGTATCCTTTTTTTCTATGAATGGTCGAACCATTTCCACCAACTTGTCAGAAAATTATGTAAATCATCAAAATCCAATAATCCTATTAAATTTGAGTGACTCAGAAGTAGTCGTCCTTTTAGCCATCGCTTCATCCAAATCCTCTTAGACTTTTTTCTTTATCTACAGCACACAAGAGTGCCAGTGAAACACCAATTTTTGAATTTTTGATAACGCGGGAGCCATATCTACTCGTCGTGCTCCTACCGCAGTTGTAAACACACTGAAGTTTGCAGCCGTGTAGCCGCAACGCGCGACGGCAGTACCAACCGGCCCTCCAACCAGGTCACCCCTGCATACGGGCTTGTTGGCAACCGTGTAGCACAGGCTTTAGAGTACATAACGGACTGGGAGTAGGTAAGAGCTAACGTTGTTTGCATTGCTCTCCACGCGGGATTCCTGGCTTCAATTACTGAGCTCTGTTCAGCTCATAATGAACTTAATGAGTACAGCGGCTCAACTTTATATCAACTCCACCTCTACTTCTGATGCAGCTTGGACTGCGTTCACACTTATTCATTGTAAGTGAGTTTTACGCGCATCGCTGATATCTTTCCGTAAAATAGTTTTATTATTTAATTCCAATTGTTATTAACTGACTCATCACAGTTGCCTGTACGTTAGGCCTATATGATATGAATCCCTTTCATATATTTAAAAAAAATTGGTGCATTATCTGAAGATGAAAATACATGCTTTACGAATCATTTCTTTAATCATTTTTTAATCATTTTGTTAGTTCCAGAAACTGTTTATTGTTTATTACCCAAATATTCTTGCCAGTAGCTGCAGACTATAAATAATGCATAAAAAAAATTACAGTCACAGTTATAGAAAGCTGTCAAATTTAGAATGAACGCAGCCTAAGTTTTGTTTATATTAAGTAAGAAATTAGTTATCTAAGCTATACACCACGGGGCTTAACTTAACCTACTTTACACACTAGGCTCACATTGCATCTCGACAGACTGTTGTTTACATATTTTTCTTACAGCAGACTAAGTTTTTTTTGCAACTCTGCCCATTTTCTTTAGATGAAACCTTCTTTAGGCGCGTTGGGCAATTTTGAGATGAGTAAAAACCATTGAACTAGTTAACCGACCCCTCTAAATCTGTAGTTTTGTGTTGTTCGATAATTTGAAAAATCGGCCAAGTGCGAGTCGGAGTGGTTTACGAAATTTAAATTTTCTACCCTTTGGGTACGGAATCCTAAAAAGTGGTTCACGTCTGTCACATTGCCTTCAATATAATACGAGTATTACGGATTGATTTGATGCCTTGCTATTTTTAAGTCGGTTAAAAGTAACATCTGCAATCGTGCAAATCGCGAAATCCCTCAAAACTACAAATCCTTTTTGCGCTTTCATACATTTTGTATGCACTTCCCCTGGTATGGAGTTTGGCAGAGTGCTGTAAAATGTACAAAAGCGGATTTTGGCTGAGGCCTATACGTATAACTACTCTGGGATTATAAACGGCTAGCTTAGCTAACATGTAGCGCAATGAAAATAAAACCGATCAACGGTAGCTTAGACCCAAAAGCTCCACTGGCCATGGAAGACGTTTTTAGGGTCCCGTACCAAAATTAAAAAAAAGAACCCTTATGGTGCGACTTTCTATATTCGTCTGTCCGTCTGTAAAGCTATTGATATAAAAATAAATAAAAGTAGGTACAGTATTTTATTAGTAGTATTTTAGTTCTGCCCAAGAACGAAAAAACAATATGCATCCGAATTTCGTCGTGGTAGCGTAGCTCAGTTAGTTGAGCTCCCAGGCGCGATAGCTGGGAGACGTGGGTTCGAGTCCCACCGCGAGTGAAATTTTGATGCATATTTAATTTTGTAGGAGTATTTTAGAACTACCTACATTGGCTTTATTAATTTAAATCACATCACTAAAGTTTCCTTTATCCACACTTTATGGACAAAGGTGCAAATTTGCCGTTACAAAGGAACTTAGTAAAAGACGGAAGTGTGAAAATAAAAGCTTAAGTAAGTAAGTAAGTAAGAGTTTTTGTTATAGCTGGTCATTAAAGCGATCAGCCTTTTATTGTAAAAGTTGGGCTTTTTATAAGATTCTCTTTGAGTAGCGCTTTAGTTAGGTTTTTGTTTAGTTTTCTTGTAGAAACACTTTTAAAGCACATTAAACTTAAATCTGTCAACTGCGTCTATTCAAGATGTTAAGAAATTCATTAAAGGCATAGCAAATAATACAGGCATTATTGTACGACGTGATCGCAAGTACCTAATACTATAAAAACCAGCCAAGACGTACTTACCGCCAAGCGATTCAGCGTTCCGGTACGATGGTGTTGATAGATGAAACCTTTGGGGTGACATAACTTACCCCTTCCAAGTAAGTACGCTAACATCTTCGACTGCATCATCACTTACCATCACGTGAGATCGCAGTCAAGTACTAACTTGTATAGCGTAAAAAAAACGTAATGTTAGGCAAGGACGCCAAAGATTCAGCTATGTGTTTTTACATTTTAATATAATAATCAGGTTAATCAGTGGATATTTCCAAACATTTTGAAATTTGCATGCATAGAGGTCCAAGAGGCCGCCATCGACTTCAAAAGTGTGGCATAAAATACTCTGACCAAGTTGACAAACCCGTATACTAACTTCCGCGCACCCTACTCTTAAATTGACACACTTGCACTTCAAAAAAAAGTTGCCGCACTCACGGAGCTGTCGTTAGGAAGGGCTCTATATAGTCGGAGCGCGAGCGACGACCTATTTTAAATGTACGTCTGCATGTTACATTTTTATGTCAAATATTATTTTGAAAAGCAAAATAGCTTGGAGAACTATGGGGTTAATTTATTGTACACAGTAGGTACAAGTTAGTACTGAAAGCTGTTACCGTTCTAACCTGTTGTTGGGTGATATGGGATTCTTACCCACTAAGACCCGGGAAAGCGCAGTGTTGGCAGACCTCTGACCAGCAGGGCTAGACAATGTAATATAAGCGTTAAGCGTTGACGCTTGTAGAAAAACCACGTGACCGCCAGTACAAAACAATATGAAAGCAGAATGTACTCTAAGCGTAGCGTTGTTGCTGCTGCAGCTGCCGGTGTCGCTTGTCGCTAGCGAAGTACGCTAAAGTTATCTACAAGGTCTGCGAGAACGCCAAATAGTCGTATTCGATTTTCAAAAACAGCGTGTTTTCCTCTATTCGATGACTCATGGTTTGTCGAGTGTCGACAGTGATGTGTTTTGTCCATACATTTTTGTCTACTGTCGTCAACGCTAAACGACTGTTACTTTGTCTAGCCCTGCTGATGGACTGAAGGCATATAGGGTCGCGGGAAGCCACTAGATACAAGTAGCGCAGAACCGTGTCGGTTGGAAATCATTGTAGGTGGCCTTTGTCCAGCGGTGGTCGTCCGCCAGCTGAAAAAAACGAAGACCCACTCGATGCACGTCCTTAGCACATGTTGGAAGCCTCCGAGATCTCATACGAACGCATCGGAGGCTCCCTTGTGCAACACCCGTCAGACTTGCCTCTGACACAAATACGTCTACGTCTTTCTCAAACTTTTCACGCTAGTTTTCTTTGTGCACAACAAAATGCATTTTTAGAATGAACTACCGCCTTTTTAGAATGCTCCACGGAGCATTCTAAAAAGGCGGTAGTTTAAAAACAACACCGTAAAAGAGGTGAGCCGGCGGAGCTAGTAATTAAACGCTCTTTAAGAGTAATGGTTGTGTTTTTAAAAACGATTCTTTTAATTCAATTTCAAAAATACATATAGTTATCGTTATTGTGAGTTCTTATTCGATCTATCTATCTGAAGGGCTTTGTTGCTTAGGGCTGAACAATATTACTTTAAATCAGCCTTATAATTACTAGTGATGTAGCATTTCATAGAGCTGGCCTTAATTTTCTAAAAGAAAAAGGATATTTCACAAACGTTTCTCAGTGTAAAATTCCCATTTTTACAAATCTTGTGGGAACCATGGTGAATACGGTACCCACATTTAAACTGCTTCAAAAGAGGGCTACCTCTTTAATATTACCGACTTTACACATTTGACGTTATAGACATAATCCAGATCAGCAGTGCTATTCTACAAAATGTCCATCTCTGAAACAGCTGCCAGACAGGTCTGCTGCCAAGCCGAAGATGGCATGCAAAATTGTACTCTATTACAACTGACAAATTCATAGATGCAGAGATGTACGCTCGTCGCTGTTTTGCAGAATAGCACGGCTGGTCAAAAGTTGTAGGCGTAAACACCGATAAGAAACCTGAGGATATGGGTATCCAAACGATTTACGCGAACCTTTTCCGTATAAGCAAATAGTTAATCATTTGTCAAAAATGTTTATAGGTGTTTGCTGAGCGAACTACATCGCGGCCTTACTGCTGGTGACAAAAAAAGCATTTTTGGCACCAGTATACTGGCGACATTTTTCACGCCGTCTGCCCTATCCGGGGCCCACTATCAAACATCCTTTCACATTTATAAAATAAAAAATAATTATTACGTATACTATAGATATGCCCTAGCGGTAGATAATGAAAAATGAAGATTTTCTTGTATAAAGGAGACTTCAAACACATTATGCCGGCTCCCTCCATCGCGTACGTACTCGCATATTCCAATAGCTGTAACGTGACACGGCCATTTGCAATTTTCCGCCGATACCCCCCGAATATAATGTTGGGAATTTATAACAGTACTGATGTCGTGCGATGCTCGATGGCACCGTGAAGGCTCTTCCACACGATCGCCGCCGGCGGGAGCGGGCTAAGATACGTGTGGAGCTCCATTGTGCATCAACGTCACGTCAATTGAATGGTCTCTGAAGATTAGGTGGCACTAATGCTCGTTTTCACCAACATTCTAAGAGACACCTAAGCCCTTAGGTGACAGTTCTTGCAAGTGAAAACTGTCACCTATCGGCTTAGGCGTTTCTTAAAGTGTTGGTGAAAACGAGCATAAGTATAAGGATAGTATGTCTGGCTATGGTGTGAACTTTGCGCCTAAACTCGCTTTAATGCGAAAAGGAATAACTGTTGATCGTCTGTGTTCTACATTGACACAGTAATATTTTTACTTCCTGACGTCACTATGAGCATCTTTACTGTAATACTTTTAGATGAATATATGCATTGTTTTATGAGATTCTTTCATAAGGTAAGATGCATTTTAGCAAAGAGTTAAATTCAAGGAAATTCAAAAAAGAGTCAAATTCCATTTTGGTGATTACAAAAAGCCCAGTTAATATGTTACTAACCTTTAATTTCGACATATTTTTACCTGAAATGGTCTTCAGTGAAGCACTAAAATAAATTAGCTGCTTACACTTAATTTCAATAATAATAAAAATCCCGTGTCAGTGTTTCACAAAATTCCTGCGAAAACTGTTGCAATTTTTCATAGAAAAACTTTTCATTTCAAAACACCATTTGCTGGGTCAGGTAGTCTTCCATAATATTTGGATGACATAAGGAGGTGGACTGGTCAAAGATGTTTAAAAGCCATGTCAAAAAACCTATAACCATCGTATACTCCTAATGTTAATGCGGAGGTTGTTAATGAGTATCTAAACGATTTTTCCACGTTTTTCTCCAATGCAACCGCGCACCAACCCATATAGGATAGCGTCGCAGAGCCCGCCGCGGGCTACCCGTCCCGTCGGGGGAGGCACGCTCGCCCTATGCAAATACGCGACCTCTACAGACTACAATTGACTAGCGCTTCCCTACCACCAATATCCGCTATCATATTCAAATTCCACCACGACCGCAGCCATCCACATTTGCACCACATTTCGATGACGGTTTTAGATTAAGCGAGGACCCTTCAGCGATATAAGCTACTGAAGCGGCATGCTTTGAAGAGCGTTTTGATATGTGTCATTGTCATCGTTCTGCTTCTGTCTCTATCATTGGAGTTAGTGCCAGAATTATTGGATAAATTTTGATTCGAATCTCAATTCAGTTTAGCCATGCAATGTATGTGCAAAAACATACAACGATTGACACTATCAAATTCTTAGCATTCTTCTATCTTGCACTTACCCCTCTGGTGTTTCAGTATTGCTAGATATACTTCCTCTAATCTTCCGAAATTCTTATTAATTTCCACCACTAACCCAACGATTAAGAATGTGTCCATATACCAAAGAATAATTGGTAAACAGAAGATTCAGTTTCAATCAAGTCTTATCCCCGAAGGAATTTTGGTCTTCTCCACGAAGGCTTAAAAATAAGCAATAATTGAAATGCAACGCAAAGAAGGGATGTACATTGTACGACCGTAATTATTGTCCTTTTAAAACAGGTACGTATTTCCATTGGTAAGTTCATTCAATACTTTTAATAGTACATTTCTTACTTCTACTACAACTTCTGAGCGTCACCCAACAAGTTTGAGCTAGTCTTTAGTGCTGTTAATTCTACGTTACGGACTAGAAGACAATTTCTCGAAGAATTCAAAAAGTCCTCGGAGAAAATGCAATGAATTTTGAAGGACTGGGGAGTTTTTGGAGACTTTTGTCTTAAGTTAGGTAAGGACAGAAGTAATCGAGCTAGTTAACTACATGGAAACTTATGACCACTGATTAACACTTGCATCAATGAACATAGTATTGCTTACACTGATATAGTACAATATGGCCGCCCTTTTCAAAAGAGATGAAGCGGCCTACTAGCTACTACAGAAATATTAACTACACCAAGCTAACAGAGCTAATTTTTTTCATACAACGTACAACGTTGAAACATATTACTTATAATACCAAATGCATATTATTCATAGTGTATTGAAATTAATCATGATGAATGAATTATAGGTCTCACTTCCTAATTTGGAATGTTTTGAAATAAGATAAAGAATAGTCAATACGTAAAATAACGAACAAAAAATTCAAGATGTTTAATTAATTTATTATTGATCATAAGAATAAGGTACTTTATTCGCTAAAAATGTATAAACTTTTTCACTACATACTCAATTAAGATATGTATTTCATGATAGATTAGGTAGAGATATGTACTTACGAGTATGCACACATTTTCATATTGTGTAATATCACAAAGAATTTCATGGAAAATCCGAATGCTCCCACTTTATCAGTGAATCGGATGAGTAACCGCGCTTTAGATTGAACAAAGCTCCTCGCTAACGAGCCAAACCAGTATATAACGTTGATTCATTACAGCTCTAATCAAATATTATGATAACCGTTTAGAAACCTAATTCTCGACAGCGAAATTCCACGTTTGCAACTGCATCGCTTTTCACTAACAAGATATTATATGATGCTTTACTATCAAGTGTCAATTTGGCATTAATTTACACTAATTTATATTAAAAAGTCAATCAATAGCAAATCTCCGTTCTAATCAGAGAATCATATATACATCGGCGGATCCAGGGGGGGGTCATGGGGGTCATGACCCCCCCCTGGGCCTTCCAAAACCTAGATGGCCCAATAGTTAAAATTGTTAAATATAATGTTTTATATGGTATTTTTGTCAAACGTGTTAATAGGGATCGAAAGTATCGAAAATTTCAATTTTACCTCGCCACCGCGACCTTTTATCTGATGACCTCTGGATTCCCAGGAGATTTCCTGATTTATCAACAATCCTCCTTATTTACTGATTTTTTAACCGACTTCAAAAAAGGAGGAGGTTCTCAATTCGTTGGAATCTTTTTTTATTAATTAATCTCCTATATATTTGGGTTTTGAGATTATATTCACGTAAAAATGATATAGATAATCTAAGTGTCCTCCACGGCGGATTTTTATGAAATGACCTCGATTGCTCGGATGTATACAAGGTCATTTCAGGTTAAGGAATAATTAGTGATTTATCATGCGAAAATGTCAAAAATTTGAGCTCGCTTCGCTCGCATATCTTATTTATGTTGTGACTTTTTCAGTAAAAAGAAACAAAATTTCGCGCTCGCTTCGCTCGCATACGCAGTTATCAGAATATATAAAGTTCGTGTTCGCTTCATTCAGGACTATATGCGTTATTCCGCCTAAAAATGATTATATTACTTAAATTTGAGCTCGCTTCGCTCGCATATCCAGTTATCAAAGTATGTATAGAGATCGCGTTTACTTCATTCGGGCATACTTATTTGCGATTTTAAGACGTTACTAATTATAATGTCTAAAATGATTATATTATTTTTATTAAAGATGGATGATCTCACTGTCAAATCATGTTAAATTCAAGACTGGTATAAATAGTGATTTTTTAATTTATTCAATTAGAATAAATAAAATAATATTAAAAATTTTGAACTCGCTTCGCTCGCATATCCAGTTATCAAAATATGTATATATTCTGATATCTTTGTTATGTTGTGACTTTATCAGAAAAAAAAAACTAAAAATTTCGCGCTCGCTTCGCTCGCATATCCAGTTATCAGGATATATAAAATTCGTGTTCGCTTCATTCAGAACTACTTGCGATTTCAAGACGTTATTCCGCCTAAAAATTATTATATTATTTAAATTTAAGATTATAGATGAATCACATTATAAAACGAATAAAAAAACTTAAAAAATTTGAGCTCGCTTCGCTCGCATATCCAGATATCAAAATATGTTTAAAGTTTTCGTTCACTTCATTCGGGCATATTTGCGATTTTAAGGCGCTATTAGGCCTAAAAATGATTATATAATTTTTATTAAATATGGATCTCACTATCATACCATGTTAAATCCAAGACTGGAATAAATAGTGATTTATCCTGTGAAATGTAAAAATTTTGAGCTCGCTTCGCTCGCGTTCATTCTACACTGTTACGAAAAATCAAATCGTGGCTAAGACTGGTTAAGGCGTCTCCACGTCCGAAAAACGTACCCATTGAAATAGATGAAGTGATAATGCGTTTCGGAAGAAGACGTAAAAGAAAAATTGGCTCTTTTATTTAAACATAGGTCTTTTTAAGTACAGTACCTACTTATACACATTAATAAAATACCTACCTACTTTTTACCTGTATCAATTAGAATCAAAATTAAATTATAAGTTATAACTTCTTATTACTTTACCACAACTGTGACCCCCCCCTGGCACCAAAGCTGGATCCGCCCTTGCATATATACCTAAATATGCAAAAGATGGAGTGCACTAAAATACCAATTCTTATATATTCGTTCATAGTTATGGTGCTGAGTTTATGATAATAATAATAAAATATGTTCAAACACCTGGGTTGATCCCATTTTGCCCGGTGCGTCTGCCCGGTACCGGGCAGGATGGCACAAAAAGTTCTCATCCTGCCCGTTGCGCACCGTGCAATCGTTTACCGGGCAGGATGGGAATCTTTTTTGAAAAAAGTTTCCCATCTCGCCCGGTAACATTTAGTTATGAAAAAGAAGCCTTTAAATGAAATAAGGATAGTGTAACTCATTTGTATTTATTAATTATTTACCATTCAAAAGTAAAGTTACCGAAAAGGAATGTCTAGAAATGAAAAGATTGTATAATTATCATAGTCAAATTTTACTAGATGTTCATAAATGAAAATAAACAAAATAAGTATCAAAATATAAAGTTTCTATTAAATATTGTCGAAAAAAAGACAAAATAAAAAACACTTTATATTTTGATTACATAACGAAGAATGAGATTATCTTTGACTTTAGGAGAAACAGTAATTTTTTTTTTTATTTCTTAGTCATTAGTCTGTGATTTTAGATGTGTGTTATGTCCTTTTTAGGGTTTCATACCAAAATGGTAAAAATGGAACCCTTATGGTGAGACTTTCTCCGTCCGTCCGTCCGTCCGTCCGTCCGTCCGTCCGTCGGTCTGTCACACTCGATCATTTCAGTAACTATTCAAACTATCGACTTGAAATTTAGTACATTTATGGGTTATAGTAACCCGACGTCATAACAATCGTAAAAATTTGAAAATTGTTTTTATTTTTATTTAAAAAGGGGGGAAAACCGGGTCGACAAATTTTCAAAATGAGATAAAAATATTGAGTGGGGTATCATATGAAAGGGCGTTACTTGTGTATACTAAAACTAATTTTTATTTATTTTTATGCCTGATAGTTTTTGATTTATTGGGCAAACTGTCGAAAAAAATACCGTTCCCCCACCTTATCTCCAAAGTTTACCAATCGAAAAATCTGAAATAATTATGATCAATAGAGGTTAACGTATATTTTACAGGAAAAATAAAATCAACTCGCTGACTAATATACTTTTTTTGATAATAACAATAATCCGCCAAATACAAAGTTACGTTTGCGGTTTGCCAACAAAAGTACCTACATGTAAATTATACTCGTAAATTCATGAACAAAAGTGATTCTTTCAATGTTTTACTTCTTTTATGGTATGGAACCCTCGGTGCGCGAGTCCGACTCGCACTTGGCCGGTTTTTTTTATACTAACTTATGTGAAACTAAGTATATTTTTGTTGATTATTAAGTATAAGATTATTCGCATAACGTCGCATAACATCATTGTAAAAATCTTGGGTTATAAATGTCTTTTATGACTATGCCTTTTAGACAAACTGTTCTTATTTTGTTGATTAATGGTTAAAATGGTGCTGTGATTTCAGATATCTAAGTTATTTTTCAAGACTCTTGTTGTATAATCTTATATATATGTCATATATTTTGTTTATTTTCATTTATGAACATCTAGTAAAATTTGATTATGATAATTATTAATTATACAATCTTTTCATTTCTAGACATTCCTTTTCGGTAACTTTACTTTTGAATGGCAAATAATTAATAAATACAAATGAGTTACACTATCCTTATTTCATTTAAAGGCTTCTTTTTCATAACTAAATGTTACCGGGCGAGATGGGAAACTTTTTTCAAAAAAGATTCCCATCCTGCCCGGCAAACGATTGCACGGTCCGCAACGGGCAGGATGAGAACTTTTTGTGCCATCCTGCCCGGTACCGGGCAGACGCACCGGGCAAAATGGGATCAACCCCAAACACTGACACATAAAAGTAAACAAAAAAGTGTTAAATTCAAATCTAAAGCAAACAGGCAGCTTATTGTTTTACAAGTTTACGAATGATAAGAAATTTGTAGGAAACCGTGTTGAAAGCGACCTGGCGCAAAAAGGATAAGATATAAAGGCTCTTTTGTTTGATGGCAAAGGTATTGAGGTACAGGTAGACGGCCCTTTTGGTTCCGAGCTCAAAGGGCCAGAGTTTCGCCGGAATGTACCTACATGTTGTACGTTTTTTAGAAACAGCCGATGAAAAGAAATACTCAATAATCCTTAATGTTCCTTGCCATTCAATTATAGACGGTAATGTTCCGTAAAAAGGTTCATATTCTGGCACAAACAGAAGTTTATGGTTGAGAATAATATAACGTATTGTTGGATGAATTAAAGGTTATTCATGTTTGATGATATAACAATATTGATGCAACAATACTCTGAGAATCTTGTAATAATATAATAATAATTTATATTGTCTGCTCGCCACCCTTCATTGGAGTTATTTCTCTCTCTAGTTAGTTATTTAACTCCACTTTGCCTAGTTATGCCGTTCCATGAACATTGCTGTATTTAGTTCTTTTGCTAGGACAGTTTTGAACAGTTCGCCTGGAAACCACAGTATTACTTGAGAAGTACTACCACACCAGTAACTACAATAGTTACAGTTAAAGACTTATTTATTTCTGCAAAGCCATTTTCTCTTAGCTATTCAAGCTCAGCATGACCGCCAAAAACTGTAGAAGCCATTTCTGGCCTGTTTATGGTTCGGGCGGCGGGCAATCTGGTCATAGGCTTCCTGAAGGCAATATCCAACAGCTCTGACGCTGCTTGGAGAAAACGACATAAATTCTCTTTGCTGTGTAGTTGTGAAATATTCTTGAATTACCAATTCTAGTATAGCATGCTAAGCTTAAGTAGTGTTTGCATAGTCCATTAGCAGTCAAGTATGCATGAATAAGTAACTAGTGCGCTCTGAACTTTTCGATCGTGAATTCGTGAGCCATAGCACAATAGTGGTTTCAACTTCTCGATATTCATCTGGCAGTCTTTTATATTGCCGTAGGTACTGCAGGCTTACCATAAGCAACAATTATCTCGCGGAATACCAGCTCAATCATTTTTTTGGGTGGGCCAATTAAGACTTGTCAACATTTTTTTGTTGCACCCTTTTTACTTATTTTAAAAATATAGAAAAATTTTGTACTTATATTGGTCGTTATGAAAATTTGACACTCTTTGCTTACATGTGTAAAATTTCATAAAATTATACTACTTTTTAGTCCACAAAATTATTGCCCAAGTAAACTTCAGTATATAAACTTAGGACTTATATCATTGATGAAATGATGATGACTATTATGGAGCTTATGATAAACTCTAGAAGAACATAGACAGACAGGCAGGTTATTAATTTTGACCGTTAATCATATTATGTCGTGCTTGTCAGTTCGTGCTAACAATTTTCGGGTTTAAGAGCACCGTCTAAAAGGGAGTGTCAATGAGAGCGGATATAAACCGACTGAAAATCCATCGGTATTTACTGCCAACAAAATCTATACCTTGATTCTATTGATTTACGGCCTACATTGATTTGAACGTATGGTTTCCACAGGTACGTCGCTTTTTTGTGCAATGAGTCTTGTTTTACACTACTCAGGGGTCTATAAAGGTTTGCTGAATTGTTTTGTCCCGTACAAATCTACATCCGGCGCACGTGGACTAAAGATTTCTTTATTCTCTTTGTTGTTAATCAATAAATAATCATGCATTCAATTTCGAGGGGTTAGTTTTGTCGTTTTCATCAATTGATAGACGTCCACTACTGTATCTCAAAGTTACGGTGGTTTTAGTGACTTTAACTATGACAAATCTATTGTAAAACTTATGACAGCAGTAAGACTTAAGAGCATCGAGTAGAGGCTGACCGAAGGTCTGAGTAAAGACTGTAGTCCATTTATAATAATAATCATAACTATAGCTGTAAACAGCTTTTTGAAATTCAGCGGTATTTCAAACTATTATTATCGAATGAAAATCGACTCTTAAAATTGGTGTAGAATTTCCCATTGAGTATTGACATTTGAAGTTTTTTCGAAAGAGGGATTTTTAAAACAAAATTCTTCTCAGTTGTCTTAGAGATTTTTTTCAATGGCAATATCGAAAGTGAAAGTAAAAGTGATCGATTAGTTCAGCCTAAGAGAAAGTTTTATAATCATTATACAGGTACCTAAATGTTGAACTAATTAGAATGAAAGATTTTATTGTTTTTTAGCAACAAGTAAATACTACAAAAAATACTGTTCTAATAAGTATATTAATAACAACTGTACGAGTACTACTTACACGTAGTTAAATTATATAGAAATATTATATTTAATGCAAGTCGGCAATTAGCTCTTTCTGCTCTAACAAATTCTTGAAATAAAGCTCTATTCGCGTTTCTTACAATCGGCACACTATTCTTTGACCCGTGGAATGGTACTATTATTATCGATCTTTATCAGACGCTATACAAAATTCGACATGCATTATTTATGTTCTGAGGCTACCCCCGTTTATTGAAATCATACGAACAAATAATATTGGGACTGCCGTATCTATTTCAAATGTGCTCTAAGCTGTTTCAGTCCTTACTGCTGTAGGACTTTAGGTGTTGTATTGTTTGAGTTTATTTGTGTAGAAGGTTGACTTTAGTTTACTGTATCTGGAACCGCTTTCATCAGTATCTAGGTAACGGATCTTGACAATTTGGTGTTTGTGTAATTCCCCAAATGTTTGTTCGATTGTCTGATACGGGTATCTGTATGTAACTCATTAATTTGTCGGTTTGAATTTGTTTATTCTGTCAATACAATTTCGGATGTTACAAAATTAACATCTTGATAGAGTCGGTGTATGATAATAATTTAATTCAATGGTATATTGTTGATTGTAAATTAATTACAATGTTGTGCAATGAATGCTTAATTATGTTCATTTAATTCAACAGTTGTCTGCTTTAATTGTATTAAATTTAAGCTTAATACTACAAATTCAAGGCATGCCAATTTTTTTAATATATCAAAATTACGCTATCAGTTAGTAACTTCTGACTGTTCTAGTTCGGAAAATAAAATATGAATAGTAAATATATCAAAGTACCCATCTCTAACTGACATCACCTGTAAGAAAGACACTGTGGTCGATTCTGTTGTGCAAAATCTCTAAACTAAACTAATTTTAAATAGTGCTATCCTTTTCAATCGCGATCAGTTTGAAAAGGATAGCACTATTTTAAATTAGTTTAGTTTAGAGATTTTGCACAACAGAATCGACCACACTGTTATAAAAATTAAAATTAAGACCGATAAGATCATGTCCACCATTAATTTTGGACATGATCTTAACGGTGAAGTACGAGTAGTTACGAGTATGACCGAGTGGTTAAGACGTCGATCTCATAATCAGAGACCAGATTTCTAGCCCCATGTATTTTTTTTTTTACTTTTACCTTTAGTACTTACGTGATTGTGTAGCAACTAAGTATCATTGAAGGAAACCTCGTCTCGTGATACAACCTACATGCCTGAAAGATTTTAATGTAATTATCAAAGGTGTGTCAATTCGGGCTTAGCCATAGCCAACCACGCTGCCCAGCATGAAATTTGCCAGCGTGGTGGGCTACGGGTAAATCCCACTCTTTGGGGGAGGGAACCCGTGGATGAAAAAATAGTTAAGGCAAGAGAAATAAAGACAAACATAAATAAATGCTCTATATATTTTCTCATTCATTTCATATTTCATAATATTTTAAAAATAATTCACTTCTTTTAGATGTTTTTAAATCCGACCCCATAAATACCTTCTAGGCGACAGAAGTAAGAACGTACGCGTAACAATTCTTTTCTGGAATTACATTTTCATTCATTCTCGGTAAGGTGCTAATAGCCGGTTTCCGCTCGCAAAGTAGAGATTTAGTTAGAGATAAGAAGCGAAAAGATGGAGGTAAGAATAGCTAACTACGCCATAAATATGTGATTACTTCCTGCGAGCATCTTCCTGTAAGACTTTGCTATTTTAACTTTAAAAAATAGCGCCATTTTTATAAGTAAGTAGTATAGCCGATTCTGTTACGTGTTTAAAATCCTGAAATTTTTTCTTCTTATAATTTTCTGTAAAGTTTAATTCAGTAAAAGGTTTGCAATTTTATGCAAATAAAATATGATCTGTTTGTTATACCTACGCATATTATAGAGTTACTATTATTTCGATGAATATGGGATACTTAAAATAAAAGGGCTTCATGCACTGAATAAATATAATTGACTAAGGTACCTAGGTAAGCAGGAAGATACCCGGGACTGGCTGTCAATGGTGATGGTACTCGCTGCTGAGGTGCCAGGTCGAGATCTGGCGGAAGTGCGGTGAATACGGAATTGTTTCCCGTACTCCCGCCAGTGAGCCGGGAAGACACAATTTGCAGTAGTTGCTAGTCCTACATAATCCCTCCGTTTCCCCTGACGCAGGGGTAAAACTTTTTGACTAGATAAATATATTTTTATATTCGCTTAGAAATTTAGCATTAACAGTAGGGGATGTCTCATTGACCTTCACAAAATCATCAGTTTTTGTAACCAGTTCTCCAGCTTCATGTATTTTGTAGCTTATGCGATTAGAAATTTCAGATTGCCATTCCAAATTGGTTTCCATTGCGCCACCAATGACTGTATGTCCTCACCAAGATTAGAATGCCTAACTAACCGCTAAAGTGTACGTGGCATGTCATCGTGGTATACCGCATGGCTTCAAGTACTGATTTATACGTGAGATACACAAGGATTACTGCTTTGCTGTTACTTGTTATCTAGTTAATAAGGTCATTAGGAAGAAACACTTTGTTATACTCGAAGTAGGTATTACGGACCTTATTGGAAGGACGGAATAAACAACAGAGACCATAGAAACAGAACAAAAATGTGGGTTCTGGTTCAAACTCTATACAGATCATTCCATCTGAAAGTCCTCGTAACAAATAACGAGGAAAACTTTTTCCAATACGACAACATTGTCTAAAAACAATGTAAATGTTTGATTTTAATTTAACTTTGCGGGAAATTTCATACATATTATTATGATACGGCGATGATCCGTTGTTACGCAACAACAACAATGTAAGCATTATTCATGTACACATGTACCTATCCTTAATTATTTCTTTGTAAGGATTTTGGTTTTTACACAACCTCTTTAATCTGGGATCTGGGATTAATTAATTATTCATTATCATTAATCCGGGATTGCATAATAAAAAATATAAAATTTACGACTATAATGCGTGTCCGTTCTATAGCCAAATTGGTATTTGAAGCGTGAAAGAGTAAATAACATCCAAATATACAACATTAACATTCCAACATACTGATTTTCAAATTAGGACAAACTTTGAATAACTACAAAGGGGAAATTAATGATAAAACTGTTGGGAATAAAGGCAATGGTACAGGAACACTAAGAACAAACACCGAAAGGGTGTCTAATGGTATCTAGGGAAGATAAGACTCTTTTGTTTGGGCAGTGGTAGATTGAGGATTCCAGCCATATTAAGATCCTACACTAAGTGATGGAACATGAAAAGATGAACAAAAGAAAATATTCGGCTGTAACTTTACAGGAATAGATTAAAAAAATAACTTAAATATTACCTACGTATAATGTCTGAGTTAGTTTAAAGTTAAAAACTAAAGACAGAGAAAGCCCCGAGAAAAATACTGTAATATAATTCAAAGGAAGTATTCTCCAAAACTTAACAAAGTAGTGAGAACATTTATGAGAGAAGTATGGTCTAAAACTACAGCAATAGGGAATTCCTTAAAGAGATAGTAAAACATACCTTTCGAGAGAAATGTAACACAAATCGTAGGACACACTATCGACTTTATGCTTTACGACATCCAGCCTTTGTCTTCCGCACTATACCCAGCCTCTCCAATCCCATGTGGTCCTAATACTGTATCTGGTACTTATATTATGTGTAAAACATTCATGCCTAAGTAACATGCACATAAGCAATCGCATTACTAGTTACTACCAAGTCCAAAACAACATAATAATATCTATCATGAGACGCGAATGCCCTGATATTATCGGTAGGTAACTTTACAACATTGGCATAGTTTGAAAATTGGAAAATTACTATTTTAAAGGTATCTTTTATAGAATTTAAATATTTTGACCAATCGATCCCAGATTGAGTGCAGTTTTAAAAAAGCAAGTGCTGAGTTTATTACTAAATCTTGTCACTATGTCGCGATCGGCATATATCGTCACTAATGTGGTCGACCAACATATGAGGCATTCGCTAAAGAGTTGAGTGAGGAACTCGCTAAAATTCACCAGTAAAATACACTGTTTGAGGGAAGTGAAACGCTTACTTGCGAACAAACTCACCGCTTCACGTCGGTCTTGCGTTTCTTGTAATACTCCGAATACTATGTGAAACTTGTGTAAAACTCTACTGAAAGATATTTTATAAGTTTGCCGGTAGTTACCCGGTCGCGTGGTTTAACTCACTCTCTAATAGAAAGAGTAACAATATCCAATATTATTAAACTCATAGGTATTTGATAAACGTCTTGCCAAATATGCCATCAGGCGGATCATAGGTGTGTCTTCCATATCAACTTCATGATTTTTATCTATTTTATGGAACGGCAAAATAATAATATTATTATATCCAAGCCTAATAAACATAGCGTAAAGTTACTTATGCTATGGTAAATAAAACATTAAATTATTCTTTTCCATTATATTTTATCACCGCAAAATAACCACAAGTTATTAGAATATGATATAAAAATAAAACGTTTCAGTGTCCACATTTAGCGAATAGTTCACCAAACTTTCGTCGCGCCTGTAGTGTGTCGGCCGTTTTCCTGCGTGACAAATTGCGGCTATCCGTTTTATCGGCTGCATAATAAAATTGGCGCTCGCAATCTTGATCATATAAACGTATCCGCTATTGTTGGCTTGTTTTCTTTTTCGCTGCTAAACGGTTCTCGCATGTTGTTATGTTTATACGTCATGGAATACCATAATAGTACCGTGTAGTCGCAGGATCTTGGGATGCTCTCTTAAAACTGTTTCACATTCTTTGTTACCTTATTTATAGTGTACATGTTACCTTATGTGTAGTGTTATTTGTTACCTTTTATCATATTCGTATCAAATGTGATTTCGTCACTTGTTTCTTCTTTCTCCGTGGCATCACAATGGTCCAAGCGGCTGATCCAATCAACGTGAAACCGTGCTGGATAGTGATCCTTTCAGTAGACCAAATTCTACCTTTCCTATCGCGTCTAGTAGCTAAGAAGATGACTAACAATTTCGCAATATATTTGTTTTTCTTTTTTATCATGTTTTACGCTAGCTACAGTGCTGTATCTAGCAGTACAACCATATAATGAATCGTGATAGCCACGACATTATATCTGATTAAAAGTTACAAGCATAGTGGTCCAGAGGCCGCTCTCGACTTCAATTAAAGTGCGACAAAAATACTTTGTCTACGTTGACAAACCCGAGCCGTTGCTACACAATTTTTCACACACATTAGCGCAACATTCAAATTTCAAATAACACACTCACACTACAAAAAAAGGGCTCTATCTATCGCAGAGACTCTCGTAATCGTCGTCGTTTCCTCCTCCTGAAATGATAAATACCACGATCTTGCGCCGCCTGGTGCCAGCGACTACCCGCGACTTTCTTTTTGTTGTCCACCTTGATCGACGACAGCTGGTCCTGGCGTACAGACGCTGCCAGAGCACCAGGACTCTACTTTAGACTCTATTTTAGTCTCTACTCTAAAGTATAAATAAATATTGGAATTTATCGTTAGTAAAAATTATACTAAAAATGTGTCTCTTTTTTACAGTAATTAAAACTGCAGCCGCGGTACATAAAACTACGGCTGCAGTTAAAACTTACAAAGAAAATCCTTATCGCCACAACAAAACACTGAAATAGCTCAATAATAAAAGTTATAACCGCTAAACCATGTCCAATGCGCTTATATAATCAAGATCGCAACCGCCAATTTTATTATGCAAACGATAAAACGGATTTAAACATTATTGTCACGCCATAAAATCCCCAACCGATATCTACCTATATCCACGCCGTAGTCATTTGGCTTTCACGCCTCTGGTTCGCTCCTGTAATCCCGTGGAAATATCACAAAATTATATCTTATCCCTTGTATCCTTTTATCAACTTTGTACAAAGGGCAGCCTTATCTCTGAGGACGAGATTTTTTTCCAATTAAGCTAGGAAGGAACCGCCAAAACAAGAAAAAGTGCTGATCCTTTTAACCTCCGCTTTAATAACTTACTAGATTTTACACGTACCTTGCATTTAAAATAGGCAATGATGCAGTGAAGACTTACTGACTGACTTGATGACAATGAAAAGTTAGTAAAATACGTATAAATAATAAAAATAAAATGGTTACCATAAATCAGGTCGAGTTTACCAGGTCAAGTAAGCTTGGCCTAAAAAGTAACAGACTCTCCCAATTTAAAAAAGATTTTGTTTACCTGTTATGAATTTTGAGCACGTTTTGTTAAGATTTTTTTTAAATCATTTCAAATTTTTTAATGAAATCCTATACTCTATCTGAGCATTCCATACTTTACGAGTATTTATCTGCGAGGTACCTAAATGAACCTCTTTTCTAAAAGCACTTCTTTTTTTTTTTGATTCCTCATAACTTAGGTTTGGATTATATACCCAGGATGTGCCCAGGATATACAAAAATCCACGTGATGATATGATTAAGCTACTACGCAAGAAACATAAAGTTTCAATTGCTTAGCTCTTATAGTACTCATTTCATTTTGTTCCTGAATTCCTAGAAAGCTGAAATTTGGTAGATCAGTATGTTAGCCGTAGGTATTGGTTAAAAAAAAATTGAAATACCACCAAAATCACTTTCAAGTAAAATGTTGCTAAGACTATGAAAGACAAGAATTATCTATACTAATATTATAAAGAGGTAGCGTAACGATGTTTGTGAGTTTGTGAGTTTGTGACGTCGTAAGGGGTAATCTCTGGATCTACTGAACCGATTTTCAAAATTCTTTCACCAATAGAAAGCTACGTTATTGTTGAGTGACATGTATGTATGTATAAGTATAGGCATTATCTATCCGATTGCGTCGCATTCAGCGTTATGGGATAAGGGACTGTGGGTATTACACGGGACTAACGGGCCGGGCCAAAAATATTTCTAAAGCGGAACGGAGTCCGCGTGCACTGCTAGTTAGGTAGATATAATGGCAGTGGCAGACTGTCAAAAAGTTGGCTTTCGTTTCTTTTCGTAAGTTTCGCTAATACTTTACCTTTCACTGGTTTTGTCAAAAGTTCGGAAAACGGAGCTTGGAAATGCTCTACACCATCAGGTTTTATATTCAAAATTAATTTCTCCATTCTTGCTTTGATCGGCTCAGTTGCCTGGGTTCGCGAGTTTACAGACACGCAAGCGGTCAGATGCGCCGAATGCGTTCACTCCCTCCAATCGTTCATTCGCATTCGCTCCCCTCGGCCTCAGTCATTCGGCGGCGCCCGTCGTGTGTAGACGTGCTGCCTGTCAAAAAATACCGCGCGTATTCACCGACGAATTGTAAAACTCCTGCTTTTTCACGTGATATTCAGAGGGTGCGTCAAAAACTAACTGGGATAACCTGTTTTTTTTTCTTGTCTTCTCAAGTGAATGAAAATGTGATGTGCTCAGCAAGCGTGCAATTCTGTGTTTAATTTACGTTGCAACAAATGTGTTGAATCGGAAACAATTTGGTGCTTTTGATTTCATAATCTGGATTCCTTTCTGAAGGTACGTAACTCATTTATAAGGAGTTTTAATGAGTATGTGTCTATAATAAATAGTTTTTATGTATGACAAACTTGTTTGTTTAATCCGGTGACTAAGTCTTCAAGGTTATACGCGATTAATATTTCGGTAAGGTGAATGGAAAATGATTTTCTTAGACTGCAATCACGTATTCTTAGATCTTTATGGCTTAAGTTAGAATTGGATTTTACACAAGCAATGTTTTTAATAAGATTTTATGACATCACTCTACTAAAATATTTTTTCGTAAGTGAAGTTACTCACCTAAATTCGTATTTTTTTTTCTAGTTTCAATGTTATAATATCATCGATGAATTTATAAAGAAATATTTTTGAGAGCATATTTTATCACTAAAATAATAAGTCATCCCACTTCTGATATCTTACGTGATAAATGATATCTATATGTAATGTACGTACATCCTACTAATATTATAAACGCGAAAGTTTGTAATAATGTGTGGATGTATGTTTGTTACTCTTTCACGAAAAAACTACTGAATGGATTTTGATGAAACTTTACAACAATATAGCTTACACGTCAGAATAACACATAGGCTATTATTTATAAAGATATAGTGTGAATTATCCAAAATATATAACGATAAGTGTCACGTAAATAGGAAAAAATTGCAACCTGCGACCTTTACTGACGTACGCCGCGAAAACCGTTGGAAATACACGTATGTAATGTATGATGGAAATGTTTATATTAAATTGCTCTACAAAAAAGCCCGCGATAGCATATATCCAACTCTTATGTGTAAGCCATTATCACCAAAATAGTGAACCCCGAGTGCCCGATACTAGGCGTTCCGGGGCGGCCGGGCGACTGCGGGCGGGACGGGGAAGAGGCATTTATGAGTGCGCGAAAAAAAAATACTACCATCATTATTACAATTTTCTATCACCATTATCATTTTTTGAAACCGCAGCGCAGCAATATAGCCTTAAGATAGATAGATAGCTCTAATGACATATTTAACATCCACTAAAAAGGATTTTTAAAAAATCTCGAAATTCACGCGGGCGAAGCCGCGGGCAAAAGCTAGTGAATTTATATTGATGAAAATTTAAAATCTATAGTGAGTCGTTAATGTAATAACTGAATAGTCGACAATACTTTGCTTACATCATATTTTCGTGATTAGTATTTTTCTAAAGTTGATAAGTTACCAAGTACCTAGATAGGTAAGCGAACATGACTCCTTGATCCTCAACCATTGCTTTCTAACATTTAGCCAAATACCTACGTAGGTAAATCAAGTAGGTGCTCACAACATTTTAGTTTACACTTTTGTTTTGGAATATTCCAGCATGGACACAAGTGTGAATGAATGAATGAACGAATAAGACAAATTATAGTCAAGCCTTTTTTCGATGTTGCATAAGACCTTCCTACTTGGAAAATAATATAAAAACCTAAATCTATCAATGATTCGGATTATTATCGGATAAACGATAAGAAAAAAGGTTATTTGATACATCTATTATCTACCAACCTACACGGATTTAATATCTAATAATAAACAGTTAATCAGATTAGCTGTTGTTCTAGTTATCCACGCTCATTTAAATACGCGTTACGTGCTCTTTGGAGCATGGAGAGTCGGGTTACTTATTTAGGTAGGTATTTACCTGCTATGAAAATATAATTCCTATAAATTTAAAAATGCATCAAAATTTCACTCGCGGTGGGACTCGAACCCACGTCCCCTAGCTATATCGCGGCTAGGAGCTCTTCCTCTGAGCTAAGCGAGACTGTCTCACCACGATGAAATTCGGATGCATATTGTTTTTCGTTCTTAGGCAGAACTAAGTGTGTGAAAACACTATAATATAAAATATAAGTAGAAAATATAATTGTTCATTTTGTGACTACCTAGATAGGTAATTAACTATATAATTTCAAAATGCATACCTATATTATATTTCAGGTACGTACTCGTGCGTATAACATTTTTTTAATGCTTGGATTATTTACTATATGTAGGTCTACCGAGCTATTAAGACTTATCAAGCAAATCCATTGTTATTTTTATTTCGTATTAAAAACGTTTGCAATTATAATTGCTTAGATAGATATGTAGTTACCGGTTTCTGTTTTTAAGTTAAATTAAATCAAATTCAACAACTTTGTAACCACAGATTTTATTTGTAAACTTATAATTTTATTTTAAGTTAATAAAATAAATAATTAAAAAAATCAAAAAACCCGACTGCAAAAATGACACCTAAAATGCAATAACTTAAAAGACTGAAACAAGGCGGACAACGAAAACAAAATTATAATAAACTTAAAACGATGCAATTTTTACTTCATTTTAACAAACAACATTATGAGCTGAAAGCTTTAGTTAAATTTTCGCATTCAATTTAAAAATATAGAAGGCGGGACCTATTTTCGCAAATTATAAATTAACATAGAGAAAATTAATAGGTCCCGCCTGCTTTATTTTTAAATTGAATGCGAAAATTTAACTAAAGCTTTCAGCTCATAATGTTGTTTGTTAAAATGAAGTAAAAATTGCATCGTTTTAAGTTTATTATAATTTTGTTTTCGTTGTCCGCCTTGTTTCAGTCTTTTAAGTTATTGCATTTTAGGTGTCATTTTTGCAGTCGGGTTTTTTGATTTTTTTAATTATTTATTTTATTTCAGGCTTTTTAGTTGCCACACTTTACGAGCGGTGGAGCGCGTCTTAAAGTACACACAGCGCCATCTAGAGCGAGTAGCGAAAGTACAGATGTTAAATAATTGTTTAATGATTATATTAAATTATGTTTTCGATTTATGCTATGATATACCAAGTAAAAATACACAATATAAAGTACGACACACATTTGGTCAATACAAGATTAACGCTATCAAAAACTACAAATATTACCATTTTGAACGCATTGATCGACTGTTTATAATTCCAAATTTTTCGAAACATATGACTTATGTATATTTTTGTAATCTCCTTGTAATTCCCTTCATTTTGATACCCCACTCGATAGGTTTGGTTATAAATATTTTGTAAATGACTGACAATTTTAGGCCCAAAATCCGCCATTTTGTTTTTTATTTTCAAAAACCTATCTAAGATCACTTGGGTTAATGAGACGAATCTAACGATACCATTAACGTCAAAATCCATCCAGCCGTTTGGAAGATACGTGGTCATAAAGAAATTCACAAAAAAGTCACTCACACATTTGTGCATATTTTTTGATACATATATACCTACCTATGTTTGATTTATACATATATTATAGGTATCTTTATATATTTAAGAAAACGTCAGAAAAATAAAAACGAACTGAGAAAGATTTCGTCGCTTATCGGATCTAGGCTAAATAAAAGCAAACAAAGAATTGAACTGAAAGTAGGTAAAGACTAAATAGGTAACTTAAGTATCTACAGATAGCTGATACTTGATAGGTACGTAAACTCATCAAGTCGATAAAGAATTCTTTTCCATTATTATTGTTCTGAATGCCTCTTTGTTCGGCCCCAAATCAACGGAAACATCGCTTTCACGAAACCAATCTCTGATTCAGATGCCAAACAATGCACGAATTAGTTATGAGAAATCTTCGATTCACGAACTACTTCTGGCTTCTTTTGAAGGTCGGTTGAAACGCGAATCGGAACTTTAGGGTTGCTCCTTTTTACTTCATTCATGAAAAATTTGCGTTGATTTTTCTGTAACAGCGTACCTAACTGTACTTACGTACTACTCTCCAACATTACTATGAACAGAACATGATCATATTTCCTACCTGCATAACTCTGTGAAAGTGTAATTAGAAATGGAGATAGATTAGGTATAGCTTGGATTAATATAATATACCTAGTCTACTTTTTTCTTTAAAAAATCCCCAGCTCCCATCTAATTTATGTTATTCCCAAATCGTGTAGGAGTAGGTACAAGCTTGTATAAAACCGCTACTTGCTAGGTAAATTAGATACCTACTCAGGTTTATATTTTTCATTTCACTTCCATATTGGTACCTATGGTAATTTGGAATTTAAATTGGAGGTCCTTATAGTTTGGCAAAAACATCTTTTAACGGAACAATTCTTGTTTTATTTTCTGACCAAAAACATTTTCAATTTTCATCAAAATTTTTCCCAGGACGAGACCAAAAATACTAGCACTAAAAATGTATCAGATCTCATGTCGATTGTAGAGCTAAGCTTTTACCTCTACAAGTCCTTTGACCTCACTTTATCTTAGCTTTTTACTTAGCTATTATTTTTATTATTTATCTTAGACCTTAGTCAAAATAAGTGACTTGGTCGTTTCGTTACTAACGAATTCATTTTTAACTTAACGTCCATGTGATGGTAGCGAAACGGCCAAGTCATATAAATATGCAGTATTGTTTTGAGTAGGAAGTTTGTGTAATTAGAACTTTATGAGTTACGGTACAGGCGTCTCTACATGAGATCTGATAACTTTTTAACAGACGTACCATATAACTAAGGTCTCGTCTTGACAATTTTTTACATGAAAATGTTTTTTGTAAAAAATAAAGCAAAGGTAAAGAAACCACCTTTGCTTTATTTTTGGGGACGTTTTCTTGCACGTCAAAGTTGATTTTTCTAATAGCCTACTCTATTTTTTATAAGGCACGTTTATCGGAAAACACGTGCACAACTAACACGCAGGACTGACGTAATTTAACGGCGTAGACGGCGTATTTATACGATTTTTTTAGTGACTTGCAGTTTTTAAAACTATAAGTAATATAAGGTGTAAGGCGTAAATAAGGAAAATCGCTTCGGAAAACGAAGATGGTGATCTAGCACTCATGAGTCATGACTACTGAGTACTGAACACTGATAAGACACCATCATACCTATAAAAACTAGAAGTAGATGTACATAATTATTATGGCATCTGTTGATAACGATGAGATTGACACGCATGCCGTAAAGTAACTCATAGTGGCACTGTGGGAAACCTACCATCATTAGAGAGGAGTGTGCGAAGCTAAGATTTGCCGGGAGTGATTGTAACACATAGGTACTAGATACATTTATATAATCAAAAGGACAATTAGAAGTGTAGATACCTTAGTGCAGAATAAACTTAAAAGTCGTGTAATAACCATTAACTATATATTAATGAGCATTTTATTGCTTAAAGTTTAAACGCAAGATCTCAACAATTGAATAACACCATGACACCATTAATTCTAACATGTTTTTTCTAATGTAATTTTTTTTTGAATGCATTGCTTATTAATTGTTAATCTGTTTTCTCCATTGCTTGACAGCCCTAACCGGTATGGTCAGTAGTAAACAAAATATTCTAAAAATAACTACGTATATCCCGTTTTTCCGTTACTTGATTATGTTGGCCCGCGTCCAGAAAATGGGCTTCCCCGTCATTTGACGACTGCTAGGAAAATTTTGACTTGTTACTGTTTACTCGTATTTTATTAGTTAGTTCAGTTATTCTTACATCGTTCCTGACTTGTTTGCTTGCTAGAAACTGTGGTCTATTAAGTTACTAGTTACTCAATGGCCACAGATTCATTCTGATTCTATAATAATAACATTTTGACTATTAATGTAGGTACTTCTAGCATCTAGCTTCTTCTTCTAGCTGACCCGCCATTTGTGCACTCTACCAATTTTGAAAAATCCGTCATTATTTAAGGGGTCATAGTAAGTCCATGAAGGAGTCAACATTGAAAACAATTGCAAGATTTCAGGTTTCTAGGTCCAAAGATAAGTAAGCTAAGCGATGATGTGTTAGTGAGTGAATGAATGAATACATCAGAACTTTTCTTTTTATTTAGATAGTGATAGATTTTAGTCACCAATAGTAAAATACATATCACCTATCGTTTCATATTTAAACGTTGGCAAAGTAATGCTCTGAAAAAAATTCAGGTATGGAGAAATTGGTGGCGGAAACTCAACCAACTTGTCCGTTTTAATAATATTAAAGGGTACAAATCCAAAAATAATAATATTTCGAGATCATATTCCATCCCTCAGTGTAGAGTATCAAAATCAAAAATGGCAATAATAAAGACAAGCGCTTCGTACGCATTTTAGACATACCTACCTACCCATAAGTTAAAAAAAATGTAGATTTTCCTTGTTCGTTTATCGCCAAATCAAGATAAAGAATCAGAGGTCACCTGAGAATTACACGCGAATAATAAAATTAATTACACAGTAGGTAACTTGAGATGGAATTTTAAATACAAAAAACTCTTTGTTGGCCGTGATCGCGAGTTTATCGCTGCGTGACCTTATAGAATAATGTTTGTAAACATCGAGTCGAGATCGCCACTTTATCGAACTGGTTCCGAGAATGTACCGTGAATGGTATTCACCATTCAGTCATCAGTGTCCATGTCGCATTCTTTGTAAATTGTATGTGATTGTCGGTGATTTATGGTAGTTGGATAGACTTGCGATGAATGTTGATTTTGTTTTGGACCTTTATTGCATGTGACAATATGACTTGTTCTATAAATAAGTAAGGCCAACAAGATGAAATATTTTGTGGGAAATAATTACATATACCTATCATATGTAAAGTCCGACGATAATACTTGCAATTGCACACACAAGAATAATAACTATGTATGTTTTTTATCTGCATTTTCTTTTAAATAATTTACATTAAATATGACATTATTGTTGGCTGTACCTCGGTACTTGTACTAACTTGGTCAAATATCTCAAAGTCTTAAAAGGTCTCTACATTGGTCTCTACGTAATTTTCTTAAGTTTCAGTTTTTATTAATCACGGTTCAGCACGGGTATCCATCGAAACTGCTCGTATTAACTCGGGCATTAAAGTAGCACGTACTTAGGTATATCAAATTCTCGTGCCAATTTTTTTTTTATTCTGTATAGGCTTACGCTTGACCACAATCTCACCTGATGGAAAGTGTCGCTGTGGTCGAAGATGGAGCGTGCTTACCTAGAAGATGCCTATTCACTCTTTTTTTAAAAGCACCCAGATCGTAACATGCGGGGAAAACAGATTTCGGGAGAGAATTCCAAACCTTAGCCGTGCGTACTAAAAATGAAAAAGCAAATCGCTTCGTGCGTACTGGTGGTATGGCGACGACATAGGGATGAAAGTTCACCCGCTGTCTTGCGGTGCGGTGGAAAAATGGTGAGGGAAGAACCAGATCAAATCAATTTTCGTGAACAAACTCCTCCCAATGACAAAACTACGTTTACCGGGTCAGCTAGTATTATAGAAACGTTTATTAATATTGATGTTTAAAAATCACGCTAATCTGTTTTTTCTAGCCACATGAATGAAGGCTAAAACACTACGTACCTACAAAAATACTTTCGCGTTTACCCCATGATGGATTTTTTACTTTGGTTTAATAAGGAGCCAAATTAGAAATGAGAGTTCATCAAAGAAACCAATCGCTTCCAGTTATTTTGCGAATAAAAAAGTAGCCATTAGAAAGTCTAGACGGCTTTTAGACTGAAATTCATCAGAAAACCGTTTCCAATGACCTTTATCTTTTTCCTTTATTCTGGCGATAAAACGCGGTCGTCGATTTGAGGAGTTGCCTACTTATCAACTGTGATCGAAACGCTTAATGAGTTGCTTATTCTTGATTTAAAAAAAGAATATAGAAAAGATTTAAGTGATTCCTTATAGTTACTTATTGTTTTTCCGAAATAGCTCAACTTTTAGTAGACTTCATAAAACCCGACTTTCTAATGACGACTTAGAATTTCTATTCCTATCTTTTTTAAAATACACAAGTTAGTACTGGACTGCGACCTCACCTGATGGTAAGTGATGATGCAGCCGAAGATTAGACTAACTTGGAAGGGGTAGTAAACTCACTCCCACGGTTTCTATACAGCATCGCACCATAGTCCGTAACGCTAAATCGCTTGGCGGTGCGTCTTTGCTGCAACGGTGGTAACTACCACGGCCAACGCCTCCCACCAGACCAGACCTGAACCAATTCAGAAATTATGAAATTCCAAAGTGGCCCGCGGCGGAAATCGAACCCGCGACCTCCCACTCGAAGCCGAGCGCGCACCCAGGCGCTAGGGAGGTCGTCAAATCTTCTTTTCACATATTTGCCTTGTCAAGTAACAAAATAATCATACCTCAATCAAGTGAATGCCATGTCTAATTTCCAACAGTTGGTGAGGCTTATTTAACCCGAAGTTATCTCGGGATATTAGTACAAGATTAGCACACGTCCTTTGGAAAGTTTGTTCAAACGCTAACTTGTGCTACCCGCTATGTAGTAAGGATAACTGGGTAACCAATTGGATTGATTACAACTTGGGTTAAGTTTAGTTTCGAGTTTTGAAGACCTCTCTTCGGTAGGTTGATAGTTGATACTGTTTGATAAGAGGTTATGGGCCAAGACTAGAGTTCCAGTCAGTGACAACAAATCTCTACAAAAATTACGTTTATTGAATATTTAAAAGATTTTGTATTTTGTTTACAGCTAGGTACATAATATATCTGTATTTTAGTGTAGTCCGTAATAACTCATTTAGGGAGGTTTATTCTTAAAAAGGTAATAAAATTTCTCTAAACCAGAGCATCGGTGTTTAATTTTCGTTTACGCTATTAAGTCGTTTTAATGTATCCGTTAATGGGTTCTTACTTAAACGGTGCTTAAGCTTTTTATTTGGTGCACCGTCTGCTACTAGGTTTAAAGTAGGGCTGTCAAAAATATTATTAATTGTTTGCTTAAATCAAAACGTTATTGCTTTATTGCGAAAATTACCATGTTCTGTTATACAGTACCTATTAACCTTTTGCCTAAAAAAACATTCGTTTTGTAAAGATTGTCGTATAAAGAAGGAAAAAATATTTCAATAAGATTATTCAGAGAGGTATTGAACGAATTAGTCAGTGGTTAGACAAAAGTGGACAGACTGTCAAGATTCTGTATTCAATGGTCATTACATTATTGATATAATTAGCTCTTAAAGCATTTGTTCGTTCGAATTATTCAAATAGTTGAAAGTCACTTAATAAAATAACATCTTCTACTTCGACGGAACCGATTGGCATTTTCATTCAAGAAATGGCAGCCATAACGCCAATCAGAGATCTCAATTGAAAGTCAACCATGACAACTGGCAACCCTGCCAATACATTAAAATTGTGGCCGTATAAAAAAAGGGCCCGAAAAACTTTAGGGCAAACAAACTCAAGTGCGATCCCGACTTTCCAATTGTGTATTTTTTACAGGACCCTTTTTTCCGTCGCGCGCTACCGGCAAAGTAAACTGTGACGTCATAAAAACAGATGCTACGACGTCACGCTCTGTTATTTATCACTAATCGATATCTGCCGAATTAATAGACCGATTAATCGGCTGGAACATTGTAATTAATGCGACTGGAATACATTTTATACGGTGGACAAAAGCGCTAAGTACTTATGGCTTTATATTTACACCATGTTTACGAAGTCTAATCACTTTTTCATTATTTTTTTACCGTAAAGGTTAGTGTTTATGAAATTGACATGGATAGGTAAGTTTTACTAAGGTGGGTAGGTCTACGGTGGTTGTGTGTAGTGGTATCTTGCAAGCCTAATTAGAAACTTCTCTTGTTCTATGAAGTTTAATAATTAATACTTATTATTAGGTACTTACTATATTTTTAGTTCATCTACATTGTATAAACTATACCTAGGTAGTAACTTTGTCAGTAACCAGTCACCGCAAGCGAAACCCTTAGTACTGTAACTGAAATATAAAGTCTTAATTTAATCCCTATTCCCTAACCATTCATCTCAACGACGTATGTATGTATACTATGTAATTGCGTTATTATTTTATAAGGTGACAATAAGACTGAAGTAAGACTGAATTCTGAATTTCTCAAGTTATTTTTACGTAATATTTTGTGGTAACTAATTCATTTTATCACGGCATTCGGACAAAAAGTTAAATATTTAACTCATTTAAATGACAATAATGGCGTGTGTAATACGCAGCAAATTGTTATTTTTAACGGTTCATTTGCTCATCCACGACAGATAATGGCCGCTGGACAGCTGTCACGGCTGTCAGTTCTAAATTTAAAATAAACATTTCATTTTTATTAGCTTTATGAGTTTTATGACGCAGCGTTTGTGCGGGCACGGTAGAGGTCTTTTCGACCTCGGGTTCGGTTTGGGGTTAAACGCTGCGGTAGATACGACTATAGGTTTTTTTAGATTATTATTTTTCAACACTTTTTTAAGGAATTTATAGGTCCAGAAAGAAGAACGCAACTATCACATTTATTTCATTAAGTATGAACTAAAAGGTATGTAATATACTACAATACAATATTTCAAATACTAATGGGTACTAATTTTAGGTTATACTTAGTATATCTAAATATAAAAAATGCACATATAAAGAGTAATAACTTTTTATCAGAGGATGATAATAATTAATGGTTTATTCAGTTTATACCTTCTAATCAATTATAGAAAAGACAAATATGTACCTACCTATTTACACATATAAATATATACTTACTTAGATCGTCTAATTTAATAATGATCAGCCTTCCCCTACAATTACCCTTTCAACCCATAAATACCTAAGCGTAATTACGTGGAGGGCGTTCATTTTTAGGTTAGACGATCTATATCTACTTACTATATTATTCGATTTTGGGCTTTACGAAAACTTTACGAAATACTACACATGTTTATTTAATTAGACAGTTTTTAATAAGCAAAAGCAGGTCATTACAAATTTATTAGGATCCTAAAATGTCTCATGCCAGACAAAAATGGGGCTAATAAAAAACCCATCAGTTTTTTTTGTAATTCGTAAAAACAGCCAGTCACGTCTATTCGTATGTTTACAAAAAAAATATTATTATGCTGATTATAAAAAAATGCGTGCGTGTTCCATGTTTTTTACACTGTTTTTGTGTTCCGAAATAATGATATGTTAATATTGAGGCAGATGGCGCGACGTTATATTATGTGAATTGTAAACGTGTGCCTTTTTAAGTGTTGCCACGTTATGAATTTAATTAAATTTTATTTGAAGCTGTTAAACGGAGGCGCTTGGAGGGTAAGCCGCTCCCATATTTAATGTTTGCCTCGGGAGCGAGTGAATTAATAATTTTGCATCATCTGAAAGACGTAAAGTTTATACGACAAGCGCTTATTACATCGCTTCGCTATTTTATTAAACGGTTTTAATTGGAGTGATATAGGGTGTTTCAACTTTAACAACTGAGGTACAGCTAAACGAACTTTTTGAGGCACGATGTGATTGGTTAGCACTAAATTACTCTCAATACTCTTCTTCGTTTGTACTCAGTAATAAATGCTCAGTGCGCAAGGTTTATTCTTCTCACTCAGTTTAGACACACAGGGTAGGTATGTGTCTAAATTGAGTCACAATTTTCTAAACTGAGACTTGTTCAAGTAGTTCTAATTAAAATTAAATTAGTTCTATATATGTATAATATATCTATGTATAATATTAATGAATCGTTGCTGTAATTATTCGTTTATTTATCGTTTATAGTTATAAATTTTAGTCTTTAAACGAATGTAACGGATTATTAAATTGTAAACCTTCTGAACGTACGCATGGATATTATTTCCATATTAATTAATGTAAAGTGACCAATAAAGGGTTTACTTTTATCACAAAGGGTAGCGGTCAGGTAACAATCGTTTCGTTTAATAACTTAATATGAAATTATAAATTAAAAAGCTTTGCAGTTTTAAAATACTAAGTCAATAAAAGGAATTACGTACTTTGTAAGTTATCGTTAATTTTTTTTTATTAAACTACCGCCACAGATTAGTGACTGCCACAATCTAACTTGATGATAAGTGACCATGCAGCCGAAGATGTAAACAGTAGTTAAGAAGATTGAATTAACACCTTTGAAGGTGAAACTTGATAACTAACGTACCTAACTTCGAAGAAATTAACTCTATTTTGTTAAATGATTAATGTACACGTAATAATGAGTAACGGACTTGTGAAGTCACAGTGCGATAATTAAGTTACGACATAAATGGGATAAAACATTCTTATAATAACCATCTTTAATAATATTGGAGTAGAGCTTAAAATTCCATGAATTATGGCGTGATGTGCTTATAGTTGTCGCCGTTTGCACACACCTGCGAGCCTGCGACGTTTCTTCAATGCCATAGTCCTGTCTTTGTCACAACGTATGTGTAAGAAAGAGACGGCGAAATGCTAGAGCTAGGTGCTAATTCATGGGATCTCAAAACGGGCGAATGCATAGGGCTACCAAATGTTCTAACGAAATCATTATTACTCGATTGTTGAAGTCGAAAAAATACTATGGTAATTCGAAAACTAAAAAAGTTTCCATAAATTATAAAAAATCATATTAAGTCTAAAAAATATAAATATATTGAATTAGAAATTATTTCTACGTGTATGTACTATGTAACACTATAACAGAAAGATAAAATTAATTGCAAAGTTTATTAAATTTATATTTCATAAAATTAATATTTGTGTCTGAGTTTTTCATTGCACAAAGAACATACAAAAATTCAAACAAGTGTATATTATGTACAATCAATTAGCCTATTGAAAATATTAGAATTATATTAGTATCTCTTTTCCAAATTATTATTATCTCTTTTTTGTTGTACATACCTATTTTGAGTTGAAAAGTTTTTTAAATGCATTGGATACCATGGGATACCAGTGGCAGTTTCAACAGTAAGTAGCTATGAGTACATAATTGAATACTGATTGTATTTTTTATTTATTGTTTATTGTAGGTAAGTATTGCGGTCAGAACGCCTTTAGGATATTTACGAGTTTATCACCAAAAGGCAGTTTGAAGTTGCCTTTTAAGCCTTTACATGCATTAATTTTTGGAGAAAATAGAGAGTCTTATTTTTGCCTAAAATACCGATTTCTACAGTATGGCTGGCAAGTGGCAACTGGCAACCCTACGTAAGCATCAGTTTCTCAGGTTACATTCTGTGCATGCATACTAACGAAGTAATGATACGTAAAATTGATAACGGGTAAAATTACCTTCATTAGGGGAGTTTCCTTGACAAGGCACATGTCCCGGGTTCTATTCCAAGTTGAGATATTAAGGAAATGATAGTGTTTCTCTCGCGCTTGTCTGTAGTATTAATTTGGAATGCCTGCTAACTTTAAGAAGCCTGGAGGTTCGCTGGCGATCGAAGGGGTCCGAGTGGTTTTTTTTTATGAAATCTGTAGGAAGATATAGAAACCAAGTAGATACTTATATTTTTTGTGATAAAACTTTGACTTTGTGTTAATAAACAAATCAAAAAACGTTAGAGCACTGTTTTTAGCTGTGCCTCAAAGAACTCGTCAAGCCATGAATCCAGATGAATTCACTAAGTTACGCTTACTTACATTACAGAAACAGAAAAACATCAAATTATTAAGTACGACATTGTAAATAAACAAAACGGAACCATTTTTGCGTCAAATTTGAATCCGTCCACGAGAATTTAATCCTCAAAGGAAAATTGCTTCCATATTTCCATCATGTGATGTGACGCGCGGATCGCAAAGCCAGTGTAATCGAGTGGCAGCAGGGGCGAGAATGCGATGAGCGCGCGCACGTAGCGCCCACTTATCACCGCGGGGCGCGCGACGTGAGGTGCACGCGAAATGCGCTCTTACCGACTACCTCCTAGCACCTACGCTGTACCTCGGAGTGAGGATAAAAATTTAAGAAGCAGGCGGCTAAAATAATTTAAGTCGGAAAGTGCGGTTTTGTTTCCTTTGTTTTTTTTTTTGCTATTTTTTTTCTTTTTTTTTGGTGTCTGACGATTGCAGAAGATGGATATGTTTTCATGGTTTGTATAATAATAAGTTTCGTAACATATACAGGCCATTAGGTAGGTATGTATATTTGTGGTTGTATTAGTCACAACTTACATCACATGTTTGTTGTAACTTGAGTTTTATTATTTTTTGCAGGCAGCCCTAATCGATAATTCTTAACATAATAAAGGTTGTTATTCTAAAGAGGTTTGTTTGTTCCAGTTGTTTCAACTTACTTTTTATACGTACACAAAGTTCGTTGAAACAACTGCCTCTAAGTCTAGAAACTAGATTTTAGGAGTCACAAAGGAAAGTTAGTAGTTACGTGCAAGTACAAGCACAGGGAGGTAAGTAGTTAGTAGGCGTATATAAAAATGGGAAATGCTTTCCAAAAAACCAACTTCAAATGCCACTACAAAGAGTGAAATAATTTTTATTTCAATTTTAGGTACCTACACCAATTCGAAGTCGGGCAATGTTTCATACAATCCCTAATAGTCCTTCTTACTTGATGTGCGAAGAAATGACGAAGTCAAAGACAATCGCCCGACTTCGAATTGGTGTAGGTACCTAAAATTTAAATAAAAATTATTTCACTCTTTGTAGTGGCATTTGAAGTTGGTTTTTTGGAAAGCATTTCCCATTTTTATTTTATACTTTTTTGTGGAAAACAATAAAATGCACAAGGCGTTGTATAAATATCCAAATTGCTTGAAGTGTGTTCATAAAATCTGAAGAGATACTCAAACTCACCAAGATCCCATCATCAGACCCTGACTTGATGACTTTAGTCATCAAATCCGTATCTGCTAGCATATGCAGCAGTAACTATAAAAAATACCCAACTCGCTTTAAGTATACTAGCAAAATTTGAAGAGTTCCCTCGATTTCACCAAGATCCCATGATCAGATCCTGACCTGATGACCATAGGACAACTTGGAAAATATTACTCTTTCTAATAATACTCAAATAGTTTCATGTCTCGATATAAAATTTGAAGAGTTCCCTCGATTTCTCCAGGATCCCATCATCAGATCCTGACCCGATTAAAATGGGACCATCTGGAAACAAAACCCTCTTAAACAAAAAAAGAATTTTTCAAATCGGTTCACGCGTCTTCGAGTAATCGGTGAACATACATAGAAAAAAAAAAAAAAAAAAAAAAAGATTCCGACGAATTGAGAACCTCCTCCTTTTTTTGAAGTCGGTTAAAAATGTTTAAAAACAATTTTTTAAAACAATTTTTAAAAAAAAAGTTTATTGACATAGCGCAGGATTATTTGTATTGTAGGTACCTATGATAAATAATCTATTTGAATTAACGTTTTGTAGGTATAACCTAAGTGAAACAGTTTATTACTTGGTACCTAGTCGTCCTAGTACATACTCACCTATATGTTGACGGATCACTCTACCTATTATTTATATCAAATTATTTTACTCAGCGTTACATCTTTAGATCTTTGGCTAAAGTTACAGAAAATTTCCTGAACAAAGTTAGTTCTTTTGGAACGACGCGTGTTTCGCAAGTAAACATAGAACTAAACCGTATAGCTCGTCAAATCGCGGCAATAGAGGCGAGAATGCGATGGGTTCACTCACGTAGGCACCACTTATCAACGTGGGGAACGCGACGTGAGCCGCACGCGAAACGCGCCCTTATCGACTTCGACGCTTGAGTGATAAAATATTGAGACGCGGAAATAATTTCAGACGAGCAAAGGAGCAAAGTGTTTGATTTTGTTTCTTTTTTTTTTTCTTTTTATGAGAGATGATAGATTTAGGTTTGGTTTTCGATCTCACACACATATAATATTTTAGACGTGAATGTTTTTTTACTTCTGTTATTGTATAAGTACTACGGTTCTCCTCACGAGTGTAAATAGTAGGTAGGTACCTAAGAAACAAGGAATTATTTTAGTTTCTCCAAGTACATTTTCCCAGGCGTAGGTTTGGCTCACTAGCCACTTCTCAGTAAGCATGGATGTTTACCATATTATTAAGTTTAAATATAAATAAATAAATATATAGTGGAAAACATCACATACATTGCTCCGATCCCTTAGTAAGTAGCTTATGCACTTTTGTTATGGAAATCAGATACAACGAAGGTACCACAACACCTAAACCCGAGACAATGTAGAAAACCTATTTTTCTACATTGCCCCGACCGGGGATCGAGCCCGGAGCCTAAGAGATGGCGGCGCCTTGAAAACCGGCACGCTAACCACGGAGGTCGTCAAAGGAGTTTATAGTTAATATTGTGGTATCTATCATACAAATAGATTTGCTGCAGTTATTTTCAGGTACTTATCCTACTTAACTATAGCTAATAAGAATCCATTACAAGAATCCCGATACGTAACGAAATATATAATAAACACTAAAATTCAATTATTGTCGAAACTCCAAACTCAAAGCAGTCGACGTCTTTCTGATGGATCGGCGAATGATGAACGACGGAGGCTCGTGCACTAATTAGTATTAGCATAATAAATTTTATATCCCGACCCCAGTAATTAAAGTCGTCGTTATGACCCGTCCGATGGCCTGTTTGATTACACCCTCGGGACGCCGTCCAGTTACTGGGCGAGGCGATTAAATGATGATAAACGAGATGTTTAGACTAAAGTTTTAGTTTCAATTTTATGTGTGTGTTTACGGCCCTAATTCAATAAGTTTTGTAGTCCTGTGCGTCGTTTCTTCGTCATTTATTGTGTACTTTTGCAGTTTTAGATATAAAAATGCTTATTAGCAAAGAGTTAGTGGAATGATGATAGTGATGATATAAAACTAAATAAACCACTGTTTTTGACATATTTCAAATTAGGTGTGTTGGACAATCATACGATTAAAACACGAGTATTTAGAGAAATACGGAAAGCTCAGAACAAATCTGATGCAAAAAAATCTCTTAGAATCTATAAAATCTTGCGCTAGATTACGCGAGTGCAGTGAACAAATTATTATAATGTGTCCTTAGAATATTAAGATGTCATACACGTTGGCTTCCTATTAATATAAAAGCAACAATACATTACAATTATTTGTAGCTTTTAAGTAACTAAGGTACTGAAGCAGCAACGCCGCACAGGACAGCTCAGTGTTGGTAGACCTGCGACCAGATTGATGGACGACATTTAAGAGAATCACGGGAAGTTTCTCTGGATACACGTGGTGCAGGACCGTGTAGGTTGGAAATCATTGAAGATTTAGTGAGGTTTGATGTTGAGTTAGTAATAAAGGAACCTTCGACTAGAACACTCGTGTAATCATTTAACCATCAATCGCCTAGCCACGTTATCACAAGGCCTTTTTAAGAGCTGTGGACGTCCGTCGCAAACGAACAAACATGCCAAGTAGCTATCGCAACGCTAACCCACAGGTAGTAGGCCCTTTTAACGCAACTCGTCTGATATTTGATTGCGTTTAAGAACACATCGTGACATGTCGTAATATACGACCGCTTTCCGGTGAGAGTTTATTTAATTACAACGTACCTAATAAGTTATAACGTTGCATTTATTGAGTTTATTGGCGTCTTCATTTAATAATCAATGTTAATAGTTGATTTAATTTCGAATTTATGAAGAAATGGAAAATTGATTTGTAGTAAGTTAATTAAAGAGCAACTCGCTTCCTGCCTTTGGGACTTTGACCTCTAGAACACGGGAAAAGGTAAAAAATAACCTACTTTTCTTCGAAGGTATTAGAACTATAATTGGACTACTTGGGTACAAGTAGTCCAATTATAGGTGTAAGGTTAAGTTGTAGGGTTTTTTACAGGATATACTTTGGAGAGTGTGCTCAAGAACTCCACAATCTAGAACCTCCTTCACCTTTCACCATAGAACCGCAAGACGTCGGGAGAAGTGGCATCCTTATGTGGTTGATGTCCAGCAAGCTCGAACGATACGATTTTTTTCCACATTTCTGATACGTACCGCTAAGGTGTGGAACACCCTTCCAGCTTCTGTGTTCCCAGCCAAGTACAACCTGGGTGCCTTCAGGAGACGAGTGAATGGGCATTTTCTAGGCAAGCGCGCTCCATCCTGGACCTCATCATTTCTGTCCATCAGATATGATTGTAGTCAAGCGCAAGCCTAGCTGTAATTGAACACTTACAGGCTACAGCAAGTACCTGCCTCGGGGAATCTGCACCCAAAATACGTTTTTTTTAGGGTTCCATACCAATTTGGTAAAAATGGAACCCTTATGGTGAGACTTTCTCCGTCCGTCCGTTCGTCCGTCCGTCCGTCCGTCCGTCTCTCACACTCGATTATTTCAGTAACTATTCAAGCTATCGAGCTGAAATTTAGAATATTTATAGATAATAGTGACGCGACGTCATAGCAATTGTAAAAATTTGAAAATTGTTTTTATTTTTATTTAAAAAGGGGGGAAAACTGGGTCGCTGAAATTTCTAAATGGGATAACAATATTGAGTGGGGTATCATATGAAAGGGCGTTACTTGTATATTCTAAAACCAATTTTTATTTATTTTTATGCCTGATAGTTTTTGATTTATTGGGCAAACTGTCGAAAAAAATACCGGTCCCCCCCCCCCCCCCCCTTATCTCCGAAGTTTACCATTCGAAAAATCTGAAATAGGTTTGCGGTTTGCCAACAAAGTACCTATATGTAAATTATACTCGTAAAATCATGAACAAAAGTGATTCTTTTAATGTTTTACTTCTTTTATGGTATGGAACCCTCGGTGCGCGAGTCCGACTCGCACTTGGCCGGTTTTTTAATTACAAAATCTTTGTACATATACAGACAAAATTATACTTATAGTCAAGACTCACGATTTCATTCCGCAATCAAAAGCTCTTAATAGCTCATTAATCTGCGACCGATACAAATCGTGCCACAGATTAATAAAGGCATGTGAAACAATTCGTTCTTCTAATTGCCGTTCACAAAGAGCGCTGTCACTCGGAGCGCGCCGCCCACCTCTTAAGACCGTAATTGCTCTGTATTCTTTAGCCTCTGAGCGTAATGACAGGGTGTGTTTGATGTTTCGACCTCTACCTCAAAAGTAGATACTAATACTTAGAGGTTTTATTTAAACTATTGTGGCTTGTCCAAAGGATCAAATCAAACTGTACTACGTGGAAGAAGGGGTATAAAGTTTTGTTTACCTTTTCATTGGAATTGTTATTTTGTCCCTAGGTTTCTCTAGGTCGAGCGCAACAAATGGGGTGTTTTCTTTCAATAAATTTGCGGTACTTACATACTAACCAGAATTTTTCAAGGTTTCGTCAAAGATAATAGTGTTTCGGCCCAGTGCCTCTTTTTGTGTGTTATGTTTATGTCGTTAATGTTATAGACAATTGTTAAATATAGGAATCTCTGTTTTAAACCACTCTATGCGCTCAGGTACGTACTCACCGTAATATCAAATAAACCCTGTCATTACGGCCGGAGCTTTAATAATACAGAGTAATTACGATTTTAAGACAGAGGCGTGGCTCTCTGAATGGCAGCGCTCTTTGTGGAAGGCAATCAGCGGAGGAATCGCTTTCGTTCGACAGTTATGTTCAGGAGGATTGACGGGAAAATGTGGTTCGTATTGAGTATTTACCTATTCACTATACTTGCAAATTACAGATATACCGCTCAGAAACGATTTTACTAGCGCTTTTTATTTATTATTCCTTTGCTGCAATAATCGACTAAGTATAACAGGTTATATTAACATTCGTTTTGCGACATTTTTTGTCTACATGTGGTCTCTCATTTTGGTCTACGAATGGGTCGTAAACTACTATTTCATACCACTATAAATTTGGCAAAACAACGTTTACCCCATCAGCTAGTATATTATCTAGAGGATCCAAAATCTTCACCAAATGGAAAATGTATACTAATAGAAGAAACTCAATACATTAAAGCGAAATCAACGACTCTGCCCGCGAAATTGCGGGAATGGCAGTATCATCTTTACATGTTTATAATATCAAAATCTTTGCATAAAAATGTCTATCCTAGGACATTAGTCCGAGTATCGAGTTTCAAGTGAGTAATTCGCAAATCTCGAACTAATTGTTTTAACTCGACACCTTCAAGCAGAGATTTTTTATATAAACACGTGAAGACGATACTGGAGTTCCCGCAATTTGACTGCCATAAGCATATTGTCTTATTAGCTAAAAAATCGTGAAAAATCACAAAAAAAAATGAATTTCGCCGGCACACACGTGGCATGCTTCAATGATTGAGCTATTTGCGGCAATGTTTTTAAACGTCCTTATCGCAGCCGCAATACGCTATTTCGCAACAACACGATTCGCAAACAACTTCACACTAATGTGTTATTGCATTCGCTCCGTATGTGAGTCACATATGCCTTTAATTCATAGCGAAGGTTTATTTTGTTCTAAAACAATTGCAATTATAACTACAAAGTAAGCTAGATTTAGATTTAGCTTATAATTTTTTTTAGTAATTTACTTTCGTAGGCAATTTAGACCTAGCGTTACAGATAGCCGGTAGCAGATAGGCTTTTTGGTATCATGCTAGGCTAGAAACACCACCATCAACAGCCAATCGGTGCGTTGGCTTCATAACCGATGCAAAAATTAACTAATCATCACGCGGGTCGACCGAAGCATTACCCAATCAGTGCTCAAGATGAAACTTCGTTAATGTTATTCGTTGTCGTCGAGTATTTTTGCTATATCAAACAGCTGATGATAAAAGATTGTGATTTGTGAAACCTTCTTACTAGACTATTATGACTCGCTAGAAAAATATTAATATTTATAAAGTTCCTTTGTTACCTTAGCAAGCTCTTTTGTTATGAAATTCCTTTTAATGTTCCTATGCAGAAAATGCAAACAATATGATAGTATAGTAGAGTAGGCTCTTATGTCTATCATAAAGTAAAACATCAGTTCCTGAAATCTAAATATTTTGAGTTCAGAACAAAAATAAACGCATCTCCTACCTACTTATATTGCCCCTGGTATAGTATTTCTTAAAATATGATCATTGTCTGAGAAAAGGAGTTAAAATCGTGAAGATTTCCTGTTTGAACTATGACTGTACAGTTTATTTCATTCACAGTTTTTTAAAGTATTTCAAAGTATAAGTTGTAGTACTTAATTATTCGATTGTTATTATGTGTGAGTTCTGGAAGCTCACAAGTATACAAAAGGTATAATAGAAGATAGGTAGATCCCAGGACACTCCCTTGAGCCACTCTCACTCTCAATTTCCTTAGGTACCCTACACATATCCAAAACAAAAAAACTGAGTGCATTTTTGCGACGATTGTTTTTTTCTTTATGCCAGTTGCTATGCTTGTTGCAGTTTAAACAAAACAATAATTTTCCCCCTACCCTTGTATAATTGAACCCCGAATGTCGTTTACTGCTTTACCAATTATCGTGCGCACACTGCATAGGTGGGCACAACGCATTTTTATATTAGGGTCATGTTATGGTTAGGGTGACGATAATAACGACTCTCTAGAAATAGTCTCGATAAAAATAATTATTTCCACCGCTTCACCATCGTGTTTCAGAAGTCTTACCGAGAAGAACCGAGCAGACGAGCTACCGAAAAACACAGTTATTACTTACTTGTTCATTGAGAAGCCTTCCCTCGATAACAATCATTCTCTTTATTAGTCCCATACATTTTTGAATTGTATAGAAATTGTTGTGAGAAGAACCGAGCAGACGAGCTACCGACAAAGTTAACACAGTTACTACTCACTTGTTCATTGAGAAGCCTTCCCTCGAAAACAATCATTCTCTTTATTAGTCCCATACACTTTTGAATTGTATAGAAGAAATTGTTGTAATTACTTGGCGGGATTTGAACGCGCGGCCCCCAGATATCGTGGCTAGGTCTAGTGACTAGTCGAACTACGTCTTCATACGTCTTTGAGTGTTCAGTGCAGGTTTGCTGTATTAAGTAGAGTTGTTTTAGACTTCAGCTTGATAACGTTAGTAGAAACGCTCTCTCAAAGGTCGATTTTTTTTAATAATTAATTATATTTGTCGTCTTTGTTGATTTATATGTTTACTAATGAATACTAATTTAATGTTGTCTTTACTAATTTAACTCTTTTTGTTGAAACACCTTTCAAAATACTCGATGTCTTGCATGTTGCGTGTCATTAACGTCCATTGAAAGCAATGAGTATGCATTAAGTAATAATGAAAGGATGTCTTAAAACTTGTCAATGATAGCATTTTAGGCAATATCCCCCAATATTTAAAAAAAAATATGGTAACCTCTTTTTTATGAAGTTTTACGTACAGTACCGGGTGTAGAAATGGCGGCTGGTCGTATCCCATAATATGCCCGACCATTGTTGACTCCCAAACGCCATTATTACTTTTTACGGTTTAACAAGCTCGTATTTTACTTATCTCGTTCTGTGAATAGTGAATGTATTATTCTTTTGTGCGGGGTACATGTCACCCTACGGTCTAGCGTCGGGTTCGCGAGGGTTGCCTTTTATATCGGTCTTGCAGCGGATTTGATGCGGTTTTTAAATATTTTCATTATGCTTATCTTGTTAGGTACCTACTTACTTATTTATTTCGATTTTTATAGAACTTACCTACAACAATTTACCTACCATGTTGGCACAGTGACCCAAAAATGAACTTGATCTCCAACACTAATAGTTTCTCAAATATTGATATTTTTTAACACAAAACAAGACGTTCATCTAATGTTAAATGATACGCTTGCCCATGTTAGTTGCAGTGCGTCCCACGGCGTTGCATTGCACTGCACTGCAACTGCACTGCGCCCATCATCCTGAGAAGTTAGTTCGTTAAGTCTCATGTTGCCCTGCAATTTCTCTTCAGCATATAGAGTGCCCTTCAATTTGAGACATTAATATATTGGTGTATATTGGTAACATGATATTTGATTTGAGCCCTTATTTAATGTCTGTAACTTTGCTATTGCAATGAATGCAATACCAATTTGACAATAAAATACTTTGGTGATGCGATGATGAGATCAGAGCCATCGAGTCCCGTATACAAAATCTCCGATCCAATTTCAATATCAATTTTTAACTAGAGATCCAAAAACCGATTACACGTACCAGCGAACGGTCAAAACGAAAAGTAATTGATTTCTCTATACGGAGTACTATCTGATATTGAATCCAACGGACGGCGGTGCGTTGCGCCATCGATTTCGATTAACAAATTCATTACAGTTTACGTCTTATTGGTTTAGTTGATTTAGTTTTTTTTTACATGCAACTGGCTGGCTGGTCCCCAGCAGATGTATCCGACTTGGATTAGATAGTTGTTTACAAATAACCCGTTTAATTACCGGTCCAAATATGTTCCCAATAAAGATTTAAATCGCAAGAAAGCCTAAGCCTAAATTGCGCAAATCAAAAACGTCCACAAACATGTTGAGTGAGTGCTCTCAGCATGCTGTAGTTGCTGAGACTGTGTATCATGTATGTGTGTGTGTGTGTGTGCTGTACTTGTGAACGTGAACGGATTTGGAAGGGGCTCATCTAGCGATTTAAATCTTTGGTTCCCAAAACAGAATAACTCGTAGGTAGAGGTATCATACCTGCTCGAAAATCTAAAAAGGCTTGTTTACTATGAATAATTGAAAAATAAATGTGGCTGAATACTTGTTGATTTAGAAATACTTAATTGAATCTAGAAATCGAAATTGATACAGTTCTCGTACTGCTTCAAAGATTTCGTCAAAGTATTCGAAGCAGTTTATTTAGGCAATGCCTCCCTCGAAGGAAATATAGAATTTTAAAAACTAGGAATAAATATATTATTGTTTAGGTTTTTTGTTCATTACGATTGAGTAAAAAAATCTTCTTCCGTTTCCTTCATGATGCTCCTGAAGAATAATATTGGCCTTTATTCGTCATTAAAATGTAATCTATAGATTAGATAAGTACCTGTTGAAGAAAATATTTCTTCTTGTCTCAAAAGTATTTTACGAATAAGTAGTGATAGGTCTCAGGTGTAAACTGTAACTAACATAATAATATTGAACCCCAATATATCCTCCGTAAAAAGGGTCTTTCACGGAGTAAAAAATTCCCGTCAACGTTATTCGATAGAAGTATTTATCCCCGCGATTTTTCCTACCCGTGACGGTATGCCGGTCTTAGGTTATATTTTATCGAAGGGCAGAACCTTTTTACCGGTCAGTGGACAAAGATTTTTCATATTCCATAAGTAGGTATAAAATAAAAGACTGTAAGCAGTTGTAACTATTGGTAAGCTTCCTTAGACTGCATCATCAGTATCCATTAAGAGGGTTACCGCAAATTCGCGCGCATCGCGTTTCGGCCCATACTATTAACGTATTCTGTAGCGCTGACGCAATTTTGCGCCGATTTATAGTATTATTAAATATTTTATAGTAAAATAAATACAGAACTTATTAAAAAAGTAAATGTACAGTGACTTTGAATATTAATTAAGTTAAATGATTAGACCTAAGAAGTAACAAAAAATCTCGGATTACATCCTGAAATAACCCGTTTAATATCTCGAAAAAATACTAAAAATGTCACTTTTGGTTATACTGTTTTTGAATGAGAATTTAAGTAAATCGTATTTTTTTTTCTACACACTTTTTCATAAATGTTATGAATTTTCTAAATATGACTATTTTATAAGTTTGGGATATGAAACTTGGCTAATATCTTGAGTCTGCGTAGAGCGTCGACCGCTATTTTAGCAAACAGCCTGTACCAGAACTGTTCTAATGAGAAAATTATACACATATTTTCAAATATTTTCTAGACAAAAACTAGATTATGAAATTCCAAATAATGTTATGTCAATCATCAAATCAGTAATTGAACACATTACTGTTTTATGTGCCGTCCGAAATCGTAAATTTTGACTAAACCACAATTCTAACGCGTGAACCGCCTTAAGCGTTATGCATTTCCATAAGAGTTAAGCGCTAGTCTTACATTGTTAAAAAAGTGCACGAGTTTGACCGAGTAAATTAAACTTTGAAAGTTCCTCGGGAAGATAAATTTATACATGGGCAGACAATACACAATTCAAAATACTTAACTCCTTCTTATGTTCTTCTACAACTTAATCTTGACATAAAAATCAAAATATTTATTCTCGCTCATAGACACAGACTTGTATACTAAAGACAGGGCGAACAGCGCGAAAAAATGTCGCCAGTTTATGTGTGTCATTAGTACCAACAGTATAAGGCCACGCGGTAGTTCGGGCAGCGGCGGCGGCGGGTATTTTGACAGATGACGCTTCTGTTTGCTTGTATGAAGAAGGTGTTCGGATCGGCCTATCTTTACTATTTTTATCTATTCTCATAGGCCTTAATTATGGACTGTCAGACTAGATATCGTCACGCTTGGATAGATGTTTTACGTCGAGAAGAACGAGCAAGAAACTCGGCACATACCCGCGGTTCAGGTGTCTTGAAAAAAATTCGGACAGAGGTATGCCGTTCGCTTATAATTATGTGAGGGCTTTTCTTTTGAGTTGCAGAACCTTAAACATTGTTTATAACATTGTTGCTTGTATCGTATAGTACCACTACAAGACAAATTAACGAATAAAAGATAGAGAAATTGTACTCAAGACAAATATTGTCTCTGCGTGACTCTTGGAAGCGGCTAAAAATTTTTGAACGTTTCCTTTATTAGTTTGCTTTTAACTATTGACCCATCGGATTGACTACAGCAATCCATTACCCAATAGTAAATATCATCGATGAGTTTAGATCTATGCGTGGGTTTGCACTCTGCTTGACTCAACATTTGTTTCGCGATTGGGTGCGAACAATTTGTCAACGTGATTTAGAATGTTTCCCACAGATAGATTGTTTTACAAGTCTTTTAAGTAGAACTGCTTAAATGGCCTAGTTAATCAAGGTTTTACTTTAACTAGGCAAAAATCAGGTTCTATGTAACTTTTAAACAAAATACAAATACAATCTATTGTATTATTGCAAATAATAATAATTCTCATCTAACAATTCTTCTCTTCTCGAACATTGAACGCTGGTGTTATTTGTTGTGGAGGTACTAGAGAACTGATAAAATAAACATAAATAGTAAATACGAAATATTTAAAAAACACCCTGGACACTGAAAAACATTCATGATCATCACAAATATTTAGCCGTTGTAGGAATCGAAACCTCGACCTCCGACGCAGAAGGCAGAACCATTTTATCGTCTTTGCTAATCGGAAACATCAAAATGACCCCCATTTCTACCAATCAATAAATTATCCATATTATCGTCTTTGCTAATCGAAAACATCAAAATGATTATCATTTTCTACCAATCAATAAATTAATATACACTTACGCATTCGTACCTACCTATAGGTAATAGTTACATAATTATCATTAACCATATCACACTATCTCAACGACATTTTAAGTCGATTTATAACCGTCATTATGTAACGCATAAACCCTAATATATCCCCAGCAAAAAGGCGCTTTCATAGTGCAAAAAATTCCCGTCAACGTTATTCGATTGAGGTATTTATTTCCGCGATTTTTCCTACCCGTGACGGTATGGCGATCATGGGCTATTTTTTATCGGTCGTCGGGCGACCTTTTTGCCGGTCAGCGGACAAACATTTTTCATCGCCAGTATGATGGGCACAGTATCGACATAATTGGCCTGTACCTACGAGTACGTAAAAAAATGTTCGAACGCGCAATGCAGCGTTAACGTAGGCACGTTGGTACTTGATGGGTAGTGGAAATTGAATTGTTTTAAATTTCTAACGCTTTAATGTGGATTGATTGGTCCGTGTGCGTCTATGTTAATGACTTTAATTTTTATTTTATTGAAGATAGGCTTGCGCTTGACTATAATCATGCCTGATGGAAAACAATGATGAGCTCTTGGTTTGGGGGAGAGAAAATTCTTATTCACTCTTCTCGAAGGCACCCAAATTGTACTTGGCTGCAGAACACGGATGCTGGAAGGGCGTTCCACAGTCGAGACCTTAGCGGTTTGTATCAGAAACGCGGAAGAAAAACATTTTGTGCGATTTTGCCGGATGTCAATTGTCAAGGATGCCACCGCTCTTAGCGTCTTGCGGTCCTATGGTCAAAAGGTGAAAGAGGAACTTCTCAACGCTTTAAGGTTCCTACCTAATTAGTCCTTTCCTGTAAGCGTTTGGATAAACCGATTTGAACAGTGTTTTATATTATACCATTGATGGAATCCAAAAATATCACTAGTTTGATATGTGGTGATATCAGACTACTTATATCGCATTATATTATTGATTAAATTCCGATTTATATCCAATCCAGTTTTTAACCCGGTTATTTACTACATACCTAATTGGATAATTAAAAAATCTAACGTATGCTCCTAATTATTATTGAACTTTTTCTAAGAATAATAACAAAACTGTTCTCCATGCTTATTCTTTTATTGAATAAAATCATCGATTTAAATTATTGTATTCCAATTTCCAATCGATCATGGAAGGTTACTAGGGTAGAGTTTGTTTAACTTCCATACTGACCCATCATTATCTGCTCTTGCCAAGTTGCAGCGCCCGGTAACCCCTTGTTCTACAATAATACTTGTATCCAAACTACAAAGCAATTCTGCAGTTCTCAGGCCGCAATTAAATTACGAATATGCGACGGCTCCGAGCCAGGAATTTCCTTTAATTTCCAAACTATACGCCGTCCATTATATCCCGTACGTATGTATTTTCTCTTTGACGTTCGCATATTCAAGATCTCTATTTCTTGAAACTACATATAATAAATACACATATATGTTGTAGGTAAGAGATCCGGGTAAGGGCCAAATTCTTCTATAAATGCTTGTCGGAGGAAACAATGTACTCGTATATATATAATATGATATGTATTATGAGACTTGAAAAGCTATTTTTGCCCAAGTAATGGTCTGTGCCCAACACCAAACTCAATTATTTAGGACTAGCCTATGGCATAAGAATTAAATCAGATATGCCATAGAAAGTGTTAATTTAAAGTTTGTAAAAGGGGCCCTAATTATCTATAAAAAAAATTAACTTCACCAATTTATTAAATAAAGGTTTTTATATTTTAAATAATTTTTAGTGATTATAAAAGTATCTAACAAACATTATTTACAATATCAATATCAATATCAAAAGTTAGTTTATCTATAGAATTAGAAACATTAGCATATTTCAGTCGCTCGGCGAATTTAATTTAGTTAAAGCTTTGATTGTAGTGAGATACTGATTAATGATCTATAAAGTCTTGAGTGTTACTAGCTGCTAATCTTTTACCAAAGCTAATTCTTTAGGTATCTTGAGATAATAATAATTAAAAAGTACAACTAAGTATATAGTTTTTCCTTACGAAGTTCAAAGTATTATGTAAAAATATTTTATTAAAAAATAAACAACAAGCATAAGCCAAGACTGCGAAAGCTGGTTAAAAAATTGCTTGAAAGCTTGCTGAAAAAAATTAGTTATTAATAGTCACTGCTCACTATTGTAAAATATTTGTATTAACTATTAAATAAAGACTTGTTTTACAATCTAATTGAGTGAAATCAGACACATAATCCATTCCTAACAATTATAATGTAATGTCACCATTATCAAATGTCATCGATCATGTGAAACAATACAATAATACGTAGATTAGGCAACCCTCAATCATAACAATGCGGAACTGTTATTATTGTGATTGGTTATTGGTCGTGACTTTCGAACTGAAATGACTAAACACAAAATATTACGACATATTAGTACACATTGAGTAGGTACCTACTTACCTAACGTTAACCTAAAAAGTACATTCGGTCATCATTCTTCTTATAGAAGTTACTAAGTCTCCTCAATGAAGTTCCTATGGTATGTTCTTTACTATGTCCCTCCATACATTACGGTCTTTAGCTTCCCTTTCTGATGTCTGTTGCAAGAGGAAGGCCCGTGAGTGACTTGACTTTGTCAGACCAGCGTCCAATCTTCTAATCGGGTGGTCAGTGGGTTTGAACCACTGATTACAAGAAAAAGTTAAAAATATGCTATCAACGCTCTTATCACACGCATTATATAGCGGGAATAAAACGCCGCTCTGTCTTAATGTCAGACTTTAATCCAGTTATATCCAGTTACAACCGGTAATAACCGCTTATAACCAGTTATGTGCGAGGATCGTAAATTTCACGTGAGCCAATAACGCGAGGCGTGTTCGCGAAGGAAGCGGGCCACGTGTTGTGTACGGCGTGTACATTTTAATTGTACAACCGGCTTTATCAACATCCCTGCTCCGAGTAATCTATGTTACCCTGGTATCCTCCTGGTACGGATAATGTACATTGTGTTGTTTTCGACATCTTTCGAGTTACGAGCTTGAAAATATTTCACTTTTTTACTAATGATCTTGTCTCAGAGGATCTTGTTATATTTTTCGACAGCCCAAAGGATTTTGTCGAGTTGAAATAAAACAAAAAAAATAATAAAACTTTCTCCCTCGTATTGTCTCTCAACCCGCTTTTACCGGCCCTCTTTTGGGCAGGAATCTCTTCTCACATTGGAAGTTCAAAATCGCTAGTTCTAGCCACGAAATGAGTGGCAGGATTCATTTCCGAAAATTGTGGACAACTCTTAGGCATGTAGGTTTTTGGTTGATGTTTTCTTTCACTGTTCCTTTACGGAAGTAATATTAGATGACACAAACACAAATATCTCTACAATTTCGCATTATGAAGTCAACATCTCCTGAAGAAGGTCCTGTGTCGGTACAAAACGTGCATCGACGCCGATACGAGATTTCCATCAGCTAGGTATATTATTTGGTACTAGAAACTCGTTATAAAGAGCTTACTCGACAGAGTGTCATCCATCGAGTGGTGGGTCAACTTTCGTTCCATCCGTCTATTCCACGACACGCAAGCATTTTTATTTGTTCAAGCGGGCTCCACATAGATTGAAGTCATAATTAGATTGTAAGCAATAATAAACCAAAGTTGTAAAGCAACCCATAACGGTCACAGCCTAAATAAGATTCGAACGTGACCGTTCTACGAGTATAACTCCATGTAATGTTACTTGACGATTCAATTAACAATCGGAACGTCAAACGTTCTGCGCCGTGTATCGAATATCGATCGATGTTCTGCCGGTCGCCGGTGACAGATGGCCAGCCAATCACCAGTAATGAGATCCCGGCATTGTGTCGTGATTGCGCCTCATTGGGACACGACAAATGACAACGTTTACGAGTCGACTCATCGAGGCTTCATCCCGTTCTGCACTGGAGTGATCTTAATATGCGATCCGTAAAGTGCGAGTCACACTCGTACACCGAGGATTCCGGACAACTCCAGAAGTTAAACGATAAAAAACCCTTTTCTTGTGGAACTAGAAGTACATACATACAGGTACATGTCTGACCAAATCATTTGGCAAAAGTTGGTCCAAAGTCTATTTTTTTATTTGTGTCGGCAGACTTTCTTTCCAAAAACGCATGATTTTTTAGTGATTAACTAAAAGGTCATTTTCCGGCATATTCTCCCGCAATGTTGCTTACTAAAAGTCGCTTAAATACGCCGTCTACGCCGTTAAGGAGCACAACACGGATGTGCCCGCGAAATTCAAATTTTTCGTGGTTTTTCGTGATTTTTAAGCTAATAAGACATAATAGGCTTATGGCCATCAAATTGCGATAATCCCAATATCTTCTTCACGTGTTTATATAAAAATCTCTGCTCGAAAGTGTCGAGTTAAAGAAATTAGTCCGAGATTTGCGAGTTACTCACATAAAACTCTATACTCGGACTAATATCCTAGGATACACATTTTTATGCAAATATTTTGATATAATCATGTAAAGATGATACTGCCACTCTCGCAAATTGATTGCCGTAAGCCTATTATGTCTAATTAGCGTACAAATTGCAAAAAACCACGAAAATTTTGAATTTCGCGGGCAGACCCGTTGATTTCACGTTAAGGGCCTAGCTAGATACCTGTGCACTGTGCAGTGCAGTTACCATAACAATATTACGAGATGAAAATGCATTTGAGTTAGTTCCTGCGCTATATAGGCCTGTTTAACACGAGCTAATGTGCTACCCGTGTCCTGAGTTCGCATGTTTATTGCACACGGAACTGTAACTTTGGTTTACTGATGGTAATTACCTGTGTCTGTGTCAAATCTGGGCTGACTTGTTTGTCACGCTTGACCTATAAATGCTGTGTACGAGACCTCATGGTTGAAGTCCTGGGTTTGAATCGCACATCTAAGTTCAATTAATGGATTTGTACTATGTATTGGGCGCATATTGGGCAGTTAACGCGCAGCCCAATTGATCGGGTTTTATTCAAGGCACGGGGGCTAACTAAGAATTTATAATATCCGAATTGGTCTGGTTTCCACCCTATCATTAAGGACGTATCGCCAAATGATTTTGCATTCTGGCGTGATAAGTAGTAGGAGCTATTTACCCCATTGGTCATAGAGTGATGTTGTACAGCCTTCCTCGATAAATGTACTATAAAACAAAAATAAATTTTCAATTCGGTCCAGTAGTTCCAGAGATTAACGCGTTCAAACAAACAAACTCTTCGACTTTATAATATGAGTTTAGATTGACAGGCATGCACATAAATAAAACATAGGTAGTATTCAGTTTGCTCCATAAACCATCGAGTGCTAGCGTCGCGAAACTCTTCCATTTGTATGTGTCTTATTTCCCTCGCCTCTGAATAAGAAATGCGGGGTACGTGAAAAAATTGTCTCTTTATAGTACTTTATGGCGCCGCGTGGAGCGAATGAACAAATGTACAAAATAAACATTGCATTTGCATGTAGGGTTATATCGACATTTTTAGGGTTCCTTACTTAAACAAGAAACGGAATCCTTGTAATAGGAAGATCATTTTGTTGTAAATACTTCGCTCCGCCTGTTACGGGTCATTTTTGTCAGGAAGAAGTAGAGGTGCATTATTGATGTCTCCGCACCCATTATCTCAGAAATATGAGAGTTTTTTTGATAATAAAATGAATTTGCGAGTTGACTGTCAATTTAAACATTTGACTGACAATGACCAATGTTATTCCGGTCGTAAAAAATATTGAAAAAGCATCAAAGGGTTGTCGCGACGGCAAAATAAATGTTTGCTGACCAAACACGACATATCATGTCAGTCGCAGTTCGTTATCAGTACAGTCAGGTAATTGAAATGTACGTTGACGCCATCTAACCGCCTTATAACGAGTATTGTAGTCATAAAAGTAGCCTAGATATGTTATGTTCTTATGATAATTATCTCAAATCAATTATTTTATCAATGGCATGCCATCTTAATATATATAAATCTCGTGTCACAATGTTTGTCCGCGATGGACTCCTAAACTACTGAACCGATTTAGTTCAAACTTCGTGAATATCTGTCATTTGGTCCAACTTAAAAGATAGAATAGTTTTTATCCCACGTGGACGAAGTCGCGGGCATCAGCTAGTAATATTATAATTATCGTCAGGGCACTTACGAGCCTCGGCTTACTTTAAGTTTCTAGACGCCTATTTCAATTGCTACAACGTACATAGCCAATAATGCCCTTTTGAAACCATTCGTTGTCTGTCGAAGTATGACGTGAGCGTTGCGGAATTGTTTGAGTCGGTAGTATTTATAAAAAACACAGGTTTCAGATCAGCATATAAAAGACACTCACGTACTAAAATCAAGCAAGTTCTGCAGACCACGTCTAAAATCTTATACGCAATGTGTTAACAACCAATTTGTAACACATTGTGTATTAGGTTTTAAGCATAGTTTCAAGATGCCTATCAAGTATCCAGGCTTTTCTCAACTGTACAATTGTTATAACGTGAAGACATGGAATTGTCTCACGTCGGTGACCGATAACGTGTCGATAGTGTGCCGATAAATATAACGATAACGTCATTTGTCCGTTATGTTGCGAAATGTGTGAGTAAACCTTAGGTAAACTTGGCCCTCTGCATCTAGGTCTCGCTATCTTATCTGTCTCGGTGATACGATATTCCATATTGTGGGTAATATTTATCATTGGTATCCCTAATATAGTCCACGTGTACGTATTATGGTTCAATGATAGTCTTCTTCTGTATGTAAAATATGTATGAAAAGGACTGACTGTATGATGGACTATCAAACCCACATCTCAAAGTACAGGACGGAACAGAAAGATTTGGCAATACATACTTGCCGTATCTAAACATCATTCGCCTTATTTTGTTACAAAAAGTCAGTTATTATCAAATAATGCTAATTATTTTTTTATTTTGTTCACAGGTAAATGAAAATCCGTGATAGAATTCATCCTAATAAGTAAGTCTGTATGTAATAATTAGTCAAAGGAAGTCGGAGTTACCAGTATTGAGGTAATGTAAGTGACACACTTTGAAGTGTAAGATTTCAAAATGCTAAACACGTTCGCTTTACGCTGCACTGTCAATTATGTCGCCACGACACAATGTCGTAGCTGACATTGTCGGGCTTTTGGCATTATGAGACTCAGGATGATAACAATTCCCTATCAATCTCAGAGATAGCATACACAAATAGTAATGTGTCTATAATGATCTAAGGAAGTCGCAGTCCTAACTGCTAGTTACAGTTACCAGTATAGAGGTAATGTAAGTGACACACTTTTAAGTGTAACATTTCAGAATGCTAAACACGTTCGCTTTACGCTGCACTGTCAATTACGTCACCACGACACAATGTCGTAGCTGACATTGTCGGGCTTTTGGCATTATTATTATGAGACTCAGGATGATAACAATTCCCTATCAATCTCAGAGGTAGCATATACAAATAGTAATGTGTCTATAATGATCTAAGGAAGTCGCAGTCCTAACTGCTAGTTACAGTTACCAGTATAGAGGTAATGTAAGTGACACACTTTGAAGTGTAACGTTTCAGAATGCTAAACACGTCCGCTTTACGCTGCACTGTCAATTATGTCACCACGACACAATGTCGTAACTGACATTGTCGGACTTTTGGCATTATTATTATGAGACTCAGGATGATAACAATTCCCTATCAATCTCAGAGGTAGCATATACAAATAGTAATGTGTCTATAATGATCTAAGGAAGTCGCAGTCCTAACTGCTAGTTACAGTTACCAATATTGAGGTAATGTAAGTGACACACTTTGAAGTGTAACGTTTCAGAATGCTAAACACGTCCGCTTTACGCTGCACTGTCAATTATGTCGTCACGATACAAGGTTGCAGCTGACATTGTATACTAGTGCCGCATAGCTTAAGTTTACACTGTACTCTAACTGTATAATAACTTGACAAGAACTTATTACGTTAGATATAAGCGATGGATTTGCTACTTTTACTAAAATTACTTTCGATGAAAAAGTCCATAAGTATCTCTCAAATGTATAAAATTCTCGCCAATTTTTGATACTAAACTCCTCCGAAACGGCTCAACCGATTGTTATGTAATTTCCTGTGTATGTTTGGTAGGTCTGAGAGTAGGTCTTAAACTATTTTTATATCCCTAATGTCAAAACAATGTTTTCCCGGTCAATGACGTCTCGATAAAAAATAGATTATACTCGTACAAATAGGCTATTTTTTATTTCAAAAAAATTATGGTTCCCACGGGATTATTCAGAACGCGGGTAGAGCCTCCTGATAAAATGTAAACAAAATTAAAAGTAACGAATAGTTTACTTACTTTGACAGTGTGACATTTAAGATCGTATGCTGTTATCTACTGATGAGATTTGAGACACCTCTCCCGTCTCCGCGTGACCGATGGCTCTCTAGATAAATGTTTAATTAACACGACGGCAATTAATAATTCATAATCGTGGACAACTATCTGTGTGGATGACACTGCCACTAGTAGTCTATGAGCTGATACGCGGTTTTTTCTTGGTGTTTAAGCTTTTCCTACGTAAAAAAATAAAATTCTTTTTTTCTTGCAACTTTTGCTCTCAAAACTTAAAAAAAACTTTGGTATATGAAAATTGAACATTTGTGTCTAGTTTTTTTTTTCTAATGTGTAGTCTTTCCTGATGAAAACGAAGGGGACTGTTCGAATAACTTATAATATTACCGCTGTTAAAGTCACAAGATGTAAGTCATTCATAGTCATTCATCTTCATTAATAAGGCTTTTAAAATGTGTGTTACATTTTACCATTATAAATGTAATTTAGCACCTATAAAAGTTCCAAAACATGTTAGTAATTTTAATTGAAATCCAATTACTTAGACTGAGATTGATCTACCTCTCGATGAATAACTAGCAGTAAGCAGACTTATCCTGTAGAAACCATGAGTTTTTTTTGCGAGATAAAAAGTAGCCTATGTGTTAAATCTGAATATAATCTACCACCATTCTAAAATTTATCCAAATCATTGCGGAGTGAAATGGTAACAAATATACACACACTTACAAATGTTCGCCTTTATAATTAAATATTAAGTATAGTGTAATTCAAAGTTAAACACTTCAATGAAACCTACGTCGCTGCTCAGTCTACAACTAATTTCACCATGCACCGTGTACTCTGTCGATACACGTGGCAGCTACTCGAACTACCAGTTTTTGTGCTACACGATGTACTAATTAATTAAACTAAACTTTCGTGCTGTCGCGACAAAACCGACATTCCGACACAACTGTGACGGTTTTAAACTTTTTGTTATGGAGTGCTTCTGATTAGCTTGTATAATAGTGTTACGTTATTCTTTCTTAATTATGCGTTAGTTATCTAGCTGTGTTTTTATTACAATAAAACTGTAGCTGCCATAATTTGTGAACATACCTATTATCTGGGCGCCATGTCTCAAGAATTCGATCCGTAATTTAAATTGAGTTATTAGGAATTTAGGTTATTTAGAAATAAAACTAGTTGAGAAGTTATTATTTGCGTAGTTTACTTTTGTTCATATGAGATAGCTGGGAATTAATTACTGAAAATACGATTAATAGGCTAAGTAGGTACCTAATGAAATAATGCCCTAACTCCGGGGCCTCAAGGGCAATATGTGTAAGTGATGGTCTTCCCGGCTTTTATATTTGTTTTTACGACGAGCTAAGGTAGGGTTATACAATCCAATTAATCAATGCAAAAACTGGTAGGGCAAACTCGTGGTTGACCGATGTCATCAAACAAAAGACACGTCATTAAGTATATTAGTACGTATGAAATTTTGTCCTAACTCCCGCCGCGGCCAACATGTGTAAGTGATGGTCTTACCTGCATTTACGTTTGTTTTTACTACGAGCTAAGATAGAATTCTACAAACTAATTTATAAAAATCCAAGTACCTACAAGACTTCTGCTACGGTTGTTTACGTTCTTCAAACAAGAGACACGTCATTTCAGTAGGTGTGAAATATTGTCCTAACTCCTGTCGGGGCCGATATTACGTGTAAGTGATAGTCTTCAGAGCATTTACGTTTGATTTTACGAGCTCAGATATAAGAAGAGGGTTTTACAATCCAATTAATCAAAGCAAGTACTGGTAGGGCAAACACGTGCCACTATCCGAGGTCATCAAACGGGACTCTGGGCACGTCATCTCAGTATGTATGAAATATCCTCCCAACTCCCGCCGGGCCGACGGGATCCTTTCAAAGGGATGTGTGTAAGTTGCTCTTCAATAACTCCTCCTCTGAGCGGAATACTGATTCCCAAGCCGCCTTCGTATTGAAAACTACGATTTCACGGAACTTTGTTAGGGTTCTGGGTGTTATCTTGTGAGGACTTTATGATACGGTTGTACTTACTGATTATATTATTTTATTTCAACTCATCGTCAGATCTTTTGGCGCGGAAGATTTCATTACAATTTTATTTAAGTTCTAATTTATTTAGGATTATTTACATGAATCAAATGCTTGGGACTGAATGAACTGCTGTAATTATACTAGCTTAATTAGTTCTTAAGAGCCATTGTAAAGTGGTGATAACAGAAAAAAACCCGGCTGAGTTTGTTGTGGGCATCTTCTCAGTGCAGGGCGCGTTCGAACCCTCGTAAACTTAGCTTTAAGTCGACTTGTAGTTATCACCATACATATGCGATACGTTTCACAAGATCCTGTACGTTAGGCCTATGTGAAATGAAGATATTTTGACTTTGACTTTGGCTCAGGTTTGGTCTGTTGGGAGGTCTTTAGCCGTGGTTCATTAGGTACCACGCTACCAGCAAGGAGGCACCGGTAAGCGATTAAGTATTCTATCAATATGTGCACGCAGGTGTGGTTGCAGTCACGCTGTTGACCGGGTCCTGTGTATTTTTTGTCTATGTGTTTCTTATGTGTAACTTCTATTGAATTCGGTACGTAACTAAATCAATGATCCCCAAAAGTCAAGGTGCCCAGTCCTAAGCACTACATTGCTCCTTTGGGAGGCCGTCAGTTACTGACTAGAATCAGGATTGACAAATTGACCCGCAGCTCGCCTCCCGGTCGGTGCCCGGGGGAATGCCGACCGTTGCTTATTTTTTTTATTTTACCCTAAATAAGTAATGAGTCCGCCGAGAGAAGACATTATTCAGTGTTAAGAGGAAGGCATAGGTATTTATACATTGGAGAAAATAATGAAATTATTACTATACGATATTTATGCTATTTTGGTATTGTTCAATCCTACGAAAGTCAGCTCATGCAGTCATTTTATTTTAATTCACTATTTCTCATAACAATCATGCCTAAGTCGGCGCATCTCTCATTTTACAGTGGGTGGTACCAACTAAAAAGTATCTACCACCTATAATAATCTACCTCAAGGGTTAGAGGAGCATTGATATTTTATTTATAAGTATGTAGGTACGTCAGAATTTGTGGACTGGGACCACTGATCTCCATTCTATGGATGGCTGACTGTCAAGGTTAAAATGAAGACACTTGATTTTCGCCATTCTGGCGCTGATTGTTGCGTAACCTAGCGTAAGCGTCTACGGAGCTAAAAATAACTAGCAACAAATGTCAATTTAGTACCGTGGACGTTCTAGGGTGGCGCTTCAAAGTGGCACAAATAGAAACTGCCAGATGTATAGAATGATTCATCCATAGAATGGAGATCAGTGGCTATAATCACGGTCCCCAATACTCGATATTATCCATGGTTTTTTGACTATGGATAGGACATAACTTTTATGGACCTTATGTCTCAAATTTCTATCTTCTAGTAAGGCAAAAACCATGGATGGATAGATCGAATATTGGGAACCGCCATAAGTATCCCGAATCGAGTAAGGCAAAAACCATGGATGGATAGATCGAATATTGGGAACCGCCATAAGTATCCCGAATCGAAGTACCAGGCAATCATGAAATCGTCAGAGTTCATAGATAGCAATGTATTAACAACAAATACACTATCACACAATCCTTCTGTATACTACAATCAAAACTCTCAACTCGCCGTGGAAGGCTCTACACACAATGTTTGTTCAAGTTATCGGACAGATAAAGGCCTGTTCACAATAGATTCCGGTGCGTGATACACGTAGGTTGACAGTGATTTTTAATTTAACGGATACTAATTAGATTAAGAAAATTGACGATTTCTAAACAGTGGATTGTGACTTATGAGATTTCGAAAAGTAAATTTTAACAAAAGTAAGAAAAGAGCAGAAAAAAATTTACTGATTGATTACTGATTACGGTGTAATTTTGACCAATAAGTGCGAACACTTGTACGAGTAAATAATTTAATCGACGATGACATAAAGGATATTTATTTAAAAGGATATTTTTAAATAATTTTTCAACTTTAGAAAAATTACGATTTCTAAATAGTGGATTGTGACTAATGAGATTTCGGAAAGTAAATTTTAATAAAAGTAAGAAAGAGAGCAGAAAAAAAATTACTGATTGATTGCTGATTACCTACGGTGAAATTTTGACCAATAAGTGCGAACACTTGTACGAGTAAATAATTTTTCAATACAAATTCAATACAAAACAACAATGATTCGTATGGTCACCCTGTTTATAAATAAGCAGGGCCGTATTTCTCGTGGTTTCTCAGTTACAATGGAGCTAACAGACGAATAACGGCCCTTGTTCCTGAATACAATATTATGTACTATTAGAATACACGTAATACATACGAATAGTGCTCACTTTTAGAAATTACGTACTCTAGTCATCGATGAGAAACCTGAGGATATGGGCATCCGAACGATTAACGTAAACCTTTTTCGTACAAGCAAACTCTAGCGGCAGCTGTCAACATTTTATTTGTTGTTGCTGAGCGAACTACATACTTTCTGTCGGTGACAAAACAAGCATTTTGGCACCGGTTAACTGACGACATTTTTTTGCGACGTCCGTCTGCCCTGTCTATACCTATGTCAATCCTATATATCTAGTCTAGAACACAAGTATAAGATCCAAAAGCTACAATCACTTATTCAAAGCTTATTGCCCGTGATACCGTCTGCATGGAGGTTGATTCAGAAATATTAAAAATATAAATATTGAGGTTGATTCAGAAAAATTCAGAAATATTTCCCACGATTTTTCATTCACTTGTCACCACCCGACTTACTGTGATAGTCGATAGACAACTTCAGTCACAAAGAACACCTACCCCGCCCCGCATTTATAATCAAAAGTTATACTTTTATTATGCGCCACATACCTATCAAAACTTTTTGGATTTTTAAGCTATTGCATAGCTTCTATCGCGGGCCTTGAGCGTGGAAACCGAATCCAGAAAATCCGTAACGCAAATAACCTCACACCCCCCACTCAAAATAACCTAACACCCCCCACTCCCACCGGCCCGCTCTATCGCGGGCCTTGAGCGTGGAGGCCGAATCCAGAAATTCCGTAACAAAAATAACCTAACACTAATAATAACTAGAAGTTGATAAAATATAAGTCCATAAAAATGCTATGCAATAGCTTTGCCGCGGCATTCTCCGAGTTGCCGGCCACATGTCCAATTTTAGCCGACAAAATATGTAAAACACACCACATTAATTTATGCGATTTTCACTTGTATAATAGGGTATTTGACTCCAATTTTTTTATTACTTTATTATAAAGTAGAATTAAAATAATGACGTGCACTGAAAGAACTAATTAAATCGATCAAATAACAAAAAAGTTAAAAGCATTTAAAGATTTGTGATTAGACAGAGATAGCAACATGAAATTGTGACGTCACAAAGTACCAATGCCATAGTAGCTTCGTGCGGCTTCATACAAATTTTCGTTTTGCGAGAAAGGGATAGAAGATCCCCCCACTCCAAAGTTTAAACGCCTGTAACTTTGTAAATCTTCGTTGGATTTTAATATTTCTTTCACTGCACGTTATTATTTTTATCCTAGTTTATAATAAAGTAATATTTTTTATCAAATTCAAAAGTAGTGTAAGACCCCATTGTAGGTACTCATAATATTTCCGATAACCAAACTTATGATACATAATAAATTAATTGCGTACACCATACTAGTAAATAAGACACATAAGTATTTAGATAATTACCCTGCAGCGCAACGTATCATTTGCGTTGCATCCAGCTTGAATAATTTCAAACTGTGGGGTTATTCCGAGCCGTCCTAATCGCTCGATTATAGCTAATATGCAGCTAATGTCCAGCTGTCTATAGCGTTTAACGCTAACCCATTAACGGAATTACATACGCGCCACGGAACTTATTAACTGGAGTTGCGGTTGACATTTTGATGGGATTTGAAAGAAAATTGTTTTAGGACCTGTTTCATAATCGCCCGATAAACTTTAAATACTCACGAATTATCTTGACATTTTGACAGATTTCCGATACAAAAATTATCACAACATCAAATATATTCGCTAGATAAAGTTTATCTGATTATTGTGAAACAGGCCCTTAAAATTCGCTAAGTAGATAAAGTCTAGTCTAGTCTAGTGATTGTGAAATAGGCCCTTAGTATTATTTTAAAAAGTGATGTTTATTTTCTTTTCTTTTTGACGCCGGGAAATGCATCCTGCCCCAGCCCAGTGCAAAGCCCTTAACTACAGGATAGTTGTGGGAATAATTTATTTTTGACTGTTGATGGATATTGAATCCAGGACCAAAGTGAAACATGCAGACAATAATAATTTTCCCGTACAATTTGGCGCCTAATCCGGAATTGATTAAACTTGCCTCCCGTCGGTAGATACCACTAATACATATAACTCAAGTTTACCGACTTCCCTGTTGGATGGGATCCTACACAAAGCTCCTGCGGTAACCTACTTTGTGTACGAAATACGTTAGGGGCTTCTATTTTAGCAGATAATATGTATCTAAGTACTGACTACTCTCAATTTAATACTGTTCAATTAATTGTTAGGTACGTATTTTAATTCTAGCTTACTCCGCCCTCATAATTGTCGGTTTTGTTTGGTACACATGTGGTGTCCTTGACTTTTCTCTATAACTTTTAATGGAGAACATCCTACATGATTACCAATGCGTAGTTTTAATATCCGTTTATGTATAAGTACATATTTCAATCCACGATGACGCGCTCCACTCTATCAAACTCCATTGAACAATTTCTCCAGTTTTTGCAACGTTTTTATTTGATGCTTCTCCTATTGGATAGCGTCGAGGCTATAATATAGAGCATTCATTCTTCGATAAATGGACTATCCAAGACTAAAATAATCTTTCAGTCCCTGAGATAATCGCGTTCAAACAAACAAGCAAACAAACAAGCAAACAAACAAGCAAACAAACAAACAAACAAACAAACAAACAAAGACACAAACAAACAAACAAAAATTAAGTGAGCTTATAATATAGTATGGTTTATGATAACTAGGTTATCCCGCTGGGAATTCAGTTTTTCTCAAGCTCTGCGAGATTAGAGATTGTCCCATCCCTGTTCTTGTTATTTTCTAGTAAGTTTGCTGCAGTAATTTATAATGCTTTAGGTAACTCAGTTTGCCCAAATTCCCGCGTGAACCGTGGATTTTCCTAGATAAAAGGTCCCATTAAGGAGTAAGAAACATTCCTACTATAACTTTGGTCTACGTAGTGTTATAGTGCAGCGGTAAATATGATTTCCCACGGGAAATAATATTGAATTTTAATGAATGGACGTCACAGAATGTCCGATAAGAGGACTAATTAAAAATTAAAATTTATATTTTATTAATAAGTGGAGTAACTCGCTTCATTGCACGATAAATTTTCATTGACTTCATTGTCCCGTCTCTTGGTTATAGAAAGCTGAAATTTTGCACAGACATTTCATCCATGATGAATAAAAGGGATAAGAAAGGTTCAAGGAATACCCAAGCGATAACTACTTAGTTATAATAGAATATTTCTTAGTTGTTTGACTTAGTGGCTTTCTATAGTGATCTCCTAATCCTAGCTTTCAAATTACTCATTAACTCACTTTAATCCCATCCCGAAGGCGCGTCCCATTCCTTCACAGCTTAGTTGTTTCTTGCGATTCAGAAGGAGTTAGGAAGGCCACTCCTTCCGAATTGCATGATGACGCTTCTTCATGGATTGTTCTATACCTAGGAACATCTTTAGAACTTACTACTTATATTTTATATTATAGTGTTTTTACACAAGTGTTTGAGTAGTGTTTTTGTGTTTTTTTAGTTCTGCCTAAGAACGAAAAACAATATGCATCCCAATTTCGTCGTGGTGAGACAGTCTCGCGTAGCTCAGTGGAAGAGCTCCCAGCCGCGATAGCTGGGGAACGTGGGTTCGAGTCCCACCGCGAGTGAAATTTTGATGCATATTTAAATTTATAGGAATCTTTAGAACTACTGCCAATTAATAATCTCAACATATTTACGCTATATTCTACGACTGTACCCATTTCTGTTGTAGACTATGCACATAATATCACATTGGTATCGCCGTACCATTCATAAACAAGCTCGAACGACTCACGACTGTTAATATTCCCGACGTGTATCAGACTATCTCTCACGGCTGTCCCATAAGTCTGTACCTCCCCATTAATATAGTCCAAGAATTGGTGAATAAATGTTAGATGTAACGTAATTTTTATTTTGTCATGGATTTTAGCACACATATCGGTTTGACAAACAACATGCTCTCACGGACGGGACTCTATTACTAAGACTTCGCTGTCCGTCCGTCCGTCTGTCACCAGGCTATATCTCTTGAACCGATTTTTTCGCACTTATCATGAACTTGTCATGCGTTCTTTGGATTAAGTTTCCTTAAATTTGTATATATACTAAAACCTAGCTACTTTTTTAATAGGAATGACCAGTCTTACTGCAAGCTATTACCTATGTGATTGGAACCTAGAGCCATAATATTAGCCATACTTTTAATAAATGCGTAATTTTGGGGTCGCGCGTAGGCCACGTTTTTAATGGAAATAGCTCTCAGACTATAAGTTTCTAGCATCTCATTGTACCCATGATGGGCCTATTAATTTGATAGGCCCCCTAATTGGAGATACATACCGGCTAATGCACCGCACCTCTCTTCCACTGTTAATGTTATCTTTACGACGCGAGATAAATTTCACATATCGACGATTTTTAGGCGTTTAGTGAAATGGCCGTTTTAAATTTTTATGTTGTGAAATATCCATGTTTATAATTTAGATTAAAGTATAGTTAGTACCTAGATATTTTTATGGGTAGATATTCACTGGTACCCGCGACTTCGTCTGCTTAGGTGGCAATTTTAGAATATAGCGTTCTAAAATTTCCACCTAAGCATGACCTAAGCGGACGAAGTCGGCTAGCTTTAGAATTAAAAATTAATCCATAAATTATCATGTAATTATATCATTTTGTACGCATCTTTGTTTCAAAACAATTTTATGGGTCTTTCACTATGTTTTTCACACCTACTGAAATCGCACGTCTACAACGGATAGGATTGCACAAGGAGGGATTTTGTACCTATAGCAATTTTGTAATTTTTTTTTTTTATACTATATAGGTTTACGCTTGACCACAATCTCACCTGATGGAAAGTGTCGATGTGGTCGAAGATGGAGCGCGCTTACCTAGAAGATGCCTATTCACTCTTTTTTTTAAAAGCACCCAGGTCGTAACATGCGGGGAAAACAGATTTCGGGAGAGAATTCCAAACCTTAGCCATGCGTACAAAAAATGAAGAAGCGAATCGCTTCGTGCGTACTGGTGGTATGGCGACGACATAGGGATGAAAGTTCACCCGGTGTCTTGCGTTGCGGTGGAAAAATGGTGAGGGAAGAACCAGATCAAACAGCTCCTGAGCACACTCCCCGAAATATATCCTATAAAATACTGTCAGGCTCGCCACCTTGCGGCGATGCTCGAGACTATGAAGCTTCGCCACAAGAGGCGAGCCCTCGCCAATGAGTCTCCTAGCCCGACGATCTACAGCATCTAAGGCCGCCAGCTGGTATTTGGCGGAACCATCGAAGAGGTGGCTGCAGTACTCCATACAAGACCGAACTTGTGCCTGGTACAGAGTGGTCAGTTGTTTAGGAGTGAAGTACCGCTTGACTTTATTAAGAATGCCAAGCTTTTTGGCGGCAGTCTTGGCTTTAGCTTCGATGGATCTACCGAAGTTAATGTTAGCTGAGATGTCGAGGCCTAGGAGATCAATGTGGTCGGTTACAGGTACGGATATATTTCGGAAAGTGGGAGTTAAGGTGAAGGGACTCCTTTTAGCTGTCAGTAGGCATGCCTGTGTCTTAGTGGCGTTGAACTCTACCAAATTGGCATCGCCCCAGTCGGAGACTTCTTTAAGGGTGGAGTTTAAACGCGCAATCATCGCCTCTCTGTGCTCGTTGATGTCATTCGTTCCGGCGCGCGGACTGGACATATATCTCTCCGTCACTGTGCTGTCATCTGCATACCCAAGGATTCCGGGCTTTAAAAGGTCATTTATATGCAGCAAAAACAAAGTAGCGGAGAGAACAGACCCCTGGGGGACACCGGCATTAATGGCCATCAGATCTGACGAGCAGCCGTCAACGACAACTCGAAAAGATCGCCCACCCAGGAAGTCAGATATCCAGTCACACAAAATCGGTGGAAGACCGTAAGCGGGAAGCTTACTAAGAAGGCTGTCGTGCCAGACCCGGTCGAAGGCTTTTGAGATATCGAGAGACACAGCAAGCGCCTCTCCATGCTTTTCGATAGCCTCACCCCATATGTGGGTGGCATAGATGAGCAGATCGCCTGCAGACCGCTTTTGCCGAAAGCCGTATTGGCGGTCTGACAGCAGATCATTGCTCTCAAGATATGCCAGGAGCTTAGTGTTTAATATGCGCTCCATACTCTTGCACATGATAGAGGTTAAGGTAATGGGTCTATAATTTTCCGGATCAGCACGACTTCCCTTTTTGGGCACAGGCTGTACGTTAGCAATCTTCCACGCTTGCGGCACTCGAGCTACCTTGAGTGAGAGGCGAAATAGGCGAGTCAGCACTGGTGCCAGTTCCGGTGCGCAGGTCCGCAGGACAACTGCTGGGATCCCGTCCGGACCACTTGCTTTGTTCACATCAAGCGATCGGAGCGTTTTCAGAACCTCTTTTTGGTGGATGCGAACTTCTGACATTACAGAGTCGCATGTGGGAAGGTTAGGTGGACGGGCGCCACCAGAATCGAGGAGTGAACTTTTGGCAAACTGAGATGCTAGTAAGTTTGCTTTTTCAAGAGAAGTGAAAGCAAGCGATCCGTCCGGTTTTAGCAAAGGCGGTAGTGACGGTCGACAGAAGTTTGATTCAACAGATTTAGCAAGGGCCCAAAAGGCTTTACTACCAGAAGGAAGAGAAGCAACTTTTTCCCCAATGCACTTGGTATGTGAGAACCGAGCCTTCTTTAACACCTGTTTAAACGTCCTGCTTGCAATATTGAATTGTCTTTTCTTCAATTTCAGGTCCGGAGTTTTCCGAGATCGAGCATTAGCCCAGGCTAAAAATGCCGACTGTTTAAGGGCCTCAGCTTGGGCGCATTTGGCATTGTACCATCTAGGGGCCTTTCCATCCAGTGATACGTCAGAAAAAGGAATGAAATACTCCATTGCCTGACATATCACGTAGGAAATCGCGCATTCGGAGCTTGACGGATCGTCGGAGGAGAAGCAAGTACGCTGCCATGGATACGAAGCAAAAAAGTGACGCATCTCGTCCCAATCAGCCGACTTATACTTCCAAACTCGTCTTTTGCAACCCGAACCTGAAATGGGGGGATGGAAGTTGGAAACTGAACGTACCAAACAATGATCAGAAGAACCGAGTGGGGCTGCTACCGAAACTGAAAAACGGTCTGGATTAGTAGTTAACAGCAGGTCCAAACAGTTGGGTGTATGTCCATCGATATCCGGAATTCTAGTTGCTTCTTGAACCAGCTGAGAGAGGTTTAGTGATAGCGCAAACTTATATGCCTCTCTCCCAGCGTGGTCGGTTTTAAATACCAACTATTGGATGGATTTTTTTTCATTTGTTAATTTATGAACATTAGCTGACAACAGGAATGACATTGTATTACTATATATATAGCTGCTTGTGCTGATTCATTCACTCATTGATCACCTCTCCTGAACAATTTTGTATGAAAATTTTTTTTTTCAATTACCATTTCGTATAGAGGAGAAAAATTCATTCGGAGGAAAAATACGGAGAGAGCTGATGATTGAGGATTTCGAAGACGGGTGAAGAGCACAGCCAAGGGTATTGCAGATAGGTGGGGGGTGTTCGACCAAATGTCATTTGAAATGTCATCCAACTGCCAGTGAGCTGAAAAAAAATTCAAAATGGCGGATTCAAAATGGCCGCCATACGAATTTCGCCGATATCTCGGAAATTATAAAAGATGGAAGAATGGTTTCTTGACAAGAGCTGATCAGGATTCGAAGGTCTATTCAATGGATAGCAAAAAAAATTCAAAATGGCGGAATTTTTTTTTTCATAGAAAATGTATGGGGAATGTTGAAGAGACTAACAGTTGGTAATTATGCAAGGTTGTGATGCGGTTTTTCGGAGATTTACTAGAGAAAAATATGGAGAGAGCTGATGATTGAGGATTTCGGAGACGGGTGAAGAGCACAGCCAGGGTATGAAAGATAGGTGGGGGGCGCTCGACCAAATGTAACTCGAAACGTCATCCAATTGGCAGTTAGCTGAAAAAAAATTCAAAATGACGGATTCAAGATGGCCGCCATACAAATTTCGTGTTGTTCTATCTTGGAAAGTATAAAAGATAAGAGAGTGGTTTCTTAGCAAGAGGTGATCAGGACCTCAAGTTCTACGGGATGCATGGAAAATAATTCACTGTGGCGGAATTTATTTTTCCATGGAAAACGTACATACTATGAAAAGAGACAATGATCTAGGATTTGGATTATGATTGAGGAGCACGGTCATGGTTTTAAAGATAGTTAAGGGCTGTTCGTACAAAAAATACGCTGAACCTCATCCGATGAGGTTCAGCGTATTTTTTTGTTCGAACTGACCTTAACTATCTTTAAAACCATGACAGTGCTCCTTGGTAATTTTTTCAGCTTACTGCTAATCGGATTTCAATGGGCGATGGAGGTGACGGCGATTCTTTTATAGGAGAGAAGACAGCCCGCGGGCCACATGTGGCCCGCGCACTCACGCGCCCTACTAGTTTAAAATATATAGCTGCTTGTGCTGATTCAACACTGACTCACTGACTCATTGATCACCTCTCCTGAACAATTTTGTATGAAAAATTTTTTTTTGAAGGATGATGTCGTATAGAGGGGAAAAATTCATGAGGAGGAAAAATATGGAGAGAGCTGATGATTGAGGATTTCGGAGACGGGTGAAGAGCACGGGGAGGGTATTGAAGATAGGTGGGGGGTGCTCGACCAAATGTCATTTGAAATGACATCCAATTGGCAGTTAGCTGAAAAAAAATTCAAAATGGCGGATTTAAAATGGCCGCCATTCGAATTTCGTCGATATCTCGGAAAGTATAAAAGATGGAAGAACGGTTTCTTGACAAGAGTTGATCAGGACCCAAAGGTCTATTCGATGGATAGAAAAAAAAATCCAATATGGCGAAATTTTTTTTTAACCAAAGAAAATGTATGGCGGATGTTGAAGAGACTAACAGTTGGTAATTATGCAAGGTTGTGATGCGGTTTTTCGGAGAGTTACTAGAGAAAAATATGGAGAGAGCTGATGATTGAGGATTTCGGAGACGGGTGACGAGCACAGCCAGGGTATCGAAGATAGGTGGGGGGTGCTCGACCAAATGTAACTCGAAACGTCATCCAATTGGCAGTTAGCTGAAAAAAAAATCAAAATGGTGGATTCAAGATGGCCGCCATACAAATTACGTTTTGTTCTATCTCGGAAAGTATAAAAGATAAGAGAGTGATTTCTTTGCAAGACGTAATTAGAATCTCAAGGTCTACGAGATGAACGAAAAAAAAATCAAAGTGGTTGAATTTATTTTTCTATGGAAAATGTGAATGCTACAATAAACAAAGGCTTATGAAAAACTATGAAAAGTATGAGAAGAGATGATGGTCTACGATTTGGATGATGATTGAGGAGCACGGTCATGGATTTAAAGATAGTTAAGGGCTGTTTGATGAGGTTCAGTGTATTTTTTATTCAAACAGCCCTTAACTATCTTTAAATCCATGACCGTGCTCCGAGGTAATTCTTTTAGCCCATTGCCAATCGGATTCCAACAGGCGATGGAGATGACGGCAATTCTTTTATAGGTGAGAAGACAGCCCGCGGGCCACATGTGGCCCGCGCTCCCACGCGCCCTACTAGTTGTATTTAAAAAGAAATGCTGCTGCTAATTTTATTGTGAAAAATCGCTTAACTAATTTGACGCATCTAAAAATTGTGTAATCCTTTTCAAAATGCCTCATAGGAACTAGAACAATTTTTAACGCGTCAAATTCTACAGATATTTTTTATAAAAGAATTGACATCAATATGTACATTTCAGATATTATCGTTTTAAAGTTAAAAACTGTAATAATATACAGTAATAATTATATTATGTTCGTCTTAAAGATACGAATACTTTATAATTTACTTTATTGTCTATGACTGGAAAAACAACGTGTATCGAAATTATCGTGCCAACGGTATTCGCTACTATAGCTCAGTGGAAGAGCGATCACCCGCGACAGGTGGTGGTCACGGGTTCGAATCCCGTTGGTAGCGTTAATTTTGATACACTTTTCACATTTATAAAAATACGAATACTTAACTTAACCGCTCTTCGCTCTTTGCCACTCAACTGTTAACTACCAGTCATAGGCACTCATAGTTCACCGAAAACAGTTACATAAACACAGTAAACGCGAGCACTCGTCCCTAATGACTTTTCCGATACTTCGTTTTCGATACAAACTTGAATTTTACCCACGCGGGAGGAATGTAGCATTATTGAGATGTCGAACGATAAAAATTGCTGCTTTTGGAGATGTTCGAAGACAATTTTGTATTTCAATCAAAAATTTATTTAAACACGAATTTGGCCTTGTTCTATGCCTCAGGTTTTTACTACTAAATAAAAGGCACTTTTGATATAATATATATATCGGCCATAATTTGATTGCCGTGTGTTCCCATGTTATGATAGTAGGTAACTATTATTCTGTTATAGTACATAGGACCAAGATAGGTATTTGAACAATTATAGTTTTTTTAATTAGGTATAGGTAGTCCAAGTAAGCGTCCGCGATGTACCCTTAGATTAGACTGATAAGTCATTGAGGTATCACTATTAAAATCTTAAAAAGGAAGGTCCTGGTTTTGATTTATAGCACAGGTCAGTTCAGGATTTTATAAGTTAAACGAATTGTGGGTTTAATAATTGGAGCTCAAAAGGATGTATCCCAAAATGAATAAAAATACGCGTTATTAACAATTTAATATTTAGATCCAAAAATAAGTTCTAATAAAATATTGGTAAATGTCGCTATTTTGCTCGAAGCACACCAATAACTCGGGTTCGTTCAATAACAATCTTGATTAATTAGACCCGAAATCGGTGAAATAGGATCGCAATCGAATAACACCGTTTCTTGGCTTAATTTCAGCCTGCCCGGCTGAATCCGTCCTGGTCATTGAGTTCTTTCCAACAAGAGCGGAACTAGTTCGTTTTGAACTAATTCCGCAAAAAATTGTGAAAATTGAAATTTATGATACCAGAGCCAAGTACTCATTCATAAAATATAACGCATAGCAGCTCTTTTATAATCCAAATGATAACTAGTGGCTTAATTTTTGCACATCGTTCCATTTTGAGCGATTGTCAGTTTTCTGTTACGAAGGCAAATACATATGTCATAGTATGGCTAATGCTGCTACTAAGATAACTGTTTCATACGGTGACTATGAGTGAAAGTCTTATATCCTGAAAAGTATACTTATATTTAACTCCTGTGGGGTAATTACTTATTGGTTCCGATATATAACGCCCAGTAAAACAACCACGGAGGGAATAATAAATAGAATCGTTCCGGGAATCCTGATTAGGCTGAGACAGCACCTGTTAGCGTTATTTATTATTACAGCGTCTGCAGCGCTTGTATTGTATAAATGATTTTACACAACAACTCGGTTAATCTTAATTAATAAAAATCTCATGGGTGCCAACTCATAAGATTCATCATAAGAAATTGGAAAACTAATTTCAAATCATTATATTCTTTCAAATATTTTCATAATTTACAAAGAGATAAACAAGTGAAGTGCGAGTCGGACTTGCGAATTAAGGGTCCCGTACCATCGGAACATATCGACACAGACTTTCCAGGTAACATCTTTAATAAGACTTCATTGGCCAGTCACTTTTTTAACCGACTTCAAAAAAAGGAGGAGGTTCTCAATTCGTCGGAATCTTTTTTTATTTTTTTTTTTTTTTTTTTATGTATGTTCACCGATTACTCGAAGACGCGTAAACCGATTTGAAAAATTCTTTTTTTGTTTGAAAGGGTATACTTCCCAGATGGTCCCATTTTTTTTTGGTCAGGATCTGATGATGGGATCCTGGAGAAGTCGAGGGAACTCTTCAAATTTTATATGGATACTTGTAACGATTTGGGTACTGTTTGAAAGAGTAATATTTTTCAGGTTTTCCTATGGTCATCAGGTCAGGATCTGATCATGGGATCTTGGTGAAATCGAGGGAACTCTTCAAATTTTGCTAGTATACTGGAAGCGATTTGGGGATTTTTTTATAGTTACTAGTGCATTTGCTTGTAGATGCAGACTTAATGGCTATAGTCATTAAGTCAGGTTCTAATGATAGGATCTCGGAACAATTGAGGGAACTCTTCAGATTTTATAAGCACACATCAAGCGATTTGGGCATTTTTTTCAATACCCTGTGCATTTTTTGTTTTCCACTAAAAAGTAAAAAATAAAATGGAAAATTCTTTTCAAAAAAACCGACTTCAAATGCCACTACAAAGAGTGAAATAATTTTTCAATGTAGGTACACCAATTCGAAGTCGGGCAATTCGTACAATCATAGTCCTTCGTATTAATCGATTCAAACTGCGAATGCGTCGGGCCAATTAGGGACGTTCCGATAATGAGTTGTCAAAACAAGGATTTCATTACGCCAACTTGCGAACGCTGTTTGCGTAACCCTTGCCCCTGTGGATATAGGGTTTATTTTTAACTAACGAACTGCCGTTATTGTTCTTGCAAATTTAATACCAAAGTTGAATTGTGAAAGTTCGCTTACGTCGGATTTTAAAGTTTTACGCAAATCCTATACAATTAGCGTGTGCCTGACCGTGTTTTTGGTTTACGGCAAATTGTGTGGAGTTGTCGAGTGATTATTTGATTGGATGATCGTCGATGCTCAATCAACAAATGCTTTGGTATGCGAACCGACGTAAATATATCAAATTTAACCTTTTTCGTCAAGACTGTTGAGTCCCTTTGCAAAAACAGTCAGCAAGCAGCAACCCAAAAATGCAAGCAAAGCATTGACATTCGAGAGCTTAAATGTATTGACACAAGACGTATAACCAAAAAAAAAAATATTCCATGGGTATATCCATGTTTCCATATTCCATGTTTTCTTACTCCATACTTCGGATAAAAACATGACTGCACGTCTTAACATTATCTAATTTAAATACTTTACGTGAACTCTGAGCATATACCCATTAGATACATGCATACAAATATATGTAAATACAATTGACTCGTTTTGGCGGGGACACTACCGTGTCCCCAGATTCTAAAGTACATTAATTGACACACTGGTTAAAGTTCTAAGCCAATAGGAGTGCAAAACCTTTTACCTGCGGCCCCCCACGTGAATTTATGGTTTTCTCAAATCCTGTGGGGACCATGGATTTTCCGGGATAAAACTAGGTATAATCTATCTCAACGCAAATTGCAGCCAAATCAGTTGAGAAGTTACGGCGTGAAATAATAACAAACTTTCACACTTACACATTTACTATACGGACCTAATGTATACAAACTATCGCCTTTAAAACGTTAGTGTGATTTGCCGTGCTTAATTTGCACTGCTGGTTATCTCATGGCGGCTTCGTCTGCCATTTTGTTTGTACGTATGTATTAAAAAAGCACTTTTCTTCGCGCCTGTCACTCAGACATACCTATAGTACATTCATCCGCGTGAGTTTGAAAGGCGCCGCTCTCACATGAATGTGGGGCTTCACAACTTTTTTGATACATACAAAGAAATTGGATTCAATGAAAACATACACTTAGCTCACCTTAAGGTACGTTTCCACTTACTACTGACGCGGTTGGAGCGGAGGGAACTAAATACTAATCATATTGCAATATTATTTAATGTATACTTGTTTGTACTCGTAGATGTACAAATAATTCATTCACTGTAAAATTAATTGTCTCGACCATCGCCGCAAGGTGGTGAGCCTGACGGTTTTTATAGGATACATTTCGGGGAGTGTCTCAGGAGCTGTTTGATCTGGCTCTTCCTTCACCATTTTTCCACCGCACCGCAAGACACCGGGTGGACTTTCATCCCTATGTTAGTACGCATGGCTAAGGTTTGGAATTCTCTCCCGAAATCTGTGTTCCCCGCACGTACGACCTGGGTACCTTTAAAAAAATAGTGAATAGGCATCTTCTAGGTAAGCGCGCTCCATCTTTGACCACATCGACACTTTCTATCAGGTGAGATTGTGGTCAAGCGTAAACCATTATAAAAAAAAATCACATCTACTTCTGATCTCCGCTTCAATGGTGAAATTATTAGCATCGTTTCCAATGGTTTCTTCAAATGTCTGAAACGGTCATAATAGAGCATGTAGCAATATGACATATTTCGATTCGACTCGGTTCTCTCAAATAGAATGAATGAGTATGGCAGTTTCTAGAGTGAAAGTCACGAGAGCCATTTTATTGATCGTATATGTGCCATATGGTTACTGCTGCACCGCAGGTATCAAACTTAATATACGCGCTAGGCCTAGTTCCTATCGCGAAATGTAGTAAGGGCTACTTCTTGGTTTTATCTCCGCTTTAGTGGAAATCAGAATCTATCAGAATTACTGCCTTAGTGGAAACGAAAAACTCTACCTCTTTAGACAATTCTGCTCTGCTTACCCCCGCATACCCCAGTAGAAACGCACCCTTAAGAGGAGAGTGCTTTCAAATCTAACGCATAAATATTTTCTTGTTCGCAGGTGAGGCTTTCATTATCTGATTTTCATCTCGGTGAGTATTTTGGATGGGAAATACATTTTTCTGCACCTCGATATCATTCTACGAGTACTCCGTTACGATTTACATTTGTACCTATACGCGTTTTAGGATTCAACAAAACCACGTTTTGGTTCGTTTTTGTTTTCGATCGTGTTTTTGTCGTGTTTTTTTTTGAGATTTCCATTCGCGAGTTGATTTGTAATTTAAATTGAGGATCTGTATCGTTTATTTGCTTTCAAGATGTTCCTTTCGGCAGATTTGGTTTTCGGGAAATGGCGTCTGCTGCAAAACAAGAGCAAATTCATTTTGATTAAAATATTTTTAATCAAAATGATTTTAACGTGTAAATGTCTTTATGATAATATTCATTATTTGTTAGTATAAGATGGGTTAGTTACTATTTTTGGGGTAGGTAAAGTTTATAAGTTTAAGACAGGTTCTTTAAGTTTAATTTCGTAGGTACTTAGTTCAATCCACGAAGACGCGCCCCGCGCTTTCGTAATCCCTTAGATTTCATGAAATTTGTAAGGAATTGGGAAGGAGTGGGGCGCATCCTTGTGAATTGAATTGACAATAACGTACGTATATTTTACAAATTTATAAGATTGCGGGAATACGCAGGGATGGCAAACCTCCGACCAGATGGACTGAGGGTCGCGGGAACTCGCTGGATACAAGTAGCCGCTAATTTTTATTTTTATTTTTATTTTATTTATTTAATTTAATTTAAATTATAATAAAACTAATGTAAAATCATCTAAATTGATGTGTATTTTTTAAAGATTTGAAGGAATATAGCGTCTCTCTTGAACTATTCAGGCTGCATATACATATTGTAGGCAACGGAAGCCTCAATAGATATTAAATAACATCATAACAATCTCTAATACCTGTACTATTAATCTCATTAAGCCGCACTGTTGTTACCATCCCAAAATCATTGATACGTAAAGGCTGGTAAATTTTGGAGCGGATGGATTTCTCCGAAATCCGCATCCATCCCGCAAACCTGGGCGTCCTTTGTAATATCCACCGTTATTAGTGTCGGGTATAATTTGGCCGTGATTGATGGTTACGGAAGCGGGGTTAATTCAACTGTTGCGTTGACTGACGGGCAGATTATGACCGACGTTCAAGATGGAACCTTTAAAATTTGGAGGAGGTTAACAACAGAATGTCTGCCGAGATTTTCCATCTGCGCGTGAGATAATTTATTGTACACTGCAAACACGGCTACATTCTCTATTTCCTTCTTTTTTTTATAATCTGAAACACCGTCAGCTCTGTCATGACTGGAGATAAATCAGGCGTAGCCAGGAGTCATGGCGACCGATGGCTTAACTTGCTCCCGAAGGTTAATCACCTCCCTGACATCGCGCGCGCTCGGAATCGAGTTCAGGTCTGGTCTGGGGTCTTTCTTCGACGTACGTTTCGTTCCGATACCGGGACATCCTCAGAAGATGTTGACTTCACAATGCGAAATCGTAGAGTCAACGTGACTCTACGATAATTGTGTTGGAAAATTGTGTGGGGTGTTTAATGTGGCCAGTGTTCCTACATATTGTATCATACAGAATATTTTCAAGTAGCGGAATATTACAAAATAAATCAATCTGTCCTACTAATTATGGATTTCCGCAAAATAGTCCTGCTTCAATTCAATTTAATTATCAGTCACATTGGCTAATTACTCAACAGAAGCACCAACAAAGCAGCTGCAGACATTAATTAAAAACATATCTACTCGTTTATAAAATTCTAAGTAAAAGACAATTTCTCACCACAACTTTTAATCCTACCATCTCTCTATAAGAAGCTTTTCAATGAAAATATATACAGGAAAACTAAGTTCTCACTATAACAGTGCCCAACATAAACTTGCGGTAAACTGAAAATAGGTCGTCTTTAAATGATCCTCAACTTGTGAACCGGCCGTGATGTTTGGACGGCATTCAAATGCTGGTTTAACGAGGGAGAATTTTTATAACTTGGCCTTAAAAGTTTACCTACCTACTGTTGGAATATGAACAACTTTTTAGAAGTTAAAAACACTCTTACGCTTCATAATAAACGTTAAGTCACAACGTATACATAGTTATAATTCCTATTTGAAAACTTTATTAAGAATAAGATACTAAATATATTATTAGATATGATTTATGGAGTTTTAACAAAATGATACAAAGTATTAGCAAAGGTTTTTGACTTATCATGCGTTGCTTTACTACCTATAAATAAAGTATTTTACTCAAATCAGAATATCGATTTTTAGGGGTCCCCTTAAAAGATCACTTTATCGTCCGTCTGTCTGTCTGTCTGTTTGTCTGTGTGTGGTATTTGCAAGGTTATAAATTACCATTACCTGTGTTTGAAATTCAAAAACGTCTCCAGTCTCCACGCTTTACCACATTATCATAGAATCGTATCGTTATTGTATGCTCTGGCTGTATTTCTTTTGCTTCCCTGTAGGTAGGTGCGGTATAATTTTTATTCCCGTCACGGTTTCCCCCGAGCGAATCGCGGAGTACGGAACCCGACGCCGCTCTCTGGAGCGTATGAAATCTGCGGTGGATGTAACGCTACACGGGGCAATGATGTGGGCGCAGATGGGACATTTGCACGCTCCTCCAGAGAATTAATACTTACCTACAAGACGAGTTTGAGTTCCGTAGTCAGCTGGTCAATGTTGAGATTTTCACAGATGCTGAACCCGAAAATAAGAACTAGAACGTCTAAAATAGAAAATTTTGCAGACTTTGTTATCTGGGTGAAATTTCCTTAGAATCATTAGTATGTAGGTAAAATACGCGGGCGATTAAGTTGACCCATAGCTGTCTATCTGCGCGGGTAAATCTCCTCGCACTTCCCCATGCCGTGCCCTCATACCACACCTTGCACGTTCTGCTCAGGGTTCAACTTATAAGCCGCCTACTATAGCCTCCTTGTTGATGCTCGCGAATCGCAAATTCACGGCAGATTTAAAGTTTTCATAAAACTTTTGCCGGCTCCTGCTTGGCAGGTAGGTATAGCAATTTCTATTTATCTTGAAGAAGGTTGTCAAAATACGCTGAAACTAAGCATGTTTGAGAAAAAGATCTGTACAAAAAAAACATGGTAAGCAGGACTGATTAATTTGTTTTGCTAATATCCGCTACTTGAAAGGATTCTGTATGGTGCAATAGTCAGGAACACCATCCACATGAAACACCACACACAATTTTCTATCACTTTCTTCGACGCACGTTTCGTCCCGACACCGGGACATCCTCAGGAGATGTTGACTTCACAATGCGAAATCGTAGAGTTACGCAATACAGAATCCTTTCAAGTAGCGGATAATAGCAAAACAAATTAATCAGTCCTGCTAATTATGGATTTCCGCAAAATAACGCCTGCTTCCATTCAATATTTAAAAACATGGTAAACAATTTTTAAAATCTTTTCCATACCTAGATCTAGACTTGTAATACTATTTTACATTGTTGATGACTTTATGATTTAATACTTATTAACTTATTACCTTGATTACAATAGGTACCTATTACTTAAATATTAGAATCAATAAAGATGGGTTACTCTTTGTCGTAGCCGTGAAAGTAGAGCCTTGGCGCCATTGCGTCGTTCCGAGACGAGACCCGATTGACTGAAGAGTCAAGTTATGTCAACGCAAAATATATGTGCGATTGAACATAGACTTTGCTATACATGACAACACACAGTACGATTCAGTATGCGAAATCAAAGCTGACTTTGTAGAGTCTAGACACCATTAATCGTTTCAATTACAGTCATCGAATTGAGATACTACTCAAGACCTCTTGTTTTTATTGCCACTTAAAATAATATTAAGTTTATGATTATGATTCAAGTCTCAATTCATAGCTGGGTTTTCTTTACTATCGAGTACAATTTTATTTTAAAATGAGACGCACATGACCATAACCCACCGTAACTCATGAAGTTTTCCTTAGCCGTTAAAGCATGTGATATTTTGGTTTCTAAATGAATAGGAAAGTCCAAAGAATTAAGGCCATCAGGAGTTCAAGTCCGGACTTATGAATAGGAGGCTTACATTTCAACCTATTTACTGCTAAAGTCTAGCTAGAGTATATTATGTAAATTGATCCTAACTTGAAAATATATTCATACTAATTAATCGACAACTATTTTACGATTTACTTACGGTTGTAACAAATTCTTAGATATCGGTCCCGAAGGCTGAGAGTTGTTCAAGAAAGTATTGACTTTGAATCAATAGAAAAATGAGGAATAACTTTTATGAAACTGATATTTAAGGAGTTGTAGAATTATTCTCTGTGCAAATACCAACGAGCATATCTTTATTATATTTCAGATAGTAGAATGTGATTGCATTGACTGCAGCCCAACTGATGCATACAGCGTATCTAGGAAAATGTTTATTAGGAGAGATTTCATATACTTTGGACTCTGGAGGGTAAAGCGGAGCCTGGTTTCCTGCTAAGGCGATACACCCGCGGCGGTCCGTGCCATGAATAAAAATATCAACCCATCCCATAATACCCAGTCCGTTTGTTGATAAATTCCTCTCATCTTCATAAGTGCTTGTAGTTGCCGTAAATTGAATGTTGTGCTTTGAATTCGAACGCATCTAGGTATGAATGGAGCGTCGAAATTTAGATCGGGAAATGGGAAAATTTAGATCGGGAAATTGGGAAATTTAGATCGGGATATTTGTGTTAAATACCAACGATGCTTTCATTATTGAGTGACGCGTTAATTTAATAATGTTGTGAAGTCTAAAATACACAAAATACATGATTGTTTGATGAAAATTTGTTTTATTAAGTCTATATTAAATAGAGCTTTTTTCGTACATTAGATGATAAAGGAAATTCGGAGACTGATGATTACATTTAACTGACGTTTTTTTAGTACGTACATGTGTTTCCCTGAATTATAATACTATGGGAGTTGGGACTTCCCTATACACTGTCCTATTAAAAAAAGGCGTGTGGCACTCGGAGACTGCCGCGGTAAAGCTATTGCATAGAATTTAAAGTTATTTTTAATTTTGCCATCAATCGAAAAGTAGAACTTTTGGTACCAGGTGCAACTTCACAACTTTTTGTGGAGTTGCGCTCCTTGCTTTCATGCTAGCCTAGTACCAAAAGCTCTACTTTAGGAGTGCCACGTTATTTTCGTTACGAAATTTCTGGATTCGGTCTGCACCGTCAAAGCCCGCGATAGAAGCTATGCAATAGCTTAAAAATCACTACACATAACATAGCCCATAAACAGCGCACAGCCTGGTTCCATACAAAACACAAATCTTTCAGTTCAACCGCCGTATCCAGTTAACTGTGTTCTTTGTTTCGCCAATGGCGCTCGTAAACCACTAAGTGTGCATTGTTCGTTGACGGCAATCATCGTAAAACGCTTGCATCTGTGCTTTTGCCACTTCATCGACTTTTTATATTCGAAATGGCCGGCCGTTGCGTGTTAAGCCTGTGCCACACGGTTGCCAACAAGCCCGTATGCAGGGGTGACCTGGTTGGAGGGCCGGTTGGTACTGCCGTCGCGCGTTGCGGCTACACGGCTGCAAACTTCAGTGTGTTTACAACTGCGGTAGGAGCACGACGAGTAAATATGGCTCCCGCGTTATCAAAAATTCAAAAATTGGTGTTTCGCTGGCACTCTTGTGTGCTGTAGATAAAGAAAAAAGCCTAAGAAGAGGATTTGGATGAAGCGATGGCTAAAAGAACGACTACTTCTGAGGCACTCAAATTTAATAGGATTATTGAATTTTGATGATTTATATAATTTTTTGACGAGTTGGTGGAAATGGTTCGACCATTCATAGAAAAAAAAGGATACAAATATGAGACCAGCTATATCTGCCGAAGAATGAATTCTAGTTAGGTACTTTAAGATATCTGGCTACTGGAAGGGAATATAGAGATCTCAGATACAGTTCAATAATATCACATCAATTATTATCAGAAAAAACGTGCTCGCTCATTGCTAGACAGAGCGCGACTTTGAATTTGGTTGGAACGCGCGGCTACACGGTTAGCAACCGCGCTCACCGACCACTGTCGGCAGAGCAAGACTCCTGACCAAGGTTGTTGAATGTCAAATCGGCCAACATTGCGGAAACGCTGGCTACACGGCAGAAATCTGCAATGTCACCCCTGCATACGGGCTTGTTGGCAACCGTGTGGCACAGGCTTTACGTTCACGCGGAATGCTAATGCGGGCTCCGTTCGGTTTAATGTGGGAAATTTGCGAAAAAAATATTGAATTTAATTAATTGTATGGAAGCAGGCGCTATTTTCGGAAATCCAGAATTAGTAGTAGTAAGACAGATAATTTTGTTTTGGCTATAATCTGCTACTTGTAAAGATTCTGTATTGAACACGGCCCACATGAAACACCACACACAATTTTCCAACACTTTCTTCGACGCACGTTTCGTCCCGACACCGGGACATCCTCAGGAGATCTTGACTTGACAATGTTCTCAATACTCTACGGTTTCGCATTGTCTGCAATTCAGTGATCTGTGAAAATTTCAAGTCTGTAGTAATCATGGTTCAAGAGATGTAAGCCTGGTGACAGACGGACGGACGGATGGACGGACAGCGAAGTCTTACTAATAAGGTCCCGTTTTTACCATTTGGACACGGAATCCTAAAAAAGGAGTTACAGGATTTAAATACATAGGTATAAGTGAGTGGAAGGAAAGAGGAAGTGAGTTCAGCAGAGCGACCAAGAAAGTTTTCGCGTTCCGCCAACTTTTTTATTACAGGAAAACGCAGTGGTGTCTGCTGGACTTTTAAAAACCAGAATGAAGGGTAGATACAAGTTGCTCATAGTAAATAAAATAAATATTTCATTCATTCATTTTAATAGCATTTCACTGTACATTCCACATGATTTCTTTAATAATATATTAATTTGAAGTCCAGTTTTTAATAACATGTTCGTTCAATTTCAATATTTTTATGCGTTCGGAAAACTATGCTAAAAGGGAAAGCGAAACACGTTTCTCGTGAACCTTGGGTTTTATGAATGTCGTTATAAGTTGACTCGGTTTTGTGAGGTTAGTACAAGTTGTTGGATAAACTATGACTCGAATATCGATTCCGTTTCGCGTTACAATCTTTATGCGGCGAGTAACCGAAAACGTATGAAGTTGTCGAATTCTTATAGCAATATTGTATCTTGTACTAGGCCTCCTGATGTTTATCGCGATACTTGTAACGTGAAAAATTGTTTGGAATATTTTGTAACACAAAACGGTGTGTGTTCTACGTTCCGGAACGGTGTGTGTCGCAAGCGGGAATGTTTGGAATTGGTGACAAACGAGCTTTTTTATAGTGAATATTACATTATTTTATTTGTATGATTAATAGTTCTTTTTTAAGAGTCATGCGACGGGAGTGCCTGCGAAATTCAAATTTTCGTAGATTTTCGCGATTTTTAAGCTAGTAGACATAATATATTCATCCCTATATACCGATATGAACCTGAGGTTGTGGACATCCGAATGTTTTACGTATAGGTACATTTTCCATACAAGCAAACAGTCAAAACAGCAATGTGTCAAAATTCTATCTATAAATGGCTGTTAAAAGACATTTTTTGCCGCATCCAGGGTGTTTATATCTATCATGGGCAGAATTTGTTGACTGTTAATAATAATAAATTAAATGAATGTTAATCTGTGCCTTATGAGTCTAAGATTTTTGTCTTTGCGTTGGAGTATACAAAGTATCACCAAGTATTTTTACTGACAAACTGACGTTCACGACTATTTATTCGCGGACAAGAGCTGATTCTATTTATATATATATATATATATATCCGATAACTTGTTATCGTCATCAATTTATCATGAATAAAAAATATAGAAAAATGCCTAGGCTATCAGCTTTAACAATCGTTGGTTATCTTCTTACGCTGATCAGTCTCGAGATGAAACGTGCCTAGTGTGTGCAGCGATAATATAAAATACTTACTTTATGTGCAAGCTTTTAATCCATACTTAGTTTAGTAACACTTAGTTTAGTTTAGTTACTTAGTTTAGTTTAATGTTTACACAATAATTATAATAGCTTTCTTAAAATTAAGGGATCCATATTTTCTTAAAATTTCCAAAAAAAACTTGGAACTGTACCTTTATATTTGAACGAAATTATACCAACTCCTTTGTGTCGATCACGAAGTACCAGGTTCGATTTTCAGGTCGTGCAAAAGAAATTACTTAAAATAATTCTCGGTATACAGTTTCGGAGTCTTCTTCTCAGTGCAAGCGCGTTCGAACCCTCGTAAACTAAGATTTAAGTGGACTTGAAGTTATCACCATATACGAGTATATGCGACGAATATCATATTGACGTTATAATAGGTATTTGACATATTTATGAATTATGTTGTTTATATCTCATATTTTGTAAATTAATAATTTTGTAAATTGATAATACTTAAGTAATTATTCTGTAACATTGCATGCCGTAAGGAAGAAATTGGATAAGAACAATTTTATTATATTGTGACATATATACCTACATATATTTTACCCAAATTCGCAATAAAGAAATTGAATTGAATTGAATTGAAATTGAATTGACGTGTTACAAGAGCCTGTACAAATAAATATATATTGAGTTTGAATTTGAGTTTAACTGTGTTATTTGACGAAATGGATTTTTTATTCTCCATCGTAATTATAACGAAAATTTATAATATCAGATATAGGTAGGTACTAACTTCATATTTCATATTGTATTTAGTACAGCCTACACCCCCTCCGGCGCCGTTGGTAACGCTGTTAAAATATTCTACAGTGTCATAAAGCCTTGAGTAACGAGGCCTGCGGGAGCCGGCCCCTATATTATTGGCGCTTCGTGTATTGAAATAGAATGGAGTATAGAGTTTAGTGTGTGTGTTGAAAACAGTCATAAATCGGGAAAACTTCGGTTGCCTTTTGCATACCACCCTATTGGTGAAGTAGTCTATATATTTTCGACTGCGGTCTATAAGGTCCCACTGTGCGATGTAATGAAAAATTGATAAACACTAGATGAAAAGAAAAATCTTTACTCTTTAAATGAACACATACATAGATACTTACAGGATCTTAAGAAAACGAAACTCTACCGCCAAATTCTTAAATCAGGTTTTGCAAAGAGAATAATTGGTAAAGGTAAGGGGATCGTCTCATCTATACTTATAAAAAAACTGTAAAGGGTCGAATTCTGTACATTAAAGATATTTTGAAAATTTTTGTTGGAGGACACTATTTAGTCGATACTGAAGCCAAAACTGTAATTTGTTTAATTTTTGTCTGTCTGTCTGTGATTACGCACCGCGCCTGTGCCAATGAATCAGCGGGCAACTGCCGGGCCCATCAGAGCAGGCCAGCGGATTCCCACAGGCAGCGGCGGTGGCGGGTCGAAAAGGGCCCGCCAAAAAATTTTATAGGCGATTTGCACTGGGTTTAATCCCGCGGCACAGAGTGACTTACTACTAGGTACTTACCGGCGCATGGAGACAGCCAGCACGTGGAATCCGGGGAGTGTGTTCGTGTAGGATGAATGTAGTGTGTAGTGTCTGCGGTGTTAAATGCAAATAGGAACACACTCTCCCTTTCTTGAGGGATCTTTCGCGGCGGCGGTACGAAATCGCGGGTAGCGAAGTGAGTCCGCGGCGGCGAGGTGTCCAGGTGGCACGTGAGCACAAAAAACAGTGTTCCTGATAGTAAAATGGGCCGCAGCGTTAGAAGGACGCGGCGGCCAACACGGCAAACTAAGGAACTCAATAAATCGGGGCTCGTAAACTAAACGACACGGGCGTGGCCGGCAAATTTCACGCGGGCAACGCGGATTTTTTCAGTCGGCTTGTAGAAACGGACTCGGAGTGGCGGCGTGGCCGGCAAACAACACGCGGGCGACGCGGAACAAAATGGTACGCGATAAATAGCTCCTCACAAATAATAAGACAGCGCGGTGCGGCGTGGCGGGCGACTTTACGCGGGCGAACGCGGCACACACACCGACCGACTCCGTCGGGATTTTGCTCCGGACTGGGCGAGCCAACGCGGCCGGGGCGCGCGCGGGCGCTGGCCGCAAACCGCTCGCGGGAGAGGGGCGTGCAGGCCGTCGACGCGATAGGGTCTAGCGTAAACCGGAGAGTGCTAGCATAAAGCGCAAACACCCCCGCCAGTGGACCCAAGGATTTGGGGTCCACTAACCAATGGGCAAGCGGGATAAGGAAGAGACGGCTCGCTGCAAAACCGAATCTCCGACCATTACCTCGGCAACTCTGGGAACCCCATCGGATCCATATATCAATTTAAGAATGCGTCCACGACGCCAGCACAAAGGCAACAAATTAGACTCCTTAACTAGGACAAGATCACCAACCTTAGGTGGGTCGGTCTTGTCGGACCACTTAACGCGCTGCTGCAAGAGATGCAAATATTCTAAATACCAACGATGCCAGAAATTTTGGGTCATCTGCTGTAGCAATTCGAAACGAGACAACCGTGAGACCTTCACGTCCCTGAAGGGGTACTCGGGCAGGGCGTTAAGGGGTTCACCAATTAAGAAATGACCGGGGGTTAAAACTTCCAGGTCATTGGGATCGGACGATAAGGGGCAGAGTGGCCGAGAATTGAGGACAGCCTCAACCTTACAAAACACGGTAGCGAGCTCTTCAAAAGTCAAAATGGTTTCACCTATCACGCGTCGGAGATGCGTCTTTGAGACCTTAACGACGGCTTCAAAGATCCCGCCCCAGTGGGGACAAGCTGGCGGGTCAAAGGTCCAAGTTATCCCCATCTTGGACATTGCCGTGCCGATGCCTACCTTATTTTCATTCAAAAATTGGGCGACTTCCTTCAAATACCTATCGGCACCCTTATAGTTGGTCCCACAATCCGATCGGATCAGGTGCGGATATCCTCGGCGTGAAACGAAGCGGCCTAGCGTGGCTACAAAGGCTTCGGTGCCGAGGGCACTCACCAGTTCTAAGTGTACGGCCTTGGTAGCCAGGCAAACAAAAACGCAAAGGTAGGCCTTGAGGGAACGAGCATTGCGGAGGCTGGAGCTCTTGACGAAGAACGGCCCCGCAAAATCCGTCCCGACCGCCGAAAAAGGGCGCGAGGCCACGACACGGTCGGTGGGGAGGTCCCCCATAATGGGCTGCATGGTGCTGGCCTTCAGGCGGTAGCACGGAATGCACTTAAAAATGACGCTTCGGATGGAGCGTCGTCCCGATAAAATCCAAAATTCGCGCTGCAATATGGCCGAAAGGGCGTTGCAGCCAGCGTGGGCATTTTTGACGTGGTAATGCGTCACCAACAATTTTACAAAAGCGCTATTGTTCGGAAGCAACAAGGGATGACGTGCCCCATAGGGTAAGTCAGAATTCCGGAGGCGTCCACCAACGCGTATCAATCCGGTGTCATCCAGGAAGAGGTTTAAGCGGGCGAGCGAGCCCTTCAAAGGTAAACCTCGCTTCAGTGTCTCAATAGCGGACTCAAAATGCTCCAGTTGAACCAAACGTATCCAAAAGGTCCGGGCCTCCTGTCTCTCCAGGGGCGACAAGACCGGGTTCGACATTTTGTCGCGTGGGTTCCGAGCGTTGTGGGTGAAGCGCTGAATCCAAGCCGTCACCCCAATCAATTTATCAAGGGAACTGTAGCGTTCCTGAAGATAGCTCAGCGAATTGGCTGGCTTATCTTCAACAACTCCGACTCGCAAGCCAGGTAACACATCGGGCTCGGAGAACCTACTCTGAGGCCAGGCGGACTCATTCCGAGTCAGCCAGTCAGGGCCCCACCAAAGAGAGTGGTTGACAAGGTCGGAAGCTTCACATCCGCGGGAAGCACAATCTGCAGGGTTCAGGTCCCCTGGCACATGTCTCCAGGTCAACGGGGTTTCCGAATTCTGGATTTGGGAAACCCGGTTGGCAACAAAGACTTCCAAGTTGTGGGGAGCGGCTCGCAACCAACAAAGGACAATTTCGCTGTCCGACCAGGCGTACACGTCCGTCAGGTCAACAATCGATAGGAGGGACGTACGCACATGGTTGAGAAGGCGCACCAAAAGAGCGGCTCCAGACAACTCCAATTTGGGTATCGTCAAACGTGACCGAATTGGGGCCACTTTACTTTTCGCCAAGACAAGGTGGGTTGCGACCTCGCCGGTGTCACTGACAGTTCGTAAATAGACCACGGCTGCGTACCCCTTTTCGGACGCATCACAAAAGCCGTGGAGACTGGCGTGGCACCTTCCGGGCGGTAGGAAGCAACGAGGCATCGAAATCCGATTAACATTCGGAAGTGAGGCCACAAGGGAGAGCCACTCCTGTAGCCTGAGACCCTAACCTCCCTGAGGCAGTCGACAAAAGTATGGTCTGGCATACTGACTGCTGTAGATCCAAAGTCTCAGGGGAGGTGGCTAGGTGGCAGCTAGGGTGGCGGACACCTAGCGCGACGTGCCTTCACCAGCGGGAGCCCACTGACGGGGGTACTCCGGCTGGGGCGCTGCTACAGAGGGGGAGGGTACCCAACGTGGGGACCATCCGGCATAACCAACCCGGGGTCGCACCATGCGGCTAGCATCCGGGGCGTGGTAGGGAGCGCCTCGACCTAGCACGGGTGGATGGCGCTCCAGTTGCGTCCACACATGGAGGGGAGGCAAAAACCTAGACGGTTCGACGCTCATTTGAGCGGCCGTCAGACACCCGTCATAAAAATGCGAGGGGGGTGTGACCCTCCCCTGGGGGGGTGAAGCCCTCCTCCGGGGGGTGGAACCCCTACCTCCACTAGGAGGTTGGTGGTCCACCGGAGAACGCCTAACGGGACTGGTCGGGTGGCCAGGACTAGCGCCCCCGCCCATGGGGGGGGTGCGCAATCGAGCGCCCCCGCCCATGGGGGGGGTGCGCGACCCAACGTCCCGGCGACCGGAACCACTCCGGTTAGCGCACAAGATGGCCGAATGGGCACCGCCGCAATGTGGGCAGGGCCGCTGGCGCGGGCAGTCTCTTACGAGATGCTGGCCCAGGCACGAGAAGCACCACTGGCGTGTCGCCACGTAATCTCTCCGGGCCGCAACCGGTTTGGCCAGGAAGTGCGGACACGAGGAGACCTGGTGGCCGGGGTGCCGACAATAGGCACAGGGGGGGGGCTTCGTGGCCACGGCCCCGCTGTACTGTGACACCCGGCGACCCTCTCTGGCGTCGGCTCCACGGCCTCGCCGGTTGGGGCCGGTCCCCGCCGAAGGGCCAGTCCTTGCCCCACCCCCTCGGACATGCTCGGACCTCCCAGGGGCCACTCGAGGGCCGGTAACTCCAGAGTTATCGGCCTGGAGGCACTCCTGCTCCAAAAGCTTCAGGAGGTCGGAGAAAGGGGGCAGGTAGGTTGCAACGTCCCCTCCGAAGCGCTGCTCGAAGCGGAGCTTAAGCTCCGACGGCAGGCGGGAGAGCACTATGTGCAACAACAAGAAGGACCACTGGTCGACGGGGAGATCCAATCGACGGAGAGCATTGGTGGCCACAATGCAAGGGTTTAGCAAGGCCTCTCTGAGGCCGGCCACCCCGGTGACGGCGGGCAAGGCGAGTAGCTGGGCTACATGTGCGTCGGCCAACCGGCGCACATTTTCATAGCGCCTGGCCAGCAATTCCCGAGCCGTGTGGTAGCTCTCCTCCGAGAGGTCGAGGTGTCGCACCACGTCCAGGGCCTCGCCCTGTAGCGAGGACAGTAAGTATGTCAGCTTCTGGGTGGGGGACAGGTCCTTCCTGGCGTGGACCAGACTGTCGAATAACGCCAGGAAGCCCATCCACTCTTGAAGCTGCCCACCGAATTTGGGCAGCTCGATCGTGGGCAGTTTCCCGAGTAATGCCGGCTGTGTGGGCGGTCGGCTGGGGGAGTCTCTAAAAGCGCCACTTCGACGCCTTTCATCAGCGGCGGTCCGGATCCCATGGGCGGCCTCCACCACCGAGTCCATCAGTTCGAAGAACTGGTCGTAATCGGCCTGAGCCGTCCTCAGTACCTCCTGTTCGGGACCGAGGGTGAGCAGGTCTTGAAAGGCCTGCTCCACGGAGGCCTGCCGAGTCCGCACCTGGTCCGCTCGGTGTAATAGGGCGGCGGTTCTATCTTCGCGGCCTATCAAACCCGCGGCGGACGTCGCCCACCGAAGCTCAGACTGTATCTGTACAGCTAGCCTTTTAATGTTCGCGGACATTCTAACAAATTAAATGTAAACAAATGGCAAAAATAAAGTAATAATAAATTGAAAAGGCGGCCGGCAAGTCGGCGGGCGGCGCGAGTGCAAGCAATAATAAATTGAAAAGGCGGCCGGCAAGTCGGCGGGCGGCGCGAGTGCAAGCAATAATAAAATTAAAGCAATAGTAAACAAGTCGTATCGCGGTCGCGGTCGTACCGTAGTCGCAATGAACAAAGCGGCGCGACCGTAGTAGGTACGCGCGTGTTAAATGACGGCGAGCGGGCGGTACCGGCACGCAAGCAAAACTTAAAATAAAAATTAAACTTATAATTATAATAAGCGGAACGCGGCCGAAACGCGGCGTTGACGCAGCGGAACTGGCGGCGATTGCGGAATTTCCGCTAACAGCGCGGCGAACGACACGGCGCGTGGCGGAAAGCGGGATTTATGCCAGCGGCGCAGAAAACGAACGGCGCGGCGGGCAAAACCAGCGCAAAACGCAAAGCGAGGTGTAGACAAACCGCGCTCACTGCTACCAATAATGATTACGCACCGCGCCTGTGCCAATGAATCAGCGGGCAACTGCCGGGCCCATCAGAGCAGGCCAGCGGATTCCCACAGGCAGCGGCGGTGGCGGGTCGAAAAGGGCCCGCCAAAAAATTTTATAGGCGATTTGCACTGGGTTTAATCCCGCGGCACAGAGTGACTTACTACTAGGTACTTACCGGCGCATGGAGACAGCCAGCACGTGGAATCCGGGGAGTGTGTTCGTGTAGGATGAATGTAGTGTGTAGTGTCTGCGGTGTTAAATGCAAATAGGAACACACTCTCCCTTTCTTGAGGGATCTTTCGCGGCGGCGGTACGAAATCGCGGGTAGCGAAGTGAGTCCGCGGCGGCGAGGTGTCCAGGTGGCACGTGAGCACAAAAAACAGTGTTCCTGATAGTAAAATGGGCCGCAGCGTTAGAAGGACGCGGCGGCCAACACGGCAAACTAAGGAACTCAATAAATCGGGGCTCGTAAACTAAACGACACGGGCGTGGCCGGCAAATTTCACGCGGGCAACGCGGATTTTTTCAGTCGGCTTGTAGAAACGGACTCGGAGTGGCGGCGTGGCCGGCAAACAACACGCGGGCGACGCGGAACAAAATGGTACGCGATAAATAGCTCCTCACAAATAATAAGACAGCGCGGTGCGGCGTGGCGGGCGACTTTACGCGGGCGAACGCGGCACACACACCGACCGACTCCGTCGGGATTTTGCTCCGGACTGGGCGAGCCAACGCGGCCGGGGCGCGCGCGGGCGCTGGCCGCAAACCGCTCGCGGGAGAGGGGCGTGCAGGCCGTCGACGCGATAGGGTCTAGCGTAAACCGGAGAGTGCTAGCATAAAGCGCAAACAGTCTGTGTGTCTGTCTGTCTGTCTGTCTGTCTGTCTGTCTGTCTGTTTCAAGACCGCGCATCACGGCTAAACCGCTGGATGGATTTAAATGAAACTTAACATGATTACAGTTTGTACCCCGAGGTAGGACATAGGATACTTTTTGTCCCGAAATTCATCATGGTTTGCCTGGAAGACGGCATCAAAGTCAAAATGTGTATTTAGTTATAATTCATTAACGCGTTGTCCGATTTCATTCATTCTTTCTTTGTTAGAAAGGAGGTTCTTTAAAGATTATTCCATACAAATTTTATCATCATCACTTTTGTAGTTAAGAAATTACAGGCATCAGAACCTTTAGCGATAGGTTCAAGTAGGTGACTTGAAACTCGGAATGGACAAACAACCCTAGGGCTATGACGTAGAGCTAAAGTTAGACTGGACTACCCTTACAGCCGTAAATAAATAGGCTTAGCAGAATATTTTGTATGGTTTAAGATTTTTCACTTTTAGGGTGAACAAAAATTATGAAACTCGCTACGTTATACCGTATAGCGCCATCTCTACAATTTATGTGGAACTTGAATGTAAAACTCTGAAATAGGTACTACCGAATTTTTTAAAATAATAATTAACTGTCATGTAATTAACTGTTTCATGACTTTATATTAAGATGGCACTGTAAGACATGATTTTCACTTCTGTCGACATTCCCGGAGTGCCGCGTCTTTTTTTATCACCCGCAATATGGAAAGGGTAATAATGGTTCACAAATATTTTTAACTCTTAGGTCTTATCGATCCTAACCGAATGACTGTCATAGGTATTTTTATACGTAAAGAAATTGGAAATTTTGGATTGTATTGAGATAAAGCAAAGATTTTTTAATGACTCTTATATTGGGCTGGGGAATATTGTTAGTAGAGTATTTTATCTCAGTGGAACCTACCCGGCTAAACCCTGAAAGAAGAGCTCTACCACCAGTACTCACATGATTTTATGATTTTTGACATATTTCGTGGTTTTAGTAAAAAATCACATTGAAAAGGACATAAAATCGTCCTTTTGATCTTTCAACTACGTTTTAATGAAACTTTATATTATGATTAAGAAAAGGAGTTTTCAAAATCACCACAAGGTAACCCGGAAGTAAGAACAGGTTTCTGTATAACATCATACCAGAATCCCGCGAAAAATCAAGGATTTCCATGGTATATGTAAGAAAATCGTAATTCACGCGGGCGGAGCCGCGGGCAACAGCTAGTCTAAGTATAAATTAATGCCCCTCCTCCTATTTATGCCCACACTTTGAAAGAAAATGCCGTGGATCTATTTAGATTTATATAATAGGTTCATATTTAGATTAGATGATCTCTACCTAACAACCTACTTCATCTTTCCAATCATCCAGTACATCCAGGTGCTGAAGTGCTTGTATGAAAACGCCACCATGTCAGTCCGTATCCAAGACGAGACTACGGGGCCGATCCAACTGCAGCGTGGAGTGCGACAAGGAGATGTTATCTCCCCTAAGCTATTTACCGCTGCGTTGGAGAACGTCTTTAAGCTTCTGGATTGGAACGGATATGGCATTAATGTCAACGGCGAGTACATCACTCACCTTCGGTTTGCCGACGATATAGTAGTCATGGCACAAACTCTGGAAGACCTCAACACGATGCTCAACGACCTCAGCAGAGTTTCCCAACAGGTGGGCCTTAAAATGAACACGAGCAAGACGAAAATCATGTCAAATTCTCATGTTCCGCTCCACCCAGTAGTGGTTGAGAACTCTGCACTCGAAATTGTAGACGAGTACATATACCTAGGACATACGGTCCAGCTAGGAAGGTCCAATTTGGAGAAAGAGGTGAACCGCCGAATCCAGCTCGGTTGGGCAGCGTTCGGGAAGCTTCGTGATGTCTTCTCGTCCAATATTCCTCAGTGCCTGAAGACTAAGGTTTTCGAACAGTGCGTGTTGCCAGTGATGACATACGGATCCGAGACATGGTCGTTTACTATGGGCCTCATAAGAAGGCTCAGAGTCACTCAGCGGGCGATGGAGAGAGCTATGCTCGGAGTTTCTCTGCGGGATCAAATCAGAAATGAGGAGATCCGTAAACGAACGTGGAATGGCGACCCCGCACGGGTAAGCGCAGTGTTGGCAGGCCTCCGACCAGATGGACTGACGACATTAAAAGAGTCGCGGGAAGACGCTGGATACAGTTAGCGCAGGACCGTGCGGGCTGGAAATCATTGCAGGAGGCCTTTGTCCAGCAGTGGACGTCCGTCGGCTGAAACGAACGAACGAAGTTGGTTTCAAAAATAGAATGCCTTAATTCTTCTTCAATTGTATAGTAACCCTGACTTAGTACTTAGTACGATCGAACAAACTACCACTGAACTACTGCGACAAGACCTGATATGCCTAGAGGTTTTTGGAAAGTTACTTAAGAGTTAAGTCCCTGATGAATAAAATCATACAATTATCACAGATCAGGGGCCGTACATAATAGTATTATTGTAATATTGTTTTAAAATTTTCATACTGACATAACAATATAACAATGATACTGCTATAAGAGATGGTGGTTAAGCCCCAGATCAGTATTTAACTCTCTTTTCTGTGAACCCATCCACTTTTCGTCCGCCAGTGCGTCGGCCGTGCCAAAATACTTATCACTCATTAAACTGAATCATCGTAATTGAAATTGCCGTCCGGTCAACGACGTTGCGGTAAATCCAATTTTAAATTATCGATCGCGTCATGTTTGCGCACGTGTTTGCGTGTTTGCTGATTTGCTCGTTCGGGGCCCGCTGATTGCGAGCGAATGTTTGTTTACGCTGTGACAGATGGCACTGTTTCGTGGAAACCCCGTAATGTAATGCAAACTTGTCAATTCACCACAATTACCCACTGCAGATATTGAATCGTAATCTATTGCCTATTGTGGAGAAGCTTTGGATAACTTGACTACTTTGAAAGCAAAACTAGCAAAGACGCACCGCCAAGCGACTTAGCGTTCCGGCGCGATGCTGTGTAGAAAATAAACCGTTAGGGGTGATTATTAAGTACTTGTTATTTGTTATTGATTTCGCTTTTTCAGCTTTGTTACGTGTTTCGATTTAGTAAAGTTTAAATTTAAATATATTATTATCATTTTTTTGCAGGGTTTTCGTCCCTAAAGGATGTGAGATATCCTTCTTGATCTTGCTATATTCATCAACTAGGTTATACAATAACAAAAGTACATAATTAATACAACAAATAATGAAAGCTAAAGAACTGTATCCAAAAAACCATTGATTCTAATGTTTTGTTCTAATAATAAAATCGTAAAAATGTTTGTGCTTGTTCAAATAATACCTACGCTACAAAGTCTGAGTACTTAGTATTAACCTTAGTCTGAGATTAACCTATTCACCGAGCTAAACCTGAGTCTAAGCTCTAAATACATTTCACACCTCTATAGTCTATACTCATCGCTCCACATTCCTATTGTGAATGTAGGACGTAGTTATATAAACCTTAGATATGAACTGCACGATGAACTGATAATGATGACGACATAACATCGTTATGCTGTATGTATCTGTACTCGTATTTATTGGCATAACAGATTACAACCGAGAACAGCAATACGTAGGTAATATATTTACTTTTGTATTCACAATTTAAGCTCATTCGCATTCGATGATTGCCGCTCAAAATTGTTTTTCAAAAGAGAACACTGTTACAATTTCAACAATTATTCTGGGATTTAAATCACTATTGTAGTGTACAGAAGAATAAGATTATTTAACTGGATATACTTAATTAATAAATAAATCACTACACGAATTCAAAAAAGTAGAACTATGGGTACGAATATGTTGAGTTTCAGATCAATCGACGGTCAATAAAGTGCGCCAAAGATAAATTAAGTAAGTATAGGTATCACGAATAAGAACTAAATTAAGACAAAATCTTGTTCGGAATTTTTTATTTCCTTACATAAATAAATCTCATTTTGTGCTCAAAATTCAGAGTAACAAGTAACCTTGTTCTTTATTCATGAGTCAAGATTAAGCCGTGCCTTGGGGACGTTGAGATATTGTTAATTAAAAGTGCAAAATTAACTAACTTTGTTTAGAACAATGCAATATTCGACGGAGAGACGCTTTTCACGTCCAACTTGCGAAATTGTTGTTGTAATATTGTGTCATAATTTTTGTAGACGTTGGTACTGAACTAGTTTAGAAGTTAGAACCACATTAAAAGTTTTAAACTATTCATAAGAACCTATTTCTTCATCTTAAGTAGATATTATGGAGTTGAATTATCTGAATCCTCTTTCACATCCTATCAACTGGAAGGCGACTTCTTAAAATGAGAACCACTGGTGGTTCTCATTTGAGAATGGTGAATCACATAATGAGGTTTGACCATTTTGACCGAAGCTCACCATACCACAGATTAAAATAAAAGACTATAGGTATACTAGATAGAGGTTGTGATATATGAAAGCTCTGAAGAAAGGTGTCACATATTCGATCATCAAAATAGTAATCTTCAGTGTTCGCCCTTAAGGCTATCACATCAAAACTAGTACACTTAATGGAAATTGGAAACACAATATTGCTTTATTTAATCAGTAGCTTATCTCGTAAGTAGGTTGTCGCTACATTGGCTGAGCATTAGTTGAAGTGAAGTTTCTCGTTATAGCAATGGATTATTGATGTAAACCTAGTTGTAACTTGTGGACTTCTAGTTAATCAATACAGCTGCTTTTACTCGCCCGTTTGACTGATTATGTTAGATTACAAGTTTCGGATGTAGGCTACTTATGCTACGATATTCAAATGTCCTTCTACATCGGCGTTCTCGCTAGAAAGAATAATATTGTGACATCTTCAGTAAAAACTAGGTAGACTTTTGCCAGGTTTAGGTTTGAAGCACACTTTAGACTGCGTCATGAACGAGCTCAGCTTATTGAGATTTAATAAGAATTGATGACTCAAGATGACGAATGCATTCGTATGATTTTTTAGCGTTTAATCTAAAAAACATAACAATGAATTCGATATACTTACTGGATTAAAATGATGTCTTCAAGAGAATAGCGAATAGGCATTTTCAAGGCAAGTGCGTTCCAACGTGGTTCCACCCTAGACCTATATCTACATTGCTTTTCATCTATTGACAACTATACTATAGACCCGGCGGACCGCGCGAAAAAATGTCTCCAGTTTATGGGAGTCATTAGTACCAACAGTATAACTTATAAGGCCACGCGGTAGTTCGGGCAGCGGCGGCAGCGGGTATTTTGACAGATGACGCTACTGTTTGCGAAGTTTGTTTGTACTGTTTACTGTTTATGAAGAAGATTTACGTTAAATGTTCGGATCGGCATATCTTTACTATTTTTATCTATTTTTTCATCAAACATGATTATCTATAGGTACAAAAAGAGTCAAGTTTACAATTTCCTTTGATCCTTTCGTCTTCAGGTACCTTAAAATTGAATTAAAAAGTGCCCACACGCTGCAATGACGAAGTGAAAATGCAATCAACACGAGCGTTATTCAATAACACTCTTTTTAACTGAATAATCAACGAAATTATCTCGTTATACCCAGCCCGGTAAGGCCGCGGTCACATTACAACAGACCGGTAACAAGTCATTACTCATTAGTGTTTACTTTCTTGTAGCATTATTATTTACATACTCGAATCTTTGTTTTATGTTTTTTTTAATGTTCAGGTACTCTTAACGTTAAAACGAGGATGTCTCCATTTTATATTTTCCTTTTTTTTCATCGATTGTTTTCATTCGGTTATCGTACCAAAATAAGTTACTGAAAAAAAACTGTTTTCAACTCTCATCAAACTACTGTTGAATACTTACATCCTTTCCATTTAAAAATTTGAGACATAATTATGGTTTTCTCGTGGATACCAATATCAGAATGCAGAATTAGACTAAATTGAAATGGGACCACACGGAGAGTGCCAGCTTTCGAATAAAAAAAGAATCATCAAAATCGATTCACCCAGTCAAAAGTTATGAGGTAACAAACATAAAAAAATACAGTCGAATTAAGAACCTCCTCCTTTTTTGAAGTTGGTTGAGAATAAAAATTACGCTTGAAGCATTGCTTGAAAAAGTAATTATGTAGTCTATGAGTGTGAAGAGACCCTCACAGTTAATTCGTCCATCATGATACGCATCCGCTGCAGTGACTAGTGAGTAGAGGCCGGAGGCGGGCATTGGGAAGAACAAAGAGCGTCATGATTGAGATAAATTAACCGGTGCCATGTGGAAATTAAGATTTGGTCGGCGTGAGATTATTTATGTCTAGCTGCCTCTATCCTGTATTTTAATTCACTTCAAGTAGAAGCATGTTCGGAATTAAGTAACTATTATTATATTGTATTTCGGAGTTGATCGAAAATAATGTCGAGTAGGTAATGTCGCCGACTACAGTACTTTTGCAATTACTTTGCCATTTTAGGGCTCTAATGGTACCCATCAGCCACTAGATTGTCTAAGAAAAATGTAGTCGTTATCGTATTCGTTTACTAATTCTGCCTGCTGATTGGGTTCCTGATTTGCGTCAGCCAATCGCGGGGCAGAATTCGCTAGCAATTAAGATAACGATGAATACGTTTGTCTAACGCAAATAGACCCCTGCATGGAATCTGTTAAAAGCCTCACCGCATGATGATAAGAGAAAACTATTTTTTCCACCATCATTATATTTCTGGAAAAAAAAAGGTTAACGTCGTAAAACCTTTGAGTTTTTTATATGAACTGGTTTTAACTATGTTATCTTAATATGCTGCTGAAATGTTGCTTATTATCGAGGAGTTTATAAAAACCCTTGATGAAAATTCCTCACCAATATTTTATCCTCGAGTGAGTTATTCAACTTTTGTGACGGATCTGTTCTTGTCTGCGCAGGCTTTTACCGCACGACACCTGCTTAGCATTACCAGTGTTGTAGTTTAGCCGCTACTGCATTAGCATAACTAAACTGCGCTGTAATAACAGACACCAGTCGCTTGTGTAAACACGATTGTGTTGAATCAATAGCGCGCGAGGCTGAAGCATTGTTTCCACTCACCAAGGCTTACTCATTGACATGTCAACCCTATATCGCTTCACTCGTGTTAGATACTTGAGGCAGATGTGTACTAGAAACTATCTAGAAGCAGACACGAGGCACGGAGAGATAAATACGACAAACAAAATTGTACTCTATCGAGATGCTTTAGACCTTCTTCATTCAGAATCAGCTATTGGTTACAACTTACAATAACCATTATCAACGCAATATTTTCATTTTGTGAATTCCAAACATGATGTCGATGATGTCCTCCATGACGTCATGATGTCAATGGCGAAACCTTGGCTTTAGGTTCTAGCATGCGGACGGATATGACTGGCTAAACCAAATTTGGTTTTGAAAACCCTGTTGCATGAGTGGCATTCCCTGTTTGTGTGGAAATCTGTTTTCCCCGCATGTTACGACCTGGGTAATTTTAAAAAAGAGTGAATAGGCATCTTCTAGGTAAGCGCGCTCCATCTTCGACAACATCGAGACTTTCCATCAGGTGAGATTGTGGTCAAGCGTAAACCTATATAGTTTAAAAAAATAAATAAAGATTCCGACGAATTGAGAACCTCCTCCTTTTTTTGAAGTTGGTTAAAAAAAATTACAGCTGACCTCAGCTGTTATAGGTGTAGCTGTAGGATGGTTTTAGCCTTAATTTTCGGTCCTGACGCTTAGCGTCCAGATGGTTTTGACGCAAAGTTTCATAAGTTTTAATTCTAAAACTTATGAAACTTTCTTTTATAATTCATAACTAATTTAAAAAGGTTTAGTCGGGATTTGTAAAATCTCGTTTTTTTAAGACAGAAAAGGCCTAACACGTACCCCTCCGTCGGGGAAACAAAGGGGTTATATGATGCTTGCACCCACTAAACCGTTAGCAAGCTGAAGTGACACGCTTGTCGTAGAGGCGATTTATGTTGGAGCCGGAAAGTCCTGGAGTGAAGAACGCGTATAAGTAAGGGTACCTAGTGTGGGGCCTGCAGTTGGACCCACGATATAAAGCGGGCTGCTGAGAAAGGCTGAAGACAGGGTGTGGTGGCGCGCGCTTGGGAAGGCCTATGTCCAACAGTGGACGTTCGCAGGCTGAGGTGATGATGACCCATTAAAAATTGTCTGTCTCCATGGCGGACCCACTGGTAGAAATACGGGATTCGGTAAAAGCAGTATTTTAATGATTTTTTCTGTAAGTAGGTGCTTCTTTCACTGCATGTCATAAAAATATAGCAAGTTTCAGTAGAATACCTCTCTTTGTCAGCCCAGTCACAATACTGCTTCCCGTGGCCCAAATTGTCGTTTACAAAGTTTCGCTTTCTGGGTCACAGCGACACGTAAACAAATATTTTACTACTCGCGTTCAAAGAACCTACTTTTTATTAGGAAAGTGTATTATGCAACGCAGTTTAGGTTAGTTTTTGAGGTTTACCTTCTTGATAATTTTGTTACAATAGCTTTTAAAGTGTTTTAAGTAGATACTTGTGTGATATTTCACATAGGACTTTTCTTTTGGAGTCCATCCGGTTAGGTGCTGCACCACCGCAGACTCTATAATTCAGCTATAAACCAATGAGCACTGTATCGAACGGGATTACTGAACAAAAAACCCAAATTGATCTTTTCTAAGTGCCCAGAGAGGTAATTAAAATGTTTTCTGTCTATGTAAATACCGGAGTAATAACGCCAAAGATTAGATTTGCCGGCCCCCATTAATAATTCTTTATTAAAATTTTGGTAATACGAATTTGTAGCTGAAGACTTTCCTCTTAAATATTTTATCAACGAATTGTTAACTGTCTTATAATACGCGCAAAATGTTTTACTTACAAAGAATACAACCTCGGAGCACTCTCTCAATCGTGATAACAAAATACTTCAAAAGGAAATATGGCTTGATAACGAAAAGTAATACGGTGCAGGAGCGAGTAGTCTATAAGTACTTTACTAAGGAATCGGACCACTAGGCCAAATAACTATGAAGAAATCATTCTAATTTCAGTTAAGTACACGTCTACAATCGACTTTGACTGCATTTTGACTAATAAAATTAGTGAAATGTTTGTTAACTCTTTAAATATAAAGTCTTTATATTACCCACATCGATCTTTTGTAACGTGATTGAAAGTCAATCCAAAACTAAAAACACTTTCGCAAAATCTCGGGTAGGTAGGTATACCTAGCTATAAGATTATTATTCATACATAAGAAGTCATTTTTACATAATATATTATTTACTTGGGTTACTCGTACATAGGAATCGCTAAAGGAACCGTAACAACAAGGAATTTTATTGCTTACTCTTTCGATGGCTGATTTCGTGTAGAGCTGATAATTTTGTATGTGACCATCACTTGCACTTTTAAATTAAAACCGTGTCACAATATCAGGCTGAAGAGGTACATTAATCATTACGGCGTAGCATGCAGTTTTTATATTAGTCAAGTAGTCTTCTTCTAGGCGTGTTGGTTGTTGTTTAACGACGATAAATAAAATTATACTTGCGTTGAAAAGGAAAATTTTCCTTCTAACTTTTTACTTCAACTCAAAAATGTCTGCTCTTTGATCTTGGCTCTTATTGGAAACAAAAACTTTATCGTTTTGAAATTTCGTCTCTTTTGATTCGGGGGCAATAATTTAATTTCGGACAAAGATCGAGAGAAGCGATTTACAGAAACGTCTGATTTAAAGTGACATACGAAAGTGCTAATAACTTATTTTATAAGTAACAGGTGTCTTGTTTTACAACTTTAAAGAATATTTTTCAACAAGCACAAGACAAATAAAATAAAGCTGTAGGTGTACCTGCAAAGTGTCGGGACTCACCTGTTAATAGTTCAAGTGCCGTAGCGTCGGCGGCTGACCTTTAGGTCGCGTAAACCGTCACTTATGGTATGCAACAGCCATTAAATGTGCGGATAATTGTAATAAATAACAGACGGAAGAGTCGACGTTACGCCGAGCGCGACGTAGCGTAGGTTCGAACTTGGTGATATAGGATACCCAAAACTTGATCTCTGATCTATGAGGATACGGCCTACTTTAAAAATATTGCGAGCATATTAAGTGGAATTTCGGTGACATTGATTACGCAGGTGTGTCCCAACAATATATAACGATAGTATATCGAAGGAGAAGCGGTTTTTTTATAGGATATACTTTGGAGAGTGTGCTCAAGAACTCCACAATTTAGTACCTCCTTCACCTTTCTACCATAGAACCGCAAGACGCCGGGAGAAGTGGCATCCTTATGTGGTTGATGTCCAGCAAGCTCGAACGAAACGTTTTTCATCCACGTTTCTGATACGTACCGCTAAGGTGTGGAACACCCTTCCATCTTCTGTGTTCCCAGCCAAGTACAACCTGAGTGCCTTCAAGAGAAGAGTGAATAGGCATTTTCTAGGCAAGCGCGCTCCATCCTAGACCTCATCATTTCTGTTCATCAAATATGATTGTAGTCAAGCGCAAGCCTATCCATAATAAAAAAAAAATCTCACTGTATATGGTTATGGTTAGGGAGGTAACTTAAGATTAGGTAAGTAATGTTATGTACGTAGTAACCAATAACTGTTGTAATATAATCTCTGCCTCGTGTATTGGCATGTAAGGTTAATGACTCTGACCTCGTTTTAATCCCCTTAGGATCCTTTAGACTAACATTTAATTCTAGGTGCAGATAACATGACGTCACATAATCCCACTACCCTGCCACCAACCACTCGCACTACCACGAACACGAACTAAGTTCGACTTTAAAACCTGTAGGATAAAGTTGCAATTAGCAATGTAACTAAGCACAGAATGGCAGCTAGTAATGTTATAAATTTCTGTTAGGATTAATTGAAGATTAAACTGTAATAGAAAATTATTTAGCCAATTTGCACTTACGGAGCTAGTTTAATATTACTTATAATAGAGATATACAATGTTGAACTGGCTTGTTAGGAGCTAGAGCGTGGGTTTAAAAATTGTTAGTTAAGAACACTTAGTTAGAAATATAAAGTGAATAAATACTGTTCCATTCAATGCACGAGCTTAAATTCCCGCATTTATTAGTAAGTACATTATACTGATGTCATCATTATCATCTAAACAAATGGATATAAGTATGTATAACGCACGTCTTTGATATCGAAAAACTTAAATAAAGCAAAAATCTTAATTTACTTATATTTTTTACAACAAATTTCAAGTTTTGTTGACCTCTTTACTTAAAGTGTGGCTTCCTAACAAACGTTTTAATTTAATTTTTAATATAAAAATCACGTTCTTTTAGCAACAAGCAAGTTGCTAAAAATCGTGTAACGCCTACAAAAAATTAGTGAAATAAAAAGTTACAATGAAATTAGCCGTATTATAAATTGCCTAACGCCCTTACATTTTTCATGGAGGATTTTCCGGAGGGCGAAAGATTACGCAAATTTCCAAAGTAATTAATCTACCTCTCTAATTGACAGAATATCCGATTTAGGGATAAGCTTGATTTCACCCTTTCCCAGGAGAAAATTGGGGCTTACAATTTTTGAACTATTCAATTCGGTCTTCAATATAGATGTTAAATAGGGAGTTTAATAATACAAATTACCTATTATTTAGCTTTTATGTACGTACCACGTACGTACGTGTTCCCTTATCTTTCATCAATCAAAATATTTGTGGTATTATTTTCTCGCTGCTTGTCCGTAAATACAAGTAGTTACATATACGGTATACCTACTTCCCAATTTAAGTTGTGAAGCTATATTTACTCAGAGAAAGAGCCTGTTTAAGCTCAACTAGGCAGCAAAGTTCCTTTGAACAGTATTTTTAAAATTCAATCAAAAATAATACAAAGTTCGCGATAATACGCCACGACGTTTTTACAAGCACAAATTGATGGTTCTAATCTGTTTTGAAAGTCACCAAACGCGGTGGAAGGCAACATCAAAAGTAGTAAAACTCATCTTAATAATATAAGTTGTCGTTACTGGGGACACATGCGAGGCAAATGGGCAGACATTTTTTGTTCGGTTAGGTCATTGATACATTTAATACTGGGAGTATAGATACACAGTGTTTTTTGAAAGATTATTTAATAATAGTTTTAAGCAGATTGAAGATTTTAAGTCAAGTCAAGTGTAATGGATATTATTAACAAGTGCCCGCGAAACTATATTTTTAATGCTACCTATATATATATATCTCTTGAGGAAATTTCAAGACGTTTCACAAACCAAAAATGTGTGCTAGATTTCTTGAATTACTACACAATTCAATTTGGAGTTTAGCACAATACATTTGTTGATCATTGAAAAAGACTCCTACTTGTAGTTGGCCCATAGAAAGAGTATATATGTATTATAATTGCGAAAAAAATTACCCTATAGAGTAATTTATCCTACAAATCCTTCTGCTCTGACTGCCAATTTCATATTTAAATGCTTGCTTCTTATACCACAGATAATTCTCCTCAAATAAATAAAGCTTTAAAGTGTTCAAACTTTAATTTAGTGATTGGCATGTGCCATTCGTTATTCGTCCTCCTTGTGGTCTAATTCTTAAGAACATTGTATCTATGGTATAGTAATATCAGTGATCGGCACTCATGTTTTTTCGGTAAAAGGTCATCGAACCTGTCGCGGTAATGAGGTAAAAAGTTGTGATCGCTCGCGTCTTGAAATGTATCGCTAATTTACTACATCCTGCGGTTAAACGATAGACAGCGGCGAGATGTTTCTTTTTAGTTTAAAACGTGAACTTTGTTTTATATGTAAATATCTTAGAATTCTGATGCAAGGACGCATAAGCTCATCAGAAATTTTGAATACAATTCTTGAAACTCCTAGTCGTAACATAATATTTCTAATAATTCTTTTAATATTTATTTAAAAGGAAATAAATATTCCGTAGCTCACATTAATCTTTTACTCTTCTTCTTGCAGTAACTTGACGATGAATTTGAGCCTGTTGACCACATATAGATACCCGTTTACCATCTTAGTTACTCTTACTATCCACACTTTCTATATCGAATGTCAATTCAATATTGAATTCAGAATAACAATATAACCAACATTTTAAATATAAAAGACATAAATACATAAATAAATATACGTTACTCTTGTAGTCAGACATTTTTAAAAACAATTGTGTATGAGTTAATTTCACAATCTCTACCATATTTCTACTCAACGTTCGATTACCAATAAATCGTCACACACTTATAAAATCGGAATTCAATACAGCCCGAATCGAAATCCCGGATTGTTAGGTTACACGAAGAATCTCGTAATGGAATCGATTACAAGATTATATTTTACAAAACACCAGCGTAGGTGCGTCGGCTATTTATCAAGTCCGTTGGTTTTCAATGCCATGTTACCAGCGCGTTAACAGTGCTGGAAAAGATTCCCAAAAGCTAAGTGGAAGATCGTACTGGCGACTTGTCGGACGGCAAAAAGTTGTCTTTACTCGAATATCAATCCATGTTTTGTGGACTTGGGCTAAGCTAGAGTCTCATTTCAGAATGTAGGAGGTATGGAACTAGCCTACCACGCTGGCCGAGTCGTGTCTGAAAACTTTTTCAAAGTTCGGATTGAACGATAATTTCTGCGCGAAATTTGAGCTTGAACGGTAGGGCTCTAAAGGATACATATATGAAATTTTGAAATTTTCACTGGAATGGACCAGTTAGTTCCTCGGACCTTTGCGTTCTGGTCTATGGGTCCTAAGTTCTAAATATCCAAGTTTCACGGTAAAAAAGAGCATCGTGAGAAAATCTGTTTGCCTGAAAGTGGTCCAAAATGATCTACGTTAAGTTGTCCATAACGTTTAAAGCATGACTGTGCCAGTGTGGTGAGCTATAGATCAACCCCTTGCATTCTAAGAGATAACCCTTGCTCAGAAAGTGGCCTTAAACTAAAATAGTTTAAACGGTAAATATAAATAAGTAGTAAAAGTCGTTACTGTGATTGGGCTTATTCAAGTTTACCAAATACAAATAACGCTTGAATTAAACAGGCATTAAAGTTTATTACGTTTATTGTGGACGTTGAAGGCAGGTCCCGATAAATCAACGCGTCTTCGTGGTGACCACAATGGCCGTGTAAATACGGTCACCATACGTCCGGGTTTCCGCGGACGTGTCCTATTTATCACCGACCGGATCGAGATGTCTAGTCACGTTAAAAATACGTGACTACGTCCGGAATTTTTCCTCAATGTCCGGCATTTATTTATTAGCACGATTGTATTTGCTTTTGTCAATGTATCTACTCGTAAGTATGAACAGGTGTGGCTGATAAACAGGCTATTGAGGTTTTATTGATGTCATTGTACGTGTTATATTTACACCAAAATTATGATTTGTTTATTTTCTGCAGTGTTCTACAGGTAAGCCTCAATGTAGAGAATTGGTTTAAGAGGGTTGCTCCCATTTCGCCCGGTGCGTCTGCCCGGTACCGGGCAGGATGGCACAAAAAATTCCCATCCTGGTCTCTAAATAATAAAAATCTGATATCATTTCACATACATACATTACGGAACGGTATAGTACGATTTATAGAAAAAAAATTGAGTTTTTTAAACTCAAAGTTTTTTTTAAAGACATCAGCTATTTCAGGTAAGTAGTTCCTGATAATGCAAGTCTCTGCATTTTGCATTCTATATCAAAATAGTCTTTAATGTTGCTCATCCCATTTCACAAGCATTTCCTAACGAATGGGAAACCTACTGGTAAATGTGTTCAAATGATATACTCGTAATTCTACAAAGTGTTGTTTATTACAAACGACTTTTACGACGTGCCTCGTTTTGGTGAGAGCGGAAAATTGTTCTGTTACTCATGGAGGTTCACTTATACAAATAACAACGTCGTATTAACAGTATATAAAGTTAGCTTCACATATCATCATCATCACAACTCCTTTTTATGTCCCACTGCTGGGCATGGGTCTCCTCTCAGACAGAGGGGTTTGGCCATAGCCCACCACGCTAGCCAAGTGCGGGTTGGCTTCACACACCTTCGAGAACATTTTTGTGAACCCTCAGGCATACAGGTTTCCTCACGATGTTTTCCTTCACCGCTAAGCAAGTGATAAGTATTTAGATTTCTAAAAACGCACATAACTCGGAAAAGTCAGAGGTTCTAGGATTCGAACCAGCGACCTCTTTATGAAAGGCAGAGGTCAGAACCACTGAGCTATCACTGCTTCACCCTTAGGTACATATTATACAGTATCTTAATTTTCATCTTGTCGTGGTAAAGATGGTCAGTATCCCACGATCACCATACTATTTAACCGACTTCAAAACAAGGAGGAGGTTCTCAATTCGTCGGAATCTTTTTTTTACACGATAGTAATGATAACGAAATAATTACCAAGTCAGTGTTAATTACCATAAATATTATAAGAGTATTTGTAAATTTTATTACGTTTGCCTGCTTCACTACAAAATTACTAGTAGGTATAACACTACACAACTAAGTATATTTACATGTAGTAATTTACACGCAATTACTAGTTACTAGTAGTAAATATAATATGCAATCGAAACCTTTATTTAAATTAAAAACCCTTCCAGGATTCAAAACTCCATTTCCTCCACAATCCCTTCAAACCAATCCCGAAAATCAGGAGAAGCGTTAAGCCCGATAACCCCATCAAAGCGGGAATATCGCCGGCTGAAACCTTTAAACGCAAACTGAATCTTCCAAAGGTTTTAATTACAGTAAGTGGGGCCCTTGGCTCCCGGCATCAATCTGTTTAATGCGGGTAGACGGATACCTGGGAAAACAAAACGAGACGAACATTTTTCCGCGTCATTCATCACCGGCGAAATCTGCGAAACCACGTTTTGTGGCGCCGCGGATTAGTCAGCGTGCAGATAGGAAACATACTCAAATAAATCTTTTACTCTTGATTGTTTTTTTTTTGGAGGGATTTTGGTAATGTGTAACATAAAAAAGGGAAAATTGACCAATGAGCGCGTGGGGTGCCATTTTGCATAAGGTTTGAATGGTATCACAACGTACTGTGTGACAACATAGTGTACTTGTACAAATATGACACATCATTTGTGACTACAGGAAAGATCGCTTGTTTTTAAGTTATTGCATAGCTTTTATCGCGGACCTTGAGCGTGGAGTCCGAATCCAAATATTCCGTAACGAAAATAACCTAACACTAATAACCTAACACTAATCAAGTTGATAAAAAATGCTATGCAATATCTTTACCGCGGCAGTCTGCGAGTGCCATTCGTCTTTTTTTTTATAACATTTAGACGTCCATGGCTTACTTACGTCTCACTTCTGGCCACAAGTCTCTGAGCAGAGAGATTAGAAATTAAAACCTCGTTTACTTAGTTTTATTGCGGGTCGCCGGGTTTACTAGAACACCAAGACAGTGTTTTAATTGAGCCTTGTTTAGAAATGGTTTACATTTTACTTCATAGCCTCTAAAATTTCTAGTTTTCTTTAGCAAATTTTACAAAAATAGTATCTCACAAGTGTGTAAAATAATAATTGCTTATTTATTTGCGTATGTTCAGTCGTATTTATTGCAAGTCCGTTAAACAAACAGTATTTTTTTATATACGTATGTACAGTAAACCCCTGAAAAGTAATGAAATTCAGAGGGCTTTTTTTATAAAATCGAAGTTGATGCAGATAAAGTGAAATTGCAGGTAAAAAGCTAACTCACATAACCAGGCCAGACTGTATAGTAATTCGCAATCCAAAATTTCGTGTACTGCGAAAATGAGTCAACTACAGTCGCAATTACGAGTAGGTACATACCGTTGCGCCTCTCTATAACATGCGAATTTGACAGAGTGAGGTGCCAAAAATCATTTACACGAAGCCCCAACTGTATGATGTCTAAGATATGGAAACATACGCATAATATGTTTCGATACTTTGTCGCCGTGTACATAAATATTCATTAGCAAGATTGTCGATATGTCGCGAACCGACGCGACGTGAGTCTATACAATTTGCGGTATTGTAATTTACCGCACTTTTGAAATCATCGTCGTTTGACTCTCGTGAAAACGCACACATTCGTAGGCTACATGTTTACGCAATGCGAGGAGCACGCTTTTGTGATTGAGACTGATTCAATTTTCTGAAAACGGCAGGTTTTATGATGGCGTGATGTCGGTTAGGTTATTTACAATATTTGACATTTATCTTTCTCTCTCTCTCTCCAGTCGTGTCATCGTGGTTATGATGCAGTGCAATGTCTCTGGGGATTGTATTTCAATCGATTCTCGCTATCTTTAGAATTTAGAGTTTAACAATAAATGGGTGACGACAATGAAGCTTTTCTTTAGTTCATCACAACTTGGACACTATAGTTCCTTGGAAGTCGTCGAACGTGATCAGTCGTGATATTAGTAAATAGTACTCGTGGTAACATAAAATTAGGAACTTAATTAAAATTATAGGGCTTGGGAATATTTAATTTTAGTAATATTTTCTTTGTGAACATTATATTTTATTTTTTTACCATTGAGATTGGCAGGACCTCAGCTAGCAACAAAATGCACAAGTCTCCAGAACCGTCTAAAATGCAAGGAAGACGAGGAAGCGGCCACCTACATTTAGGATCGCTAATTGCGTTTTGCGACGGCACTTTGTGCAGGCTTATGATTAAAGAGCAAAAGAGCGCGCGCCGCTGCGGGAGGTGCCTCTAAAAATAACCTCAAAGAGGTGAATACTTAAACAGGGCGGTCTATACGACCTCACGCGCCTCCCAAGGCGTCAACCACAGGAATTTTGCATAACCCCAAAGCTGAAAACGTACTTGTAACTTCTCTTTAAAAACTCAAAAGGTTTTTTCTGTACACGTAATTGGAACGTCAATTTTATGCATGCAATGACAGAGTTTGAATGGATATGATGCGGCAAGAAACTTGACACTTAAAATTACAAAAAAGGCATGAGTAATAATTTATTTTCGCTTACTCAGCTGCGTGTTTTACGCCATCTCATTAGGTCAACTTTAAATAAACTGTAGGTAATAGAGGGATAACAGAACCCTGAGTATTAACGGGCTAAACGATTATTTTTAAGCTATTTAAGATTGTCTTAAATTTAAGTAAATGCCACGTATTTTGGGTCTTTGATCTAAATTTTCTCCGAAGCAGAAGCACGAATGCAAGAAAATTTCTTTATAGAATTTTTCCGAAATCTGGTTCTCTCCATATTTGAAATAACTGTAAAGTTTTCAAATAGATGGCGTTAGTTCTGCCTAAGAACGAAAAACAATATGCATCCGAATTTCGTCGTAGTGAGACAGTCTCGCGTAGCTCAGTTGGATGAGCTCCCAGCCGCGAAAGCTGGGGGACGTGGGTTCGAGTCCCACCGCGAGTGAAATTTTGATGCATATTTAAATTTATTGGTTCTCTCCATTTTATAATTTTTATCGGCAACTGTAATCGGCAAATGTATTTGTGTCGCCAGGTAGGTAAGGGACGTTTTTCCCGATAAATAACTTAGTTTTTTTAGAAATTTTATAAATCCTCGTTTTTCTGTTATAATAATGCTGTCTGTCGCTCCCGCAACGTATTTGTAAGAGCGAGAAAAATAAACACCATCAACAGCTTTACTGAATAAAGTTTTCTTTGCCTAAAATTATACCATAGGCTGTAAAATTTGTGTTGGTCTCTGCAGATTCGTGTCTTTTTTTAACATCGGTCTCACCTGAGTGAAGTTTCCGAGTTATCTTAGTGAATAGCCCTGAAGTAAGAAGAGAGGTAATCAAAAATTGAAAATACTACGTCAATGCAACCTCACGCATACCCAAGACTCCGCCGGGTTTAGTAGTGTCCTTAACTCTTCACCCTAGAGGTACTTTACCAGACTTTTTAAATTAGCCGGATAAATTTTAAATTGGATTAAGCCCCGGGCCGTTCGTGACGCCGCAAAGACTATGAGCGATGACTTCGGCATAACTCATACCCATTTTAAACCACCAGCGTAACTTGACCCTTGTTATTTTGTTCTTCCCTTAACAAAGCGGTCTGGTAAAATGGCCCTTGCTTTTGTATCTCCTAGATCTTATGACCACCAGACTCATTGTGATCTTCTTTTTCAGATGCTTTAAGCTTTTCTTGTCCATCGATAACTGGAGCATAGCTTCGACTGTCGTGTGTGTTATTCGGATCTATTCCAGTTACATTCATGACTTCTTTGTCCTCTCTTTTTTAATATTTTCTCAATATCAATGACAGTTTTGAACTGAATTAACATTAGGTATAAGTTGTAGAAAAGCTGTTTTTTTTATTTCTTTTCTTATCATCTGCCTTAGTGCTCACATCTCGGTTTCCACACTTTAAGTTACTAATTATGATTTATCATCACGTTACAGCTACGCAGGTGGTAGGTGCATAATAAAAGTCCCGTCAACTTAAGCACCGTTTCGTAATTTTCTTCATCGCATAACGAGATCTGGCAGTCATGGAATCTCCGTCAATTACGCCACACAATCATTACTGAATTAAAGCAATATCAATGTTCCGGTTTTGATATAATTGAGCCTTTATGTGAACGTGAGTCCCGTTACTGAGATGCAACTGTAACGGTATAGTTGGCGGATTTCCTGGGTTCGATTCCCGGGTATAGCCTCGGAATGTTTAGAGTTTAGACATGTGTATATCTGTTTTTATGGCGATGTAACTCGTTATAGATGTGATATGATTTACAGTGGCAATAAAATGCACATTTAAAATCTGCAGATGGTTTATATCGTCAAACGGTTATGTTTATAGCATCCTCGTTATAAGTTGTAACGTACCGATTAAATAACTCAAGGCCCTTAGAAATCTCGCTATATATATCTCGATATCTTAGGTATTTTTTCTTATTTCGAATTGCGGTAATGTATTCCTTAACTTGATAAAGAGAACTGTTTCTCTTTATCAAGTTAAGGAATGCAAATTGTTCTACAAAATCTTATAGTGTAGCTTTATTTTTGAGACACCTAGGTACATTAAATTGCACAGGGTATTTTTTTACTGGTACAATATAGAAAAGATTTAAACGACAAGAGATACAGGCAAACTCTCTTAGGGACCAAGGAACTTTTTTTTATGAATAAAACTTTGCTACTTACATATAATTTTTTGGCCAAACATGAGTGTCAATTTCGATAAGATTTCCTCGAAATTACTCTCATTACCTTACTATACCTACATTTTCATTTTTTTTGTGTAGAGTTTACAAAATAGGTCTTATCTCACAAATTAGTTTACTGGTGGTCCAATTAAAAGCAACGATGTCTCTCAAAATGGGACTCTCAGTACTGAGGTTTGTATCTTATTAGTTGTGGGATCTTACTAACCCACAGGGCCTATCGCTCTTCCCCAGAGGACCATTCGTTTAATTCGGCCATTAAACGGCCCGTATACCAGATTACATACTTCCGTCGGATCCTTATGAAGAGTAACTAATACCAATTACTGTTATAGAGACGTTTCAAGGGGTCTGAGCTTGTTTGTTGTGGGATAGCGAGCTTTGTAAATCATTGGCTTGTTAAGTTTTGCACGATAAACTTACAGGTTGAAAAAGTATTTCAGAGGCAGGGTTTTCACCAATATTTGTTCCAACCTTAGCAAAGGACAAAACTGTCATTGGTAAGTATCGGTTCATTATAAACAAATTTTCTTCTGGGTGAAATATTTACGTGACCCATCGCTATTATAGGTGTTAGTGAAAGGTGTTTTCGAACAAATTCCTTTTCACTTCATAATATGGCACCATGGTCAAACGTAACCTCACGATTGGTTCGTATTGTGTCTCATAACAGATGTGATTGGCTGATGCACCTGTATCCAATACTTCCATGCATTAGTATTTTGATGATTGGACGGTACAAATGTCGGGACAAAACAAGTTGGATGTTAACAACAATGGTCAAATGAGTTCCAATTTCAAGTTCCAACCCTCTTTGTCATCGCAACGAACTAAAAGGGGTTTGTTTTTACATCATTAGTAAAACACACACAGTTAATCCATTCAAAGTACTAGGGGTGCATAACAAAACAAGAGTAAACAACGCCACTTGGCTTAGTTAATCAAGGCGTCGCTAATCCAACGTACTATTTGTCCGGGCGGCCGCGACATTAGTCCCGTGTCCGGCCCGGTCCCCGGAATGGGGATTGACCGGGATTTATCCGGATCGCGAAGTTTAGTTCCTGATGGCTGCAATATTGAGTGCGTTGCTGTTAAGAAATGCTATAAGTGGTCTATTTTGTGAATTCTTAATTCCAGATATTCCTTGTTATCAAATCTTTTTTAAGGTGTATCGGAACTTCCCTTCTAAGGGACGAAACTCTGCAAGGCTATTCTGGTGCCCGTGCTCCTTTTTGTTGTCTTTCTCTTCACGAGTCTGTCATAAACGCGGACGCACACAATCTTTGTCTGTTTTAATATAACTGTGAAGTACCAAGTATCAAAACATTCGCATTATAACCCCAAAACTTGTGCCAATTATGCCATGTAACTTGATTCTACTGGTTACGGACTACAAGTCACAACACTTCCGCGCCAGGCGGACCTCCAGGGATTTTTCTAATTCCCCCCACCAGGTGACTCGGTATTGCCGCATTTGTTTGCGGTAATTGCCTGCAATCAAAATGCAGATGTCAACACCAATTTCACAGATAATTAACTTGCGAACGACTTGTAAATATTATAGAAGCTATTTTGGTAACTTTTTTGTGCAAACAAGGCTGTTTATTATTATCTTTACTAAACTGTGCTACCCTTACCACAATAAAGGTGAAGAAAAATGTCTTTAGAAAGTTATAAAGATGGGATATTCTGCTCCATTTATATCGAGTTTTCTTCTTTTACAATATTTTGTAATAATAATAATCATACGGAATTGTGGCCCGCAAAACTTTCTAAAGCTCCATAATAGTGCCTACTAGTTATCGCAAATCTTGGCCCACCATCGTCGGAATCACGTCGCCACGTCCCAATGTGCCCTACCATACTACTATCATAGTTCGTGATGATGTCAAGAGAGATCTAGTTGAGTTTTTGGATGCCGTTACATTGCTGCGCACGCTTTGCATGGGTGTTTTAAAAATGGCTTTTTTTTCTCTATCGTGATTCGTGTTGTTATTGCCTCTATCTTTGTGCAGAAGTCAGATGAACAACACTCCAACAGGAGATCGAATATAAAGCTAACTTATCGAAACTAGTGTTATAAACTATGTACAGCTGTCAGCTTCAATATAACAGTGTCTCTACCTATCATAAACGCGATAAAGATAAACAAATATATGGTACTCTGCCAGGCAACCTTTGCTAAGATCTACCATCTTCCACACTGTAGATATTAATAAGATTCTAACACAACTTTCGTTAAAATATGTTGAAACTTGTAAGGAATACCACCTGCGTTTGTATCGAATGCGAGGCTCGTGCGTACAGTGTCCGTGCGCCGCAGTGGAACAGCGTCTTTAAGGCTAGATCTCGTTGAATTTTATTGCGCACCTAATATGTAATTCAAAGGCCATTGAAAGGCTGACACATAAAAATGATATCATCTTCGTAATCGCCGGCTTATGTAAGGCTGTAGACATATTTGTCATGTTTGGAGACGGAAGATACAGATTGCAGTGTTTTAAATTAGGTGTCTAGACAGAGACTTCAGGCATTGTTAAGTTAGCGCCAATTTTTAAGCGTCTGTAGTAGGTATAACGGTAATGTCAAGCGAATTAGCGTTTCGTTATGACAGCATGTATATCTCTCCCTCCTTTTCATTTATTGAGTGTAAAACGTTGATAGCTTTTCCTTTCTTACATTATACAAATCCGGCATTAAAAATTCTCGAAAAATAAAAAAACGGCGTTAAAAATATACGAAAAATTAAAATAAAACTTAAAACGTTTTTAATCTATGTGTTAAAAAGACATTGAGAAATAAGAATGAAGAGCGACGAAGACAAAACTGTGCGATTGTCTTAAAATTTCACGTCAATTGAGAACTCGCCTTAACAAAGATGGGGTCTATTCCGCTTTGTCACCTCTTAAATAGTTATGCGAATGCGACGCACTGCGAAACTCATTATGCATCCTTTGTTACAACGATGTAACAAGGATGGCGAAGTAAGTGCCTACTCAGTCCTAATCTAGATGATTCGACATCGGATGGCATTCCCACGCGCTCACAATGTTCGTCTTGACAATGGACTGTATTGTTAAGGAAAAGTTGAAAGGTTATTCAACTTATAAACCTGGCCTTAGCTTGTTATAATACCTATCTTCCAGGCTTATTTTGGCATCTGTGACCAATCTCAAGACCAGACATGCAATTGTTCAAAATATAAAATAGGTAAGTACTCAGTTTTACTTTGCGATACGTTATCACGTCAATTTTCACGATTGGAGATACATAATGAAGGTGGGACCTGACGGCTTTAGGTATCTGGCGAGTCACGGAGTTAAAAAATTCCGTCCCCAGTGGAAAACATTTGCAACGAATAGGTTAGGGGTTTAATTCTACGAGGAATATTGGTCAAGTTGAAATAACATTAGTTGAGTAGGACAGAAACAAACAGCTATAAACGATTGATTTTGGATAGAAGTAAGTAGGCATTGTTTTTCGGAAGTTCAAGACAAGCAAGAAAAAGACCAAAATTATTTTGCTGTAAACGGCTAAAACGGAAAAGTGCTTAGCTGTTGGGAAAGTAAGCGGTATTTGGCTTTTCTAATCTTTTACTACACGTTGCGGCATCCAAATTTTTCTGTTCTAGCTTATATTCGCAAAAGAAATTTAAAATATATTTTCTTGATTAAACAGATTAAAAAAATAATTGTGCTAGTGTTGTAGTCAGCTACTACTGGTTATTTTCCGTGAAATTGCCAGAAAAACCCAACCGTTAACTTAATTTGTCCGTTCCGGAAATCGAACTGAGAACCTCGTGATCAAGTCAAGCATGGCAATTACTAGACCAAAGAGTCAGATAGGAATGTGGAGCAGCAAATGAGGGCGGTACGTTGCAGACAGACAGTTGCATGTATATAATATAATAAGTAGTTTGCTATAGAGCTGGTTTGCAGCGAAAGTGGGCACCGCAGACGGCGAGCAAACAAAGTGTGGCGCCCGCAGTTGCAGGGAAATGTTCTCAAGTTATTTATAAAAGCGAAATCTAGGTACAATATGCGCTTACACCGTGGTTTATCTACATGTTACAACTATGCCTTTTATAGACAAAAGTTTAAATACCAGCTCTAGCCATATGGAATTTTGCGATATGTTAAAAATATGGAAATGGAAAATATAATTGTGTGAAAATGATCGCTGAATTGGTCACGTAACCTTCGCGCATTCTTATATTTTAATTTAATTCCGATGCGATGCAAAAGCGATCTTTAAAAACGCATGATAGGAACTGGCTAGAACTGCAGCCCTTTTGTCCACTATAACCGACAACCGAGATATTTGACGACTTCCGTGGCGCAGGGGACGCACGCTCGAATTCGAGTGGGAGGTCGCGGGTTCGATTCCCGCCACGGGCCACTTTGGAATTTGGATTTCTTAATTGGCTTAGGTCTGGTCTGGTGGGAGGCTTTGGCCGTGGCTAGTTACCACCCTACCAGCAAAGACGTACCGCCAAGCGATTTAGCGTTCCGGTATGATGCTGTGTAGAAACCGTTGGGGTGACATAACTTACCCCTTCCAAGTTAGTACGCTAACATCTTCGGCTGCATCATCACTTACCATCAGGTGCAAGATTGCAGTCAAGTACTAACTTGTATAGCGTAAAAAAAAACAATGCTGTGCTGTGTAGGAACCGTTAGGGGTGAGTTTACTTACCCTTTTTAAGTTAGAACAATAACTCTAGATCGCAGTCGACTAAGTACTAACATGCAGAGGTAACAAAAACTAAAACCAATGCATCGGTTGTCGATTTTTATTTATTTTATCAGTAAGCGGCTGTCGACTATGTGCGGTGCGTTCAGATTTTCTATTGCGAACAAATCTGATCGACAAAAAATATCGGTCCGATCCACTGTCACCACCGACACAGCTAAATCATCGTTGAACGTTTTATCGGTTGTCGTGTCAGGTGTCGTATGGGCTCATTTCTAAATGCATGATAATGTCACGTCGGACCGACGAGACGTGGCCTGTCGGATTTCGGTCAGGTAGACAAAAACTCACAAACTACCTATCTTTAGTTTTTCGCGAATAAATATGAGCAGTTTACAATGTAATTTACTATTTTTTATTATTTGGAATACGAAGATAGAAATTCCTAGATTAATTAAAGCTTAATTTTGTTACAGATAATGCAGTGATGACAATCTTGTTACAAGAAAGAACACTTGGTGAGCATCAACAAAATTAAATAACAACAAAAATACATAGTAGCCATTTTTTGTTCGAAATAAAATTACACAGGTACACGCGCCATTTTTGATCAAGTTTACAAAAGAAATCAAGAGCTCTCGATCGTTTTCCGAACACACTTCAGTTGTAAGGATCATCCCAAAAATACTCCAAGAGCCATCGGCCCGAGTCCCGGGGTTATCGAGCCGGAACAATTATTTACGCTCGATATAATTTTTAACAGTGTCGATGTCAAATTTTATCGATGGTACTTAACTGCGGTGGCAGAAGCCATATTCTTGTTAAACTCTTATATATAAAATTATCGTGTGTTTGTGAGCCAAACTCCTCCAAAACGGCTTGTACTGAATTTTATGATTTTTTTTCGACCAAGATTTGTTTTTTTCAAAAACATCGTTTGCCCGGTCAGTTATTAGATAATATTACAACTATCAAATTTTGTGGGTTTGTTTATTATTTATTCAAAGCTCCACCTATAGAATTACATGTAATAATATCCTCAGGTATCTACTAGGATACGCATATAATTCTACACAGCATGATTTGAACACCTCCATAATATACTATTTTTAATAGATCGAACGAAATTCAAAAATGTATGAAATTGATCGTTAAATTGGTCACGTGGCTCCGCGCATTCTAGTTAAAATATAAAGTAGTGTACAGAGCAGGGTGTGTGAACGCCCCGCGGCAATTTTCGACGCACATAAAGAGATAGTCGCGACATTTCTTGTTATCTGCCGTGGCAAGGCGCAAACGATTCGGAAAATCGAACTATGTGTAGGGTTGCCTCGTAACTTTATTTTGCAAGATTAAAAGAACAAAAAACTAAAGCCTTCATAGAGTAACTGTAGCTAATGAACATCCAATCACGGGACGTGTTTTAACTTTTAACATAACAGCCTGCGGTTGCTAAATCATGTTTTTTTCCAAAATCTTAACTAACTGTCTTTTAAAAGAATGTGTGCTTATAAATTTTACAATGAGAATGAAAGTATATTGATTTAATAATTACACGTCGCTAAGTACTTCTCACGCAATAGAATATTAGAAATTTTTTAAAAGAGGTCGAATATTTTTTATGCCTGTGTCAAGTATGATTTCATCAGAAGAAAATTCAAAACCTATGACGGCATAGTTTTCTTTGGCTACCGCCATCGACAACCCTACTGAGTACCGAGATCCCATGTCGGCCTCCATTACCGGTATTAGGGTATTCGTTCGATCGGTATCGCACTTGGCCCGGTTCAGTGACGGTACTCTTTTCTATTCCGAAGATTGAACACGGTCGGTGATGAGATGGAACTGCGAAGTCAACTGAATCTGATGTTTTGGGAGTTGTATCACAGAATACTTAGTCCCTTACTAGGGACAGAAGATTCACTTCACAAATTCATTTAAGTAAAACACAACTCTAGCTAAGACACATTAAAGTGCATTGCCGATCGCGACAGAGCGGTTTACCTAAAGTTTTATTGTCCTACCTTGTTACTTTTCCTAATTCTATCTCTTCCACCAACTATTAAACAACATCAAAGATACATCTATCCATAGGCTTATAAATCTATGGACGACTGGTGTAATACAAAATTCACGAAAAAAGTGTTCCCAGAAAACCTATATAAACGAGGGTACATGAGTATTTTATAAACAAACTAAAACATTGTAATTTATGTCTTAAACCGTTACTATACAGCCTCATTTCAAACACGACACTGCTGAAGTGCGATTATATGTCTTTTCGCGTTTTGTATGTCATTCGATTCGAACACTTCTAGCGCTGACCCCAAATCGTTGGTTTATAAATCAATGCATCTATCAAACTTTTAACATCCATTTTTGCGTCGGATATATATAAGGGAGCAAGAACAACGAAGCAGAAAAAGTACAAAAACCTGCACACGAATTGAACCTACCTTCAAAAGGAAAAAATATGCCAACCGTAATAAATGTGTTCTCTTTTTTTCATAAATTTCGGAACAATAAAGATGAAACGAATAATGGACAAAGCGGCCGGCTATATCCTTACATCTCGCGAATTGGTTCCGGGCGAATTTAACTCAATAATTTCTGGTCGAAGTATCACAAACAATGGCCCCTGCCTGTGCTCCGTCGACTACATTCTCGTTGGACTCCTAGCCACGCTCCCAGAATCAATAAAAAATTTTCCTATCTGCGCCTGTTTCTTATTGGCAGAGCTCCAAATCTAGTTGTTGTCGAGGATTCCTAATTTTTTCATATCAAACCCGCAATTTATTGGAGTATCCTTTCATACGATACGATGAAATAGGTGTCAGAGTGTCACATAACAAACACTCGCCAACAAACTGGTGTATCAGTTTGACGAACAATATTTTTTTGTAATAATATTGTGCATCTTGTGGAGATAAATAAAAAAAAAGACGTGTGGCACTCGGAAACTGCCGCGGTAAAGCTATTGCATAGCATTTTTTATCAACTTCTAACACCCCCCCCCCCACTCCGTGGGGGTGTTAGGTTATTTTCGTTACGGAATTTCTGGCTTAGGTCTCCACTCTCAAGGCCCGCGATAGAAGCTATGCAATAGCTTAAAAGTAACGTAATGCCGATGCGTATCATGATTACATTGAAATACAATGTAATCAATCAGGCTGTAAGTACACACATTTAAATCTTGGATCTGTCAACTAGCTCAGGTGTGGAAATATCGCTTGCTGATTAGAATTGCTAAAATTAATTGTGAATGCGCGGGTAATGCACGGGATATTACAGATGTCACGTCCCTCCCTCCCACGTCCTTTTATACGGACGTGCGAGGTGTCTAGAGAGTACGAAGTCTATGCTGCATTGCTGGCTCCCCAACGGAAGCGATTTGGTGAACGAATTCGTTCAGGAAATAGACAAAGTATTCGCATAAGGGAGGCAGATCTATTGCAATGTATAACTGATAAAGTTTGAGATGGAAAGATACTTTTGATGTTCGTTATTATTTGTATGGAGCAAGGCGTTTCTTTGTTGATGACAGGCTATATTATTAAAGTTGCACACACGGCGATTTTGGATCCCCTTTCCTAAAGTAACGCTCCCTGCTTATCCCTTGATTTATCTTTTCTTTATATTCAATGTCTTATACAATATGATCCCGGCCATAAGCGATTTATAAAATTTCATACCAATTCGTTTAGTGCATAAAAGAGAAACGATCATCCATGCATCCATCCATCCTTAGGTACTAACTTTCACGTGGATAATAATGCGAGTGTCAATGGTTGGGTTTCAAACAAAAGAGCGATTAAAACAAATCGATCACATAAGTCGATACACTGTAAGTCTTTGTCATAGTGGTAATTGCCGTTATTTATCCTATTTTGATTAATTTTATACCAACACTGTGACTTTGTTATTAATATATCAATAATTGCCTTTATTTATTCTACAATATTAATTTTATAAATGGGAAAGTTTGCGTGTCTTAAGCGTATGTTTATTCCTCAATCACGCCACAAGTCAAAACTACTAAACAGAGTTTGCTGTAATTTGGAATGTAGATAGCTCGTACCCTAGACTAACGCAAATGATCCTTTTTATTAATAATCTATGAATTTCTACTCTTTACACATAAGAAAGTAGAAATAAGAATAGAAAACAGAAACAGAGCAGGGATGGTAGCATTTTTCCTTCCAAGATTCTAGCAGGATTTTTGAAAAACCGAAAATATCGAAACACACTTAGGTTAAAACCTAGTACATTCTCGTAAAAATATATTAAGGTTAAATTTCCAAGTCGCGAATCGCGTGGCCGCGGCGGTACGAGGCTTTGATTCGATGTAGACACGGGACACGCAAGGCGCACTCGCCTAGCGCTGTTTGCCCACGATTTATGGGCGATTTAACTCGCTTTATTTGAATAATGGTAATTGGTTTTACCTGCCTTTTAATCCCCCTCGCAGGTAGTATGCTCAACATGCAAACTTTACAGTACTGTACACTACAGTAGGTACATCGTAGAGTAGAGCATAGCAATATTGGATTATTTATCTTTTTACTATTGGCTTATAAATCTATGGATCCCGGGTATAATACAAAATTCACGAAAAAGTGTCCCGAGAAAACCTATATAAATGGGGCCCAGGGTACATTTGTATTTTTATAAAAAACTAAAACATTGTAATTTATGTCTTGAAACCATTGTTATACAGCCTAATTTTGCTTAGTTGCGATTGGAATTATTTTCGTGTTTTGTTCGGACACTTAGCGCTGACCCGAAATCCTTAGTATTATAAATATATCAATGCTTTTCAGTCGTGTTTTTTCGTTCTTAATTTTCATGTAGGTACCTACTTGAATGGCATCGTATAAAGACAGGGCGCCAAAAAATGCACCTAGAAAAGCTTTTACTTTGCGAAACAATAATAATCGTAATGATTGTAAATTAGTTACGAAAAATGACTGCAAGATTTCAGATCAGTAAATTAATGTTAACGTTGATTCACCAATGTAGTAATGTAATGGCAATAAGATATCACATTTATGCCTGATTGGTTTTCGATTCATAATTGGTTCGTAAAAGGTTACACAAAGTAACGATTTGTCTGACATGTGAGTGAATAAAAAAGCCACAAAACATCTCATTTAATAAGGAAAAGCGGTAACAACTCGCGGAACTGAGAATGGCATCCAATTAAAGAAGCTATAATTGTTTTTTGTATGTTAACATGTTGATTTATCTGGTCCTGGTAATTTAGCTTGGTGTGGCCATTCAACTTTTACGTTACTCGTAAAGATTTCATTAAAAACCTCTCATTAAATTAAGATTCGAGAAGTTCCATATTATTGTATGTTCACTTATATATTATACTTGCTTTGATAGTCTTTATTTCTCACGTTTCTTTTCCTCCCTTAAGGGTAGAACTCGCAAAAATCCTTAGCGGAAAGATAAATAGTGATAAGTAATAGCTATCTGTATGTTTATGTTTAGCCTGACCCATTTAAAGATCAGTCAGTCAGTCACAAATTCCTAAATACAGAAAAAATCTATAGAAAGAACATACTTAAATGATAAAACATTAGGCTTTAAGAGCCGTTATGGTCTGAAGAGACTTATTAAAGTTCCTAACATTTAAGAGCCATCTGATACCGCAAAAATATAGAACTCACTGAAGGACCGTTAGTTGCGTAATCTTAATCGTGTGATACTTTCTTCAGAAACTTTCATCGCGGAATTTATCTTCTCGCAAGTCCCTGTTTGTTCCTAAAGAGAACTTAGTTTCATGTTCGAGAAACTTCTTTTGGCGAGTAATTCTCTATAAGTTGGGAAACTACAAAACCGCCGAATTGCTTCATCACTTCTTAGTTTCCTACCTACTTAAATGTTTAAATGATTTTTCGTATATTGATATTGAAGTTAGACAGTAGTTACTGACTCACTGCCCCATATTCGTCCAGCCCAAATTCTTTGACCCAGAATTTTGAAGTATTCCTTTCATATAGACGAAAGGATTTTACGAAATTCTCACCGTTTCTCCTATAAGATTATTTTATTGCTACTATGATTTATTACCCAAAAGATGTAGAGCCTAGACAGCATAATGAGTCTAGGCGGTATGATTAATAAGTTTTGTTGACATGCTCTTTCCGCAAGCATCTAATGAAGAATGCCCCGCCTTTCCCTGTCGCGACGCTTATATATCCCGCCCCTCCAAGTGTGATTGATGACGTCACCGCAACGTCACAAGTACGCTTGCACGATGGGGGTGTTATCCTTAACGTAATTACGTACAATGTATGAGATAACTCTGAGATATATTAAGGAGTAATAAAGGTGGACGTGTAGAATCTTCTGGTTTCTTAAAATTCCAGTTACAGCGTGTGTTAAAAGTGTTGGTAAAGATTGAATTTTCGTTCCTTCCTTTAAGGAAGCAATGTTAGGAAAATTTTAATGGTAAAAAAATATCGGTTGGTTTACCGTACCTATTCCAGAGTTTCTATTAAAGACGAATTACTTATCAAAATTTATTAATATTAATAGGAAAGGTAACCGTGGTCTAATTGGTGGTGTTACCCAGGCGTGATAACTGGGAGACACGGGTTCAAAGAGTACGACCATTATTATTCATATTCAAAAATTTTATAGGAATAACGTTCTAAGTGTGTGAAGGACTGTAATAAAATAGTACATTGTGATACAAGGGTGGAAAGTAGGTTTTTGCAAACGAGCTGTCATTAACAAGCCCGAGCCGAAGGCGAGGGTTTTTAATGTCACGAGTTTGCAAAAACCTATACACCCGTGTATCACACGACGTTTTTCAATACAGTTGTGAGAATTAGTAAAAAAACAAATCAAAGAGATAATAATATGTTTGCTCACGATTTTGGGGGCCAATTTCCATCTTGTTTGGTTTTTACCTTAAATAAAATATCGAAGATCGAAATCGAAGGCGACTTCGAATTCGCAATCGAAATGATAAAAGCTAAAAAGATAAAAGAGAAAAGATAAAAGAGAAAAGATAAAAGAGAAAAGATAAAAGAGAAAAGATAAAAGATAAAAGATAAAAGATAAAAGATAAAAGATAAAAGATAAAAGATAAAAGATAAAAGATAAAAGATAAAAGATAAAAGATAAAAGATAAAAGATAAAAGATAAAAGATAAAAGATAAAAGATAAAAGATAAAAATAAAAAGATAAAAGATAAAAATATAAAAGATAAAAAGATAAAAGATACAAAGATTAAAAGATAAATGATAAAAGATAAAAATAAAAAGATCAAAGATAAAAATAAAAAAGATAAAAAGATAAAAGATAAAAAGATAAAAAGATAAAAGATAAAAGATAAAAGATAAAAGATAAAAGATAAAAGATAAAAATAAAAAGATAAAAGATAAAAATAAAAAAGATAAAAAGATAAAAGATAAAAGGTAAAAGATAAAAGGTAAAAGGTAAAAGATAAAAGAAAACGAAAAAAAAATTCCTTCTTTGTCCATCCCATCCCAAAGTCCATCCCATTTTATTGTACAATGAAAACTCCTTGGTATCAAACGTTTTGCAAAAGTAATGATCGAGCTTGTAAATAGTATGTTTCATTACAAGTGCGGAAAGGCTGTTATTGCAAAGAGTTCCGACAAATGTCTACCCGAGCCGAGGCGCAGCCGAAAGCGAGGGTTGACAGTCGGAACAAGTTGCAATGACGGTTCCGCACGTGTACTGAACGATTATTTTTAATACAGTTGCGAAAAAATGAAGCAATTTAATAAAATAATATAAACACAATAAACTCAACTAACTTAACATTTTCTGAAAAACTATCTGCTTTTTTCTCTTCTCTCCACGCAATAAATTCGTCGTATGTAGATATGTAGCGACTTTTTGACTTTTCCGGTAAAATGTTCTCCGAAGCATTTTGTGCAACAAACAACTAAACTCGCAAAGAAAATTTCTGAAAAATGGCGCCAACCGTAGAATATAAGCAGTTTTTTTTTCTTCACCCATTCTGGTGATTTAAAAAAAAAATTTGGTCATAGACTAAATAATATTCTGGTACGCAAAGGGAACTATGCCCACACAGCCAAGTCTTCAGTAGAATTTTTTTTATTGATATGAAATGAAAATGAAATTTAATGAGATTAAATGAAACCTAACCAAACTCATTCAATCAAATCTGATATTGAAACAAATAAGTAGCTTCTTTTTAGAAATATACGTATTTGCATGAATCATAAAAACTTCTATGATTTTTTTTAAGTAAAAACTTCATGGTTGGTTTTTCTTTTTAATAGACATTATTTTGACAGTTGGGAAAGATAACGCACGAGTTCGGGAAAGGTAAAAAAAAAGCACGAGTGTGTAATAGCCCACATCCCGAACGCTATACGTCCCTGCAATACGCCACTTTTTGAGCAACTGTATTAAAAAGTAAGTTACGACCACGAAAAAGCAAGATGCCTGTGCGTAAGATTTAACTTTCGAATACTAATGACAGCCTCTGAAAGTGCGCCATACCATACAACTGTATTGAAAAGATAATAACATTCGTAATCACACAGCAGTGAATATAATTAAAGAGATTTGGACCTTCTTTTGACGGCAACTGCGTACCTGAGTACCAACTAATGGCAAAAAGTGTAACGCCCACTTGAGATTTGTCTTCCTGAGTTTCAATGCTGGTTGCTATAGAAAGAGCGAAATACCTGTGTTCTCCAGGGGTAACAGATTGTGACGATATATTAAAGCGGCGAACAATACGAGAGTCAACAATTAAACAAATACTAAAGGTTTCCAAATGACGCGTCAGGCGCAAAGCACAGCGCCGAAAGGGCCTTTACAAATATTGTAGGGACAAAAGGCGGCGCCGAACGCCGAGCGAACGCCTATGTCGTTTTGATTAATAAGTGTCGTTGACATTCTAATTAACCCGGCTAAAAGTCAGCGCGATGCCTCTTTGTTTACGCCGTGAATGGGTGGATCAAATACCAGCGCTGATACAGGTCTTGCGCAGGGCTGTGAAATGATGGCCGACTTTTTTTAAACTGTGATGTATTACTATTAAGGTGTTGCGGCCCTACCAGCCCGCGAAATTCAAAGTTTTTCGCAAATATTACACTAACTACACATTGTAGATTTATGACAATGCATTTTGCGAGCCTACTTTTTATGCATCTACATGTTTTTAATAGAAACTTTGCTCGAAAGTTCCCACTCCTCTCATATTGGTTCCCGAAAGATAATTCTTTGCAGTTTCCCAGATTTCTAGCTATCGGGAACCAATATGAAGTAAATGAGTGTTGTTGAGCAGAGTTTTTGTTAAAAACATGTAGATGCATAAACGTTGTGCCCGCAAAACACACTGCCATTAGCCTTCAATGTATTAAATAGCCCACTATGAGCGAAAAACTAAATAAAATTTGAATTTTCGCGCCCGAGTGGTACCCATCGCCCTTAAAGAAAACGCGAGCCTTATGGTAGTTGCATGTGATGTGTTTGTTGTTGTGTACATATTGCTGGCCAACAGAACGTCGTGGCATCAACCTTGCGCAAAATGGCACCGCATTGGTCAAGTTCTCGAGTTTCCTGATCACACATTTTCGTCATCTTTCTAAAAATCACTACCACAAAGAATATGTTTTATAACATAGATGTCACATCAAAAAACAGTCAATTATTGCAAATTGGAGAGAGGTTCCCAGTGTTCCTTGGTACCATAATTATAAAACAGGTCTTAAATTTTTTTACATGTACCTATTTCTGTTAAAATTTAAACTTGCGACGTTGTGCGGGGTACTATACATACGAGTATAAACGGGGTAAAAATTGAAAGAAAATTGCAAGTAAAAATTGAAAAATATATAAGTAGTACACAAAAATACTTTATGACAAAACAAACACCCAAGGTTTCTTTGAAGATAAAGATTCAAAGTATAATTTTGCCTCATATTTTAATATTTTTTAAAAATTATAAGATAATTAACGTTGGAAACTGCACATTTGCCTATAGCCATCTCTATCTAATCTTATTATTAAAAAAAATTGGATTGCAACTCCCAAACTGATTTCCCAATTCCCATGTAGGTAGATATATTCACGCAAAAGAGGTAACCCTGCACCGTATTTTTCAGAGCCGCTAATCCACCTTCATCAGTTCAATGGAACGTGTCTAGCGTCTCCTGATATCGGCGGGTCTCTTTGAATCGATGCTTTTTATTGAATCTTTATTAGCTCAAGCTTCAGTTTGGAGCTGAATGAGGGTTCTCGTCCTAGTTCTGTGTAACGCTTTTGAAGCTTAATAAAGGACTGATTTCTGCTTATTTACAAAGAACAGATTTGAATGGATCAAGGTATGATAGTTAAAAATAACTTACCTTTTCCGCAAATGCGTTTTTATCAAAAATAGCAAAATTAAATAGGTAATGGTAAATTTCACCGGCACCAACTACATAGTCAGCGGGTATATACATTGGTTTACGATTACGATACCGATGAATACATTTTTCGTCCACAATCATAAATGAATGGTTTGTCTTATACAAATCTGAGTGAGAACGACTAAGGAGTGGCCCAATTTCACCAAGTATTTAACATCCGTCTAAAAGGGGCATTACAATTTACAATAATGCTGTCTCTTTATGGACATATTATGAGAGTTTCAAAAAGTGACAAAGAATGTTTAACTAAGCCACGATTAATTGCTCAGTGAACACTAAGCTCTGTAATTTAAAATAAAGAATAAAGATCGTGAAAGGAGCATGCATCCCGCTTCTCTAGTTTCCAGTTGAAGCTCAAAAGCACCATTTGAAATGTTTGACCAAGATTAAATATAAACTGCGCTCTTGCTCCCACTAACTGTGATATCCCAGGGGTGACAACTTCGCAGACGACAATTTGTCAGCTTTCCGCTGCCGGCGATCGAGTTTGGACTATTTTTGTTATAAAAGAGCACTGTTATGGCGACATTCCTTGGACGTTTTCAGGGTATTTTGTGGCATGCCCGCGGCTCTTAGTCAATTTCAAATCCTAAACGTTTTTGTTTTATCATGATTTATTAGCATGAAAAACTTGGGCAAGAACTATTATGATTGTCTTTTGTACTCCCTGAATAACCTACTTTTATTATGCTTGGAGTTACTTCAAAAAACTCTTACTATTTGAATTACTGTCCGCACACTTTATTGGCAGTCACTCGACATCGTGTGATCACGTTACTTTTCTAATTTCATCCGTCACGCGATGTCGAGTGATGGCGTCAATTTTTATTTGTGAAATAATCAAGACACTAACTGAGCATGAAGAAGTAGTTACATCCTTCACAATGCTCTTGAAAACATTGATATAGCGATGGCGTTCTAATATATAGCTCTAAAGATTAATGTATAAGGTTTTGTTACTTACATGTAATCTTACGGCTGCGTGAACAGGCCAATGAGTACAAAGAAATAAAAGGGGGAAAAGCGAGGCGGGCGTTTTCAGAAGAAATATTACTTATTTCTCTTAGCCGACAACGCGGTGGCGGTAATCACATTTGCTTTTGTTCGTTTCGGGCCTTCCATTCGCCTAATCGCGTTATTTCGGGACTTTGGAGCAATCTTGTCTCGCCGGGGTGTACCGGGGAGATTGACCGGGTGATTTATTAGCGCTCCCGGGACAAATCTTAGCCGTCGAACCTTTTTCAAATTACATCAACGTAATGTGCATTGTTGTCAACTGCCTGCTAATAGGAGAACAATGCTGAGATTTGTGTTTTGATGACCCTGCCCCTAGATTTTGTAAGCATAACGTAGTAAGTATTAATCGTTATTATAATCGTGTACAAGTTGTGCACGGGACAGAATTTGTTAACGATTACTATATCGATGAATACGTTTTTCTTACGCAATCAGACCCCTGGTACAGGAAATGCGCTGTTGCATTGCATCGGAATGATCCGGGTTTGATTCCTGGCACGGGCCAATAACTACTTTAGCACGTGCTTTTATAGTTGTACCTATATTATATCTTTAAGGACTACAAGGCATTGCTCATGTAAACTTAATTGACTCATTTTTTTTGGTCCTTAATTTGAAAGCATTTCAAGTTTAGGACCAAAAATTAAGTTAACAAGTTTCGGTAACTGAAAACTTTCTGTTTCTTTTTTGTTTAATAAGTTTCTACTTAGAATGGTTATAAATGAAGCGTGGATAGACAAACTGGCACTATAAACCTACTATAAACCTATTGGGTAGTGGAAATATCACTTTAACATTTTATATCCTTTATTTCACTGTGTGTCAACAAATGAGGCTAACGGAAGACTCGTTCGACGATAATTAGGAATCTTAGAGGAAACTGATCAAAAAACTCTATTCCATTTCGGCTCACAGATATCTTATGTCTCTATATCACGTTGACGGATATGTCTTGAATATTTAAATACCTTTTTTACTTATAATTATTATTCAGGGATCTATTAATTTTCAGTCAACACAAATAAGATATTTTGAAATAATGTTTGTATCGACTGGAACTGATACATAAAATAATACTGATTGTTCATTCACACAATTCACAGCACATATCAGTCAAAGCTTACATGTAAACTAAGAGTACTACTATTTGTTATTCTCAGGCTAGGATCATTTGTTACTATAGCAAACGTACCTATATGTTTAATAATTCAGTAGATATAGAAAGCCGATGCATTCTCGTAGAATGACATAAGTATTTGCGTTGGATCGTATTTCGAATGGGCTTTAGTGCCGTGTATAATATAATAGTAGCTACACTTTAGGTACTTGAATTAAAAACTGCAAAAAGCTGCCTACCTAAGTTAGAAAATATCAAAATCTTTATGACTCACGCGTCAATTCTATTTATTCGCAGTAAAATTGATTTATATTTCGTTTTAGAGAAGTATTTCCGAACCAAATATGGCCAGGAGCATAGATTATATCTATATGAACCCGAACACCACAACATGATCTAAATATGCACGAATTAAAATGATTTTGGTATTACGAATGTATGGAGACATCGTAGGTAAGCGGACTCTTACGAAAAACTGAGAAAAAAAACAGAATTTTTCCCCATGCATATGAGAAGAAATTTCCGCAGGCTAAGCACTCATTTAAAAGTCTACTTTTTGAGCAAATGTGTTTAATAATATAAACAAAGCAATGCGTGACGTATACAACCAGTAAAGCTAGTCGTCACGAAAGCCTTTATCCCTTTAAGTTATAACTTACTAGTATTATGAACAAATTCACGTAATTCACTATGAAATGTTTCCATTTGTCACGCGATAGTGGGACCCGCTATTATCGATAACCAATTTAATTCAGAGGTTATCTAATCTATGAATACTAAATACCGATTACGACTAGGTTAAATAGTATTAAAGCCCTTTTTAAATGTGTGTGCTCTAGTATGTACAAATAGAAATAGTGAAACACTACAGAATGGTAGGCATAATATTTAGTAACGTTAGTTTAATTTTTTAAAATCATGGAAAATACATAATTTTTTTTATTTAATTCATGTACCTATTAGGTAATATAGTATTTACACTGTAAAAATAATCATTCCTAACAAAACACATTAACAGACAATTTTTGGGTTAAAAATATTATTCATGCATGTGTGTGTATGTTATAAACAAAAAGAAACTTTCCGAACACCTAATCAAATGTACCTATGAGAAAATAGTATTTCACACTTTTATTCAAGCAAATGAATACGTGTAACAGTAAACTCTGTATTTGAGCATCTACATAGTACTCTCTACTAAAGAGTAAGATGTAAAGTAATTTCCCTTTATTGTTTCTGTTAGGGGAAACAAGAGTTTTCTCTGAGATATACAATTTAACACTAGTAAGGAAATAAATTCTACATTCTAGTTTCAGTTGCGTTGTCGGGGAGTGTTTTGCAGGCCCGTGCTTACCACTCGTCTATGTACAAAAAATATTGTTTTTACTTAGTTATCTCGTTAAGTTATGTTATGTTGTGTTATGTTATGCGTAAGCTGCATAAAATTACATTTTATGTTCTAGTGCATAAAAGTACCTATATATAATACGTAGTTAGGTATAAATACCTTTCAGGATGACGGTTCTAGTTTTTATTGTTGTTATATATTATATTTTGGTGCAATTTGTTAAATTGCTATTTTTCTTTATTAGAAAAAGTTTCTTCACATCGCAGTGAAAAGCAGAATTTCATAAAATCTATTTTATGCTCTTATTGCAAAATCTTCTACCTTCTACGCTACAGTATCACCTACTTGAATGACTATCATGTAGGCAATGTTATGCACCTAAATACCCAAAAACCCAAAAATATTCATTTAAATTAATACATAAATAAACGAAGTTTGTGAAGCGCTTTCATGCAATTAATAAACGTGGAGTAATTAAATAATTAAGCCTTATTTGCATAGTTGATTGTTTTAATGATAACGTTGACAATGTTCATCCAATTAAGGCGCATTGAATCAAAAATAATTGCGGTAGGTGTTATCACACGGTTGTATTATTATCAATTTATTAAGGATTCTGTAAAAACTGTTGCCTCCAAAGACTTGTTCTCAGTTAGGCGTCAGTTATTTTTCTCTTTTCTTTGCGAACATAAAAATTATCAGCACTTAGACAAGCTCTATTGAGCTAATATTAGGTTTTTTTAAGAATCAAATTATGCTAAACTCCGTAGGTAGATTTGATATGCGCCGCGTCACCGGTTTGTGATCTCCGAACAGCTCTGCAAAAAGACTTATAATAATAACATTCCAAATTCAAATGTTATTTTGCCACCCACGTCCCACATCCAAATAAAAATGACATCATCATAATTTTATTAAGGTCTCAAGCAACTGCGCAGCGCCAAGGAATCTGAAAGCTTTAACGCAATCTAAATACTAAAGCAATTCTGTAGGCATAAGTAAGAAGATAGTTTTATGTAGATTCTCTGTCTACCTATCTATTTAGTTTTAACAACTTAGTAGGACCCAAGCTGGCATATGCCGATATTAAGAGAGTCTGGCACGCTACATACGCCCTTATATAAGTTGTAGATTCCTTACGAATCGTTTTATTCACCAAAGTACACATAAGACAAAGATAAGATTATTATTATTGTTATATTCGAACATAACCAAAGCAGATGTTTAGTTGCCATTTTAAAATAACACGGAAATTTCGCACCTGTGCCACAGATTAAATAATAAACCCTGAAAGCTTTAATCTGACGTTGTTTTTAATATATGGTTTTATTTGACGCTAAAATCTTTTATACAAACAACGTAAAAACCTTCCTCCGACTCGAAAGAAATAAAAATTACCGCACTCGCTGGCGGGAATTAGCATAAAAGGCAAAGTGGAAATATTCTGGGATTATGACAACGAAATAACATGGTTTTTAATAAAGTAAACCGACTTCAATGTGTTATAATCCTCTTGAACGACCAAGTTTAGTGACCAAGCCAGCCAGTAAATAGCCAACTGCAAAAAATACAGTTCAATAAATGGAATCAGAAATAGAGGTCACATCGAATTCCGTACATTTACAGCCAGTTGCTGACATGTGACTGTCAATAGATGGCGCTGGCTTGGATTACAATTCAGTAGATCTGTTAGTACCTAGTAAGAGGAGATAACGAGAGATACACTTTCCAGTAGCGACAACGTCCTCTGCAGTTAAGTTTTAAGCGCTATAAAGTGAAGAGGACTGTAGAGATTTTTTCATCCACCTAAGATAATAAATAAGCTAGCATTGTTCCTTATAACGTCATAAATTAAATCCCTTGTCACACTTGACACTTCTGTAATCTCTTACTGGCAATCTTCTAATACTTTAATAGGGGTCCCTACAAACGTTTGTGTTCGAAACACCACCGTTTCGTTTGTAACGCAAATTTACATATTAAAACAAAAGCATTAGAGCGGCGAAGCTAAGGTTTTAAACCTCTTAAACAATGGCCCGGGCGAACGGAGACGCGCCTAACCCCATTTCCCGGGAGAAAATATTTTAAAGCGGGCAACACCATTAGCGCAGTGCACCGCAATGGTTTTTTGCATTTCATTTAAATTTTTCCACCGGCTTCCCTGTAATATTGCTGTTTTATTCAAACGCGTGTGTTTTTGTCCAGTTTTGTTGTTGTCATTTCGTTGTATTGCCACTTTGCTGTGCTATGCTAATGTTTAGGGAGAACGCGGGTGTTGCCATTATCCAAATCCGGTTTTATGTGTAAGCTTTAGCAGTGGCTAGTTTCTGCTTCCTTTAGAAAATTTCCAGTCATACAAAAATATTAATTCAAAGTAGTTCTTTCCGCTTTTAAAAAACTGTACCTAGTACTCAGTCGTTTGAGTTATTTTACACTTATAGAGCTATAATAAAAAAAAAAAAAAAAAAAAAAAAATATGTTGTTTTCATTTTAATGTGTCATTATAAAAACGCTACGTTTGTAAGTTTTGGCCAACGCACTAACAAGAAACGTACAGAAAAGTAACCAATTTTTATTTTTCTGTCGTTTTAATTAAATAAAACACTTACTTATCATATTTTAATGGTTCAAATTATTTGCATTTTAATTTTTAATCCGCCATTTTTTCTAAGTACTATTTTTATTATAGCGTCTTTTACGCATTACGTGGTAAATTAGCATTTCTTAAAGTCAGTCTTGCAGCTACTACATCTGTTCACAATGTTATTAGAAGCGCTCATAATATAAAGGAAACAGATAAAATATTTCCATACATCTGTGCCTCGTTACATGCGAATCACGGCGCGTGTATAAATAACAATTTGGAAGCTCCGAAGGGGTTATATTGACGTATGAATAATTGGGTGAATCAATGGGTAGGAATGAATGGATAAGAGAGCGGATACAACATGTATAAATGTTTTCACTTATATCGCGTGACTGGTGTTTCTAACAGCCGCCGTGATTTGCAAAATTAACAACGATGATGCGAATGGCAGTCATAGCATAACGTATAGGAGAATTAATAAGTTGCTAAACGGTATATAGATTTATCACATGAGGTGCAATATATTAATAATCATGTTAAGTTGGTTTATCACGACAAAATAATTTGTATGTAATTTAGTTCTTTTATTTAAGTACCTATAAGTATGTCGACGTAACCTTTTCAAGCTTTCCCTCTTTGGTTATACATAGAAGGTTTTGGAAAAGTCTAATCTCAAATAACGACAATGTGTGTATGGGTATGATCAGCATATCAAAATAAATAGAAAAGGAGGAAGATAAAAAAAGGAAAAAAGGAAGGAAGGTAGGAAAAGGAGGAAGGAGATAAACAGGTCGTCGCTCGCGGGACCTCTATGATGATCTGTATGTGGTCGATAGATATACTTTTATTTGTCATATCAAAATCGATATAATGCGTTCACATTAGACCTGAACCCAGAAATAATGATTCATGATTCTGATTCAACTAATACGGCAAACGCGATAATTTTGTACACAAATAATAATATTGATCTTTAGTAAGTGCTTGGCATTGAGGTTGCAATCTGCGTGGGATACCATTAGCATTCAGAAAATAAAACCATAGTTTGTTACTGAAAAGGTTTAAGAAGGTACTCGTATCTTGTTAATCTATTTGTAAATAGTTAATGTTATGCGTTATAATCAGACTAAAAACCTATTTGTATTCATCTAAAACTATCTTGCGTAATATATAATCATTATATTATTGTAATTCATACAAACAACAATCACAACAACATCAAAGAACAAATAATGTTTTGAAAAAGTCTTTACTTAAAAACTTTAAATGATCTTTGCGAATATAACGAGTATAACTTAAGCTAAGGTTAAGTAATAAGTTTATAGCAAATAAAAATAAATGAAGAATGTAGCTAACTAATATTATATAAGAAGCTATGTACACCTACAAAAATGTATAACACAAAGTCAGTTTGTATAACTTTTCAGTGAAATAAAGGCTATTTTATTTTATTTATTTTTATTAATGTTATGCGACGACAAATCATTTGATGTAATTTCAATCAAAGTCTAGCATCATTCCTTAAGTAATATAAACTAACAAGTTTTTTAATCCTAAAAATACTTACGTAAATGTTGCATAAATGTCGTTGGACAAACGACCCAATCGCAGTTTCAAATTAATATTTCAATTTTTTTTCTAACCAATAGAAATGTAAATAGAACTTCATTGAAGTGGGTTTCTAAAATTGGATTAGATCACGTCAAAAAAGTGTCCATTGATTTATTATTTAAAATCTGTTGGATAAACGTCGAGAGTTGACGCTTTGCTGATTTAATAAATCGCTCTGGTGCAGGCGATAAAAAAATTGTCGTTTACAAAGTTGTAACATATAAAACCATTTTCGGTGCAGTGAATGGTGTGAAAAATTTTGTTTTACCGAATTTAGTAGCAACAGCACAATAATTCAAAATTTGGAATTACCGCACAGAAGTAAGAGACTTAAGTTCAATTCAATAATTCTTTTTTATTTAATTTAGGAAAATGTAGAAAAAATTGAATTAGTACGCGAGCGACGACCTTTTAATTTAAATCTATGGTTTGGTAATTGTGTGAAAATAATAATTGAGGGCGTCAGTTTAGCGTAAACTTCACAAATTTCAAAGTGTAACTCAATCATTACGCTATTCAAGTAATAAACTCAAACTCAAAATATCTTTATTTCACATAGGTGTAACATACAGGATCTTGTAAAATAAATGAAAATAGAGGAGTACGAATTGCAAATGACTCATTATATTTTTAAGCCCACCTCCTCTTGTATTAAACGACAGCTGAGATAAGGTTCTATACAGCTCCGTGGGACGAATTTGGACGTTATTATCAGAGTTTCTCTAAATTGCCTTATAAGAGCATGAATGTCATCCAACTAATGTTTCTTTAAGTTCTCTCTACACATATCATCATATCTACCATTCTGACCATGTTTATACGCGTAAAACAAGGAGTTTAGCATAAAATTATAGCTTTACCTAATTTAAACGTCATTTTGCTTCTTCACCTCATCCCAGACGGTAACCTGACCTAGACATGTGTGAGTTGTCCTTTATTTCGATACCACGGGTACAGCACGGGCCACCGCGATTTGCATGAAATGAGTTTCTCACAAGATGATAGGCGGCAGGAAATACTGCTTACAAAAATCCTTTGTGGGTATATTCCAATATTTTTATTGTACAAAGGAGTCCATACTTACAACGACTATTAAAAGATACAAGAATATTTTTTACATTAGGTATGTTATTAATTTTTGAATATTAACTTTAGGTGTGATATAAAAAATTAATTAACTTACACAAATGTCTTTCTTAAGTAAGGTATACTTTAAAAAAGTTTTTGTATTTCTTTAAATGCGATTTAAGAACTTGCCGCCTTAGCCATATTTTAGATCATAACTTTAAAATTAAAATAACTAAAACTAGGAGTTATTAAAATACCTATACCAATAATTTAAATAAAAAGGGCACAAGCCCTAGGAAGGGTGCCCATTGCAGGTGCAGGCAGCATTCCTGCGCTGAACTTACACATGTTATTCAGAGCCAGTATCATCCCTCTTTTATAAACGAATTACCTCTTAGTCTTGTGAATATTAATGGATTTATACTCGTAAATAAATAATAAAAGCCTATTGTCCGCAAAGCTTTTAATTTCCGGTACAAAATTTCCGGCTTATTATTTTCATGAAAATCACGTTTGGATTGTCTCTATCATCATCATGCTTTGCTTCTACGATCTATAGCCAATAATTTGTAGACATTGATAACTTATTCTTTGGGACCTTTAAAATGCAACACCCATCAACTTCGGTAATGCTTTTGTTCTGTGTAAACGAAGCAACATCTAAAGAAATTCCGCAACCGTCTATAACTGTATTTCTATAAATTAATCGTGCGGTCGGGAACTCGCTAAGCAAAAACGTAATTCCCTACACAGCTGGTCGTTAATCTGAGAATAATGGCTGCCGAGATTTATCGGGAGAAGATAAAAAAGACCCGAAAACATTTCTGATTGACGTCGAGATGTATCTGTAATTAAAAGTTACGCCACACTCTACCGATCGACCGTAGATCGACCGTTCGCAGGTTGTACCTATAAGATACCTTTGAATGCATAAACTTTATACAAATTAGAGCCGGAATTCTTTCCGAGATTCGGAAGTTGTCGCTAAAGAAGTTCGGAACTCCCCGGTTTAATTGGGAATCTTGGTGAATTCACTTTGTTAAAGAAATTTGTTTCAGCGAACAAACTGTGATTGTGAAACTTAGAGCCACGAACATCGTACAAATCTTATAATGGACCGAGAGCCAAGGCGATTGTACGCCAGACCTACGTGACGTCTGAAAAACCTGAATGTTTTTTTAATATTAAGGGCAATGGGTAACATCCGGGCGCGAAAATTCAAATTTTATTTAGTTTTTTGCTCATAGTGGGCTAATTATACATCGAAGGTTAGTGGCAATGTGTTTTGCGAGCACAGAATTTATGCATCTACATATTTTTAATAAAAACTCTGCTCAACAATACTCATTTACTTCATATTGGTTCCCGATATCTCGAAATCTGGGAAACTGCAAAAAATTATCTTTCGGGAACCAATATGAGATGAGTGGGAACTTTCGAGCAAAGTTTTTATTAAAAACATGTAGATGCATAAAAAGTAGGCCCGCAAAATGCATTGCCATAAATCTACAATGTTTAGTTAGCCTAATATTTTCGAAAAACTAAATAAAATTTGAATTTCGCGGGCTGGTAGGGCCGCAACACCTTAATAAAGGCGGGCTACTACAAGTCAGTAAGTATTAAGTTTACAGATTCCAAACCGTCGATATCCAGAATGCTGAACCTTAAGATGTACTTTAACAAAATCCATATTCTGATTGAAAAGATGCACTTTAACATATCCTGACAGCGGTTGACAACGATATTACGTATAGCAAAGTAACAGCGGGCGTCTGAAATTCGCTCTTATGTATTTGTTCTGCCTCTTGACAAGAGCGAGGATCCGATTAGGTACCTACAGATCACGTATTACTAAAGGTGGGTCTACGCTAGGCGAATCGAGCACGAACCGAGCACGAGCGGAGCCGTTTCGGCTTCGTCGTTGTAAGTCGTTCGAGGCTTGTAAGTCGGTCCACACTAGACGAATTGTGTTCCTGCTCCTGCTAGGGTGCGGTTCATCTAGCGTAGACCCACCTTTGGACTTTCAACTCTGCTGAAATAATGTAGGTCTGGCACATATTATCAGCTCTTGAATCTCACCCGATAACGTACGCAGCATAATTAAAATTCGCAAAGACACGTACATGAATAATATAATATTGGATACGGCTTAGGAGTGGCGGCTTACGCAAACGTATGTGACTCCCAACTCAATCAAGAGAACGGGACGAATTGAATACCGATTTGAAATAGCTAGCTCTACAATGGATCATTAGGTTTATGTAGGGCTTAGGGCGGTTGATGGCCATGGCAGGATTTCGAGGTATTATTTATTGTACGAATCCACTACGAGTAAAATATGTTTAAGCAAAAACCTAATAATTTTGTGCTCAAATGACTTAGTTCGTTTTCTTGAGTAAATCTAAATACCAAACATTTGTTCAGGTCTTTTCATAAAATATTATACTAATAGCATTAATTTTTTTTATCGTTAAGGCACACAATAAAGAGTGATAAAGAAGCAAATGTTTGCCCCAAGCAAATGTTTGTTGATGATTCAGACGAACATACCGTAAAAAGTTGATGGTGAAAAATAAAAGATTTATTATTATTTATTTATTATTATAAGCTCTACTGAAAGGCAAATTATAAGCAGCACCTTTAATTTGGGGCCCACAACTTTTGACTGTGTCTTTGTCTGCATGGATTTCGGTATATTTACAAATCCCACGGAAATCTTGTTATTTTTCCAAACATATAAAGATTTTTTCATTTTCACGAATTTCAGCCTACTGACTTCTTTATATTTTGACTTGAGTCGGAATTCAAACTCAGAACCATGATCCGTATAAAACAAAACCGCTAAACCAACCAGCCAATAAATAACTTCACGTTGTGTAAATGCGGTACATTATACTTACATAACCAGGGAAACATGAGTTCGGTAGGCGTTAATTAAGCAAGAATGTACTGTATTCAAACCGAGCCCCCGCAAAGTTTATGTCGGCACCCCCCGGAACTTACTTCGAAATTTGTTTTGCGTCTTCGCGGATCTTCATTAGCTTGACGAGACCAAACTTATTACGTATGTTTGACTTAGCGGTGTGAGTGTCGTACCTCCTTGACATTCCTAATCTCCTAGTACAAATCGTACTAATTTCATTACTTACACCCTTAATTTGGTCACAAAAAAGTTTCAGAACCACATTATTTTGTAATGTTATTTGCGCCTTTAAGGATCTCCATTATTAGCTTATTTGCATGTTCGCTTTAAATGTAGTAGTTCTAACTTAATTTTATTCTAATCTCTGCCATAAAAATTGCATGAGTTCAGAGACCCCCATGGTCAAGTAGTTAAGTCAAGGACCAATTGTTTCTTTTCATGTTTAACAGACTTTCAAACTTATTTAACATGTGTTTGGCTGAGCGGTGTTTTATAGCGTTGTTGAGCCTGTCTTACCACTCTTAATCGCCTAGTAGGAATCGTATCAATTTCGAAACGCACACAACCCCAATGTGGCCAATTATAAAGTCTCAAATTTGGACCAATTAGATGAGCCAACGAACTGTGTCGTACTCAGGAGCAGTTTTGTCGGCAATATAATTTATAGGGCGGCTCAAAGTTGCCCCGGTTTAAACCCTTAAAGATTCGAGTGAAATTTGATTACGGATGCTCAAAATGTGTCTCCTCTGCGCCGCACGCCAACTATGAAACGGATGAATCCGCTTGCAACTAAGCCCCTTGTCTTACAACAGACGGATGCTATTTTGTTTACAAGTTACCAACTGTGTCTTTGAGAAATGCGACTTCAATTTGCTTTAATTTTGGTAAATGTTCTCCATTTGAACGCCCTCCCCGACCGACCCCTTATTTTATTTGAAAGTAAATTGGTTTACTGCTCCTGTGACAACACCCTTACAATATGCGACAAAGTCTAAAATCTCTCTCTAAATATGCCAAAGTTAAATTATATATTTGCCGTCCCAAAAAACACTCAGATTTAGAATATTTTTTAAATAATTGCGTATTATTTATTTATTTGGATGAATTGGAACCCTCGTAAACTTAGTTTTAAGTCGACTTGGAGTTATCGCCATACAAATGTGACAAATATCATACTGACCTGTTACAAGTGCCTGTATATTAGACCTATGTGTGAAATAAAGATATTTTGAATTTGAATTTGGAATAACAATAGTTACTTAACAAAAGGTTTAGAATTGCAATCACTATGGCACACTTTGCAGATGTCTAAAAATAAAATCTCTGAGTTGAGAATGGATAAAACCGTAGAAACTGGAGATAATTTAAAAAAGTAGATAGAAACAAGAACATAAAAATCCACTATTACAGAAAATCGTTTCCCGAAGGTAAAACTATTCCAATAATAGAGATATAGAAAGGCTCGGGATTCCGTCTTGAAAAGGCATTCTTCTCTCGAATCAATTAAATTCTTTGTCGTACCTTTCCCTCCATTTCCTTAAATCGCTGGGGAGGTACATCAAAAAGCCTTTACTGGAAAGGGCCAATTAAAAGGTTTTGAAATTGATTCACCGAATTTCAGTGCCTTTGTAAACGACGTTGTATTGACATTGGCCATTGATGCCGATTCTCGTTTGAAGTCGCGACTTCGTTTTGATTTTATTTCACTTCATCGGGAGAAATCAATTTTGCGGAGTGAGGCCTAGTACACACACAGTCAGTCGTATACTCTCACATCAAGCTTGGACTGTTTCCAATCGCTCAAAAAGTTCAGTTATTAACTTCGTATTTAGTTAACTGTCCTCATTTCTATATTTCGCATCAACTGATTTTCGTTACCAATATGGATGGTGCAACAATTAGTACAAGGTTTGAATACAAACTTTTTTTTTTCAGAATTTTTGAAGCAGGTTTTTCCTCTTATCCTTTTGCTGTTGAGTGGAGTTGATACAAAACACTTGCTATTGGATATAGGCTTTCTGTAAAGATCTCTAAATGGCTTCAAGCAATTGTGTTGATATCATTCGTCTATCTTGTTTGTTAATCTTCTGACAGATCCTTGCATTCGTTCTTGGTTAGTAATTTCTATAGATTCATGAAAAGTAAATATATCCTTCATATTGCTTACTAATAAGCAAAATAATCGTGTAAAGGCATTATTTACATAATCCTTTTCCCCCATTTCTCCAGCTTAATAATGCTTAATAATTCAAATGAAGTTCGTTCAAAGCTTATTAAGACGTTTTTGTGACGCCATTTCTGATACGTTTGCTCGTTTAGTACACGGCCCATTTACTTTAACACTGTCACGCACCCTTCGGCCCATTTGGCCCACCTAGTTAATTAATTCATATTTGGAAATCCTTTTACAGCTTAATTACTCGCACCATTACGGGTTTGGTTTCAAAAGCGTTTTCGAGCAAAAAGTGCTCGCGTGACTCTTCGTTGCCGACGTGAATCCCACACCGCAGAACTTAAAGTTAAAGTTAAGCTAATAAATCATGAATATTACTTGCGAGCTTGCCGCCGCCTAATCAATTAATCACTTGGGATTGGCTGGCCGTGTATCCTCGGCGATAGGGTCTCTGCGACCCGTGGAAGGGTTGATTTATGGGAAAATAATACTCTATGGGGAAATTTAAACCGCTCGGTAAAACTTAACAAATTGGCCGATACTTGACGCTTGGATCGCGGCTTGGATTTCTTACTTTAAAATTCAATTTGCGAATCTCACTCTACTATGGAAATTAAAATGGCTGGTAAAATTTTACGTTGTAAGTTTTTTATAAAAAAAAAACTCGTAGTTTGCCGCAAAATAAACCGCACAATTGGAAGATACTCTGGATTCAGTCGACTATGGACAACCCCTTGGTTCCCCTTCAAGGGACAAAATAGCTACTTGATATAGAGATATATCAAGTAGGTTATTTTGTCCCTTGAAGGGACATGGCTTTCCTCATAAACTTTCTATTTCACATAGAGATGTGAAAGTTTATGAGAAAAGCGCCATAAGTGGGGGAAAGATGGACAAATGTACAGAGAGACAAAAAATGATTAAATAAGAATTCCGTGTAGGTATTCATTTGTTACCTATAGATGACCTTAAAACACTAAAAAAGTTACCAACTCGGAGATTTGTCTACCTTCTAAACATCGCAAGCAATTCAGTAAATCGTGAATTACGTAGCTGTAATGTAGAGCCGAATCAGTTTGCCCCAACTTCCGTCGAGAGCGAAGTTCCACAATTGCAAGTCGAGCAGTTATACCCGTGAGCGTGTCGCAAATCACTGTCTTTTCGCATTCACTATCAACTTTTTCTATCCCATCGCTGATACTCGTGTGATGTATAGTCAGCAGAATAATTACTTTACATACCTAACATCCTTGGATTTCTTAGCATTTTTAACAGCATATGCTTGTTGATGGTGATCAGACGAAAAGAACAGAGAAATAGTCAAAGACAAACTGTTCAGAGCTACTGCATACTCGCATGTCTTTGAAGTGTCTGCTATTAATTAAGCGTTTCGCAAAATTAAAATTTATTGAACTTCTTAAGGGGCTTTGGTCATTTAAAATTTGTATTGGAGTTCTTCTTAAGGGACTTTGATCATTTTTGAGATGGAAAAACCCATTAAACTCGTGCCACCGTTACCACACACCCTGTTACCGTAACGTAACGTAACACCTCTGTATATTTTAAACATCCAAACATTCAATAGATGGCGCTATATTGTAATGTTTTCACTTCTGTCAGCACTCCCGGAGTGCTACAGGCTTTTTATTATAATTCAATATTCAAATTTATTAATAAACATAGTGTTTGAGGACAGTTAACTCCTTGTAACAAAATTCCTTTACTGGCTGTACCTACCTCAAGTAAACTTGGAAAGAGTTATTCGACACCGCAGCTAAATCAGGCAACTTTACGAGTTATCAGGCGAATACTCCATCGCGCCGCGGATTTCCTGAACCCTGACGTTACGATCTATTCAGGCCTCAGGACCTCCATAAAGATCCCTCGCCCTTGTTACATCGCCGATGTTGTTTAACACTCATAACTTATCAACAATAGCCTATTACGTCGGCCGAAAAACTTCCATGAACTGCGTACTTCGCTACAAAGTGTACTGGTAACCCAATTCCTTTTAACGGGTCACTCGAAAAAGTGTTCTCTCCGGCTATTGTTCAAGCATATTGGCTATTTCATCTACCTTCGCAGCTCGTTAAAGGAACGAAAACGCCCGCCAGATATCGCTTTTTTTCTGCAATTGCCAGTTGAATTTGTAGTGGCTCTCGAATATCTTCGGGAATTTGCATTTTTTAACTTTCCCTGCAAGCGGAGTTAAATAAAAGTCACGTACGAAAACGGTATCGCAAATATTTGCGATGTAATCTTGTGGAAGTCAATTTCCTTACTTGTATTTTACTACAGCAATTGTTGTGTTAAATGCTTTCTGTACATCAGCTTAACTTTAACCTTCACAGATTGTAAATTGATTCGTTTTTGATTGATTGAAAACAGATTTGATGACCGATTTTGACAGTGATAAATAAAAATATTGGCTACGTCCAAACTTTGCCAGAGAAGGAGTTTTCTTTCCTTTTCCCGACCAAGGCGAGCTGTGAGAGTACAAAAAGGTACGAAGCAAAACAGAATGAGTAAAAAAGTTTTGGACACCATTTGTATAATTAATACACATTAAGTTCAAGAACCAAGAAACAGCTGTTGATTAACGGTTGAATTTTTTTTACTTGTTAAATTCGAATTAACAGTTATATTCATCAATATCTTCGAGGTGAAGCTATAAAATGCTGTAATAAATGTGCGTATTTACTAACATAATTTTTGAAACCAGTCTCCGAAAATAACTCAATGAAATAAAGCGGCCGATCCTCTAAAATAAACGTTTATAGCTACCAATCAATGATTGAACACCTTGGCTCGGAGATCAAATGCCGAAAAATTATGACACCAATTTAAGATAATGACACCGCCAAGGCGAACTTTCCTAAACGGTGCGTGCCTTACATTAAGTATTTATCCCACAGCAGTAGAAATGATGATGCTTATCTCTGCCAACTAGTAGAACTGGCACAACATATTTTCATGAATATCTGTTTGACGTTTGTGAACTTGAAACTATGCTAAAGATACAGATACATATGGTCACAAAAAGCATGCTATTAGAGCATGGTAATTTGCTTGCCAATATGCACGCTAATTAGCAGACACTGCGATTTAAATCTTTGCTACGTACGGCGTACGCATGCTAGTTGCCTGAAACTAGCATGCTTTCGGGCTCTACGTAGCATGTGTATCTGTAATAATAAATGTAGATAAGTACGCCACATTACGCATGTTTCATTCAATTCGTTACGATTCAGGTCTTCTCATCATGCCTGCAATGTTTTTGCTCTTTTCTGACTGACAACTTTTTAAGACTCTTTCTACTTTTCATTCTTGCAAACTGCTCCATCCCTTCTGATGTCTGAGTACTGAATGATGCGGGTCCTAAGCGCGAGGTGGCTGCTTAAATTTTTATCAAATTCATTCCCCAAATTGTTTGACGTGGCTGTTTGAGAGTGTCAAATCTGATTTATTTATGACGGATTTGCCGCGGAACACCTGCGCGTGGGGTGTCCACGGTTTAACGACTTAAACTAGATCCATTTTTGGGTTGATTAATTGAATATTAAACACGTTTGGGGGAGGTTTCACGCGGCATTCTGAATTGCTGAATCTTTTTAAATTATTTCACTAATCTCTTAACATTATTTCGTGCAAGTCTACACATTAGTGTTCAGTTTTTAGGATTCCGTATCCCAAGGTTAAAAACAGCGTACCTATTCTGTATCTCAGTGCCTATCAAAGAATGATAGGCACTGGCATATGATAGGCACAGGACATTATTACTAAGACTTCGCCGTCCGTCCGACTATGTCACCAGGTTGTATCTCTTGAACCGTGATAGTTAGAAACTTGAAATTTTCACAGATGATGTGTTTCTGTTGCCGCTATAACAACAAAGACTAACAAGTAGAATAAAGTAAATATTTAAGACTCGCACTCGACCAATTATTATACCGACTGACCAATCTTTGTAGTAACTCGTATGTTTTAGGATGTTTCAAATAATATTATTTCTATAAAGGTTATAGAATGTCCTATATGATAGTTCCAGTTAGGAACAGGGGCAGCTTCTCGATTTAGCCTTAAAGTGATTGAAAGATCGACTCATTTAAAAAAAAATTGAATAACATAATATCGCACCAAATACGCTAGGGAGGTCATTTTTGTAACGAGTAAAAGAAATAGTCACGTGGGAGAGAGAGAGATAGCAAACGTATATCGCTACAAGGGCTCCGAATTCCGATGTTATTCATTATTTGTTCTAAATTATATAATTTATCGTCACCCTATCCGCCTAGCCCGCTTCTCGCTACAGACAAGCGTTATAATCCGATTACGCAAGCGACATGAAGCTATAATTATTGTGGCCTCCGCTTGATGGTCTTTTTGTATGAAATATTATTATTGCATTAGCACCTCGCGCCCTTGACGTTATTAATATATATATAGCTGCTTGTGCTGATTCACTGACTGATTGATCACCTCTCCTGAACAATTTTGTATGAAAAATTTTTTTTTCATTGACCATTTCGTATAGAAGAAAAAAATTCATTCGGAAGAAAAATACGGAGAGAGCTGATGATTGAGGATTTCGAAGACGGGTGAAGAGCACAGCCAAGGGTATTGCAGATAGGTGGGGGGTGCTCGACCAAATGTCACTCGAAATGTCATCCAATTGCCAGTGAGCTGAAAAAAAATTCAAAATGGCGGATTCAAAATGGCCGCCATACGAATTTCGCCGATATCTCGGAAAGTATAAAAGATGGAAGAATGGTTTCTTGACAAGAAGTGATCAGGACCCGAAGGTATATTTGATGGATAGATATAAAAAATTCAAAATGGCGGAATTTATTTTTCCATAGAAAATGTATGGGGAATGTTGAAGAGACTAACAGTTGGTAATTATGCAAGGTTGTGATGCAGTTTTTCGGAGAGTTACTAGAGAAAAATATGGAGAGAGCTGATGATTGAGGATTTCGGAGACGGGTTAAGAGCACAGCCAGGGTATCGAAGATAGGTGGGGGGTGCTCGATCAAATGTTACTCGAAACGTCATCCAATTGGCAGTTAGCTGAAAAAAAAAATCAAAATAGCGGATTCAAGATGGCCGCCATACAAATTTCGTGTTGTTCTATCTCGGAAAGTATAAAAGATAAGAGAGTGATTTCTCTGCAAGACGTAGTTAGAATCTCAAGGTCTACGGGATGAATGAAAAAAAATCAAAGTGGTTGAATTTATTTTTCCATGGAAAATGTGAATGCTACAATAAACAAGGCCTATGAAAAACTATGAAAAGTATGAGAAGAGATGATGGTCTACGATTTGGATGATGATTGAAGAGCACGGTCATGGATTTAAAGATAGGTAAGGGCTGTTTGAATAATAATACACTGAACCTCATCGGCGATGAGGTTCAGTGTATTTTTTATTCAAACAGCCCTTAACTATCTTTAAATCCATGACCGTGCTCCGAGGTAATTCTTTTAGCCCATTGCCAATCGGATTCTAATTGGCGATGGAGGTGACGGCGATTCTTTTATAGGTGAGAAGACAGCCCGCGGGCCACATGTGGCCCGCGCTCCCACGCGCCCTACTAGTTGTATTATAAGGTGGTTTAATCTGTATCTATAGGAAAAGGTGACTGATGTATTAAGAGTCCGGTTAACTACGATTCATTCATAAAATTTTTGGTATTACGGAACTCCATTGAAGTAATAACAATTTTGATCAAAATTGATTTTTATATTTAGTTTTAGAGAAGTATTTTCACCACAACATGATCGAATAAAATGTTTTCTCATTAGATACTTTAAATATATAATATAGCAATGAAAGATACGAGTATAAACTACATACTTATAAGTAAACAGAGTGGCGTAAACCGTAGTGGTTATTTGTCTTTTAAAGAACAAGGCCAACTCGTATACCTAGTGATTTTCTTTGTCCTAAAAAAAGACATTAAAAAGTATCGTTTCAAAGATAATAATGCTTATTGCAAGGAAATTTTATTACTTCTTTTGACTCGCCAATTTAAAGTTACAAGTTATTGTACCAGACTGGTTTTTGCGTGTTTTACAAATTCTCATTAATAATTTTATTGTAATAATTATGTTCTTTGATTTATCTGTTATTCTGTCTAGACAAAATCTTTTAATGGAATGTTCAAACTTGAGCAAAGACACCTCTCATTCCTTAAATTCAATTTAAGTTAGTGTATATATATACATATAAGTTAGTGGAAAGGTATTTATTAAGAAAATTGTACGAAACCTATGAGCTTGAACTTCTATCCAATAAGAAACTTGTTTCAAGATTGTTTGCCAAATCTCAATAGAACTCTTCCAGCGATTAATGCGATGTACCAATAGGTAACGGCAAAGATTTAAATCGGTAGATGAGCCCTAAACCTCCAAAATCGTCCACGTTTTTGTCTTGCGTGGGCCACGTTGTCATCACACACGGCGACATAAGAAATTTTGATATAGTGACGTCTCATTTACACATAAAGGAAATTTTCACGCGCATTCTCTGTCACATAAGCACACTACTACAGCATGCTGAGAGCGCTCACTCAGCATGTTTGTTGACGTTTTCATACTGCGCTATGTAGGCTTAGGGCTCATCTTAATCTAGCGATTCAAATCTTTGGGTAACAGTGAAGTGTTCGTGAATGTCAAACGTGTATTCTCAGATGATCGTTCCCCTGCCTGTCGCATTCTTCACGAGGATTTCATCATTCCGGCGCCTCCTGGGAACGTTCCCGAGGAATGGCGCAGACGCAAAAAGCGACGCGCCTCTGGGAACCGCTGATTGACTGCGGAGACGGGATGGTTTTATTGTTTGATGGACAGTTTCACGCTTCTTGTCTGTTACTTTGTTTTTGCGGATTCAGATACGAATCAAATTATTTACTCGTTTTGAGAACGCTCGCAATGAGTCGCAAGCTTTTTATTTGTTCATAATATTTTATTGGTAAAAGTGGCTGGAATAAAAGTGGTGGAACTTCGTATACAATAGGCACTTACACCTTCATTACATTGAATCAATGACCTGTACATTCTCTCAACCCCCTTTTATGGCCTACTTCTGGCGATAAGCTTACTCTCAGAATGAGAAGGACTTGAGTAAGACCCAGTGCAGGCTAGCAGACTTTACACTCTTTTAAGAACATTATATTTTGAACTTTCCGATATACCGGTTTCCTCGCGATGTGTTCATTAATTTAATTATGAGATACTTAGGTACTTATGGGTACTACGAATACACATATTATTTAGAATTAAAATCTCCGACCGCAACCTCTTGTAATACATAGAAATATTAAAAAATTACAATCACCAATATAAAACCTATATCGAATCCCAAAAAACCTGAAGGTATCGAACGCAAAATTGCTTTTGTCTTCAGAATTTAAATCGAAAGCTATTCAAGACGTTTGTTTTGTATTTTATATTTCAAAGCAACTATAGGTACATTTTACAAAGACACCCTTGATTTATAAACCTACTCAAAAGTCAAACGGCTTTAAAACGAAAAATCGCGTTTGAAATAGAGCATAACCCAGCGCTCTATAGTTCTGAGATAGTTTCATTGACAAAGTTTTCCATGCATATCTTGTGATTACATTCAAATATATGCAATCTCGGTTTTGTAAGATAGCTTGGGGATTCCACTCAGATGTTATGTTAGTACCAACATGAAAAGGTAAATGTTCGTGTTTTGATATCGCATTCCTGTGTTTTTGTGTTCTATGCAAATGTAATATTGTGTTTTGTAAGTATTTTGTTATTATAGAGGTAGAGATAGTGGGATATTTTGTTGAAGTGTTTGATAAAGGCTTGATATGCGGAGTGGTTATTTGTGTTGAGGATGATGTTTAAATTTTTGGTTAATAGAATTTGATACATTTATTAGTCGGCTTTATTTCCGGATAAAATTAAAATAATGATTGATATTACATGACGATAAATAAGTATGCGTCGTTAAACGTCCACTATGTATAGGAAATCAGAAATGACTTTTTGTTTTAAGAAATTAAGAAGCAAAATTAAGTTTTTGCACTAATATAATTAAACATTGAAAAAAAAAAATACAAAAAGCCTTAAGTGAATTAATATCTATCAATTATAGAGAACATTCAGTATCTAACAGCAATATCAACAAAACTACGACTATTGTTTTCATTAGATTCCATATTGCGTACGATCTCTGTTTGCATAATACTTCAAAATTCTGGCTGATAAATCGTTACAAAGCGCACGATGGTTACACCAGGGCTATACAGCTAGTGTGAGAGACAGTATAACATTTAGTCTCGTCGTTTTATGAACGCGAAATTTTCACTTGCATGTTATAAAGGTTTCATTGAATATTAGGCAATACTATCGAATATTACAAGCTTGACTTAATGAATTTATGTAAACTAATTCATTTTGAACGTAAAATTGTGTAAAAAAAATTACACCTTTCCATATTGATTTTGCAAAGGTAACCGGTAACAATAATAAAAAATGAAACTATTTATTAGCTACAGTGAGTATAAAATCCAGTAGTATAAAATAGCACATCTTTAGCTTAGCATATAAAAAAGCTACAAACGTCCAAAACCATGATACCAATATGCAAATGTAGTTTGACGTGTAATGTAATCATGTTTATAATTGTTGTAAACAACTCCAGATTTTAATAAAAATAAAATTATGAGTTACGTGTAGAATGTACGATATATTACAATACATCCTGTATCACTATGACATTTAATTGATAAATAAATACTTCAATAGTGTATCCGCTGGCTCCCAGCCTACATTCAATACAATATTTGCTCGTATTTCGTTGCGTATTCCGATAGACATCATTAACGGGATTGATTCGATATCCGGCAAGCTGATTACACTGATGAATGAGCATTGCAATTGTTTTGGGCGATTGTTTTTTCCGTCGTCCCACATCTGTTTACGTGTCCGATCTGCTTTTATTTTATTAGGATACACCAAAATACTATTTGTCCCCTAAGTGTCTTTGCCCACAGCAACCGTAGCATTTTGTGAATAGCCTAGGGGGGACTGATCCCAACCTACTGATCCCAGCGAGACAGTCTCGTTCTCTGACGTATGGCCGTTCGTGACAGTTGCGATGCACAAACGACCTGGAGCTGAATTTTCAAAAAGCATTTAAAAAAAATGGTTAGTATAACGTCATACCAGCTAAATATATAAGTCAGCCCCATCCAATGATTTGAGCTTTGCGTTGATAGATCAGTTACTTTTTGCTTTTGTATGTTTGTAGGTACACACACAGCTTTATAAGCCTACTAGCTGACCTGGCAAACGTTGTTTTGCTCTTGGGGATTTAAAAAATAGTTGAATTGAGATTTAAACTATCCTATCTCTCAAGTTGGATCGAACTGCACATGGTGTGCGAATTTTATTATAATCGGTTAAGTGGTTTAGGAGTCCATTGAGGACAAACATTGTGACACGAGATTTATATATATTAAGATTTTCTTTTTATTGTTGCTTTTAAACAATTTTAATTCCATGAAATATTTCCAATTTTGTTCCGTGAATTTCCAAGTAGGCCCACTCAATCTCTTTATAGAATTGTAAAAACCACATGAAAATCTGTGTTTGTAGTTTTTGAGTTTAGCTCCTACAAACAGACACATAAACTTTGTTTTATAGGGATTAGCCGGAGAATTCCTAACTTATAAGATCATTTGAGCGTACATACTAGGTATACGCCTAGGAATTATTGTCTATAGGTACCTTGAAATACTCCGCGCAACTATTACCGCAGCGTTTCCACTTTCCTCGTAAATTGTAAAGCGGTGAGTATCTAAATTCTTTGTCATATCCCCGGCTTACTCGGATCCAATATTTCGCTGAGGCACGTTACAAATCGTTTGCATTGCATCATTGCAACTGAATGTAGCGTAGCGGGATTCACAGAAGGTAAAGTCAGAAAAGTAATGGAGATTTCGGCACTCCTATTGTTTAAATATAAGGAGTGCAGAAAGCTATAGTATGGTCGCGTTTATGTTCGTTAGGAATGATAAACTATGTACTTATGTGTATTTTAATAGTGTATTGATAGTGTTGCGTTTACGAGAGATGGCATAAGTATTATGACTGTGTCAGACCGTCATCAAATCGAAAGCTGAATATACTAATAACTATGTCACTCGCTATCTATATATTGACATATTATAATGATATTGTTGTTATGACATAATTATCAATTATTATTATCTATATAAACAACATTATAACATTATAACATTATAATTTCTGATGACGTGTAATATTGAAATTTATGAATAAATGACTATGACTATGACTATGACTATCTTACATATTGTATATTTTACGACTAAAATTTACCCTTGACTCCGCTCTATTAGAAAGTTTGGGTTTAACTAATCCCACGAAAAATATTGATTTTTACATGTTCCCTAAGTGTTACTCTCCATAGTTTACTTAGTTTGAGTCCCAAAGGGTCAAAACTATTCTGTAACTCTCCAAAAACTGGAAAACCAAAATTGAAACGTCTCGCGCGATCGCATACAAGCGCGGAGCAAGTTCCATTACACACCGGTGCGCATGAATGGCGTTTAATTCAAACACTTGTATACAAAAACTGGAAATACAAGTCGCGTATATTTAAGTAGTGATGCTGATACATGATTCAGACGCCAGGTGGATGCGCGAGCGCAGTGCGACGCTCCGTCTGCGCTGTGGTTGGACCGGTCTTTTGTGGTACCAGTCTTGAGAAATAGCGGGTTTCCAGTATTTGCAAAGACAGCAGCTTTAGTTTAGTGTACATTCGTAATATTTGACTTTCGTATATCTTCTAATTCTTGTGCCAATTTTATGTTATCAAACTTCACCGAAACGGATTACGTTATGAAATTTTCTGTGTACATGTTTGATAGACCAGAGTAGATCGTATTTTATTCTAATGGCAAAACAACGATTGGTGGGCCAGCTACTATTAAGATAAGTAAAATACACTTGAGCTTTCCCTTTTAGTATAAAATCAACAGATGCGTTTAAACCAAGCAATCTAAAGACAAGGAACTATTTTTATATTTACTTATATTTCAAAGAATGGGTAGATGTAATATTTAATTTGAATGCTATCACTATTTTCTCACAAATTACACTTGAAAAGAGTTTTTAAAACACGATCTAAGCTAGACTAGACTTTACTTTGCATAACTCCTCAGTGAACAATAAAATGATATGCTTTAACTCAAAAAAATCTAATGAATCTTTACATTTATTTTATCCCGACACCGGAGAATTTAACTCAGCAACATGTATTTTTTACAACTCTACTATTTTCATGTTACAAGAACATGGCGTGATTATTGGATTTTTAAGGCGATTTATATTTTAGTTTTTGATCACATTAGTTTTTTTAATTTCCTCCTGTTTATATCTTGCACCACACTACACTACGTAGTTGTCACCGGTCCAAGATCAAGATAAAACAAGAGAATGATTTGTGGTATCCCCGTCCTACGGTACACATACTCTCGTGTACTCGAGCTCGTTTTTGTCTCTGAGAGGAATGTGGATACATTTAATTCAATCCTATCATACGATACACGGGCTTTTACATTGATACGAGTACTCGATGTACGTGAGTAACATTTTAAAGTTGCAGCTAACCGAGAAAAATATGACAAAATGACTTGCATAGGATGTAACTTTTATTTTTTATCCATAGAGCTTCTTGTAAATCTTTGATTATAATTGTGCAGTGTCCTCTTTTTTTTATTGAACTAATACTCTGAAGAATTACGGATGTTTATTAAGCCGATTATCATCATCTTCGTCTTTATAATAACTTCCCTTTATTGGGCTCTACCACTGAATTGGTAGGTACATTATACATATTACCAACGTAGCGTTGCAGTTTTTTCATAAAGTTAGACATAAGTCTAACAAATGGACTGTAGTTTTAGTACTACCAATTAACGTTGTAATACAAAAGCTAATAGGTAAATTGAAACCCGAAAGTTGTCGAAAAGTAACTGGCACGTTGGATGTTATTAATCCATTGATTTTTCAAACGCAAATTGCAATCCTATTTTTTATCTAAATTTGTGATAGCAGTTACGCTTTTTAGGGTCCCATACCAATTTGGTAAAAATGGAACCCTTATAGTGAGACTTTCTCCGTCCGTCCGTCCGTCCGTCCGCCCGCCCGTCCGTCCGTCCGTCCGTCCGTCCGTCCGTCCGTCCGTCCGTCCGTCCGTCCGTCCGTCCGTCCGTCCGTCTGTCACACACGATTATTTCAGTAACTATCGAAGCTATCGACTTGAAATTTAGAATGGTTTTAGGTAAATCAACTTCCTAACTATTATACTTTTTTTGATAATAACAATAAACCACCAAAAACAAAGTTACGTTTGCGGTTCGCCAACAAAAGTACCTACATGTAAATTATACTCGTAAATTCAGGAACAAAAGTGATTCTTTCAATGTTTTACTTCTCTTATGGTATGGAACCCTCGGTGCGCGAGTCCGACTCGCACTTGGCCGGTTTTTTTTGCGTGGAAACAGAAAACTTCTAAACAAGTGTTCCAGGCTTCTAAGCTAATTAATGATAATTACAATGATAATTAATCAATGTAAAACTCCTAATTGACTGGCACTATCAAGCTCAAATGCCAAAGTCGTCACAAGCAAATCACGAAAGTAAGCGGTAGCAGTCACGCTGTTTCATGGTCCCACAAAGCTGCCATAAAAGCTACCTTACCAATTACCGCTAAGCCATATTGACAGGTTGCCTCGGTTCATAGCCTGTGATGCCATACACAAATCGCAACGCCATTTTTAATTCCCGCGTATCTGTGGCTGCGCCGTCAGATCGCGGACAAGTCTTGCAATTACTGCAACGAGCTGCCAGCGCCAAGTGTCGCCAATTGACAGCGACAGTTCAAACGCGCGGTGTTGGGGTATTTCTCCGGTGAAAAAAGTGATAAATGTGTGTAACTGAATGTACCACATCCGATTAAAAGTTATATATAGTAAATATGTATACTTTATCCATTGGATTCAGCAAATCGTTATTTTAATTTTTTAATCGACGAGTATACTATTCTAATACCTACTACTTGAATCTCGTCAAGGTGTTAGGGGTTGTAATCATGTGAACTCAATTTTTAAATAATGAATATCACTTTAGCGATGAAAGAAAACGAGAGGAAGAAATAAGAAAGATTGAATTATTTGCTTAGTTACTAGGTATTCTATCTGAAAATAATTTCTAAAGTCAAACATGCAGTAACTAGCCAAGCACAGCTTGCGCCCCTTTCAAGCACGAAAGTAACTCCCAAACTCCCAAGCAATTACCCATATGTAACACAACACACAACTCTTGCACGATCTACTCACGTTTCATCCCGACACCGGAACATCCTCAGGAGATGTTGACTTTACAATGCGAGATTGTGTTAATGATTCCACTTCTACACTTCTACCGCCTACTCACTCCCATATATATAGCTACAATTTGTTCTCAAAGGTGTGGCAAACCCGACAACCCATACTTGGCCAGCGTGGTGGGTTCCTACTGCCTAACCCTCTCATTGCGTGAAGAGACCCGCACCCAGCTGTCAACGTGTTCGGAAATCGAACCCACGACCCCCTGATTAGAGGCAGGGGTATAAACCAATGCGCTATCATTGCGTATAGTCCATTAATTAAATTAGGTACACAGTACAAAAAAGATGTAGTTTCTAAATTGAAGCTCTGTTCAATAACTAGCGAAACTTTGCGCACGAAAACATAACGACAAAAGCCGGTACAAGTTTAAACTAATTAGAGCCCGTGTTAGTTATTATGATCTAGTTTCACCCGTGTTTTAATTAATTCAATTTAGTCGATCACAAAGGCTTTCTAACAACAAACCGTGTGATGAATGTTTTAGAAAGTCAAGGGTTGTCTCTGCTTGCTAATTTATTTCATCAGACAAGCAAAAATCAAATAAACAGTCATTTTAAAACATTTTTAATATACAGGGTACTGTAAATATATACTGTAAATTAAAAAATTGGTCATAAGTCTAAATAAAGATACACAGCGTTCTTGCACATATTTAACTTGATTGATGATGTAATGTTACACCAGTTAGTAGGTTCCTGCGCATTTCAGATGCAGTCACTCTATGATATAACAAGAGAAAAGTCACTTTATACATCAGCTATTTATGAATACCGCAATCAAAATATTTGAGGCCACTCAAGCAAGGCCAACTTGGCCAACCAAAGGCCAAATGCCAACTTTAAAAACCGATCAAGTATCTTTTTAATTGCAACTTATTTAGAAACATTTATATCTTTACAATATGTAAGCTAGCTAGATACTAGTTAATTTTGCGATTCTTATTATATTTTATTATTAATGTTATAACTTTCAAAGACTTTCAATTGATCTGTTGAAACAAGCCGGCCTTCTCTAATTATAATTTTGAAACGGTACCAAACTACATGTTTCAGGGATGCCAATTAAATAAAATTTATAAAATTAATATATAATTTAAGTACGTTAATATTTTCTTTACAGACTACACTAATATCTGTGAGTTTAATTTTCCTTCGATCACATAACTGAAGAAACAAAACAGTGTGCTTTTTATATTATGGTCAATGAAATCGCCTGAAAGCTACAGAGTGATTTCGGCTATTTTTCATCTCGAAAAACAAGTTTACTATGGGATTCTAAAGTTAGAAGACGGGTAATTTCACAGGCAAAAAGCTAGTTAATATATTTACTCAAACAATAATTTATATTTTACATTTTTAACTATATTCACGACGCATTTCCTTGAAAATATTATGTCCAAATTCTGAAGTAGGTAGTCTCAAGGATGCAATTCAAACATACAGTGGAAAACTTCAAAAGGCATTTTAAACGGAGGGCTCGATAATTACAGGGCAGAGGACGCACAAACTTTAACCCTTATGATGATACGAAAGTAAACAAATATTGCCTTGGGCTCGGAATGTCCCAAAACAGTCTCTGGAACACGCTTCAAACGAACAATGGAAAACTTCAGAAGGGATTTTAAACGGACAAGGGCGTAATTACAGGTCATTATTGACGCCCGAACTTCACGCAGTTGGGACCATTTTGGCCCTTCGCGTGTGAAACGAACTTAGCACTTCGCAAGAATGTGCGGTCGCGACCCTTCCTCCTGATGCCGGGTTTTAGCCGTAGTTCTTACCTAAGTACAAGTCTCTAATTGTATTAGACTGTTCCGTACTTTGTTAGTTGTTCGTGGACTATTTAACATAGTTTAGCGAGCTTTGTAGGGCGACCCATACCTACCCGTCGACTCGCGTTCCAAGAGCATGGAGGGTAAGCTCTATAGTCCTTATTCTTATGAGAGAGGTACGACAATAAAAATGAAGTCAAGCATCGTGTTTGTAGTAAAATTGATCTAGCAGGCTTAATTTCAAGGCTCTATTAAGAATAGAACATATTATTTAGGACTTAAAACTCTTGTAAAACCATTTTATAAAATCTTTGAGAAAATTATGAACACAATGCGATACGGAGCGAATGTATAACAAAATGATAACAACGTTTTGTGAAAATTATTTTACTAGTCTCATGAAACAAGGATTTCATTGTTTCATGAGACTAGTAAGACTTTTACCTTTCAATTTGGGTACTAAAACAAAAGTACCTTTTCATAAGCCCCAAGCGACGAGCAAACATTGAAAAGAGGACCCTCTTGTCCTCTTCAAGGGACAAGAATGTCACAATTGGATAATAGGTCATTATCGACGCGCACTTTGACCGCTGCGGACATTTTCGACGTTTGTCTTTGAAACGAACTTAATATTAGCGGAAACGTGCGGGGCTCTTAACCCTAATGTCGGGTCTCTACCTACAACAATTAGTGTTTAATTGCGTCAGAGAGTTTCGCCACTTGAAAGTTGTTTGTCACACTTCAACTACAAAGGTGTACATAATAGGTATGTACTAAGATCAATTAATATTTCAAGCAGTGCTTTGTAGGTTTGAGTTTTTGAGTTTGACTTATGAGTTTTTATGAGTATGATATTAATACTATAATACAAAAAAGTGTTAAAATGAAGCAGCCCTTCACACTTTATTTTTATTTTGTTTTTCAATGAAAAACTTACAGAGTAGTTTTACATCTAATTATCTAACACAATCACAAGTTTTCACAAATAGGTAAAGGCAAAAGATAGAAAGAAGGAGTTAAGTATCTAGTGGTAGAACATTGGAAGCAGGCATTATTTTGCGGAAATCTATTATTAGTAGGACAGATAAATATGTTTTGCTATAATCCGCTCCTTCAAAAGATACTGTATGGTACAATATGCAGGAACACCACCCACATGAAACACACACAATTTTCCAATAGGTACTTTCTTTGACGCACGCCGCACGTTTCGTCCCGATACCGGGACATCATCAGGAGATGTTGACTTCACAATACGATATTGTAGAGATCTCTACGATTCTCTATAATATGATCTGATTTGTTGTCGCCCATGACTAGCGTGCTTTGTTTACAGTTGCGCAGATGGCAGAATTGGGCCAGCAGCGCCACTTACGCGCGCGGCGGCGCCACTTTAGCGTGCAGTGGCGCCACTTCCGTTTTGTTTTTACTTGTACAAAGGGTGATACGAATGTATAAAAAGGGCGAAACGGGGAGAACGAGTTAGTCTTGATCGAGGCTTGTTTTAGTTATGCAGTCTTGTTTTAGTAATGGCAGCCTTTATTTAGTAACGCGAGCAGTATTAGTTAAGTAAAAGTGCAAAGTGAAGAGTCAACGTAGTATCTCGTAATAGATTATATATTAGTTACTAACTTTTTTTTTTTTTTTTTTTTTTATTATTGATAGGCTTGCGCTTGACTACAATCATATCTGATAGACAGAAATGATGAGGTCTAGGATGGAGCGCGCTTGCCTAGAAAATGCCTATTCACTCTTCTCTTGAAGGCACCCAGGTTGTACTTGGCTGGGAACACAGAACTAAAACATTGAAATACTTACGCTTATCCACGAGATCCACTGAGCTCACGTCTCGTACCATAAAATAGGTAAAAACTTTCAACCCTCATTTTGCACCCGGTCCCATCCGAGCAAAAATTACATAAAATCCGAGTTTTAATGCCCGCCCGAGTACTTCTCTGCGTTTAATACGCAAAGTAACTTGCCTCGTTACAACGAACCCAGTTCGCATATAGGTCAACGTTTTCGAGTCTCCAGCATACTCTTAAAAGTATTAATTAAATGCGGTAAAATGTTCAAAGTTAAAAAAAAATATTTAATTAATATTGTTACGTTTTTCGTTTTGGAGTCCGTAGTTTACCTACTTTAAAATTTTGTTGCATACTTTTTAAAATGTGCGCCTATTGCGTGGCTATGCCTGAATATGAATTACTGGTATGAATAGAAAGTTTTAATTTTAAGGTCAAGTTGAAAAAACATAAATATTTATATTTACGGTTGTGCAACTTTTCCGTTTCTGCATTAATGTTGAATTTCAAATGTTATTTATCTCGTTAGGTGAATGTATTTAAAAATATAATTTATTTTTAAGTAATTTGTTACGTCGGTATCTTATTTTAAACTATTTTATCTACGCTCTTAGCTTAAAATTCTAATTATGAAATAAAAATGTGTCACATATTGACCTAATTTATTCACATACAGCGATAATATTAAAAAAAAGTGTATTTTCACCAATGTTTTGCTAGAAATATGAGAAGATACCGTAAAAAATATTTTTCCATTACAAAACTTTTTTAATCTTTGGACTCTGGGTTCCAGTCTTTTATGAGGAGTCATGACTCATGGCCGACTACCATAGCGCTACCATAATTGACTATAGACAATTATAGACATCACCTGATGCTGCACTCACATTCGCAGTCGACAACTGAATTTTGGCGCCATAAGCTCTAATATTTAACTTTTAAATTTATTATTTTTGTTAACTTTGCGCGGGTCACTCGGGTTTGTCTTGCAATGCTACTGAAGGAAATTAACCTCCACCTCACATTTTTGAAATTTCAACAAAAATAACCCATGTATTGGAGTTTAAGATAATATTGGTTTAGATAAAGTAATAAGTATATGAAATTCTGTATTGCTTATACAGAATTTCATATACTTATTACTTATTAGCAGGTATTAAAACACTCGTCTGCGGCTCACTAATTAAACTCACACTCGAGTTTTAATACCCCTCATTATGCAACCATTTCATAAACTACTATTAATTTGCATGATGCATAAAACTCTGTGCTCAATATTTATGTGAAATGCAAATATGGATATACCTACCTATTATATAAAAGTAACATTTTAGATTGAAAAAGTACGCGCATAAAAGCTCGGTGTACGAACACAATGAATACGTGTTTTTATGTTTGTATAAATAAAGTAGGTCGCATGTTTGATACTTAATGAAAAAAATATAGGACAATAACTGTACTACATAACTCTAGATAGCAATATGACATAAATCCAGCTCTTTGAACTTCTGCCAATACTGCATTTTCTAGCACTAATCTGATCACTATAATACATGTTCGACATTCCAGAACCTTGGGTCTAATGTCCACCAGTTTTACATACAATGTCTTGCTTGTTGCCACGACAACAAGGGAGTCGTGAGAAATCACTGTACCGGCAGGTGGAGTTCGCTTCAGGGCCCGCATATTCTGTAAAATTGACACTTGCAGTGATGATCACTGTTGCCTATGGTTCGTTATACATTGCTGCTTAATTAAGTGAAACGAAAGTAAGATTTCGTAGCGAACATTCAATGGATAAGATATATATGTCAAATGAGGTCGTTGAAGGTCACTGAGTGAACATCACTGAGATGCAGAATAAGGTCCCGGGAGGTCTATGTCCACCTGTGGGATATTATGTTGGCTGGTGAGCGTAAATAAACGAGTACATGCCAAAGCGATTTTGTTGTTATAGCTTGGCAACTTCGAGCGGAACCCTCCTGCGGGGTGACAGACGGTGGGGGAGTCAAGGAACTTAGAAAGTTAGATGTGAGCGGTTAGCGGGCGGTGTAGCGGGGAAGAGGACACTTCTCTGCATGTATACGTTACCGCGTCCCCCGGCCGTCTGTCACCCCGCAGGAGGGTCCCGCACGAAGTTGCCAAGCTATAGTTTGTCCTTAAATCACGTCGTATTGGTGTATAACAAAACAAGAACGTTTTTTTATCGGTTGTCTAAACGCAAAGTGACATACCTACTGTATTTCGGGAAATTTAAAAGTTCCTAAATAGTGCTTATTATTTCAATTATGTATTTAATGTGATATTCTTCTATGGATATTTTATGAATTGAATATATAGGAAATTTAAGGTCACTATAACTATATTGTACGGTGTACCCATAACTTACGAGTACCTATATTCATTTTATAACTCGTGTCCAGCAAATTAAAACATTTCGCGTTCACAGCCAAAGCAGTAAATATTTACTATAATGAAATCGTTAAAATATTTCTGACCATTAAAACCCACCAGTGTAATTAAAATCCGACCCCGTATACAATATGCAAGATTTTCCACGTTGCTCACAGCGCATGGCAAACATAAAGTGGGGGGCACACAGACTGCATACAGTCGCCAAAGCTTGCCATCTGTAGGGTCTCCATAAAATTTGAAACCCGTAAGAAACTTCCTTTTGTAAATTCTTAACTTCGTAACTACTTCGCACTTTCGTACTTTCGCTTTTGTAACTTATAAGACCGGGTTTTTTAAGAGGTAAGTTTTAGCAAGAGTAACCAAGTAAGTAGTAAAAAAGTAATAAAATATTAATCTGTTAAACTATGATAATAACATCAAGATGAGCCCATCCGAACATTTTACGTAAACCTTCTTCATACAAGAAAATGTAGAGCCATGTGTCGAAACTCCTGCGACATACTGCGTAGGCTTACAGCTTACTACTGACGCCGGAGGGGGCTTTGCTCCCATAAACTGGCGACATTTTTTCGCGCGGTCCGCCGGGTCTATTTTATTATAGGTGTCTTTGCTGTTAAATCATATTCATATCCTACTAATATTATAAACGCGAAAGTTTGTAAGTATGGATGGAACGATGAATGGATGGATGGATGTATCTTTGTTACTCTTTCACGCCGCTACTACTTTGACCCGATTTGACCGAAATTTGGAAAATAGATAGTTTATAATCCAGATTAACAAATAAGCTACTTTATATCGCGTAAAAATGTATCGTTTCCACGGGATTAGGGAAAAACCGAAATTCACGCAGGCGGAGTCGCGGGCAACAGCTAGTTTGTAATAATTTGAGTAATTAAGTCAGTGTTTGGTAAGAGCTATCTGGCTGTATTTTACTGAAAAATTTTCGGTGAGTTAGCTCAAGAACTATTGAACTTATTCTTAATTTCTTTTCACACACTAAAAGTTGCGATCTCACATGGTATGTGTAAAGTGATGATGCAGTCAAAGTTTTTATCGTACTGGAAGGGGCAAGTAAACACAATAATATCGGTTTATACACAGCTTTGCGCTGAGACGCTAAATCTTTGCTGGTACGGTGGTAAATTGCCACGGCCAAACCTTCCACCAGACCAGACCAACCAAAGAAACGTGAACCTTTTAAATATATTCACAGCGGAAATAGATTTTAACGTATCTAAAATTTCTTCACGCTGCGAAATTCCTGACATGAAGCCAAAATTTCGGACATGTTCGTCCAACTACCGGCGTACTCTGGTTACCCTATCAAACGAGTTAATGATGCATGCCATTACCCCCCTTATCTCAAGGCAGTAAAGCCTGCAATGGCCGGCGGGGTGGGTGTAATTATCTGCCGAGTGTTTTTACCCAACATAATTTTCACAGTGACTTCATATTTTCAAACGACCCTACTTACCAGGGTGATATTTTGGAAACATCCACTGAGATGAACTTCTACGAAGATTGCAATACATAAAAGTCTACAGCATTAATTTATCTTTGAAAAATATACTTTAAATTTAATAGGAATATTATTTAAATTAAAATATCTATAAAAACCTACCTAGTCAAAGAAATCTTTTTTTTTTTAGGTTTTTTTTAATCTTTGTTGCTGGAAATTCCAGGTCTTGGCGAATTCCAGAGTGCGTATGTATCTATTGGTGCAACTTTGTTTTACAAGATTTCAAGATCTCACAATTTTTTAAATTTTCAACACGTTATTAGTAGCTAATAATTTACTATTGCCATTGGTTTGTAAAAAAATACCCTCAAGTTTTAATTAAAAACGTGATATAATTTTTAATTCAATGAGTTAAGAATTATGTCGCAGGTTATGCTTTTATAATATTTTTTCTATACGTTCGATACTCGACTTTATCGTCTTTTTTGTATCCGAAGTCCTTATTTTTTAATTCTTTTTTGCTTTCAACTAACTGACCGTTTCAATTTTCTCACCCCGCACAGCTTAGGGTGCCGTCAGGCTAACGACGGTTACATTGTGAAATTAGACGAGTTCACTGTCTCTATCATTATGAGCCAGCTATTGTAAGTGTTGGGTGATACATTTTATGTTTATTTCTTTATCGGCTGCATTTTGAGGCTCTCCAGCTTAGTGTTAATTCAATAGACATATACCCTGGACAGGACGGACGGCGCGAAATGCGTCGCCAGTTTATCGGTGCCAAAAATGCTTGTTTTGCCACCAACAGTTAGGCCACGCTGTAGTTCGCTCAGCAGCCACCTAAGTATATATTTTGACACATGGCGCTACTGTTTGCTTGTACGAAAAAGGTTTACGTAAATCGTTCTGATGCCCATTCCTGAGTTTTCTTATCAGTGGTTTATTCTCAAATTGAATGCAGATTCATGATATTATGTACCCATATTCATCATCATCAATTACTGATTACAATAAAGAGTTGAATACATTTTTCTTAAACAATCGCCTAGCTGGTTGTCATCTCTAAGTAAAAAAAAAACGTAAAGTTAAAGTTCTGATCACCTACCTTAAATATTTCATGTTCAACTTAACCACCTACTGATCTATGTCAACTAGTACGTATAAAAAAGCAAAGGTATTCGCATTTTTTGCTTATAGAGCAAAAAAAGGAAAATCTAACTATGAACATTATGCCAATCCCGCCTAAAACCTATGCGCATCTCTGCAACCTATCCCATTTGAACTCAAGGAAGGGTTACTCCCTCAACGCCTTTCTCTTCTACACCATCTCCCCTCATTCACTGAGTTAACCATTCCAAGCGGATCTCATTAGCGCCAAAATAACACTTTTAATATAAAAGAGTGACGCAGCATCATCTCCCCATTTCCGGGAGCTTTCCCTATTCATCCCGGGATGTTTTCCCGAAAAAGGATGCGTGGTTCAAAAAAAACCGTGACGCAGACAGTCTGTTAATTAATGTCTGCTAAATGAAGCCTTTTAGTGGGGTTGTATAGTGTCTAGTTTTTACAAAATGATTTTGATGCTTTTAATTAAACGAAAGAAAGGATAATAATGTAGCCACACACAGATAATAGGGTGGAAGATATTTATTTCCCAAAAGAAATACAAAATTTCACTTAATGAGAAATGAACATAATATTATATTAAAACTTACGATTAGGTTCGGCGATATTTGATTGTAAAGATTGTCTATAAGTTGGTATTACTCAATATTATATACAAACAAATCAATTTACAATATGCTACTTCAGAGTTGTTTTGAAAAACGCCAATGCTACTGTATTTAGAGGCATTATCGACGAAATACTTATTTGATTTTTTTTTTGTTCCTGATCTATGCGTTTTCATAAAGTTTCAAAAGACGAGATTGCGGTCGACGGATATGTGAGGTAATTGCTTTATCTTTTAATTTTTTAAAGGTAATTTCCTGTATTTAGTATTATAGGTCCTTTAAGTATTTTTTTTTTTCATTTGTCTACTCTTTTTCGAAAGTTTAAAAAGTAAGTAGAAAAGAAAAAGCAGAACTTACCAAAAGAAAAAACATGTTGGTACTAAAGAATAAATTCATCAAAAGTGTTTAGGTTATCAATCATCATATAACATTATAATTAACCATTTTTATATGGTGATTAACATTATTTGGAAGCAAAATGGATGCACTCATCTAAGATCTGCACAAAAGGTTTGAGAAAAGGAACTTTTAGTCGGAAGATCCAGCTGAAATACAAAATCAGCCAACATCCACTGTTTAATAAACAGAATTGCAAATAGCATGTTTAGATCCATATCAAAGGACGTGCCTCCTCGTATTAAAAGCTTTACTTTTATTTCGAACCATTCTATTAAGAGGGCACAGGCCGTTGGAACGATAACGAAAACTACGAGCCAAACTGCCGAAAGGTCGAAAGGGTTTTTCAATCGAAATCCCTTAGATTCCTGGAACATCGCTTTAACATTATTCAGGATTTAAAATATCTTGGCACACAAAAAGATAATCCCGATGCAAGTCCCGTGAGGGTCCTTTCTGCAAAACTTTGACGAGATTAGATTGTTTTGTTATCACACTAATATTATACAGACGAAATTTGTATGTGTATCTATAGTTTGTATTTGTTTATATCATACATTATTATAGATGTCATCACTTTTACAATGTGCCCAAATAGTAGGGTGTAATTGCTACTTTATACCCTCCGTAACTCTGGAACCGTTCACATTAGCGATATTATGCTAAGAATCATTTTCATTTTCAATTGAATTTAGATTACTTTTATCCTTGGCACTTTTGCGCTAAGCCGCATAGTTGATGAAATATTTAAGAAAAACTGATAAAATGCAACTTCTACCCACCAAACCCGGCGCTGTTGGAGTTGTCACTTTACACCAAACAATATACGGACTGCATAGAATAATCTGGAGTTGGAATTATACTTTTACTTTGGATGTCCAGGTCTGGGTCTAATTGCACCATACCAAGGAATACATAATAGTACCTAACGGTACGGAAGGTTCACTTCGCGAGATGATTTATAGAAATAGCGACCCTAGCGCTGACACAAAAAAGTGCAAAGCAGTTCGCAAAAGCGCCTGGCCCGCCTCCGCTATCCACCTAAGCTGTGCTCTCATTCTATCGCGTAACTGTGTATCTTTCGACATACTAAGGTTGCCTCGTAATCGGGCGCACGCAGCGTGTGAAATATACCGCACAGGAACAAACGCGTGCAACCTATAGCCGACGCGCGGCGGCCTTCTGAAGTGAATACGTCGAGAAGGCTACTTGTAGCTTTGTCGATCACGTGATAAGTGAACATGCCTGACCATTACTAAGTCTGAAAATCCAAGATCCAGACTCGTAGCAGTGATTGTCCGCGGCCAGGCGGTAGTAACGGGGCGCGTCGCTAATGCTGCGCGCGCGCACGTATGCGCGGCACGCACTCCCGCGCTGCATAATGTGTCGCTTTTGTTTTTGTTTACATTCAACGCACTGTGCTGGCGCGCATCGACACGTGGGTAGATTGCATTCTGAATTCGTAATTAATTGCGGCCCTTGGTGAGGTCGACTGGGAAATATGTGGTTACAGTAAATGTTATCTATTATTATTTTTTACCCACAAAGGATAAAAACGGAGTTCTATTTCTGAGACTTCGCCGCCCGTCCGTCTGTGACCAGGCTGTATCTTTTAAACCATGATAGTTAGATGTAAAAATACATGTTCTTAGGTAGGTATCAAAATTGAAAAAGTATAGTTTGAAAAAAGTCTAAGAAAATACAAGCTTTACAAATAAAATCCAGCATTACACTTTCCTTTGTAGTTTGTAAGGTATTGTAAAGCCCTGGTTTTAATATCCTTCGTATTTCCTTAGGAAAAAGCATTAAAATAAATCCAGACAATAAGCGTGCCTAAGATATCCATGAAAGGCTAAACCTCGGGCGATGATAGTGATCTAGATAATTCTTATTTATTCCTACCATTTGAAATAAGCTCCTATAGAGGTGCCAACTGCCAACTAATCGGACCCGACTATTTCACTTAAGTACCTGAAAACATGCAATATAAATCGGGCGCTGACTTGAGCAAATAATCATTTTTGAAAGTTGTCAAAGTAATAGGATTTGGTTATTTTCACCACGAGAGTCAATTGTGTATTAGCAGGCTTCACAATTCCTTTAGAACCTTATGCAGAACGATTAGACAATCAGCTTTCAAGACGTTTTTCCCAACTTCTCACTAAACGTTTTTTAATTTCTCCAAATGTGTACACGCAAATGATATTCTGTGATATCATACATGATACAAATACTATGAAAACTAACTTAAAAACCCATAGAAAAGTCAGCTGACCCTGTAATTTCAAGTGATATTTTAGTGCTAAGTTCAAAGTTATAATTTGTGTATAGATATTATTATCAAGTTGGGCATGGAAGTTGCTACGTCTGTAGATACTGCAAATGGTCCAATGATAGTGATCTAGATAATTCCTACCTTCTCTTATTTATTTCTACCATTTGCTTATCGTGGGAGCTCGGTTAGTTTATTTTTACTTTCAAATATAAAGAGCGGGATGGAATCTGCAACTGCCTTAATGCACTGCCGGATTCAATACACCTGCGTATAAAGTTACGATTGTGTATGCACCGGCGACAGGGGATAAGACATGAGCTTACGGCGGCTTCTCTTTTGCTTAATAGTAGCTTAATTAATACCATAAGTATAGTCTTACAGTACTTTTACAGTACTTTACATGTTATTGTTTTTTGTTCTGTGTGTAATTGTTTGTTTATGTAGGATGTTATATGACGATAAATCCAAATTTTTTTTTTCATTTATAATTATTTAAATTAAAAAATTCAAGCTCGTTTCAAATAATGTCCACTTGCGGACGAATTTTTAAATACACATTTTATAAAATAATTTCAGTTTTTCATTTCATAACTTTTGATTTACACAGTATGCTCGGATAAAAAGCTAATAATGACAAACCTTGCGCCCGCTACCGCTTATGCCTTGCTTCTTTTCTAAGTCACATCGGTACAACCGACCATCTTCGCTTCGCTTAGCATAACACAAACTGCTGAGCGCACACTTGCGACCTTTCACGCGCGGCCACCGCATGGCAGCGCTGGCGCATTCCATTTGAATATCGCGCGTGTGTGCGCTGCTTTATCTTTGTGTTAATATTTCATGAACGGGACTTATAATTTGAAATTCAACAGCGGTCGACATACACTGAGAGATGGTGACAAATAATCCGTTTAGGGTTATATTGCTTATCCCATTTACTAGAAGATTAGTGGGTAGATTTTGGCGGTCAAAATATTATATATGATAGTGATCAATTAGTGACGGAGGAAACTAACCAAGGAGGGGTGATCAGTAAAAATGTGATGGTTTTTTCTTGACAAAACATTATCTGTTACAGATGTTTTAACAAGGAATTAGTGTAATTCCGACTGCGTATAATCTAAATATATAAAAGAAGATACTGACTGACTGACTGACATATCAACGCACAGCCAAAACCGCTGGGTCTAGAGACTCCAAATTTGGAACACATGTTCCTTGTGAGGCCTAGGGGTGCACTAAGAAAGGATTTTTCAAAATTCACCCTCTAAGGGGGTGAAACGGGGGTCCGAAGTTTGGATTTTATCGAGTTAAAATACGTCTTCACGCCGCAACTACTGTACCGATTTGGCTAAAATTTAGAATGGAGGTATATTATATCTTGCATTACCACATAGGCTACTTTTCATCCCGAAAAAATTCATGGTTCCCGTGGGATAAGTTAAAAACCGAAATTCACGCGGAAAAAAAATCAAACGCCGCAAGTACACAACCGATTTGGATGAAATTTGGAATGTAGATAGATTGTATCCTGGGTTAATAAACAGGGTACTTTTTATGCCGGAAAAATCCATGGGTTTTGCAGGAGAAGGGAAAAACAGATATTCACGAGGGAAAAATACTACTTCCCACCGTAATTACTGAACTGATATAGCTGAAATTATGAATAAAGATAGATTATATATTGGATTAATACGAAGGCTACTATTCATCGTAAAAAAAATTCATGGTTCCCGTGGGATTAGTAAAAAACCGAAATTAACACGGAAAAAAATCTTCATGCCGCAAGTGCACAACCGATTTGGCTGGAATTTGGAACGGAGATAGATTATATCCTGGGTTAATAATGAGGCTAATTTTCATCCCGGAAAAATCCATGGTTTTTGCAGGAAAAATGAAAAACAGATATTCATACGCGAAAAATACTACTTCACGCCGTAATCACTGAACTGATATGGCTGAAATTCAGAATAAAGATAGACTGTATCCTGGATTAATATAAAGGCTACTTTTCATCCCGGAAAAATCAGGGAAACCTGAAACATTGATGTTCACACGCGAGAAATACTACTTTACGCTGTAATAACTGAATTGATATGACTGAAAATCGGAAAGGAGATAGATTATATCCTAGAATCAACTACATTTTTCTCGGAAAAATCCATTGTTTTTGTGATAATGGGGAAAAACAGATATTCATGCGGGAGAAAATTTATTCCTTCACGCACAACTATTGAAAATTTTTGGTTTAAAGTTGAAATGAAGATAGATTTCATGTAAATTAACACAAAGGGTACTTTTTATTCCGGAAAATGGATGGTTCCCGTAGAATAGTTAAAACTAAAATTTACGCGTGCGCAGCCGCGGGTATCTGCTAGTGAATCATAATTTAGTTATCGTTTCTTCCACTTGGCTAATAGTGATGGGAAGGTACAAACGGGTTACATTATGTCGATTGTTTGTCACTATTGCTGGCAGGATTACGTTGAAACGCCAAAGTTGATTTAATTATTTCGTTGTAAAGATTATTGTTATATAATCCGAGCTGACCCGGCAAACACGAGATTTTTGTTTATCTACTTGGTATAACCTCTAAGTTCCCTATTTAAAGATTAGATAGTCTTGTAAAGACAACAATTCAGAAATGCTGGTTTAAAATGCTGTATGAATTTCTGACCAGCTCTTAGAATAAAATCTTTTGTTTAGAATCTTCTGTGGCTACGAACGTTTGGTTTTGTATTAGATTTCATATCAGGAAATAGCATAAGACGTTTTGCAATGTTTGTTTTTACCATCATTGAGGTATTTTTATTTTCCAAAGATTTCCATTTCGTTCTTGCGCTGTGGGGAAAAGTATAGTATTTGAACTTACTCTGCGACTTTTTCTCGGGAGCAAACTTGTTTCAGAATCTTTATTAAAAAAATATCCAGAAATCCTCATTATCTAGTGCTCTTTCTAAACTTATGTTATAAAAAACTTAAAAGTCTTGTAGATAATATAAGTACAAGTTTTTAGACATTTGTAATATTCAGTACAAGTTTTTACATTGACATATTTTATTACTCTATTTTAGATGCAGGTTGACCAAAACAAATTAACGTAAGAAGTCAAATAAAACTTTATTAGCTATGCTGCCAGTCTTTTGGGTACGCTCCCATCAGGTGTCGATGTGGATCCACTATTTTAGTTTATAAATTTTGTATTTAATTTTTAAATTAAGGTGATTAAAATAAAATAAAATAAAATATTAGTAGCCAATTAAAATATGAAACAACTAGCTTTGCCTCCCACACTAGTTGTATCTACTGTACCTTAGTATACACTGATATATAGGGTCATAATATAAAAAAATACCAAATCGAAGTCGGCCTGCAGCTGTTTACATTAAAACTAACAACTTTTGCTGCAGGCTTTGTTGTCTACAGTAGCCCTATTCTGTAACTCGGTGCCTATCAAAGAATGATAGCCACTAGCAAATGTTTTTCATCCATTGAAGTTTTGCTAAGGAAATGTTATTTTTATTTCATAGCAAACTTTCAATGGATAAAAAACATATGCCAGTGGCTATCATTCTTTGATAGGCACCGAGATACAGAATACGGGCGCAGGCCGGGAGCGATATGGCATTTTTATAACCTTGTATATTTACTAATGCACAAGCAAATCTAAATGTGTCCGCCCAGTACATCGTAATCTGCAGGAATAAGTCGTGATTCCCTCCTAAAAGAGATCACTGTACGCTGGAATACGCTTCTACCAATGGATCTGCTCTCAAAAGGAAAAAGAAGGCTTTTTCCATTGCCAACTGTTAGATCTATGTGTTACTGCAAATTGCTATTGCAATGTTTGTTCTGTCACATAGGCCTAGCTTACGAAACTCTAATAAAAGACTCTACCGCCACGTTCGGCAAGCGGTTTTGCACCTCTTCTTGGTGAAGGGAAGAAACTTGGCACTAACTCTTTAAAAATAAAAAATAAACGTGTTTTACAAATTCTGTTTACATTAACACATATCTGATTAGTTTAATATACCATCTTGTGCCCAAAGGGAAGTTGTTTCTAAGGTTCTTCCTCATTTGGAAATACATTTATTGCAGCTGGGTGAAAGATGCTTTAGACATATTTTTTAACCTTTGCAAATGTAAGTCAAAAATTAAAGTAAACGAAACGTATCCAAACAAAATTCTCAAAGGGCTCTGACAATTATTTCATGGCTACCCACAATTTGCATTAAATATCCTTTGCAATCCGTGATTAATGGAGCCAGAAGCCGATTCGCGTTATCGCTTCACTCGATAGGGTCGCGGTCGATAGCATCGAAATTGCGGTTATCGATAAAATTATATCGATAAGGAATGAGTCATTTATTTTCCTCGAGTTACGCGCTATCAGGTGAAATATCTGCGATGAAATGGAAGGAACAATCGGGGATAATCAATCTATTATATCAATAATTCTATGGGGATCATTTTCATTCGCTTATTTTTAGTACCAGTTTGTTTGGATTCTATAGCGAAAATAAGCGACTCCATATATCTTGAAGAATGTTAAAGGCAATCTAGAAGAAAGAAGGGGTTCTAGTAGAGACTTACGTGTTGTTCAGACCTAATAGTTATTATGTACCTAATAGTTATTATATTTTTCTTAAATGTTCATCATTAAAATATAAAGGCAATATTATGTTGCCTAAATAATGTTGCCAACAAACAAAAAAATAAGTGGGTACTCCCATATACCGTTTTCTTCAATTTAATGTTTCTTTCAATAAAAGTTGCCTGTAGGAGGTCGCTTATAACGAGCAAATTCTTTGTGACTATTATGGTGTAATAAAGACTTTTTATGTTATGTTATGACCAAGATGCCATTACATAAGCAAGCAGCCTTTTTTATGAGATCCCCAAGTATCTAACAAAATGTAGTACTTAATATGCATGCTCTGCCAAGGACGGTCGGAGTCATGACCGATTATTTAGAATTACGAATAAGTATGTATAGCATGTATTTAAACCAGCGGCTAATATAGTGTGATTCCTTAAAAGTGTAAGTCAGGTATTTATAATATTAGTTTAGCGAATGATGGCAAGCGTATTAAAGTAAATAGTGGAAGAAAATAAATATTAAAATGCTGCAAGTGAATTACTTTTCAATCGTTCATTGTTTTGCGTATGTACTCGTAGTATATAATAACTGTTACATTTATTATTCGCACAAACAACACCCACTCGGAACTTGTCGTATTTATTGAGTACTGCGCACCGGGCTGCGTAGGATGTACTTGAACTTGAACACCCAGTATTATGACGTAATGAATAACTTAGACTGGCATTTCAAGATCAAGAAGGTAACTTAACCATAAATGATGTTGTATAGTTTCGAGTAACTCCTCCTTCCACTTTCTATGTGCATACACTCCGTAGAAACATGTTCCATCTATGCCACCTGGACGGTTGGCAATCCACGACCACTCGGTATGCCAAATCCTTCTTTCCAGGCACATGCAAACTATAGAACCAGCAACAGTGTTCCCTCAAAACTATAACATGTGGTTATTTATTCAATGGGCGGATGAACAAATTTCTTAAGAGCCGGCAACGCATTTGTAGTTCCTCTGCTGCAAATGCCATGGCGGTGATCGCTTACCATCAGGTGACCCGCCCGCTCGTTTGCTGGCGTTGATTATTAAAAAAAACAGTCAAGAGCGAGTCAGACTCTCATTGAAAACTCACTCTGAGAGAATAGATACTTGTTATACTGGTGAATGCCTTTTCAGCAATGATGGTAAAAGCACGAGCAAAGAGTTTTATATTTATAAGAGTAAAATACTTGATAATACTAAATTTGTTTTAGGGATAGTGTATGAATTCTTGGATTTGTCATATTTCTAGTTCAAGACTCAAAAGAAAAGCTTTTACTTAATAAAAGACTTATCCAATACATTATGCTATAGCTTATTTTTAATACTTATAAATGTTATTAACTTTTCATTATTGAAATCTTCAGAATTAAACTCAGGCCATTGATAATAATAGTCAAGATAGGCCCATCCGAACATTTTACGTAAACCTTCCATACAAGAAAATGTAGAGCCATGTGTCGAAACTCCTGCGAAATACTGCGTAGGCTTACAGCTTACTACTGACGCCGGAGGGGCTTTTGCTCCCATAAACTGGCGACATTTTTTCTTGAGGTCCGCCCCGTCTAGAGTATAAGTCAATGACTCAGGCCCTCTTTATAACCTATCAGCTGTTTGTTAAGTCGTATGTGACGCGTAAACTAGTTTACAGTGACCTAGATAAGAACGCGAATCGATTGAGGCGATGTGTCCGATAAATGAGTGTACTGGAAAATTACCCATTACTTCAATTGGGATCACGAATGCGATACTAGAGTTCATTGCTGTCCGAATGACCTTTAAAGATCAAGGACTGCAAAGTATTCTCTGATAGATGTATATGTTTGTAATTAATCTTATCTTCTCGTTTCAAATTTTATTTAAGCTAATTGACTTCCTGGCAAGAGGAAGGTTAGAAGAGGTTATACGTATTTTAGAACTTGTAAGTTGGCTTACATTTGGTCTGACCGTATTTGGTCACAGAGTACATTACATAAAATACTTGTGAAAACTGTTTCAAAATATATTTACTTTGATAAAAATGCTATCCTCGTGTACTTCACATAAATCAAACAGAAAGAGCTTTGGCTTAAACAGCTTAAGTAGAGAGCATCTGAAATAAAATACAAACTGAATCTGTTAACAGTAGACAGTAGTCGAGTGAATTTATGCTCCTATATTGTGCAACTACCACCAGCATCAACCTTATTAACATATATCTCGCATAAATTGCAAGCTTTCGTACCGAATTCATATTAACAGTAATACGAAGTGCGAAATCATCAACAGTTTATAGCAAAACTAACGCCATTAAATATTAAAACTTTATTGTACGGTGTATGCCATTATTATAGCTCAACTGTTACTACATCAAATTTGTGTTCAAATAGTTTTCGTCACGTACTGATATAAAGTTGTATATAATGGAGATTAAGTACAAAAAATGTGGCTAACAAAAATAATAGGGACAAAAAGAAGACTTAAGAATTAAGTACACACATAGAAGTAATTTAGAATCTAGAAAACAATAAAATGAATGATAGGTACTTACTATATTTAAAAAGCCGAAATCGATAAACTAATGAAAACAGTTAAATTCAGTTCATCAATCAATATTTACTAAAGAAAACAATCAAATCGAGAATCTATGCAAATAAATGCAAATACAAAAAAAATCTAAATAAAAATCATTTTAATCTTTCTACAGCAATCAAAACTGAATAGATAAACTTTTTTAAACTGTAAAATCGCACGAGCTGAAATAGTAATAGAGTTTCATTTTACTCAGTCTCAGTATTTCGGGATTCCGCTTGTTTAAAACCTGTTCAAACTGAAATCCTTCCTGGTATTACAAGTAAGTTTTTAATATGTACTATATTATTCTATTTATTTATGGTCTGTGATGTTTGCTGCATCGCTCATAATATTATTACTCGTGAAGATTTCGCTAAAACATTTGAAATACTTATTGGATTTGTAAATTTTGAGATAAACATTGCATACAAGTTAAACTTCTGTGCTGTTAAAAGGCTTTCTTTTATAATTGCTATATTTTGTACTTTTATATACTATAAATTACTACAATTAAAATTTGAAGTCAGCAGAGATACTCACTGCTTATTTAAGTTTTATTTTACCACTACCATTACCTTGTACCTACTGTAAATCTTCAAGCAGAAGTTTTAGTAGGTGTAGCTTTAAAACAACTACTTTTTTACCGTGTGATTTGTGTATTTTTTTCTTTCAAGAAACAATTTCTAAATCGCAAGTTGCAACTCATTTTTCAACCGATAACTACAGACTGAATAAAAATCAAAATTGATGTAAAAGCATCCACATAAACTGTGAAACTGATCCAAATTATGAAATGGCAATGCTCTATCTAGCTAGCGGCTAGTCAATACCAGTAAGCTTTCAAATAACGCCGCTACTCAAACGCGGCTCGCCATTGATTGTAAGCGATGATCGGGCGATTCCACGCCGTGCATCCCGCACGCCGTGCGTTGCTTTGCGAGCAGCTATGTAGGATTAGTACTTAGTACAGTGGGTTAGTACAGGTTTTTTTACGAATTTCGAGTCGACTCACATCGCACAAACGAATCGAATTCCTCCATACATTTACAGCCAACGCCATCTATGGACACTGAGTCATTGACATGCGGCTGTCAATAGATGGCGTTGGCTGTAAATGTATGGAGGCATTCGATTCGTTTGTGCGATGCGAGTCGATTCGAAATTCGTAGAAAAACCTGTACTAACCCCACAGGCTTTTGTACAATTAATTTCGAGTCGACTCGCTTCGCGCACAATGGAACGCAAGTCGCATGTCAGCGGCTAGTCATAGATGGCACTGGCTGTAAATGTATGGAGGAGTACGATTCGTTTTTGCGATGCGAGTCGACTCGAAATTCAAAGAAAAACCTGGACTAAACCCCGCTGGCCCGCCGCCAATTCCCATGTTTTTTTAATATCCGTGGAACGGTGGCGCGGAAATAACAACTTTTATTGGTACATTTCGGCGGTACGCTGCACTGGCCAAAGGAAAGTTTCCCACCAATATAGTTTTTGTGTCCGCACAGTAAGAACCGCCGCAAAAGGCTTTTTTAAAACTCCAATCGTGTCGAACCTCAGACAGTGTTTTCTTATCTTCGGAGCCAATTTCGGGACAATTATGCATTTCTTATTGCGATCGACTATCGCCTTCGGGCAGCTTGATTAAATCGGCAATTCGGATGCAGTAATTAGTGGGCATATCTTTTTTCAATACGTTGTTTGACTTTTTTACTTTGTATTCAGTAAAGATTGTTGCATAAAGAGTTACTGAGATCTTGTCCATCTATTCAACTGCCAATCAAGCAATCTCTTATTTTATTTTTAACTTAAATTCTTGATCTTTAATGTTGATATTGTTCTCGATCGATTACAATCTCGTCTGATAGTATTATGATGAAGTATAAAATGGTACATATATGACAGTTGTATAGACTATATCTTTAATCAGTTAGCACACAACATACACGAAATATAATAGGTATTTATTTTAATAGATTGTTCGCATTGTTTTTATTGGATCAGGTTACTGGACTTTCTCGTCTTTGATCGTCTTGATTCATTTGATTAATAAAAATGTTTTGTTGATGTTTAGCACTGCCTAACGTGCAGTATTTTAGAAAGTAGTCGTTGCATGAAATGGCTAAAGAACTACTAAATACGAGATTTTGGAGTTTTTAATATCAGTTTGTTGCGACTACCATGAGTTGAAATTCTTGATACATAGTTGTTTTCACTGGGTTCACGTGAATTTTAATAGGTTTCCAAGTACACAAAGGTGTGTAGTGTATAGATTATGCTGAGTTAGAAAGTTGCATGATGGTAACAAGCAATATGGAATATCTTAATGAGCGATCGCCACAGGTACTCCGTGCCTATCGCCTCATCGGCTAATAACGTGGAGATTGCTGGTTTGCGTTTCGCTTAATTGCCTTTGATCTTTCTTTGAGATCATACTTATGTAATATTTTTAATTCGGAAAATAAAATGAAAAATTGCTGTTTTTCTTTTGTTGCCTGTGATTTTATGTGTTAACCTTAGTACCAGGTCCAGCTTTAATGTCAATGATTACTTACCTCATGTCTATTAATTCGCTCAACAATATAAAACTCATTCACTGATCTGTAGGTAATATTCTCATTACTAATCCTAGGTAATACGAATTGTGCAAATTTCGCTATGTAGGTACTTATTTAATACTTTTTTTAATATTCCATGTAGTTGATGTATAATATTTCTTTGTTTATATGAAGAAAATATTCACACTTATGCATTTTCGCGGCACTAAAACATGATGAAAGCGGGCATTGTGAGTGACGTCCGATTTTCGACGGCATTCGGATGACGCTGTTTGCAAACTGTCGACATTCTGAGCTGAAATCGGGAACACTGACGCCGAGAAATCCTCGATGTATGTATGTGAACAAGACAACTGACGTCATGTCCCTGACACATTTCATGGTTCCATTTCAGCACTGACCTTCATGCCTTATGTAATGTGTCCGGCACATCATATTCATCATATAACACATGCCTATATTTCAGTCAGTGCCTATGTCGCTCAGTGATTAATAGAAAAATCTGATAACTAGAGCCTTTTAAATGGACAGGCATCCACAGGCATGACATAAGCCTCTAGAAGAGAAAATAATTTTAGGTATCTTGTATAATATCAAATTAACTTAAATTAAAAATTATTTTTTAAAAAAATTGAACCGACTTCAAAACCACAAATAGGCACTCAAAAGCGAAAAATAAATTAATATAATTATTATAACTGCTACTACCCACTCATCTATTTTGAAGTCTATCACAATAAAATGCATGTACAATAATCACGGAAAATCCTAAATACCGATATAGGGATTAAACAGAGAACCTCTTTTTTTGACGTCGGTCAATTAAAACATATATTTCAGTCAACTTGAGAATCTCCTTCTCTTTTGAAGTCCGATAAAATCTACACCAGTCTTTCCCAAAGTGGGCGATAACGCCCCCTTGTGGGCGCTGCAGGTCTCAAGGGGGGCGGTAAGAGACCCAGAAAGAAAATGGGGGCGTTGTGTCGAGGCGGGGGGGTGATTTGTAATTTTATTTAGCTAGTAGGCCTCTTAAACAACCTCTTAACTGCAAGAGCTCTCGACTCTCAACAACAACTTGTGAACATCAACTAATATGAATTAAAAGATTGCTCAAACTCGATTCTATATTTCTCTCCGCGTAGTTCATATATCTGTCATATTTTATTGAATATAGAAAAAATGAATCATCATGTCAATCGGTCGCTCCGTTTCGTAATGAAAGTAGACACAAATAAAAAGGCAACAGACACACTTTCGCATTTTAATAGTTATTAGTACTCGTAGATATCTATCATGTTTTAACAAGTTTTTGTTAAATAACCCGAATTGTGCATTCCTGTAGCAGTCGGATGATTCATTGAATACTTGTTCGGACTTGTTGAGTACGATTGAGCGTCGAATGAGATTAACGAGTTTATGCATGTTTGTTTTATTCCTGTCGGTGCGTGCTGCTTAAGCATTTCTATATAAACAATGTAATATTTATTTTATTTTCATTTGTGGTCTCGCGCGTAATAGATGAGCACTACTTACACCTCCTCTACACTACTCGCGAAGTTGAACGTATTTCTCATTGCAAAACAATGTCGGAAGTAAAAAAGAAGAGACGGCAATACTGTGCGGAATATATTAAATTCGGATTTATTGAAAATCCCACAAACCCATCGTCGCCTTTGTGTCTTCTATGTCTAAAAACATTTTCGAATGAAGCAATGAAGCCTCAGGCTGGCTGGCTGGAAGTCAAGGCTGCAAGATCATTTGAATAAAATGCATCCAGATAAGAAAGACAAGAATGTAGCATATTTTCAAGACCTAGAGAAGAAGCATAATACACAGCCAAGTGTAGCAAAACTATTTTCGGCGGCTGCTAAGCAAGATGACGACGGACTTCGAGCTTCGTACAATATCTCTTTGTTAATTGCTCAAAAAGGCAAACCACATAACATCGGAGAAGAGTTAATATTGCCAGCAATAAATGAAGTAATAACTACTGTGCTTCATAAACCGGCCGCAGATATTATCCGAAAAATTCCTTTGAGTAATAATTCTGTGCAAAGACGAATTGATGAAATGGCTGAAAACATTGAAGAATCATTGTGCGATCACCTGAGGACAAGTCAATTCTCAATTCAGCTCGATGAGTCCACTTTACCAACTAATGAAGCATTGTTGTTGTCTTACGTGAGGTTTATTAAAGATGAGAAAATATGTGAAGAACTATTATTTGCTAGAAATTTAGAGACCGATACAAAAGGTGAAACCATATTCAATACATTGGAAAAGTTTTGCGATGAGAAAGAGATTCCTTTGAAAAATATTATTTCAGTTGCTACGGATGGCGCTCCGGCTATGACAGGGTGCCATAAAGGCTTCATAGCGTACTTAAAAAATAAAATTCCAGATGTCCTTGGTGTACATTGCGTTATTCATAGACAACATTTAGTTGCTAGAAACTTAAGTGAAAAACTATTTCAATCACTGCAATATGTCATCAAAGCAGTCAATTAAATCCGCAACAGCTCTTTGAATGATAGATTATTTCATCAGCTTTGTGTTACTAATGACGAGGATTTCAACCGTTTGTTGTATCATACTGAAGTTCGTTGGCTATCAAGAGGCAATTGTCTGACTCGATTTTACAACCTGTTTGACTCTGTTATAGAGTTCTTGGAAACTAAAGATACAGAATTGCACGACAAGCTCATAACATCAAAAAATGATATAGCTTACATGACAGACCTGTATAAATTATTCAACGACATGAATCTCCAAATGCAAGGCGATAAACTAAATTTAATTAAAACAAAAAACGTCGTTGCTGCTTTCGCAGCCAAACTGCTTCTACACAAAAAGAATCTGGGCAGACGTGAGTTTCACAATTTTCCAAATTTATCAGTATCATGCAGTAACGACGAATTGTTTGCCTACTGCCAACATTTGGAAAACCTCCACATTGACTTCACCGAACGATACCAGGACATTTTGAACTTGGAAATACCAGACTGGGTGTTGGATCCGTTTTCAAATGTCAACACAGCAATGTCACCTCAGCTGGAAGAAGAACTTATAGAATTGACAACAAACGAGGAAATAAAAATCAAGTTCAAAAATGGTTACCAAGAATTTTGGCTACAAAAACCGATCCCGCAATTGTACCCTGGATTGTGGTCAATCGTTCAACGATTCTTGATAGCATTCCCATCGTCATATTTGTGTGAACGTGGATTTAGTGCTGTGACAACATTGCTTACTAAAAAGCGAAATCGTTTGCTTGTTACCGAACGTGGCGACTTGCGACTGTTCTTGAGTAAATTGGAACCTGATATCAACAAACTTATTAAACAGCATCAGATTCATCCTTCACATTAGTTTTTATATAAGGATTGATTATTTTAGTTATATTTTTAATAAAAGATACTCTGTTTTAATACTATAAAGTTGCGTTTCAATAATCATTCTTATTGGCAGGTGGAGCCCGTAAGAGTTAACTTGAGACCTTAAGCGCCGTTGTATGTTACCTACTGCGCTCAGGTTTCAAGTTGCGGGTTATAGTAAAAGTTTCGTTTAGAATTCTCCGTTAATATACATATATAGGTCACAATAATTAATTAATTCAATTTGAAGTTATAGTGGTTTTTAAATAGGTGAAAAAATGGGGGCGCTAAAAAAATATTTATTCTCAAAGTGGGCAGTAGACAAAATAAGTTTGGGAACCACTGATCTACACTGTACACTATTATACCGATCGCAAGCGATTTACTATTTTCCGTTGAGGAGTTCCGCTCTCCATCTCCGAAGATATTCATTAAATCTCGACGAAATTAAAACGAGTCTACCTGTGATGTATGGCCTATCTAACAAAAAAAGAATCATCTAAATCCGTTTTGACAAACTCGAGATAATCGCGAACAAACTTAAATACAACAAATATGTCGATCAAACTAAGAACCTCTTATTTTTTTAAGTCGGTTAATATACTAAAACCTTCTCCAGAATGTAACAAATACTTTCCTGAAAACCGCATCAAAATCGGTTCAGCCAAACGTGAAATAATCGCGGACAAACATACATACATACATACATACACACACACATACATACAAACATACGGGTCGAATACAGAACCTCTTTCTTTTTTTGAAGTCGGTTAAAAATTAAAACTAGCTATAAAATTAAACTATATCTAATTTAGAAACTACTGATAAAACTAAATATACACAATTTAATAACTAAAAAATATTATTAAAGGAAGTAAGTCCCTGTAGGCAAGGTTCCGAAGATACTGGCAGCGTTGGAATAGCAAGGCTAATTCTTTGTCCGAGGTAGTTTAATTTTAAAGCTATTTTAATTTTTAATTTAAGTTAATTTAATATTATACAATATACATTAACATTATGATTTTAGGTATCTTGAATCTAGATACATTCCGTGATTTTTCAGAATCATCATTTACAACGTTCATCAATTCTTTAGTTGCGAGCTTAGTTATTATTTATTGTCCTATAATGAGTGAACTTGCAAATTATTTCATGCATGTAACCAAAGTCCCCGAAAGTCGCATACTTCAAGCAGGCCAAGATAAACAAGTTTCTAAGTGGGTCTAGATATAATGTCACTCGGGACTTCTCGCAAGATGGATTATCTCTAGTGACCTTCTTTAGGCACGTAACTCAGACAGGGTCGAAAGGTTAGGTCGTCAAGTCTGCCAATTTAGAAACAAACTTGACAGCTTCTTAAAGATAAAATAATTTTCTTTAAGCTGCCCTAACTTTTGGCAGTTTTTGCACACTTAAAACCTGAGCTACAAAATATTTGCATAACCTATAATATATTTTCAGTCAAAACTGTTTCACAATCAAAGGTTTACTAGATATTTCCGACTGATTAAGCAGGAAAGCTGACCCTGGCATATGCCGGGATAAAAGCTAAGAAGAAGACTAGATAATGTACGATTAAATTTTTCTGCAACATTTCTCTGGAGTCTTAAATCAATCGTTCCAACTGATCTTACGTTTTGAGCAGATTTTAATAGCTACTAAGTTCTTATGTGTGAGTAATTATTTTAGTTAAGTAAAAGTCAGTTGAGTGAATGCTTAATTTATACAATGTTTTGAAGAACCATTTAGAAGAAGTTTTATCTCTTAGCACTAATTATATGGAATTCAAGCTCTCAACTGGCACCTGAAGCAATCTAACCAGAAATCTATATAATCGCGATTCTCAGCTCATCAAGCAAAATAAATCAAATCTGAAAATGCAAACAAACCATTTTTTAGATAATGTTGCTTACAAAAGAGCAATTTGAACAAGATGCATAGCACTCGTAAAACCTGGTTACACAACAAATGACGCCGGCGCGTGGAGAACTGCCAAGTGTCATAAATGTTTGATTCTGTGCCGAGTGCCGACTGCCGACTGGCGAGGCGGTTTGATTTGACTGCTTTATTATTGATTCGGACATTGCATTGTTTGCGTGAACTTGGAATGGTCTTTGAAACCAGGTCGCGATTTAGTCGTGACGTAATTTTTTCACAGTTTGTTCTTCTTTGATGCTTTAGCATTAGCCCATTTCCGATTTCTGGACGTAGTTTTATGAGCTTGAAACGTTTATTCGGGACCAATATGCAATTGATGCAGTGATAAATTACCTCACTTCTGTATGACTACTTCTTTGTCATAGCATTATCTCATTTTTAACTTAGTTTTGTGAACACAAAACTGTTATTCGACACCGGCCTTTTGTAGAAAATAAACCCTTTTAATTATACGCGAAGTAGCGAAACTACGTTTGTGGGCAAACTCGTAGTTACGTGAGACTTTAAGCCTTGCTAAGTTCTTACCTGCTCCGAATTTCGAGCCAGGAAACCCATTTTCGACAAATCGAAGTGCAACAAGTTTAATTTAGACCCTTTCATAGTAATCGTCACTTTGAGTGGATCCACCGAGCGGTTTATTTGTGAATTTCCTCCGTTTCGTAATATCCTTCCCCCGCCCTTTATAGCGTCTATTCAATCGTTCAAACGAAATTATTTCTCGTGATGTATTCGGAGAGTCGTGTCGCGACTCTTAAGTACCGTTTTATTGTAAGAAAATATCAACATTTTCATAACGGCCGGGACCCCTCGGATTCTGTATTCACATGCGAGTCGGTACCGACTACATTTACCTAATACAGTGAAATATTTTCCGCACTAGAGCGAAAAATATTTCCCTGTCGTGATAGAACTGTACGATGACGAGGAGTTTTAACGACATTTCCAAATAAAGCGGTGTGGGACTTAGCACGTTTTAGTATTTTATTGCGAGATTGATTTCAAACAATTTTGGAACTTTTTAGTTAGGTCCCAGAAGACTTGCGCTGCGTTTGGTTGCAAGCCAACTGATACTGGTTTCACTTTGTTAAATGAATAGTCAAGTAATGATTATAAGTTACGACTAAGTCTGATTACTGAATCATATTAAGAATTTGCCTTTATCCACTTCTGTTACTAAAGGTTAGTCCCTATAATATAACCCATCGTTTTTGCTTTTAAAATCTGGATCAAACACAAATACTACTTAGATAAATCCCGGAAAAATTCTCGCGGGTCATGGTTCTCGCGGGAATTGTGAAAACCCGAAATTCACGCAGGTGGAGCCGCGGGCGTCCGCTAATTACTACAACATATAAATTTTTTTTTTCGTAAAATTGCAACACTACCTACTATAGAAGTAAGTAACAAGTAATAGTGATGTGCCGCGGTACATAATGCACTCGTCGTGTTCCGCTCGGAACTGCACCGGGAGTTCATTCACACGGCACCTGCGGCGCGTCTGGTTTCGCTCAGTTAGTGCTGCAGTGGGTTACGCTTTGTGTTTGTTTTGTTAACGCCTCGTGTGTGTGTGTCCGTACTTTGTTAACTGATTGCTTATTATGTGAGCGGACTGTATCTTCGAAGTGGCCGCAACCCGTACTTTATTTAATTACATCTTTACTTGGGTACATCTTTAAAGTTCTTCAACTTAAAAATAAAACAAATTGGATTTAATTTGATAGAATTTTATATGGATTTCACTTAGGTACCGATTTGTGTTTGGTCGATGAATCCCCTTTCAGAACATGGACACTAATAAACTTGAAATTATTTTTATGCACAACTATGTTCTTTCAGACCAATTCCTCTATCTTCATAACTCCTCATGAGTTATGAAGATAGAGGAATCTTGTCATTAAACAATTAAAAATGTTGCTTTGACCACGTTTATTCTAATGACAAAACAATTAATATAAATATAATGCTATATTTTCTTGTCTTTGGTTAAGTATAGTAGCGATAAAATGCAATAGAGTACATGGAAATATTATTAGATGCTATAAAATGAGTCACAGGAATGTCATACAAATGAACTCGATTTACACAACAGTAAATCGGACAAGATTAGTGTGGGTATATTTATCGAGCACCTTGTTAGGGTACGTGGGCATCACTATCGCACTGATTTATAGTGATGCGCGTCGTGAGTTAACGATATCGACGCTTTGCAGACCGGTTTTGTAGCGCGTGAATATTTTAGCGTATTTATTAAAATTTACGAATAAATCGCGATTTTTGGCGACATATTTATTTTCTCGGAAAGTGACTGTAATATTTCACGATTGTATTTTAATAAATAATGGCACTCGTTTTAATTTATTTTAACAGCTTCGTGTTTGTTACTTGTAACTTGTCAGCTATGAAATTGCTACCTCCTAAAAATAAAGAACTAAAAGCTATCTTATTTTGAATAAGTAGGTTAAATGCGCTTCAATCATTCCCACAAGCGTTATTTTTCACCGAATTTCCATATGAACCAAATAAGAATACCAAATATATAAGAAAATTTGACAAAGAGATGTTAAAAAAGAAATATAAAGATTATCATCTTAACACTACACTCATGAGAGTCACACGTGTTAATATGTCTTGAATAGTGTTATGAGTGTGTGAACCATAAACGAAACGCCGGACTTATGGTATAGATATTTCTACGGGAAGCGGTCGTTAGGCGAACTTTCCGAAATTTCGAAAGTGAAGTTTGTTTATGGTAATGTTTTCGCGGCGCTCCGTGTGACAGAATAAAGTTTAATGGTGTTATAAAAACATGGATGATTTCACTTTATGTAGGCATTCGTGTTTTATTACTTATAGATTATATTATTTATTAGATATGATTTTTATAGATTTCTTAGAAAGCTTTTAAATACATATAAATTTGGGTAAGTATATTATACGTTTTTATTTTTGTATTTTTGCAAGGTCACTTTGAAAAGATTGTGATGATCTTTCATCTTCATCATCTACTAACTAATTGTCATCCATATATTTGTATAATAAATGGATCTCACGGGATTTTTAAAAATCCATTCTTTTGCTACGCAGAGTGTGTCTATAGCCTATTTATTTCCCACAATTGGGCACGGGTTTTCCTCTCAAAACGTTAAGCACGTAGAGCTTTCATATGAGGAGAAAAATTGAGGGAAAAATTTAGTACAGTAACAAATTCCTTAACAAAGTAACGGTATAAATATTACCCCGGAAAACTCCGGTGACGCCTGGAGCATTCTGATTCCGATCTTGTTACCGTACCGTCCCGCGTCCCGCGTCCCGGCGCACCCCACCTGTCCCGCCGAATTTAATAAAATAATATCTCCCGCTTTTCACTTTATTAAAGAACTGTCTTTTGGATGCCGATCCTCTATTTCTTATAATAGTTATACTGTGACATGTACGCTTTCGATATTTCCATTGCTTTTTGAAAGATTCTAGAAGTCGAATCTATCTATTCAGAATATTTAGTTATACTATATTCACTTTAAAAAATAACTAGTTAAATTAAAATAAAATATCTAATAACTAAAGGTTGGCTACCATACAACAAACTTAATTTTTTGATCGTTCTGAGTTTGGTCAGAAGAGGAGTTTTGATTGGAATTGATCTTGATAATGTAGTGCGCAAGCTCGACTCGTACTTGACCAATTATTATTTAAGGTCCCGTCACTGATGGATTTGCTAGTGCAGGAGTTTTATTTTAATGAAACTCGCTACCCTAGTAATGCACTACGCTGCTACGCTACACTTCTAAAAGTGGTCTATCCATTTGTGTCTTTAATAATTATTTTGTAAATTTTAAAAGCACGAGCGCTTAAAACTGAAAGCCCATTACAAAAATTACACGCTCGAAGTCCTTCGAGTGAAATGTAACATTTTTACTGTGAGCCCGCTGAAAGGATATTAAATACATCCCAACAAACAGGAGAGGTTGTGTCGCTGGAGGGATGAAATGCGCTTAACCTTTTAACCCATCAGAGGCAAATGCATCAGACATCTCGCATTGTATCTGAGACAACGGTTAAGCAAACGACTCGAGTCTATCTGCATACTGTCATCAAATATTTCGCTATTATGCCATCCAATCCCCCTGTCAAAACCGCTTCACTACAATGCTCCGCACGCTGAATGCATAACGATATTGTGACGTGGCAGTGGCCCCTGCATTAGACAGCTGGGAATACGTACGAGATGGGTAATGCATAAAATTTTGAGCGAAACGACCGCGACCCGCCCGCAATTTTAAACGAACGCTATGAGCTATAATGCCCGGGGATAGGGAGATAATGGAATGAGTGAATGATCCGGCACGATGAAGCCAAAGTCGAGATAGAAAATGGAAAGGTAATAAAAAACCAGTCAAGTGCGAGTATAACTCGCGTACTTAGGGTTCCGCATTACTAAAGAAGTGAAACTTTTGTTCACTGAATTATAATGTACGAGTATTTTTGATAACGAACCGCAAACCTTACTTTGTTTTTAGAGGTTTATTGTTAATATCAAAACAAGCATTGTTATTAGAGAGACGATTTTATTGTTCCTGTAAAATATGTACGTTAATCCCTATTGATCATAATTATTTCAGATTTTTCGGATAAACTTAGGAGATAAGGGGGTGAACGGTATTTTTTTCGACAATATTCCCAATACATTAAATGCGATCAAGCATTGAAATAAATAAAAAAAATTTTTTAGAATATACGAGTACAAGTAACGCCCTTTCATATAATAACCCCACTCAATATTGCTATCTCATTTTGAAATTTCAGCACCCCGCCCCCCAGGTTTTCTCCCTTCAGAAAGAGGAGGAGGTTCTCATTAAATGAAAATAAAAACGTTTCTAAACTTTTTTATTATTGCAATGCCGTTGGGTCACTACTATTAGACCTATATTCCAAATTTCGGTATTTTTATTCTATTTATTCTATTAGACCTATATTCCAAAGGTCGACAACTTTAATATAGTTACTGGAATAATCGAGTGTAGCGGACTGTCGGACGGAGTCTCACCATAAGGGGTCCACTTTTATCATTTTGGTATTGAACTCTAAAAAAGGGTAAGTTGTGTGTGATAAAAGAGAGGATATGAGTGCGGTAGTATGCAAATAATTCTTTGATAAATTACAACGTTTCCATTATTTTAACTACGCGTAGTGATGATTCTGATTAAATTTTTGTTTTAAAATTTTAATGATTGTGTTTTCTGACAAGATGGAATCGAAAGGCGTGAAAGAAAATGCAAAGGTAAAAAAATAAAAAGATAGCTAAGTTAGATCGTGAAAAAGAGAATATCCGTATGCAAATAACTCTTTGATCGAAGTTTTTGAGGCTTAATTTGCGAATATCGTACAAAGGAAAGGTGCGGTCTGTATTGAACAGGTGTGAAGGTAATTTCCAATTTGAATTTTATCCATCGTTATTGTATTGGTGAATTGTGCTATATCGAACGAGAGTTTGACGTTTCTTGATAGAGAAGATAGATAAGGTTTTTGGAACATAGAAAACTTATAGAAAATTATCAAAGTACAAATAACGACTGATTTTGATATTTGACTGAGTGAATGACTGATGTCTGAAGCGACGAAATTTTGCGCAAAATCTTTTAAACTTTACATCTGTTTGGTCATTTTTGTGAGGATAACGGGATTGTAATATAAGGGCTATTTATTATTTCCACGCAAATAGTCTTACTGTTTTTATAGCTGTTTTTAAATTTAAATATCACCTCGTTCTGTTTTTCGTAGTTTCAGCAGATTTTACTTTTAAAATTCTGCAATCCTGATAAATACCCGGCCATCACAAGGATGTCAATATGACGTTCACTAATAAGCATGACTCTATAAGTGGGAAATAATTTGTATGGCAGAACAACGTTTACCAGGCCATCTACTTCTTCCAATATATATAAATATCTCGTGCCAGTTTTTGATATCAACCTCCTCCGTAACGGCTGGACCGATTGTTATCAAACTTTCTGTGTATGGTCGGGAGGCCTAAGACTAAGCTATTTTTATATCCCTAATGGCAGAACAACGTTTACCAGGCCATCTACTTCTTCCAATATATATAAATATCTCGTGCCAGTTTTTGATATCAACCTCCTCCGTAACGGCTGGACCGATTGTTATCAAACTTTCTTTGTATGGTCGGGAGGCCTGAGACTAAGCTATTTTTATATCCCTAATGGCAAAACAACGTTTGCCGGGTCATCTAGTTTTTTTTTTTATAAAATCTTGTATTATTCTAGCGAGTCCAGATTCCGGGCTGAGGGATGGCCGGATATTGGACCGTCCCGTTGCCGGCGCGTAAATTAAAAATTCCGTAAGAGACTTTATTATGTTTTGTGTTTCTTTTTTGCACTTAGCTATTACTTGGAATAAGCTAAAACGAGGAATACTTGCTTGGGTACCTTTACTTTAGTGTAAGTTTTGCAAAGTGTTTTGTCCAACAGAAATTATAAGACTTTGTCGCATATTTACCCTTTGTTCTCAAAATTAATTTATCTATATGTATATGTGTATAGTTTTCAGCAATGATGAAATTTGCACTCTGTCTCGGTCTCTAATTGACTATAAGTTACACGGTTTACCGCACTCCCGATCAGCCCGTGACGTCACCTAGGAGGGTTCTGCCTGAAAATCAGCGCTGCAGCACACCGGCTGCAGCATCAAGCTGAGGCAGCGCCCTGTTCAGCCAAATAATTAGATTTAAGTGGTGGGTTCCCGGAACTCGGGGAATCAAGGGGATTTATTATTGATATTTTACTCCTTGGTTCCCTGAGGTCTATGGCCCACCTTTTGTTTTGAGTTATTTTTGGCTGAATAAAAACGATTTTATTTATTTTATTTATTTATTTATTCAACACCTATATTCTAGTCTCTTTTTCGCATACTACATCTGTTATTCTTTAACAGAGGTGTTCTTTTTACAATTTATCGTAAAATTTACACCAGGAATAGTTCTCAGGTTACGCATTACGGGTTTGTACAAGAAATCGAACATACAACTTACTTGCCTAATGCCTGCAGTACCCGTAGCAGTTGAGACATTAAGGTTAATTTATTCTAAAACTGATCCGATTTTTGAAGAAAAATTAATTCTTTACGTGTCACCCACTATTTTTACGACCGTTGCAAAACAGCCTTTCCCTATATGCAGGCACTAAAAGTAGAGTAATTGAAAACTGTCGGACTCAATGCCTACTCGTTTGTAAAATTGGTTCATGTTCGTTGCTCCTTTAGGAATTTCCCGACTAATTGTAGTGGTTTTACCATGAAACTGTAAAAAAGTTTGTCATTGAATTTGAAATGTCACTGTAAAAAACGATGGCGCTGTGTTTAGTTAACTCGCACTAACGAGTTTCTCATACCAAATCAAAATATAAAATAATGCAGGCTTGCATAAGGCATTACTCTTTATATGTGGACACAATGAGAGTTTCAACTTTTTTTCGTGAATTTGATGTTTTTTTTTTCATGGCAGAAAAATCACGTTTTCTTTCGCCTAGTCCCTCCGCTGTACCATCCGAAAAGAATCTCCGTTCCAAAAATCAATTTTCAGTTGTAGAACTGCAAATACGTACACAATATTATAAATAGAATGTATGAATGCCGGTCTGTACATGTACTCTAATGCATTTACAAGTCTCTCGTCTGAGCTCGGATCCTGGCTCTGAGCAGAACATCGTTATCCACGGTTGTTGGCGGACGCAATATTTCCATGTCGTTCGCATTAGTACGAGTATTTATAGCTAGATCGCAAATTCGCGGTAGACCCCGGACAACGCACGCCACCCGCCGACCACTCCACACTAACGCTCGGACGATATGGCTCGCCCATTGATATGGTAAAGCGTATTTGAAAACTAGTAGGGCGCGTGGGTGCGCGGGCCACATGTGGCCCGCGGGCTGTCTTCCCGCCTATAAAGGTATCGCAACCCTCAGTCATCTTTTCTTTCCAATACAATTTCTAAGGAAAAATAAATTCCGCCATTTTGAATTTTTTTTTCTATCCATCGAATAGACCTTTTTGTCCTGATCAGTTCTTGTCAAGAAACCATTCTCCCATCTTTTATACTTTCCGAGATATCGGCGAAATTCGAATGGCGGCCATTTTGTATCCGCCATTTTGAAAATTTTTTCAGCTCTCTGCCAATTGGATGACGTTTCGAATGACATTTGGTCGAGCACCCCCCACCCATCTCCAATACCCTTGGCTGTGCTCTTCATCCGTCTTCGATATCCTCAATCATCAGCTCTCTCCATATTTTTGTTCTTAATGAATTTTTCCCTTCTATACGGAATAGTCATTGAAAAAAAAATTTTTCATACAAAATTGTTCAGGAGAGGTGATCAATCAGTCAGTGGCCAATCAGCACAAGCAGCTATATATATATTAATGGTTCTCGGAAATGTTAGACGGGAATAATATTCTCAGAAAATATGACGAAGTGTATCGTTTCAACCTACTTCTAAAAGCAAATCCACAATTATAACTCTATTTTTATGTGTACGTTCAGCGACAGTCGATTTCGTACAAGAATGGACATATGACGAATGCTTTCAAGATTTTATTAAATTAATGGAAATTTTTGTGTGAGTTACAAAAAATGATAACTACAAATACTTTCTTAAAATCGCCACGAAAAACAAATCTAAAAGGCATCCTATAAGGAAATTATTATCAGCAACCAGCTTGTATCGCTCGCTTTAAAACTGAATTTTCAAATCGCCTTTGACGACTTTCTCTTGCAACGAATAAAACTGAAGTGAAATAAAATTATGAGACATCTATATCAGATTTTATCCGACGCTATTATCCTTTACCCTTTGGCCGCGGCTTGGCTTGAAAAAGCTGACCGCCTGGCCAAAAAAATCGCTTGAGCCATAAATCGCGGCGGTATGTTATTCAAAGCCAGTATTTTCCTGAGCGTAGTTGGCACGTTGTGGTTATTAATTTACGCGTGAAGTCCCAAGGCTTATAATTCCAGGCATGGGTCAGTTAAGGGTTTTATTAACTCTGGTCTGGGTTCATATGTAGAGATAACTTTGTCTACTTTTGTTAATCTCTTTTCTCTTTCTTACACAAATAGATAGACAGAGAAAAAATATTGCGGTTACATCTTCGGCAACATCTTCACTTACCATCAGCCGAGATCATAGTGAAGTACCAAAAGAATAACGCCTCGGGGAACGATGACGATGTGATCAGCGCGTGCCATGGTTATTTCCATCTACAAACATTTATTTGATTCTGCGACGTCTCGCTGCGTTTTTTTGCTGCAGCGAATACTTTCATGGCCAGGCGGTATCGCCTGTGTACCGCACGGACGGAAAATGCCTCAGCTCCAACTATAAACCGTTCTGTAAAGATGTCTTCGGCTCCATTAGACGGGTCGCATTCGGCTCTGTCTGCCTTTGTTCGCCTTTGTTCGCCGCCAATTAGTCCTGAGTTAGAACACCCAGCCGCACCGGAGTAGATGAAGAGCCGGTGACATTTATTTGCACATACTTGAACGAGTTGCAACAATCACAAGATATTTTTACATTGGTCTTGTGGATAGATTGTTCAATTACGAGTTCTTAGATTCAATCACCTTCATATTCAAAGATTAAAATTCAAGAATCATTCATCTGACAAAATTGTCTGACTGAATTAATACGATACGCAACTCTAGATAACCTACAACGATACGACAAGATTCTGTATCCAAAATGGTGGATACGAAGTGATTGATGAAACTGTAAGTTAAGGTAATCGCCAGCCATCGCCCATCGGCCATCTGTAAAGGCATTGGGAGTCATTTCAAAATGTTTGATCAACCAATTAATCAATCAGGAACCCGACTAAAACATTCAAGTGGCCCTGCTTCCTGAGCTGCCAGCTCTTTGTCTACTGCTCCTAGTAGTTCTCCTATTATTGCTTAATAGATTATGGCTTACCAGTCCCCGCTTAGACCTCCCCTTTGTGTTGAGCTTCGAAACTTGTGAATATATTATAAACGCCTTTGAACACTTGTATCAGTACCGTAAACCGTTAAGACTACGTGTTATTAGAATATTCAAGCACCCTTTCATAAACTCTACCTTTCAAGACTTGTTGAAAGATATCATAGTTTAAAGTTGTCGTAGTAAAATGGCTTATCAATTTTATAAACTGACTTAGAAAAAAGATTGTTGCATTTTTAATATTTTTAACTTGCGGACGCCCGCGGCTCCGCCCGCGTGAGTTTCGGTTTATCACAATTTCCGTGGGAACCACGAATTTTCGGGATAAAAATAGCCTATGTTTTAATCTAGGGTATAATTTACCTCATTTCAAATTTCAGCCAAATCATTTCAGTACTAGCGACGTGAAGGAGTAACAAACATACACACATATACACACATACAAACTTTCGCCTTTATGATATGAATGTGGTAAATAAATAAACATTTACAATTTCATACAAAATTGCGAAAAATGTACGAGTTTATGATTATTATTTTGTACTATTTTGTCCACGAATTTCTCCGAATATTATTTTTTGTCTGTCGGATTATTTTTTCTTAGATTTTACTCTAGCTTGAGGGGGGAACTGTGTAGGTTTTTAAAATTTTTTCATAAAGTGCTTCATAAACTACGGATGTAGCGTCTATAATTTATGAAGTGAAAATATTGGCGTTTGGCATATTTTAAGATGGGAAAAAAAATATTGAACATGCAACACCGTATCTGACACCTCACATAATATTTAGTTCAAGTGTCCAACTTCTGCTGATCCAGGAGTTCCACGTATTTAGTTTTATTAATTTTGAACCCGCATCCCCAAGCAGCTGGGTTCCCTACCAATTAGGCCACGAGTCCTTCACGTATGAAATTCAACCTTACCTTAATCAGCAGAAGGAATCAACATGATACGGGAAGGAATTTTCAGTCGGCAATAGTTTTAATTAAACTAAAAACACAAAAAACTTATCGTGTCGGTTCGTTCAAATTCATTCACAATTATATTAAAATATAGGAGAGTAAACAGAAGCTAAAAGAGCAATGCAATCATCTTCAAGATTTGAATCTCTTTGACTAATACGAGTATGTATTTTTTTGAGAACATAATATTATTCAGACGTAAATGTAACAAAAAAAATACGCTACGAAATCACTTGTTGTTTACGTAATATTTTCCTTGAATATGAATACATTCAATCTTAATACATTAAGATGAATGAAACGTTGGAGGAATATAACATATTTATTCTTCCAACATCTCACCCGAGCTCATCTGAATGATCAAAGGTATCCGGGAATTGCCCAAAAACGCCGCTTTATAATTAATTGCGCGTGTGATTACTTTATTTCGGGCCACATGCGTGTGTATACGTCTTTATTTTCAGCTGAGGCCTTTTCTCTAAGGGGTGCCTCACAATATATTCTTAAAGTCACTACACCTTAGACTGTATCATCACTTTTCATCGGATGTGATCACAGACAAGCGCTTACCTACATAGTTTAAACAATTGCGGTGGTAGAAAATACCTACTTCTAACACGAATAAGGAGTGGTTCGAGATATTATGTGTTTTTTATAGAAATGTCTGTTAATAATGAAACGTCATTTAGGTTGGCTCAAACGGGTATAATGTTGTCAAACGGGTCTTTGTACCTATATGTTGGCTTTTCTAATTGAATCGTTTTCGTCATTTAGAGGCTTTAAATATTCCACAGGCGTCTTGTATCATATTATGTTATGATGGAAGAGATTTAACCCCAATTGATTCAAGAAATAACAGATACATATTCGTCAAACATTGTACTTCAAAAAAGTACAAGTAATGTTTGTTACTCATCATGCTACAAAAGCTAGTAACAGTATGATTAGTACGGGATACTGTTGTGTTGTGCATTCCATTTGACTCACTTCGAATAAACGGAACTGATTTCTCCATACGGAACAACCGCCGAAAGCTTGTTAGATACTGATGGCGAGTCGACTCGAACGTTGTCAGGCTAGATCCACTTATCACGTATTCGAGAAACTACAAGTAGGCGTCTCGACGTACTAATTTCAGACGGCCGTCACGCGCCAGATACTTTTCTCGCCTTAGTTCGGGTACGGTGTATTTCACGCGCTGCGTGCGCACGATGACGAGGTAGCCCTAGAACGTCGAATGCGATTAAGTTACGCGCTAGAAAGAGACCACAACTTTGCGTTTGTTGCGTGTTCTTTCTGTAGGCGTGGCCAGGCGCTATAACGAACTGAATTGCACTTTTTGTGTCAGCGTATTTTTTAAACAACTTACCGAGTGAGTCTTCTGTACCGTAAGATACCTACTATTATAGGTATCCCGTGACGTTGTACAAAAACTAACCATACAGTAGTGGTAAATTAATATCAGTTCGAATGTGAGCCACCCCTTAGATGTTTTCAGTTGCGGCTTCTCTTTTACATCGGAGATCATTTTTCACCCGCGCCCGCGTCGGGGCTCGGGGCTCCCAGCTCGCGAGGAATAGGTGTGTATTTGTTTGAACTGACGCGTGACGGAAACAATATAAATCAGACTGCTTGAGGTAGGGATGCTGAAATGTACCCTGTAGGTACAATTACTGTTTTACTTTGTCTATGGCAAGTACAATTCGTACCGACTAGTTATTTTGACGAAATGACATGGGATTTTTTAAGGCATGTTATTAGCACTTGATGTGTGTATTGTGTTGATGCAGTCGAAGATATTTTCCTTCTTGGCAGGGATAAGTAGTTGTTACACAGCATTGTGTCGGAACTTGGCAATTCGTCCTAATACCTAACCGTGGTCCGAGAATCGAATTTTGGGCCTATTGCTAAAAAAAACCGTGCGTCAACTTCGCTAGGGAGGGCGACTTAAATAGGAGAAATCGTCTTGTAAGTAAAGCTTTCACTGTTGCACAAATATGACAACAATACGATTAGTCTTAGGTTGAAGGATTTGGATTACTCTCCTTTCGTTACAAATACTAATTACTATACTACATAGAGTTCAACGAAATTAGACTATTAGGTAGCGTTGCATATTAAATACCTAGCGGGACAGATTAATTTGTTTTGCTATACCTAATCCGCTACTTGAAAAGGAGCTGTATGGACCACCGACATGAAACAACACACACAATTCTTCCAACACTTTCTTCAACGCACGTTTCTCCCCAATACCTGGACATCCTCAGGAGATGTCGACTTCACAATACGAAATCGTAGAGATTTCTCATTGTAAAGTCAATATCCTGATAATTATGGATTTCCACAATATAACGCCTGCTTCCATTCAATATTAAATACCTAGTTTGGATGCAACATATACTTAGTGCAAAATACATCCGCAAGTAAAGAAATTTACTGGTAGTAGTGTGGCCTTAGTACTTAGGCTGGTAAAAACTGAGAAGAGTCTTAAACGACGGTGATTAGTGAAGAACTTGAAGGAACAGTTCTCTAACTACGGCAGTAGGTACGGCCTCGCGTCGAATGCCTCATTTGCGCTCACAACGAGCGACATACAAGTGACAGCTCGTGTCACGCGCTCACAGACAAGATGCGCCGTTATGAACTATTTCTAGCTCCTTGAAGTTTCTTGAGACCACCTCAAGACGCTGACTCATGCTCTCTGTAGATGATGACTTGTAGATGAAAGCAACTTCTTCCGGCTTTCTACTTGTATTGGCAACGCAGATGGCGCAATTTATAAAGGTCTGTCTAAGCTATGCTTCAGTTGCGGCTGGTTAGCCACACTTACCACCGTGTTAGCTAGCATGTAAAGAGAAACAATCGAGCGTGCCGATTGCGGCAGTACCGATGCGTTGCTATTTAACTACTGATTACATTATTATAGAGGTAACAAATATTACATTTTCAATTTTTAGTTGCCTACTCGTAGTTCCTGAATAAAAAATAATAAATCTGAACATTAATATTCTGCTCTGAATAAGTTTCAGTAACTCCTGACACGTTTTTGATAATAAAATCCCAGCAAAAACATTTTCATGTAAAATGTTGCCAAGACGAGAACATGTGGCTCACACTATCAAAAAGTTATCAGATCTCATGTAGAGCAAGACTTCTAACTCTACACGCCCTAACTCTATAAATCCTAACTTTATAAACTCTACACTTTAGTCAAAATATATTATGTCTTGGCTGTTTCGGTACCGTCACATGGGCGTAAAGTGAAGAATTTATAAACTGTTCCGTACTTTTCTAATAGAGTTTTGCAAGTGGCATAATGGACCATGCAAAATTCAAGAAATTTCACATTAAAATTAAATGGTATCACCATTGTTATGGGAAAAAACTTCCATTTATTAAAAATATCCTCTAAAGCAAAGGAACACACTTTTGCAAAGTGTGATGAAGTATTTGAAACCAATGCAGTTAGTAAAACCTAAGTGCAGTTTCTGAGGAGACTCAATACCTATCTAATAAATAATCGGTACTACAGAAACTAGGTATTGTATATCAGAAAAGTACTAAGTCAGTGAATAATATTTTTACTTTACACCCATGTGACAGTAACGAAACAGCCAAGACATAATATATTTTGACTAAAGTGTAGAGTTTATAAAGTTAGGATTTATAGAGTTAGGGCGTGTAGAGTTAGAAGTCTTGCTCTACATGAGATCTGATAACTTTTTGATAGTGTGAGCCACATGTTCTCGTCTTGGCAACATTTTACATGAAAATGTTTTTGCTGGGATTTCACTTCTTTTTGTAAGTTGTTGACGACTATATTTTTTATTTGGTTAATTTCCTTTTCTTTGGTGTATTTCTTGAATATCATTGCAAGGTGGATATTTGTCCGAATCAAGTATCCCCCCCCCTCTATCATTTAAATGAGGGAACCCTCCTTGGTTCACCTAGATCACGGTTAAGTAACGAGTTAACGAGTATTGGCCTTAACTTATAAAATATACTTGAAAATAGTAAGAATTTCGTTATAATTCCATGGAAAATATTTATCAAATACAAGATGCATACCTACAGTGTCTATTATTTATACTTTATAATGTATGACTGCGCGTGGCCCTTTTTTTAGAGTTCTACTCGTATATAAAAATGCAAACTTTATGTTGAGACTTCCTCCGTCCGTCCGTCCGTCCGTCTATCACAAACAGAATATTTCAGCAACTACCTACCTACTTACGCTATCTACATGGAAATAGATGTCGTTAATGGCCCAAGGTCATTGCAAAATCACCCGGAGCAATATTTCAAGAACAAAATTCCCAGCTCTGAACTTGCAAGTCTTTCTATACGGGCATGGGCATTGGGCATAATTAATATCATTTTTGAAAATACCTACTCGCTTGCGCTAAGTCACTGGACGATTTTTTTAATAATCCACACGTGCGTTTCCACAGGGTCGTCACTAGACGATACTTTTTAGTTTTGTCCGAGTGCAGTCTGCCATTTAAATGAGAGAACTTAGTACCTGCCTACTTGGTTCTTTTAGTTCTACGTAGGTAGGTATGTAACGAAATTTTTGAACGTGATTTTAACCCACTTTTAAGCATCGGATTAAATTAAATGCGTGCGTTTGAGGTAGCAGGTATTTGAGCGCTATATAACGCTATTCAAAATCAGATTTGACGCTTGGCACGTTCGACAGCTCACGCTGGGCACTGGGCACTCGGCTCAATGTGGGTTTTTGTCACTGAGCACTGGATCATGGTCACTCGACGTGCAGTGAAACTCGGCTCGTTAAACATGAAATGCTTGGAACTTGGGCTTGAAACGTGTAATATTACTGGCACAGAATATTAAATGGAGATTACTGGGCACGTGGCACTGGGCACTTGGACGCTTGGCCGCTTGGGCACTGGAATCAATGGAAAAATTTACGTGTTTTCCATATGTTTACTAGCATTACTAGCAGATATCTAACATGAAATTAAGTTTTTATTATACCTATTTACTTATGGGAAACCCCATACGAACTTCCAACCCCCTAATTTTATGGATGTGGGGTGATTAACTAAAAATCCTGAAACACGTATTTAATTGTTTATTACAAAGAGTCCCTATATCAATTTTGAGACCTCTAGCATCAATATTTGCGGTAATTTCATACAAACTTCCATCCCCTATTTTAAGGGGTTGGGGGGTTAAATTTCCAACTTTTGGAATTTTTTTGTTGGTTGTGTGCTAATACTAGCTTATATACCAAATTTCAGCTTTCTAGGTCTTCAGGAAGATTAAGTTTTTATTATACCTATATACTTATGGGAAACCCCATACGAACTTCCAACCCCCTAATTTTATGGATGTGAGGTGATTAACTAAAAATCCTGAAACACGTATTTAATTGTTTATTACAAAGAGTCCCTATATCAATTTTGAGACCTCTAGCATCAATATTTGCGGTAATTTCATACAAACTTCCATCCCCTATTTTAAGGGGTTGGGGGGTTAAATTTCCAACTTTTGAATTTTTTTTGTTGGTTGTGTGCTAATACTAGCTTATATACCAAATTTCAGCTTTCTAGGTCTTCAGGAAGTACCTAGGAATTTTGATGATCATCATTGAGTCAGTCAGTCAGTCAGTCAGTGACGAAATTTGGGTTTTTTAGACGTCAATAAAATCTAAAGTATAAGACCTATAAAATTGAAACTTTATAGGTTTAATAAGTTCACTGGCGACATCATTTTCCGAGAATTTTGATTATCTGAAATAATTCAGGCCTAAGTTATAAGGGTTTAAAAATACGGCGAAACACTTCGAGAAAAGATAGGTAGTGCCCTCGCGCTTCGCTTGGCTCGTCTTGGCGGGGACACTACCGTGTCCCCAGATCGTCTTGGCGGGGACACTACCGTGTCCCCAGATACGCAAGTATATAGAAACTTTTTCATGAATAGTTAGCTATTAATTTAATAAACTTAAAGTAACTTCGTTTTGAAATAATAAACATAAAATGGACTGTACAGAGTACAAATGCTACACTTATACGAGTATAATGTCGCATTGGAGTTGAAAGCACAGCATTTCAGAGCTATTTGCTTAATTAGAATGGAAATTGTAAGGAGATCTCGGTGCAGATGCAGCGTAGTGAAAACTACACCTCACTTAGAGCTGTCCGCCCTTTGTGATGCAAACAAGTGTGTGGGCTAATGCTAACTGACGAGCGCCTTACTCGTACGTACCGCCGACGTAGTTAAGTAGGTACACTGTATCAGCGAACAGAAAAAACATTTTCAGCCAAATTCAAATTACATTTATAGTACTTATTCGTAATTTAAACTTACGTAAACAAATAACCTACTGTAGACTTATGACAATAAAATTGCAAAAATAGGCATCATCGTCAAACGTTTAAATGAAAAAAATATACTTAAGGAGCACACCACGGCTGTGCCCGCGAAATTCAAATTTTTCATGGTTTTTCGCGATTTTTAAGCTAATAAGACATAATAGGCTTATGGCCGTCGAATTGCGATAATCCCAATATCTGCTTCACGTGTTTATATAAAAATCTCTGCTCGAAAGTGTCGAGTTAAAGAAATTAGTCCAAGATTTGCGAGTTACTCACATAAAACTCGATACTCGGACTAGTTTCCTAGGATACACATTTTTATGCAAAGATTTTGATATAATCATGTAAAGATGATACTGCCACTCTCGCAAATTGATTGCCATAAGCCTATCATGTCTAATTAGCGTACAAATTGCAAAAAACGACGAAAATTTTGAATTTCGCGGGCAGACCCGTTGATTTCACGTTAAGTAGTTGCTTAAAAGTGTTCATTTTAGGAATTAGTGCGAGAATCGTGAATTACTCACATCAAACTCTACCTATGAATAAGTACTGGAATTAAGTTATTAAATCGAAACTTTTGAACAAAAATCAAAGATATGAAATTCTTATGTCAACAGAACCGAACTCCTCCGAAACGTTTTTATACCCGTGATAGGTCTAGGACTCTCAAGCTATTTTTTATACCCCTGAATGGCAAAACAATGTTTTCCCGGTCAGTTAGTTTGAATAAAATGTGTGAAGACGATATTGCCGCAGGCCGCCTAATAGTGTCTTATTAGCTTACAAATTGCGAAAAAACCGAATATTGCGAGAATTTTTTACAGGGTTGGATTTCAGAAATAGGTAAGATTTTTGTATTTTTTTATTAACAGTCATTAACTCTTTAGCAGTTAAGAAAATGAAGTGAAATATCATATCTAATTCAATACACCTACATGACTGTTGTTTTCCACACTGTATTGTGTGTGTACATTCGCACACACGTATCTACTTATATAAAAGTGTTATTTATATGTTATGTAGCTTAATGAGTAATTTATCGCGTAGTTTAGCCAAAGCACTGTCCATAAAGCTAACTCATATAGTATTAAAAGTCCAAAACCACAGGCACGAGGCATACAGCGCCTACTGGCGGTATTCAGTAAACTCGCAGAACAAAAAGGCGAGGACATGTCCGAGCTTGGTCGCTCTCGTAAATTATTCGTACGTGTCATCGCGCTTGAACATGTTGTCGCTAAATTCGTGCATGTGGTGAAAGAGGCCAAGTTGAAAACCAAACTATATAGTAATATGCTATCATTTATTTTCATTACAATTAAATAATATTTTTAACAATGTTCCTAAAAAATTAAAAAACACGTTTAAAAATATTAAAAAATTGAGTCCACCACTGGTCGCGGAGCCTTAACGACCCAAGCTACCAGTGGTCAGGGTTCAAGAGTGAGGAACCTCCTCACAATGCGTGCCGTTTCCAGGACCACTGCTTTCTGTATACGGCCCTTGATCCAACAGTTGAGCGAAAGCTTCTTAAGATGTTGGTCGAAGTTTTTCGCTATAAGACCGTTAACTGAAACGACTATCGGAACAATAATCGTCGAGTTCACACTCCACATGGCGGTAATCTCATGAGCAAGGTCTAAGTACTTTGATAATTTTTCCTTCTCTGCTTTCATGAGATTCTCATCATGTGGAATGGTGATATCCACAATTATTGCACGGCGCGCCGAACGGTCGACTATTACTATGTCAGGTCTATTGGCAGCAATATACCTGTCAGTTATAATCGACCGATCCCAGTAGAGCAATGCACTACTATTCTCCAGAACTGACGCAGGGTCGTACCTATAGTACGGTATCTCAACATCTACGAGGCCATACTGAAGAGCAAGTTGTTGATGGATGATCTTGGCTACTTGATTGTGTCTGTGCAAGTACTCGCCATTAGCAAGATGGGAACAACCGGAAACAATATGCCTGAGGGACTCCCCAGGACGATGGCACGCTCGACATATGTCAATAGTGCCATCTTTCATAATATGTTTCCGATAATTCCTCGTCTTGATAACTTCATCCATAATTGCACAGACAAAACCTTCGGTTTCCCCAAAGAGGTCTCCGAACTGTAACCAAGATACAGAAGCAATGGGATCTACATCCGGCCCCATCAGGGCCCTGTAGAATCTGCCATGCAACTCTTTGCTCTTCCATATCGCCATGCGTTCCGAGGTACTCAGCACTATTGGCTTGCGCCAATTCGTTTTGCCTAAGGAGAGTGGAGTAAGACCTTTATCCACTGCAACCACATCCCTATGCATACCACCGCTTATCTTAAGAAAATAATCTCTAAGATTGCACACCTCACGATTATGGAGGTTCTTGATATTTAAAAAACCACGTCCACCACACTTGCGTGGGATGTACAATCTCATTACTGACGAACGGGGGTGATGCATACGATATGCCGTCAACAGTTTACGGACCTTGCGGTCCAAGGAATCCAGTTCAGTTTGTGTCCACTTAAGAATGCCAAAGGTGTAAATGAGTAAGGGCATGACCCAGCTGTTGAAGGCGCGCACCTTGTTACCACCCGACAAAAGGCTTTTAAGGACTTTTTTCAGGCGGCCAACAAAGCGCTCCTGCACCAGTTGTTTCATAGTTCCTGCCTCAATACCAAGTGCCTCTGACATTCCTAGGTATTTGTAGGTTTCACCTTCACAGAGAGATTTGAGAATAATAGTATCTGAAAGTACTAGATTCTCAGAGCTCACAACCCTACCTCGCTCTACATTGATAACCGCACACTTGTCAACACCAAACTCCATCCCAATGTCATTGCTAAAGCTTTGAGTGATCTTTAGCAATTTCATTAGGTCTGAACGTTTCGATGCATACAATTTTAGGTCATCCATAAGAGTAATATGCTTATTTTTTGGGTTTCGTAAAGTGTATAAAAAACGTGACCCCGCCAGGCTGTATCTTTATAAGCGCTGTAACAACAAACTTTAAAAAAAAGACGTGTGGCATAAAGAGACTGCAGCGGTAAAGCTATTGCATAGCATTTTTTATCAACTTCTGACACCCCGCACGGAGTGGAGGTTATTTTCGTTACGGAATTTCTGGATTCGGTCTCCGCGCTCAAGGCCCGCGATAGAAGCTATGCAATAGCTTAATAGAATGAAATAAATATTTTCTCCCATATGACTAACTTGATTTTTTGCCGTTATTATAAGTAATAACAAATTTTCTGAACCTGGCTAGCACATTACAGTGCAGTTCAAAGTGTGTTCGATCATAAACAGAATTTGTTATTCGAATGATTCTCTGTAAAGGATTTGCTACGTGACATATCGAGTGCGCCGATGATTATTATCGTGACCAAAGTTTAGTTGTCACGTCGAGTAACTGTCACTCGTGCGTGTCGATATTTACATAGAAGTTAACACTCACCTAAAATGTACTAGACTGCGTTATTTGTTATTCGTTATGCGGCTGCGCTGTATTTGTCCAAATATGTGTTTATGTGAGCAAATAACAAACATGCTATCCACACTTCGAGCTATGTGCCAAATATTGCCAATACGTTTCCTTTGAAGTGTGTCAAAAACCGACAAGAGGACGGATAATATTTGCGCTTATGCGTTATTCGTGCAAATAAAGAAAATAGAGTGAATGAACCGCCCACACTTGGTCGTATGCGGCCGAATAAGGCGCATAACGAATAACAAATAACGAAGTGTGGTTCCAGCTTAACATGTGGAAGTTGTTCGTAAGTGTTGTCATGAAAGCGTTGAGTTTGCTAAAATTAAAAATAAAGTCGTACAAAAATACTTTAAGAAATGATACTTTTAAGTAAGTAAGTAAAATGTCTGCGATGTAATTTTCCGAAATCACAATTAAACAGGAAAAGTCGTCAAAACCTCCAACTTCTACAGGACGTGCAATATATTACAAAGTAGATATATAATCTTTTCATGGAATTTTCTTAGGTTCTAACATAGCAAACAGAGCTCAAAATGCCCTAACTCAAAATAAAAGATTTCAGCAACAAAAGCTCAAAAATCTAACGTTTGTGCGCGTAGCTTAACCTAAACACGGGGCGTAACCTACCTCATATCGTATTAAAAGCCTAAAACCACAGGCGTGGACGTCCGCGCCGCAGAACCTGAACAAAAAGGCGCGTAGGTACATGTCCGACAGTGCCGCCCTCATAAATTATACCCGCCAGGACTTGTCCCGTTATTTATAACTCAACTCATAAATGGGATTTATGCTTGTGTGAATGGGACCATAAAGGTGCTCTAAACTATAATACGTGACGAATTTAGCTGTTAATGTTTGAAATAGATATTTTATCTTATATCTATCTTGTAATCTAGGTGAAGGGGTAATTTACTCTTCTGTCGATATTTTGATCTCAACGAGGCTTGGGCCATGACTAGATTGACTGTTCAACACACTTTGAGCTACTACATACAATTAAGCGAATAATCTTTTGGCTATGATGTCATGTGAAAACTGATGATGAGTCAATACCAGTTAGTACGTTTTTATCTTGCAATAGGCACGCCTCGCGAACGTGAAAATTCGCTAGCGATCAATCGCTCCGACACATCACTCGACGTAAAAAGTGTAACAGCATGGTACAGAAGACTGAAGAGAGCGACAACCGTTGGCGGCAACCAATAACATATGTTCCAGCTCCATCTTCAGAATGTTACTTAAGGATCTCACATCTCTATAAACACCTTAGGAGGTGACAGATTACGCGATCGGTGCGTTTAGAGTTTTTCCGTTGCCAAGCATCTAAACTGGATCATAAATAAAAACCATCAAGTGGTATAGCAGATGTCAATCCATTATTCATATTAAATATAATACGACCATTACACAAATACGGGTCACCGGGCTCCAACCGGTCTCCGCTTCGGACAATTTTACGATAGAATCTTGGATGATGGAATAACAACTATCTCATTACTACGACTGCACCAAGCATATTTTATGCTGCATGGCGCAGTCGGTAGGATTGTGTGGATACTTGATAGCTAAGTATAATGCATTGAATACAACACAACTACTCCAATTTCTTACCAAGTTCCAACTAACCTTTATTATTCTAAGAGTAAGACTAATAGACCGACGGGTGGAGTCTGAACCTTTCCTATTTTAATTCATTCCCTAGTGTCCTGCATAGTGGGCATTAAATACCTACAAGAAAAACAAAATTTTATTAACTACATTGTGTGCAGCTTTCACAAAAACTAGGTAACAAATACGCCCCAATTAGAGAACTATAGTACGTAATAATGCACTTAGCAGTATTTCACCCAGTTTTATAGGAACAATGGCATAGCTTTTGTAGCTAAAATTACTGTTTGCTATCCCAAACAATATAGTTGAGGACGATCCCCGGGAGAATCCATTGTTGTCTCGTAACCCGCATTCAATTGAATTAGGAGAAAAATAAAACTTGCAAAGAAATCGACTACGAAACCTACTGTTAGTGCTTTTAAGGCGTGTGTAAAACTAAGTGAATTTACTTTACAAGTGTATTTAGTTTAATAAAAGGAGGAATGTTTGATGAAAATGGTTTTAAAAGCTCGCTAGTCTGAGTAAAAGTGTTGTTACATGAAATGTAAGTTTGAATTTTGCTTACTGAATATTTGTCTTTATACAATTTTCCCAATGAATTAAAGCTTTGATCCTTTTGCAGTTGGCATTTTGTTGTGGTTTGTAACTATTCCTGGCACTTCTAGATTGACGATTTTATTTTTAGAAGTTCTAAAATGGCTTGGCTTAGTCTCGTGGTAGTCTTCGGCTGCCGTTAACTTACCGCCAAAGATGTTCCAATATGTACCTATAATATACCGCAAAACTTGAGATAAGATTATGTATGACATCATTGCCATTTCAAGCTTAGCCTATCGTCAATTTCCATTTGTTGCAATTGTAAAACGGGTACCTTCTTGGTAAAAACGTATTTATACATACCTACTAATACTATATATTCGGTCTCATAAAAATGTACAGAAAACATCCTGCCAACCACTAATATAACCTAATAAAGCATTTCAAACTCCGAAGGACGTTGACAGAAGGAAGGAATTAAACAAAAATATTTCATTAAAATTCCAGACGAAGCCAAACGCAAACACTAGTCTCCTCGTACCCCTGACCGCTTTTGTTTGATAACAGCTGCAAAAGTTTCAGTTCAGGGAAATAAAATGAATACAATGCGAAAAGTCGTAACGATTTAAAATGCTTAAAGTTTTTATCTTTTCGCCGCTTTATTTTTGAGTTTTATTTATCTTTGTTTAGTGTTTTTATTTATCTTTGCTTAGTTTAATTTATTTCCTCCCCGCTCCGGTCCTTCCTCGTAAAAGCTCGTTTCTCTGGAATCTTTTTACGTGTTTCGTACTACGTAACTTTGTCTGGCTAATTTTCTGCTGCTTTACATAAGTTTTAGTCAAAGTAGGTTTAAAATGTTTTGTTTTATTTACTTATTATAAACCAAAAAAATTTAGTCCAACATTATTTATTTAGGCAACTTGTATGTGAAGCATCAAATTAGAATTATTAATTATTATCTATGATCATAATTAGGATTTTTCACATCTTCACTGCTTTTAAACAAGTCAAATGCTGCTCAATAGTTATTGTTTTGCATTTAACAACAAAAGTGGAACAGTTTTATCGCAATTCTTCGTACAAACACCTCAAGATACTAAATAACCATAGTATTGGCAAAGCCCAGGTGTTATAGCTCCGACTCGTTGAGTTGACAAATCTGTACATATTCCGACACTCTAGCACTGCTAGTATACTTTGTAATGGAGCAGGAAATAAACGATGGAACTCGTCAAACTATGTGAATAAGACCTTACTGGAATGTGTACATTTGTATACCCAAGAAGGATTTACAGCTTAGATAAACCACGATGCATGGGTACTAGCCTTTACTTCTATTATCACCTAATAATTATTACGCGTTGATACTGTATTGTCTACCTATATTATCAAAAACAGAAATGTCCTCACTTATTAAATTTTATCAATTCTCATCATCGGACGAGCCAAAGCTTTGGTTCTAGAAACCTGGAATTTTGCTCTGACTTTTCTTTTAAACAAGGGATAGAAAGGCTTTTTTGAAATTCTCACAGGTTCACTCAAGGAAGCAGGGCGGTATCGGCTTGTAAATGATAAATCGAGACTAATTTCAAATATAACCGACATTTTTAGATACAAAACCAAAACTATACTTAAACAATAATTTTGATCTTCTTCAAATGCTCTGCGAATTTTATAACCACAATTTTCTTAAGTAACAAAACCAAAACTATGTTTTAGCACAGTTTAAAGATATTCTTTTTTAACTCTGTGGTATTAGTTTGGGTTTTGTTTCTTAAGAAAATGGAACGAATAGTTTCGGCATTACCCTTATGATCTCAAAGAAATGCTTACTCCTGAAAGGTATACAGATAGCAGAGGATATATAAAGGTAAGTATACAGATAGCAGAGCATATATAAAGGTAGCAGGCATAAATGGTTTCAACAGACTACTTATTAGAACTCTTTCCCTTGTTACAGAATCCTGGCGCTGACGCTTGGCGAAAGTTTGGCAACACACCCTTTACGTCAATGGTAAGTTTATAACTAGACACACACACACACACCCACCTATTAAAGACCGGCACGTATCTCGAACGCTGTTCAGGATCTGTATTCTTTAAATAAATATCCATTGAAAGTTTGCTTTGTAATTAAACTCTTGCTCCACACTGTGCAACGGAAATGTATATCAAATGAGCACAATGGTTTTCGATCATATCATATCCCCTTGAAAGTTATTTACATAATGAGCTTCATGTTAAAACAATCTATAACTCGTATGCGGTCGTTTATGTGATAATGCTGATTTAGCCTTAGGTAATTAGCACTTACATTTACATTACGATTCACAAATAAATAAATATATCAGAACATTTGCATACATGGTAATCTAGCGCCAAAGTAAGCGAAAGCTTTTATGGGTATAATATCACTGATAAATATACATAATATTTAAAATTCTTCAATATAATAGGTATATTAAAAACACCTTGACACTTGGAAACTAAAATATATGTGTTGGAAACACTAATGCTTATCACACAAACATTTTCCAGTTGTGCGAATCGAAACCAAGACTTCCGACGCAGAAGGCAGAATCGCTACCGCTACGCCATTCTGCCTTCAGAAGTAATGTTACTGAAATGATGTAAAATCAAATAAGGAATAATTCCCTAAAGAAAATGAACACTTCCGAAGATGTCCTCCCGATATTAAATATTTAGTTCGCGACAGATTTTCACTTTACGACCGCCCCGGAAGAGGTTCCCTTCTCATAAAAGTAGATTCGTCAATATCTCGCCATCTGCCCGCGGACAGAGAACCAGCCCCAACTGTCTCAAAGCAAATTACAGGGCCTACCGTTGTGCCACTGCTTAGCTATCATACAATTGGGTTAATAACATAGCTCCATACATTATACCTAAAGCTTAGGTACCGCTGACCAATGGTGAACAAAGAAAGCTGTTTGTGGTCTATTCAAATCATATCTATATAATTCTATCATCAATAAGTTTTGATTCTTTTCTCAAAATGAGAACTGTTTCGGTAATGGGCTTCACTATGGCAAAGTGCGAGCTAGCAGCCTTCACACACTTTAGAGAACGTTATGTACGTACTTACCATGTTATAACTGTCTGAAATCGTTTTGCAGTGTTTCTGGATAGTTAAGATAAATTTATATTTGTTAACGGCTTCTAATTAAAAAAGTATTGATTTGGTGGTATATTTTCGGCATTTTTTTGAATCGCCCAACTGTATGATAGCTATATTGCGAATTACGCACAAACTCAAGGGGGCACTTTTCATAAAGGAGTCGGACGCATTTCGTCTAATAAAATTTCGTCTTTACGACGCTCGGAAAACCAATCGGGACGACTCTCTGCAATCGTACCAACTAATTGTACTACGGATTCCGTTACAACCAGGGCTGCCACTATTCAGATACCATCCGTTACCATTAAAAAAAGGAAAGCATTCATTTTCATTCGGTAAAAATTAACGAGGCGAAATTAATTCAGCTTTATAAATATGTAAATCCGACTTAAAAATTCAAATTTCATGAGGTTAGATGCTATATATAGGTAATATAATATGTTACATCAGTACCTGATAATATATTAGTTGCAATATTAACCTACTTCCTTCAAACAGTAATAGGTAGTTGAGTTATTTAAATTAGAGAATTTCCGGCCGAAACATTCAAAATATTATGTTCAGCAGGTTTTTCATTTCATAAGATTTTTTCTTGATACATCAACGGAATATTGTTAATTTTTTCCCTGAATTAACACATGTACCTATAATATATCGTGAAAAGGATCCTCATTGCAGGCGACAACCCTCATTCGGAAAGCATGCGAAAACTTTTTGTATTCCCTAAAATTTGTCAATTACTACGAAGGGACTTCGCCATTTCGAAACAGTCTAAAGTAGAATACGTAAATTAAAACAGCTCCCTTTGTTTCTATATCAAACGGCCGAAACTTCTGGAATCTTGTTTCGTCTCATTATTGTTTGAGTTTTTTCAGTTGTAGCGGAATGGCTGCGCCCTTCGCGGGGTGATTTCTTTTATTAATTCCGCTCGTCTTCGGTCACGCACTTCGGAGGTGGGCAAGCTTTGCCGACCGCCCCTCGTGGGGAGAAGACATACCTAGTCGACTTTCCACTTTGGTCAAAGTTTACGACCATTGAGGAGTCTTTGTAAAATATTTTTTTTAGAGAAATCATGCGTTTAACGAAACTCAGGTCACAAAAAACTCTTAGTGCGACAAAAAATCTCTATTTTTTAACACAATTTTTCATATAAACTGTTATTCTTACCTTCATAATATACCTATTTTATTATTATAAGAAACGCAGAGGAAAACGAATACTAATTGCGCTTTCAATAACCCTAAAAAGGCCTTTCATGATTGTATTACCAATATAAACCCTTTAAACGTGCAGACCCACTCGTACTTGGGAATGGCGGACGCACGATAAAAGGTTATTCTTATACGTGTTTCTCGATGATAGGCCGCGAATAATACACCGTAAAACAAAAGGCATAAAAGGAAGCCCGGAATAATATTTACGTCTGACCCTCGGCCGGCGGAAGCCGAGCGTCGTCGGGTATTTTCGAGTTTTCCCGGATTTTTTTTCGGTCAAAGTTTGGGGTTTCCTTCCTGACTTGCTAACAGGAGATTCGGGAGCACGCTCTCACAAGCCTCATTTCGGTTCGGCGGTGTCCCGTTGTCTCTTCTTGTGAATTTATTATCATATCACACGGAGATGAGACCTGTGATCACATTAGCAAATTTTTATGCGTAAATGCCTTTATCTACGCTCATTGCTTAAAGTTCGAATTATGAAATCAAAATGTGTCACATATTGACCTACTTTATTCACAGACTTCTATAATTATTAAAAAGTTATTCATTATAACATCGCTGTACTATGGAAATATCTCTAGATAGTTGAATAATTTCCATTACGATACTCGGCCCTGGGTTCCTGTATTTTTATGTGTCGTCATCACAGACCAGGGAATAACTTTCTTTTCTCTGTGGTCATCATAGCCAAAAGAGAGTGTAGAGCCAATCCTCAATTTTGTTTTTTTTTTATATATGGAGTCCACAGACAACATTTAGTTGATCGATGATCGACCATAAACAACAATTAATTCACGGAAACAATAATTTTTCCCTGCCTTATATGACTGATTAAAAAGTGTGTTCAGAATATTGAAAAGAATTATGTATATTTTTTGATTATTTAATTATCCACTAAAAATATACTTTATCTGACTTGTATAAATATTTTTCTACTCTTTTTTTGTTTCATGACTTTTGTAACAGACTATACGCAGTTTACAACTGAATTTTGGCGCCATACCTAACTTTTAACATTTCAATGTGTTATTTTTGTTACTTAGTCAAAACTTAGCGCGGAAAAATGTCTAGCAGTGAAACCTACTAAAGAAAATTTAACTCCACCTGACAATTTAGTAATTGCAACAAAAATTACCCACAATCTTTTACCAACAAAGTGAAGGATTTACGACAAACGTTAGCAAGATTTTATGGTTTGGATTTATGATAATATGAGCGTAGATAAAGTAGTGTATGAAACTCTACATAATTAGGTATTAAAACACTCGTGTGATACTATTAAAAAACTCGCCTGCAGCTCGTTTTTTAAACTCACACTCATGTTTTAATACCCCCCCATTATGCATCCGTTTCATAAACTACTATTTTTGCTCTCAATTTGTTATGGTTTATCATACATGAAGTAGTCCAAAAAGTATATTTATCTACGCTCATTGCTTAAAGTTCGAATTATGAAATCAAAATGTGTCACATATTGACCTACTTTATTCACAGACTTCTATAATTGTTAAAAAGTTATTCATTATAACATCGCTGTACTATGGAAATATCTCAAGATAGTTGAATAATTTCCATTACGATACTGGACTCTGGGTTCCTGTATTTTTATGTGTCGTCATAGCCAAAAGAGAGTGTAGAGCCTCCTTAATTTTGTCTTTTTATATAATATGGAGTCCACAGACAACATATAGTTGTAGTAGTCATTATAGTCTGCCAAAAAAGTCATGAAACAAAAAAGAGTAGAAAAATATTTAAACAAGTCAAAATAAAGTATATTTTTAGTGGATAGTTAAATGATCAAAAATTATACATAATTCTTTTCAATATTCTGTTTGAACACATTTTTTAATCAGTCATATATAAGGCAGGGAAAAATTATTGTTTCCGTAAATTAATTGCATGACTTTTTTGACGGACTATACCGAGAGTATGGATGGGCCATGATTGACCATAGACAACAACAACAATGTCTATTGTCTATTAAGATTTTATGGTTTGCATTTATATTAATATGAGCGTAGATAAAGTAGTGTATGAAACTCTACATAATTAGGTATTAAAACACTCGTGTGATACTATTAAAAAACGAGCCGCAGGCGAGTTTTTTAAACTCACACTTATGTTTTAATACCCCCCATTATACATCAGTTTCATAAACTACTATTGTATGAATGAACTAATTATGGAGTGTTTGGATACAATGTCTCACACACAAGAAACAGCAAAACTTCCTTTATAATATATTTTTTTTTTAATTTTGAAATTACACTCTTGAAACACTTCATTTTCAGAACATACTCGTACCTACTTACTTATACGAATAAGATTAGATTAAAAGTACCCAAACAAAAAAAATATAATTTCATGTCTCTCGGATAAATATCCTTATGTAAACCATTCCAAATGTAATTCATTATATGCTTAACAACATTCCCGTATAATCCAGTGTTTTTTGCCTCAATATTAATATTATTCGGCTCATATTTAGGATTATGTAATAACGCTCGCGTATTCATATTATATTATCATGTATGTTATTAATCTAAAATTAATATCAGCGCTATCAGTTCTAATATATTGTTATTTGTTCTATAATTTAATTATTGTGAACGCTATGTGCTGATCCTTTATATTATGTTTAATCAATTGGTAAAAGCAATACAAGATTACGTCATGTTTGAATTTGGAAATGCTTTTCTGCCCAAGGACCGAAAATACTTTCTCGCCCTAGGGAGAAATGAAAATGCTTTGCGGCCTAGGGAATATAATCGCATTTCCCGCCCGCATTATAGATCGCTTTTGCAAGTGGGCGAATTGAAAATTAATCAAGTAGTAAGTAATGGACTGATATCAGAAATCGGTTTATCTAGTCGTAAATGAACCGCCATTTATATTTATTTATTTTGAATACTATATGATCCTTAAAAATTTAACTTTTATTTGGTATGCGAACATAGAGGAGACCTTTAAAACTTATTGTACGTAATAAAATAAGTTTGTCAAACAACAATTTTCATATAAGTTGTACGAACCAGTTCCAAATTACATTTTCAAAAATGTTCATGTAACTGTGAGCCCTAGTTTACAGTTTTCAGAATACGTTGCCAGAACTCGACAGATATCAAAACTAGTCCTAGGAATTAGCCAACAACAATGGACGAGAATCCAAACAACCACTGAAAAACATTCTTGTTGTCTCTTTACAGACGTGCCAACTTTCGTTTTAGTTGGAATGAAAGTTGGTTTGTCGGTGTCCTTTACGTACAAAGTGAATGGAGATGGCTACGTAAATCTGTGTCAGTAGCCGATTTTTTAAAAACCTGTGTTAACCTGTAGATTGGAATATGGCTACACATTTTTAGCATCTAAAATGTGACTAACGAGAAAATATAAATAGAGTTACTTTATACTGTAGTGAAAGAAAATGAGTAATGCTTTTGGGAAGCCTGTAAGAGATAATAAAAATACATAAAGTTATACTTGATATATCCGTTAACTGAACGTATCTAAACCTAAACTTGTCATTAACTGTGTAATGAGTAAGGATATGGGTTTTCTTTATTCACAGGATTTGATTGAGTTCTAATTGGATTCAGGATGTTTAAGTTGCCAGCGTATTGGCGTGTCTGTGGAAGTTTAACACTAGAGTACACGCGCGGCCTACTATAGTAGACCAGGGTTAGTTTTTTTGTCGTAACTTTTTATTTTTGCATACTAGAAGCTTGCGATTCCAGATAAGCCTCGTCAGGTATATTCTTTGCAACCTTAGTACCCAACACAATTCCTACGAAAACGTATGTGCGAGATATTTGGCGCCAAAAGCGCAGGCCTACTAAAGTAGTCCGCGCGTGTATTGATGTACCAAAATCAGGTAAGTAACTTTTCGTGTATTATCGAATTATAACGCTAAAATAATATTCTCCAGCTATGTTATGTATGTATGCTTATACCTTTGTTTAATTATTGTCATTTTAAAATTAGAAAATGTCATTTTTTTATTTTTTACAGATTTATAACATTAACGTCATGAGTGATTCACAAGTGTTTCCACTTGTGAATCTTTGTTGCTACTTAAGCTAGACACTGATGATGAAGATGTGACAGAGAGTGAAGATGATAAAGTTGAGCCAGAACCAGACTAACAACAGGCCCTAGTTCTGCATGAGTCAGAGCTTCAGGAAAATGAAGAGGAAAGGTTAAATGAAAGGTCTGACGAAACACCAGATTCGGATAACACTCCACTCTATCTGGAAGGCGCGGTCTAATCTACAAAATGACGAACGGAACCATTTGGCACAAAAATATACCACCGGCAACGCGAACTCGAACCCAAAACCTAAGTATTAGATAAGCAAGCCCAAAAGGAGATAGAGCTAGAAATGCTAAGGATCCATTATCCAGTTTCAAACAACCCGAACCCGACAACTTAAATTGAGGATTGGGGCACTTTTAAATCATGATTTGACACCAAAGACAGCACGAGATGTTCGATGTGCACTCTGCTCGAGAGCCCGAAATCGGTCGACAAAAAAGTGGTGAAAGATTTGCTACTAGAAGATTTTTCACGATCACTAAGCAGTAGTATATCCAGAATGCTACGAAAATGAAGAAAATAGTAATGGAGAGTAGTTTTAATAAAAACAAAAATACGTTGATCTCAGTATTGCCATTTTTGTTACTTTTTCGTAGATATTTAATAAATTGCTAATTGTTCACTATTTTAAATATTTTATTTAAATTATATTGTTGTAATGTTAACTTAAATAAATATTTTTTCCATTCCATTTGTTATTTTAATCATATAGTTATAAATATACAATTTATTGACTTTTTAAAATGGGCTACTATAGTAGGCCACGCGTGTACTCAAGTAAAAAAAAGAGGCGCGTATACCGTAGTGTTAAACCGCCACTGAAAGCATTCTTAACTCTACATGTTTGTTTCTGTACTCTCAAAGGCCTCCCCTCCCCTTCACCCCACTTTATACTCTTGAAACCTTGTTTTTCATTTGAAACTTTGTATTTTTAAATAGGCACTCTTTTGCTAATTTATTGTACCTACTTTGGTGGTAAGTATATGTTTTTAAATTAATTTGTATGAGCTACATGCATTACTAATGTGTGATGTCACAAATTACTATACCTATAGCTGTATTTGTTTAGTCGTTATTAAAATGTTATAAACTTTTTTTCTATTTGATCAGTTTTTTTCATAATTTTATTAGTTTTTCTATTTATTCTATGTTCAAATAACATAAAAAACCTGCCTATTGATTTCTTTTAACTGCCCAATTGTAGAGTGGTTCCAAATAACATTTTTTATTTCTTTCTTTCTAATTTTTTCTGCATAAATTATGAAGTAGGGGCGGCTAACGAGTCATACTACTACTGAATACACACTTCGCATGTTACTGTCACATCATCAGCGCCTTCATTAGTACAGAGTAGTAATTGAGACATATAACGACCTTGCTTTGCACGTCCGTGAATTTTTTTAATAACTGTGTACTTCTGGCCTCCGAGATAAGTCTGCGCCGTTGATATATACTCGTCACGTCAAGCACTGTCTGTATAAAACTATGAACTAGACTTGAGATATTATTTCAGTAGTCAGGATACTGTCTCAAGCACTGATTACTAACCCCAAGATATGGGCATCCGAACGATTTACGTAAATCTTTTTCATACAAGCAAACAGTAGCGCCAACTGTCAAAATACCGCTGTCGCCGCTGACCGAACTACCGCGTGGCCTTATACTGTTGGTACTAATGACACCCATGATAAACTGGCGACATTTTTTCGCGCGGTTCGCCGTGTCTAGAGTAGATGTCAATTGTCTCAAGATGGATAATTATCATTTCAAATGACATTTCTAGTTATTTCATTACCACTGCATCAAGCATTAACATTGGAAAACAAAATGCCCGTTATTACTTCAGCTAAAAGGCTGCTTAAAGTTTTATACAACAAACAGTGGGAGTAATCCGAGAGCAGTAAACAGTAGTTGCGAGTGGGGGGGTGAAGGGGGGAGGATTGTTTGAGAATTTAAGTGTGTTCTTCGGAAGACAATATTTTCCGTAAGACAATGAGAACGTAGTGTGGCAGCGATGGCAGAGCAAATACAGACATTTGCAGCGACAACTGACAAGCGTAAGTGGGTATTCATGCAGCCGGCGTTTGTTCCTTTTGTCTTGTCGCTGAATTAAATCGTAACATATCTTTCTAAAGTATCATATAATATCATAGTCGTAACATATCTAGTATCGTATTATGTCATCCAAAAAATTTTCAAGTATTTTTTTTTTATGGTAAAGAATGATGAAATGAGCAAAACGTTCACCTGAAGATAAGTGATAAGGCATGCCCATGTCAGATGCAATGCATCTTACCCGGCCTCGTCACTACTCGCGAAGTTGACCGAAGTGGGACCGAAGTTGAACGAAGCGAGCAGTGTGGAGGGGTACTTCGTCTAACTTCGACTCACTTCGGACTCACTTCGGGCAACTTCCATTTGTTGTCGGTTTTTGCGCGCGAGTCAAAGGACGGCAAAGCGTTTTCGCGGAGTTCACCGAGTAGTGGTGGTGACTTACTTCGACTTCGGTAAAGTTTTCCGAGTACTTCGCCGAGGAACTTCGCGAGCAGTGTGGACGGGGTATTATAATTTTTACTTTGCAATATCATAACCACACATTGCACTGCGCTCATCGACATCAGATTTTAAGTTTTTGTCCAATAATCACATCAACGCACGCCGTACAGTGCTCTGCAAATCGAAACACAGCTTCACAGTAGAATAACAGACACAGCGGTGGTACCTACTACCTAGTACCTACCCGGAAGAACTACGAACAATTTTTCTTTCAAATAAGTATATTATTTTAAGTTTGTTTCATTGCCTATTGCTAAGTGAAGGTTTCAAGAAACTCTTCCTTATCCCTTGTCAACATTATAAAATTTTCTATGCAAAATTTTCCTGCAGAAATTAAGTAACGCTTCTTACTTAATTCACTTATACCCCATTATAAGAAAACAATTGATAACTTCAGGCATTGTTACCGAAATAAACACTTTTCGCACAATACACGGACGTGAGTTATCAATTGGTTACTCTCAAATTGTCCATAAAAACGTCCTTATCCCTTCATTAAGGGCCCCACACTTCCCGAGTTGTCCCCTTGCCACAATAGTCGTAACTAACGTCAAGCGGATCGCAATTTAAACGAAGCTTAGGATTCTAAGGCGATTGCACAGAGTAACTGCCACCCACTGGAATTATCGAAATTTATGTACCTACTTATATGTTGCAGAAAATGTATAAAATCAGGAATTCTATAAAATTCCTCGGAAATCTATAGAAAACCTAAAATCGGTCGGAAATGTGTGTAATAAATTGTATTTTAAACATTTCCTAGGAATTTTATACAATCCCTAAACGGCAATAGGAATTTTGAAAAACGAACGTTAATAGATTTTTGATTTAAATTACACTAACTTAGGTTGAAATAGTCCCGTATGGGTAGGTACTTAGGTAGGTAGATATGTAGGTTGGATTTTGTAACTATACGGGTGTATAATAACAAAATCGAATTGGAGTGAACCGAACTACCTAACCTCGAGATTTTGTATAAAAAGAACTAAGTATACTACAGAAGTAGAAGGGTGTCATAAATTAGGTAATTATTGTATTGTTTCATATTTTGATCATGTTTATGTATGCATTATTATGATTTGTCAGTCTTTTACATGTCATCAAAAATCTTTAGCCGTTTTTCAATTATCACTTCAAATAAACATTGATTTCATACAAGATCATTTTCAATAAAATTAAATATTACAAATGCATCTTGTAACTCAAAGCTATTTATTATCTCGTTCACTCTACCGTGCACTCCTCTGTGCAGAGGGCTCTGGGGAGCACGCATCTGTCAAAAGCGCGCTCCCTCTAGGTTGTACTCCGCTACCCTTCTGCACTCCTGGTAGCATACTCACGCGATAAATTTTTCACTATATTTGGAATAAATAGTATAATACTAGCTGGCCCTACACACGTTGTGTTGCCTTTTCATAAACTATTGGTTTATTATAATAGCCCACAAATGTTTATTGATTTGCTATAGTTGTTGCCAGCGGGAGCGCCCGCATGAATTTCGGTTTTCACATATCCGGTTATATCCAACCAACCTAAAAAGTTAGACATGTGGTATTCTGGAATTTTCTTAGAACTTTTAAAGGAGATCAATTCCGACGTCGTACATAATGTTTGCGTAACTAACCATTTAGGTACGCTGCGCACGCAACGGAGTATCTCCAAAAGGAACAAATTCTTCCGCTTTTGCTTCATTTTTCATTGATGCTCCTATTGGTCAAAGCGTGATATTACATAGCCTTTAGCCTTCCTCGATAAATGGACTATCCACCACAAAAATATTTTTTCTATTCGGACTAGAATTTCCTGATATTATCGCATGCAAACAAACAAACAAACAAAATCTTCAGCTTTATAATATGAGTATAGCTATTATTAAATAATAATACCAGTAATAACTTTTCACGATGCCCACTTACTTCTCTGGTTAGGTACAAGACTTAGGACTGTAAGCAAGGAACCCTTTGCTATGTGTAAACGTAGTAAAAGAAAACTTACTGCGTAATATACCTCGTACGTTATAAGGGTCCAGAACTTCCGTTGCGTGAGTTTACGATACGGTCGGTGACGCGCCACGACCCCGGCCGGTAACCAATAAAATATCGAAAATACATTTATTCCTGCCCCTGACATACATAAACAAAGATATACATTTCCTATGAAATTATCATTATTATCAACTACACTTTGCAAGTTAATACAAAATTGTCGACATTTTTGGCCCAGTAAGGGCACTTCAACTACATAGGTACCTACTTGGTACCTGAAAATAGGGGCTTTGAAGCATTTATACACAAGGGGATAATATAGATCAGTGACCTGACTATGGTGGTGAGTGGTGACTGATGAGCAGTTTAATTGCATTTTTCGTTTTCAGAGATAATGATGTTTGTGGAATATACATAATGCAAAATAACCTAACCTAAACAGTTGTGATTTTGCACTTTTAGTCGGATTTTCGGTTAGTATAACAAATCATTTCTGTCCTTTTTATTCATATTAATGTAATTAAATATACAAATAGTGTATCTTTTCGTGTTGAAGTTCATCAACTGTTTTGCACATCAATGTTGAAATAACAATAAATAATTGTAATTTGTACATAATAAATGTAAATATGCGTGTTTGCGCAAACGCCGCTCCCATGAGACTTGGACGAGGGAATATATTTAGTTAGTACTCTGTGACGGAGGGACAACAAGGGGTCATGTTCGCTCCACGGCACGGGACTCAACCCCTCACTTTGGCGTGTGGCCCCCGGGTGCTATACGAGTCTAAACACCCGCGCTGCACACATTGCGTGATCGTGCAACATGACACCTACACTTACAGCTATGTATCGCGACTAGTGGACGCCCGCTTCTTCGTCACATAGCCACAGCTCTAGTTCTCTTTCCTCGTTAGGCCGTTTGTTCACCCCAGCCATCATTGGGATGTCACCAAGTGCAACACGACACCTACACTTACAGCTATGTATCGCGACTAGTGGACGCCCGCTTCTTCGTCACATAACCACAGCTCTAGTTCTCTTTCCTCGTTAGGCCGTTTGTTCACCCCAGCCATCATTGGGATGTCACCAAGTGCAACACGACACCTACACTTACAGCTATGTATCGCGACTAGTGGACGCCCGCTTCTTCGTCACATAACCACAGCTCTAGTTCTCTTTCCTCGTTAGGCCGTTTGTTCACCCCAGCCATCATTGGGATGTCACCAAGTGCAACACGACACCTACACTTACAGCTATGTATCGCGACTAGTGGACGCCCGCTTCTTCGTCACATAACCACAGCTCTAGTTCTCTTTCCTCGTTAGGCCGTTTGTTCACCCCAGCCATCATTGGGATGTCACCAAGTGCAACACGACACCTACACTTACAGCTATGTATCGCGACTAGTGGACGCCCGCTTCTTCGTCACATAACCACAGCTCTAGGTCTCTTTCCTCGTTAGGCCGTTTGTTCACCCCAGCCATCATTGGGATGTCACCAAGTGCAACACGACACCTACACTTACAGCTATGTATCGCGACTAGTGGACGCCCGCTTCTTCGTCACATAACCACAGCTCTAGTTCTCTTTCCTCGTTAGGCCGTTTGTTCACCCCAGCCATCATTGGGATGTCACCAAGTGCAACACGACACCTACACTTACAGCTATGTATCGCGACTAGTGGACGCCCGCTTCTTCGTCACACAGCTCTAGTTCTCTTTCCTCGTTAGACCGTTTGTTCACTCCAGCCATCACTGGGATGTCACCAAGAATTTAGATTATTTCTGTATAAGTTCAAAATTACGTGGTTTCGGACAGACATGGATAATAATATAGTAAATGTATGACCTCTACATCGCCGTCGTCGCCTCTTCTCATTCTCGATGAAGTATAGAATGAAGTCCCGTATGATGGCTGTAGAGGACAAAAAGCCTTAGGCCGGAATTAGGTCGAATTTTCGGCAATCCTTTCTTAACGCGTGGTTACATCATAATCGTCATTTTTATGCCTAAGTATTTTGTACCATTTATGTCAATTTGATTAAATACCACAGGTCAGGTCAGGTTCCTTTCTAGTTTCTTTTATTTACTCTTACTTCAGCTATGTTGTGACATGTGAGCCTAGTGACTGATCAAGTCGCAGCTCTCTCTTACTTTTCAGTTTTCGGAGATATTATGTGTATTTGAGAAGTCATATTATTTCACTTGCAATAAATTGTGCTCAATAAAAGCATCGTGAAAAGCCATCATGCCTTAAAGATCTACTTAATATAAGCACAGATGAAGATCTAATGTGTCCTTAGGCAAAATTTTCATTAAAAGTAGGTATACCTTATCGGTGCCGTAGGTACTTGTGTATCTTGAATTAAATAAGCTTTGATTTAAACATATTATATAATACGTATCCACTTCACAAAATGGATTATTTTCTAAATGGTTAGCACAAGATTCTTCTAATACTTTTTTTAATGTCGTGTTTGTTCTTTGTAGCGACCATTTTATGAGTAAATCTTGAGTAAGTAAGTAAAAGATTTCAATATCGATAGTTCTTCGAAGAACAAAATCTAAACTCTTAACCGCGTAATATTTCGCTCGGCAACTTCTACACTACACAGATACACTACTACTACACATTACTCAGCCCATATTTGATCGAACTCCCGTATTTATTTAGTCTCCGCTTTGCTAGAAACCTAAGATGGGGGATGGGGTCCGTTTGAGTACATTTCTCTTAAAAACTTACCCTCCTTTATTTGAAGCTGGCATTACAAGTTTGTAAAGGATTTTCTCGAGCGTTTCTAAAATCGATTGAGAGAGTTTTACAGTTACTTTAAGAGTACAGAATACAGATAAGGGATACTGCGCAGCTTTTCAATTTACCACTTTTACCATTTTTTTTCAGATACGGGCTTTCCTAGTTTAGGGGTCAGGAGTCCAACGGACAATGTAATTTGAGTTTCTTTCAAATAAACGTTTATTTATTTATTTATTTTATTTATTTTACGTACTCGTACTAACTACGGAAGATGTAATAAATAAGGATGCCTTAGTATAGATTTAAATACAGTCCCGCAGCCCATTGTCAAATCTTTAATTATTTCGGTTAATCAAAAGTCTCATACCTAACCCCAAGCTAACAAGAAATATTTTTAGGATAGTTTTTGCTGTGTTTACAGATCAGCAGCCTTAGACGTTTCTCCCATCTTTGCATTGTGTAAAGCTGCTATTGCATTGCATAAATTAGTGGCGATCGCGTGACCAATTTTGCTACCATTTCCATTTCTATCTTTAGCGTACTGAAAAATGTCATTTATAGTGGTGCAGTCATTCAGTCACATTTTCCCATTGATTACACATATAAAGGATCAGAACTTATTGACGTCACGCATTTATTTTAAGGATCCGCTCTGAAGCATCATTTTAATTTGTCAAAACTGTAAAATGGCGCTAATGTAGGAGATAATATCATGTGCTGACAGCGATACCGTACAGTTGTGGGCGGTGGCGACGCCATATTTGAGAAATTTTTGGCTTCAACATACGTCACATATTACTTGTCCTCTTAGCGTGGCGTACTCTGTCATTGCATTTTCGTTTTATATGTTTTGTAAATAAAGTAATAATAAAACCTACGGTAAAATTACGCGCCCGCCATTAAAGACCACAGAGTAGAACCGTTGTTGTTTCCCGTGCAATGTTTACACTGGGGCCGCGTGTGTTATTGCTCACGTGTTGATATTTAATAACAACACGATCAAAGACCTTCTATGCGCTGTCCAAACTTGCGATTGAATTACAATTCGCCGGATAGCGTCCTATTATGGCCCCATTATTGCTTGCGGACTGTTATGTACTCGAGTTTAGTTAAAGGGCCCTACTCAAAGCACTGCCTGCTGGGCCCTGCTTGCAGTGCCACTGCCGATCTTATTGTATGTATGCATGCAGGGCCGATATTTTAATTGTTCACTCTGTCGCAGGGCTGCAGTGTCATTCTGCCAGCCCGACACACGATCTTCCCACCGTAAACTGCAATCAGGGACATGTGTAACACGGTCGGGCCGATTTAGACCGTCATCATGTTTATACCATAAATTTTATATTAATTTATACATTCGCAATGAATCTTCAAAGACTGATTCATCTATTCTTAGATTTCTTAGATAGTAAAAATTGCAAAAATCCACAAAAATTTTAAATTTCGCGGGCAGAGTCGTTGATTTCGCCATGATTTGCAGTGCTATGAGGAGCAACATTCTCTGCGGCAGTAACTGCAAGCAGACTCTGCAGGCATTGCTTTGAGTAGGGCCTTTAAGCGGCATGGTTAATTGACATATTGTATCAAACTGTTTGATGTTGGTGATTATATGCACGATGTTGATTTATAATTACGCAGAGACAACTTATGAGTTGTGAGTGCAAAAGTACCTTTAAAGTTTAAAATGAAAGTTATTGACTTATTTATTCTTTGTTACTGTACGAAAGAGAATAATGACTAGGTACTTTTAAATCGCTGTGAAGCTGAGTTGTGGATTTGGCCGTAAGTTTTACGTAATGAATGCTGTTATCCTTTTGCAGTTAATTTCCTTCAGAATTCAAATGCGATATTCTTTCTTTTGTTACAATAAGCTACTTTTTTCTCCATTGGCTCATACCATGAAGCGAAAGTTTTAATGAATGACTTATTAACTTAAAACATTGTTTCTAACTAGGTCTCAGTCTAATACCTGTTATATTCTACAATACAGTCCAACAAGGCTCTCTTGGTAATTGAATGAGATTGACAGGAGGGCGTTATTATAGAACAAGGGCAGCCAGAAAATTAAATCTCCTCAATTTTACTTCAATTTAGTTAATATTAAACAAAAACAACATACAATGGCGATATACGACAAAGATAGTGGTGTTAGTTCCAATTTTGGCCACGCGCCAAGTTAGGCTTGTCAGTTGTCGCACTGTACGCTCTGTGACATGTTATTAAACCTCAAACAAAGGACCTCGTTCGTAATTGAATAAAGAATACAAACGTCAAACGAATGTAAACTGACAGCAGAGTAGGAACGAACTTAAAAAAATATCAGTTAAATCAGTACAAATGGAGGGAAAAAATTTAAAGTGCCACGTTACGGCTCGTTTTACATGAAAGGTTTTTTTATTGTGCGCTCCGCTGGTTCCCTTTGAATGTTTTATTGGGGTAAACCATGTTATTCCTTTCATAACCAGAATTAAATTGGTATTTTTGAACTCAGTTCGCCGGTTGCCTCCATTTTTCGGACATCTTTTAATTAGTTTAGCCGTAACCGGGAGCGGTTTCATTCAAAATCTTTTAAAACACTGTTAGTGGTGTTGACTTTTACAACTAAACTCGCCGGCATATTTAGCGAAACATAAAAAAAAGGTCCATAATTAAAAAAATATGGTTTTATTTTAAAATCTACTTACTACACTTCTTTTGTTATTTAAAGTTTCATTTGTTTTTACTTAAAGTGAGATCACATTAAGAACAGATTTTGCGAGTAAAGGCTATTTGTGAAAAATGGTACATTTTTGAACTTCTCATGTAACCTGGAAAAGTGAAATTTAATATTAAAATTACAATTAATTAAATTAGAAAAATGGTTATTAATATCGCGTATTTCCTCCACGTGCTCTTATTAAAGTTTCTACCCGTCTAGGCATACTGAGAATGAAGTTATCGATGGTCTCCTGGGATAGTCTCCGCCATTCCTCAACTACGGCGATTCGCAGTTCTCCCACGTTGGCAGGAGCTGGAATTCTGGACTTAACTTTTCTTTTCAGCAAGTCCCAAACGTGCTCTATTGGGTTCATATCCGGTGATCTCGCCGGCCACTCCATAACAGTGATATTCATATCATTAAGATAAGCTTGAGTTACCCGAGCGGTATGCGGCAGAGCATTATCCTGCATAAAAACAAAATCGTCACCGATATATGGGGCAAACGGTACGACATTTTCTTCTAAAACTTCTCTGATATAGCGGTCTGCAGTCAGACTCCCTCTGTCAATCACTACCAAGTCTGTGCGAGCTCCCAAACAAATGCCCGCCCAAACCATTATTGATCCACCACCGTATGCAACTGTAGTTTCAAAATTTGTCTGAATGTATCGTTCTCCTTTGCGTCTGTATATTCTTTGCCTGCCGTCAATTTGATTTAAGAGAATTCTGCACTCACCACTAAACAATACCTTACTCCATTGGTCCGCGTTCTAAAGTCGATGTTCCTGAGCAAAAGTTAACCTGTTTCTACGATGATTTACCTCGAGCCTTGGAGCCTTGGCGGGCACAAATGAACCCAAACCAGCTTCTTCGAGCCTTCTTCGTACCGTACGCTCACTTACGGTTACACCCCGCACTGCTTCTAAGTCATGTCGGGCTTGGACGGCCGTCAAACGGGGGTTCCTACGTACACGAAGCCGAATGAAACGATCATCCCTACTCGAAGTGCGTCTTTTTCTGCCTTGTCCTGCTCTTCTCACATAAGTACCGGTCTCCCTGAACCGTTGGATACTGCGATGGATCGTTGAAACTGGTCGACGAAGATCTCTGGATATCACTCTGTAGGTTTGACCATTTCTTCGCATTTCGAGTGCCCTGGCAATCTCCGTTGGGGCTAAGTCAGGCATAATTCAGTCATCAACTCCAGAAAGATACGCGATTAAAAAAAAACTGAGAAAAAACAGTATTTCAATGAAATTTTAAATCAAACTCAGAAGGAAGAAATACTCGAAGTTCGCTCCAGATAAGGTGTATTTGAATAAAATTAAAACAATTGCATAAAATGTGATGTTCAGTTGTTTTCTTAATTTGAAAATATTTCTTTTTAAATTAAATAACGTTTAAACCAGCCAGCAACTTTATATGATACTGATATCAAACCTTTTTTTTATGTTCCGCTAAATATGCCGGCAAGTTTATTTTTGGGGCTTTTATGTTTTTAAACGTTTTATTCTTATCTTCCTGCCCCGCCAGGATAGTGCGTCGAAATTGAAGTTTTTATTTACATTCGCAATAATTAAAGTACGCTAAATGAGACTTAATTACACACACTTAGGTACTTATTTTGAAACATGTGATTTCTGAGTTTTTGCTGGTATATACAACGGAATAACCAGCACAACCATTGAGAGACTAACTATATATAATCCTTCTGTACCTACAGTTTCTGAATTAATATAATGTTGAACGGCTAAAAAATCAGTACCTAATGTCTATATTTTAATACTTGTACATGAAGTTAAACTTTGAATTGATTTCATTACCCATATAATTCATTTGTAAATAATTGATATGGATATGCGTTTTACAACAATTTGATTACGTCAGTGTTGTAATAGATCAATGGCCGGTTTTTCCTTGACGTTAAACAGATGTAGACCCGAACGCCAGTTGGTGTCCGATTGAATGCGTATAATACGTGCGTAATGCTATATTAATCAATCCATTCATGTGTGCACGCCCTAATTTCATCACCATTCTGTTTGAGCATGTTCGGACTTTGAAGACCCCTTTAGATTTATGCAGTTCTTGTCCGTTGTATTTTTGTTATTTCTTTTCAAAATAACAGATCTTTACATGATATTATAGTGGGCAAGCCACGAAAATGCGTACTACTCTTTCTAAAATGTTTCGTGGATTGAACGCATTATATTATCATCATCTAATAATAAGAATAAGCTCGAAGAAGTAACCTACAAGAATGGCTAAGCATTAATGGATTAAAATTGAAACTAAAAAGGTCAAGGGGACTGTTATTCACAAAATAAAAAGAAACACTATCTTTCTTAAATATTCAGCTATAGTTATCTTCTTATATATAGTAGCTTATACATATAATGCTATACTGAGAGAGAAATAACATTCATACTATGCAAGGTACCCACTACAAAACTGTACAGAGCAATGACTATTGAATAACTATACTGCTTGGATCTACCACCAGTTTGGAAATACCAAAGTTATCTTCATTACTTTTATTTTGATCACGTATTGATTAACATAGTACTGCCTTTCCCGCTGTGTTTCTCTGAGGCCTGAACTTTCTTATCATAAATGTTACCCATGTAACTATTGTGCACACAATCGCCTATGAGGTAATGACCAATTTATTCGCTCTCAGTAACAATGGCAGTCGATGTAGGTTAGCTTTCAATAGAGTTCGCGATCGTTATCTTTTCAAAGTTAATCATAAAACAAATTACGCTATGGAGGGAAAGAAAAGAAACTTCACCATTTCTAGGCCGACGAAGATTCGAGGTTGTTTTGTATTGTATTTGCTCAGTTTGAGTTCGGTACTGTTAAAGTTATTTCGTTCAAGAGTTAGTGGATTAAGTAGTATATAATTGTGGGTTACCTAACGCTAAAGTCTATGCGCTTATTGAGAACGACGTTACATCTGGGCTATTTTAATTTATTGAGATTACCTGAAGGAAAAAAGTAAAAAACAATAAACCGGGGAAGTGCAAGTCAGACTCGTATACCGAGGTTTCCGTACTAAAATAAAAGAAAACGATATGATTCACTTTTGTTAACGAACTGCAAAACTAGCTAACCTTGTTTGTAGAGGTCATATTGTATTTGATTTTATGTACCTAGATGCGTAATGTACCTTCTTATAGCACACGTTCGTCTCTTTATTATATCAAAAAGAGAAATCTTATTGTTTGGCATAGCTTTCACTTTTTAAAGTTTTCATCAATATAACATGCAAGTTGCAACATTATCTCTACCGTGTGCGAGTGTCAAGTAGTATAACAAATATCACAATTTTATAAAATTTCAGATTTACTTTAAGCTCGTATCTACAGTAAACTTAACCCCATTGAGAGTATACGAATGTTAATTGCGATAGATAATAAAACAATTTTATACCTAGTTTTAATCTTTAATTTAAGTTAATTTAACATTTTTGCGTAAATAATCTTTTTATCATAATCTTATAATTTGTATATATTCAAAATACAAATAAATAAAACAAACACAAGTGCGGAGCGGCTCCGGCGGGCGCAGTACGCTGGCCCATTTCCAATTACTATGGAAAACGGCCGCAGAGCCATTCATCACGCGACGGACAAGTTTCTGTTCCAATGAACTGGGAAGATTTCATTTATTTCTTTTTTTTTTTCTCCCCCGATATCCCTCTCCTCCTTTGTTAGTTGCACGTTGCACTGTGCTCCCCACGCCGCCGCCCAATTCGCGAGATTAAACTGTCAATTCGAATACTTTTTTATCTGTATCCGATATAAATGGGGGATTGAGACGAAATTAAAGAGTATACGGAATCCAAGGATTTCCGAAATGGCTATCGCTCGAGATTTCATCATTGCTTGAGAGTTGAGACAGTGGATTTCGTTTCGTTTTTTTTTCAAATGCCGCCGGGAAGGAATGAAAATAGAATAATAATATATTGTTTTGTCGATCCTCGGTCTCCAATGACTTATAGTATATTCAACATCTGTATGTACGTATTCAACATGTTTTGTATAAAAATGAAAATCTTTATTTTTTACATAGGCCTAAATTATAGGTTTTTAAGTCTTATGAAAAGTTTAAACTCTACCGCCACGTTCGGAAAGCATGTTTGCACCGAGAAGAACTAGCAAGAAACTCAGCACTTGCCAGTGCCACAAGTATGACAGCGTGTGGTTGTAATAAATTGTAATTTGATTTTATTTATTTTTATCTAAGTACAAGAAATATGCGTTATACCTAATTAAAAAAATACAAAGTTTGACGAAAAACACAACATTGAAGTTTGAAAAATACAAATTTTGTAAATGACGTTTTCTAAATGTAAGTTTGTAGCATTTAAAAGTAATAGGTATTTATTTACTTTTTAAACAGTAACATTACTCTGGGAAAGCACCATACTGGTTCGTATTTACTAAACACAAACATTGGATTAAGTTCTTAGTAACAGAATGATTGACACCAGACGATAATAATTAATAAGCAGAGTGATAAGCTTCCCACGGCCTTCGGTTGAACTATGAACCGCTTAATTTTAACTTTAAGTGATGTTTACATTATTAGTTAATTTGATATCTAGTTGTTATCAGCAATATTTTACCTTTCTTTGTTAATTGTACAAGTAACGAGTATTTAAGAAACTCCCTAGTGCTAAAAGGACGAATATAAGTACCTACTCGGTATATAGACTAGTCCAATCGGGGTTTTGTTACACTGTTATACGCATCAATTTTAACAATAATGAAAATGTATTGTAAAAAAATATAAACTCTTCACACTGCACTTCTTTATGTATATGAGAATGACGGTTGACTTAGTTCAAACTTCAAAGTATAAATATTTTTGGACATTTGTAAAATAAAGGGTCGTAACACACAGACACATAGACTTACAACAAAGTGATCTTATAAGGATTCCGTTTTTCTTTAGAGGTATGGAATCCTAAAAAACGTGTTTTAAAGAGGCTCTTAGGTATGTAATATTATATAGAAAATATTTAAAAGCATACCTATAACTGAAGCGGCCCTAAAATATAATATTTCCATGAACCACCGGAAGAGCAAATCCTTTCACTCGGAGAACATTTTCATCTTAAAACAACCGGAGATTACGTCAGAGCTCGTGTAAAGCGTTAAAAACGCTGAACACTCTTACCTTGGCTAAAGTTTAAGCAGTGTAAGCCATTGTTTAGTAGAGGATTAAGGCTCCGCTTATCAGCTGCGGCCGGGAGGTTTTTTATATTCGCTTAGTTTCAATTAAGCGTCAGTTAATTCTCGACTAAGAGCCGGTTTAACTGGCCGATTTAAATTATTCAAGCGGTAATTTATTTCGAGGATTTGAGGTCTAATTGCCTCTTTCGATTGTCTAAATAGAAATAAGGCTAGGAAATACGAGTTAACGGCGACGGGCCGTTTGTTTCTCGGCCTGTTGTTACGGGAGAGGAATGTGCGAACTCCAGCGCTGTAGCTGCGAATAGGTTTCTTGAAATATATTGTGATTCATTAGCTGCAGTGTTCGTTGCTTGTGTTGCAGGATAGTGCGGGGAAACACTGTGTGTACACTGTACATTGTGCAGGGGACTCGCTACAAATCATCTTGCTAGCAACGAACGTCTTATAGATCTAGGTACAAAATCATACTTGCAAGTTCGATCTTACTTTTAATACCAACTCTTCGATGGGTACAAACTACAGTACAGTTCATGGAAGAAATCCTGCAGTGACATTTTAAGAAACTAAAAATATGACCATTGGGTTTTATTTGATATTGATTTGTTGTTTTTTAGAGTTCCGTACCTCAAAAGAAAACAACGGAATCCTTATAAGGATCAATTTGCAGTCTGTCTGTCTGTCTGTGTGCCACGAACCTTTATTTCAATAACTATTAAAGAAATCGAGATAAATTGTTTGTAATAATGGTCCGAAGTCATTGCAGTCATAAGAAATTTGAAATCGTTTTATTTTAATTTAAAAAGGGGTGAAAACCGGGCCGTCGATATTTTAGTCAAACCTGGTTTAATGAGAGCTCAAAGGACCAAGATCTCTTTTTCTCTTATAGAGGTTTCTCAATAACTCTAGTTTCAGAGTTAGAGGGTCAAAATGACGGGACGTGTCTAATACTCTCACTAATACAGTTTTCTCGCTTACCCAGTTCTCACTTACGACTGTATTCCCCTGAAAGAATTGTGTTCAATATAAACACTGTCTTATGTCTTAGCCAATCGGTTTACGAGGTGCCACGTGCGCGAACCCTAATCCACATAAAAAAGGGCGAGCGTTTGCAATCGGTCGCCATACAATCAACATTACACGCGAGGCAGCTGCGGGTGCTAAATTACGGCTCGCTTGAGCCCTACAGAGGGCCGGAGCGGGGAGCACTCACGGTGAATGTATCAATTTTATATTAGTGGAGACTTCTACTTGGGGTTTTCTTACTTTGGCTGCAGTTTCACGACCTCCCTGGCGCAGGGGACGCGCTCGATTTCGGGAGATCGCGGGTTCGATTGCCGCCACGGCCCACTTTAGAATTTTATAATTTCTAAATTGGCTCAGGTCTGGTCTGGTGGGAGGCTTCGGCCGTGGCTAGTTACCACCCTACCAGCAAAGACGTACCGCCAACAGTAGCAGTGTAACTGATGCAGTGTAGAAACCGTCGGGGGACTTTACTTACCCCTTCCAAGTTAATACGTTAACATCTTCGGCTGCATCGTCACTTACCATCAGGTGAGAACGCAGTCAATTACTACCTTGTATAGTGTAAAAAAAGTCTTGACTATTCATTGTTCTGAATAAAAATAATATGTTTATGCCTCAGTAAAATGGAAAAAACGGCATCACAAAAATAAGCAGCTAGGAAGTTAAAACTTAAATCCTATAGTGACTCCTTGCCAGAAAATCTTGGGCATTACTTTGCATGATGGATAAGCACCCATGCACCCTTCTTTTATACTAGTGTATGACTATTCTGCTACTTTGGCCTGGTGTGTGTTGACCCCTATCATAGTACCACAACAAATCACGGGTCTTCTATCATAATCAGGCTAATTTGCCTTAAGAATTTTTATTATTATTTTGTTCCTACGTATTATAAGGATGACTCATAGTATATTGTAGAGTACGAGAACTGTGCAAAGATCCAAAAGACAGTTTTCATGCATTTTGTATCGACCATTGTGAATTGTTAAGAAGGCGTACTGCATTCATGCAAGCCAATGTAGAGCGTGCCAAGCCTCGAGGCAACTTTAAACAACATTTTCAGCTTTTAAACTAAAATTCATTAAAACATTTACTCGGCTTTTTGAAAAAATCTATTACCCAAAAAAATATAACAAACTATTATTTACACTTGATTACAGGTAAAAAAATTTGAGTATCGATCTTTTTCTAAACAGAGTTCCATTGTTTATGAAGTTTTTCAAATATACCCAAGTGTACGATATTTAAATCTTATGATGACCACTACAAACTTCGTTTAATAGCGATAAATCAGCGTGTTTGATATGTGCGAGAGTGTGTGAGCTATTCCAACTCGCGAACGAAACAATAATTTTTTTAAATATGTTTTTCAATGAACTTTTGTGGCAGTACAGGCTTAAACTTTCATATACTTTAGTGCGTCGGGTTTATGTGAAAAAATAAACAATATTGTCTTTACACTTTTATACCTGTAGAACGGTCAATAGTATTTAACTTCCATCAATTATCTTCATATTATAATGTTTATAATGTGCTCGGCCATGCTTATACCCCATACATACCATTTAGATTTCATACCAAGCAGATACAATTGTCTTCATGACTTTATTCAAACTGTGGAGACAATTCTATGTATTTGTATGGACGCCAATAAGGCGTAAACGCATGTTCACTCCGACACGTGGGCAGTTCGTGTGATTATAGCAATAATAGCATCAATTCGCATCCCACGGGACCCTCGGCTAATATCTGCAGGATCAATACCGTACGCGTGGAGTCACTGTTGTCGTTTTGCCGTCATAAGCCCATGGTTCGCACGATCAGTCCATTATACGCTTTGACAGATGCTGTGTTATTTTTGCTGTGGAGCTGGGATTTTACTTACAAAGGACGCCAGCTATATATTTGGAGCGTTTGAAAAATAATTCAAATTGAAGGCTTGTCCTTCTAATCAAATAGCAAAGACAAAACATTATATTTATATTCATAGAATATATTGGGTTTATGCAAATTATTACTTGGAAAGAATGTTTGCCTTGGGGCTACGAATGAACTTTGAAACCTCACCCTATATAGGATGTAACATCTTACTGTGCTATGTAACTCCGTTTAGATTAAAACATTTAAATTTCCTTTGCAAAAACAGTGTGTCGAGTCACCGAGCATCTGACGATGCGTCAAAACCTATGTAGTGAAATGTCTTAGAGAATTTTTGTGGTTTTGGAATTTGTGTGGTCAGTTCATTGTAGTGTTTCGTTTTTCTGTCGCAACATAATACGTTAACGGCCGTTTAGGCTATAAACTCATCATCTTTATCATCAGCGACCCCTTTTTCGAGTTTACGGGTCTTTTGCCAGTATAAAAAGGGTTTGGTAATTTGTGGCTTGGAGCCTGGAAGGCTTATCATCACCTTACCCCCAAGAAACAAACAAATCGTAATACCTTCTTACATCCTATAATTCCTCAACTTTTAGAGAACGAAGTTGTCATGCTCACAGGTTTTTAACCGACTTCAAAAAAAGGAGGAGGTTCTCAATTCGTCGGAATCTTTTTTTTTTTTTTTTTTTTTTTCTATGTATGTTCACCGATTACTCGAAGACGCGTGGACCGATTTGAAAAATTATTTTTTTGTTTAAGAGGGTTTTGTTTCAAGATGGTCCCATTTTAATCAGGTCAGGATCTGATGATGGGATCCTGGAGAAATCGAGGGAACTCTTCAAATTTTATATGGACACATGAAACTATTTCAGTATTATTAGAAAGAGTAATATTTTCCAAGTTGTCCTATGGTCATCAGGTCAGGATCTGATCATGGGATCTTGGTGAAATCGAGGGAACTCTTCAAATTTTGCTAGTATACTTAAAGCGAGTCGCGTATTTTTTATTACTGGTGCATATGCTAGCAGACCCTGACTTGATGACTAAAGTCATCAAGTCAGGGTCTGATGATGGGACCTTGGTGAAATCGAGGGAACTCTTCAAATTTTGCTAGTATACTTGAAGCGAATTGGGTATTTTTTATAGTTACTAGTGCATTTGCTAGGAGATACTGATTTGATGACTAAAGTCATCATGTCAGGGTCTGATGATGGGATCTTGGTGAATTTGAGGTATCTCTTCAGATTTTATGAACGCACCTCAAGCGATTTGGGTATTTTTACAACGCCTTGTGCATTTTATTGTTTTCCACTAAAAAGTATAAAATAAAAATGGGAAATGCTTTCCAAAAAACCAACTTCAAATGCCACTACAAAGAGTGAAATAATTTTTATTTAAATTTTAGGTACCTACACCAATTCGAAGTCGGGCGATTGTCTATGACTTCGTCATTTCTTCGCACATCAAGTAAGTAAGAAGGACTATTAGGGATTGTATGAAACATTGCCCGACTTCGAATTGGTGTAGGTACCTAAAATTTAAATAAAAATTATTTCACTCTTTGTAGTGGCATTTGAAGTTGGTTTTTTGGAAAGCATTTCCCATTTTAGTCATGCTGTTCCTAGTGCTAAATTTTTGAAATTCGTTGGGATGCAAACATTTTGCAGTAGGTACATTTCTAAGTTTTCAGACATTCAGACATTCTCGTTTTCTTAACTGTCCTCACAGTAAAAGGTCCTTTCTCCCTCGTCAGTGAATATTTGATACAGTAATAAGAAGAAACGTGCAGCCATTTACATAACCCAAACAAAACACTGCGCGACATGCACATTTCAGTTCAGGAATCAGAAAGGTAGAAAATACCATGCAAATAGTCCCGGAATAGCGCTGAATTCATTCCGTGAGTCTAGCAGCTAGGCGTTGTCGGTGAAATGGGATTCCTGTGTTTGTCCTCAGGCCGTTTAACTTAATTGTCTGCTTCTTATGCTCGTACCGCACTTGGGTATTTTTAACTAACGTTGTTAAAAAAAGCCTAGGCATTAATAGCGGTAATTACCTAATTGTTCAGAAATTGCTTGCCAGGTTCAAGCTTTTGAGCTCAAGGAACAAACTTCTGCTCAAATAAACGTATATGGGAACTAAAAATTTTACGACAAAGGAGGCTTAACGATAAAGGAGTCATCTTAGAGACACCTGCTTCCCTGAGTGTTCAGTGTTTATAGTGTTGATATGTGTTATAATGTTCATAATGTGGGCTAATCTTTTCTTAAGCTTTATTACTTATCCTGTGGCCCCAAGTTTGTTATTTAAACATGTTGGCATTACGGCTAATACAATTCTAATTAAACTATATATATATTTTTTAAGTAAATTGGTGAAAGTTATAACATACATAAAGACGTAAATAGACACTTAACCCAAAGATTAGGTCTTGATGGTGGGTTCAATAGGTGAAGGTAAAAAAGATGGAGAAGTACGCCGAACCTTTCTGTTTCCTTGTGTGGCGACCCCTCCAGAAAAAAGCATATAAATAACAAAGGAACCCGATCTTATCCGATAATCGTAGAATGGCCACATATAAAAATAAAAAGCCGTAAACGCGGGATAAGAAGTGGACAATTAAGTTAAACGACCGGGGCTCGGCAAACATAGTGGCGCCGTTCACTAACAAGTGCTACCATTGACTGTTAATAAAAAGATGGAGAATATTTTTGGAGGTGTCACATTGACTGTCAAAAAAGATGGAGTATTTGTGGAGAATATTGTTAAGAAAAGTGTCATTTTTTCACGCGTATACATCTTTCAACAAAAAATACAATATTACCCAAATAGAATATGTGTAGTTTCATGCAATTTAATGAAATTGATGATACCAAAATTGAAGCCAGTTTCGTGTTAGAGTTATATAATTATCTATTTGCAAACTACCGACAACCAAACTTTAGTTATATAACTCTATACTCTACTCATTAAGGATGTAACCTCGCTAACAACTTCCCTGACGGTGTAGCGCGCACTCGGTTTCGAGTGGGAGGTCGTGGGTTCGAATCCCGCCACGGTCTACTTTAGAGTTTTATAATTTCTAAATTAGCCCAAGTCTGGATTGGTAGGAGGCTTCGGCCGTGGCTAGTAACCACCCTACCAGTGAAGACGCACCGTCAAGTGATTTAGCGTTCCAACTTCCATCGCGCAGTGGTATAGAAACCGTTAGGGGGAGTTTACTTTACTTACCCTTTCCCAGTTAGTACGATAACACATAGGCTGCATCATTACATACCATCAGACGAGATCGCATTGAATACTTGAGCGTAGAAAAAATATTGACTTGTTATTAATTCCTATTCCGCTTTATTTTTATCGTTCTGCACGTTTGCTCTAACTTTCTATATTATAATCTGTATATATATATATTACTTTCCTGTCTGTAAAAACTTCAGGTTGTTCTCTTCGCCGTTTTTCTCCTATTTATCCCGAAAATATTTTTTACGGGACTAAAAAGAAATCCACGCAACGCAGTTTGCGTCCACGCAAACTGCGGACAACCCCTAAAAATTAATAATAATTTGTAATGTATTCATTACATTAAAGTTTCAGCTGCTTGGTAAAAATGTATGTCCTCCACTAACCTAATCTCTTTTTATACGTCATATATAACTCGAAAACAATATTCCTTCACAGGGCGTCCGATGAAAGGTCATATTTATTATTCGATTATCGCCACAAAAAGCTTTCATATTACAATGGAGGCGCCCCTCAAATATGTGATTATGCAGTTAGAACCCTCCCTAGCGCCGGCCCTCTCCAAACTGTCTGTACATATAAATCGGTCATTAAATTCAGTTTGTGGAAACATTTTACACTTGATCGTTTGATTTTGTTATCACACTAATATTTGTAACGGTGAAAGTTGGTACTCTTTTGTGAACTGACATTTATTATAGGCTATGATTTCTATATTCATGGTTAAAAAGATAAAGACATTATTATATATGCGATTGATGTGACTTCTTATATTCTGTAAGAAATAATAACAATGATTGCTGGCGTAAAATTTGGTTACACTTAAATCCCTCGTCGTTTGGTCAACAGCTTAAATATTTTATCATTAGATTAAAAACTAAAAACTCAATAGATGGATTATTATTATACTTTCCATGCCAAGCATTATTTACTATTTTGTATATGTGGATCTGGATGACTAAATAAAAATTTTCGTGGACACTTAGAGCAATGCTAGAGCTATCTTTTTTGACAGATTCTATGTCTATCTTTTTCTTGAGTCTTCGCAGACCGGTATGGTCCTTTATGAAGGTTTAAGGGGCGCGACTGCGGAAAACGTGAAAAAGGGAGTTACGGATTTAACTATATTGAACCACTCGCTTCATTATACGACATCAAAAAAAAAACTCAGATGGATAGTAAACGAGTCTACAGAAACACCGCAAAACATTTATAAAATAATTCTTGATTTTTGAGAAAAAAAATGCGTCACTTAGGCAAAAACATCTAAAACAACCTTTTCTATTTTAACTCTGCAAGCCATTTCGTTATTATAATTGAAAATATTTTTGGTTAAAACATAGGACGAAAGTATAGATAATGCATTTACCGTCAAAGTTATTTCTAATTCAAACCACAGAGCAAATAATATGACCTCCAAATCAATCATCTTTTTATGCGAAAAACGCCATACATTTTACTATGAAAAAATGGTCTCCAGAAATCGCTTTATATTAGAGAGTCCGCGGCATGAAAAATTCAGTGCTGTCTCAGTTTTCAAGGCGAATCCACGTCTGTTTGAAGAAGCGCTTCGTTTTCGCGTCGCTCGCGATTGAAATTGTGTGTCTCACTCTATCCAAAACTGGGTGGGTCGTCAGTGCCAGCGTGGCTGCTGCCAAAATTATATTATTTGTATTTTTTTCGAGCAAGTAGACGAACTAAACTAAGCTGACCCGACAAACGTTGCTTTGTCATATATACATTATTTCTCACTTAGGGGTATAAAAATAGTTTGAATTCTATTCTCGGACCTACCGAATACTCACACAAACAATTTCATAAAAATCGGGAAAAGCCGTGCAGGAGCCATTTTGTTACTAACACTGTAACACCTGAGTGACCTTGCAAACTTTGTATTGCCTTTTAATCTGTTTCTCACTTATATGATAGGTGAAGATCGAAGTCAACTATAGGTATTTAACGCGCTAGCGGCACCGCCGCGCCTCCGCACCGGTAAGCGCGAAGCAGAATTAAAATGGTAAAAGTATTTTTTTGGAGTTTCACTGATATTATTTTTATTTGTTTTTGTCGTATGAGTAGGTATTTCTATTCAAATATAGGTTGTTGACTGGATGATCGACTTCACCTGACGGGAAGGTATTCTGCCACAAACTTTTCTTGCCCGGTGGCCAAAAATGGAACTAACGTCAAAATTTCGATTTACTCATAAATTATTCCTTTAGTTATAAGAACTTACGCGCGAAATATCCACACCATAAACGTCAACTACCACAATTCTTAAAAAATTGAAAAACCTTTGCAACAAGCGTGCAAGGAATTAATAATATGCTTACTTACAAAATGGCCGCCATTTTCAACTTTTTTGTTACTGGGCCGATCGCTTTAAAAATCGATATCTAAGTTTCGCAGTAAGCATAGAGAAGGAATATGTGGTCAAAATTTAAAAAAGTGGCCGCCATTTTCAACTTTTTTGTTACTGGGCCGATTGCTTTCAAAATTGACATCTGACCTTGTCAGCGAACCTAGGGAAGGAATTTGTGGTCAAAATTTAAAAAAAGTGGCCGCCATTTTGAACTTTTTTGTTACTGGGCCGATTGCTTTCAAAATCGACATCTGACCTTGTCAGCAAGCCTTGGGAAGGAATTTGTGGTCAAAATTAAAAAAAAGTGGCCGCCATTTTGAACTTTTTTGTTACTGGGCCGATTGCTTTCAAAATCGACATCTGACCTTGTCAGCGAGCCTAGGGAAGGAATTTGTGGTCAAAATTAAAAAAAAGTGGCCGCCATTTTGAACTTTTTTGTTAATGGGCCGATTGCTTTCAAAATCGACATCTGACCTTGTCAGCGAGCCTAGGGAAGGAATTTGTGGTCAAAATTAAAAAAAGTGGCCGCCATTTTGAACTTTTTTCTTACTGGGCCGATGCCGATTGCTTTCAAAATCGACATCTGACCTTGTCAGCGAGCCTAGAGAAGGAATTTGTGGTCAAAATTTAAAAAAAGTGGCCGCCATTTTGAACTTTTTTCTTACTGGGCCGATTGCTTTCAAAATCGACATCTGACCTTGTCAGCAAGCCTTGGGAAGGAATTTGTGGTCAAAATTAAAAAAAAGTGGCCGCCATTTTGAACTTTTTTGTTACTGGGCCGATTGCTTTCAAAATCGACATCTGACCTTGTCAGCGAGCCTAGCGAAGGAATTTGTGGTCAAAATTTAAAAAAAGTGGCCGCCATTTTGAACTTTTTTGTTAATGGGCCGATTGCTTTCAAAATCGACATCTGACCTTGTCAGCGAGCCTAGGGAAGGAATTTGTGGTCAAAATTAAAAAAAAAGTGGCCGCCATTTTGAACTTTTTTGTTACTGGGCCGATTGCTTTCAAAATCGACATCTGACCTTGTCAGCGAGCCTAGGGAAGGAATTTGTGGTCAAAATAAAAAAAAAAGTGGCCGCCATTTTGTACTTTTTTGTTACTGGGCCGATTGCTTTCAAAATCGACATCTGACCTTGTCAGCAAGCCTAGGGAAGGAATTTGTGGTCAAAATTTAAAAAAAGTGGCCGTCATTTTGAACTTTTTTGTTACTTGGCCGATTGCTTTCAAAATCGACATCTGACCTTGTCAGCAAGCCTAGGGAAGGAATTTGTGGTCAAAATTAAAAAAAAGTGGCCGCCATTTTGAACATGGCAAAGATTATGAAAATATTGCTCTGGGGCAGTTGGAATCTTATTTGGGAAATGTTAACGGTTTCCCTTGTCACATAAAAAAGTGCGGTTTATTTGTGGATCCTGAAATACCATACCTTGGAGCAAGTCCAGATGGATTATTAGATGATGATAAAATCATCGAAATAAAATGTCCATATGCGTCTGCCAATATGTGTATAGATGACGGGGTCCATCTAAAAAAAATCACTTTTTGGAAGTGCAATCCAACTGGAAACCTGATAATAAATACGAGTCATGACTGGTGGTATTATCAGATCCAAGGACAACTTCATATTACGCAAAAAAGTGAATGCATTTTTATGGTTTGGACTAAAGTAGACTTTAAAATTGAAAATATTAAAAGAGATGACGATTTCTGGAAAAAGTCATGGAAGAAAAATTGAAAAATTTTTACCTAGACTGTATGCTCCCAGAAATAATTGATTAGCGATTAGATAGAAAAATGGAAGTCAGAGAGCCTATTTATGTGATGGATGCAATTAAACGGAGAGAAGATATGAGCGATGCAAGAAAACGTAGGCATGAAAATTTAAAAGAAATAGTCAATAAGAAAAAAAGAATCTGATGGATTTAATGTCAATTGACTTTTGTCATGCATACAAAATGGCAAAAAATTAACTTGGGGAACTAGGGCTCGTTTTCACAAGAACTGTAACTTAGGTGATCCTTAAAATGTTGTAACCGTAACCCTTGGAATAAAAATACACGTGAAATACTTTAAAGTTACCTTTACATTTGAAATTAATACAATACATTACAATATTGACGTTTTACAAGAACCTGTACGTTAGGCCTATGTAAAATAAAGATATTTTGACTTTGACTTAATTAAATTTCGATTGATTATTATGTTATCTACTTATAGCTTGACCGCTAAAAACTTGGCCCTCCCATGGTCTGCGGGACGCGGGGCGGGAGCTACTCAACCACTAATCTCTATTCTATGGATTAAACATTCTATACAATTCAGGCTGGGTCACTGTGGATCCATAGAATAGGGATCAGTGCACTCAAATAATCAGCTGTCAGCTGTGACTGACGTGAATAACGCTACACACGACAATATTATTCTTGCGACGTGTATTATGATACATACTCAAGAAAATACCATAGGAGAATTCTCAAGATGCGAGTCATTACATCGTATCGTGTATAGCCAATCGCACACCCGCCCCGCGTCCCGCAGACCATGGGAGGGCCAAGTTTATAGCGGTCAAGCTATATTTATCCTATCTTCTGATGTAACTTATGGCATTTTTATACGTATTTATAAGATCCTGTATAGTGAGGCCTATGTGAAATATTTTTTTTTAATTTGAAATGAGTTAACTTCAGATTGATTGTAATGTTTTGTACTTATCTATATTGTCTTCTGATGTAATATATGGCTTTTCAATAGTTCCTAAATAGAAAATGTAAATTTTTGAAATCACTGACTTGTTTTAAACTATATCAACCTTTAATTGTAATTGTTCAGTACTGTAGCATTGAGCGCGGCAGCACACGGTCGGTCCGCGACATGACGCATTCACACTGTGCCAACCAATACCTTATCATAATCATTGTTAATATTTAATTCATTATATACATTAACTGCCTATAATTTGCATACAGTGTAGCATACAACAGTAATTACAATAACTATCACACATAATATCACGTATGAAACCCTTACATAATATGGATCAAAACATTGTCAAAATTATTCATTAAAAAAAAAAAAAGTTAACAAACGCGTACAATTTGACCCCGCCTTTTGCATCCGGGCGAGCACGGATTTGCCTACGGACTTCGTATTGCGATAAGCTAGTTTCGACGTACACTGCGCGTTTTCTATGACAGTTATAAACTTACTTCAAATACTAAACCCGTGATGGACATTTAATTTATCTGAAGTATCGACATTATATTTTTACATGGTCAGGGTACTTATCATACACCGCGCGCATTGCGTTGGTTGAGTGGAAAATATCAATGTTGTTGTGTTATCGGAAGTTCGCTTGCTCGCAGTCGCCAGTCTTAATACAGTATTTGAATGCATCTTTTATTGGCTCGGAGAATGCTGAGCTCGCCGGATGGTTTTATGACGACGAATATGAATTCGGGCTAGGTTTTATTGCTGAAGGCTTTTATTAATAATATTCCGAAAGCTTTCCTGTTACGGTGACTTTACTGTATATTTCATTATATTTTTTTTATAAATACACCTATCAAAATAGTATCGATTATTAAATTTCATGTAAGATTTAAATTAGTAGCTTACGAAACCTAATTGTAGAACTGTTCTACGTAGGTATTCATTGTGTGACGTCTGTTGTAAAAGTTTGTTCATGAAAGAATATAGATCGTTGACCAAAATTTGTAATTTACCACTATTTTATGACGACATAATATCGTTTAATCTGTTAAATTATAACAAGTCCTTGGCTTTGATATTTTGAATAATAAACGCGTAGATACAGTAACCCATCATCGCCTAGATAGATAGGTCGCCCATGCGATGGACTGACCAAATAATGACTGCTGTTGGTGGTCCCTTGCATGAGTGTACCAGAATGACAACAAGCAGGGAGAGGTGGCGTATGCTCGTGAGGACAATAACATTGGCCTCGAACAGTGTCAGCTCCTAATTTGATGACCACGACCGCTCTGTCAATAGCGCCACGACAAAGAAGAAGAAGAGATACGGTAACAATTTAGACCAGCTATCTTTTAGGCTGGCCGCATATTGGCAAATGTCACATGAATTAATCGCAATTTTGAATGAGCATAAAAACCGCGTAGTAATGTGCAAGCTAAAAGCTGTCGTTACTAATGTTCATGTGATTTTGGCTTCTTAAATTAACCTTCTAGATATTCCGAACAACAGTGATGTGCATATAAATATATTTTCTATACGGAAACGGAGATTGAATGCCTACCTTTCCCTTATTCGTAAACCATCTATGCCTGCTCATAAATTAGAAACTAATGAGTTTTCACCTTTTATCCATTACTTTAAAGTTAAACTAATTTGATAAACATTGATAAACTACACTTAGTCCAATTACACCCCATTTTACTATCGGTTATACTGTTTTACCTAGTAGATCATCACAGGCTTTTGTTACCCTCTGTAATGAGTTTTGCGTTATACCCTCTGTAATGTAGCATACGTACCAAACATGTGATTTGTGTAGTGTTCAGCAACGTATAAAATATGAATACTACAAGTGATGGAATATCGCATAAAAGTTGGTAAACACTTAAGGTGTTGCGGCCCTACCAGCCCGCGAAATTCAAATTTTATTTAGTTTTCGCAAATATTATAGTGACTACACATTGTAGATTTATGGCGATGCATTTTGTGGGCCTACTTTTTATGCATCTACATGTTTTTAATAGAAACTTTGCTCGAAAGTTCCCACTCATCTCATATTGGTTCCCGAAAGATAATTTTTTGCAGTTTCCCAGATTTCGAGCTATCGGGAACCAATATGAAGTAAATGAGTATTGTTGAGCAGAGTTTTTATTAAAAACATGTAGGTGCATAAATGTTGTGCCCGCAAAACTCATTGCCATTAGCCTTCGATGTATAATTAGCCCACTATTAGCGAAAAACTAAATAAAATTTGAATTTTCGCGCCCGGATGGTACCCATCGCCCTTAAACAGTGTATTGCCACTCTAACCGTACAAAGATAATGTAGGTCAGACATTAATTTTTTTCCCCGCTGTGATGAAAGTTAACGCGAACACGGCCTATATCACCGACGGCGTGAAAGTTATTGTGATTTAAAAACATTTTTCATGTACGACACGGCAAAGTAATTATTTTTGTGTACAATGTGATAAATAGTACTTCTTTCTTTATCATAAAATTTAATAAAGGAACAATGTTTTTCTCCGATAGATTTTGTATCGTCATTGTTGTAAGGCTGTCAAATGGTGTAAAATTCCATAGCTATAGCGGTATCATTGTGTATAATATGAAGTGGATGAAAGCACCATTGGATGAAACTGGGAGGCATTGATAAAACAGAAAAGTTACCGTCACCATATACCTATTAGCGTCGCATGTTTGCTTTGTTTTAGGCCGACCGCACATTGACAACAGTAACTGTCATGTGAACAACAAAATTAATTTAGGTTATGAATAAATATGTAATTATTATACTTTAGATCCGAATTATTATACATAACAGTCGAATCGACTGATTATAGCCAAGTGAGTGGCATATCTCAACCACCGATTGAATATTGACTAAGTAATTAATAAACATTAGGATACTGAGATACTAGACCATATTATTACTTCACTGACCATTAAACGTTTTCAAGGGGATCATTAGGTTAAAACTGGGTAGGACCGTAAGACTGTGTGCATCTTATTCCTCTTATGCCCAAAGTTAGATTGTTTATAAGGTGTAGCTATTACCAACAAAGTAATTAGTGATTGATGTTTTCTGAAGCGTTGAATTACCGTTATGTGCTGTCATAAATGGCAGCCACGAGCAGACTCTAAAGCCACTGAGGGCTGTTCACAATCCATGACGTTTAGATTTACCGTCTACGCCCGGACGTTGACAAATCGATCCGCAGGGACGCCTCTATTTATACGTATATAAATTAAGTTCCCGAACGCTCCACGGCAAACACTGTCGGACGTTCAATTAAGGAACCGAACTACAAAAACACTAAAAGGAAAAATTAAATTCTCATCGACCACTATTTTGTATTTACCATTCGTCCATAAAGCCCGTAAATAAAAAGCCGCGCCGAAGCAATATCGAGCAGTGTCAAGCACGGAAGTTGGGGAAGGAGGAAAAAATCAGTCAAGTGTGATTCGGTTGGATTTGTTCATCAAGGGTTCTGTAACATTAGAGCCATTCAAGTTTGTTTTCTTTTTTTAAATTAGATAGCAGGTATTTAGCTTTAAATGTTCCAGTTCATGATTTACAGTCCTGCGACATACAGATAAAATCGTAGCTAATGTTTTAATTTATCAAAAACATTTAAAACATTAATAAATAACCTTCGGATGTTGTCCTTTACTTGTACTATGAAATCATGCAAATATTTGTCTAGATTTTAGTTTAACGATAAGATTTGAATAAAAAAAGGCTCCAATAAATAGCCATAAACTTCAATTGCGATGACTTTGATGCATGAATTTATTAAGTACACATCTATGGGATTCGTATTTGGTATCAATTTGAACTGTGCTGTTATTCTTTTAATTCTCTAAGTTACCGATAGTGGATAGTGGCCTATTAAAATATCGTTGAATTTCAAAAAAACGTCCTGAAATCCGATAGTCTCAAGTCCCAAATTGGACGTATCGGCCGAAATGGACTTCGGTTTCCCCGGGCGTCCCGCTGTCTTGAATCGGTCTCGGATATATTTCACGAGATTGTGATGTCAATGGAACGTTTTTAATTTTAAATCCATACAATCGGAACGGGGTTCTTCCATTATTTTGTTTTATTCCCCTTTTTTGTAGGTCAGTGTTCCATGTTCTTAAATTGAATACTACTGAGTTGAGACAAAAAAAATATAAACAGATAAAAGCTGTCCCAGACTGCCTAAAGGCAAATGATATTTTAGATCGGAAAATTAAAAACATGTATGCGGATATTTATATCACTTGATAGTTTATAAAATTAAACATAAAATTCCATACAATCTTGTATCTTTAGATTGCTGAACTACTACTATGTAGAAAGTTACACTATCCCTTTCTATCAAAAGCTACAGATCAAAAACATTTCTCATCCTGGGAAACAAACTGTTTCTACGGGTCTCATTGAAAATAGCGGGAAACAGAATGTATGTAAAGCGGGAATTTCTAAATCGTTTACACTTTAGGATTTCCAAATACGCTTAATATGAGAGTCAGGTAGGAGTGGTAAAACTAGTATTTCTATTATGAAATAGGGTATTAGCTGTCACTGCCATGACCACCTCTCGGTGCTTTTGTTAATTGAACGGCGTTCGAGGGCGATCACTTTCGTTTGTTTCCCATTTTGACGTTTATTTTGGAGAGCTCTGCAATCTACATGAGTCGGCGAGGATTTATCTAAGCATGTACCTGTGTATATTTAAATCGAGTTGTAAATTAATTGCTTTTGTTACTCAAATGTGAAATCGTAGATTTTAATAAATAAGTGCAATGTTCCTGCAAAAGTTCCTTGCTAGAAAGCAAATCACAACTCGCTTGAGAACTATAAAGTACATTTATTTTATACCCATATTTCTACAAGGTTATTTTCAAAAATACCAAATCGCTATAAAAATTAACACTAACAACTTATTTCTACGACTTTTCATAATTCAGTGTTAATGTACTTCATACAAAAAATGTAATTTCTGTAAAGTGACATTACACTGTTGCGGTTCCGCGCCGCGAGTTCTCGCGCCGCCGCGCCATTGCCACTTGCTTATGTTACATTACAATTAGAGTATCTCTATAAAATATTGAATATTTTATATTTCTCAAACTATAGAGAGAAAAAGTCGTAAAACTAAAGTTGATAGTTTTAATATAAACAATTATAGGCCGCGAGCGATTTGTTTTTTTTAAACCCTGTATATCTAGAATACTAATAAATATTAAGTATACAAATTTTATAAGGATACAACGTCATAATATTCGTTAGGTATACATAAATGTGTATTTATCTACTCACACCTACTGGTTTTAATTCAGACCTCGTGTTGTTTAAAATTTAAATAAAATGCATGTCACACAACCCGCACGCCCGCCAGAAGGCTTTGTTATAAAAATCTAAGCTTGAATAAATTTATTTGGATCTAAACAAATTCCGTTTTGTTTTGATGTCGACTTTTTATCTGACAACAGCTTTGATGTACCGCCGCTGTGCTGCCGTTGTGTACGGAACGATTAAAACGGATTCAGTTCCCGTTGTATTTGTTTTCGGAATCAGAATATGACACGAGAAAATTAAATATTAAACTGATCACATAGTACATTTTCAGTACATAGTACTAGTGTTTTTAAATATGTTAAATATTAGATTTTAAGTGCTTCTTCATTCCACTAACTTTCCCCACCAGGTGGACGTACGACATCAAGCGAGTCGCGAAGAAATGTTAAAGTCAGAATGCGTGGGTTTTAAGGTTCTTCTGTGAATAAAAGATCTATTAATTATAGTTTACTCGTAGGTACGTTTTTTAACTGATCCAGAATCGTTTTGCTTATTTACGGCATTAATATCTTTATTGATAACTGTCCGCAACTGAAGCCTCCAATTTCTCATTTAGACAATGGGGTCTTACACTACTTTTGAATTTGATAAAAAATATTACTTTATTATAAACTAGGATAAAAATAATAACGTGCAGTGAAAGAAATATTAAAATCCAACGAAGATTTACAAAGTTACAGGCGTTTAAACTTTGGAGTGGGGGATCTTCTATCCCTTTCTCGCAAAACGAAAATTTGTATGAAGCCGCACGAAGCTACTATGGCATTGGTAAGGTGTGACGTCACAATGTCATGTTGCTATCTCTGTCTAATCACAAATCTTTAAATGCTTATAACTTTTTTGTTATTTGATCGATTTAATTAGTTCTTTCAGTGCACGTCATTATTTTAATTCTACTTTATAATAAAGTAATAAAAAAATTGGAGTCAAATACCCTATTAATAAAGATAAAAGATGAAAATTTCAGAATTTATACAAGGGAAAGGTACGGTAAGGAAATATCTTTTTCCGTCCATTTAATCATCAGCAACTAATTTTAGTGTAAAAGCAACAACAGTAAACCCGTATTCAATTAACTAAACGCTACACTAGATATCTATTGCCTTTATCAGCCGAACCTCCTGCGAGCTGCGAAGAGCCAATCGCTATTTTATTCCGAGTCATTACAGTTTGATTTGGCGAACCGGAGTTTGACGCGGGGCTCCCAAATCCGGGGGATTTACCCGGAATGGCTCAATTGTAACTTTATATCTATCCCCCTGAAGGTATATCCCGGTACACGAGTACCTTTATTTGGGATACATTCTACTATGTGCGTAGAATTTTATATTCGGCTATACTCTAGATATGGATACTACTCGTAATATGGTGTTTTCTTTTTGCTAAATAGTTAATTTATATTTACTGCACAATTTAAGCTTCACTAAAATATGCATTATATTGCAATTAATACTCGTATAATCACACTTATATTATTATTGTTTTAAAGGCGCAAGTTTGTGTGGATGTTTGTTACTCCTTCACGCCGCAACTACTGAATCGATAGGGCTGAAATTAGGAATCAATATAGATTATACCGTTGATTTACACCTAGGCTACTTTTTATCCTGGAAAAATCCAAGATTTTTGCCGGATTAGTGAAAACTTGAAATTAGTACCTAGTAGTAAAAAATATAACGTAAAAATAAAACTTAAGAGCCCAATGATTGGTTCAAAGTTCTCTGAAGTTTATTGAAACTAAATATCGTTTGATTTGCGGTACAGAAAAACATTGCAAAGAAATCTGCATGCCTGAGAGTTCATTATAATATTTATTATTATAAATACTTAAAGGTATGTGAAGCCCGCCAGTTCGCACTTGGCCTGCGCACTTGGGTATCTGCATAAAAAGGGATTGATATACCTACCTATTATGTTGTTGCTTAGCTTTGACTGCGTGGATACGAACCCGGAACATCCTATTTAAACCAAAGCGATCCGGATATTTTGGTCAGCCCTGTGAGGTGTGACTTTGTACTTGAACTTTCTAGAACCTATTTGTATTAAGAGTAAGCTTCTAACGAAGTTATAATTCGAAAGCGATTACGGTTTCTTAAAACTTCATTATGTTTACGTATTCAAAGCCGAGGCAAAGTACGAACGCACTTATTAAAACATACTTAACTGTAAGGAGGTCGAGTCTCCTCCAAGTAACACCAATCCCGCCTTTCATAAACATTAAGCACATTAATCATTTCGGAATACCGAAACGAACGTTCGATCCAAGTTTCGAGTTTCGCTAACGACTGCGAGAGAGACTCGCTGGCCAGTTCATTATTTTGGAAAGGGGCCGAATACTATTTTTCATTTTCTCTTCATACTCCGGCCATAAAGGCTGATGTATGATTAAAGTTCTCACAGTCGAGTTTGCTTTGGGCTGGTAAAAATGGCCGTCGTATTACTCGATTATTCCATTCATTGAGTATTTAATGCACTTAGTGCTCAAGTGGTTTGTACCTACGTTTTTAAGTTAATGAGCCAAAAAAGCAAAATTATTGTCTTTTATAGATATTTATTGTCTTTAGAGAATAATACCAAAGTCACACGTAAGAAACATCGTAATAGTGTCACGATTGGTTGTAGTGCAGGGTGTAATGCCAGCTTTGATTAGCTGACTTACGCAGTGTGTCAAATTTCTGCACCAGCCAACTAATCAGATTAACTTATATGTGGAACAGTTAATACATTTAGGTACATTAGTATAGTTTTGTGTAATTCCATATAGGAGGGGAAGAAATAATTTTATGATTTTTATGTGAACTCTGCATAAAGGCATCCTGTCGGTCACTCTGTCGTCTGTCCGTAAGCCCGTTTGCCTTTTTAGAGGTACGATATAATCTCTATGGACTCATGCATTTTTTAAATAGCTTAAGGTAGAGCAGTAATAATAATTTGTGCCTTAAATAAGCAACGCCATTTTTTCTTTCAAAAACACGGAATGATCTTAGAAATAAATAATGCCTTCACACAATAATCGTAAAACAACATCACGTTTACGTCGCAATTCTAAGGCAGTACATTTGATTCGGCAGTTTCAGCGAGCTAGTGGATAGGTACTGTCCACAAAAGTTTACCGTTTCAGCGCCGCTCAAGGCCCCCATAAACTAATGTTATTCAGTGAGTATGCCAGCTGTAGGGTTGCCTAATATACTTGACAGGAAACAGGACTGTTGATTGAACTCTACACATTATTGTGTCACTTGTGAAATAACACACAGGACAGGGAGAGACTGATTAATTTGATATTATACACAGTTGCTTTTGGGGGAGTTCAGTGGGGATGTTCAGGGCACACGGGAAGCGTCAGTTTTCTAATAAAAAAAGGATCATCAAAATCGATTCACCCAGTCAAAAGTTATGAGGTAACAAACATTAAAAAAAACATACAGTCGAATTGAGAACCCTCTCCTTTTTTGAAGTCGGTTGAAAAGATCTAAAATGACAGTGCCCTCTTATACTGACGCGCACAATACATTGTTGCTTAATCGTATTAGCTACGGAACACAATTAGTGTCGAATTTATTTCATAAAGCATGATGTCGCTAGTGGAACTGATGGACACTAGGATGCTGATATGGTCATCCGGCAACGATGGAGTAAAGAAACTGAGAAATATGTAGGACTTAATCAGCAATTTTTGGGAAGTCCCTTAAATGACGCAATGTCTAAAGGCTCTTCAGAGGCTCAATTGTATTTCTCCATCGGTTGAGATGACGAAAAATAATAATGGGACGCTCCGCTAAAAGCAAAAAGCCTGCAGCCACTAGCCAGGAGGCTCAAAGTGAAAACGCTGCGGTCCCCACTCTATAAATTTTTCATGAAGCGGCCATTCCTTCGCGAGTGTACCGAAGTGGCGATTGAAATGGCATTCCGCGATATTGCGCCCGCTGATTGGTCGTGTCTCGAGAATCAAAGCGATCGGACACTCGGTCGGCGTTCGAGGACCGTTGAAGATTTGAATTTGAAATTGGAATTGAAATGATTGTTTGTTATTTCCCTTAGATTTGACCGATGATGACTGTCTCTTTTCTTGTTGTCTTACATTCTTCAAGAGTTGTCTTACATTTTTCCATTGGACTATTACCTAATTCTATAATAGTTTTGAGTTTTTTTGAGTTTTGAGTTTTAATAAACAATAATGAAACAATAGTAACCCGTGCATTTCGTTACGATTATGGTTGTCTATGGTAAGTTCAAGCTTTTGGACTAATAGTTCTAATGGCTTGGGAGTCAGAAATCACTCTCGGGGTAATTGCTCAAAATTGGTTGATGTTTACATTTGGCACGTCTACACGTCGAATTTTTTGTAGAGAAAATTAAGTTAGGGATTTAAAGAGATAAAATTTAAGCATCTAACTTAAACCCTAGCGTATCTCTTACCTTGATAGAATCATAAAGTATTAGAAATATTTTTGTGACTTATGTGATTTTGTTTGTACTTAACCAAACCAAGATTTTGCTTGGGTCGACTTTTTTCTATTGACCTTTGATTATTTGGGGACAGCTGAATTTGTTTACAGTACGTATAGCGTAACAAACAGTCACATGAAAATTATCGCTTTTAATAACATTTTTGTGACGTATATCAAAACTTTTTACCGTGGGATAGCTATAAAGTAATTCTTCTCATTCATTCATTCATTCATTCCTGTAAAGCTTCCCTATTGCCGCGCACAAAAAGACTGTTAATCCATTTAGTTCGTGAAGTTTGTCCCATTTCTTCGTATAAAGGGCTTCCTGGGATGGTAATAACAGCTCAAAGCTAATTCGTTAAAAGGATCCTCTCCATCTCCTCTGTTCGACATTAAGGTAATCTGCAGCGACGTCCTTTTGAAAATAAATTAATAGTTGAGAACACCTGATGTCGCCGGTACGCGAAGAGCGTTCACACTTTGTACACAACGACATTTTGGCGCAAATGCAACTATAAATACGATTTGGACAAAGTCTCTGCCTGTATAATATGTAGAAGTATTACATAAGTAATTAGTTAAATGCTTAGTCGATAACAATTTTTGTATATAACTTTATACTTTGCAATCTCAAAATATGACACACAGCCGACATGTCTTAATGACATGGTACTTACTTGGAAGGTTGGTAGCTTCTACATAACGTCGGAACGCTACAATCCAGCCGCGGCCGAAGGCTTCTAACAAAATGTAGAAACTCATTAACCTAGTCGTCATTCATGTATTGCCTTTCAACGCCTAACTTCTTGGACTTAGACAACTATAAATTACCACAAAGGTTCCTTTTATGATATAGATAAGGGACAAGAAAGTTTTGTAAAAAAACTAAATCTTAATTTTTGATACTAGTTTCAATCTGATACAAAATGAAACCATGTTTGAGCTAATCTGTGGTTTGAGCAATCTCCTTTCTACGGGATCAACCGAACATCATACCGAAGCAGATGCGTGTCAACTATTTGATGACGACTGTAATATTAATGTTTATTTATCGAAAGTCCCAATATTACGACACCACCTCAAACGGTTAAAGCTCTTTAAAGTCATAATGAAATCCGCCATTTTAAATATTCCGTTTGTCCCCGCCTGCGATCCAAACGAAGGACCAAAAACAGGCCGCCTGTTGCCGTCTCATTTGCATCCCCATTGATTATTCAATCAGTACCAACTGCGCAGTGGACATCGTGGAATTGATTGTGATGCTAATCACAATTATAATACGGCCTCCATCTTGTACATTAAGTAGGTACGAGTACAACTTGGTTAGACTTAACCCCCCAAGAGACCTATTCTTTTAATTGTCTCAACCATTAGACATATATACTCAGGAGTCAGGACCCTGCGGACCGTGTGAAAAAATGTCGCCAGTTAACTCATAACTGGTGTCAAAAAAGTTTGTTTTGACACCAACGGCGTCAATAGTAAACCGACCGCACACCGAGCATTAATCCAACGCGATCCACGTCACGAATAATTTCACTCTATGTTATTAGTCCGCACGCGCGTTTCCAAAGGGACGGTTTTTTTCATAATGGGGTATATTAACGGGAATTTTGTGAGATAGCGCTACTTTTTTTCTTGTATGAAATATGTTTACGGTAAAATATTCAGTTGGGCTCATCCTTAGTTTCATATCGGTGTCTCAACCTGATTTTTTGTCAACTTCTGAGCGCGGATCTCCTATCATGATGAAAAGGGTGATAAATAAGATTCCTTCAAAACTCACATCTATTTGGACAAACAGTTTTTCATAAGCCTCAATAATGCAGATTTCCCAGCTACTTTTTCCCTCGCCGCTAAGCAAATGATATTCGTTGCTAAAATGATAATTTACTTCACATTATAATGCAAATGCAAACAGACACTCATTAGGTAGAAGCTATCCACACGTAGGTTAACACAAAACTCAAAAACCATTATCTTATTCATGGCACAGGAAGAAACTTTGTTCTCCACCAGCCCCGCGCGCTCGCAAACAAAAATTTAAATGAAAACATTTCCACTAATGAAGATTTTATGCAAAACTTTTCTTCAAACGGGAAGTGCGATTCAATTCCTTTTTATTTTTAACCTTTTTTCGTGAACAATGACCAGCGGACCTCGCTCTAATTGAAAACAAAACCCATTATTAGCGGGTCCGGAAAAAACGACTCCTATTTTCTGGAGCGTTTACACTAAACCTGTTACAGCGGTTGTGCATTACTTTCGACTCCAATCGTGTTCGATCTGAGTCGCTAGTTCACGTCTACACTTAGTACGATTTGGATCCATCGGATTCGATCTGGACTAACGAGATCCGACTGCACGTCAATTTGTCGCGATCTATATTATGTCCTTTATCTGACTTGCTTTAAATTATTTTATCTCTTCTATACCATAATTTCGCGGTTGTCAACTTATACAGTTGAAACACCTATGACTTTTAAGTTGAAATGACTTGATTCCGACATTTCACACAACAACTTAGCGACAAAGGAGATCTATCACATTGTTTGGTTAATAATAAAATAAAGCCTAAATTCAGTCAGTTAAAATTCTCGCCCCTTCATTTCTTGGATTTCAAACGTATTGTTATTTGTTACAAAGACAGAGTCGCAAACTCCAATCCGTCACCGGAGTCCGGATTCTCTCACTCCGAACTTCCTCGGATCCGTATCGGATGCAGTACACAAGCGCTCCTGTGAACCTGTTAGGAGCCGTTCGTTGAGATTAAAACCAGTTCCGAGAGGATTTTGAGCGAGATTACGAGTTGACAAGTGGTAGTCGAGTATTGTTACCGAGTCGATCCTTATGATTTTACTCTCGCGCCACTTTCTTTAATCCTTGCAACTACCCGAAACCGTTGTGCCTCTTTCGGAATAATTTCTCTCGCCAAACTTACAGATACCATCCCTTTGGTTTTTGTATTCTTGATTTTTCATTGTTTCGCTTGAGTATCTTTATTTTTTACTCACTTTTTATGGTACACAAGGACTACCAGGAAACGGTATTAGTAAAAAAAAATGTTAAATTATAAATGATAATATTTCTAGCAACCCGAGATGTAAAAGGCAAATGTTGAAGCAACTCGATTTTTCTGCAGTTTTTTTTTTCTTTTTCCGGGTCTCATTAGTTTATCCATTTTCGATTTAGATAATGGATGTACATATAGATAGCTGTGGGCTGATTCTGTATCGTTCACTTAGTTAGTTAGTAACCCTAACTGGGTTATTAACTAAGAAAACGAAGGCAAAAATCCTATTTTTGCACAAATTACCAACCTAGGTCGGTATGGTATCATATCAGTATACCATGCTAGTTGCTATCTTGCACAAAAAGAATACAAAAATAGGATTTTTGCCTTCGTTTTCTGAGTACAACCCAGTGCGGGTTTCTAACTAACTAACTGAACGATACAGAATCAGCACACTGAAACATCCAATTTTCTCCAGTACTTGCTATCATTAGTTTTCAAATCCCCCTCCCCAATACTATGGAAGCATTATGTATTCATGTTAAAACTATCGTGATTTTCCGGACATAGCCTTGTGACGTCGTGCTACATGCCTTTATTGGCAACTATACCTACTGATTATAGACTAACTCACATTGTAGGTTTATGGCAATTAGTTTTGCGAGCATAATAACATCTTTTTTAATAAAAACTACTTACTTGAAAATTCCCATACTCCTTAGTCTTCATATTGGTTTCCGATGCGTATTCTTGAGCTCAGTTTTTATTAAAAACAAGTAAACGAATAAATGTTATGTTCACAAAACTCATTTCCCTAAGCCTACCATGTAATTGTATAAACTCACTTTTAGCGAAAAACTAAGTTTTGGGGTTTGAATTTTTTTGTATGGAAGCTGGCATAGCGACCCGCCGCCATTTTGATTTTTTTTCGAAATCGCGGCGCACGATGAATGTAGTATGTATGGATAGAGGACACATAGACAAACAAATAATGTCAAGTAACATAGTACCCCAAAGTGTCACGTTACCGAGATATTTGAAGGTAAAGACAGACATATGAGGACAACGACAATCATTAAAAATAGACTTATTACGTGTCTACAGGCGTCAGATTGTATCCAAATAATCGTTTCTAGGTTGATTATTATTATTACTGTTTATTAGAAGAGAGTAGGTACATTACATAATACCTACTAGGTAATAAGTCTATTTTTAATGATTGTCGTTGTCCTCATATGTCTATCTTTACCTTCAAATATCTCGGTAACGTGACACTTTAGGGTACTATGTTACATGACATTATTTGTTCGTCTATGCGTCCTCTACCCATACATACCACTTAAATCGTGCGCCGCGATTTCGGAAAAAAATCAAAATGGCGGCCAGCTCGCTATGCCAGATAGTTTCAATCCCCTTTAAAGTTTCGCGCCCGGATGGTACCCAACCCCCTTACTTTCGGCTAGAAAGTGAACATCTCGTTTATTTGTAGTCCTATTTCTTTTATTTGTTCAGTAATAAATAAATGGCCATCAAGCCAGACGCGTAGTGAGGTCGGCCATTGTTCGGCGGGCATCAGCCGTGGAGCCGTCGCCGACAGACGAGGCTGGCGGTCCTTTAGTTTTCCGACAAGCCGTCCCGCCGCGGACAGCTTTCAGCAATAAATTTCATCACCTCTGGCCCGACGACGCAGGACACATTACATTCTTTCTGAGGTTCCCTATTCGAAAATGGAACCTTTAGTCATTGCTATCATTCCATTGGGTAATGCAAAGCCACAGTTAATACCTACTCCGTCGTATTAGTTTTAACTGATGAAGACATAGCTGGGTCTAGCTTCTTCTAAGAGCCCGACCCATAATAAGTCTCAACCATAGACATCAGTGCTAAAGACAAGGCTTCTATATCCTAAATGTTTTATAGTGCTACCAGTGTAGCCCGCGACCCCACGCAAGCATTTCGTGTAACAACCTTGTCTGGCAACAAATCTATAAATCTCGGCAATGGTTTTGATAAAATGAATAATAAAAATAGTAATTCATACATACGCATCTTAATTTTGTGATTTGATTACGTAGATTCTGTGATCAAACCAAGCTTTTTCTATGACTTATATAATTTTCTACAAATTTTACAGGTAAGTATAATACCTACTTACTAGTAAAATGCAACATCAACTGACTAATTTATTATAGCTCAGCCCTTCGTCCTAGAAAGCTGAAAGGACATGGCCAATTTTTTCATGGGCGTTCGTAATTCAGTGTACACCAATGATTTTTGGTGTTATAAATTCGTGATTATAGGCACATTAAATTGGTATATATAAGAAACTCACAGAACTTGTCATAACAACAGGATAGACAAAAACGTGTACAGTCCGACAAGGCTCTCTTGGCACTTGAATGACATTGAGAGGAGGGCGCTGTTATAGAACAAAAGCATCTATAAAATAAAATCTCCTCAATTTTACTCGAATTTTAGTTTAAAATAGTTAATAGTATGTAAAAATAACACAAAATACAAAAGCTATACACCGACAGAGACCTGAGCAAACTATCAAACAGTATCACAAGATAGTTAGTACCGATTTTGGCCACGCGCCAAGATAGCCTTGTCGCACTGTAAGAGTATATATTATGATTAAAAAACCTAAGGCGCTTTAAAATAGCGAACAGTTGCGAATTATTACGGTAAACTGACATGGTTTTAGTAATAAATAGGCATTTAAACAAGGTAACTGCCTTGTTCGTCTAGTGGTTAGCATATTCGACTGCAGATCACGAGTTCCGGAGTTCGATTCCCAGTCTTGTTTGATAGTATGCATAAAGCGAGGATATGAGATGCCTTTGCAACCTCTGTATGGCTACTCCGTAGCAAGGTAATCGAGTGGTAGAAGGTATCAGTCCGTAGAGGTAAGCAGGGGTCAAAAATATTAGAAGATCACAGTAGGTACAATCAAAGATTTATATCGTTGGGTACAATGAACGCAAGCGCAACAAGGAAACGGCAATGCAATCATAGACTACTAGAATGCAATCAAACATTGACGTTAGACATATAGTCCTTTTCATGAAAGAAGTCCCGCAGACGCGGCGCTGTAATCACATTATTAAATATTGCCCTCTCACTCGCACTCGTAATTCGTAAACAGCTGTCAATTTTAGTTCATGTTTTTGCCGCGGGACTTCTTTCATGAAAAGGACTATAGACTAACTCTCGGTAGAGAGTATTGTGTTCTGTGCATAGACTATACACACACACATTGTCAAACACGTAAACGCAATCCGTTTTCTGTATTTATTTTGCAGAATGTGGGAATGCTCGTGTAACATAGGTATTTTTAATATATTGTTTTTTCATTTATTGAATGCAAAAAAATAAAATGTTCCTAATAAAAACATTGGTCATCCAAATAATGTAGTATCTTCTCTCTGGTATCTGGATCTTAAGGAGCACACCACGAGTGTGCCCGCGAAATTCAAAATTTTCGTGGTTTTTCGCGATTTTTAAGCTAATTAGACATAATAGGCTTATGGCCGTCAAATTGCGATAATCCCAATATCTGCTTCACGTGTTTATATAAAAATCTCTGCTCGAAATTGTCGATTTAAAGAAATTAGTTCAAGATTTGCGAGTTACTCACATAAATCTCGATACTCGGATTAATTTCCTAGGATACACATTTTTATGCAAAGATTTTGATATAATCATGTAAAGATAATACTACTATTCTCGCAAATTGATTGCCATAAGCCTATCATGTCTAATTAGCGTACAAATTGCAAAAAACCACGAAAATTTTGAATTTCGCGGGCAGACCCGTTGATTTCACGTTAACTCTGTGGTAATATGCATGGTGAGGAACATCCCTCAGAAGGGCTGGAACCCAGAGCCGTAAAGCCAGTTATTAAAAAAAATGAGGAACATCCGTGACTTTATATAGATTTCTCTATGGTACAGAATGGCGGAAGTTGAGGAATTCATCTTGTATTCCTTATTATTTTGAAATAAAAACTGACGAGTTCAGAGAGCTTAAAAACTACGTAATAATTCATCTTTCTATTTTTAATATTTAATGAATATTTACTATGTTGTGTACATGGAATGTACTTTTTTGGCCATGTCCTTTTGCGAGTGGTTTCATTTTATAAATTAAGCAAGGAGCATTATAGGGTGTTGCGAAATTCCCTCGGGATCACACGAAAGAAACAGGAGCAGGTCAAGTAGTTATTAGTTATCTTTAAATAAAATTAATAAGTTAAACCTAAAACAATATTACGTTGTAATATAAAAATAACGTACAATTTACAAATAACATAAGAACGAGTTTAAATAATAAATATAAGTCCGCTTTCACCTCGTAGTGTTTTTATTGCGAAAATAAATATGGACAAGGTAAATATTTTCCCTGAATATTGACCTACTTACGGCGAAAAGATATCGGTGACATCTGTTCAAATACCGCCGACAAACTTCTACAACCAAAATAATGTGCGATATAGATTCGCTATAGAATGTTTTGTGACAACTTGTGGTGCAAAGAATTTATGACTAGGTACTCGATGACATCTCACTATACTACCAATAAGAAACCTCAATTTACATAATCCTTTGTCGTACAAGCAAACAGTAGCGCCATTTGTCAAAATTCTATAAGTGGCTGTTGAGCGAACTACAGCATGGCTTTATTGTTGGTGGCAAAACAAGCATTTTTGGCACCGATAAAATGACATTATTTGGAGCCGTCCGCCCTGTCCAGGGTGCATGTAGACTTTTAACAATATACTGTGAAGTCCTCTATACTTTTTCCAATGAATGGATGAGAAAAACTTCTGAAGATGCCTTAACAGAAGATGATAGAGCTGTCGTAAGTGATCATAGCGAGTCTAGAATCAGTCTAAACAGGCTAAATAATAAGCTTTGTACCTACATCATTTATACTTCAAACAGACCATACGTTTCAATTCAATACAACTTTTTTTTCAATATCTCCAACCAAAACGTATTCTGATATATCATATAATGGAAATAAATAAATACTCATATTTTTCCACTCAAAATCCGGATGTCAAAAACTATCAGCCACAAAACATGGAGCCTCAAACATCTTGAGAAGCAACGGAACGTGAAAGGAAGCGGCAGTTACAGTTCTTCCGGTCGGCGCTTTGCTCCTGAATTATGAATGCCCGGGAGACTGCTTTTGGTTATGTTTTCTTGGTACCTATTGAGTCTTACCCTAAGATGTTTTTTTGAGTTACTTAAAAGAATAATTTATTAAAAAAAAAGCTCCTTTTAGGATCAATGACAAAAAAGTTTATACACCTTTTGCAAACATACTGAGGATTTAATGGATACTGCAGAGGGCATAACACTGGAAATACCTTTGATTAGGTATACCGTTTAGGTTAGGTTTTTATTAGGGAAATACGACTTAGTTTTATAGCCAAGGGGCGCTACTGTTAGTGTCGCCGCACACAGGACACACGCCACAGCCACAAACGATGCCACTAGAAGCTACAAGCGTAGTATCATAATGGACCCAGACGAAGAAGGTTTATAAATTGCAAGAATGGCGTGAGTGGCGTTTTGTGTCAGCATTTATTAGCCGGGCCACAAGAAGCGGCGATTTGCAGCATGTCGCGGCCACATCACCGTGCGAAGTCAATATAAAATGTATGAAAACTAAGGATACGTAATATCTGGAGTGGAGTGGCGGGGTTTTGTGGTTGTGGCTGGTGGGTCGTGTGCGGGGACACTATAAACTTGTATTAATTCCGTACAACTCTGTCTTTTTAATACATTGCAAGTACAAATGCTGTCATGACTACGCAAAATAGAACTCCTTACAGCTTGTGGATATAGGTAGTGCGTAGGTACTCGTATAATGTGCAAATCTTAGCACAGTGGAGCAAACACGGCGCCCGCAGGTCGGCTCAAATATTTGACCACCGCTGTTGACCCCGCGCCTTGTGTTGACCCTAACCTTGTGTGTAGGAAGGGCTTATGTTAATACCAATTTCGTTAGGAAAGGTGATCGCACATCTGACAGATTTTGATGACCTTCCTGGCGCAGGTGGCAGCGCGTTAGAATTTGCACGCAGTCTCGGATTCCTTTTTTCAAATTTTATAATTTATGTATAAGTTCTAAATGGGTTCAGGGGCTGTAACAGTAATGCTGCAGTATTGTTTTAATATTTTCATACAAACATAGGTAGTTTGAAAACGACGAACAATACATTAGCATTACTGCTTTAAGAGATGGTGGGTGGTGGACGGCCCCAGGTCTGGTCTAGGAGGCATTGGCGACGGCTAACCAGCCGTTGCCACTCTGCCGGCAAACATGCAATTTAGTGTGCCGCTGTGATGCTGTGTAGCAATAGTAAGGAGGAAAGTTAGTACATCTTCGACTGGTTCATTTTTTTTTATTCAATAGCCCAGTTTTAAAAACATTTCTTCGGTCCCGGGTAATGTCTGCATTTCGTACACTACCTAATGCCTCTATAAGTACTATAAACAAACAAAATTTACCGTGCTATAATATCAATGTATCACTCCGCGGTATCAAATCTGTTATAATAATGCAAATTATTACAAGTAAATAAATAAACATACAAATACGTCACGAGCGGCGCCCGCAACTGCGCCGATGTTTGACCGCGAATCAACCTCACACGTATCACATGTCGGCGTTACAATGACATTATCTGTGACATAATATTAATTCATTTCATTACTAAACTTCAGTTAGGGATTTCATGAAGCATTTTATCCACATTTATAGTTGAACAAACTTCAGTTAGGGATTTTACTCCAATTTTACCAAGCATTTAATCCACATTTATAGTTTAACATTGCGCAATGTTATCCCTTTTTGGCATCTAAAACATGCGATTTTCATATGAACAAACAAAGTTTAACTTAACCATGGTTCTATACCAACATCCATCATCATTATATTTTTAATTTCAATGATCACACCATTATTATTTACCGAATCTTTCGCGATATCGTATACTCAATCCAATAAGTAACTACTGAGGGAATATTAATTTTATCAAGAAGCCGCTACGTAAAACTAATAGGATACCAAAATCATAACTTAATATGATTAAGCCCCTTCACACACAGCTCGTAAGCGTAAGCATAGCGTAATCCTCGCGTAAGATGAGAGCAGTACGAGCACGAACATTTCCTAACATGTCCGCAGACGAAGCAGTGTTGCAATCGCGTAGTAAGTAAAGCGTAATTGTAATATTGTTATGCGTAGCGTCATAACAATATGCTTACGCTACGCGTAGGTTTACCGCCGTGTGCGAAGGGCCTCAGAATAAAAAAATCTTCCACAAAGCACAATCGGAAGCTTGGCTGGCTCACGGTTGGCTTGTGAGATCACTGATCAAGGCACATCACAGGAGGGGCGAACACTAGAGAAAAGGGTACCACTATCAAGTTTCTGTCCCGGTTCGAAAAAATACAAGTGGTCCAATACAGTCACTGCCATTTCAGCTTTCAACCTTATGTGCTATTCAGTACTACGTACTAGTATTGTATGCAACTTTAAAAATAAGTACCTATTGTAATCGCAGGAAAGTATGGAAGTTTTTAACTACTGGCACTGTATGGTACGTTCTCGTATGTTAAAGTTTGTGAACAAGTTACGGGCACCGAGTTCACGATGCATTAGTGAACATTTTTAAACCGATTAACCACAGCCGGCTTAGTTGTCGGTACAGAAATGTAACTTGCAAGTTGCGTTTGCAAAGTTGCAAGCTTAATTTTGTTACTTTTTATTGTGAACATTTCGCGAAAGTAGCGCAGAAGTAGGTAAGTATAATCTGTGAAAGAAGTAGGGAAAACTCGCTGAAAGTTACGAAGCACTTTTGTTGGATTTTTTTACTTTTAAGGGAATTAGTTTAAGTTATAACTTATAACAAACCAGGTCACTGTAGTCTGTATTTGTAGGCTCTACAGACCTAAGGACTGTGCTATTTATTACCTAAGTATTTCATAAATCTTTTCTAATATACAAAATTCGATCCCCTCAGAATGGGCTTGACCAGTTCTTATGAAATTTTTTGTCTACATTCTATTTTCCCTACACCTAAACGGCAAAATAACGTTACACGGGCATGCTAGTAATATTACGTTGAAAGCGTCAACTGAATCGCAAGAAGCCATAGAAACTATAATTAAGATAAAAATGGGAAATGCTTTCCAAAAAACCAACTTCAAATGCCACTACAAAGAGTGAAATAATTTTTATTTAAATTTTAGGTACCTACACCAATTCGAAGTCGGGCAATGTTTCATACAATCCCTAATAGTCCTTCTTACTTACTTGATGTGCGAAGAAATGACGAAGTCATAGACAATCGCCCGACTTCGAATTGGTGTAGGTACCTAAAATTTAAATAAAAATTATTTCACTCTTTGTAGTGGCATTTGAAGTTGGTTTTTTGGAAAGCATTTCCCATTTTTATTTTATACTTTTTAGTGGAAAACAATAAAATGCACAAGGCGTTGTAAAAATACCCAAATCGCTTGAGATGTGTTCATAAAATCTGAAGAGATACCTCAAATTCACCAAGATCCCATCATCAGACCCTGACTTGATGACTTTACTCATCAAATCAGTATCTGCTAGCAAATGCACCAGTAACTATAAAAAATACCCAACTCGCTTCAAGTATACTAGCAAAATTTGAAGAGTTCCCTCGATTTCACCAAGATCCCATCATCAGACCCTGACTTGATGACTTTAGTCATCAAATCAGTATCTGGTAGCATATGCACCAGTAACTATAAAAAATACCCAACTCGCTTTAAGTATACTAGCAAAATTTGAAGAATTCCCTCGATTTCACCAAGATCCCATGATCAGATCCTGACCTGATGACCAAAGGACAACTTGGAAAATATTACTCTTTCTAATAATACTCAAATAGTTTCATGTGTCCATACAAAATTTGAAGAGTTCCCTCGATTTCTCCAGGATCCCATCATCAGATCCTGACCTGATTAAAATGGGACCATCTGGAAACAAAACCCTCTTAAACAAAAAAAGAATTTTTCAAATCGGTCCACGCGTCTTCGAGTAATCGGTAAACATACATAGATAAAAAAAAAAAAAAAGATTCCGACGAATTGAGAACCTCCTCCTTTTTTTGAAGTCGGTTAAAAAGATCTATAGAATGACGAAGACATTATTTTTGTTTGCTAATTAGGTAAATGGACGGTAAAAATACCGTAGTTAAAAAAAAAAATTGCAATGAATTACACACGTGCTGTGAAATCGTGTAGTAAGATTTCACTTAGAGAATACGGTCGCCGTGAAGTGGAAGTCCATAGTTGTTGAGAGCATGTAACTTCTGGATTTTGTTTATTAACCAACATTAACCACATTTTGTTTGTTAACTTGAGGTGAGTTACGAAAACAACGTTAACAACTCACCGAGGAAAACACATCCAATTGTTCTTTTAGTCAGGGAATAGCTTTGTTAGGCATTGGACTGCTTCCTTTGACAGCGTTAAAAGTAGAGCGATCTCTTTCAATATAATTTAATATAGATTGGGTATGTACTAAATTCGTTTTTATAAAAATAAAAGATGACTGCCTTCCTAATCTATATCAATGCTGCAGCCGTACAGCTGTTACAGCCTCTCAGCTGATCAATTTATCGATCGGATATGTCATTAGCATATTTTTTTGAATTTCGCTTGATTAGCGATTGCAGAAATAGAATATATTTCTGCAATCTAAATATATAAAAGAAGAAACTGACTCACTGACATATCAACGCACAGCCAAAACCGCTGGGTCTAGAGACTCCAAATTTGGCACACAGATACCTTATGAGATCTAGGGGAGCACTAAGAAAGGATTTTTCAAAATTCACCCTCTAAGGGGGTGAAACGGGGGTCCGAAGTTTGGATTTTATTAAGATAAAATACGTCTTCACGCCGCAACTACTGTACCGATTTGGCTAAAATTTGGAATGGAGGTATATTATATCTTGCATTACTACATAGGCTACTTTTCATCCCGAAAAAATTCATGGTTCCCGTGGGATAAGTCAAAAACCGAAATTCACCCGGAAAAAAATCTCACGCCGCATGTACACAACCGATTTGGATGAAATTTGGAATGGAGATAGATTATATTCTGGGTTAATGAATAGGGTACTTTTTATCCCGGAAAAATCCATAAGTTTTGCAGGAGAGGGGAAAAACAGATATTCACGCGGGAAAAATACTACTTCCCACCGTAATTACTGAACTGCTATGGCTGAAATTATGAATAAAGATAGATTATATATTGGATTAATACGAAGGCTACTTTTCATCGCGAAAAAATTCATGGTTCCCGTGGGATTAGTAAAAAACCGAAATTAACGCGGAAAAAAAATCTCCATGCCGCAAGTGCACAACTGATTTGGCTGGAATTTGGAACGGAGATAGATAATATCCTGGGTTAATAAAGAGGCTAATTTAGATCCCGGAAAAATCCATGGTTTTTGCAGGAAAAAAGAAAAACAGATATTCATACGCGAAAAATACTACTTCACGCCGTAATTACTGAACTGATATGGCTGAAATTCGGAATAAAGATATATTGTATCCTGGATTAATATAAAGGCTACTTTTCATCCCGGAAAAATTCATGGTTTCCGCGGGAAACCTGAAACATTGATGTTCACACGCGAGAAATACTACTTTACACTGTAATTACTGAATTGATATGACTGAAAATCGGAAAGGAGTTAGATTTTATCCCGGATTATTACAAAGCCTACTTTTCATCCAGGAAAATTCCGTGGTTTCTATGATAATAGTGAAAAACAGAAATCCACGCGTGAAAAATATTCCTTCATGCCGTAATTACTGAACTGATTTGGCTGAAATTTGGAATCGAGATAGATTATATCCTGGATTAAAACAAAAGCTACTTTTCATCCCGGAAAAATCTATGGTTTCCGCGGGAAAACTGAAAAACTAACATTCACGCGCGAAAAATACTACTTTACGCTGTAATTACTGAACTGATATGAATGGAATTCGGAGAGAAGATAGATTTTATCCTGGATTAATTAATACATAGGCTACTTTTCATCCCGGAAAATTTCATGGTTTCTATGATAATAGTGAAAAACAGAAATCAACGCGGGGAAAATATTCCTTAACACCGTAATTACTGAACTTTGCCTGAAATTTGGAATGGAGATAGATTATATCAAGAATCAATAGATATTCTACTTTTCATCCCGGAAAAATCCATGCTTTTCGCGGGAAACCTGAAACATTGATGTTCACGCGCGAAAAATACTACTTTACGCTGTAATTACTGAACTGATATGACTGAAATTCGGAGAGGAGATAGATTTTATCCCGGATTATTACAAAGCCTACTTTTCATCCCGGAAAATTCCATGGTTTCTATGATAATAGTGAAAAACAGAAATCCACGAATAAATATTCCTTCATGCTGTACCTAATTACTGAACTGATTTGGCTGAGATTTGGAATCGAGATAGATTATATCCTGTATTAATACAAAAGCTACTTTTCATCTCGGAAAAATCTATGGTGTCCGCGGGAGAACTGAAAAACTGATATTCACGCGGTTAAAATACTACTTCACGCAGTAATTACTGAACTGATATGACTGAAATTCGGAAAAAAGATATTATCCTGGATTGAATATGTAGGCTCCTTTTTTTCTCGGAAAATTTCATGACTTCTACGAGTATGATCATAGTGAAAAACAGAAATCCACGCGGGAAAAATATTCGTTCACGCCGCAACTACTGAACCGATTTAGCTCAAATTTGGCATATACATGGCATATACATTTGGCAAAAATACATAGGCAAATTTTTATCCCGGCAAAACCCATGGTTTCTAAGAAAATAATTAAATAGCAGATATTCATGCGGGAGAAATACTCCATCGTGCCGTCATTTTTGAACCGATTGGGCTGAAATTTGGAATGGAGATAGATTATATCCTAGAATCAATTACTTTTTTCTCGGGAAAATCCATTGTTTTCGTGATAATAGGGAAAAACAGATATTCATGCGGGAGAAAATTTATTCCTTCACGCACAACTACTGAAAATTTTTGGTTTTAAGTTGAAATGAAGATAGATTTCATGTAAATTAACACAAAGGGTACTTTTTATTCCGGAAAATGGATGGTTCCCGTAGAATAGTTAAAACTAAAATTTACGCGTGCGAAGCCGCGGGTGTCTGCTAGTAATAGATAAAGTAACATGGCTACAGGATAAACATGGAATAAGGTTACCTGATGTATCCGGCAGAAAAGCATTTTTGAATTTCTTTTTGTGCGATTTCAGAAATATAGAATATATAAAATAACATGGCTGCAGGGTTAACATGGAATAGGGCATCTGAACTTATCAGCCTGAAAAGCATACGACAACAGCTATTTATGGTGATAAAAGTCACATCCGCTAAGAAAGGGTTCAAGAAAATTCGGGGTTTCATTTTGTCTAATTTTCATTAATAAGGGTGGTAGATCTCGTAAGCCTTAAATAAACTAATTTCCTTAACAATGACTGTTTGATAGAGTTTTAGTTGAGTAATACTGTAATGTCGAATATTATGCTGATGCTTCAAAAGTTGTACTCATGTGCGGTAACTAGTTACTAGTGGAGACAATGTATCATCAGCTTTGAATTTTTTATGTCCCCAGAGGGGCCGAATGAATACTAAGTACAGAACATGTTCAAATTATACGAATAACAGCTTCGATTTTCCTTATATCGTTATTCGTAGCGTAGTATGGTTGTTATATTTAAATGGATACTTGAATGCGATTTCACCTAATGGTAAGTGAAGATGAAATCTTTTGGACTTACCTTTTCACAGGTTATAGTCACGGGCAAAAACATGTAATAAATCAGGGTTACTACTTAAACCATTGAAGAATTTTCATTGACAAGGATTTTTTCAAATAATATATTTAGATTTGCTTCCATCTCATCACGAGAAATCTTAAAACGAGAAATCTTAATATTATATGTTACTTATAATTATTTGCTACTATATGGTCCAGCCCACCCTTCCATCTTCTGTTACGAGCCAAGTACAATCTGGGTGCCTTCAAGATAAGAGTGAATATGCATTTTCTAGGCAAGCGCGCTCCATCCTAGACTTCATCATTTCTGCCCATTTATTTTCTATCATCGTTATAGCCTATCATAATGTAAAAAAAAATATAAGAAAACTTGTATAATTATAATGATCATTTTTTTAAAGAGCAAGTGCCGAGTTTCTTGCCAGTTTTTCTGTGTGCAAACCTGTTTTCCTAATCTCGCGGTAGAGTTTCGACTTTTCATAAGAGCCTATTGTTTAGGCCTATGTAAAAAATTAACAAATTTCATTTTGAAGATTTTATCGTTACAACTATGGAAGGAGCTCGCCAAGTTTGAAACCTCCCACCAAACCAGACCTAACTTTGAAAATATAAAATAAAATGATGTCAATTTATTCTCACTAAATAGATGTTGACAATAAATCACATATCAACCAGTCTTTCTACAGGTACCTAAGTTTATGTAATGACTTGTACAATAAAACTCCCGTCTCGTTTACGAGGTGCCAGGGAAATATGTTACCTTTTTATATCCCGACATCTAACCCAACCGGCGTAATTGAAAGCCGTGAATAGTTTTATGTTGTCACTTGGTCATAATAATTTATGTTCATACACCTTCTGATAACGCGTCAGTACTGGAATGCAATAAAATATGTGAAATATTGTGATTTTATTCATATTTTCTCTTAAATAAGGTTTTGATAACTCTAACTCTAACTCATGTGTACACACGGCGCCTATGGGTTATGTGTCGATGACCAGCGGTAGCAGGGGAAGAATACGCAAGTGCATCCCGTACTCCAGCCAAAGTGCCCATCTTGGTAACATACCTGCTAGCCCGAATGTCGGTTTTTCACAAAATCTTGCAGGATTTTTCCGAAATAAAAAGTAACTGATATGTTAAATTTCATTCCAACACAAAATCGATTCGGCATTTGCGACATTTAGAAGTAATAAGTAAACCCACACACATAGATATAAAAACTTTTTCCATTTAGTGTTAAGATAAATTCAATTAAATGCGCGAAATTGCTTATAAAATCCCCTCGAATGTAATTCAAAGCAAACGCCTACGTATACCTGATTCTGTTCCATAAAGATAATTCTTCAATTTGGAAGCCCAAATCCCTGAAAACAATCATCCTAATTTCAATTATGTTTATAGATGGTAATACTATTACCTCGATTTGTTTGCTCGTGCCGCGTATAAGCAAAACCCATCTACCGAGAATAAAACATTATTACTGATTGTTCTATTAACTCCTACGGTTTTGCGTGCAAATTTCACAAATTAATTTTGAGACAACATTTGGTAGATAAATGTAATGTTTAGTTTTTGGGTTACTTGCTTGGTTGTGAAAAATCAGTAAATGAATTTTCATGCAAAAGCCGCTTAATTAGTTTATCGATCGATCGCGTAGCCGCCTAAGTTTCGCCAATTATACTAAAAATTATGTCTTACCGGTAACATCTCTCTCTAGTTTATTTTGTGGCCTGTCTGCTTATTTGTAAAAAATTTTTTGGGTTCTTCCCATCTGTCCCCACGGGCACGGAACGTTTATTCGCTATAGTATGCGAAAAATTACAACCACAGACTGGCTTTAAAACCTAATTGTTACATTTTGCTTATACGCATCAAGCCCGTTTCAACAAACTTAGTTACTTACACGCGGCTTACCTGTAACTTAGATTTACTTAGAGAGACGATACATTTGGTTTCTACGTACTTTACCCGTATATGATTTTATCTTAGTGGTGGGAATCTTATTTGCAGCATTTTACGAACCGTCTGTAATCAAATCTCGTTCTGGATTAGGAATCTTGATTGCAATAACTCGGTCTGCTGCCTCGCCAATTCCTTCAATTAACGTTCAGTGTATTTGGATCTGGATGGGTTTTATCGGGTTCGAATTGAATGCGAGTGTTTTGTAGCACGAGTATATAAGGGTTCAAGTGTAAGGTTACGTTCACACTAGGGAAAAGACGAGTATAGAGATGAGCGTAATGGAGATCTGAAAAGGATGATGTATTTCACTTGAGAAGAGGTTCTTGTTGATTAAGAGGTTACCAAAAAACAGAAGTTTTGCTCTCACTTCGGTTTTCGCAAAATAACGTTGGTCTGGTGGGAAGTAAGCTATAAAATATACTCCCTCAAAGGTGAATTGAGACAACCAACCCGCTGTTGGCTAGTATGAAGAAGCTGGCAAGTCCGCAGAAACCCGTTTTCCTTCCAAAAATTGCCTACAAAAACCTAGGTTGCCTAACAGCCTATTGGATATCACTGATGGTAATATTAAATACGATAGTTATTGGTTAATTCCTGCACTATTTTGTGTCCGCTGCGATATACACGTACCCTTAGGGATCAAGTTTAAGAGCGGCTCGGTGTCGGCTCCCGATCGTCACGCGATATCGCCAGGGGACCAAGGGTTGACTTTTAATGAGGGATCCCACGTCGAGGATTCCATGAAGATGCCGTTTTAAGGGCGTCGTCGTCGGCATTGGGTTGGATACTCGGACAGTGTTGTTATAGGGATATAGGGACGTGGGTTTAGGTGTCAAATACACTGACACTAGGCAGCTTTAGAAAAGTACGTTATTCAAGGATCGTAATATCGAATGCTTGTTACATCCTGTGTACGAACAGATTTCTATCTTTATACTTTAACGAACCGAAACCTGTCGGATTATACCTAATCATCGGCTATCTCTGAATATTCTCTGGATATTTTCATATCTGATCGTATTTGCAACAAATATTTGCCAATGTAAACACGTAATATTAGTTTCGAATTGGTTTTATAAATGTTTTCTTATTTTCATAGCTTTTACATTTTATACGTTACGTACCTACGTACGTACTTCAGCCTTATAAAATAAATATGCAGGAAAATGCAGAATTATTAACAAAAAGAGACTAAGTATAAAAATTCCATTTAAAAACAACATTAGGAACATCTTATTGAAACCCATAACCATTTTCAGAAAATTTAATTCTGTGATCGATTAAATCTCAAACATCGAATTTTTATAAGCTGACGATGCCATATTATACATGGCAAATTCATCCATGACATCCAGACACCTCTTCCAGTTTCAGAGATGCCAAAATGACGAAATCTGATTGGATCAAATTGACACACTCAAGTTTGTCCTCAACACTGAGGACAAACTTCGGTGGTTTTTTCAGTGTTTTTGATATTAAGTTTTTTTTATTTGTATTTGAATTGATAATAAATAAATGAATAAACGATTATAATTATGATTACGATTGTTAGTCTCACAGACTTATCGCTACATCTCAACGCATCAAGAACGTCGTCAACAATTAATATATTATATGCATTAACAATTAACACAACACTTCGCCTGGAGAGTGGGGACCGCACGGAACTATAACTAACTGTGACAAACTTCCGGAACCGAACTGCGAGTAACTTGCGCCGCGTTGGGACCAAACAATACGACGATGACGTCATTATTCATAATGTGGTTGCTCGTTTGCTTGCGGGTTTTAATTAGACCCTTCTCTTCGCGCTGCAAGCTTTCAGTTTTAGGTCAGCTTGCAGCTGGCTTTCATTCATCTGTTATATTTTATTTGAATAAGGCTAGCATATAATTGGACTGGAATACTATGGATTTTTAAGGCTTCCTGAGGTTACTTCTAAAATAATTTTGTTATCTTGACGAAAATATCCGCAATTATCAATTAATAATTAGCATATGAATAATTTAATTGCTACAAATTTCATTGAAACACAAATAAAACCTGCAACTCTTTCTATTTTCTATCTTCTTAGCGACGTGGCTGTGCACCAGCCGTAGGTTACCATAAATTACATATTTGCGGTCGTCGCAGAAACCAGTTGAAAATAGAACGAAATTAAAAAAAAAATGTATGATCGCATGGCATGTGACTTCCGTGCAGACAACCGTCATTGTCATTCATTTTTGAATTTTGTTTTATTTGAGCGATCGATAGCTTTCTGTGACGTTCGCAAAATGTCATATTATTACTACCGCGGCTGTAAAGCTCCTCTGCTTCATGTAACACATTATCGACCGTCACCGATCTATTGTGCTCGCCGCTGTCTAAATATCCTGTATATGCTCAGGAATACTTTAAATTGGTTACAAAGTCGCCGTTCCAAAGACGCGTACGAAGCGGTTTGATTCCTCGTTCCTGATACGTACTTCAAAGGCCTGGAATGCCCTCCCAGGCACTGTCTTTCCAGCCACTTACAACCTGGGCAACTTCAAATCAAGAGTGAATAGGCATCTCCTAGGCAAGCGCATTCCACCTTAGATTGTATCGTCACTTTCCTTCAGGTGTGATCACAGTCAAGCGCTAGCCTATAAATATTATAGTAAAAAAAAAACCTTTCTTTTTCCTTCTCTACCAAGTACTGACGGACGTATTGGCACGGGTATAATGGACTTTTCTGGGAAAAAATATACCTGCGCTTATAGAATCTTTATAAAATAACATTAACCATACAAAACTTCTTTATTTCAAAGTACCAAAACCACAAAAACCTGTCCCACTTCTTTCCTAGAAATGTGACACTAAACCTTAAAAACAATGCCAGTACATTCTCTATTTAAGTCGCAATTCAAACTGGGTCAAAGCCAACTTGTATCCGAGCTATCCTGCATAATAGATGGATTAGGTTTTGCAAGTGTTTTCCCAAATTTTCCAGGTAGGTTAAGCCGCGGCGAATTGTGCCAACTTGCGGTTTTATATTGTGAGAAACTCGAAATTTGATTCCCCGTCAAGATAAATTTCTTGTTGATGTCGAATGTTGATATTTATTTGCGATACGTGTTTGGTTTACTTACTTGCAGCGGACCCTATTCTTCTTGAAACTTTAACCTCTCCTGTATTATTATTAACGCCTTCAGCAAAGTGCAATTTAATATAATTAATGGTTTTAATGAATTGGAGAGTACTCCGTTTAACAACATTTTATCTCTCAGTTTGTTAGTTTTGTTATTTTTAATCAATACTTAAAAAAGGAAATACCATCTATAAAATCGCCACAGCATTGTTAATTTCCTCTCAACTAAATATTTCATAATTTTCTCACTCTGATACTCTTTGTTTAGAGTTTTTTTCTATCGTTACGAGCCTTTGAACTTGTAACACCTGACTCTTATTTGATTAAATACTTTACAATTTCATCGTACCATATTTTTTAATCTATTTTATTCTCTTTGTTTCAGTAGTCCGAAACACGTAGCAGCTACGAACAAGTAAGTAGATCTTACATTTTCCCTTTAAAAAAACTCTTTCTAGGTTGAACGCCTTGCATTGCAAAAATCTCGAACGTTCTAGAAGACTGGAATTTTATTAGTTGAATTCATATCAATGCTTCATGAAACAAATTCGTAATTTGTAGTATAAAATTATCTGTTTGTAATGAGGAAAAGCTTTTCAGTAATAGCATTTCGGCTATAAAAGGAGCCTACTTGTGAGCATTACGCCACCAAACAGATCGCTGCAAAGTTCTACGGGACGCCTCCTCCGATTTATATCCTAGTTACACTGTATCTGCCTCCCGCATCTCCGCGATCGCTTAATGAAAATAGAGGTTTTAGTACAACGAACAGCTGAAATAATATTTAGTTAAACATCGTACGAGTGTCGAGTAGGTTTTAAACGACCATCGCATATTGCTATAGTTTAACCAAGGAAGTGTTGTTTCGGTAACCTGAGAATAGTATCCATCGTAATAATTATCGTAATCGTAAGTGCAGGTATGAACTAGATGAGTGAGAGAAAAAAAACAATGTGTGGCTACCAAAAATGCAGTAGGTAAATGTTGACATCTCAGATCTGTTAAAATACAATTATTTCTTAAACCAATAGAAATAAACAAGAAACACACTCAAATAATATTCCAAAATAACTTTAGTTATAAATTAAAATTTGGACGTATCTTATTTCCATGGTCGTACTAAAGACGGTTTTGGCTGAAAGGCCCTGACGAGAGGTACATAATTTCGTTTAAAGGCCACTCCGTTTGCCGTTTTGACGTTTCGGCAAAGTCCTAGAACGCATCAAAAGAAGTTAGTAAAATACACGCCGCGGTCGCTTGGTGTGCCTAATACTTTAGAGAGAGTACTTCCCGAAATCCAATATGGCGTCAGCAAAGTCCCGGATTTATTCCCGTCTAGATACGATCGCGATACCATCCTTACCACACGTAATTTAACTTGCCCCGATGGGTTTGTTCGGGTATCATAGGGGAATTATACTAGTGCGAACAGCGCCGCAATATTACAATGATTTTACCTTAATGGAAGGTTTTAAGAGACTCCATTTACCCATGTCTTGCGCTACTTTGACTTCTGCTTTGATGGGAAGTAAGCCTTGCTAGTCTTTATACATTCTGTTGCCCGCAGGTTCACCCGTTTTCATAAATCCCGCAGGACTCATTGGATTCTCAACATAAATTAGCCTACGGTTATTGTTTGGGTCTACAAATATGTCGGTTCAATAAAACACGTTAATCCGTTGGTCTGTTGCGGTTTTGTGGCGACTGCCATGACAATTACCGTGTTCGTGGAATATTTTTATCACTTTTAAAAGGAACAATTCTGTCATGCAATTAATGTTTTTACATCGCATGTCATATTTATTTTCATTTTAGTCGCATACATGTCATGTTTAGTCGCAGGTGACTTGGGTCAAGTTAACTACATAATAAATACTTATAGTAGCAGTAATGGAAAAATAACCTGCTCAATGTGGGGCCAAAATCGCTACACTTCGTATGACACATTGATTAATAGCGTATTTCGTCATTGGTAGATAACAATATGGCTTATATCTATCCTTTTTTGTGTATAAAGATATTATAAAGATGAAAAGTGATATACGATAAAAATGATCATAACATCGTAGTGGAGAACTTAAGGAGTGTTCGCTCTCAGATGTACATTTGTCACGGAGTCATCTATCACTGGAATCGCTTTGCTCACTGAGTGTGTTTTTGTGATAGCGCTAACGGCTTAGAATACGAAACAAATTGCTTTTGCGTACAGTTTTTAACGTAGTGTAGGTATAGCTTTGTAGTCATCCCTCTATACTTCTTTACGCTGATTTGTGTACCTACCCCGTTTTTGATCTCCTCTAAAATAACAGTTTTCATCTTACACCTTTTCTGCTGTCGGTAGTAATTGGAATTTTTGTAGTTTGTTATCAATATACTTGTTATGTTTTTGATACCTCATTTCTCAGAAGCTTTTATAAGCTTTTTTTTTGTTAAAATGTTACAATTTATAGAAATAAATTAGTTTCATTCTTAAATATTGAATAGAAGCAGGCGGTATTTAGCGGAAATCCATTATTAGCAGGACAGATTAATTTGTTTTGCTACAATCCGCTACTTGAATAGATTCTGAATGGATTCTCTACGATTTTACATTGTGAAGTCAACATCTCCTAAGGATGTTCCGGTGTCGGGACGAAATGTGTGTCGAAGAAAGTGTTGGATAATTGTGTGTGGTGTTTCATGTGGGTACACCTGCATATTGTACCATACAGAATCTTTTCAAGTAGGGGATTATAGCGAAACAAATTAATTTGTCCTGCTAGTTTCATTTTTAATTAGTTAATTACAAATTAGTAACAAAGAGTTTATGTACCTAACAGAATATACGAGTATACAAAATACATTTTATGGTTACTTTAACACATTAAATTACCAAATTCACCTGTATTTACTCGTAATTTGGGGACAAAATATCCAGTAATTGTAATATTAAATTGAATATTAATAATATTATCGCGAATGATTGAATTAGCGTATAAGCCATTTAAGCCGAAATTATGAATGGGTACATTATGCGCTCGAACACATTCAATACCCATTAGAATAATGAATCTTATGTGTTCTTTCTACCTGAAATTGATTATGTAAAACTTATTATTAAGTAGGTATGTCAAATTGTCAAATCATCAAAAAGGGAAGGATTTATAATACCTTGAAATGGTCATGAGCGAATTGGTAAGTTTCGGACACCTTGAAATATCCATTTTACCTCAGAGGTCGGAACGTTTTCCTTCACCATTGAATTCATAGATATTTAATTGCCATAAACATATTTTTTATAGACAGAAAACGCCTAACGCCCCTCCGTCATCAGTTGCTCATATGTGAGGCTTGCAGCCACTAAAAACTGTTTGTTTCTACGGCAGACCTGCTGGCGGGAGTACGGGATTCACTGTTGCACCCACCGCGCTCCCGCCAGAGGAAATTGCCATAAACATACATAAATAGTATAGAAATCTGGAAAACCATTGGCGCGCTCTCGTTCTCTCGAACCACTGCTATAAATATTGTTACGTATTTGAATTGCATGCATATTTTAGTTTAAAAGCTTACAACCTCCTAAGCTCTAATTAGTTTTTGTATCAAATAAATAGACCGAATAAACAGAAAACTTTCTTAATTCTTTAAAACTGAGTGTCCAAACTAATTTTAACTTTGTTCCCAAGTGGAAATTCTCATGATTTTCCATAATAACATTTTTCTCGGCTATTCCACTAAATGAGCTGTATAAAATGCAGCTGGATATCAGTAAGTTAGTGGCGTTCGGAATTTTCTTAAGAAACTTTCAGGTACTCTAAATGTTAGAAAGTTTCTCCGGGCTGCTTGCAATTGCTAACAGCATACATGAATGATGAGGTGCATGAACATTGAAATATGTACTCGACTGCTGGACAGGATAAGTCCTAAATGCTTTTGTGAGGAAACGATGTCTGTAGCAATATTATTATGTGGGATAATACATTGTGAAGTAATAGTACGAGTGAAGGGTGTAAGTAATAGTACGAGTACCTAAAAGCACTTATAAAATATGAATTAAATTCAAATGTTTATTTTTCCACATAAGCCTAACTTATGCAATGTAATACTCTACTACCACGTTCTTTAAGTTGTTTTGCACCGAGAATAACCAGCAAGAAACTCGACACTTGTTCTTTTAAAAAATTAATTAAAATAACGAGAACATTAAAATGTTTCTTTAAGAAAACCTTTTTGCACGAATTTACTTCTTGCTAAATCGGAATTGATTTAACCAAATTAGTGCAATTTCTTAATTTTTCTATAACATATATTTTTTTATTTCCGATGCCATTATTTTCACGAATATTTTTACATTTTTTCTTGTAATATGTACGAGTGTATTTGTGGCAAACGTTAAGCTTGATATTTTTTTTTATTTAATGTGAACTAGCTTCGTTCGTCATAATAAATGTAAAAAAAATGCATTCCGTACTATTCGAGTGCTAACGCCATTAAAATAATGCACTCCATACTAATGCCTTATCGCAAGGAGAACAATGTAGAAGAAAAGCCAATAATTCACCTTTGCCACGATACACGACGTCGGTACGGATTCCGGGTACATTCAATAGTCGGCCGACTGAGAATACGTTCGAAAGCTCACAGGCTCACGTTAAATGTACGAATGAGAGGTCTTCGGGATTTTCACGTACTCTTGGCGAGGTTTCAAAGGCGCTGCGAGTGGGTTTTAAAGTTCGCAAGTTATTGCTCGGACGATAATCGAATGTGGGATGGACTGTTCGTACTGGATCGATAAATTGTGTATACGTAACTACGACTTACGTGTAGGTTTCTCTGCTTCAGATTCAGTTTATATGCTGCAGTGTTATCCATGTGACTTATCTGTGTTCGTTATAGAAACCTGTTAGTCGCCCATTCCATAACTATACGGAACGAAATTCAAGAAATGAGAATGATGTTGTTATTCGATCGTATACGTGATCAATTTGTTGATCTGATATCTTATTCACTTTTGTTCTATTTGATATGGAAGGAGCGATGGATGGATGTATACGATGATCGTAGATATTTCGTATGGCTAAGACCCTAAGTACGTCGAAGGTACGTAACGAAGGTACATTGGGATATACTTATTGGGTGTGTTCAAGCGAGCCATGTTATAAAGCTTTTTGACCATGCATTACTGGTTCCCTGTGTGAAGCAAAAGTTTGTAGTGTAGCGAACTTCCCGTGGAATAAAAAGATTTTTATATCAAGCGATTGAGTTGCAAATATTTACCCCTATTTAGAAAATATACAATGTTAAATTAAGTCGAGTCAAGGATGTCACAAGTAAGCAAATACCACAGAAGTGACAGAACTAAACAGAATGTTGAAATGGTAAAGATAACAACAAAAGTTCCCACCAAAAAAAAAAACAATTTCCAGAATAATGAAAGCATTTTAACTCGGCCTCTTATTATGGTCATTATTAATGATCTCCAAGTCGCAGGGAACACGTATCGGCACGGTACATTAACGTGCAATTTCATTAGATGCGCCTGCGATCGTGGTGATTAATCAAAATGAGAATCACCAGGCTAATGGTAGTGGGCGAAGGCTGGATAAGAGTGTACGACTAAAGATAAGGGTGCGCTTCCACTCAAATCCAGTTCTGCTACTACTATACACAATAGCGTAGATTCCTTGCTACATGCGTTTTCACAAATTTCATTTGTCTGGCTTTCTCTGGTCCATTGCTAACTCTATACATTTAGCTGCCAAAATGCACATCATATCGTGTTAAGTTAAGATATAAATAAAAATAATATGGCGTGATCGGTGATAGGTTTCAACTTTCAAGATCCCCAAATCCTAAAATTACAGATCGATATGTCTTGAGCACTATAGGCTATCAAAACTCAATAATAGGTTACCTATCCTATGTAAAACTTTTGTAGATGCATGAACTTTTTCCCGCATCTCCGCTCCGCTCTTCGCCTCTTCAGTGGAAAGCGTCCTTAAACGGGTGTTCAAGTGGAATAAGCGAAGTTACGAGCAAGTTGAGATTAGTTTCTTGTTTTTGTTGACGCGTCACTCGAAGTGTATCTTTTCGCTTACGGACATCGGCCAACGAATTTAATTACAAGCTTTATATTGGCCTCTCTAGTCTCTTGGATATGAGTGTGTTTAGGAGTATTGACAACTTGTTTGCTTTACTGGGATATAAAACAAAAAAAGGAAAAGGAAAAAGGGAAAGGATCAGCACTCAGTGACGTCACGCATGTATTTTAAGGCTCCGCCCTGAAGCCGGATAATTAGTCAAAACTGTAAAATGGCACTAATGTAAGCGACTGACAGCGGTATGTGCAATCAGCGGAACCGAAATGTACGACGCACGACGCCTTATTTGAGAAATTTTTGGCTACAACATAAGTCCCGTGCTTTTAGCGTAGCGTAATTCGTAATTGGATAATTGAATTGCTGTGGCCAGTTAGTGCGTAGGAATGGGAAAATTCATAGATGATTGTATGAACATCATCGTTATCCTAATTCCCCGCCCTCTTGAAATATTATATACCGCGGTAGTAATATATATTTCATTTGTAGTTTTCTACTAAAGAAGGTGCAATGATACCCAGTAATGTCCAACATTGAACGTCCATTGGTCAAACTTTCCTTATTAACATTGACTCAGTCGTCTAGACACGTGTGAAGATCTAATTATATAGTTCAATACCTACTAGAAGTATATAGATTTACGATTTACACCATCAGATTAGATTGCAGCCAAGCGCAAAACTACCTATCAACGGGGATTAAGTTGGAGATTTTTCAACTTCACGTCTTGATATTTCAACCCCAGGTATTTTCTGGCTTGTTAAAAATACGGCATCTCATGCTATGTATAAAATCTCGTGTATGCGGGGTTTTCACAAATCCTGTGGGAACCACGAATTTTGTTTGGGGGATAAAATGAAGCCTATGAAAAGAAAAGAAGAAGCTGTGTTAATCCCAGGTATAATATTTGATTGAAATTCATAATCTCTATTATGAATTTCAATCAAATCGGTTTAGTACTTTTAACATGAAAGACGAACAATTATACACGTCCATACATTTTTCACCGTTATCATATTACTGAGATAAACCGGTAATAAAAAACTGAATTTATTGAGTCAGCCAAACTATGCGCCTAGCTAACTTCAATAAGCTATACATGTCGAAAAAAAGCCATATTGTTATTTTGATACAATACATTATTTTGCAATATTTGCAACAAATGATGCTAATAGCTACGTATATCTAATATACACCATCCGTGAACCGTTATTCCACAAACTATAAAAAAATAGTACTTAGATATCGCCCCGAAACCACAACATCATCAGTAAACTCTATGATTATTTGACTAACTCTTTCATACTTTGCAATACCATTGGCATGCATTTCATCCAGGGAAATTAAGTACTTACATTATTTCAATGGCTATTTCGTTAAACTTAATGTACCTGAAGTGCAGTTTCAGTATCTAGGTCCTAATATTAATTATAATCAGTGCAAAATTTTGATGATAATCGAAGTTTAGGCGTCCATCTAAAATATTCCTAAATTATTGCATAACATATTATTAAAGTGTCAAGGTATAAATTATAATCATATCAGTTTCTGGAATCGAGCCAGCTTCGCGAAATATTTACCGCATTATCTGCTGGATGTTGTTAGTTAGTATATCACAAAAGTTTATGATTTTTTTGTTTGAAACTGAAAGTGTTACTATATTGTTAATAGCGAATAGTAAATCCTATATCTTTAAACTAATATTACTAAAATAATTGCTGTTAAAAATGGTAACTCGCATTTTCTAAGCTTTTTAATATGAAAAAATAATGAGTTCATAACCAATACGCATCATTTTTTAATAAAAAAATCATTGCTATTAAAAATAGTTAGGCGCATTTTGTTGAAAGATGTTATGCTGATATTATGTCTCTCGCATGTTTTCTGATCATAAAACTTAAACGATTGTAAAGACATACTCGTAATTATAAGCTTTAATAAGACGTACTGTTTGTCGATGGTCATGAATATTTTTTTTCCAGGGCACAGCTGCATACAAGTTTCGGCCATGTCCTTTACCAAAAAGAAATGACTATTGCTGCCATCTATTGGCCAATAGATATACTACCGAGCAAAGCTCGGTCACCCAGATATTGTAATAATATGAGCATAATTCAAACACTAACTAAAGTATGGCTGTTTTCCTTTCTGTTCACGTGATGTGTAGTACTGCCTGCGCAGTGTGCATGTCAGGTGCAGCGCGTTTTAGGTACTTGCAATACCAACTCCTAAGGCATCCTTTATTCTCATTTTTCACTGAAATCACTTTGGGATACTGTCAACAGTTACGTTAAACCAAAACAAAGTAGGTAAAGCATTGCAGCTTCCTGACAGAATAAATAATAGGTACTGCCTTGGAACCTACCCGGAAGAAATCCGGAAAAGTCTCACCACCAGTATATTATAGGTTTACTACGGAATACCATAACAGTAGGTAAATGGTAATACCTAAATTTTGCTGAATGTATTTCTTAAGAAACCAATTTTCGTGATAATGTTTCCTGATAATGTATCTAGTGACGGGGTGAAACAAGAATCAAAGAACGTACTGAAAGATATCGTACGATTTTGCGAAGTGTAGCAAAATGTAATTTTATTTCGCTACGTTAAACCGAAACCCAACACGCAAAACTCTTTATCAAAGAGGTAAATAGACGCTCTAAATAATACCTACTTATCTGCGAGGAAACAAATGATTCCTGTGATAAATTACGAGCAAGGAGGAAACAAGTTCGTTCACTCCGCTACCCATTGTCCGATTGATTGCAGATCATTTTGGCGGACGGCAGCCGAATAGAAAATTGCCTTTTGTCCGCTGCAAATGTGAACGACTGGAGGTCTTTCGATGCACACCTATTGTCGATTATTGTATTTAGATTATATAGAAATTGTTAGAGCCTTACATTAAACACAAGATGGTTATATTCCTTATGATAATATAAATTTACTAGTTGTTGTCCGGTTTCGGTTTAATTTTGAATATCTGGGTGACCGAGCTTCGCTCGGTAGTATAACTACTGGCTAATAGATGGCAGCAGGAGTCATATTTTTTTTTTGTGAATTTGACATTTTTTAAAAATGAATCCTAGCTAGATCGATTTATCGCCCCCAAAACCCCCTGTATACTAAATTTCATTAAAATCGTTCGAGCCGTTTCCGAGATCCAGATTATATAATATATATATATATATATATATATATAAGAATTGCTCGTTTAAAGGTAAAGGATTCCGGGTAAATCCGGGTTATAAGCTATCTATGTTCCAAATTTCAGCCCAATCGGTTTTCCAATTGCGGCGTGAAAATGTAAAAGAGTCTATCCATCCATACTTACAAACTTTCGCGTTTATAGTAATAGTAGGATAGGATATTAAATTTTCTCATTACTTACTCTTACTCTTAATCTTACTCTTAATCTCATTACTTACTCGGGCAAAACCCGACCATCACGTTTCAGCCTAAACCGATTATATTAAACAGTAAACATAACGTGGATCAAATTTGAACCTTAAAATCCAATTTAATGGCACATTCAGCAAACACGAATATTACACTAAAGTCATAAACTAAACATAGTAAATACTGCGGTACATTATTCATACTGTGTGCAACCGACGAATTTAATTCGACGTTATTAATTACCGAATGGAGACTAGTTACTAGTGCACTATCGGATACGTAATAAAACAATCGTTAGCAGATAGTTTGCCGTGAAATTATTCCACGCCTGAATTTTATTTAAAACCATCGCGAGAACTTTCTATTGGATTCTTAAGTTTTTTAAACATGTTTAACAATAGATACCGGCTTTCACGTTACATTCGTAACTACGTAATTTTAAAATGCCATCGAAACCAAACCTTATTTTTGTTTATTGACAGCCGCATGTCAGCAAAAGTTCATAGATGGCGCTGGCTGTTAATGTATCCAGGAGGAATTCGAATCGTTTGTGCGATGCGAGTTGACTCGTACAAAAACCTGAACTAACCCCTCTGTATTTATGAAATTGTACAATATTCCTATTTTGTTAGCTTATACGGCTTCTACACAAGTACTTCTGATATCAGACTACTTCTGATATACATGTTTTTATTTTATGTGCGTTTGTTCTCATATTTCTTTTACTTTCGAAGTTGTATTAATAATTATAGTGATGGGCTTAAGTTTATTCTTCAACTTAAAGATTAGTGCATCGTTCCATCAAAATCGGTTAATTAACATTCAAATAAACTATTCAAATAAAGTATAAAGTTTGTCTTCATAGACTTAAAGATTACATCTTGTTCTTAACTTAAAGATTACATGCTGTTGTGTATGACTTCTATTATTCACATGTGTTTAATAAAACAATCTTTATAAGTAACTAGCTGACCTGGCAAACGTTGTTTTGCCCTTAGGGGTCATAAAAAATAGATAAATTGAGATTTAAACTATCCTATCTCTCAAGTTGGATCGAACTGCACATGGTGTGCGAATTTTATTATAATCGGTTAAGTGGTTTAGGAGTCCATTGAGGACAAACATTGTGACACGAGATTTATATATATTAAGATATAGCGTACTGCGGAAATAAATTCGCACGTGAATTTATAAACTTCCAAGTATGAAAAGTTTAAATTGGATTTATACGCAATTAACTGTTCTGCCGTTGTTTGGACGTCTCTCTCGTTAGGATTTAAAGTGTCGCTATGAATGTATATTTATTTAACTGATTTTTTAATGGTTCAAACAATTTCCAACGTCTGTGTATTTTGGGCATGAAGCATCGTGTTCATAAAAGAAACATTTTGTTTATATACAATGCACATGGATGCAGAAACGTATGTTTCGTATATCAAACTCTCTTCTCTCGCTCTTGCGAAATTAGGACTAAACGTTAACTAATGTTGTATTAGATGTTAAATTGTATTGTATCTACCTAACTATCTAACATCATCATTTTTGTATTAATATGTTTTCATAATTTCTCTGAAATTAATTTTATGCTTTCGTTACTAGACTGAAATATCCCGATAGTCGCAATTGTATTATTAAACAAGTTGTCTTCACGTATTTAATAATAATAATAGATGGATAATTATAAAATACTAGAGTCAAGTAAATTGATTAAGCAATGAACGTTCGTAATAAGTAATAACTTAACCAATATGCCGTAACCCGTCTTGTTTAAAGCCAGTTGGAAAACAAGTATATAATTTAACGTTCTCACATTTACATCTGAATGGCTTAAGTTAGATTGGGCTTAAAATTTTATAAAGCCTCCACTTTATCTTCGTACTTAACATTTCTACGTCGCAAGGTTCGAAGTGGCAATCAAATTTGAAGATAACTGTACAGTACTATCTCTTGCGGGGAATACATGAATTTAAATGTTGTTCGTTAAAGGAGCGGGGGTCAGTGGATATCAGAGATTTATTGGCGCTATCTCGGCTGATAGAGTTAATTAAAACTATCATGGGATACGATTAATATACGGCTATACGTTTTATTACACCCGATATAATGTAGATATGTTAAATAGGTAGGAATTCGTTATTATCATTATAATCAACCATGTAATCTGAACACAATACTTTCACTTGTGGGACGTATAAGGCTGACTAGTGGCTGACTGAAATGATGATGATGATGATACCTAGAGATCGCCTTTTTATTTTCTCTGATTAACTATCAACGTGAATTCTCGCTTACAACTTCATGTTATTTGTTAAATGAATTGTGAACTGTGAACAAAGTTTGTACCACTTTCAAGGTATATTTTTTATTGCTTTTTTACATATCAAGTTCATACGTGAAGATTCAAGTAATGAACTATCATCACTGGGAATGATAATTCTGAACACGAGTTTGACGAAATGTTTTATCACCTAAAAGAAGAATGCCTATGAAATAGAATGGATAAAATAATGTCTTCTAAAAATATTGCAATCCACCTAACTGTCCAATAATGTCTACCGTAAAGGAATGTATGTATCTGAAAATAAAATGCAGGGACAATCAATAAAAATGAGTTCCCAGAATTTGTGGCAGTCGCTAAAACGAGACTATCTACTACGTACTGAATATTTACGACGTTCTATAAAGTGTTTCGCATAGTTCCTGAAAAATATGAATAAGCATTTACAGGCGGAGTGAATAAAGTTTTAAAACGAATGACGTGAACCGACGATGCATTTGCGACGGCCGATGCAGCATTTGATGTTTTTTGCTCGTCGCGACACCGGTAACGACTTCCTCGCAAACGCGCATTGAAATGTAACGATTCCGAAACACGCGCGAGCGACCTCCTCTCGCGCTGTCGCTTGTCGCCACCGCCCTCGCGCCCCTTTGTGCGAAGAGACACGAGCAAAACGTATCCCCGATTGTTCCAATACAAACGGAAATATTGCCGCCCCGTCACAGTGTGAAAAATGAATATTTTCCCAGTCAGCGCGACGCGATGCGGCTCGCAAGAATTCTGACGCCACAAAACATTTGACCGTTCTAAATTGTATTGCCACCCATCGAAAGCACCACGCCAAAAAGGTTTTTTAAAGTTACGTTTGTGAACTCGTTGAAAGCGGCGTTGGCGTCGCACTGTCCGCTGGGTGGTTTTCTGTGAGAAATTACAGGTTAAATGTGTGCTAAGCGGCGCTTTTGGCCCAGTTTCGGAATCGAAGTCGCCGCACGACCTGACGGTTTTCTCGGACCGTTCAATTTACCGGAACGCATCTGCCAGCTAAATAGCTCTTGTGAGTTATGTAACAGCAATGATAAAGCAGTGAATAGTATTGAGACATACAAGTAGTAAGGAGGTCCAGAGTTAGACCACTATAAGAACACATCTCTTATTGACAATTCCGAGTAACGTGGATACTTTGAAGCATCTCAATTCTCAAAATTACATGACGTCTTCCAGTGCACTTAATTAGCGTTGTAGCTGCTAAACAACCCTCATTCTGAGAGGAATAACCTCATGGTCAGTTGATAGCAATCGATACAGGTTGAAGAGTATGTGTTGTATGCGCTGTTACTACAAGTCTGCTAAAAACTCAGATTGCTGTTCTATTTTTTTTAGTAAAAAGAGCAGTGCCAAAGACATTTAGTTTGATGAAAGGGTTCTAATTGTTCCGGGTGCTCGGCTAAGAGTGGTTTTATTGCGCGGGGAATGGCACGGAGCAATTTGGCGGTGTGACCGCAAGAGCGCATGTTTATTAGAGACATGAACTCGCCTCGGCCCCCGATTTGCATAACGGTCTCTGTCGTAATTAGAAACCATCTCGGACGTCCCCCCCTTTGTCCCGTCAAGTCTGAGCTCTGTCGGGGCGAAGCGAACGCCTTGTATTTATCTGCTGAAGTATAAACTATATAATCCGCATTAGAACAAAACTTAGCGCCATTCTGTTGAGCCAACCGCGGTACTAAGGAGTGTAATTGCATTCGAGTAAATTGTATGTGCTCTTGGCTTTCCGCAACTGTGAGTATTAACTTAAGGCGACTATATCCCAGCACTTTAGGTATTTGTCGCACACTCAGACTCGCTCTACGATACCTAGCGACCATTGTCGTGAGCCGAGCAGTTAGAATGAACTCCGTGAACCTATTCATAAATATTTGCGTCACAGTACTGTGCAGTAGTGTGCTGTTACAGTTGGACTATTTGTCATTATAATTCGCTTCACGAAATATATGCTGGAAGTTGCGTTTTTTACGTATATTTTGACTTTTTTATGGTAATCGATAATATCAACCGAGGTATTTATTTATAATAATTATGTATTACTAAAGTAGCAGGATTTGTAGAAATTTTTCTTGTACATATTAGGGAAATGAAGAGTTTTATATTTTTTTTAATCTTCTTTGCTACCGTCCGCATCTTTCTTTTCACAGTAGTAGTTTTGACACAATCTGTGATCACCATAAGAGTGCGGCATTGAGTTTAACAATATCGTTGTGCAGAACTGATATGGCAACGTTTTTAGGGTTCCCAGATATTTTGTGATATCTATACTAATATTATAAAAAGGTAGCGTAACGATGTTTGTGAGTTTGTGACGTTGTAAGGGGTAATCTCTGGATCTACTGAACCGATTTTCAAAATTCATTCACCAATACATTATCGTGGAGTGTCATAGGCTATAATAATTTCCAAAATTAACTTTGCATTGTTACTAAAACTTGAATAATGCAATCCAAGTCGCAAAAAAATTGCTTTCATCGCGTACGCTGCGATTGAGGATAGAACAAAACAAAATCAAAATCATCAAATCAGTATCAAAATCTGCAAAAAAGTCCGCAATAGCATATGCCTATCTCCTATGGGTAACTCGCAATAACTGCTTTTACTTTAAAATTGTGGATTAAAAATAAATAATTTTTGTGAAGCTTATTTAGCCCATATGGTATTAATTTATATCTTTGTAAATATGTTTTTTAGAACGGAAATTTAATGTAGAATAGTTCTGCCCTTTACTCTATACAGTTTAAATAAATATCTTCAAAGATATTAGCAAAACAAAAACGCGCGGTATGCAGGAGCGCGCCGCAGCCGCTTCGGTCGTTGCGTGGCGATAGGATAGGCATTTATCATTCATTTATCTGAATGCCTCGCGTCCAGCGCTGTGGGCTTTGGGTATAAGGCCCGTTTTCCACCACAGCGAAGCGGAGCGGAGCTGTATTTCAGTAACAAATCAGATTTCGTCATTTTGATATTTTTGAAACTGAGGGATGTCTAAATGATGAAATCTGGTTAGTTATCCAAACACAGTTCCGCTTCGCTCCGCTTCGCTCCGCTTTCGTGGAAACCGGGCCTTACGTGGGACAAAAATATTTCTAACGCGGAACGGAGTCCGCGGGCACTGCTAGTTTTATATATTTCACGATAGCTTTTCTCATTATCATAATTCTTATGTTGGTAAGTGTTTTTCGATGTCTCAGGGCATTTGTTTCTGCTGCCAGTCTGCGTAGTTTTTTACAAAAGTTGCGTAATATGTGATTGCGACACTCAATTTTTTCAACGGTTACATTTTGATTTTCATATGGTTTGGCATTGAGTATCCTTACATATGTCGAGTCGACATTTATCTCCAATCATTGTGTGATCTCCAATGTTGTAAATGAGACCGTTCATCGAAATAGAAGCCTCCTAAAAAAAATAATTTCAGTTTCAACAATTAAAAAACACGAATGCCCTGTTATAAAACGAAGTAATAACTCGTTTTTTACTTTTTAGTTCGTTTTATAACAGGGCACTCGTGTTTTTAGGGTTCCATACCAATTTGGTAAAAATGGAACCCTTATGGTGAGACTTTCTCCGTCCGCCCGTCCGTCCGTCCGTCCGTCCGTCCGTCTGTCACACTCGATTATTTCAGCAACTATCAAAGCTATCGACTTGAAATTTGAAATAGTTTTAGGTAATAGTGACCCAACGCCAATGCAATTATAAAACATTGCAAATTGATTTTATTTTTATTTAAAAAGGGGGAAAACCAGGGCTTTGAATTTTCAAAATGAGATAACAATATTGAGTGGGGTATGAAAGGACGTTACTTGTATATTCTAAAACCGATTTTTATTTATTTTTATGCCCGATAGTTTTTGATTTATTGAGCAAACTGTCGAAAAACATACCAGCCCCCCTCCTTATCTCCGATGTTTATCAATCGAAAAATCTAAAATAATTATGATCAATAGAAATTAACGTATATTTTACAGGAAAAATAAACTCAACTCCCTAACTTTTATAATTTTTTTGATAATAGCAATAAACCGCCGAAAACAAAGTTAGGTTTGCGGTTCGCCAACAAAAGTACCTAGGTACATGTAAATTATACTCGTAAATTCTTGAACAAAAGTGATTCTTTTAATGTTTTACTTCTTTTATAGTATGGAAGCGGTGCGCGAGTCCGACTCGCACTTGGCCGGTTTTTTTTTTAATTTTTTAATTACTTATTTTTATTTTATGTTTTTTACTGATGGTCAGCAGTTAGGTGAAGGTATTTTCTGTTACTACTCTCCAATACCTTCATTTTGATACCCATATTATGATAGTTGAAGAAAAAATTTTTTTTCCACTTTTGAAAATGGCGCCTCACATCCGCCATATTGATTTTTCCAAAAAAATATAGTCTTTGTTACTCGGGAGGATCCAAGGATTCTAACGATACCCCATATATCCAAATCTGTTCAGCCGTTCAGAAGTTATGGAGGAATAAAGAAACATCACATACATACATACATACATACATACATACATACATACATACATACATACATACATACATACATACATACATACATACATACATACATACATACATACATACACACATACATACGTACATACATACATACATACATACATAAATACATACATACATGAACCCTAAAAACATTAAACTCCTTTTTTTGAGCAGTCGTGTAAAAAGTAAAAAACGAGTTATTTTAGTTGAACAGATAAACAGTAATAGTATTTAAACTGTGGTTACGCGTGATGGTATTTGCACGTGGTGGAATTTACACTACCTACCATAATTTTCTTAGTTCGTATCAGAGTTTCTTCGGAGCTTTTGAGGACTAGGTATTTTGATAAACTCAAGAAACACTTACTATATAATTTTTTTTAATTCTCCTTCGCTTCCTGTCAGATAGTTTTTTTTTCCAGCGCATTTAAAAAATAAATAATTTTAGCGCGAAAAGAGCGTGAGTCGTGAAAACTTGCGCAGGTCCGTCTCGTATGGAGGCTCGTGAGCCACTGAGTACATCGTTTATTCGATGCGTTAGACCATTTTATGACTTCTGTTAGGCGAAATTTTGCAGCAATTTTTTTATTTAATATCTGTCTGCTCAATGGATAGGCAATACAATGAGCTTACTTTACGTATAATTTTTATGAAATTTAGTCCAAAGCTTTGGAAATACCATTAAAAAGATGAACAAAAACGACCTGTTTTCAAAAATTTTACGATCGAGGCAAGTTTAACTTATCGTGTTTTCATGAGGCCATTATAGAGATAAAGCATGTATCTTTAATATGTATTTTTAACAGTGAAAAAAAACAATTTTTTCATGACTTTGAATTGCTTTGAAAAGTGGCGTAGTCGCTAAAAACCGGGATAATGGGCCGTTAATACGAGCGTTTGTTACTTCTTATCTACTTACTTGAGAAAAGTTTGGTTGTTTCGTAAAGAAAATACTTAAGAGATGGCATCATATTGCTGTTATAATGTTCTTAAAATCGATTAGGAAAAGGATACGGCAAATCTTATTTTAAGAACGTTGTAAAAAAAGTAATATGTGTGTATAGCATCGGAGCTTCCAAACGGATAGATAGATTTTAGTTACATACTTCCGACCTCCGTATAGTTACATGAGTTTTACCAGTATTTTAAAACTCATCAGCTATTTCAAGTGGTAGAAATGATACAGGACCATTTCGTGTATTTGGTTTTAATGTTTAGTAAATTCTTTAAGGAAGCGGTTGTTCGTTTTAATTTGCTCAGAGCCTTTTGAGGTTCAAACTCGGGTTGTTTACCCTACTGAACCGACCGATAACTAGTCACTTTAGTTAAGGTATAGGTATACCTAAATCAACGGACCTTTAAGCCAAAATACTCATGTGATGGATCGCTTGTTATACATACGTGTACGAGTAGGTATACGTAAATACTTTGTTACACATTTGAATAACTTACATTAATAATATTAATTAATATTAATTGGAGGTTAATCTAAAAATACATCGCGAGCACCTTCTTGCATCAAAAATGTCATAATTTTAGTCCAATTAAAAATTTTTGAACTCATTTCACCCCCAAGAAACATTTAATCCGAACCGAGTACAAACAGCAAGTCATCGTCAGTCAAAAGAAAGTTCCGGAAATAGCCGTAATGAAATGAACGTTTCACGAACTTCCGATTGCTCAAACTTCAACTGGCAGCAAAATTAATTTAAAAACCTCAAGCTGGGTTTACCTAGCTTTGAAAAATATTAGGCTTTTGTTTTCCACATGATTTATTTCTCTTCAAATGAGCGTAAAAGTTTGTACAAACATTCGTATTATTTACTACTTCAAGATGCATTGCATTACATTTTTATTAATGTTCAATCATAAATAGATAATAATAATTTATCATCGAGGTGATGAAATATTATAGATACGTGATATTTTGGTATTTAGATTGTTTTAATCCATCGTGTCTGCACATGACCTTTTCTGTGAATATTAATTGCTAAAATACTAATTACTGTAATAATTTTATTTATTATTCATCAATGAGCACAGTGATTCATGTAATGCATTTCCTGAAGTGAGATGTTTAAATAACATCGGGGCTTTCGCGTCTTTACGCAGATTTCACACAGAAGGGTTTTGCAACAGTCGACGCTAGTCTGATTTTGACAAAATTCGGCAGATTTTGACAAAATTATGGAAAACTATCAGGCGTCTCCTTGGCTATTGCGGCTAATATTACTACCTTTTAGCTAACCACGAGCACTTCACTGGAGAAAGATGAAAATTGTTTGTCATGAACTCTTCAGTTCTCAGGCAGAACTAAAATGCCATCTAGCAGAAAACGTTTCAGTTTCAATCCACTTTTCCAAAGGCCCATCATTTCAAATGGAGCTCTTCGAAGGTTAACACTCGCGTGAGATGGAATTATACAATAATGATAAGAGGCGTATTCACGAGCCCCGCGCGGCGGTGGCGGGTAATGGCTGAACCGATATCCTTATTTACTGCAAATTGCGAAGCTCTCGCGTGTAGCAACTAGGCACCGGCTGATACAGTATCATGGCCTGCGAGTACATGATGATTCCCTGGCTTCGATTGTACATATGTATTAATTTGAGTGGCTAATTGCTGCGTCAGACTCATACTCGTAATAAGTATGTTTGACTGCGTATTACGTGCGGATAAACAAAATCAAAATATTCGTTCTTTCGCATAGACCCAAATAACAGCCACTCGTCAAATGTCAGACTCTACCGTCACACGCGGAAAGCCGGTTTGCACCGTGAAAAACTCAACAACGACGACGACTCGACTCGACCGTGCTTTTATCAAAATGTCATCTTGTACAATTTTTCTTACATAATCTCTATCATTTAGAAATTCTTCAAAACTATAGGAAACCCAATTCACTACATGTTTTTTTAAAGTTACTTTAAACCTGCTAAAATGTTATTCTAAAAATCGCCATTTCCATGAATATTTTTAAATTTTGTTATTTGGTATGATATTTTTGTGAAATTTTGTGAATGTTTGTTAAACTATTTTCTACTACCAACCAATAAAATTTATATCGAGAACGAAGAAATAATAGGCAATTTTTTAACATAGAAAAATCCATCCTCCTGTGGATTTTTAAAAAAGAAACACTAAGCTGTGAGAAAAATCTACTGAAAAAAAAATATTTTTCTGTGACCTGTTTACCTCAATGTTTATAGTACTCAGTAAACTCAGTACCTAATAGTCAACACAGAATAGGTGTTTAAATGCTACAACATTCTCCCCCCTTTTCGTATTTTCCTGAATGCTCTGCGCTCATCTTTGTAAAGAACGCGTAAAACCAGAAAAAGTTAAATGAAAAGAGTTCATCTTCATTTTGTTTGTAAATTAATTGAAGTAATTTTTAATGTGAAACAAAAAGAACCTATCTTAGTTAACGAATAGATTGCAAGGCGACACTGCGCGCCATTGTTAAAATTTTTCAAGAATGTTTCGTTTATTATAAAAACAAGGTAATCACTGATATTGTTTCTCCTTTGTTCGCAGGACACAATAAGAAGTTTGTGGAGTCAGTTCAGCGCAGACCTCAGAATACCTACGGTAAGTAAAGACTTCTTTCCGCATTAGGGTTATCAACTTATCATAGTTGTACATTACCACGGAATACATAATAGTACCTAACGGTAAAGAAGGCTCACTCCGCAAGATGACTTAAAGAAATAGCGACGCTAGCTTATACAAAATTGCAATTCAGTTCGCAATAGCGCCTGGCCCCGCCTTCGAAATAACACGCAACAAACGCGATGTTGTGGTCTCTTTTTATCGCGTAACTTTATCTCATTCGACGTACTAAGGTTGCCAAGGTCTGCAAAGTCAAGTATATAAGCTATCTCCAAACAGTCAAATGATTCAGAAGAGTAACAAGCATTGAATAAGCTTCTCCAATTATTAAATATTCCGCATTTCGGCTAAATATGAATAGGATAACTTAGAAAAGAGAAATTAATGCTAGATAAGTTTGGATAACGAAGCGCTTGATCCACGCTCTAGAATTCTATAAGTAAATGTTTTAATTACGTTATCCATGAAAAAATTTCCATGTTAAAAGTGGCAACCCTATTCCGCACTCATTTAAATTGCGGACCCACTAACTCGCCTCACTAATTAGGGCCGAGCGGTAACTAACTCTATAAAAATATTAAAATTAAATTAAAAAATAAACGCCGACGTGAGATTTCCATCAGGGAAAATAATTTGAGGTTTTCGGAATGAATTACGATGATGGCGGAATTGCGTGAAAATTACTTTAAATTTCCGCACATTTCCGCATTCGACATTCCACGTTTTTGGAGCGGCTACCGAGTCGAAATGAAAAGCCTTTTGCGTGTTTTAAATTGATCTTGATTTAAGCCCACTTGAAAAGCTATGCTCGCGGCAATACGTTTGAGCCACTGAACATTTCATGTGGTCGTTGCGTATTGTATGTTGGTACAAGCACCTCGCACGACTGTTAAAAATGCTTTTTTTGGTCTACACTCTTCAAGCTATCGGATAAATTTTTAATCCGAGAATTTGTATCCAGGGTTAATCTACATAAATATATTATGTACATTAATGCAGAAGTTCGCATGTGTGAATAAGTAGTTATATTTTGTGTTATACGCTACCACTACGCTACTTACTATCCAGGAATTACTAAAAACGGTAGACTATCAGCACCGAAAATATAATATTACTAACATATTAGTGTTCTCATTTGCAGGAGAATATTATTTTATAGTTATCTAGATAACCTTAGTAAACGGATAATAAAAAAATCAAAGTCTAAGTTTAAGCATAAAGCCGTGCTTACAAACACCACAGCCTCAGTGAATTTGTCATGTTAAATCTCTATTCATAGCCTACTCTGTGTCCGTTTGAAAATTGTAAAAAAAAGTTAAAGCACTCTATTGGAGTCTATTGCTAGGAGCGGTCACTCGCAACTCTTTTTAACACCCTCTTGTTTTAATTGCGCGTCTATGTGGCGCTCCACTCTGGCTCTATACGAACATACAACATGGCTAACGTTGTTTTCGTTTTTAGAAAGTGTTTAGATACGCCATTTCGGTGTACAAAGTTCTAAAATCAATTCCTTAACCAGTTTTATTTTTATGAAGGTCTTATATGCTTCCCTTATTGCGTATTAATATAAAAGACTGAAAATCATTTGATTGAACATAGTACTAATATACAGATTCCCACAGCCACACCAAGTTTTCTGTGACCTCGGAGGAAGTTGTGGTAAAAACACAGCTGCTATTTATAAACAGAACTTATTTAGTTTAATTTCCTACAACGCGCATAACTCCGGAAAGTCAGAGGTCGGGGGTTAAAATATGGACATGCTGGGTTTTAACCCTCAGCCCCAATGCTTGTAAAAGGCTGTTGTGTGAACCAACAGGTTGTCTCTGCTTTTAAAGCCTCCAAGAAACAATATCCAATAAATAATTAAAATTTAGTTTCACCAAATGCGAATACAAATTGTTTGCTTGCGGTTTCTTGTCTTGTTTTCCCGTAAGCAGTAACAAACCGCACACAAGTATTTGTACGAAGACAAATTGAGATAATACTCGTACATACCTATTCTATGCTTACTAGTTTAGTCATTACTTAAGATAATTTCTCCTCAGCGATTTATCGCTTTTCGTAAACTTAAATCTTGGTATCTATTTCATTCAAAGGCTCGAGTATCTTCATTATGTGCGAGAATCTTACAAATTTCTTCAAAAAGGCAGAAAATTAATATTAGGTCAAAGAAAATAAAGGGCTGTACCTAATTTTATTCATTGCAATTCATGAAAAACTAGTTCAAAAACAAAACGCAACAACGGCAAAAGTAACATTTAGTCCAATAGCGATTTACTACAAGTATAACAGGAAAGTAGGAAGAATTAATTGACGGACTCGTTAAGTTTTTTAGCAAGAGCAATCGCACAAGAGTTAGACGATAGGCCGAAAAAAAAAATAACGGAAACCGAAAATAATAAAATTAACGGAAACCGTCTAGAACTACAAGTGAGACTATAGAAGTCGACTTCGTAACTCGTCCTTCATTATTAGCCCACGGGCACTTAATTATCTCGAAATGCACGAAGGTGACCGCACATCATAATTTGTGTGTGCCGAAATTATCATGTTTAAAGACCAGACAATCATTACATACTACTTTTGAAGTCGTCACGTCTTATTTTAATAGCATATTTTTATCTATTTAATATTTTTGTTCCAGAAGTGAAAGATACTTATTTTCATAATTATGAAGATCTACCAATATACTGACGAAAAGAGTAGTATGTCGATGCTTGCACTATTATAATCATGCCATTGGAAGGTGACACTTGACAGTGCAACTAAAGAATTGAGCTCGCTGGCAGTTTCATCCGTACATTGAGAGAATATACTGAATATCGTGCATTCGTATTTTCCGCACGGAATATAATAACTTCGTATGAATTTGTCTAGGCTTTAGGTTACCATCAAATTTACCCATAATTTCCCCAGATTAACACTTATTACTAATTCAAAATTAGTTATAAGTGTAAAGACTTCAAAAATTCGTCGTTCGGCTCATTCGGCGTTTGCGACAAATGTGCGGTCACCTATAAGTATAACAGTACGCCTTGCAGTTCGGTTTAATTGCGGCAATGAATTATTGCGGCCCACTTGCTTCTCAAGAAGCTTTGGACGCCGGTCGCTGGTTCAATGGATTTGATTCTCGTTTAATGTTTACTGATTCTTATAGTGCTTTCCTGCAAATACGAACGCAATACTCGTACTTTCTTTAAAGAAAAGTCTTCACTAAAGAAAAAGTTTCTTTTTTGCTTTGATTGTTGTAATTCGAATATATTTTTAGAAACTTCGTGTTATGGACGAACCAGCCTTTTGAAAATATTATTTTTTATTCCAATAAATTCAAGATAATGCTTGAAATAATTTTATCTTACAGCAATATAGGACCTTACACACATCGCCATCTAGCCACAAAGTAAGCGACAGCTTTTGTGCTGATATATATGAACACACTTGAAAACATATATGCCCATGCCCCATGGCATAAAAATTTTCCAGTTGTGGGAATCGAACCCACGACTTCTGACGCAGACGATACGATCGCTACCGCTACGCTATTCGGTCGCCAATAGTTACGGCGCATTCGATAATAAAACTTAAAAGTACCATTATTAGGTATATGTACAGGTACACTGAACAAAATCTTCATATTGTGCCCTTATTTCATTAATTTCGGAGCCTCCTTCTTCAACACCATAACGAACTTAACTACGTCGGACGACGTCAAGAATGATTGATATCAGCACTTGAATCATGACCCATTTACCTTCAGAGGAAGCGCCGTGGCTGCACCAAATAGGTCATTACTTATAATTAGCTCGTCGAGTAAACTTCAGTTGCCGGAAGGTGAAGTAACCGTGGCTTTGCGTTGCCGGTGATTTACTGCTCTGAATTATTATTAGACATGGAGAAGTTGCTGCGGCAAACATCGAGGCATAGAGTCGTAATGAAGTCGTTGCGTACGTACGAGTATCTTATGCCCACAGTTGCTTGTCACGTCCGTATTCATTCCTATCAAATCGCTGACCAAAGAATAAGTTTATGTTATATTTATGTAGGCAATATAAACTTATTCTTTTGGTCTGTGATTATAATTATTGTAATCGGCAACAATTTATAGCCAACGTCAGAGTAAGTTTCTAATTTGTCATTAAGATAACGATGAAATTCTTAATGTTGTATTACAATCCGGGTTATGTTGATCGTCCCTAAAAAAACTGGGATTTTTTAAGGTGCTTTATGCTTATACTTGTTGCTGTAGTTAGTACGATTATGAACCCTTGGGCACAATAATTCATTACAAATACAGTCGAACCTAAGTAAGAACTGGATAAGCGAGACTCTATTAATGAGAGTATTTGCCAGGTCCCGTCATTTTGTCCTCCTATCTCTGAAACCCGGGTTAGTGAAAAACCTCTATAAGGGCAAAAGAGATATCGGTTCCTTGAGCTCACACTAAACCAGGTTTAACTGTAATAATAATAATGAATAAAAAAAACCTGTGCAATTGAATATGTCTCATATGTCTAAAATTGTAATGCGCAAATAATCTGTTATCGAAGCAACCTTACTGTGAAAGCAACTTATAATTTTAGTGTAATTAAAGCCATCCCAAATTGACGCCACTTTAAAACAAAATGAAGTTAATCCCAAAGTAACCGGCTCTGCTAACAATCTCGTAGCCAACTTCTGCACTGAGAATCTAAGCACGTTTTAATTCGCAAGTTTTCGGCTTGATGAGTGCACCCCCGCGGGTCTGGGGGGGCAGGGGCTGAGATCGTGACGGGGTTCCTGATAGAGACAATAAAAACCCTGAAGGTGGGGCGTCGGCGTCCGTTCCGGGAAATTAGCTGTCACATTACATAGCTATTAACGCTTCGTTATGTCCCGAATGATCAACTCACCATCGCTAGCGTGGCTTTTGGCATTCGAACCACTTTTTCGAGTCATGATGGATGTTTGTATTGTAACAGGGCGTGACATGCTTCACACTAGGGACACCTGAGTCCTGAGTTCCTGACCCACTTGTGATATAGGAGTTTATTGAACTTTTTTGTTATTGTGTGTACTAGGGATACGCCTCTATTTTGCTGAAATGGGAATTTCAAGTTCATTATAAAAGTAACTTCTGTGCAATATTTCAACTTTCTAGGTCTAAGCGGCCGAATAGCGCTTTGAAGCAAATCGATCAATTAAGTCTGCTAAATCAATTCAATAAATAAATGATTGCAAGTCGGTCATGTCAATTGGAAAGATACCAAAGTCCTTTCCTTAAAGTATAGTGAAACAAAAAAGTTATTTACTAAATGTTTAATAATGTCGTTTGGTTACACAACGTATCCATGGTTCTGCCGTTTTACCTCAATTTGAAGCAATTTCAAAAGCTGGTTTCATCTCTATTAATGAGTACAGCTTTCCAACATTTATCTGTAAAACAACTTCGCTGAAAGCACAGAACATTCCAAAGAATCGCCGAAAAACCGCACACTTTGCGAAATTGTTATTTAGAATTCGCATAATGAGAGCTTAATTCCGATGGCAATCTGTGATAGTGGCCCTATTCGTTAGTGAATGCTGCTATCAGGGTACCAAACCCACCAAGTGTTTTGAATCCCCTCGACCGGCCAGGGCCGATTGTCGGGCCCCTAGTGCACTGTTTGTTGTTTCACACTCGCCATCGAGCAATCGCTTTCAGATATCGAAATGTTTTAAAAATGGAATAAGTAATTATCTTGCTAAACGATCTAGATACGACTACATTACATAATATACATTCTTTATCAGATCGTACAGTTAATTTCCCATATCGTAGTCTCCAGCGTATCAAACTAACCACATTTTAGCCGATATTAGTTCAAAAGATTAGCTGGTCAACTGCATACATGTGCCTTTGTATCATATTAGTGAGTCTTCCATTTGTATTTATAAACATTTTGCTAATTTGCTGCATTGTAAAATTTTTAAATGGGAAATAAAAAGCTTATGTGATTTAATAATAATGCAGTTTATGCATGTAAAGGCGTAGCTAAATATTTTATTTTGTTTATGATAGTAAAATCATAATAATTAGTACAGCTATTAATTACTGACTAGAACATCTAATTATCTTAAAGCTAATTAGTAAATTTTCATAGAAAGTTTTCACGATAAATATTTACGAATGAAAGTTCACGTTGACATTACAATGTTTCGATGCTGTAAGTGTAAAGCGATGATAACGGTAAGTGCAAACACATTCTAAGGCACAGTTCCGGTCTGCGTTCTCTAGTCCCTCATCTAAACAGAACCTATTTTAACTAATTGGCTACCGGCCGGCGATACCGCAGCGTTAGGTTAGGCCCTCGACGACTCTCTAAACTTTGCAAGATTCCAACTTCTACTATTCGAATTTTATTAGCTTTTATTTCCCTATTTACTGCCCGTTCGAAAGGATGGAAGCTTTCACCAGCTTGGAAGTACGAAACTTTCCCGCACCGTTATTAAATATCTAAATAATATAAATGGTGTTCCATCCGCGCGGATCAAAGAAAAATTTTGATAAATCGTTCCCCATGTTTCACTCGAGCAGAATGTTTCGCGTCGCTCATAAAATAAGCCCGGTTTGGCGTTCGTTCGTTAATCTGGCATCCGTAAAAGTAAATTTGAAGTCGTCCATCAATAACCATTTCGGCGTTAAAGCCGCCATTTTTCATTTGACGCGCCACGTTCGCCAGTGGAATCGGAGAGAATCGCGCAGTCAGAGGTCGCATGTGAAAAAATCAACCTGTTACCGAGGAGCCGGCAAACATTTAAAACGCTAGCGGGAATCTGCTCTAACCCGCTTTATTGCGGCTTTTATGTGACGACGGGGACTTATACGCGTAGTCGGCGTGGCGATGGATCCGAGCTATGGAAATTTGCACTTCCAACGCGAGTGTTCCGATGAACGGAAATGTAGATCAACTTCCGAACCATTTATCCGCGAATCGTGTTACTGCACCTCTCGTAGATCGCTTTACACAGGTCATTTGTGGGAATTGCAAATATCTAAATGTAAGAGATAAAAAGATTTATAGCTCACTTTGAATTTTGCTCACGTCTTTGCGTTTCAGGGGACTGAGTTATGCAATTGCGGTGCTCGATCATACTAACTGACACTCTTCATTCCATGTCGCCTGCGGAATACTGAGCTTATGAGCTTTACGTTATATTACGCTTTATTGCCTTCATACCTAAAAGAGTATTTTTAATTTTATTATATTTATGTAGCGCTTTAGGAAGTTTTCTAATTACAAAACTCCTTTCCTCCCGTCTGCTTATTTTCGTATTAATAAGCAGTTTCTAAGTCACAAAGCTCGTCGCAGCTCATTTGCGTTCACATAGCAGGTTCAACGGATTGTCACGTCTGTTCCGAGTGGTGCTCAGAAGAGCAGAAACAACGCAGTTTCATAAAACTCCAAGTAGCGAGCTGCCGCGGCGCGTCGTAATTTATTTCGTATTTAAACTGTTGTCCCATTAGAGCGTTTGTTTGTTGGAATTTCACAAAAGCAAATCGAGTTATACGAATACACGTGTAGCCACGCGGCCACACATACAGGTTATTCGTTTATTTCGCTCCACATTTTACAGACAGCAAAATAAAGTACTTAAAAGTAAACGAGTGTGTTCGGAATTAAACGTTATTAGTTTATTCTGAATCGTGTTGAACAGGATCTTCATCCAAATAAATGAAAACTGAATGTCTTTCTTAATATTGAACTAATAGGATTTTGCTTGGGTGAGAGATAATTTTATGGGCTTTGGGCTCATGGTTCTTTTTTTTTAAGTTTTCCACATCTACTGTCTATCTATAATAGTTACTTCGTACTCATAACACAAGCTATCGCTTACATTGGGGCTAGGTTGTGATGTGGAATATCTTGTTTTTTTTTACTAAAAGTCTATTTGGTTAAAGATCTTTTCTCTCTATATTTTGTTCCATACATACGATTGTTTACGCTCGAATTTTCACATTTGCTGCTGACTGTACAGTTTCCGCATAACGCAAATTAAATAAAGTGTTTCGACTATGAATAATAGCACACCCGCTTTCTGAACGTGTTACGAGGAATAACAATTTGAATTTAAAATAACAATCGTTTACGCAGGAGCGTTCTGAAACGTTCAAATTTTTGAACGAATATTTTAGTTACTTTTTTTTACTCATCTCCGGTTGCGTTAATGGGTGAAGCCGATTCGGTATCCGTTTATTATGATTCGGGCCGGATTATGAAATTTATTCAAATTTTCGGTTTGCGTCAATCCGATTTCTGACTTTTTGTATTTTTGCAACTAATGGGTTTAATTGATAATCTATTATTATGTGGTTTTGTTCTTACAGTATTTTTTTATGATTGACTTAGGTATATTTAAATTCGGCCGGTGGTTATTATTTTTGTCAGCAGGTAGGTACTTACTTGAAAAATAGAAGCAGCAATTATTAATATCAATCGTCCGTTTTAGCCAATGACTTCTGTTGTACCTTCATAGAAGTCTTTGGTTTTAGTCGATGGACGTCTAATGCTGGATTAGGCCCTCTGTACGAATTTCTTAACGGCCCGGCCACAGCGCCCAGTTTGCCCCGCTTATCCCCAGCGATTCGCCGCGACCCTAAGATTGCTAATGCCAATGTGTATATAATGGTCAATCAATCAATCATACTCATAAATATTTATTATTTTGACCAGATTATTAGGTATAGGCTCATTTATGATCCCTGAAATAAAAAAGATGTATTCTTTGTAATATTCATTCAACGATAACTAATAATAAACTAGGTACTCAGAAACCAAAGCAACTCGACAACAAGGAAACCCTGCCTTCATTATACTATTTGAACCAAGTTTGTGTATGTAGTTACAGTAAGCAGTATTTAATTAAGTACTCTACGAAATTAGCGCCGCGTGCTACTGGTAATAAGCCGGGTATTCTTATATTCGTGTTTGAACCGCGCCCGCAATTAGTACGTCACGTAAGCGTGGCGTGCGTACGCCGTACGACGAACGGTGCAAGATCAAATTTAATAAGCGAACCTCACGACAGCCGCATGGGACCTCGCCTTCGCTGACCAGCCATGGATGACGAATATAATATACAATCCAGCGTTCGTAAAATGTTAAACTGTTACATGTTTATGTGTGCCTGGTACTTTAAATCGTTTAGTGCTTATAAAATTGTATTTCTTCTCTCTTTTTTTATTAACAAGTTTTTAACTAATAGTCTTTATTGACTCATCTATTGAGTAGCTGGCTATAAACTACCGGGTAGCTAGTTGTTTATTACCGCCCTTTCTTGAATGCCTCCAGCCTTGTTAACGTACAGATGTTAAAAACTATTGTATCACGGTCACTACTGAAATACTTAATACAGAAGCAAGTACTCCTCACATTTAAAAAGTTCACAAAAGGTCTGATAGATACTCGTACAAATGCTGCCTAATCAGATAAATTGCGCTAGACGATGTAGCATTTCTGATGACCAGAGAAGTCAAACAACGGGTCGCATGAGACTTGAGAGATCTCCTTCTTACATTCGTTGTACACACCAAGAAAAAGAAAGATTCCTTTTACGTCTGGAGAACAAAACTTACAGAAAGAAACGCCTCTCTCAAAAATGTTCACGCCGAGTGTCACAGATTAAACAAAGCAGCAGACGCGACGCGTTGAGAATATGCGCCGTTGTCTCTGGGCGGTCCTGTGTGCGTCGGGCGTGAACAAAATGGCTGCTTAGTGCGCTTTGCTTATTCAGTTTATTTGCAACAAACATTCATTGTGCACTGGCACAAGTTCGCAGCGTTTAAAATTCGCCAAATTTAACGTCTGTGTGCTTTGGCGTGAACACGCAGGGCGAAGCTTACGAATAGTTTATTAAATTAACCTGACAACTAAACTTAATTGTTGTAGACTAAATTAACCGCTTGTGTATGTTTACGAGACTTTTGACCAGGGCTTACACAATAACTTTAAGTTATAACTAGTCTCTGCACTTCGCCTAGTACATAATGAGATGAAACTAACAGGGTGTACTAAATAAATTAGCTTTACCTATACTGAACTGAAAACTATTTAATCATTCCATCTATTTTTAACCTTCAGTCTGTGTTTTAACATATTAATTTGTCTAGTTAGTATAGTTGCTGGAAGTAATTCCAATCTAGTCTGAATGTCGAATCGTTCCATGAATATGCATCACCAATTTTCCATACAGATTGCCTCTGCTTCTCTTACGTTGTATTGCAAAGCATTACTGTAACTCTATTATCATTAATTATTTATTTTGATAAATCCTACTAATATATTTTTTTTTAAAGTTTAACTATGCATAATATGGCCCTAGTCCTACTGATTCTGCATCTAATGTATTGGTCCCACAATAGGTTGAAATCTGGATGAATTCAAAAGATCATGGGGACGGGGTAAATATAAATTAATAAGCACATTGAAGGCCTTTCGACGTAAATCATTTCAAACATAACATAAACACCCAAGAGGATAGGGTACGAGGAAAATTATACACCGTAATTTCTCCTATATTTTGTACGTGTCGTAAAATACATAAAGGGAAAATTGAAAATTGATTCTTACGTGCCACCGCTTCGTTCGGAGTGTCGTGCATCAGACGTGACCTTATCTGGGGCCATAAAGGAGCTATACGTCAAACTAATGACCCCACGGTATGTTCTTTGCTATATTATATCGCGATATATCGACACCGGGTCCATAATACGAGTAAATGCTGGATTTATGGCGCAACGACACTTTTATCGATTTGGTTATGCATTATTCGATATTAATATTTAATTACGTTCAGTTCTGTTCAATTCAATTTTTAATTTCAGCTAGCAATCGTAAAACGGCTATGGCTGTTGAGAAATGAGCATTTATATATGAGAAAAACAAACACTATTAAACTTTTTAAATCTTGTTAGTCTGGATTTTACTGAAATAGAGTAAATTAATATAATATTATCTATCATTATAAATTGATTAGTCTGTCTTAATATTTACGACTACAACGTGGCGTCGCAGACATTTTAAAATTAATCGTAACTAATCGTTTCAAATAAAAAGGTATCATGACTCATGCATACAACCCCAACTCATTATTTAACGCAAAGTAAAGGGTTAGCCTCCCGTATATCTTATCGTTCGCGTGTTCTGACCAATTAATATTAATTTATTTCCTCACATATTATAAGTTAGCAGGTTACACAACGCCCGTCTATACGTCTGCTATTATAAACTCATTTCTGCCCGTTTCCAGACCCAAGTGGCTGGAGTGTGGTATCAGACGTCAAATTACGCCACTTTTATTATTTTTCCATGCTAAGTAGACATCTTAAATTCATTTGGAGTGCTCTCGTGCCGTAACGATAAAATGCGAAGTTATTATTTTCTCATTTGGAAAGTATTTCGAGTAACATTGGCTCGGATTTCGTCGTATAGAGAAAAATGTCATCCAATTATAATTTTAACGTGATAGTGAGCAAATTAGTAGTTTATAACACTTGCTTATTAATCCAATTAGGCATGGTTTATTATTTTAAACTAGCTTCATTCTGGGTCAATAAACCGAGATAAGTGAAGAAATGAGATACTTTTTGCACTTGTAAGTATATCGAAATGTAAGTAGGTACTATTGTTTTGGATATTTCAAAAACATACTGTAATAATTTATAGAAAACAGTATTTTTATATTTCAACATTTACCTACTCTTAAAATGAATAATTCCTTGTAACGAGATGTTAACTAGAATTACTGTATAGAAGGCGCACTGAAACATACTAGCCTTACTCCTAATAAAAAATGGTGCAAGGAAAAGCTCTATAAAAAAAAACTACAAAACAGTTTCTTTCCCGGGTTCCCGAACGCATAAATTACACGCACACACGCAAGCTTAGTAATAAAGGCATCTTTACGAGCCACGGAACGGAGCTAGTTCCATGGAACGTGGCCGGTCAAGAACAATACGACCGGGGTCCGGCGCAGACCCGGCCCCGGTTCCGTCGAGCAAATAACTTGGTTTCGCGGACAAATGCATCGGACGTTTCCGGATGGTGCAGGCAGTTTTAATGGCGCCCGAAATTCATGTCGCAATGCTATTCCATTGTTGTAAGAGTACATTTTCGCAGTTTAAAGTGCATACGTGGTTAATATTTGAGTTCATACTTATGTAAGGTATCTATGATCAAAGATTTTTTTACTATATAATTTTCTTGCATTGAAAACGCTACAATATTTCTTACTGGCTCGTTCTTCTTAATAGTCTGGCTAGAAATGTAGCCAGACTATTAAGAAGAACGAGCTTTACCGTAGTTGCATATTATGATGTGTAACATATACCACGCGCGCTTCCACGATTTCCTGTGGCACATTTCCGTTCCTTTTCCGAAATCACTCCCACATCTGAATATCCAGCAACCAAGAGAATACATTAATATATAACATAATAGCATCTCGCAAATTTTGTCAGGGACTCCATAGCTCCAGGAACTCCGTGGCAAAGGAGACTTCAAAATTCTTCACGAGGAAGACCAAGAATAGAGGTATTATGTGAAAGAGGATTGCATGTTGATAGCTGATAGAATGGAAGAAGACATCATTACTGGCCCGTCAAACCCGGGAACTTTCACAAATTTTCCCGGGATAAATGAAGGTATTCTACGGGATTTGTAAAAGAAACGAACTTCACTCGGGTGGAGCCGTGGCCTAAAGAAATAAAATATAAAGTCATGCTTACCAGATTCAGCTAAGAAGTCATTGTTAATATTGATATTCAGTCATTGAAACTACATAGAGTTCAGTTTTCTTTATTAAGACTTTAATCTATTTTAGTTTGTTTCAACTTTAAAATGTTCTCATTGTCTACAGCATGTCGGCTCAATGAATAGTGATTCAAGTCACAATGTGGGTTTAGATGGCGTTTGTTCTTCCGGCAAACACTGCGAACAGCTCGCTTTCGGTCGCTACACAAAACGTTGGAGGACTTCGAAAGACAATGTTTGCAAATGAAACGACGAGACGCCTACAAATAGGCACTGGAAGAGGACTGGACTTATAGTGCCTGTGTGTGTTTTCACGTAATGAATGGACGTACTAGGAAATACAGTAGACATCGCCCAGTGATCAATACTTCTGGCCTCATATTCGGGAGTCTGCGGTTCGAAGTCCGAGATCTTTTAGGAGTTAGGTGTTTATTCGTAACTAAAAACACTGAAAGAATAGTGACGAAGGAAAACATTGCGAGGAAACCTGCACTCAAAAAATGTCTTCATGCTATTCTCAAACGTGCAAAAAACCAGCTATTTCACACCTACGTACGCTGGCTCAGTAATGGACCTAAAATGAGACGACATGAAGATGCTGTCTGCTCCAGCTTTTTCAGCTTTTCAGATCCATTGAGTTGGGCAGTGACTCCGAATTTATTAGATTAGAGGATCTGATGCTTATTTTATTCCTAAATAATAAAGTATTTAGTTACAGAATACAAGTATACTTATATAAAAACGGTTAAAAATATCCAAAAATGCATTATTCCACTTGGCGTACGCCGCATGTGGCGGACGGATGTGTCGGCCATTCCGCGCGCATCTTGCTGAATTATTTGCACAAAATGGCGGCCGCGCCGCGCCTCTCGCGAGCTTGCATTGTGGCGAAACTCTCAGGAAATGGACGTGAGCAATGTAGCGTTGTATGAATCAACTAATTTTTGCCATAAAGACCCTTATTTATTCTAACAAGGCGGACTTTTAAGAACTTTTGTTTTAGGTCTTGGAATTCAAAATACGTAATCTTGATTATCTGGACCGTGGATACGATTGCAATATTATATTTTGCCAGTTTTCAAAGTTTTATTCATATTCCTTTATTATAATAAGAGAATTCCATAATATAGATTTCAATTGGGTTTAATAGAAAGCTGGTTGTCCAACCAGTCGCTGGTCGGTTGCGGTGGCCGGATTGTCGGTGGACGGTCGTGTTCGTATCGCCTACGTTCACGTTTGCGGCTTCCAATGATTAGCTAAGCCCGGGCTCCATTGCGATTAATTCTGCGTCCATTTCCAAGTAATTTATCTGAAACATTCAGCCTGCTTTTGAGTGTAGCGATAATTTTATCTAAAAGCTTAAGGAAAATAGCCAATAGTACATGCGCATCTTTTGTGGTAGCTAAATTACGGATTGCGGATAGTTTAAACAAAATATGTTGTTGGCTGCTGCTATACGAGTAGTTTGGAAATAAATAAACTTTTTCGCCTTTAATTAAAAGTCCAATTTTACCTCAATTTAGAGTATACAGACTTGTTAGCCCTAATTTCACCAAACATTTAAAGTGCAATGCCCATCACAATCCCTACTCTATGACTTACTCATTCCATTTCTATGATTGCTTTTGGTACGTTTAAGGAACGAAATTTAAAAAAAATATATGGTTAATGCTGGAGGAACACAGAGTACGGACAATGTCGAAACCATTAGTTGGTAGCACATACAGCTATATTCCTAGTCTTGCCGCATGTCCAATAGAGGTCGTAGAGCCAAATGCCGATTGCACTGCGGCAGTTATTAATCTAATCGCCGGGAACGACTGTCGGCCATTCAGCCGTGATGTTTCAATAAGCGCCGTAAACAATACAGAAGGTCTAACCAAACTCGAGTTTGACATTTTTACGAAAGAATATAATGTCGGCAGTTGAGCAAGACGTTCACCTGATACTACAGATATTTGAATCCAAGAAAACGCGCCCCACTCTGTCAAAATCGCTTATGTTTCATTCAATTCGTATGGAGTTTGACAGAGTGGGGCACGTCATCGTGAATTGTAATATCATTTATTGCCTTTCGATGACAGATGCAGTGTGTCCCATTACTTTGCGTTGCAATATCATATAGCGCACTGCACTGTGCTTATCACCCTGACACATTTAAGACTAGTACGAGAATAAGGAAATAAACGCTCCTGTTTGTGCACGCACTTATGCACTATAATCACCGATATGAACCTGAGGATGATCCCATCTGAACATTTAACCTTCATAAAAGAAAAAGTAGAGCTATCTGACAAAATTCCCGGTAATACGTCACAATATGGTGGAAACGCGCGTAGATACGAAGTGATAACATACTCGTAGTATAGTGATCTGTGGTATGACCGTATGGACCGCGTTCCACAGATGATAATGTGGTTGGCTTACTAGTCTTACTACTAACGCCGCTGGTGTGCTAACGCAAAACCAACATTTGTGACACCAGTAAACTGGTGACATTCTTTTGCGGGAACCGCCGGGTCTGGTGTATACTGTATATGCATGTAGGTAAGTATAATAATCTCCCATGCTGTTAATAAACCTCTGTAAAAATAAATCGCCGCTGTCATTTTAAAAACTACCCCTTTTTTAGTTTTAGTTGATTAATTAACTTTGTAGAAAAGAGAACATTAATTTGGTGACGTAACAAGATCCGTTGTCTGAACATCGTCGGATCAGTAATTGGTGCGTATACGCTACACCAGCCTCGGATATCGCCTGGCTTTATCACACGAGCACAAGTAGAGGCCTGCGATTGATTAATCGAACTTGTCGGCGCATATCCAGCTTAATTGAAAAGTCGACGTCTTCCCTCCTCGACCGATGTCCGAGCTCGGCCCTCACAGATTACCTCCTCCATTCCTGTGAACCAAATATTTTGGACCTTTGTCGGCAATTAATGCTTGATTAACACAACGTTGGTAATTGGTTTTACTCTTGGTGCTTTTTGCTAAAGTCCCTTATCTTTATTAATGGTTGTGCTGAAGACGTTTCTCTATGTTATAAATAGCCCATATTATAGTGGGGAATAAGAGGATTATTAAATACCACAATTAAAACTGTTTGGTGATGTTATCGTGTTACTAGCTGGTATTCTATGCGATTTGTAATAGTTTGGTTTTAGCCTGCGCCATATTTTGACGTGGGCCTACCTATGTACGGTTTTCTATGTTATCCTCAACCAAGCCATGATTCACATAATATGGCGTAACTATAGATTTATAAACGTCGTCGCTGGCGGATCTCTATGTACATAATATTACATAAAAGTTTATTTTGTGCTTTCAACAGGCCGTTGCTTTAAAATTAAGCTGAAAATTCTAATCTACACTGAAATTTTTATGGAGTTCATATTGGTACATATTATTCTACTAGCTGACCTGGCAAACGTTGTTTTGCCCTTAGGGGTAATAAAAAATAGATAAATTGAGATTTAAACTATCCTATCTCTCAAGTTGGATCGAACTGCACATGGTGTGCGAATTTTATTATAATCGGTTAAGTGGTTTAGGAGTCCATTGAGGACAAACATTGTGACACGAGATTTATATATATTAAGATTATTTAGCGGCTCATCCGCAGTGGTGAAATGTTCATTACACGGGTTGGCTATTAATCTAATGGGGTATATTGCAATCGACCACGACCGCAACAGTGCACCGGCCACCACCCACTGTACCGACATAACTACCGACGGAAACTTGCGGCGCAATGTTTATCATATCAATACTCGTTGAAGAAAAAATTTACCTGCAATAAGTATCTCTCTCAACCCCTTTTTATGTCCCACGGCTGGGCACGGGTCTCCTCTCAGACTGAGAGGGGTTTGGCCATAGCCCACCACGCTAGCCAAGTGCGGGTTGGCGGGCCTCACCTTCGAGAACATTTTTGTGAGCTGTCGGGCATGCAGGTTTCCTCACGATGTTTTCCCTTCACCGTTAAGCAAGTGATATTTAGTTTCCTAAAAACGCACATAACTCGGAAAAGTCAGAGGTGCGTGCCCAGGATTCGAACCCGCGAACATGTCAGAGGGTGCGTGTCCCCCAGATAATATTATGTGAAATAATGCAATACGTTTTACTTCCAACAGTACCTACAGGAATTGCTTTATTTTCATTGAATTTCATAGTTTTTTTTAGCTTTGATTTTTATGTCAAGCGTTATCTTTCTTGTATTCTATTGGTAAAGTCCCTTGCCTTTGACACAAAACGTAGCATAGCCATGTAACTTATCTGTGGTCTGGTGGACAAAAACTCTACATGATTGAATTCCGCTGCCGATATTGTCGCGGCACTAAAAATTTTACCGTATTTGAGATAAGCGGACGCGAGGGGCAATTAAAATGCCTTTTTCAGATGGAACCTAATTAAATTAGATATAGACAAATAAAATGCGCATATTTTACGATTATTCGATAAGCATAGGGATTTTTATATAATTTTATGTAGGTATCTGTAGATGCATATTCTAAAAAAGTAGTTAAAGAAGAAAGCACTGTTGTTGACAAGAATCCAATAGAAAATAACAATGCACAGTGTGAATTTGATGAAAGCTCCATAGTCGGCACGTCAACTCAAAAAACCTTACAGTTATCATTAATTGTTCCAAAAAGCACTTATTCTGAAGCGCTAACATTCTGAACCCATACTGTCTGCCATAGTCATTTCTGTCTGCCACTATTAGGGATGGTAAGTACTTACTTACAAGTAATGTTTTTAACAACATTTGTGAAAATCCACAACTAAAGTCCCGCAAATACTAAATAATCAGTAATATTTGACAAGCTAAAAGAACGCTGCATATTCTAGCCTCATAACACCTCTTAATCGTAAATTAAAGTCCCAAACAAATCGGAATTATCGTATCGTATTCGTACATACAAATTAGAAATTGTAAACTTTAATTCACGTTGACAAATTGCTATCAAAGGGATATAAAGTACTTTATTACTTTCGCTGCAAACGTGTTGACCCTTATGTCTAACGTAATAAGGAAGTCCGAGTACGCTTGCGAGGTATATCGGTTTTACATATGCAGAGTGCATACATAAGACAAGTCGTAATCGGATGTAGGTAATAAATCGTGTGGTCCGTTTAAACACAGATACCTACGTGTTAGGAATTTGGAATTTTATAAGTTCACACGACCCTCGTATTGTATAAGTTTCTAGAGTTACGTAGACAAATGGCAGAGCTGTTTTGCTCTTGTCTAATTTTTCTTTTTAAATTAGTTATAAGTACACCTAATCGAACGAAACATAAGCGATTGTGAAGGAGTGGGGCGCGTCTTCTTGGATTGAACGCACTATACTTGCCTGCAATGTCTCATGATGTCAATCCGACCAACCAATCAACGCATTTCACTTATTATTTTGACGGTTTTAAGGCTGTACAGTGTACTCATTATGTCATTAATCCCAGACCTCAGTGTGCTAACTGCAGCAGCTAGGAAGGTCGTCTGTCCATCTATCAATCCTATAGGAGCCTATGATTCTCTAAGTACTGGCGTAATCGTATAGTCAGTTTAATGGTGCCTACAGAACCCCCGGAACATGAGTCTAATTCACACTTAGCCGGTTATTTTGATTGTAAATTAATTTTGTACGGGACTTGATTATAATTTTATTGCGGAATGAACCGACAACACAAAATTTAAACCACTTCAATATTTATTTAGCGTTATACGAAAACGAGAGTTTTCCCAAATGATAATAAAATAACATACTTATACAAAATTAGGCGATATAATGTGCTCGTAATAACACACGTTTGATAAATACTACACATTGTAAAATTGCCCTAAAGAGCAGGGTTGTCGTTTTTTGTCATCCCCATGTAAATAGAGGCGATGTATGAGTAAAACAGCAATGGGTGGAAAATTAGGTCAATCCCAAAGGGCGGCACAAAACATGCAGCCCTTATCGCGTCGAGTGTGCGTGTGCGTGTACACGCAAGTGGCACAGAATTACAACAACTACTTACATAAATCAGCTGAGCACATCGTAACTTATAAGTCATAAACAATGTTTTTTGTTTTTATTACTTCTGACCGCAGACGACTGCGTAGACTACAGATTTGGGAGGTCTAGTTTGGTACTAAGGCTATATAAATTAGGTTTCAGGGTATTTTATCCCATATGAGAGAGTGCTCAAGAACTCCACAATCTAGTACCTCCTTCACCTTTCTACCATAGAACCGCAAGACGCCGGGAGAAGTGGCATCCTTATGTGGTTGATGTCCAGCAAGCTCGAACGAAACGATTTTCTTCCACGTTTCTGATACGTACCGCTAAGGTGTGGAACACCCTTCCAGCTTCTGTGTTCCCAGCCAAGTACAACCTGGGTGCCTTCAAGAGAAGAGTGAATAGGCATTTTCTAGGCAAGCGCGCTCCATCCTAGACCTCATCATTTCTGTCTATCAGATATGATTGTAGTCAAGCGCAAGCCTATCTATAATAAAAAAAAAAAAAAAAAATATAGGTATGCAAGGGTTTTAACCGAAAGGGTCTAGTAATTGCAGAGTGAAGGAGTATCTATAATATAATAATCAAAACATAAACTATTAAGAACGAAGCATTTTAAGGTGGAAATTAATCATTGTTTATGGAAACGATTGGCATTGGTCTCAAATAACATTTCTATAATTTATTTACTGACCATGGATATGCAAATACTTTAAAGAACTTATAGTTTTTCCTTCTATCAATACTTACCTGACAACTTTATTTACGATTTTCATCAATATATTTTCTTACAACTTTCCAAATATTTCCACATAAAAGTTGGCATTTTTGAATTAAACTAATAAACCAATAAGGAGTAGGTGTAAACTACTGAACCAGTTTGGCTGTAATTCGCTGGGCGTACATGATTAATTTTTATCCCTAAAAAATGCATGGTTCCCTGGAAAGTTTTAAAAACCCTACGACCCACGTGGTCACGTGGCTTAGTGACCCCTGAGTCTGACCCATGTGGCCACTGATTGATGATGCGGGGAAGTGAAAACCCGTAGTTGGAATGTTTATAAAAGAAACTGTGAAACTGCATTTACAGCAAGATTACAACACAAGAACAGCAAGAGTGTCGAGATATTAAGATCGTATGTATCCAGACGCTTGACAGGTCGGAGAGCCAACAGCTGAGGTCAACAGGGTCCGTAGTCGTACCCTTCAATTGTTAGCAGCCAACAGCCTGACACTCCTCCGACACTTTTGATCAGAAAGTTCAATCTGAAAAGAATTTAATTTGGGTTCTAGATAAGGCAAGGAGTTGAATAAAAGTAAAATGTCCATTTAAATGAACCAGCAAAGCTTTCACACTTTCATTTTGTGTTCACAATAGAATTCTTAACAATGCATTTTCAGATTAGATTATTAAAACATGGTGACGATACGAGTCGATTCAAAATGAAAACTCGTTTAAGAAATGTAAACGAGTTTTCATTTTGAAAAGTGTTTGGCAAAAAATGTATGTTTAAAAAATATATTGAGTGTTAATCTTACTGTTAGATTTACCCGGTCCATTTAACAAATACGCTTCTATGAAATTTGGTTTTTTTCGAACCATCTTTAAAGTTTCTTATCGCCACCACCTATCCCTATGTCGCTTCAGCCCCTTGTGAGCCCTGGCCTTCTCCACAAAATTCCTCCACTTGTCGCGGTCCTTTGACTCCCTGCACCAGTTGGTGTATTGACTCATGCTCCTTAAGTCTTCCCCACGCCATCGGTTCAACGCTTTTTTGGTCTGCTTTTTGGTCTTTTTGTTGGAGGGTCCACTTGCTTGGTCATGATTTTTACGGCCCTAGAGTCTGACATTCTTTCTAGGTGGCCCATCTCAAGCGTTGTGACTTACAGAACCTTTTTTTTTTTTTACGCTATACAAGTTAGTACTTGACTGCGATCTCACCTGATGGTAAGTGATGATGCAGTCGAAGATGTTAGCGTACTAACTTGGAAGGGGTAAGTGAACTCACCCCAACGGTTTCTACACAGCATCGTACCGGAACGCTAAATCGCTTAGCGGCACGTCTTTGCTGGTAGGGTGGTAACTAGCCACGGCCAAAGCCTCCCACCAGACCAGACCTGAGCCAATTTAGAAATTATAAAATTCCAAAGTGGCCTGTGGCGGGAACCGAACCCGCGACCTCCCACTCGAATCCGAGCGTGCGTCACCTGCGCCACGGAGGTCGTCAAACACCTGAGGATGGTATCACGTCCTATAAGAGCATCAAGCTCGTTATTCATGCGCTGGCGGTATCTTCCAGCAGATTCTCAGACTTAACCAAATATGGCTACCATGTTTTGATAAATTTTATGTGCCAATTATTATACTTTGAGTTCATGTATGGACGTACCGTGTACTATGCTGTAGGTACAGTAGATATCGCATCATTTGAATAAATTAAGATAACTTTGTACCATCAGTCACCGCCCACCAACCTTGTCTTAATTTTTACTTTCGTACTAATTGTAATTACCACTTACCGTCCCCTCCTAAGTCGGTACAGTACGCGCGGCGAAAGTTTGGCTTTGACCGTTATTGCGCAGAAATCAGAAATTGGGTATCAACGGGCAATTAGCGGGGTGTGGGGCGGGTGTGTAGGCGCACGCGGTGCTCTGATTGGCGCTCCAGTCGTTCCCTGCCTCTCGCATCGATACGACGTACCGCGCACTCCTGTTGTACAATCACGTTCACAAGTGAATTGCTATTTTCGTTAATTGTTTATTGTTGTCGATTGTTATTATTTGTTGAGTTTGTTTGTTTAAGTTTGTCAGTTAAGTTTTTTTTGTTAAATATTAAAAAGTGATTTGAAAATGCGTAAAAAAAACATTGTTTTAAAAAGGCAAGCTCGGAAAATGATATATGACGTGAATTGCTTTTTAAAGAAGGAAGCTGACGAATGTGTCGATTCATTGAAGCAAATTCGAAGTCAGATTGAGGAAGTTGCTTCTTTACTCAGTCAGTCGGAGAATAACCAAACTATACAGACTATGCAGGTAATGAAAACGGAAACTGTTTCTAAATTAAATTGTGTAGTCAGTAATTAGAAGTTTATCTATTTTGTATTATTTTCTAGCATTATTACCACTGTACATGAATTTTGACCCACTCAAATATCCAACCTGGTACATAAAAAAGGAAAAGTATTGTGTGCGTGACAGTACCCATGCGCAGTAATCCCCTCCACCCGAAGGTCAAAGCCAAACTCTCGCCGCGCGTACTGTAGTCAGTTTCTTACACATAGCAGAGGCGTGTTGATTCTGATGATGTTGATACCTCATTTTTAACCGACTTCTAGTATCAAGTTTATATTTTGGTTTTGAAATTAGATTTTCGAGATAACGAACCTTTCGTTACTTAAATACGTGGGTCACGAACGCGCGAACTAAAAGTTGAAACGGAAAGTTTGCTTTCTGGATATCACAGAGTTGGAAACGTTAAGATAAAGTAAAAATGTAAAACTTTTGATAATATTGTAGAGCGATGAAAATTCTTTGATCTCAGTTTAATCAGAAATTATCAAGCTTTTGTTTTTGTAGGTAGCTCTTGAATTAATTTTAATAATAGCAAGAGACTTTAATTATGCCACTTCAGCGTTATTATAATTTTCAGTGGGTTCTGGTACATAAAATGATTAATTATAATAGGATTATAATTTCTGTTAGTCAAAAAAAATCTCGAAATATACTATAATACATTTGTTCTTTATTTTTTTCTCGCCTTTTCTTGCTTTTCTCTTCGCTTTGAAAGTATCCAAAGGGATTTTGAACGATGATGATTATGGATGAAATTTTTTAACGACCATTTCATTCTAAAAATACCTACCGATGCCTGCGGATAAGTGCCAACACAAATATTATAGCTATGACGAAATTACAAACCAAATCTATTTCCAGAAAAGCGTTTATGTTTGTGTTTGTTGTCGAAAATGTACCACAAAATCATTTACATTGTTAGTTTGTACAAGCCCGCCCAATCAGCCGCGCACCGCAAATCTATGTCTATTGTAACTGATGGAAAATAATTTAGCTCCGTTTTAAAACAAACAGAGGAACACCGCAACACGTAATGACTTGGTCACCTAGTGTTGGACGTTGCTAAAAAGCTAATTTATTTGCGATTTAATTATGAATAGCTAAAAAAAGGTTCTAAAGTTTATGCTAAACTTAGCATTTAATCCCCGTTTTAATGTTGTCCCTGTTTCAGAGTGTTGAGTACCTATACTGGGGTTAAAAAGATATCTCAAAAAGATCTGAACTTTTCTTAGTTCTTATTCTTTACAAGGAAAGTAACTCGTAGATGCAAAATCAATATTCTTTTACAATAAGCCTAACTTACGATCACTTATACCTACCGCCACGTTCAGAGTTTGTTATAACGAAAATAATCGAGTGTGACAGACGGACGGACATACGGACGGACGGAGAAAGTCTCACCATAAGAATTCCATCTTTTTGTTATGGAACCCTAAAAATTGGGTAAAAAACTCGGCACTTGCTCTTTAAAAAAAAGTACAATTTTGTTTTAAATAATAAATCAAACGTAACACGCAAATAAACTTGCGTTCCTTGAACATTTCTTACTTCAATCTTATTTCTATTACTATAATATATTATAGAGTACACAAATTGGCACAAAGACGAGAATAAACAAAAATAGGTACACAATTACATATTGAATCCATTTAAAAGCCAAACACTCGTAGGTATCAGGGAAATTTATTACATCCAATGCATTTTATGTATCGCAATAAATTCTGCTTGCAACGAAATCGTGTAGATGAAGTGGAAATACTCATTCGTCTTCGGCGTCATATCCATCATCCTCAAGTCCATTAGCAAGTCAATACAGTAGCCAGTAGCCCTTTCCACCGCACCCCGTGCTTATCGGCGCCAACACGCGGCAAATCCTCAACACTGCTTACTCGCTCCCTACTTGTGATGTGGACGTTAGGCCTGTCCCCTTTTAGCTTTAAGAAGCTTGAACGAATATAGCACGCTACTTTTTTAGGGTTTCGTACCGAAAGGATAAAACGGGACCCTATTACTAAGACTTCGCCGTCCGTTCGTCACCAGGCTGTATTTCCTGAACCGTTATAGTTACACAGTTGTCACAGATGATGCATTTCTGTTGCCGCTGTCACCTATGCCGTTGCCGCTGTAGCATGCCGCTGTAACAAATAAATATTAAAGGGGGCTCCCATACAACAAACGAGATTTTTTGCTTGTTTTTGATGGATGATCCTGAATGGCCCAATAACTACTTGTAGTAGTAATTGGGAACCCTTCGTGTGAGAGTCCGGCTCGCACTTGGCCGATTTTTATTATTGTTTTTGTTTTTAGAGATCTATGTATAAACATATATTTAGGTATGGGGATGATGTCTTCCGTATGCGGAGCAAGACCCCCTATTTTAGCGTCTTAGAAATTAAACAGTAATTAAACAGTATATTTAGATAGATAGAAATGAAAAAAAATTGTGGATGGTTACTTCATAAACATACACGAACGTGTTTGCAAAATAGTTATCCCGTAGTCTGGGATGCGTCATCCCGTTCATCCCGTTGTCACCATCCCGTAGTCTGAGATGTGCATTGAAATATTGGTCAGTCAATCATTTCCTTTTTTATTACACCAATTGATCGTACGACAAAAGGACCTTTCTCACGTTTTATTCCAATTTGTAATATTTTGATTCTAATTAAATTCTAATAAATGTCGAATCGTGCACTTTTCTTTGTGTAAAAATAACATCTCCACACCCATGCTATTTATGCTTCATATTCGTCGCGAAAGAACCCGGAGATTATTGCCCTGTTATCGGGAGTGGATGAATTACTTTATTACAATCTCCCAGGAACCCTTTCGGGAACGTGGAAGCCCCGACGCTATTCCACGGTGATGGAATCGCGCGCTCGCGAAATTTCTTTTTACAACGTTATTATTTTGAACTCAACTGGATTGGGATTATGCAAAATTGGTAAATAGCTTTGGGGTTATATCGTGTCCTGGGAACGGTGAACTATCGTTTATTTATTGAAGGTTGATAAACGACATTTTGCGTCGAAATTTCATACACGACACTTTGCTACGATAATGCTAGGTTTAGATCGTTTTACACAAAGTGTGGGATAAACTGTTGGTGACGTTATGCGAGACTGAATTCAAAAGCATGAACAATCTCGAGGGTTCTATCTTTCAAACAAGCATCCCTGAGGAGAAATGTTTATTTTAATATTCGCACTATCAAAATATGGATCGCTTCCGTACACACGGTATACCATTCGCTGTTCTTGGAATTTCACCAATCTAACTAAGATCTGTTCGGTAGGAATTGTGTACTTTAAGTGCAGCGTTAAGGGTCCATTTTAGTTTGTTTATGCGATGTTCTTAGCAATAAGTACGTCCGGGAAGGCTAACGATAATTCGCAAGGCCATTATTAGCGGTATTCTCCGGCTGTGTACTCTTGATGGCCATCGGCTTCGTCATTTACGCGTTACCCGTTCCTATACATGTATTTATGTAACTAACTTTATCTCCTTTATCTAATCTTGTATCCATTAACAGCCGTTGAGCATTCACTGTTACATAAATAAACTCTATAATAAAATCGTTTGTTTTTTTAATAGAATTCAGAATTATTATCGAATTTATCAAATCTGCCTTTATTAAAACAAGCAACAAGCCTCAAATTATTGTAACATTATGTGAGCAACTTGAAACTTTAAAAACTCTTACGGGGATCCCAAACCATTTTTTAAGGAAAATATGTAAACAATTTCGAGAAAGAGGACCCATTTGACACGATTTTATCTTTGCAAACAACTCACAAGCCTATTAATGCAGAGAAACGTATCTCACGTGGCGGCAGCTTGAACGAAGGTAAGGCAAGGGCCTAACTTACAACGCCTTTCATGCAGCGAAGTGACTGTATGCATGACCGAGAATTTGTTATTACCCAGCACCCTTTATGCTTTTAACGTGTTTCATGAACTTTTTTGGTTACTTTGCCTTGACTATGTTTTTTTCAAATAGAGGACATCACATACATTGCTCCGATCCCATAGTAAGTATCTTATGCACTTGTGTTATGGAAATCAGAAACAACGAAGGTACCACAAACCCAGACCCGAGACAATGAAACTTATTTTTCTACATTGCCCCGACCGGGGAATGGGATCGAACCCGGAACCTCAGAGATGGCGGCGCATTGAAAACCGGCACGCTAACCACTCAACCACGGAGGCCGTCTTTTTGGTACTATGGAGATAATTTTGAAAAATCGAAAAGTACCCTACCTACTATGAAATCGTTACCCGAAATAAGGTTTAACAACTGATGGCATAGCTGTTTTCGAACTGACAGCATCTAACATTGTGGTCAGAGAAAGTAACTAGGTAGGTACTTATAAGTCCAACCCACCAACGCATGCCCCAAATCGAAAAATAAAGGCAAGAGTTTGTAGTAACGTGGATGTGGATCCCACCAACTGGAATCCTGCCCAATCGATGAAAACCAAAAGTAGATTTTGATGGACAAGTATCCCGCGGCATAATCTCGCGGAGACCATGGACATAAAAAGTAATCCTCGTACAAATTCAAGGTAAAGAATTTTGTAAGTATTGCCACTTGGACCTAAGTAGCTTCACTACAACAAGTGCTATAAAGACTCGTGCAGTATCCATTCGTCAATTCCTCGCGTCCATTTTGTATCGTTACAACAGCAACACTAGCAAATGCATCGATTGAGATTTATGGGCTGCTCGCAAGGAACGCGCTGGTAACAACCGTTCATATATTTTCCTAACATTGCTGCATTTGCGAGAATAACACCGAGCTTGCTCATGTTCCTACAACATCATAAAGTGGCATTGCGTCGTACTGTTAAGAACTGTGTAATATGCAGTTACGTTTGCAGATTTAAATAGAGAACTAGTTATTATAATTTCCAGCTTTAGTAGCATAAGGCTATAAGGCTATTTATTTATGGCGGTTCCCAATATTCGATCTATCCATGGTTTGCCTTACTAGAGATAGATATTTGACATAATTTGTATGGACATTATGTCAAATTTCTATCTCTAGTAAGGCAAACCATGGATAGATCGAATATTGGGAACCGACATTAGGCGATAAGGCTATTTATAGAACGTACAGTTGTTGTTGGTTTAATAGTTGAAATATCAAATTTTTTGTTAAGGTATTTTGTTTACTTCAAGAACAGTGAGTAACTTAAAGTCACATTTTGTGTGTGATTTTATTTTCAAACAAGTACTACCCAAGTTGCCGCCTTCCGCCTGCCGGTACCTTTACTGCCCGTCTTGAGTTACAACCTCGAACTGCGGTTCGGTATCCGCGATAACGATTATTGCTCCGTATCTCAAGCAACGCCGGGGCATTGGAATTAACATGGCCCGGTGTTTATGGAGTCATTCCGAGGGGAAATACATATACTGCTTCGTCTCGGTGACTAGGAAGTTTTCAGATCGAGATATATCTTGTTCCCCTTGGCTTTTAAAGTGTCGTGGATATTGTTTACGACGAGAATTATGCAGTTTAGAGAGGTTTAGACACTGAAGCTTTAATTGCACTTAGGTTAGATTAGAAAACCGATTAAGTGCGAGTCGAACTTGCACACGAATGGTTCCTCACTATTGAGCAATGTAAGTATTTCAGTACCTTGTATGTGTTAAACTTTATTAGGTTGAGCAAAAAAGGGCGATTTAACCACGTTTCGCGTATGCTCCCAAGGATACGGATCTCTAAAAATTATACGAAATCCAAGCGGATTGCGGAAAAAATTATACGAAATCCGCTTGGATTTCATATAATTTTTAAACGACTTCAAAAAAAGGAGGAGGTTCTCAATTCGTCGGAATCTTTTTTTTTTTTTTCTTTTTTTTATCTATGTATGTTCACCGATTACTCGAAGACGCGTGGACCGATTTGAACAATTCTTTTTTTGTTTAAAAGGGTTTTGTTTCCAGGTGGTCCCATTTTAATTAGGTTAGGATCTGATGATGGGATCCTGGAGAAATCGAGGGAACTCTTCAAATTTTATATGGACACATGGAACTATTTGGGTATTATTTGAAAGAGTAATATTTTCCAAGTTGTCCTATGGTCATCAGTTCAGGATCTGATCATGGGATCTTGGTGAAATCGAGGGAACTCTTCAAATTTTGCTAGTATACTTGAAGCGAGTTGGGTATTTTTTATAGTTACTGGTGCATTTGCTAGCAGATACTGATTTGATGACTAAAGTCATCAAGTCAGGGTCTGATGATGGGATCTTGGTGAAATTGAGGGATTTCTTCAGATTTTATGAACACACCTCAAGCGATTTGGGTATTTTTACAACGCCTTGTGCATTTTATTGTTTTCCACTAAAAAGTAAAAAATAAAAATGGGAAATGCTTTCCAAAAAACCAACTTCAAATGCCACTACAAAGAGTGAAATAATTTTTATTTAAATTTTAGGTACCTACACCAATTCGAAGTCGGGCAATGTTTTATACAATCCCTAATAGTCCTTCTTACTTACTTGATGTGCAAAGAAATGACGAAGTCATAGACAATCGCCCGACTTCGAATTGGTGTAGGTACCTAAAATTTAAATAAAAATTATTTCACTCTTTGTAGTGGCATTTGAAGTTGGTTTTTTGGAAAGCATTTCCCATTTTTTAGAGATATTATTGTATTTTTGTTCTTGGTATTAAATAAGTGTGATTCACATTGTCATTTAATCTGTTCCTCTTCTTCTTTCAATATTTTGAAAGCTATAAATATGCATATAGAATAAAATATATCAATAATTGTTATTTCATAATTACTTGTCCAAACAGAAAATATATCACTTTTAGTACGTTATTAAACGTTAAGCTTAGGTGCCTAATGTGTTATCATACTGTCCGAAACAGCACTTAATTTTACAAAACGTGAAATGTCGCGGAATTCTAATTAATCCGCCAAAAATTCCCGTCCCCACACCGCGAGGGGATTAGTTATGGGCATTTTGGACGCGGTTATGGGATGTTTGCGAATTGCTGATATTATCTTAATAGAACGGCAAGATTTACTGGCCGACCCTTTACGCTGGTGACTGCGGGAAATGGGACGGATTCGCTCCATGTAGGACGTCGGTATTAGGACGAGTACCTACTTGCCGCAAATCGGTTTGCTGGGAAAACAATTATTGTCTGTGCTTACGGAGGGATGATATAATTTCGGTTTCCATTTATTACTCGTGTATGATTTTCTTTGACGATTATCGCTTATGAATACTGTACGTACCATGTAATAAGATACGAATACGAGTTGGTTATGCTCGAATGGGTTAAAGGGAGTGGTTTTATTTGTAGTAAATTTTCATTGATTTTGATTGTCATCGATTTACTTTTTTAAACAATTTGAATGTTTACCCCTCGTTCTACCTAGGTCTCCTCGATAAAGAAAATTTAAGTTTAAAAAAACTGCTGTCCTTTTTTGTATTATTTTGAAAAAGGTTGCTCCAATTTTAAACTCAATTGATGCTTATAGAATTTGAATAAATCTCCGATAAAAATCTGTATTATTGTTTAAAAAAAATGTTGTATTTCTAGTAAAAAAATTTCTTTAATAGGTACAAAAGGAAGAAAATATCAGCATTTCATTGTGGAGATTAGAGTCAATTAGTACGCGCAGCAGAAGTTTAGAGCTAACTGAGCTTAGAGCTAATAGGGCGGATGTAAACAACTTGCTGCACAATTTTAATACGGAAATTGGGTCGATCGTTGGGTTGACTACTGTAAGAGCTGGTGGAATAATCGTTGTCTCATAAGTAGTACCTATCTGTAAATGTTCTGTTGAATAGAATAGAATAGAATAGAAAAATTCTTTATTTCATATAGGCCTAGCATACAAAGGCTCTTATAACACGTCGTTTTGTTTTACATGGTTTTACATGGTTGTTCAGGTAATTTGTCCAATTGTCTAAGCTTTGAAACCTTACATTTTTGTTTAGAGAGATAAACATATTTTTAGAGCTTTTCAGTAACTTAAAACCCACTTACGTGATACGTCGACCTGGGTTAGCATGTAGCTCTAAGGACCCTCGCCCACGGCGACTTTTTGTAGCATGACTACTACATATTTTGCAATTGTATGTGTTCGCGACAATGCGGCCGAACGACTGCATCGCTACTGTATCGCTACAGAAAGTCTCTGTGCTAAGTTTGAACTTAACATTCTAACCCAGGTTGAAACAATAAAAAAATTCCAATGATAGAATTAACTCTGGTGTAAGAATGTAAATATTAACCCGCTGTTTGGCGCTAATGGGCCTTAAAGATTTAAATATTTTGAAGAGGTACGATTGTTCCTTGCGTCATTTCATACAAACATTTAAACAACCATTATACAAAAGAACTCGCCAGATTTCTTTTTTTTTCCCTAAACAACGGTTTTATTATACCTTGATTAAATTCTCTTTGCACAGGTTGGGTGGGACTCTCAGACTAGCCGGGTAATCACAAAGGCCAGCACAGCTTGCCTGTTTTCTTCCAGATCAAAGAGGCAGGAGTAATTGAGCTGGCGATTTGCGCTCCGACGCATACCAGTACAGCTACAGTATTAGCCGGCCAATCATTGTGAGCCTATTAAACTGGTCTTTACAGCACGTTACTTGTTAAAAACTTCATCTTAAGGGGTTTCAGCCCAGGTACCCGCGAAATTCACATTTTTTTTTTAGTTTTTCGCAATCAGTTTTGGGAGCCGAACTTACCTACCCCTACATTAAAACGTTTTAATGCACTATGATAATATAAGTATTGATGACCAAAATTTTTATGAAAAACATGTAGATGAACATTGTGCTCGCAAAACTCATTGCCATAAGCCTACGAAGTAAAATAAAATTAGTCCAACATTTGAAAAAAACTAACTAAAATTTGAATTTTCACGCCCGGATGATACCTACTCGTACCCATAACCCATCCACCTTAAACCTAAATTTCTTACATTAACGGCATAGTGAGTTCATTATCATCATCAACCACTTTTTAGTGAGAGGGGTTTGGACATAGCCTACCACGGTGGCCAAGTGCGGATTGGCGTTTCAAAATGTTATCTGATTTAACTTTATCATAGCAAGTTTTAGGTACACAATATATCAGCTCTCTCACGAATTCTTAGTCATGAGTTGACCAATGGTCTGCCAATGCAATTCGCAGCCTGGAAATAGTCGAAAACCAAAACTACTGGAGGTTTTCGAAAAAAACTTAAATCGCATGTCGGCATATCGTAATACATTTCCTGATGTTTTGAAAAAATAGTTAACTGTTATAAATATCCATATATATCCAACACTTGCAATACGTTGCTATTTATCAAAATTGGAAGGACATTTGAATATATCCAAAATGCAAATACTTTCTTGCGAAAGGATTGTGTTCTACCCATTCCAATGTATTTTAAACAAATGCGATGCACCCGTGAACGTCGTTTTCGAATACACCTATTAGAAACGCTACAAAGTTGTATTTATGTAAATCCGGATTAAAGTTGTGAACCTATCAAGTGACTTCGGAAGTTCTGAGTCGGAACACTGCAGTTCAGGCAACTTGTAGGACAACGTAAAGTTTCAATTGACCTGTGCAACTGCTGAGGTAACGACTTTAATTTTATGGTTACTGTGCAGAAGCCAAAACGGTTGTATTTCTTATTATTTCTAGTTTTGGCTGGACTTAGGGGCTATATTGCATCTTTCAACACGTATGTAGGTATCTGTATCTTACTTTTTATACTTAAGATACCTAGAAATAGTAGTTTTCGAAATAGTAATTCGTTATAATTTAATTTTATCCCGCAAATAACGTAGACTTTACACTCTACAAATGTTAAGTGTACTTGACTTGCATGTCCTCAGCAAAATAAACACCTATAGCCGAGTGGCATTTCGTAATGCGCTAAAAAGGTAGAAATGGAACGAATTAAAAATATATGAAAATAATCGCTTGGTTAATCGCTAAATTGGTCACCTGACATCCGCGCATTCTAATACACTTTTTGAATATAGTTCGAAAGCGATACTTAAAACGCATAGTGATGAGCTATTTGGAACTGTGGTCATTAATTTTTTCATCTTATATAAGATTTACCTCCTTCTTTTGCCCTATTAACCCAATACAACTGCACCTTTATGACTAACGAAGCTTTCAAAAGCCTAAAATTACACACAAGTCCTTTTGACTATAGATTTTTCCCGAGCTCCGCATCGCAATTAACAAGCGAAAAGCTAGCGAGTACGCATTACGTTACGTCTGGCAATTCGTTTCAGAGACACGTTGACGGCGCGTTATTTACGTGCCTGCCGCTGATACTGCAGCGAACGTTTTGAAGCCGGCCTCTCCACACCGGACTGCGTATAAGCAAAATCCACCTACTATAAAAATGGTAAACTGCTATAAACTTGACCCTCCTGCTATAAACTTGACGTCTGCGGGACGCGGGGCGGGTGATCCAATTGGCTATAACGATACGTCAGCGCTGCCGGTGGACAGTAGCAGCATAGCTGATTGCTTAAGCGGTTCCAACCCCGCGTCCCGCAGACCATCAGGAGCAGAGCAGCTTTCCCGTGAGGTCTTCCACGTGGACCTTTTCGGGTACCGAGTTACTTGTTCAAGACCTTCTGCAGGTGACGTGATGTGTGGGGTGGTGAAACTATAGGCACTGGTGGAACCACTGATGGTCCTTGGTTTCAAATCTTAGTGCTCCGCCGCGGAACGGCCGAGCGCGCGCCTGGTTTCACAAGCGAACAGTTAACCCCAGCAGAGTGAAGTTATGCGATTCTGCAAAAAGCTTAGGTATACTCATAGGATCGATGAAGATTCAATTTGGGCACTGAATGCTGCTAGGTATCAAAAGAGGTGTATTAGGTTAATTTCCAATCCATATTAAGTTGTATGGACTAACTTAATATGGATGTTTGTACTAACTTAATATGGACAAAATTATTGTTAAGCTATAAAATTAGTTTATCCATTTATTTACGTTATTAAGTTTATTTATAAAAATCTTGATGTATAGGTACAGGTTCTAGAGCTGAAATCGAGAAATAATTAAATCGAATTAAGAAGGAAATATTAAAACTGTGACTTTTTTATTTTATAAAACTCTGGAATCCAGAAGGAAAGATATTCTTGCGTGGTAATAAAGCAACACACTCAATCAATTAACATTCCTAGCAGCTTGTTAAGTTGTATACATACAAAATAATACTTCACCGAATCAAGAACAGCGTGCAAAATTAAGCCGGTGTAGTTTGCTTATACGCCGCCTGGCTTGTCGATACGTAGATGCCCCGAAAATGTTCCCCGCAAAATGTATACATGAAAGGCATCCTTTCGGCATCAGTTTGCTTTTAACCTTTGAATATGCGATTCCAATATTTGCACAGAGTAATGGTGGTGAGTAAAATATGTACGGTTTGAGAAGTATGTTAAAGTATTTGCGGGGTTCGAAGTTTTGGAAATGCACAGTACTTCTCTTTTGAATATACTCGTACGTATAGGCCTTCCGTTTTGCAAACTCCTCTGGAAATTGATTTTTCCTATCAAATCAAATCAAATCAAAATATACATTTCATATAGGCCTAGCTCATAAAGGTACTTATTACGAGTCATATTCACGTCATATTACAATATCTTTATATTGGTGACAACTATTTCATTACTTAAAAGTATGTTATACTTACTACAATCACCAATAATACTTTTTCCGTAATTAAAGTAATGCAATGTTATTTTGTAGCCGCTATTTTGAAGACAGAGAAAAACTTAAATTTAAATAATCTTGCTAAGTATACGTACTTAGCAAGCATGTATTTTGGAGGTAGCAGAAAATAGTGACACAACAGTTTTGGCTTTTCATAGGAACCTGTAAAAAATAGACCTATGCGAACATTGAGTTATAAACTAAGGAGTTAGGGTCAGCGCTAAAAAGTGTCCGAAGTGAATGACATACAAAACGCTAAAAGACATACAATCACACTTCAGTCTCGTGTTTGAAAATTAGGCCGTATAATATTGGTTTAAGACATAAATTACAATGTTTTAGTTTGTTTATAAAAATACTCATGTACCCTCGTTTATATAGGTTTTCTCGGGTTTTATCGGTTTTTAACTTTTTTCGTGAATTATGTATTACACCCCTCATCCATATATTTATATACCTTTGTATGCGAAATATAAAGATTTTCATTTTTATTTTTTCAAAGGCTGCTGCTAAATACGTCAAGCATCGTCATGGTATGTCAAGCATGTTTTTGGTGTTAGAAGAAAATAGTGACACAACGAAAAGTTTTTCAGCCTATAGTGCCAGCTAGTTGAGTAGTAGTCATAAATATGTGGCCTTTTAGCTAAGCTGCACACATAACGCTCAAGGTAGTTTCAGTTAGTAGGTTCCGAGGAGATTACTAGTACCAGGCAGTGGCCACTAATGTAGCCCTTACTTATAAAGACTGATGGCCGCTCCCTCGCCGTAACGCTAGAAACGAGGTTAAAAGGGTTTTTAGAGCAATAATTAATTGGGGTGTCCATTTTAGGGAATAACGGTGTACTTTGTCGGCGGCGCTCGGTGAATGATGACGAGATTATTTGCCGGCGGAATTCAATTTAACGGAATGATACGGAATACAAATGGGAATGAAATGGATGTTCATTGTATAACAATACGACTGCAGCTACACGTACAATTTGATTTTGTTTTTAACCCGGGACACAAAAACGAAAGGGTGTTGTTATTTTGACGTATCTGTTAGTGTCTCTGTCTGTGGTATCGTAACTCCCGAACAAAGTCTGAAAAGCCACATTCAGGACCCGGCGAACCGCGCGAAAAAATGTCGCCAGTTTGCTGGTGTCAAAAAAGTTTTTTTTGACACCAACGGCGTCACTGTAGTAAGCCGACCGCAGTATCGTTTATGGACCGCGATCTACGCCACAGATCACTAATTCACTATGTTATTAGTCCGCAGGAGCTTTTCCACGAGAACGGTTTTTTACATATTGTGATGTATTTACGGGAGTTTCGACAGATAGCGCTACTTTTTTCTGATATGAAAAAGGCTTACAGTAAAATTTTCAGATGAACTCATCTTTAGGTTCATACCAATGGTCTATGTTTGATGAAAAGCGCCCCAAGAAAATTTCAAAAATAGCCCTTTTTTGTTCAAAATCTGAAGCTATAGAGCTTTTGATAATGAATTTAATGATGGTGAATGTACGTTTTCCAATCGTGAATTGAACGTAAAAGATAACTCAAAGAAGATAATAATGAACAACCTTGCAAATTGCAATTAATGCCAAACTTGATAATGTATGGGACCGCACTTGACGCACGTTCGTAGTGTGTTGAAAGCACTACCCTCATATTAAACGACGAGATATATTACCCACTTTTAAATGTTTACGAGAACTACGCTAAATACACTATAACTACAGTTGTAAGCATTTTCATCGTTACTGAAGATTAAGTATGACTGGTCGTGTGTGCAATATTGAACCTCAATTTGAGTTGCTGCAAATATAAATATTTTAATTCATTCCTGTATTTCGATATTAACATGAATACTAATAGGTATTTACGCCAAGTGATAGCCATTCAGACACTAAAGTTGAGAGAAAAAATAAAAAATTCCAACATTTTTCATTACGATATCTCACGCTAGCAACACTGTGTCTGTCCTTCCATTAGCGTTCTAGTGCTCGGCCGTTCAACACAACATTACTAAACTCGTATAAAAATATATTTAAAGACCAAATTAATTTTTGCTAGATCAAATATTTTTATTTTCAGGCGATCGCGCCGCTAATTAACTAATGGTTATCTATGCATCAAAAATGTTAAAGGATTTGGAAATTACCAATAGATATATAAGATCATAGAATCATTAAATACTTCATTGGATTTATGATAATATGAACAATGATGGTTCATAATTTTGGCTTGCATGTATCATAACTTTTTTTTTTGATACATAGCCTACATTTTATGTTTTCTGTATTTAATCATTATTAAATAAGTCTAATATTTTGTTTAACTTTCATGTCGATGGATGACGCCGCTGCAAGGATTTAGCTCTCGATGATGACTGACCAAGGTCAAATGATAATTGAAAATTGGGTCATCACTGCTTCACTAGGAACTTGAATACCAGTACAGTAGTACTTCAGCTGTGGTATGTAATTAACTGATTATTATTAAACGAAGATTAGAGACTTTTATCTTCTGTGATGACAGTGAAAATAAAAAAAAATATATTTTTTTTTCATCGTCGCAACAACTCTTAAAAACATTAATCGCGAACAATCGCGAATAACATTTCGACATGTCTACCTATTTACATGTTATATTTGCTCGTTGATTTTTGCGATTATCAACTTGGAAAAATCAGATCACATTTTTCAACTGAAAGACTGCTAAATTAAAAAATGGTCTTGATGCAGAAACTGAAGAACTTAAAAAGTACTGTATAATATTTGTATTCCAATTGTATATGTGGTTTTTTGTTTACAACTAACCAGTACAACAGCGATAATAGTGTTGGGGTGACTGTTAAAATAACAATTAATGATATTAAACAACATTATTATAACATGAATAACTGTTAAGAATAACAATTATGCCTTCAGTTAAAATTTTAGTATTATGTGAAATGAGAAACTCAACACGGTTATACATACATATATACTATAATATTGTATAAGATGTTTACTGTCTGACAATATTAGAAAACATGCTTTTTTCAGACTATCTTCAGTTTCTATTGTTATCACTTTATTAGAACTCAGGAATAAACAGTAGATATAGTTACTTCATCAGCCTTTGTCTCAGAATCAACTTTAAAATAGACTTATAAGATGATTTCTCTATGGCTTTTTTTAAAATCTCTTGAGAATATTCTTACTTCACCCTATTCAGTTAAAAATATAATTTAAAGTCACTTTAAATCTTAATGACCTTATTAAAGCTGTACCTACACCAAAACCCAAATAACAATATTATTATGGAAATTAAATAAAAATATCATTGTTAACTCCTTTAATAGAAATAACTCTAAAGAGCTATGAATAAAATTAAACAACACTTTACGAAAATACTAATGCCTACTCCTGTATTTTCGTAAAGTGAAGTCAAGATGAACAAAAATTTACGAACTAGTTCTCTGCAACCTATAGATTTATTAATCTTATATATTAATAAATTGATCTTATTTTTTTTTTCTTTCCAAAAATATGTCTCGGTAATATTTATTCTACTCAAGTTTATAAAAATATATTCGTGATCAATTTACTGTTTAAAATATATATTTCATGGTTGCATATTAACAGCTCAATTTATTACGATTAATCAAGTGTTGCATTTAAAAGTTTTAACTGATACAAATATTTTCAAGCTTGTTGAAAGAGGTTTAAAACCTCTTTTAATTGTCAAGACTACATACGAGCAGTACTGCTAGAATATAGTCTTAATATACCCTTGGTATTCGCACATATAAAAATATATGTTTTTGTACATATATTATTACTAGCTGACCTGGCAAACGTTGTTTTGCCCTTGGGGATTTAAAAAATAGTTGAATTGAGATTTAAACTATCCTATCTCTCAAGTTGGATCGAACTGCACATGGTGTGCGAATTTTATTATAATCGGTTAAGTGGTTTAGGAGTCCATTGAGGACAAACATTGTGACACGAGATTTATATATATTAAGATTAATATATTATACTAATAATATTGATTTACTATCTATTACAGTTTTAATATTTCTACAAAATTATGCTATTAATTATTAATTTGCTTTGAATATCAACTTAAGTTGTTATTTTTATTTTTTTGCTCAATATTAAGCGATTATGCTTATTATTCTATGAATTTAAAAGCATTTCTTATTTACAAATGTCATGGCTCTAAACATCTACCTATTAGTATTCATGTTAATATCGAAATACAGGAATGAATTAAAATTGATGATTAAACGAACTTACCTTAAGTGAAGTTCTATCATAATTTTATGAATTCCTGTATGAAGATATTAACACCCTCCCGCCCCTGTTTTGTGGAAAAACCCATGTATGAATTTGTAAATAAAAAATGTACATATTACAATAATAATAAATATTTATTGAAGACAACATAACCCATATATATATATTATTATATTTACATATATAATATTGTGTGGTTATGTATAATATTGTGTAGTTATGTATATATTAGGTATATGATACATATTTGGGTGCTCTGTAGTGCTACTACCAAGACGAGCTTATCGAAGCACAAAGGCACTCTTATAATAATTACTCTGAACTAAATGAAAGGACAGACACAGTGTTGCTAGCGTGAGATATCGTAATGAAAAATGTTGGAATTTTTTATTTTTTCTCTCAACTTTAGTGTCTGAATGGCTATCACTTGGCGTAAATACCTATTAGTATTCATGTTAATATCTTCATACAGGAATTCATAAAATTATGATAGAACTTCACTTAAGGTAAGTTCGTTTAATCATCAAGTATGTTTCATTACAAGTGCGGAAAGGCTGTTATTGCAAAGAGTTCCAACAAATGTCTACCCGAGCCGAGGCGCAGCCGAAAGCGAGGGTTGACAGTCGGAACAAGTTGCAATGACGGTTCCGCACGTGTACTGAACGATTATTTTTAATACAGTTGCGAAAAAATGAAGCAATTTAATAAAATAATAAAAATACAATAAACTCAACTAACTTAACATTTTCTGAAAAACTATTTGCTTTTTTCTCTTCTCTCCACGCAATAAATTCGTCGTATGTAGATATGTAGCGACTTTTTGACTTTTCCGGTAAAATGTTCTCCGACGCATTTTGTGCAACAAACAATTACTAAACTCGCAAAGAAAATTTCTGAAAAATGGCGCCAACCGTAGAATATAAGCAGTTTTTTTTTCTTCACCCTGGTGATTTAAAAAAAAAAATTTGGTCATAGACTAAATAATATTCTGGTACGCAAAGGGAACTATGCCCATACAGCCAAGTCTTCAGTAGATTTTTTTTTATTGATATGAAATGAAAATGAAATTTAATGAGATGAAATGAAACCTAACCAAACTCATTCAATCAAATCTGATATTGAAACAAATTAGTAGCTTCTTTTTAGAAATATACGTATTTGCATGAATCATAAAAACTTCTATGAATTTTTATAGTAAAAACTTCATGGTTGGTTTTTCTTTTTAATAGACATTATTTTGACAGTTGGGAAAGATAACGCACGAGTTCGGGAAAGGTAAAAAAAAAGCACGAGTATGTAATAGCCCACATCCCGAACGCTATACGTCCCTGCAATACGCCACTTTTTGAGCAACTGTATTAAAAAGACATTTTACTCGTAGATATAATATAAATACAGGAAGAAAATATGGTGTTATTTTTTAGCATTGTTCGAAACGGATAACTGCTAGAGAGAGTAGTTTTGGTTTCGAGCAAATTTTTCAGTATTGACGAATCCTTCTTTTCCTCATCGATTTCGATAGTTTAATCTTTTTCCTAAGGATCACATCTTACAATCAGCTTAATATTCTGTACCCCGATCAAAACAGTATTATCTCGTCACTCAACGTCGCGTGATGTGCCTAATTGTTAAGTAACGCGATCACGCGACGTCGAGTCATTAGCAATCAAAGTGAGGATATGCCCAAAAAGGAACAACCTCCAACTCAGACATAGTCCACGTATTTTTTTTATATAATTTACGTTTCATTATTTACATAAATTAATAACGGGTTATAAATGCTCACGATTTATGCTCTGGCCCCGCTTCCTTTGTCTAGCTGCTCTATGCACTATGCGTTGCTACGGCGACCCTAATAGCGCCGATCTGTCCCCGTCGAGTGCATTTCCTTCGGCGACAATGTAATGGACTAATATTTACCCTCATTTACCTAATAAAAGTATCCCTATTTTAACAGACTCTCATAATATATTAAACGAGATTTTTTTTATTATGTGTAAAAGCATAGATTTATTATATGTTTTCGCTCGCGCTCCGACTAGATAGAGCCCTTCCTAAAAACGACAGCTCCGCGAGTGCGGCTCACCGGCAGCGGAGTGTAGTGTGAATGTGTCGATTTGAAAAAAAAATTGTATGGTTGCGCGGATGCTAGTGTGCGTGAAAAACTGGCTAGGGTTTGTCAACTTGGGCAGAGTATTTTATTCCGCACTTTTGAAGTTGAGGGCGGCCTCTTGGACATCTACGTGTAAAAGTTTAAAAAAAATATTAAGTTACAAAATGTATTAAAATAGAATAGACAACGATACATAAAACATAATATAATAAAGACCCTTGCCATTTTGGCACTGATTGTTGCGTAAGCTGGCGTGAGAATACATTCAAAACTACGTTCATATTTTGCAAATTTCAATTATAATGGTGGCGTGGTACTTCGAGGGGGAGTTTCAAAACGGCACAAAAAAAAAAGAAACTGTCAAGTGAATACTAATGCAATGCAGCAATGCAGCGAGCTATACCGTTCCTAATTCAAACATTTTAGTCTGGGTTGTTGGATGTGATGGGACGGAGCGCGGAGGAGCATTTTATACACTTTATACGAGATCACTCGACATAATTAAAGCGAACATTGAGTTATTTACGCGCCCGCATGTGTCGACAGTCGACTGTCGGTAGATCGAGGTCGAGTCGGGACTCGGGACGGGAAGCGAAAATCGACTTGCGATCTTGGATTAATTATCCTTGCGAAAATGATTTTTTACTCTGACTTTGTTGTGTGAAACAGCTGTATAGCCAGCCATATGAAATATTTGCGATCGTCTCAGAAAGCTGTCGATCGTTGGGAATGAAACTAATTTCAATAATTGTATGAGAATGTCAGCTGACCGCGCGGGAGTCACGTGATTCATAGCGATCGGATATTTCATTCAATTATTTTTTTTTAATTTTGTACGATTTAAACTCAAGTTCGAGAGTTTGGAAACGACTGATTTCTGTGACTGCAAATATGTCGGCTTCAGCTGCTGGCGGTTTTTGCTAGATTTAACTACCTTGGCATGATGATAGATTTATGTATTTTTTTTTCAATAACTGTAATTATTTTAAAGTAAGACACAGAGTTTATAGATGAATAGATCGCAGATTACGGCGCCAAAAACCTCAAAATATTTCAGCGCCATCAGAGAATTCAAAAGACATCAGATGCGGAAAATATCGGTTAAACTTGTGGACTTCAGTTTCGGCAACTTTCAAGATTCTAGCAACGCTAAATTACGGAGTATATATGCCAGTAGATGTCATCTTTATTTGAATCCATAAAGACGTAATAAAAAATATTTCTTTTTTCGTCTTGTTGTTTGCAAGCATCCTGTACTAATTCATAACTTCACTTCTAAAGCTTTCAAAAACCTACAAAAACAACTGCGAAAACATGATGTAATTTTTACTTCACGGCGGAGGCAGGTAGGGGTAGTGTAGTGAGGGTAGTGCATCCAAATTGCAACTTAAATATATCATGCCGGCTTATCTCTCGCTCCAGATTTTTAGCTCCGACAAAAGCTTCGCGGTGGAGCCTTAGAGGATTTGTTATATTAGGCTTGTACGGCTTTTATTAAAACATGCATGTTGCATTTTATCTACGTTTTAGAAAGAGGAACAATTTTTAGGGGAGACCATTTAAATTTTTTGCTAGAGGAATTTCAGTGGAAATTAGAATATTTTTAGACTAACAATAAAATTAATACTGCCTAATTTTATCTTTTCCCTAATGCTTGCAATTTGTACTTCATTGGCATTAAAAAAACTAAGATTTCTGACGCCACCACCACCACACCCATGCAACTCCACACACCATTCATACAATTAGGTGGCATTGCCCACTTGGGAAGTTAGCTTTCGTGCTTGAGTGGGAGGGCGGGTGGTTGCTTGGCTTGTTCCTGCATATTGGACCATACAGAAGCTTTTCAGGTAGCGGGCTGTAGCAAATCCATTTAATATTTCCTGCTAACTAAGGATTTCCGCATCAAAATAACGCTTGGTTCTACTCAATATTCAATTAGTAGGATAACGTTTTTCGAGTGCTTGAAAGCACTTTCTTTGTGCGATGTAGGCCTAAGTAGCAGTTGGATAGATTCGACGATTTGGCTTTTCGATTGATGGATCGTCAATTGAATCGTTTAAATAGTTGGATTGACTCCAGGTATTTAGGTTAGTAAGAAAAAAACTGTTCGAGGGTAAGTCCTACGGAACTCTAAAGTAAATCCAATATGGCGGCTCGGAGGCACTTGGCGCGTGTTTTCGTTTGAAGTCCACGTTTCTTTGCCGACATTAATGCGGGTTTACTTTAACATAAATGTGTGTTTGTTTGTTTCCTTTTTCCTTCGGAAAAACCCACTTTGGCCCAGTATGCAGGTAAACACGGCGGCTAAGTCAATTTGTAGGTATGGTTAACGTGGTATTTAGCTTACACGTTACTTTTATACGATTCGCACATTTTTTTACGGTAAGGAGACATGTAATGATTACTTTAGTTTTTGTTAGTCTGAAGTTTAGTTATACCAATTACACAAATATATCTTATAACTATATAATTTTTGTTATTTAATTTGAATATACAAATATGCTTCGATAACGTCTTCCACACGATTTTTAATGGTTTTCTTTTCACTCGGAGAGGATTGCCTATGTGTGCATTGTTATTGTACCGGGACATCCTCAGAAGATGTTGACTCTACGATTTCGCATAGTGAAGTCAACATCTCCTGAAGGATGTCCCGGTGTTGGGACAAAAGGTGCGTCGAAGGAAGTGATGGAAAATTGTGTGTGGTGTTTCACATTGGCAGTGTTCCTGCATATTGTACCAATCAGAATCTTTTCAAGTAGCGGATTAAAGTAAACCAAATTAATTTGTACTGCTAGGTTTAGGTAATAAACTTTATTTCTATGTTGACTTATCAGGTCCGTGACGAGCCACTATTAAACCACGAATGCCGGAGTCCGCAGCGCGGGTGCACCTCGTAACTCGTCACAATTTTTTAGGGCGTTTAATCAGTGACATTTCCGTGACTGCGTTCACTTACCCGTCCGCCGCACGAGACTGAACGTGGCCTACATTTTTAGGGTTCCATACCAAAATGGTAATAATGGAACCCTTATGGTGAGACTTTCTCCGTCCGTCTGTCTGTCACACTAATTGACATCTACTCTAGACACGGCGAACAAATGTCGCCAGTTTATGGGTGTCATTAGTACCAACAGTGAACAGTATAAGGCCACGCGGTAGTTCGGTCAGCGGCGGCAACGGTATTTTGACAGTTGGCGCTACTGTTTGCTTGTATGAAAAAGATTTACGTATCTAAATCGTTCGGATGCCCATATCTTAAGGTTAGTAATCAGTGGTCACACTCAATTATTTCAGTAGCTATCGACGCTATCGACTTGAAACGGTAATAGTGACCCGACGTCATTGCAATCATAAAAATTTGAAAATCATTTTTTTAAAGGGGGGGGAGGGGGGTTAAACGGGGTTGTTTAAATTTAAAAATGAGATAACGATATTGAGTGGGGTATGATATGAAAGGGCGTTACTTGTGTATTCTAAAACCAATTTTTATTTATTTTTATGTCTGATAGTTTTTGATTTATTGGGCAAACTGTCGAAAAAAATATCGCGGTTCGCCAACAAAAGTACCTATTAAATGTAAATTATACTCGTAAATTCATGAACAAAAGTGATTCTTTTAATGTTCTACTTCTTTTATAGTATGGAACCCTTTTTTTTTTTTTTTTTATCGTGGGGAATCCTCATGGATACCCAGTCGCCCGGGGGAGCGGCTGGGTTATGCCGGACTCTTACCGGCTAAACCCCACGGTGTTTCCTCCTCGCACCGTATGACGGGAACACGGGAACGCTTGCGCAAACCTCCGCGAACCCGCCGGTGCCCGGCCGCTTGCGCGGCCCCTCCACGAGGTGGAGCATGGAGCTCCCCTCCAACAGCAAGGCCCGCCAGAAACACCTAAGCGGACCTTACCTCCTCGGCGCCCATCCGTAAGGCGACGGACCCCCCCGGGACCGCCACCCAGGGGCCGTGGGCACGGGTAAGCCGATACCTGCGAAGCTTGCTCCTGCACTTCGCAGGCATCGACCTCCCATACCCCGCGGCGGATCTGATCTTTGGCTCCGCCGCAAACTACCAAACGGCCGCAGAGGACAGGGAGAACGGCAACGACACACCGACACGCCTCTCCTCCCGCGACCCCTCCTGGCTGCAGGAGACAGAAAACTCTGTCCCCCGCACCCCTCTTGGACGCATCCAGAGCGGGCCCATCTCCAGGCTCACTCCGAGCGTCCCCTCCTGGATTCCTTTTGGCTTCACCGTGGGGCCCAACCACGGCTACTGAGCCCCCCCATCGCGACAAGATTGGAATCCATCGGGGGGGATAGTATGGAACCCTCGGTGCGTGAGTCCGACTCGCACTTGGCCGGTTTTTCATTATAATTTCAGGCGCTATTGTTATTTCGGTCCGTTGAATTTTATACCCATTAACAGCCCGCGAGTACGCTATACAATATGCAATAACCAAACAGCATTATTTATGTTTTATGAATTGAATAATATCGATTCCCGATATAACCGAGTTTTTGTTTAACGATCTGGCAACATTAAAATAGTACGTTCGTAATGCGCACATTTCGGTTGCGTTTTTTGCGGTCGCTTGATTGCGTAGTTTGTGCGCTTTGCTTTAACAAAAATGTGTGTGCTTTTTATGAACTGATTTGTGGTTTAATGAGCAATGCGTTATGGAGAGTGAGGCTTTATTTATGAATGAAGGCACTTGATTGAGCTAGTTTGACGGGGTAGTTTGGTATAACGAGATTTGATGATTAGGTAGTAGGCATAGATCTAGGAATCAATATGGATGAGCCCCGTCTACAAAATAAGCGTGACTATTTTTAATCTGTAAAGTGACGCAGAACATGGCGTCACCTAGGGAAGTAAACCTTAAGTAAACTCAGTACACGAACATTTGACAGCAAATCTTGGCGCTCAAGCTTCAAGGCTAGTATGACTGAATGGAGCTCCTCCTTAGTTCTCTTATATCTATGGTAGCAGGTACCTATGTTAAGATATGGAATATTTTTAGTCAGTCGGTAAAAATTTCCAACGTATCAAAGTTATACCTCATGTGCATCGATATAAGGATGTATAACTGCGTACATATCCCACATCTTTACGACCGAAAAGCATTTTAAAAAACTTTCATTTCAGACGGGCAAGACATTCACCTGATGGTTAGTGATACGCAAGCCCAAGACAGATACAGCGCGTCCCACAATTTTGCATAACAATATACGACGCACCGCACTACTTCTTATTACTCAGTTTGCTCAGTAATCACGCATATTACAAGATATTCCAATCTACGTTGACGCGCCCCACTTTGTCAATCTCCATACAAATTTTATGAAACAATAAGTGATTTTGACAAAGCTAGGCGCGTCTTCGTGGATTGAAATATCTATACGCCTATAAAGGAACTTAAGACTCTAATGAAGTCCATGTTTTTTTCCACTTTTCCAGAACATTCTTTATGGGTCTATAATCTCTATGAATCTATTCTCGTTCTACTTACATTTCACATTACAATAAAACAAAACGAACATAACATTTTCCGTGTGCCCGTATCATTTTTCTTCGCTAACCTACTTATTTGGGCTGAGAAGCCACAAAAAATAAAGTAAATTATAAGATCGTAATACAGTCCGGCTGTTTGTATATAACCTTGCCCATTTCTTCGGGAAGCCCGAAAAAAGCGAGGACGTTTTTCCACGTCATTGACTATTTATACGCTAGACACATAATAAAAGATTCAAATCCCCAAGCACACAGTGGGTATAGATGATCTATATGCTTTTTCGGAGTTGTGTACATTGTATTTTACAATTGACTATGACTTGATGTGTCAATAAAACAAGACCTTATGGTGTTCTCTTTTAAACTGCAAAATTTCACAGACTTTTGCCTTCAAATTTGCAATAGGCAGTGGTGTGCACTGTGCGCCATTGCCGTTGCTCTCATTCTAAAATGAGACCCGAGTTTAATAAAATCGGTTTACAACTAAAAATAATGCCCATTACGGTATTACTTGAACTCGAAGTTTCCGGGTACCAGGCATGTTTCTATTGTTTTTGGCACACACTACCACTCATTACTTTACACACAAAATTAGTTATAGTTAGTCGTATGAACAGGGCGCGTTGGAAGTTGGAGTCCTCTTTATCTTTTTTATTTTGTCTTAAGTCTTATCACTGCTAAACAAATATTTTACATACTTGATAAGGGACTGTAAGTTAGGTATTAAAAAATCGCTTGGCGATCTGTAATTGCCTCTGGTATTATTGTAAACCGCGACCGAAACTCGAGCTGTTTCGTGCCGAGAATCGAATTCGGGCGCGCTAACTGCACCAAGGAAGTTGTCAAATACATTATGCGTCTCACAATTGGAGTCTATTACACGATCGATATTCTACGGCCATCGATCAGACGCGACCGCCTCAAGCGGCGATACACCGTAACTACCTCTCAATGTACTTACGCCGCGATCGATCACTTGCCCAGTGACATCCGAATCCATTAGCCCTGAGCTCTCTAGTTGATCACCGAAAGAATTGAAAATGCAAAATAACAGATTTTTACCTTCTTACATGGTAAGTATGGTAGCTTATGAAACATTATGTCCTCCATAAACATCATCCGAAGTATAGAGCTGAGTGGAAATTAAATTAGGTATTATAAGAAGAAGAAGAAGAAGAAGAAGAAACACTGTATTGCATCCAAACACAAAACATAGAAAAAGAAACACAGAACAAAGAAAAATGATAATAGTGATGGTATGCAAAGGCGGCCTTATCGCTACAAGCGATCTCTGCCAGGCAACCTTTTTTGGCAATGAGAAATAAATTGTATGCAGAATGGATTTTTTAGATGTTAATTCGATTCACTCAAATGGAATGAATTCAAAAAATGTATGACACTGACATATAAACGATCGCTAAATTGAACACCTGACTTTAACGCAAACTTTCGCTTTTGTTTTGGGTAGAATTTGTAAAAAAGAACAGTGTTAATATCTTTAAAATCTACCCTGTAATAGAGGAGATTGGTTTCAATTAGAATCGTTCTTACCTCCTACATAGAAAAAAATTTGGGAATAATATTATTGCAGTTTCTTTGGTTCAGATAAATACGGTAAGACAACTACGATATTGGCAAGTATTTAAATAATGTCTCAGCCACTTAGGTTATTTCCACAATAAGGAAATCCTCTCCGTCTCCACCTCGCCAGTCAGGTCTTAATTTTGTACATTTTATACATTTCGGTATTCCACCGCTCGAAGGGGCGAGGAATTTAATTCGACTACACCAGTTGAAAGTCGGATCGCCAAGGAATTGAAATGTTTCAAATTACGACGTCCGTTTTGAGAATAACAAAATTCGTAACGAAAAGTAAAATCTCTTTACAACTCCAATAAAAGATTCCGTTTAGTTCGTAATTCTCGAGATTTCAATGCCGGTGTTTTGTTTCAATCGAAATAAAATTGGTATTTTTATAAGGGTGCCTGCCGATATTGTGTTTAATCAACTTGAAAAAGCACTTTTTATTTTGTCTGGACCTAAACTAATCTGTCCTTTATTCGGAGTAAAGGTCGGACAGTAGACTCGTCATACAATGATCTGCATGCAGCCTTAGCCATGGCACAGTGTTAAAAGGTAGGATAGAATACATCTTTAAACTGTGGCCATATTACCACTTAGGCCCACTTGCGCCAACCCGAGTTAGTGTGTTAACTCAGAGTTAACACGCAACCCAGGGTGATGTTGTGAAAATTTTCCAATGAGAGACGTTGACTCTAGGGTTAAAAAACGGCCGTTTCGCGCAAGTGGACCTAAGATACTCTTAGATACGCTGTGGTCTTTTTAGTATAAGAGTTAGGTAGGTACTAGGTATATGTAGGTAAATCTAACTGCACTAACTCTTGCTGACTGCACGTGGCATGTGATAGGCTCCTAACCCAGGCAATGCGGCGCGGACCGCAGGGCGGGATACCGGACGTGCGGTCGTGACGTCATAGACATCCCGGCCATTCAGGTGTGCACCGAATTATGCGGCCCGGATTATTTAAATAGCTGGCCGGTGATAACTGGGTATATAGGTTAAGCCTGTATGGTACTGTAACTTCCATTGATTAAACATATAAAAGTTCAGCACTTAGTGACGTCACGCATGTATTTTTAGGCTCTGTTCTGAAGCCGGATTTTTAATTTGCCAAAACTGTAAAATGGCGCTAATATAAGCGTCCGACAGTGCTGTGCTGGCAGTGGTACCGAAATGTATTATTATACGGCATATTATTTGAGCAATTTTTGGCTTCAACATACGTCAAATCTTTCCCGTCCTCTTAGCGTTGCGTATTTCGTCATTGGCCCCTTCGCACACGACGTCGTAGAGGAACCAACAAACTCATAAAATAAAATGCCTAAACGCCTAGATTTATCATTTATAGACGAGTTTGAGTGCTTTTTGAACAATGAACCGCAAGATACTAAAAAAGGGAACTAAGGAGGCCAGTACCTATACTTAATTCCACAATAGGCATCATCGGATAGATCCGCAGAAAACGCATAAGACTAAGCGGTTCCTTTTTGTTTGGAACATTAATGATCCTTATTGATCCCATTTCGGGTTCTTTTCTACTCTTTTCGTTTACCAAATTTAACCTCAGAAGGTTAGACATAAATTACACCCAGCATTATTGGCGTGCAATATCGCGATGATGACGCAAGGCGCCCACAACCAATAGTTGTAATCCCTCAGCTCCCCATATCTTACCTCCAGCGGGTCCGGCGCCGCACAATGGCGCGTGATTGCGGCTTGCACCCGCATAAATCACGCCGCCACACCACACCCCAAGGTACAGACGCAGCGGGAATATACACACCTGAGGGGGTAGTACAGGTACCAAGGAGTTGATAAACGCACACAAAGAGACTTAGATGGAGGCGAAAATCTTCATGGCCATACCATCGATCGTTTCAATTATTTAGGACGCCTAAGGTTTTCTTTTCTGGCTACAACTTAATTTAATGGCTACACTAAAAAGAACACAGGGGTTAGTACATGTTTTTGTACGAATTTCGAGTCGACTCGCATCGCACAAACGAATCGAATGCCTCCATACATTTAGTGCCAGTGCCATCTACTGACAGCCGCATGTCAGTGACTGCCTATAGATGGCATTGGCAGTTGGCTGTAAATGTATGGACTAATGGAGGAATTCCATTCGTTTGTGCGTTGCGAGTCGACACAAAATTCGTACAAAAACATACGTACTAACCCCTGTGTTCTTTTTAGTGTTGCCATTGTTGCAATGGTCTTTATCAGAAAAGAAAACCTTAGGCGTCCTAAATAATTGGAACGATCGATGGTATGGGCATGAAGATTTTCGCCTCCATCTAAGTCTCTTTGTGTGCGTTTATCAATTTCTTTGATAGAACGTAAACTGAAATAATATTATAATTTAAAAAAAATATAATTTCCCTTTGTTACAAGCTTTTATATAACTTGCAATGTATGTTTGTTCGGGCGGATTAAATTTTGAAACAGATTTCGTCAACCTTTTCGAATTTTTACCAACGTTTAGTTTGGATGGCATGCATGGTAACCTATGTGACATTTTAAATACAACATGGCGGTTTTGCTGAGAAGAATAATGATAAATTGACGTGACCATCACCATCTTTGTTCTATCCGTTTAGGTTTCTGACGATGTATGATAACAAAGAATACATCGTACGCGTGCTCCATTATTTCGTGATTACTTTTTGTAACGCTGTCGCCTATGTCCCGAGCCGCCCTCCTTATCGGGAACGGATTGGCTCAGGAAATCTTAGATAATGCGTTACGAAGTTCCCGACCTGCAGGGCTCGTTTGTTTTGTCTGCGTTTGATCGATGCAGGGTAACCGGCACGATCCACTTGCTGCCACAGAAACCAACTGAATCATTGTTTACTTAGAGTTTTATTAGAAGATTTATATGGGCTTTACTTTGCTGAATAATTATTATTAGTTTAATGTAGCTTTAGCATCACTATCTAATATCTATCTGTACTTTTATTCTGGTAGATGATCGTCCACTGCTGGACATAGGCCTCCGGAAATGATAGCCTAACGATTTCGCGTGCCGCCTGAAGGCAGCAACTCTTTTGTTGTTCTTTCTTGTGGGATCTGGGGGCCTACGAGCAATATTATTGTAATATTGTTTTGATAAATAAATAAATAGGCTTATTTATTTATTTATTTTTATTGTTTTGATATTTTCATACAATGTCAGTATGGAAATTTTAAAACAATTACTGTGTTTACTATCTATACTTAAAGTTATCTAACTTCCAATATAACAAATATGTTTCCTGCTGCTTTCAAAGTTTTCTTGTTACTGATATTGAAAACTACGCACATTTTTTAGTATTTTTTGTAGAATATTAGAAAAATAGTAAAAAAGGTACCCGCACTAGGTTCGTAAATGTAATATTTTTATGTACTTACTACAACAATGTTTATATTTGCTTCGAACCAATCCCAAGAGCTCTTGAACGGCAAGGAGCGGCCTTTGTTCTTGTGTACTCTAAGAGCTAGTGAACAGTTTTTGACAGTTCATTAAATTTAATTTTTGCCATGTTCAATTAAATTTAATGTTCATTTATTAAGTTATTTTGCCTATAATACGTATATATTCTAAAATGGAACAATAAAATGTTTAAAATCTATTTTATGTTGTTACAGGTAAGCACTAAGCTGATGAAGAAAACATAAGGAGGTTTGTGACTTGTGAGAAAAAAACTATTTTCAGTATGAAATTTCTATTAGAAAAAGCAAGCTTATCATTATCTGTATGAGCGTATGTGTGTCGTTGTCACTCCTACACGCCACAACTACCTACTGAACTAATTTCGATGAATTAATACATAGGCCATTTTTTTAAATACTGGTGATGCCGCGATTTTTAGTAGGTACCTAATCCTAAAAAAGCCTGCAGTTAGCTACATTCAACTAACGTGATATTAATTATGTCATAATTCTGAATGCTATCTACTACAAAGTTGCTCTACTAGACTCTCCTTTGAGTGTAACATAAATAGCCTGTTAATAAACTTGTAAGAATCTCGGGTAATAATAATACAATTCGTTTGGTTTCCTTTCACCAGCTCCTGTACTATAAAGTATAGAGGATTGACATTGTACCTCGCACAAATAGAAAATCTATATAACAAACAATAAAGAATCGAAGCTGTCGACAGCTCAAGATTGTTTGAGTGACATCGGAGAAGGATCCAGGCAAATACCTCCTCTCCGAGAATTGTTGCGACAACTGACAAGGGATAGATATTAGATAAATTGAATATCTAGGGATAAGGTGACATGAGAATACATTGTATAGGTACCTAATATGTTATTAAAAATAATTTTAGACTATTCGAAAAATCAATTCATAATGTAGCATTTCGTCATAATAATTATACATAAGTATATAGCAGAAGGGAGACCAAAAATGAGTAAGTTTTGTGAAAGAGGAGACTTCCGAGGAGAATTATCTCATATTTCATTTCATTTCAAATTTCATATGAGGCGGAATGATCAAAAGGAATTTCCATTTCCTGTTCAATGCCACAACTGGGTATCATGGACAAAAATCCAGGAATCTCGTCGGCCTACAGTGCCATACAAAATGCAACCCCGGCCGAAACCAGTAATACTTTACGGCAGAAATACTGAACCTGGGGTAGTAAGTCGACCTCAATCGTGACGATGCAGCCGAATATGTTATCCTAAGAGTTAGGTCTAGTGTAATAGGATTAAGATATTTCATTGATTACCATAAACTAGGCCGGGTACAATCACATCATCCTAGCTGAGGCGTAGGTACCCAATGGACCACCGAAAGATTACATTTACAATCCATTGTTTCAACAGTCACCGCTAACATGCATTAGACCTTAAGTACTCAGTCAACATGAGTGGAAACAATGCCTCTATCAACACAAACAGACTAACAGCCATACTAGTTGTATAAAATTGTTATCCGCACAAACCGCAACATTGCCCAGAACAGACCATGCTCACTTGTCACGTAATCATGAGCGCTACAGATAGTCGTTAAGACGGACCAATTTCAGACGGCTGCCAGACGCCGGCTAGATTGCACGCGTTAGTTCTTGTACGGTTTATTTCACGTGCTGCATGCGCCCGATTACAAAGTACTCGAAAGGTATAAAGTATTGCGATAGAAAGAGAGCACAACTGTAGGTGCTTAGCGGAGGCGGAACCAGACGCTATTGCAAACTGAATTGCACTTTTTTGTGTCAGTCGTTATTTCTTTAAATCATCTTGCGGAGTTAACCTTCCGTACGGTTTGCTACTATTATCGTATTCTGTGCCCGAAATCACCTCAAACCAAACCCGACAGACATTTTATTGTAAACAAATTACTGCTAATTCCTCTCCTGTTGGCTGACTTAATGTCGTAAGCCCAGTTTAAATTAAATAACGGGTCACATTAAAACTGTTCATTCTACGACACCGGTCCGGGTGGTCTCAGGTTGCGTAAATATAAAATCTACTTTTATAACATTGGCATATAAATCTATTGACCTAGAGTGATACAAAATTCACGAAAAAAGTGTCCCGAGGAAAACTATATAAACGAGGATACGTGTTTATTTTTATTAACAAACTAAAAAATAACTTACTAAGGTACTATTGGAACTCTTTTCGCGTTTTGGATTTCATTAGGTTCGGACACTTTTTAGCGCTGACCCAAAATCCTTAGTTTGTATATCAATGTTTAATAAGTTAAGATTTTGTTGATGTAAAAAAATAATAATCGGTGCGTCTCACTACTCAACAGCAAGCTAGGGCTCTCATAATTTGGATGCTATAACGGGATTGGATTTAATCCATTCACGGAGTCATGGTATGTTGCATTCATTTAACATCATCATTTCGTCGGTATATAATCGTAAATTTTTATGCTTTTGCCTGATATTTAATAACAGCAAAGTATTTTTTTCCATATCTATTCTAAATTCTTAAATCTTATAATATTAGATTTTTTATTAGGTACAAGAAACGCGCATATTCGTTGTCTGAAAATGCTCAAGTCTCTCAATCTCAGCAGCGACAAATTGAAATAGCTTTCGTAAATACGCGTCCCAGGCTCGGCCACCCAGCCTCATTCATATCGATAAAGCGCAACACTAGCAATATCGAGATCATGTTGATGTTATCACCTTAATGATAATTTATAACACGAACATCGATATAGAAATATGACATCATTAAATCTTAAAATAGGTAATTTTTCAAGCGACCTGCACAATTTAAAATTTCAGTGTAGGTACGTTTTTAATAGATGAGAGAGATAAGACAAAACAGTATTATATAGTATTTATGGAAAACCTCCTTAGCCGTATTCCAAAATATCCATGTTGGTATATTTACTGAGCAAAAATTCAAAATAACATACAATAGCGTTTTCGCGTTCCGCAAGTTCAATAAATTTCGCTTAATATCTGGCTTTTTCGCACCTGAACCTTGTGTTTAAAAGTGAATTTACCGCCGCTTTGTAAGCTACGTGTCTGTTAATTCGTTTACTCTTTGCGAAGACCCTACGAGGACTTTTCTTGCAATTAGTTACTTCCGTATTTTTGACCGTCTTTGTTCCACGGTTTTAACTGTAATATCTTAGGTATCTTAGATCGTCTAGTTTAAAATGAACGCCTCTCCACTAACTTTTCTTTCAACGTGTGAGCGTAAAAACGTGGAGGGGCATTCAATTTTAGATTAGACTAGCAAACCCGGCGAACTCCGTTTCGCCACCAGATGGCTTCCTTTTATGTAACATTTTTTTTTTTTAATTTTTCCTGATTTTCTTTGCTATAAACCTCACGGAGCCCGAGACCTTTCCAACGAATGCAAAACCGTGGAAATCGGTTCGTGCGTTCTGGAGTTATAGCGTCAGGAAGGAAAACCCGACTTATTTTTATATAGTAAGAAGATGACTATTATTACCTACTCGTACCTCAGGTTCTGCAAAACTCGATTATAAGAATTCCTGTTTATAAGTCTGTCAGTTTATAAGTGAAAACTTCTTTAGGTTGGCATTTTTTTAGATAGGAAACAACTATTGAACTAGCGATCGCACCGTTACCTACTATAACCGACACCTTGCATTGATACCGTAACGGTTAGTTACCCGGCCGGCCTGACTAAAGCTCGTACCAGAATGTAACATTTCACCATTTTACTACACCGCGGGCAGCGAGCTATTGCAGAATCTGTCGATTTGCTAGTCATAGAAGGATATCCTAGAAAAGTAATGCAAATACTTTGGAAAGAGTATTCGTGGATTATTCCGAGCGGCGGTGTAATAGATAAATATAGTACAGATAGGCCTACCCGAACATTTTAAGCGGCGTCTTCACAATGTGCCAGCATGGCCCACTGCAGGCCATCGCCATTGTGTACAGGGGGAAATGGTATGCAATGGCGGACAATGCTGCCCTCGTAATTGAAAACACAGTAAGTCGAGTTACTGTGTTTTTGCTTTGGATAGCTTTTTAGAATCGCGCGATTGCGCTCTGTCTGGGAAACTTTTCGATTTTTCTGTAGCGTGTATAGTTACTGAGATACGAAAAGTAAAAACACAGTAACTCGAAAAAAAAAATTACTTTTTTAATAATAAACACAGTAACTTAGAATTTTTAGGTTTGAACACAGTAATTTTTTGTTTACTGTGTTTAAATGTATGTCTATCGATTTTTTTTAATAAATTTTCCTTGGCTACAACACGGCATCTTCAAATACTGTGTTTATTTGTAAACATTTCGTGGAATCTTTTAATGCTTTACATAAATTAAACACAGTATCTGATTTACTGTGATTTAAGTGTCTGCAGTTTTAATATTAACTTCAGTAAATACTTAGCTTGAACCCAGTAACTATCGTCTTACTGTGTTTTAAACTAACTTTTCGTGGAGCGAGGTTAGAGGGGAAGGTACTATTCTAAATCGTGCGCACTGCGCGCTTGGAAGTTTTTGGCGGCTTTTAAGGAAATATTTCTGTTAAAACCATATCGATGACTGAAATATAATTAACTAGCAGAAACCCGCGACATCGCCCAAGTAAATTTTAGTTTTCCCTACAACCATCGAATTTTTGGAATAAAAATATAATTAATAGGCTACTTGCCTTTGTGTTTTTTTAGGATGGAATCTGTTTCCAGTCCAATTTTCAGCCAAAATTTTTTATTAGTTACGGCGTGAAGGAATCTGAATCTCCCGCATAAATATCTGATATAGATACTCTATTCCCGCAGAAATCATGGATTTCCAGGATATCTAGTAATCCAGGATATAATTATCGCCGTTCCAAATTCCAGCCAAATCGGTTCCATAGCTGCAGTTGCGGTGTGAAGAATTTTCCGTATGAATTGGGAATTTTCCGTGTGAATCGGGATAAAAAGCCTAAATGTTTTAAGCCAGGGCCAGCCTTCATTCCAAATTTTAGCCGAATTAGTTAAGTAGTTGCGTAAAGGAGTATTTAAACTTGGTAAAATACAAACTTCGGATCCCTGTTTTAGCCCCTTAGAGGGTGGATTTCGAAAAATCCTTTCTTAGTGCACCCCAAGACCTCACAAGGAATCTGTGTACCAAATTCGGTGTCTCTTGATATGTCAGTCAGTCAGTTCCTTCTTTTATATATTTAAAGATGTAAGTAAAGTTTCTTTTTAAAATTATTAATTACTTATATAATGTTAGCTAAATTGCACTTTTCAAGCATTCATTAAGCTATGCAATTTATTAATTCAAACAGAAAATAATTTTACATATAAATAATAATAAACTACGAAATAATAGTTTACCTACAACATCAGCTTCAGAAATCAGCATCTTTTGTTACACTCTTTTACTTGAAATTCCCGTGATAACCCTTTAAAACTAGACTGTATAAGTCCTAATAATTTATTATTTAGCAGTTCTAAACTCAAACTCGAAATATCTTTATTTCACATAGGCCTAACGTACGGGTTCTTGTAAAACGTCAATATGATATTTGTCACATATATATATGGTGATAACTACAAGTCGACTTAAAGTTAAGTTTACGTGAGGGTTCAACACGCCCTGCACTGAGAAGAAGCCCACTACAAACACAGCTGGGTTTTGTTTCCTGTTAGCATCACATCTCACAATGACACTTAAAAACAAATTGAGCTAGCATAATTACTTAAGCTGATTTTGGCGATTTTTCGACTTTACCCCCTGAAAAGATTTAATGAAAATTTCATAAACCCAACTCTCAGACTCTCACTTATCCAATAATTTAAGTTAGTTAATCTAACGGAATAATCAGGACTTTAGACGAAATTATAAGCATTCATTGAAAAATCAGAGACATCACTCACTTCTTCTATTTGTATGGATGTCTTAATGATATCTATGTTATACATACCTAAAAATTCAAGACCGAAATAGGAACGAATAAAAATTAGGAATCAGATACGAATATAAATATAAGTACAGCAGCACAAATAAATTCATTATCAGCTGGGATATCTGAAAAATCTGAGGAGGAGAAGCAAAATTCTACACACATGGTGTTTTTACACGTATGAAAAAAAGGTTAACTTAAAACACAGTTTCTTTAGATGCTATAACGGAAACTAAGAGTTAACATATTGCAAAATTAATCTTAAACACAGTATCTTACTTACTAGAAATCCATCTAGTAAATAAATGTTAGGTATTGTTACCTTACAACACAGTATATGTATAGTTACTGTGTTGTGTAATCACGAGTGTTTGTATCTTTACATGGTTAAAACACAGTATTAAATAAAAGTACGTTAGAACACAGTAACTGTCAAGTTACTGGGTTTAAGCGTAAAATAAATTTACTTTAAAAAATTATATTACTATGTTAAAACACATTATCTAATTTAATTAATTAAAGATCAATAATAAAAGAGCTTCATGTACATATAATGAAAGCTTTATTTATTCTTCGTAGTTTAAAAAAACCCCTATCACGCTAACGTATATAGTTGGCTCATAACATATCAATTTATCTATTAAACTTTAAACGCGTTTTTCTCGAAACGCAATTTTTGGAGATACTGTGTTTTCAATTACGAGGGCAGAATGGTCAACGATGGTTTTTGGCGCACACTTCAAAGGAATCGTGGCGTTGCGTGGTCTGTGGTGTTCACACAATGGGCCATTGCTCAGTTCGCCACCGACCGCTGATACGGATAGTGGACTCTTTTGGCGATATTTTTTTGCAAAATATAAATTGATTCTAAATTACAAGTTAACATTGTATAAATATTTAAAATAATCTCAACAAAGAATTATATTGAAAATAAATAGCCGCGGCCGTAACAACTTCCACGTCCATCGCAAGTGCCTCACCGGGCAGCGGGAGCCGTGCGCCATTGTGTGAACACCAACTGATCGTGGCCTACAGTTGTGCGTTGCCAAGCATGGCCCATCACAAGCCATTCTGTAGAGGCGCCTTTACGTAAACCTTCTTCATACAAGCAAACAGTAGTGTCATCTGTCAAAATACCCGCCGCCGCTGCCCGAACTACCGCGTGGCCTTATACTGTTGGTACCTACTAATGACACCCATAAACTGGCGACATTTTTTTGCGCTGTTCGCCCTGTCTTTAGTATACAAGTCTGTGGGTGGTGTCCATAAATAAACTGAAGACGAAGAAGACTGCCGACCATCCGTACATTGTTGGTATAGGTCTGCTTCTACTCTTTGATTCGTATTGATTTTTTTTTTTCACTGAAATGCTAGTAATTATTATATTAATCTGTGGTCTATTATAGAGGTCGTATTTGACTGCATTATCTTTCCCATTACAGCCACTACATCCCTCACTTGACCAGACCAACTCTATAGTCTCCGTGGTTGTATGGTTAGCGTGCCGGTTTTCAAGGCGCCGCCATCTCTGAGGTTCCGGGATCGATCCCCGGTCGGGGCAACGTAGAAAAATAAGTTTTCTGCATTGTGTCGGGTCTGGGTGTTGTGGTACCTTCGTTGTTTCTGATTTCCTCAACACAAGTGCATAAGCTACTTACTAAGGAATCGGAGGAATGTATGTGATGTTGTCCTCTATTTATAAAAAAAGTCTATTCGGTAGGAGTACCTACTCTTGACATCGTTGTCGCATCTACAAGTTATCTCTTCTAATTTATACGGCAGTTATATTATGACCTATCTGGTATTTAGCTGAGAGCCCTTCATAACAAATCTATAGTTCTCTTCGACGGGAAATAGCCACTCCAGCAAGCTACATGTCCGCAATAATTGAGCGCACTGGAGTATTACGCAGACCGAGTATTACCGAGTAATGCCAGGTGATACGAGTGCTCTGCGGCTTTGTCGGCGTTCCGTATAATTTAGCAAATTATCCTATCGGTTAAGAGATAATTCGATGCTTCATTTCGAATCGCAATGAAATGGATCCTGTTGCCTTTAAATAGGATTAATTTGTCTGAGTCTCATTATATCACTATTACTCAGTTAATAAAAGCAGACACTCAGACAGTAGAGAAGAGAAGACACTTAATATCATTTTCGACATTTTTAAGATACATAGATAATTAAAATGTATTATTTAAACACAGACAAAAAAGACGACTAACTGTGCTTACACTATACCTAGTAATCTATCTACATAGCAATTTCTGGTTTTGAGTCGACAAAATTCTATGGAAAAATGAAGCAATAATGTGTGGCACTTCTCAAGTTCACGTCGATCATATTTCTGCGTTTCATATTCATATTCATTGTGAAATGACCATAAATATTAATTTGATTGTTACAAACACATAATTATTTCATTTTAACATTGCCAAGCCTCAACCTACGTATTTATTAATCAGCAACAACTAATTTTGACGAACAAAGTTAAACTCGCGAATTTGTGAAACTTTCCCGCGATCGTGATGAATTGCCCCTGTTGCGAGTTTGAAAGAATGTCAGCACTTACGTGTGAGACGGAGATCCAGCCACTGCCAGACTCATACAACATGAGCCACAATTAAGGCTGCAACTGAAGATATGCGTGTATAGCTGCCGGCAAATAACTTGGCAAGATTCGTTAGATACGTAAAAGATTCTCTCTCCCTCTCGGTAGGCAGGATCCAAGCGCTCTATTGGATGGTCGCTGACTGTTGTTTCTCTCGCACTCGTTGCACGAAGAGCACAAATTTTCCCCCACCACGCCAAAACCTTGCCAAGTTACTTGCTAGCAACTGTAGGATCTCAAGTCTACGGCCCAGTTAGAAGCAGAAGCGGACTGCTGACACGACGTGTAATCTGTACTCGTACAACAAATAAGAATACGCGTCCTTGTCACGGGCGGATGGCTGAGTGGTACCTAATTGCCAGTTACATTGTCAGTAGACAGCACTAAGTTCCTTTGTCCGATTGGGACAGAACATTTATTTAGGACGTGGCCACTTCACGCGCAACAGCCACGTACAAAACGAAGCTTATAATGAAAATGCTAGGTAGCTTGATGACAAAAAGTAGACTTTAACCAATAAATTCCTGCACGACAACGCACACACACATTAAATAAGCCATACCTATTAATGGAGTATCAGCTGATGTGTTTGAAATTGTATAGATAACATTACTGCTTACACATATACCTATAGCAAATTTGAGTTATTCTACGCATGTAAACGGGTATAAGTCTGGTGGACGTAGATATTTTAAATACGAAAGTGGTGCGAAATTACATCACTCTTGTTATATTTCAAGGGGAAGTTTTATTAAAACCTTGGCGATGGTTTCACCGTTAAGATGCGGATAAATAAGGGCCTCCGATAACACTTGTAAGAAATTAACAAGATTAGATTAAATTATAAATTCGTGATTCGAACGAAAATTATTAAGGATTTTGTTTAGATATTTTATTATTTTTGTGTTGCGACTTACGAGATTTGAAACTAGCTGACCGGGTAAACGTTGTTTTGCCATTTATAAACACTAAATAAAGACGCATTTTTGTCTTAAGCTTTTGTCATATGAGATATTAAGGACATTAATGTTGTTAAGTTTTTTCCGGAAGTTTTTCAATGATAATTGACAATAAAATTTAATTTTAAATTTTAAGCAATGGTTGCGATCATAAGTAAAATTAAATTTATCAAAAAACTCTTCTTGAATAAACAGATAATATTATTATCATTGCGATTTACGACACAAATTAAAGTAGAACACACAAATGCAGAAATACATTTGCGCCTCAATTACCGCTGTACCAATCAGATAATATTTTAATTGGAATAATAATATACACGAAAATTGGAAATTAAAGTTGTTTGCACATTGTCACAAGAGCCGCATAATATTAGTCACCTTGGTCGACATTATTATACTAACTAATTCAGAGGGCGTTCTCAAATGGGCATTGTTATTTGTTACGCGTTTTTTCCTTGTTATTCAATGACAGGCCGCATCACGTAATGGCGATTGTTGTACCAAAACATCTTCGTCTTATGCTGTCTGCAATCAACTTAAGTCCCATTTTTCTATCTAAATTCTAAACTACTTTTAGTTTAGTCTCTGAAGAACCAAAGATGTATGCATCTCTCAGAATTACCATTTTTATCTCGTAGATAGCCAATCCACGACTGGACTAGATACGACTTACCGAAAGGGACAATGCTTTATGCTGTCCTTATCTGACATTAGGATCGTTTCAGTCACTGACAGGGATGTCACAAAAATAGTTAAATGGAAGAAACTAAAATGATTGTTGGTACAACTATCACAATATTGACTATACTAGACTATATATATACAACCTACCTACTGTGATTTAATACAGGCATTTTTTTACGTGAAACTAGAACTTTCCTTACCACTTTTATTTTCTAATGAATCTTTAGGGCAGAATTCCTTCTATTCGCGATTCTAGACATAAGCCGAGCCCAATCAGTTTAAGATGCATAGCGAGGGATTAAATCTGAATTTGGAATCTTTGGCAATTCTATTGTAATTAATTAATTAATGAGGCGGATAAGGAAACATTAGTAACATTTTTAACTAACTTATGAAAACAAAAGAAGCTGGAGGTTATCTATTATTATTCTACTCTGTTGTAACATTTTTGAAGGTATTCTTCTTTACTCGTAACTATATAAAATAGTTTTTAAACAATTTTGTTTTGTTTTTTGAATTAATTAGGCGCCTACGATGTGTCACGTTATATTATGTGGATTAAGACGAGTTTTCATATTAATTTTCCTATTTACTTTAATTAATCATTATCGTTTATTATAAATATTTAGGTACTTGAGACAACCCTACGTCCAGAGTAGACTTGCATGATATAGTCCGGTCGTGGATTGGTGCTAGAGCTCTAGGCAGTTTAATATTCGTGTATAATATGCACAAGCATGGCCGGTGTTGCACGTAAAATTAATTATAACCCGCCCGGCTTGAATATACCGCCTTTGTATATTAACTTAGAGGTGTCAGATTGTGTATTTGCGCATTCCGGGTTGCCATGTCTATTTTATTCCCGCACTGCATTTTATATACTTTTGTGTCAACGAAATTAGGTTAGCTTAAAATGTCTTGTATAACCTACTTACACACTTACAGGTAAGCTTTAGTGTAATATTTTTCTGTTGTTCGTGACTTGGTAGGTATGAGAGGATAGCTAGATTATTCAACTCTCCACGTATAAATTAACCCAAAGTAAGCGTCATACTGCAACATATTTGGTTCTATTAAAATTTTAAATAAGTGAGTAGGTTAAAGGCCCGGTAAGGCTTCATAAATTTGCTCGCGTTTATTTTTTTAACAAATAATCCCGTTATAAAACCGAGTTATTTCCAGGATAAATTAGTTGCTAGAACCCTGTGTTAGTCCAGGGTACAATAATATAATCCCAGGCGAAAGACAAACCCTCCGTGGGTTTGTCGGCCGGCCATAGCCCTCGAGGCGGGAGATGCATCTTTGTGTTCATGATGAATCTCTGTCAGGGTATTGAGACTCTATCTTAGTCTTAGAAGGAGGGTCTACTTCGATAGACACCGCTGGTTGGGTAGCGCGACTGGCCGGTCCTGTTAGCCAACCACCAGACGACACAATGAACACTGTTGGGTTTTAATCGGTGCGACTCCTACATAACCAACATTCCCCCTGTGGCACTTTGGCATTCAAAACGACTCCATTCTAAGCCAAATCAATAGATAGATAGATAGATAGATAGATGTCATTTATATGCATTGAAAACAGTTACATGCATCCAGCCATCTCTGGCGTACAAATTTAACCTTACAACTAACAATTTATTAGAATTTCATTAATTTTACAAACTAAAAATTAAAAATATAATTTAATTATTTTAAAATCACTAAGCCTTATCTATTAACAAAAAAGTACATTAGCATTAGATATTATCTTTTGTGAGTAAGGAACTCTTGTAGGTACTTGTTGCTCGAAGAAATACTTAACAGTTTTCACCTTGAATATTGAATATTTATTTATATGTATTTTGTAGAATTTGAGAACTCAGATTAACAACAATTCTTCAGATAGGCGTCCGCGATCGCCGAAAACCGCTAAATAGCCGAATTCGGCGAACATTACCGACGTCCGCATTCTGTTTGCGGTATTCGGCCATTAATAACGTTCACAATGCGGTGGAGGCGGCAATTGAACGCGGTCCAGCGTCTATCTCACCTTTATCGACGAAATTGCATATTAACTTAACCGAGTACAAACTTTATACATTTATATTTGACTTATATCCCGTCTATCTTGGACAGAAGACATCAGTCAATACATTAACACCAGTATCTCACATCACTAATAATATCTATATCTGGGTGACCGAGCTTTGCTCGGTAGTATATCTATCGGCCAATAGATGGCAGCAGTAGTCACTTTTTTTTGGTAAATTTGACATTTTCTAAAAATGAATCCTAATTCCTAGCTAGATCGATTTATCTCCCCCAAAACCCCCGGTATACTAAATTTCATGAAAATCGTTCGAGCCGTTTCCGAGATTCGGATTATATAGAAATATATATACAAGAATTGCTCGTTTAAAGGTATAGGATTAAAATGACGAAAGTTTGTTTATTTGTGGACCTATATCATTATGGTGTATTGTATATCAATTGACAGTACTAAAAAGAACCTAAAAAAACTAGATCTAATATCCTAAATTCTTTGTCTGACCTTGGCGGGGGTATATAACTCAATCTTACCTACTACCCAGCCCATAAGGGCAGCTCAATAATTTTGATAAATGGCCCTTTTTCCTCCCAGAATTAACAGCAGACGGCTTGAATGGCCTACTTAGACCTCTCGTGCGTTGCGTCACTTAATAATTACTTTATCATATTAACGAAGCCTTTAGTTTAGAACCTTTGAATATTTATAAATTATTATGTTTAAATCGACTTAAATTTTCCCTTTGCATTGAAAAAAGTGAAAGGTATAGAAATGAAATCCATGATTGATACATTTATAAATTAATTCAGTTTTTCTGTCCCTACCACAATTACAATACCATAGGTATTCCGTATTCTTTATTCATTCGCAACTCATGAAAAATTAAATTTAATAACAGTTAAATGCACACAAAAGAACACTCTTCAAACACAACAATACTTTAAAAAACTTTATCTACGCTCATTGCTTAAAGTTCGAATTATGAAATCAAAATGTGTCACATATTGACCTACTTTATTCACAGACTTCTATAATTATTAAAAAGTTATTCATTATAACATAGCTGTACTATGGAAATATCTCTAGATTGTTGAATAATTTCTATTACGATACGCGGCTCTGGGTTCCTGTATTTTTGTGTGTCGTCATCACAGACCAGGGAATAACTTTCTTTTCTCTGTGGTCGTCATAGCCAAAAGAGAGTGTAGAGCCAATCCTCAATTTTGTTTTTTTTTATATAAGGAGTCCACAGACAACATTTAGTTGGTAGTCATGATCGACCATAGACAACAATTAATTCACGGAAACAATAATTTTTCCCTGCCTTATATGACTGATTAAAAAGTGTGTTCATACAGAATATTGAAAAGAATTATGTATAATTTTTGATTATTTAATTATCCACTAAAAATATAGTTTATCTGACTTGTATAAATATTTTTCTACTCTTTTTTGTTTCATGACTTTTTTAACAGACTATACGCAGTTTGCAACTGAATTTTGGCGCCATACCTAACTTTTAACATTTCAATGTGTTATTTTTGTTACTTAGTCAAAACTTAGCGCGGAAAAATGTCTAGCAGTGAAACGTACTAAAGAAAATTTAACTCCACCTGACATTTTAGTAATTGCAACAAAAATGACCCACAATCTTTTACCAACAAAGTGAAGGATTTACGACAAACGTTAGCAAGATTTTATGGTTTGGATTTATGATAATTTGAGCGTAGATAAAGTAGTGTATGAAACTCTACATAATTAGGTATTAAAACACTCGTGTGATACTATTAAAAAACTCGCCTGCGGCTCGTTTTTTAAACTCACACTCATGTTTTAATACCCCCCATTATGCATCCGTTTCATAAACTACTATATTAGAACAAGTTAGCGATAACTTTAATTATAAAATTACATTCAAAACAAAAGTGTATTCAAAATAAAACAAAAATAAATTTAATTTTACCTCTAAAATTTTATTATTATGTTTTAACGCTTAATAAGTTACGAAAGCATTGCCTTCCGCAAGTAAATCATTAAAATCTGATGATTTAAATAAACAACACGCAACCAAAAATAAGTGCGCAGTTATATTACTGTGATTAAAAGTTTACTTTCCTCACGGCGCGCCTCATTACGAGAACAAATACGAAGATTTTTCGGAAAAGCCATTTTCAATAAAGGTTTTATAAGTGATTGCGATTTAAACGGACGCCATTCGATTCTGCCTCACTTAATTGGAAACAATAAAATTGGAACACGAATAAGAATGCGTGATTGAAATAAGTTACTCTGTGATAAGTGATGAAATCAGAAAGACGAGTCAGAGCCATAGCTCAGCGAAGCTGAAGGACCAAAGGAAGTTAGGGACCCAAAGTGATGGATATCATAAACTCATTTTAACATTGGAACCTTGCATTGGATAGCTCAATTAAATGACGTTTTTAATTTCGGTTCCATTATCACAAGTAAATCATATTGTGTTAAAAATTTACTAAAGACGAAATCGCCTACCCAATATTCCAAAAAAATACCGAATCGTTAGAAAAGCAAATACTCAAGCCGGTGCCATGTTTTCTCAACCCCTCCTTTAAACAAATGTTCCTCGGTTTCCTTAGCAGAAACTCAACGGGTCATTTCCTCTGGCGCCTTGTACCCAATAACTCGCCGCTCCCGGGGCCCTTATTACTCTCGCAATAAAGATTATACTCCTCTGCTGCATAAAATTGTATTTACAAACCAACATCTCACCTTTCCGCTGATTTCCCTGAGGCCGGAGTCAAATATTTTAAAATATTCGCCGCGCGTCCGCGTTGAAAAAATATAACTTTCATGAAGAAAAAACACTGCTCTTTTAGCTTCTAGCAGTTTTAAACTGAAAAAAGTAAAAAAAAATCAAACAAGTAGATGTTACTTGTATGTTTGTCTTACTTAGTTATCGTTGTATTGTAAGAATCCATGCATACCAAAAACAATTCTATTTTCAAAAACTTCATGAGACACTTGTAGAAAGTTAGGACAAACATGATAACAGTAAGCGTTCATTAAATTTTATTTCGTTTAAAATACATTGAAACTTGGTTCAGAGGGCCTTGGATAAGTGATGAACCTCTATTATTGAGAGTTGGAGAGGTCCCGGTTCTTTTTCAATAAATGTTAATGGGACTTTTTGAACTTGGGTTAAATGGGATTTGAATTCTAAGACTTTTTCCATGTCACCTCTATAATAATTGAGATTTGAGACTCTTTAGCTCAATTACCTGTATAAGACAGATGAATCAGTGTTTTGACTTAATTATTTTTTTTTCAAAAATGTAATAACGGCACATTTCGATCCCATCGGGGGCAATGAGACAACTATAATTTTAAACCTACTTAATTGGAAAACTGGATTATTGAAAACCCTCAATAATTGGTACATAACATGTCCTGGTCCCTTAATTGGGATCTCAATTAACCAGGTTTCACTGTATTCTGATAAAACTATTCAGAACACGTAAAAACTTATTCGCATTTATAAACCATGCGTATAAATATACTGTAAATTCACTCCCGGCTTAGCCCGTTAAATGATTGCATGTTCAAGGAGACAATTTGGGGAATGAATCGTCACGGGCGCCCAATCCTCGAGATTACGAGGCGTCCCGAATTCGAGAGGCATACAATAATACATGTGCAAAATAACGCTTTGTTCTTTTCTCATTTCCCAAAACAATATTATTATAATAAATATACATTTAATGTTATAGAATGGCAAATATTATATAGTTACGCTTTGGCAACTACTTCACTGATATCAGAGATTAAAGAACCCATGGCATACTATTTTATTATGCTTTGTTAACTTTGACGAAAGAGGGCACTATTGATTTATCTTAAAACTCATATTTGTTTACAGAATCCGTAGGTCCCCGACTACTCTATTTATAACTGGCAAGCCTTTCACATTGCCTCAGGGTTTTGTGAGAGATGAACAAAAATTAATAAAAGAGCAGTAGAAAATCTTTTGGAATCTGTTATGATTAATTATATATCAGATGAGTATGTAGTTTAATAATATTTAACTAGTGCAAATAAACGCGATTTATTATAAATTTATCAGTTAAAATCAAGTTGCCCAACTGGACACTTGCTAACCGTTCGCAACTTGGATGTGCAAAAAACTTATCACTGTCCCGAAATAGATAGGACAAATAGGATGACAGTCACATTTCGTGCCCTTATTCCTGGACAATCTCAGCTAATTCCGTATATGACATTGGCGATATTATTATTTGTTTATTCGGCGGATTTTGTGATTATATTCGAGAAAACGCTTTATTTGTGGGTTATGAAATACAACTACCTAGTTGCAATATTTGTAATGGGATGCAATGCGGTGGTTATACTGATTAGTGGTTCATCAAATTGTAGTTCTTTGATTGATCATTATCATGGACTTCCGCAAAGTAATCTGCTTCAATTCACTGAGAGCAAGTGCCTTCGGGCATGTATAGTAATTGACGAAAAATTCTGCCCGCTAATTGGGTGAAAACTAATTAATAAGCGATATCTTACCATATTGTTGCACAATCAGCCTTCAGGGAGGCTAGGACAGTTGAATGAAGTGAATCAAGAAATAAAATCAAAAATTAACAAAGAAAATTAACTTTACGTATATTGGTGTAGAGTGTAAAATTGAATGTAGGTATACCAACATAAGAAATACAATCTTTCAACCTTATCGCGTAAAGGTAAATTTAATTTCACGATTTTCGATCATGTTACATTTTGAACTACATTTTCTACGCTCGTAAAATTATTTTTCAGTGTTCGCAAAAAAATGTTTTGATTTCAATATCGTCAGCTTATATTACGTAAATGCCATGACCTTTTTACCTGCCTATAAAGGGAGTGTTATATATGTATGTATGTGAGTTTCTCTATTCCACCATAACTTCTGAACGGCTGAATATATCTGAACATATGGTGCATCGTTAGAATCCTTACATCATTCCGAGTAACATTTTTTTTCCCGTTTGTATCATGCGATCAGTCCTAAGACTATGAGAGTTATGTGATTTTCTTTATTCTGTATATTTTTTCCCATCGGAATGTAATATATTGTTCAGCTCATCTATGATCTGTCTAGATCTAGGATCTTTTTCCTTTTCAGACGACTTAGGCAGTCTGGGACCGTGAGTTGTAACTCCAGCTGATTGGGTGGTGTTCCAGCCGGGATTTATATTTGACACTGCATTGCTGTATTTCTTCTTTTACAGTTTTGATTCCGAGATGTTCATGAATCTCACTGTTTTTTATAAACCATGGGGCATTTGTTATTTGTTTTAGAATATAGTCTTCAGCTCTTTGTATTATTTTAATGTTGGAGTCACAGGCTGCGCCCCAGAGTTGTAGTCCATATGTCCAAATGGGTTTTAGTGCTAACTTGGCGCAGAGATTCTCAGTGATAAAATTTGCAGTACTTCCATTGTCAAGCAAAATTTTGGCAGTATGTGGCTGTCCATTGCTATCCAGTACCTTTACCAAAGCTGTGGAAAGTAATACTGTAGAAATTGAACTCGAGGGATCATGTAATGCTCCAGCTGATAAGGTTACATTTTCAGTAACAATAGGTGCATCAATTTGTTCTAAATGTAAAAGTGTGCTGTGTTTTTTGAAACAGTAGTTACAGTTAGGAAATCTACATTTATTAGTAGAGTGGCCAAAACGTAGGCATTTTAAGCAAACTTTGTACTCTGTGGCCTTTTGAATTCGATTTTCAACAGGTAACAACCTGAAAGATTCACACTTGAACAAATAGTGCTCTTGATTGCACAACGGACATAGATTGGATTTGGGTTGGCTGGTAGAAGCCACAAGACTTTTGGATTTATTACTTACCACCTGTTTGGCACTATCCTGTTTGGTATTATCTTGTTTGGTGGTATCTAAAGTCTCTAAAACGTTGGCTCTATCTGAAAGGAACCTTAAAAAAATGTCTAAACTTGGAGAATCTTTCAATTTGTTCCTGTGAATTTCCCACTCCCTGCTTGTAACGCTGTCTAATTTACAGGACATAATGTGTATAATTAATATATCCCAGTGTTGGACCGAATGACCTAAGTTGGCTAAAGCTCGAATATTTTTGTTTATTGTATCTACTAAATTACGTATGTCAGTGCTACACTCTTTTTGCAGAGGATTTATCTTTAACAACGAATTTAAATGATGATTTTCAAGAAGCCTCTTATTGTCATAACGATCGCATAAAATTTCCCACGCTGATTGATAATTGTCTGCACAAAAATCCAGCCCTGAAATTGTTGACGCAGCGTTATCTTTAAGTGAGGCACGCAAGTAGTGAAATTTACTAATAGAATCAATGCTATCATCAGAATTAATCAATGAATTGAAAGTATCTTTAAAACCAAGCCAGGAATGATAGTCTCCATGGAAAGTCGGAAGATCAATCTTAGGCAATTTAACAACCTTACGTTTATGTGAATCGGGAGGACCATCTGATTCTGTCCCACCTATAGTGTCATGTGAAGGAAGCGATAACTTTCGGTGGCTTGCAATCAAAGATCGACCGGAAGACACGAGCGAATAGTACAACATTTCAAATGATTGCCGTTCTTTGCATTCCTCCTCGATGACGTCACACATTTCCTCTATCTCAGTTTGAAAAGTATCGAAATCATCGTACAAAGATTCTACCTTCTCCAAGCGCAGTTGCAATTCTATTTGAATTGTAATAGGATCAGTTTCACTACCCTTTAATGATTTTAAATAGGTTCCGAAATTAGTGAGCTTCCCTTTAACAATAGCCCTTTTCTTAATTAATTGTTTAAGCTGTTGTTTTTCGCTCATATTGAATTATAAAATATAAACTTAAAGCCTTAAACAAGTAGTTTTATAAATTTCCATTAACTTAAAACTTAATGTACAACTTCATATAACTATAATGAAATATAAGTAATTATAATTAAAGTAACTATAATTAACTTAATACAACTATAGGTAAAGTTAAGTACCGAAATAATTTTAAATTTTTAACTATGTAAAATATTGCGTGAAAATATTCACATAGAAAATATTCATAGTTTTTTGAAGCTCGAAGGACCAATGATGGGTTCAAGTGCCCTTTCGGTATGATGGGGATCTCTTGATTTCCAAATGAAACTGTACTAATAACTCACTAAGCTTTATTTGCATGAAAAATTAATTACAATCACAACAATGCGCGCGCGTAAAGTCTATGCCGAGTTAATACTAAAAAACGTATTGACTTCTCGTTGATTTCACAACTACCTTCCGCGTGCCGTCCGAACGCGGTTTTTATGCGCTCGCGCACGGCCGCGGCTTATTTAATAAATATGCGTGTTAAGGTTTAATTCCTTAACACTTTGTATATGAGGAGTTTGTTGTCGATTGATAGCTTGGAGTTTCTGGACTGTAACCAGTACAGTCCACGATATTTAAGATTCAGTTCCTCTTTTTTGGTTTGTATGTGTTGCTTCCAGGTAAGCTTTTGATCTAGGAGCATACCGTTCCGAGTTACATAGGCTTTATTTTTTTCATTTAAGTCATTTTACCACATTGTTTTTTAATTTTTTTTATTAATATTAAGCTATTGCATAGCTTCTATCGCGAGCGTGGAGACCGAATCCAGAAATTCCGTAACGAAAATAACCTAACACTTCTAATTAGAAGTTGATAAAAAATAAGTTGATAAAAAATGCTATGCAATAGCTTTACCGCGGCAGTCTCCGAGTGCCACACGTCACTGAAATGTAGCCGACGCGTTACTTGGATTCATCGTCAATCTGTTTGGGTATACAGTAATTCCTAATGAACTTAAATGCGAAATGCAGGCACCCGGAAGGCGTGACAGCGAGAGCCCTGAAGGGACGTCCACTATCCAACACAGACCTGCATAGTGCATAACTTGCGGCCGGTCTAGATCAACTTAGTAACGATATTCCCTAGCCAGGCAACACGTCACGAAACTGTTCCGAACTGGCGTTTCGTGGTATTGAACATCCGATATTTGTCTTGAAGTTAGATTGTTATCTTTCACTTCTTGCGGAATATCTTACAACCTTTTGAATTAAAAACAAAAATGTAAGCAAAATTAAAAATTTTTGGGAAACTAAAAATTCAAACGTTTCATTAAATAACTTTCCTTAGTTTTATCATTAACAAGAGTAATTTTTAAAATTTCTATGATAATTTATCCAAAAATCTATTCACCAATTTAAGTTATGGAAATTTTTTGTGAACGCTGGTTGATTACAAATAAATAATAAAATAAAAATAAAATAAAATAAAATACCTTTTAGGAGACTTCTAGAGAACACAAGAAATATTCTTTAAAATTTTCAAGTTTCTACGTTCAAACGTTTGTGCTGTAGGTAGGCCGTCGATCACTCTTAGAATTTAGAATCTAGATAGAGCCTTTTTCTATTTATTAATGATTGATTCTTATTATATTCATAATATAATATTGATAATAATTTATTATACAGATACACTGTATAACGATATACCTACAGTGTAAAACCAAAAGAAGTCGATGACATGAAATGTGTATAATATTATACATTGTTGTGTGATCAATAAGAAGTTTTGTTCTTAACAAGGTACATGAACCAGTGGAAGAAGTCTTGTTTTTAACGAGGTACAGGTACACTGGTACACTCGCACAGGCCCCCGCGTAGCCTCGCCCTAACACTTGGTAATCACTTAAGACCCTCTCTGAAGGGGTGGCACGTGCAAACACGAGGTGTTAATGTAGAGAAAAAATACCTGCCGTATATTTGAGGCTTATAATGTAGATACTAGGTGATACGCGCGGCTTCGCCCGCTGCATGAATTTCGGTTTTTACATATCTCATAAAATATAGACAGGTAATGTCGCGGACGTTTTATAGAACTTCCAAGGAAACAATTAAGTTTTTTACACTCTGTGTTTACACTATACAAGGTATAATGAGATGGGATTAATTTATTGCGTTGCAGATTTTTCACTTTTTTTCTTGGCTACAAAATTTAATAATACGTGCTTAGATTTTCAACAATACTACGTACACATCTAGGGTATGATGTAATTAACATAGTTAATAAGAACAAGCGCCATTCTATAAGCCCTTTTCCATTACAATTTCTATGTACGGAACTACGGTCCCCATTTTCTTAAATAGGTATTTATGAGAAGCTTTTATTTCAAAAACTTTTTGTACGTATTGGGAATCCTAGAAAGTGACCTTTATATTCATTGTTCATTGGATGAAAATGCGAAATGAAAAATGTTTTAAAAGCAACATGTTACCTACTTCGCAATTCCGTGATAAAAGAAAACTTGTTTCAAGTTTTCGCGATAAACAGAACAGAACAGAACAAGTCGAATATGTATTCCCGATAATGAACACACGAATAAACGACAAAGTGCTTAAGAATAAACTTTGTATCTTCACAACTCCTCCCTTATTACTTTGTCGTTCACTTGTCCACACCCGAACTTCTACGGTCACTGACCGGTGTTAGGGTGGACACCGAAGATGTGTAGAAATGTTTGCGAAACATACATATACACTATGGAACTTAAACGCAAAATTTACTTAGCATCGAGCCTAAATACGAAAAACAGAGGGTAAGTTTAGAACCACTGCACTATAAACACTTAAGTCTGTTTCTGTGATGGATCCGCTGGGTGAAATAGAAACCTCCCATTCAATATTTGAAGTATAATATGTTAACTGGTATCAATTAATGAATTAATCTTATCGTAATCACAGTTACTTGTACTTTCGAAGAAAAGGCAATGTTATTAAGTTCTACCACACACCAGTATGTGTTTTGAATGAGTCAACGTCAGCTAGAAGAAAAAGATGATATGAACCGTATGATATGTGTTTTATTTTTTAATTTTTGAGAGAAATATAAGAAGAAAAAATTGGCGCAAGGAGCGAGGGTTGAGCAGTATAATAAATACACCAAGTTATAATTTCGTTCTTCATAAATTATAATAAACAAAGTATCGACGACGTTGCATATTCCCAGTACTCGCTAATTCTAACCATCGTTGATACCCACGTTAATGCCTAACTCCGCTTCCCTGATGGACAACCCTACAGCTCCGAACAACTATCAACAAAATTGCGAGATCCAACTTTTCTTGGAGAGTTCCCGAGGCCCGACAATCGACGCGAAACAATTGGGGAGGCGGAGGGGGACAAATACAATTAAAAGTTGCCAAAATTTTAAATGCTTCCAAGTAAAAAGCAAATTCTCCCTTGTAAATGGAGAAACTTTACGTAATGTTAGCTAGATTCAAAGCAAGGGACCACTAGGTCAATGGATTCGAGTTTGGAAAATCTTAGAACTAAATAATACTGTCCTTTTCCATTGAAGCATTTTGAATAGGATTTTGCTCCGTGTGGGATAGCCCAGTATAGATATTTCAATCCACGATAACGCGCCCCACAAGTATAAGCAATTTTGACAGAGTGGGCAAATATCTGTAAAAAATGTGCGCTATGTCTACTCTTAAACATGTAACTAGATACTTTCGTATACATATTAATTTGTGCATCCCCTTAAAATCAGTCTCCCTTGAGGCTGGTTTATCTCCTAAAAATCCCCCAATCGCTTTGCGTTAATTTCTTTTCAGTCTGTGATTTCGCTTCGAGCATATTAATTTAACTAGTTTTTCGCGTGGGGGCGCGGCCCGCTAAAGCGGACCGCGTAACTGCTGGGAGCCATTTACTTGGTCGCACATACTCAGATTTGGCAAAAAGTGGGTATTTAGATTTTTCCCCAAAAATGGGGTAATTTTTTTTCACAAATCGACACCCGAAGTCTATACGTACGATCACCTCATAAACATGCAAATGTTCTGATCTTGCCAACTGTGACAAATTTGAATTAAACGGTCCCGGTTTGAGGTAGAACAATAAAAATGTTGAAAACACTGAAGCTCAGCCGCCATTTGGTTTTTACAAGATTTTCAATTTTTTCTATAATCAATTTACTCATTTCCTCCAGTACTGCGAGTTTGAACGAAATCGGTTGGAAAACAAAAGAGTTACAAAGGTCACGTCGGCCGCCATTTTGTTTTTCTGAAATGTCATAATTTTTCCCTACTCCAATCCTGCACTCAAACACATCCCCCATACATCATTCTATCGTTTCCTATCTGTTTGCAGGAGAACAATGACATTTTTCTTATAGTTCATAATCGCCATACAATTTAGTATGACAAAAAAATTTCCACCATTTTGATTTTTTTTTCTTCCATTAGATATACCTTCTCGTCCTGATCATCTTTTGCTAAGAAACCACTTTTCTATCTTTCATACTTTCTGAGATAGACACCGACGAAATTTGTATGGCGGCCATCTTTTTTCCGCCATTTTGAAAATTTTTTCAGTGCATTGGCAATTGCACGTGGTTTCGAATGACATTTGGTCGAGCACCCCCCACCTATCTTCAATACCCTGGCTGAACCCTTCACCCGTCTCCGAAATCCTCAATCATCAGCTCTCTCCATATTTTTCACCGAGTCATTTCTTGACTTCTATACGAAACCACAAGTGAAAAAAAAATTGTTCATACAAAATTTTACAGGAGGACATTTTGGGGAAAATCTCGAAAACTACCCCAAATGTGGCAACACAGCTTATATATCTCGATACTGCCGGTCGAGTTACACAATCGGTTCATACATGTCGACTTTCAGAAATGTTGCCAAGTGCCCCAAAAACACGATCAAAATATTCAAAAAAATTAAATAAATACAAAATGGCCGCCACCCCATTCCACATAAATATTTTACATAGTTTCGTATCCTTCCCAGTAACTACAGGATAAACCGCTCCTGATGACGTTTCAATTTTTCATCTCGCTTGCACCCAGGCGACATGATGGCCCCTGAAAAGTGACCATGTCGAAAATCACTTTTACTTTGATAGATTCCAGTGTTGCCAGTGCTCGATCACAAAAATACCCAAATGTCATTTGTACGAGTAAGACACGTGGTCGCTCATACTCGGATTTCGCAAAAAGTCCGTATTTCGATTTTTTACTTTTTGGGGAAAATCTCGAAATTTCCCGAAAAATGGGGTAAATTTTTTTCCCCCACTCAATACTTCGAGTCTGTACACACAATCGCCCCATAGAAGTCGAAACGCTCCGATGCTGCCAACTGTGAGAAATTTGAGTTTCAAAATTGCGATTTTTCATACCTCACACTGATTGGCCTCCAGAACAGCCGCCATCTTGGATTTTTAAAAATTACTCCCGTTTTGTCAAAATTCAGGATAATTGTGGGCGAAACAAAAAAAAATTGACATCCTCAACCATCCCGTTTAGGATCTGTGGCTCTGCGGTTTGGGGTCGAAAAATGAAAAATTTTAAAACACCACAGCTCGGCCGCCATCTTGTTTTTCCAAATTTTTCCAATTTTTCTAGAAATCATTTACTCATTTCCTCGAGTGCTGCGACTTTGACCGAAATCGGTTGGAAAACAAAAGAGTTACGAAAGTCACGTCGGCCGCCATCTTGTTTTTCTGAAATGTCATAATTTTTCCCTAGTCGACTCCCGCACCCGAACACATCTCCCGTACATCGTTATATCGTTTTCTGTCTCTTTCTGGGAGAACAATTATGTCAATCAGTGAGTCAGTCAGTGGTAATTGAGCTATATATAGTACTAGTAGGTCGCGTGGAGGCGCGGGCCACATGTGGCCCGCGTGCTGTCTTCCCGCCTATATAAGCCGACAATCATCCCCCTACATTTTCTATCGAAAAAAAAATCCCGCCATATTGGATTTTTTTTCTAGCCATCAAATAGACCTTTTTGTCCTGATCAACTCTTGTAAAGAAACCGTTCTTCCACCTTTTATACTCTTCGAGATATTGGCGAAATTCGTTTGGCCGCCATTTTGAATCCGCCATTTTGAATTTTTTTTCTGGTAACTGCCAATTGGATGACGTTCCAAATGATATTTGGTCGAGCACCCCCCACCTATCTTCGATACCCTCCCCGTGCTCTTCACCAGTCTCCGAAATCCTCAATCATCAGCTCTCTCCTTATTTTTGTTCTTAATGAATTTTTCCCTTCTATACGGATTGGTAATTGAAAAAAAAATTTTTCATACAAAATTGTTCAGGAGAGGTGATCAATCAGTCAGTGGCCAATCAGCACGAGTAGCTATATATATATTAACTAGTAGGGTGCGTGGTGGCGCGGGCCACATGTGGCCCGCGTGCCGTCTTTCCCCCTATTTGCCTCCAACTTTCAGCCTCTTCAACATCCGCTATACATTTTCTATGATAAATTTTTTTTCCGCCATATTGGATTTTTTTCTATCCATCGAATAGACCTTTGGGTCTTGATCAACTCTTGTCAAGAAACCGTTCTTCCATCTTTTATACTTTCCGAGATATCGACGAAATTCGAATGGCGGCCATTTTGAATCCGCCATTTTGAATTTTTTTTCAGCTAACTGCCAATTGGATGTCATTTCAAATGACATTTGGTCGAGCACCCCCCACCTATCTTCAATACCCTCCCCGTGCTCTTCACCCGTCTCCGAAATCCTCAATCATCAGCTCTCTCCATATTTTTGTTCTTAATGATTTTTTCCTTTCTATACGACATGATCCTTGAAAAAAAAATTTTTCATACAAAATTGTTCAGGAGAGGTGATCAATCAGTCAGTGGCCAATCAGCACAAGCAGCTATATATATATTAACTAGTTTTTCGCGTGGGGGCGCGGCCCGCTAAAGCGGACCGCGTAACTGCTTGGAGCAATTTCCGTGGTCGCTCATACTCAGATTTTGCAAAAAGTCCGTATTTTGATTTTTCCCGAAAAATGGGGTAATTTTTTTTTCACCAATCTATCCCCGTTCTGTCAATTTCAGAATAGTTGTAGGTGAAATACTAAAAAATTATCATCCTCGACTATCCCGTTTCGGATCTGTGGTGTCCCGGAATCGGAGTCTGTGGTGAGAAAGAATGAAAATTTTAAAAAACACTACAGCTCAGCCGCCATCTTGTTTTTCCCAAATTTTCTACTTTTTCTAAAAACTATTTACTTGTATCCAAAAGTACTGCGACTTTAAATGAAATCGGTTGGAAAACAAAAAATGTTCGAAAGTCACGTCGGTTGCCATTTTGTTTTTCTGAAATGTCATAATTTTTCCCTTTTCATATCTCACCCTCGAACACATCTCCCATACGTATAGTTTTCTATCTATTTCCAGGAGAACAATGTCAATTTTCTTATAGCTCCTAATCGCCATACAAATTAGTACTTATGAAAAAAAAAATTGCCCCATTTTGAATTTTTTTCTTTTCAACAAATAGACCTCTTCGTCCTGGTCATCTTTTGCAAAGAAACCACTTTTCTATCTTTCATACTTTCTGAGATAGGCACCGACGAAATTTGTATGGCGGCCATCTTTTTTTCGCCATTTTGAAAAAATTTTCAGCTCATTGGCAATTGCACGAGGTTTCGAATGACATTTGGTCGAGCACCCCCCACCTATCTTCAATACCCTGGCTGTGCTCTTCACTCGTCTCCGAAATCTTCAATCATCAGCTCTCTCCATAATTTTCGTCGAGTCATTTCTTGACTTCTATACTAAGCCATAAGTGAAAATAAATTGTTCATACAAAATTTTACAGGAGGACATTATGGGGAAAATCTCGAAAACTACCCCAAATGTGGCAACACCGCTTATACGAGTATATCTCAATACTGCCGGTCGAGTTACACAATCGGTTAATACATGTCGACTTTCCGAAATGTGCCAAGTGCCTCAAAAACACGTTCAAAATTTCCAAAATCAGAAAAAAATACAAAATGGCCGCCACTTTCGTTCACAGAAATATTTTACACAGTTTCGTATTTTTCCCAGTAACTACAGGATATACCGCTCCCGATGACGTTTCAATTTTTCATCTCGCTCGCACCCAGGCGACACGATAGCCCCTGAAAAGTGACCATGTCGAAAATCACTTTTACTTTGATAGATTCCAGTGTTGCCAGTCCTCGGCGGCAAAAATACCAAAATGTCATTTCTACGAGTAAGACACGTGATCGCTCATACTCGGAATTCGCGGAAAGTCCGTATTTCGATTTTTTACTTTTTGGGTAAAATCTAGAAATTTCCCGAGAAATGGGGTAATTTTTTCTGCCCCACTCAACACTTCGAGTCCATACGTACTATCGCCCCAAAGATGTCGAAACGCTCCGATGCTGCCAACTGTGAGAAATTTGAGGTTCAAAATTGCGATTTTTCATACCTCACACTGATTGGCCTCCAGAACAGCCGCCATCTTGGATTTTTAAAAATTACTCCCGTTTTGTCAAAATTCAGGATAATTGTGGGCGAAACAAGAAAAAATTGACATTCTCAACCATCCCGTTTAGGATCTGTGGTGCCGCGGTTTGGGGTCGAAAAATGAAAAATTTTAAAACACCACAGCTCGGCCGCCATTTTGTTTTTCCAAATTTTTCTTCTTTTTCCAAAAACCATTTACTCATTTCCTCGAGTACCGCGAGTTTGAACGAAATCGGTTAAAAAACAAAAGAGTTACGAAAGTCACGTCGGCCGCCATCTTGTTTTTCTGAAATGGCATAATTTTTTTCTATTCTACTCCCGTACTTAAACACGTCTCCCATACATAATTTTATCGTTTTATGTCGGTTTCTAGGAGAACAATGTCAATTTTCTTATAGCTCCCAATCGCCATACAATTTAGTATGAAAAAAAAAATTCCGCCATTTTGAATATTTTTTTCTTCCAATAGATATACCTCCTCTTCCTGATCATATTTCGCAAAGAAACCACTTTTCTATCTTTCATACTTTCTGAGATAGACACCGACGAAATTTGTATGGCGGCCATCTTTTTTTCGCCATTTTGAAATTTTTTTCAGCTCATTGGCAATTGCACAAGGTTTCGAATGACATTTGGTCGAGCACCCCTCACCTATCTTCAATACCCTGGCTGTGCTCTTCCTCCGTCTCCGAAATACTCAATCATCAGCTCTCTCCATATTTTTCACCGAGTCATTTCTTGACTTATATACGAAACCACAAGTGAAAAAAAAATTGTTCATACAAAATTTTACAGGAGGACATTTTGGGGAAAATCTCGAAAACTACCCCGAATGTGGCAACACTGCTTTTACACCTCTATTCTGTCAGTCGAGTCACACAACCGGTTTATACACGTCGACTTTCCGAAATGTTGCCAAGTGCCTCAAAAATACGATCAAAATATTCAAAAAAATTAAATAAATACAAAATGGCCGCCACCCCATTCCACATAAATATTTTACATAGTTTCGTACTCTTCCCAGTAACTACAGGATAAACCGCTCCTGATGACGTTTCAATTTTTCATCTCGCTCGCACCCAGGCGACATGATGGCCCCTGAAAAGTGACCATGTCGAAAATTACTTTTACTTTGATAGATTCCAGTGTTGCCAGTCCTCGGCGACAAAAATACCAAAATGTCATTTCTACGAGTAAGACACGTGATCGCTCATACTCGGATTTCGCAAAAAGTCCGTATTTAGATTTTTTAATTTTTGGGGAAAATCTCGAAATTTCCCTAGAAATGGGGTAATTTTTTTTCCCTCACTCAACACTTCGAGTCTAAACTCACAATCGCCCGGTAGAAGTCGAAACGCTCCGATGTTGCCAAGTGGTTGAAATTCGAATTTTAAAATCGCGTTTTTTCGTACTTCACACTGATTGGCCGCCAGAACAGCCGCCATCTTGGATTTTGAAAAATTACTCCCGTTTTGTCAAAATTCTGGATAATTGTGGGCGAAACAAGAAAAAATTTACATCTTCAACCACCCTGTGTAGGATCTATGGCGCCGCGGTTTTGGGTCGAAAAATAAAAAATTTTAAAACGCCACAGCTCGGCCGCCATCTTGTTTTTTCAAATATTTCCAATTTTTCTAAAAACCATTTACACATTTCCTTGAGTGCTGCGATTTTGAACGAAATCGGTTGGAAAACAAAAGAGATACAAAAGTCAGGTCGGCCGCCATCTTGTTTTTCTGAAATGTCATAATTTTTCCCTAGTCGACTCCCGCACCCGAACACATCTCCCATACATCATTATATCATTTTCCGTCTCCTTCTGGGAGAACAATTATGTCAATGAGTGAGTCAGTCAGTCAGTCAGTGGTAATCGAGCTATATATATTATAATTGGAGCTAACATTATTCTCTGTCTGTAGCGAAGAAGGTAGACTCACCGCAGTAATTAACGATATCCTCGAACATTCAAAGGAAGATGGGGCTTGCATAGAAAGAAAGATCCCTCTAATTATAAATCTTGTTCATTAAAATAAGGATATTAGGTAAATAAGTCAAAGAACAATATTTTGGACATCATTAACCATTATTACAAATTTACTTTATTTAAGAGTACCTAGAAACTTCACATCGAATAGAGAATCCGTCGGAATCAATCTAAATCCTGATTCTAACTTGTTAACGCCCAGTCCAAAACTTAGACCTTCAAACATAGGCTTATTTGAAAGCTAAACTGGCCTGCAAAAGTATAAGTATCACACTTTTCAAATTAAATTGATACAAAGTGTGATACTTTCTTTTGCAGGCCAGTGTATAATCGCCATCCTATCTCTCTCGTAAACATCAGGTGAACGTGTGTTCGTCTTATCATTCTTTTGTATCAAAAAGAATCAAAACCTTCACGGTTCATAACACTGTATGTGTAAAGCGATTCCGAATAAAGATACATTCACGATATTTCATGCCGACGCGATCATAATCCCAGCGAAAAAAGAAAATCACCCTATCTCAGCTACAGGAAAATAGGGAAAATCAGGGGAATAGGGAAAAACTACCTCCGATATAATAACGTACCCGTGAAACCGCCGAAATAAGCCATTATCCATGAAACAAAGCAGGAATATCTGAACGTAATCACGGGATCACGTGACGCATCAACATTGTACGTATTTTATCGCGCCGTCCGCATTTTACTTTGCGGGATTCCCGCAAATTAACCCGCCGCAACCCGGGTCGGAGCTGATCCCTAATTTTCAGATACATCGCCGGGGAAGGGGCTTAGGGCGACGCGTAAATAACATGGCGGCGCTAGGAGCACTAGGGCAAGATAAGGAGCCTAGCGAAATTGCCCTTCGCGACGTCTGGAGCGCTATTTATAAGAGATGGCCATTGAAGTGTCAATATAGGTACTTTTTAGAGTTCAGTACTCAACGGGTAAAACGGGATCCTATTATTAAGAGTTGCTGCCCGTCTGTCCATCCATCCGTCTGTCACCAGGCTGTATCTCCTGAACCGTGATAGTTAATTAGTTGAATTTTTCACAAATGATATTTTCTGTTGCCGCTATGACAACAAATATGTGTGCTAAAAACAATAAAATACATTATATTAAATTTTTTGTCGATGATCATCATCTCACTACGTTCTTCTGATGCAAAAGCCTGAATTAATATTTATTTTTCTTGATTAAGATATTTTTCTTTATATTTATTGATTAAGATAATAATTTTTATAGAATTATTTTATAGATAAAAGTCGCTCGCACTTGGCCGGTTTTTTTTACCTTCTGAGATTTTTAATGTGCGTGTGATTGTAATTTGTAACTGTTTGTAACGTAGTAATTGTAACATGTATGGATATGGAAATTAATGTTTGAATGCGTTCATTTGCGTAGTCATCATAATATTTCCTTGTGGTCTTATTTATAAGCTGAATATTAGATTTATAACTTACCATATATATATCATTGAACTTACCTGAATGTTTGCTTTAAAGGTTAGCCATTATCGTAAAAATAGCATTATTACAAAAAGCCATTGTCAAAGTTTACATACTGTATGTGCGATCATAAACTCCTTTGCTGCGACACAAAGTCACCGAGGGGCGAGGGCAACCCGAACTTATTTTATGTGTGTCTTGGGTTTGCTCTAGGAATTTTTTACTCGTCGCGTATGTAAGAAGCCGGAAAACCGTATAAAAGGCACTTTTAGCACGTCGGATATTGGCACGTTGTAGGTCAAAAGGTTTGTATAAATCTTATTTATTACTCCTACCGACTACGATAACCATGTATGTAGATGATGAAGATCGCTGTAATGTAACACGAGTACATGATAAAGTAGTATAGGTAGGTAACGGTAGCATATTTATTTTCTACTAGAATATTTTTGTAACATAAACTACATTTTCCTAGTTAGTAGGTACCTAGGTACCCAAGGAAAAAATGAGAATAAATATAAGCTTGTGTTCCGGCCTACGCCTTCACAATAAGTGTTTCATTATTATCTGAGCTACTAATTGCCTTCCAATTGTAACAGGCGCATTTTATAACGCATAATGTCGTTTCAATTTGTCAGCAGTCACTCGTCAACCATGTAAGAGTGAACATTAAAATAAACTAACGGCTAAAGTTAGTGTTTTATTTTGCCCCAATTATATGCCTAAACATATAAATCTGCTCAGATAATATTGAAACACTTATTGTGAAGGCGTAGGCCGGAACAGCTTGCATTATTTTTAGGCTGTATTTTTAATAGGTAGCTACTATTAACATTGTCTAGCAGTTTTTTGACTACCGTCATTTTGAAAAAGGGTAGTAAATTATAAATAACGGTCATTATACAAGTAAATTCTGTCGCAGGACGTCGCGTTGTTTTAAAAACACGCCGTCTGAAACGGGAGCGGCGCAATTAGCGTTCTTTAAAAAATAATGAGTTTTACGCTGTTTTAACATCCAGGAAGTTTCATTGCTTCCCATTATTTCTGAGCGCTTACGGCGGTGCCGGGGCAAAAGGGGCGAGGAATGCGTTCTTCTTTCATTATTACAAAAAATAAATATTTAAACATACAATACATAATAATATGTATCACACTTATTATTATTATTAACAAACTGTTTATAGGTATTAACATAATATGCTATCAACTTATTCTGCTGAAAATCCGAAGAAAATCTGTCTATGAATACATACTTGCTTTGTATAACTTTCCAGTCTTATTGGCTATAGAAGCCTAATTAAGTAGATAATCTTATTCAGGTACTGAAAATCGTGTTATTTTGCGAAGTTTTTCTCCAAAGTCATAAGCAGTAAGCAATCGTCTATATGAAGAAAATCTAAAAGCAAACTACTATTAACTCTGTTTCCACTGGAATAAAGTTCTCTTTAAAGTAACCAACGTCTTACGTCTGTGTTTATTTTAAAAACCATTTCATTACCAACAACAAAGCATCTAAATTCGCTATCGAAAGAGCGAACTCCAGACTAATTTTCCAAACTAAGTTTCTTTTAAATCTGAAGTAAGAATATTTTTTCTCATTCGTCCATGCTAATGCTTGCTTACTTTCCTTGGATTAAAACAATTTGTTTATTTGTATGGTTACATATATCGCGCAACTTGCGACATTAAATGACCGTGATTTGATTTTAATACAGTCATAGAGTCTCGGTTATCCGAATCAAATAAACCCAGCCAGTATTCCGTATGTAATCGAAAATCTGGATAGTTCATTTTAGAGTCAAATCATATATACCTACGCAATTTAGACAAAACAATATAAAAAATCAATTAGGTATAACCGCGAAAAATAAGTTTGGATAATCGAATTTTTGTATTATCGATGTTCAGATAATCGAATATTTGTGTTATCGATGTTCAGATAATCGATATTCTACCATGAAATACCATAATACTTAGTGCCTTACAGTTTACAATGTATTACAATATAGTATACTCTATAGTCTATACTAATATTATAAAGAGGTAGCGTAACGATGTTTGTGAGTTTGTGAGTTCGTGAGGTTGTAAGGGGTAATCTCTGGATCTACTGAACCGATTTTCAAAATTCTTTCACCAATAGAAAGCTACGTTATTTTGGAGTATCATAGGCTATAATAATTTCCAAAATTAATAACGTATCTTTACCTAAACTTGAATAAGCCGTAAAAAACTGTTTCCATCGATGTGCGCTGCGGAAACTATTGAAGATAGAACAAAACAATGTTGTACAATATTAAAGAACGTATCAAAATCTGTAAAAAAGTCCGCGATAGCATATGCCTATCTCCTACGGGTAACTCACAATAACTGCTTTTACTGTTAAAATTGTGGATTAAAAATAAATAATTTTTGTAAAGCTTATTTAGCCCATATGGTATTAATTTATATCTTTGTAAATATGTTTTTTAGAACGGAAATTTAATGTAGAATATTTGTGCCCTTTACTCTATACAGTTAAAACAAATATCTTCAAAGATAAAATTTAGATTTTAGCAAAATAAAAAGTGCGGTTGCGCGTCGCCCCGGCCGTTCCGTGGCGATAGGTAGGTAAGTATAGACAATATCTATCCGAATGCCTCGCGTTCAGCACTGTGGGCTGTGGGCATAAGGCCCGGTTTCCACCAAAGCGAAGCGGAGCGGAGCTGTATTTGAGTAACCAATCAAATTTCGTCATTTTGACATCTCCGAAACTGTCTCCGAACTGTGAGAGGAGATGTCGAAATGATGAAATCTGGTTGGTTATGCAAACACGCGGGACAAACAGTGCGGGACAAAAATATTTCTAACGCGGAACGGAGTCCGCGGGCACTGGTAGTTTATTTATAAGCTAAACTTTTCACAAGACTCGTAATAAGAAATGCGAGCATTCTGATAAAGGGGACTGCAGAATAAATCGTTTGAATCACGCGTAAAAATGATCTACGTATGTGTTTTGTCCCTCATCCGCGCTTGTTTGTCTTCCGTTCCGAGCTGGGTACGTGATTCTCTCGCCCGTCGAGTGTACAACACAAGACAAAACGAAGCTGCAATTTTATCAGACAAACGGACAAAATGCGGTGTGTTGACAAAAGCGTCCGGGCCTTCCTCGGGGCACAATCTTTGTCGCGATTGTGCTGGTATCGACCAGGGGCTGGGTACGTTGCAAACAGTGCTCAGTGCAGGCCAGACGCTTTTAGACGCATTGTGTGTTGTATCCACGGCACATACCTTTACTACAATAGCACCTAACCCAACCCGGCTAAGTATGAGTCGGACTCTCATATTATGTCTGGTTACGATACGTCGTTTGTACTTTCAAACGTTCAGCATTAAACGTTGTTTACTTTCAAATCACATATCATGTAAAAGGGTCTCAATTCTTAATTGATTTAATTTGTTTACAAGTTTTTATTTAACTTGCAACGGTTTTATGTACGTTACAGTCCAAACTTATTAGTTATCATCAACCGATTGCGATGTAATTTAGTAAACACGTTCAATTTGAATGACTTAGTTTTTTGTTGCACCAAATTGTTATCAAAGGTGTGTCAAACCTGCTAATCCACACTTGATCGTGTGGGCTCTGGCTAAACTCTTATTCTGAGAGGATACCCTAGCCTTGGAGTGCGTACATATTTTGTACATGCATCACCAACAGCTAAACATAAACATAAAAGAATAGACAAACCCTTTGGATGTGCCAATGTAGGGTAAGGGTATCTATATCCGTACTTATGTCCAATTATAGAATATGTAAATGTCTTGAAACTACCTATTAAACCAGTCAAGCTGTGTTCGTTAGAAGTTATACGGTAAATCTCACTGTACTTAACTTAATAATTTCGGTACTTAATTTTAATAGAAAGTAATTTCACGTACTCTATCCGTGAACTTAATCTTAATACTTAATTAAGTTTAACTATTGTAATAACTTATAACTAGCTACGTGAAATGAGAAGCTTTAGTTCGCTTTGTTTCATGATATTTTTTCTCTACTTTTGTTATTTGTTTTTCTTGGTGGAAATTACCATCGCAGTGACTGGCAAGTTCTAAAGATGCCTTTTTAGAGTTCCGCAGTTAAACAACAACCTTCATGTATCCGCCCGCCTAACTCTTAATCAAGTTACGGAACCCAACAATGTCCGTGGCCCCGAAAGCTTTTTTTCGAACTATCGCCAGTCATTGTTTCAAGAAATTGGCGCCAGTTACGAAATTCGCTCCATTACAAATTTTCATTCCCAAAGGCAGAGCTCGGATATTTTTAACGAAACAAGCACTGTCATTACCAGCTTTTTGTTTCGCATCTGTAAATGCTTCTGTCTGTTAAGACGCGTCTACATACGTATAGTTTTCACATGCGATCTAAAGGAACACTTTGATACATCGAAGGAATAGCCATATATACCCTGGACAGGGCGAACGACGCGAAAAAATGTCGGCAGTCTATCGGTGCCAAAAATGCTTGTTTTTCCACCAACACGAATGCCAAGCTGTAGTTCGGTCTACTGTTTGCTTGTACGAAAAAGGTTTACGCAAATCGTTCGGATGACCATATCCTGCGTTTTCTAAGCAATAGTCGGTGGTTATATTATGAAATGTGACTTAACTTACCAACTGTTGTAACTTAAATTTTCTACTAATAATTACACAAATTCAGAGAAAACTTCGTTGCTATTCATACAATATTTGTGCTACCTGCTATTTGGTTCGATTTTGTGTATACTTAAATATTACGTATTTGGACTGTTTGGTCCTATTTAATGGGAGAACCACCTAGTCAACTAGTTGATAAAAATAACATGGTATCTTATTATTCGTCGCTTTTGTATTTCTTAATTTATTCGATCTTGACCGCTCTGTCAAGAGCGAATAAACTAAGAAACACTGTTTAAGATCGATGTTATTATTGTTAATTCCTCACGAGTTTAGGCACTTGCCACGATCCTGGTGGATTTATGCAAAGGACCACTAACAGCAGCCTTGACTTTGTCAGTCCATAGCATGGTTGACCTTCCGCGTGGTCTTGTGCCTTCTACTTTGCTCTGCATGTCAAGTTGTACGATGACCAAAGAATGAGTCTTGTGCCAACGTCGATAAACGATGAACATCAATGTAGACTCTCCCTTACCATAGCAAATTACTTTTGGCGGTTGAAATTCGCGCGTTCCGCGTCGTGTCGTAGCGTAACGACGCCCGCCCGCAAGCGGCGGCAAACACTCTACTGCTATGACTGTAAAACTTTTGCCTGAAACTTGTTTGAAATTCGACCGCGTCACTTTGCGCCGCACAATAGCATTCAAGCGGTGATGCGATAGCGTGCTTTTATTTGTTTAGTTCACGCAAACTGCTTTTGTTGGTTTGTCGCCGAAATTATTACGCCTTCTCGTCTAGCGTTTCGTGCTTGCGCGGATGTTACTGAGAATCACAGTTCTCGTGAATAAAATCGTACATCGCCCAAACATCGCCGATGACCATAGCAACGCAACCATAGCAACTATCCATCCAATCGTTGCCTCGGCTGCACATCTGACGTAAACATTAAAGAATCGACAGATGCAAGCCAATCAGTGCCCAATATGTAACTTCGTCAATGCTGAAAGTATTTTTACAGAAACACTCATCTGTCCCTAAAAACGTAGGAGTCTTAAGTCTCCTGATACCTACTAATTTAACAATGGCTTCAGGGCTTTCAAACTTAGCGCATATCCAGAAGAACTGGGCAAAATTTAAGAAGAAGCTTTAGTCACCGAAGAGAAAAATCTGTCGCATTCCAGTGACTCATACTTCTCCTCCTCCAAGGGCTAGAATCCTGAGTCTCCAAAGCATTTTAGTATATTATTATGACTTGATTATTGGTGAAAAAAAAAACATTTTGTAGAACGCTGCATACCCTAAATCTGTGTCCATAATGTTTTCAAAATTATGTAAAGCTTGTGTGAATCCAATATGGATGGCCAGCGTTTTATTTCTCAATCTACTATCAAAGCATTTTGCGTAAATGTAAACTGTAACAACAATACAAATACAAATTGCAGTACGCAAGTCTATAGTTGTCTTACATGATGGACTAAGTAGATATTATTGATAGCAGGGTAAAAAGCTAATGCTCCTGGCTTTGACTGCTACCCGGTGATTACGCGTATTACTACCCGGTATTAACTCGTTTTAAGCCCACCAGTAATGTTGGGGTGGATGGGAAAACGACACGTGCCTTCATAGCTATTATAATAATGGGCATTAGATACTATGAAGTTATTTTTAGCTTTTTCGTAATAGTAATTTAATACCAATATTGCCCAAGATAAATTCTATTTTTATTTTTAAAATACAGTATTTGAATTCTGTGAGCACGCGTGAATTTTTTTATGCATAGGTACGATAACTAAAAGCTTTGTACAAAATTAACTATGAAATCTTTAAATTTTATTTTTTTAATCTTTTTATTTCTTGTTCACGACAGTTATTATTATTACTATTCTCAATATGGATATTAATTGGCATGTTTGTCTTTAATTACAGATGGCGCTACAACGCTTGAGTTTCCGGATCGCGGGTTGCGTCTTACCAAATGTATTTCTGGTGAGTATTACTTATATTTTATTTTTATTCTATTTCTGTTTTCCAAGTTCCAATATTATGGTTATTCAATAGAAAAGATCAGAGAAAAATCTTTTGAGCGTAAAATAATTCTGCTAAGTGCTAACTTAGAATAGATAGGTATAGGTAGATAGACAAACAAACGATAAAGTTTTTGAAGTAGGTATTTTGCCACTAACTTTAAGAATATGTTCAGCACATGTTCAGGTAATAAATGAAAGTAATTTTTGTACACAACATTAATAATTTGCGATATATTTATATTCCTTTGAACTTAATATGTGCTTTGGCACATCATAGTAGCGACTTCGTGATACTTGGGGATAAGTTTGTGCCAAGAATCCTGCTTAGAAGCTTAATTGAGTACACTAGGAGATCGTCAGAATTTTTTTCGAAAATCAAATAATTGCAAAATAGCCCTTGCCTGTAGCCCCGAAACCGAATGCACATAAATGTAAATAACTACACGCACACACACAGGTAATCGTGATTTATTGTAATACAGCTGATATGCAACAATTAGCATACAAAAACAATAAATCTCGCAGCTGCATTGATAACGTCAGGTAACCTCACGTAGTATAACAGGCTCGCGCAAAATACTATCCCACGGTGGCTAACGCACTATGCATATAGGCATATCAGAATCGGTGTCTCTCTATCTGAACTACTCGTACGTTTAGACTTCAAAGTAATGGGCTAGCAAGCCCAAGAGGTGACAGTGGGTCAGTTGTGTTTGTTGGAAAACCATTCAACTTTTGGCTGGAAAACTGAATGTTGACTCCCAGCCATAGTCTGTCAGTATTTCATACAGTCGCATCTGAAAGTGACTAGGTATGCCTTATCATAATATGCTAACGTGGAAAGGGTATAAAGCCCTGTGGGTTTGATGCCCTTAAATCAGACCAGACCTGAAGCAGCGTATAAGATCTGTGACTAATACTCACAGTATGACTAGAAATCAAAGGTAGAAACTTCCCCTTAAATAGCATCACAACGAATAGAACTGGTTTTCTTTGGAGGTGCAATGAAAACAACGGGAAAATGGTAGGCACTGGCAATATCATTGTAATATATTAATGACGTAGTTTTTCCTACAGATATCATAGAATTAGAAGACCCGCTCATTATTTTCATGTTGTGGTAGGCAGTAGCACGGAATATCTAATAGTAGGTACCTAAAGGTACAGAAGGCTCACTCGGCAAGATGATTAAAAAAATAATGACTCTAGCGCTGACACATCAATTGCAATTCAGTTCGCAATAGCGCCTGACCCTGCCTGCGGAAAGAACACGCAACTAATGCAATGTTGTGGACTCTTTCTATCGCGTAACTTTATCGCATTCGAGGTCCTAGGGCTACCTCGTCATCGGGCGCACGCAGCGCGTAAAATAGACCGTACTCGAACTAACGCGAGCAAAGTATTCGGCGTGTGGCAGCCGTCTGAAATTAGTACGTCGAGACACCTACCTGTAATTTCTCGATCATGTTAAGTGAACCTGGCCTGGCAGTAGCTAGCTTATCGGCTACATGGAAGCAGTAACAAGCGTCGTACAAATAGCCCGTAATTAAATCCGCGTCCGCGCACACAATTTGTCTATTTAGTATTAACGCGAACGGTGAACAAGTGAACAAATCACGCGGACGATTAACAGTACCGATTTAACGGCGCGGATGCACCGAACGCCCAGGTATGGTTCGATTTTATGCAATTTTCAACAAGCGAATTTACGAATTTAATTTTCTAAATTCTCAATTGTATGTAGGAACAATTTTTTATTTAGTTTGGCTGCATACATAAAGCTGCGTAAACAGACCAGTCGGTCAATGGATGCTGGGCGTTTTACTATTAGCAAATTCAAGATGGCAAATGTGAATTTTTGTTCCGGTTCTTTTCGCAGTTAGATTCCATTAAAGAATCCTAAAATACCAGAAGCAGAAGAGAAACTCGTCGAGTTTCTCTTCTGCTGCTTCTGCTGCTGAGTATCCAAAGGTTATGCAAAATTCAGAAATCCATGTGGATCATCATATACTAGGAATTAGAAAATTACCTAATAAATAGACATTTTAGTTGGTACCTATTAACACACACATACCACAGCGAAAGTTTCCTGCTGTCCCTAATAATAGACCAGCTACTAGCATGAGTGTTCCCTAAGAGCCGTAACATAGTATTCAAAGGGCGGATAAACAAAGTTCTTAAGTGCTGGCAACGTATAATATGTGGTGCTGCAAATGTCCATGGGCGGCGGTGATGGCTTAACATCAGATGACCCGTCTGTTCGTTTGCTCACTTTTGTTAGTCATAATAAGTACTCGGTGCTTTCACTATTAAAAAAATAAGGTCCACCAGAATAAAGGTAGTTTGGATATCGTGTATTTTATAAACAAACTAAAACATTGTTATTTATCTCTTAAATTAAACCCTTACTATACAGCCTAATTTAGTCTAGGAAAGTGCGATTGGGAACCTTTTCGCGTTTTGGATTTCTTTCGGTTCGGACACTTTTTAGCGCTGAGCCGAAATCGATAGCATAATATATCAATGTTGGATATGAAAAAATAATATAATGAACGGTGCGCCATTGCGGACGCGAGCGCCGCCGATGCGTGCGATGCAAATATTCGCACAACGTACGACCAGTAATAGCGCGTGAAACTGTGGTTTTACGCGTCGCTCCCCGCGGTTTATGCTGCCTCGTATCGACGGACGCGCGGCTATATCAATAAAATATACACACTTTATTTTTACCGCCAAGCGCGTCCCGATTTTTGGCGTCCCGTGTAAAAAAGTAACGCAATGCATTTTCAATTGTTTAAAACTGACGGTTTATGGCATGAGCCGATAATAAGTAATCGAGTAGTAGTTGATGAAGTATCGAGTAGTAGTCGAGTATTGATAATCGCAACAGCTGATTTTGCTCGACAAGGGATTATGTATAATCAAATCTGTCTTAGCAACTGATCTTGTTGCCTTATTTACTTTCTGTCGTTTTAATATTTTTCCTCAAATTGTTCAACTGCCTCAAAAAGTCAAAACCACACGTCCAGAGGATAGGGTAGATATATCTCTGAAACCAGTACCAGTTGAGATACGATATAAGGATATCCAATGTAGGTTTGCATAGTCCGCCAGAACAACCAACATAGGCAACGCGTATGAAGCTGAAATAGCAATGGGTTAAATAGGTACCTACTACCTAGGTATATAGGTCGTAGGACCGGCAACACGGCACACACCATCCATCTGCTGATTTAAGGATGTCAATACCTACCTAGGTTAAAAACGTATCTCAGAATACATGGCTTTTCCAGCTAAACGTTGGATTCAACTCAATAGGATGTATGATAAATTATTGAGCTGTCTATCTGCCATGTCGCCTGAGGCCGGAGCTCTCAAATTAATTAATATATGATTGGTTTGGATACCTTGTCTGATTTCCATTTATAGCTCCACACAGAGGTGTATAGGATGCTTAATTAATATTAAATACACATTTACGTCTTGCTATAATTAAATTATGATTTCCTATCAGTTATTCGGAGAGCCTTCCATTAATGCCCATGATTCCCAATCTAAGTTCCATTTATGCTAAGGTACCATTTTAGGACGTACAAACTAATGAATTAATGAATGAGATTACAAAATATCCATCCATCCCGGCCATCGGCCATAAAAAACGATTAAAAATAAAAAGAAGGTACCTAGTTTATTTGATCCATCTCGCATACAGACACAGTGGCAAGCATTGAGTTTATAATGTATTTATGACAAATGATTTAATATGTGTGTGTTTATAAATTATGGTGATCGAATTTTCCGAACAGCTTCCCAGATCCTTCCAAACAATAGCGTTAAAACCATAATTGTGAAAGCCGGATCTCCATCTAATTTCGGAAATTTGTAATTCCGGCGTCTGTCCGCTCGACGGTCGCTCTTCGCATTTTTAATCAACACAAATACGGAATTAGAACTAATTTGAATAACGACCACCGCGTTTTGCCGTAAAAGGGTTTGGGTTCTACAAGATCCGGATAGTGGACAGATATCTGTTTCACTGCCCGGAAAATTAGTTTAGTGGTCGCAAGATTTGTAACCCTACTAAATTTTGTAAAAGTATTTCGCGCTTATGTGATGCCTAATGCCGCAAAGAAGGCGAATGATTTGAATTTTACGACATAAAAGATTTTAAGATTATCGAAAGCAAAGTATAAAATCAAAATTCGTTCAAAGAGTTTCTTTTGAAATTATGGGACTTTGGAAAATAGTGAATTGTAAGCTGTATTGATTTGGTTCTTAAAAATGAAATCAGTCAAACAAATTACCAAGCTGACAGGGTCGGGCGAACAAACAGCCAGCAGAAGTAGATTGAAAATGGAAAATTTCCTACTAGATGGCATTAATATTACACGTGTACCTATTTTCGATGTAGTAGGTACCCGTAGTCTAGTATTTGATAGAGTACCCAGTCGCGATAGCTGGGAGTTCCGGGTTCTTATCCCTTCTAGTGCGACCATATTTACGTATTCAAAAAAAATTGTAGAAAGTGAATCATCATTATTAATCATAATAAATCTTCATTGTACATTAACTAAAAAAACCAGGAACACAAATTGCAAAAAATATATAAATTTCAACGGGAACCAATCACGTTTTTATAGACCAAACCACGAAATACGCGTAAAAAGTCTGTCGGCGTGGAGTTTATGGGATAGCGTGAAATATCGCCTAGTGTGATAGCCCGATGGCTATGCAAATCACATAATTGCGGGTGCGGGATGAAAAAACTTAGCCGAGCGTGGAACCAAAGGGGTCCGTAAGTGAAATTAAGAGTAATTCTGAATATAAAAGAGAATTTTTCACAAGAGGAATTTATAATGTGTTCGAGGCTTTTAATTGGAATATATTATTACGAGCAACTCTTATGATGTGCTCTTTAGATTTCAAAGAGAAATGTACCTACTATGTTTTTCATTCGTGAAGTACCTAGATCTGTCTTGATACCATGTAGTAAATTATTTTCTTAAAGATTTCTTTAGAAAAGTTAGAAGCTCAGAAAGTTAGCGCTTTGTTCTTTTTTGGATCGTCATTTTTGCACTTAATTAATCTCGAGTGTGCTCGTGAAATATTATTTTTGTGTTTTTTTTTGCAATTTACAAAAAACACAACAACGCCTGTTAGACATAATTTATAGGCTTATGGTAGTCAAATTGCTGTAATGGTAGTATCACCTTTAATTGTTTATATGAAACTCTTTGCTTAAAAATGTCAATTCTAACAAATTATATAAACACGTGAAGATCATACTGGCATTTCCGCAATTTAACTGCGATAAGGCTATTAGACATGATAATCCAATTTAATTTTTAAGCTAATAAGAGATTATTAGTTTAAAAATTGTGAAAAACCACAAAAAACGCCCTTAATTAGATCTCCTGAAATCTGATTCAATCACGTCAACTCTCTTTCAGAAGAGGTACCAAGCACGAACAATTTAAAGCATAGATATACAAAATCAATTAGGCGCACATATCACGATGTTCCAAAAACTATGTATCATTCATCCAACGCGTTCCGCCTGCACAATAGAAACAACGTTTCGCAAAAACAAAAAATCGCAGCATTCGCAAAACAAGACAAAATCTGTGCAACGCTCCGAACATAGCCGTTTATTGGATTTTAGCGGAAATTTCACCGGGACAGCGCAAAACGAGCAGCACTGTTTGCGAATGACCTGCATATCGAGTTTTGATTATGATTTGTACGGGGCGCGGCCGAACGCCGGGCGAACGGAACAATTCCCTATCGCTGGGCACGGGCGTTACACGGGTTAATACTGAAATATTTTCTTCTAACACAATTCTGCTTTCGAGTGTACTCCTGTTTTCCAAACAAATCGTGAATCTACTAATTTAGTTCGTGTAAAACAATCAAACATTTCCATCCAAAATATAGGCCGGTAGGTTTGACAAACATTAGGCCCGGTTACCACCAAAGCGGGGCTGTGGTTGAGTAAACTATCAGATTTCATCATGTCACTCCTCTCCCCTCAGTTTCAGAGATGTCAAAATGACGAAATCTGATTGGTTACTCAAACACAGCTCCGCTCTTCGTCGGGTAATAAATAAAGCTCGAAGCTATCGCCTACTTTAGGGCCAGATTGCAATGTTTTTAATAACCAAAAAGAAATAAAATTAGCTGAACATCAGTAACTTTAGCAAATCCAGTTTTACCTATAAGGAATTAATGTGTTTAACCTGCGATGTTTATCCAATGTAAATATACCACGTACCCACATATACTTACGTATAATGAGAATCTTCCAACAGATTAAGTTGAAAACATCAAAACAAACTTCATCACAAAATAACAATAACAAGTTGACAAAATCGATCATTAGAATAAGTTAACACAAGGTTATAAATACACTGGCCTGCAAAAGTAAGTACCTATCACACTTTGTATCAATTTTATTTGAAAAGTGTTATACTTACTTTTGCAGGCCAGTTTTAATACCAACTTCATTCAAAAAGTAAATGCTTCCGTATATTTAGTAAGATGATATCAAGATATTCATGAAACAAAATAACCTAGTTACAAACGCTACAACTTTATCTCTATGTAGATTGTATACTAGTTCTCTGTTATTTTACTGAGGCGGAGGACTAAGGACTGTTAGTGTTGCAAGCTGCGACTTGCAACGCTCTCATAGAACGCCTAATAGAATTAAACTAGAGCTGAATCTCCGTGCGCTCGGATCCACTCGTTCTCGCTAATTGTTGGAAACGGCGAAACGTAATAAAAGTGCAAGCTAGTCTTTGAACCAAAGACGCTGCCTCGGGCGCCTCGCCGAAGCACATTTTAATAAATTAAAACTGCGCAAAATTCCCATTCCAATATCATTTCTATTTACTCTTTTGCCATCTTTTCGACGATCCTCGTCCGCCTTACATTGATTCCTTTTTATTTTGTAGCGGAATGGCCATCAATCTCCTAATATATTGCTCCTTTGCTCCTTGAAGTAAACAAATTCTGAGTAAAATAAAACGCTGAACCTAAAGATATCTTATACAATATTATTATGTCTATAACAGATCATCTTTACATTAGTTATAAGAAAAGCAGTACGAATATTGCAGCGTTTTCTTTCTCCTCTAAGATTTCATCAATAAGTCGCCTATATTTTTTATTTATTTCAACGGTTCTATAGCTACGTAGTAATCAACCTTGTGAAAACCATCCTAGATTAGTTTATTTAAGTTTAGTTTTAGTCAATTCAATTGACTAACACTAAACTTAAACTAGCTACTACTCTACTACTTGAACTAGGCAGTACTTGTAGAAGGCACCTTCCGACTTCCTATCTTTCAAATCTGGGAATATTATTATTGGACTGTATTACGATTGATACCTACCTCCATAGCCTACCTCGCTATAGTTTTCTTTAGGACGTCTGTAATCTAAACGATTTCCTGTTTCTGTTATTTATCTTTCATGTAAAAAATGTTACTGCTTTACACTGCTATACATAATACCTAACGTTACATAACATTTGCTTTCATTTTAGTTTATAGGTAACAACCTCACATTACTAGTGACGACTACCTCAAATACCTATTTCATAAAGAAATCTCGTCCCATTTTATTATTATTATCAGTTGAAGCTGATCCTTTGACTGAACTGTTTTAATAATTACTTGTTTACTTGTTATTTTGCTTGTTACAAATAGTATTTTCTGTTACTTCCAGGTATTGCTGCTATGCCTAGAACTGCTGGCGTGGCGCGGCGGCGCAGCGGCGCTCGCGAACTGCCCCGCTGGCTGCAACTGCAACGACGACACGCTGGTCGTTGTCTGCGAGGAGAGCCGCCTCGACGTGTTGCCCATAGCACTCAACCCGTCCATCCAGCGCCTCATCATCAGGAACAACAAGATCAAAACCATCGACAGCTCTATGCAGTTCTACGCGGAACTGCAGCACCTAGACCTCTCCCAGAACCACCTCGTTAACATACCGACGAAAAGCTTCGCGTATCAACGGAAACTGCAGGAGCTCCACCTCAACCATAACAAACTGTCGTCGGTCTCCAACACGACGTTCCAAGGACTCAACTCGTTGACAGTGCTCAATTTAAAACGCAACTTCCTAGAGGAGCTCACGAATGGAGTGTTCGCCACTCTACCGAGGTTAGAGGAATTAAATCTGGGACAAAATAGAATCCAAAGGATAGAGCCGAGAGCGTTCGCCGGACTTTCCGCTCTTAGGATTCTGTATTTGGATGACAACCAACTGAGTTCAGTTCCGACGATATCTTTCAGTCTCCTAGGAAGTCTAGCGGAGCTGCATGTGGGTTTGAATGCATTCTCCTCGCTGCCGGATGACGCTTTCGCCGGTCTCAACAGACTGGCGGTGTTAGATTTGAACGGAGCGGGACTCTCCAATATAAGTGACAACGCGTTCCGAGGTCTCCCGGGATTAAGAAGCCTTAACCTCTACGGAAACCGACTGAGCGTCGTTCCCACGCAGCAACTATCTGGCTTGACCAGGTTAGAAGAATTGAATATAGGCCAAAATGACTTTATCGTTCTGGAGAGTCACTCCTTCAAAGGATTGAAAAACCTTAAGTTTTTAGATATATCGGGCGCGTCTCAGCTAGAAAGAATAGAGAAAGGCGCTTTCGAAGATAATATCAATCTCGAGAGTATCGTTTTAACCAATAACAAAAAATTGTCCGTCATCGAAGACTGTTCCCTGCTGGGGTTACCAAAACTGCAACACGTAACACTGAGGGACAACGCTATCGTGACACTGAGCGAAACAGCGTTCATAGGCAAAGAGCTGAAGAAGCTCGACTTGTCCGACAACCCTATCTTCTGCGACTGCCAAATCCTGTGGCTTCAACAGCTGCTAAACGATAAGAGCAACTTCACGCAGATCCAGTGCGCCAGCCCCGAGCATCTAAAAGATAAAAGTTTGCGAATGTTGAACGCCGACGACTTGGGCTGCGTGTTGCACGACACGAGACAGCAGACCATCATCTGCATAGCGGTGGTGGCGTGCGTGGCCACGATAGCGACGCTGGTGCTTCTGCTGTACAGGTATCGGAAGAGCATGCAGGAGAAGCTGAAGGACTACAAGTGGAACAAGGGTCGCAAGAACCTGGAGTACCACAAGCCGATCTCGACGGAGGAGGACTGCATCGTGCGGGGCATCCACCCGTCGCAGTACCCCGCGCCGCCGCCGCACGCGCCCGGCCTCAGGCCCATCCCAGTGACGGAGCTGTAGCTAGAGCTTTACGCCTCCCCGAGCGTCTTCTTCATGTCGGGCGGCCAGGGCTCCGCGCGCCGGCCGCCGCGCTCGGGGGGCGGCGGCACCATGCCCGCCAATGGCTTCACGTACATCGGCGGCGAGCGCCCGCAGCCTCTCACGCTCAACAACGGCGCGCCCGCGCACCACCTCAACAACGGCTCGCTGCGCTCCCTGCCCGACAAGAAGAACAACCGCGGGGTGGTGTGCCACCCGGAGAACTTCCAGCGCAACCTCGACACGCGCTACTCGCGCAAGCAGGAGAACGACTACATGCGCAACTCGGAGACGGTGCTCGGCTTCCCGCGGGAGCGCGAGCGCGAGCGGGACTACGAGCGGGACGCGCCCGACTACAGCGAGCCCGAGTACTCCATCATCCCGGAGGGCGGCTACGGCGAGTTCCCGCGCTCGTGCAGCCACGCCAACACCTTCAACTGTTGAGTGTCAACGGACTACTTCAAACGTTTGTGATCTTGTAATTCTAGCAATAAATCTTCATTCCATTATTTTTTCCTACGGACGGACTCGCGACGGGTTATAGTGCTCTAGAACGTTAGTGTTTCGACCAGTGAGGACTATCCTATTTCGTATTCGATTTAAGAGAGTACCTAATTTGTAAATTATAATATTAAGTAGTTATGGATCTATTTTTCAATGAGACGATGGGAGTGTTTGAAAGTGTGACTTTCATATTATATTGTGTAAGGTTGACTCGTATCATCGTAACGCTTATAGAAATAAATCCATCTCACGACTTCACGTCCCTTTGGGTACCGGACTAAGCTTAATCAATTATTGTAAAATAAGTATGTAAGAATGTCGAACACACGATCCCAAAGAAAAATCCGAGGATTTAGTAAAAGACAGCCATACCAACATAACGTGACGTAGCATATTATGGTTGATGCTGAAGACGTAACGTTCCAAGATCCCATGGAAGATAAGTCTCAAAAACTTTACACTCAGCCCAACTTATTCTCTAAAATATAATTTTCTAAAATATTCTCGTCTATAAAAATGGGAAATGCTTTCCAAAAAACCAACTTCAAATGCCACTACAAAGAGTGAAATAATTTTTATTTAAATTTTAGGTACCTACACCAATTCGAAGTCGGGCAATGTTTCATACAATCCCTAATAGTCCTTCTTACTTACTTGATGTGCGAAGAAATGACGAAGTCATAGACAATCGCCCGACTTCGAATTGGTGTAGGTACCTAAAATTTAAATAAATATTATTTCACTCTTTGTAGTGGCATTTGAAGTTGGTTTTTTGGAAAGCATTTCCCATTTTTATTTTATACTTTTTAGTGGAAAACAATAAAATTCACAAGGCGTTGTAAAAATATCCAAATTGCTTGAGGTGTGTTCATAAAATCTGAAGAGATACCTCAAATTCACCAAGATCCCATCATCAGACCCTGACTTGATGACTTTAGTCATCAAATCAGTATCTGCTAGCAAATGCACCAGTAACTATAAAAAATACCCAACTCGCTTCAAGTATGCTAGCAAAATTTGAAGAGTTCCCTCGATTTCACCAAGATCCCATCATCAGACCCTGACTTGATTAATTTAGTCATCAAATCCGTATCTGCTAGCATATGCACCAGTAACTATAAAAAATACCCAACTCGCTTTAAGTATACTAGCAAAATTTGAAGAGTTCCCTCGATTTCACCAAGATTCCATGATCAGATCCTGACTTGATGACCATAGAACAACTTGGAAAATATTACTCTTTCTAATAATACTCAAATAGTTTCATGTGTCCATACAAAATTTGAAGAGTTCCCTCGATTTCTCCAGGATCCCATCATCAGATCCTGACCTGATTAAAATGGGACCAAATGGAAACAAAACCCTCTTAAACAAAAAAAGAATTTTTCAAATCGGTCCACGCATCTTCGAGTAATCGGTGAACATACATAGAAAAAAAAAAAAAAAAAGATTCCGACGAATTGAGAACCTCCTCCTTTTTTTTGAAGTCGGTTAAAAAAATAATTTTCAATATATTTTTTAGTTTCGGTAATTTTTCATCCTGTTAAAATGCATGAAAAAATTGTGAATTTACCTAATAAAAACGTTCAAATGAATGCAAACAATCCACCAATTACGATTTTTGATTAATTTAAGTCCGGTTGCCATTTATCACAAATTCATGACCATTACCATCGAACGTGCAGTTAGGTTTTGTCAATAACATTTACCTATTAAGTATAACATTAACAACGAAACGAGCATAGTTCTCTATGATGATGCGAAGCGACCGCAAGTAATCGTACAATGTACAGCTAGTCGAGTTAAGTTTTAAAGTGGGAGGCTGTGAGATCTCTCCCCGGTATTATTGTAATTTGTATCTACATCGTATAGTTATTATTATTTTATTACACTTGTGATTCGCGATTTCTTCTACCGCTGTGGTGGAATTTGTATTTGATTTTGTACAAAAACCATTCCATAAGTCTTTTTAATGTCTTTATTTATAGGTGACTAAATTAAGTGTGCATTGAATAAGACACCAATATGAGAAGAAAATATTAGCGATTAAAGAATGTAAATATATTTATAATAATATTATATAATTGAGATATTTATAAAATTTAATACGATCTTGCTCTTCAAAAAATTATCATCTAATTATTTCCAACTTTCCTATAATAACGTACCTACGAGTACCTATTGTTTGCTACGGGGCTGGTGTCCTACTTATGAGATTTCATCATCACTATAATATTATTGTTACTTAGTATAATAAGTACACAAAGTTTGTATTCATTATGTAGACCTACGAAGCACTACTTTCCGTTATAACTTGAACATCTTGTATCACATACGGGAGGTAGCATTGCATTTGAGAAAGTAATTTTGTACGAATTAATTTTTAAATTATTCTGCAATGAATTCGTATACAAAATTGTTCGTATAATAAATAATGATTGGGTCATGATTGGGTGGTTTAAATGGGTTCATCAGACACTTCAGTGAAAACTGAAAATTAAAACAATAAAGTAATCTAATTTGACGAAATAGTCGTCAATAAAATCTGTGGTCGCCAAGTACTTACTTTGTTTTCCATAAAGTTTCCCAAGATGGGAAACTGGATATTTGAACAGAACAGTTGTAAGCAACTTGCACCACAGGTGCCACCATATTGCTGATTTTTTGTAATTAAATTTAATTGGTAGGTACCCTAGAAGATGAGATCCATTATAGGTACATAGGTATATAGGTATATAGGTATTATGCACGTGCAATGCTACCTTTGGTAAGATTAAATGCTTATCTATTTTTGTTAAGAATATAAATAACAGAAGGTGTTTGTTACAATTTGTATTCCAATGTATAATTTCTCACTATCTGTGTTACTTTTATTTACGAAGAATACAAATTTCCAGTCATCTAATGCAATAACAACATTGTTTAAGAAAACCACCTTAGCAACGTCGCTTGCAATAAATATTCAATAGAAATGAGGCGAATCTTAATACCCGCAGCCAACCCTAGATCCTAGGAAGCTGAAATATTCAACGGAGATTTTGATGGAGAAGGGGGAGGGTATTTTTTTTTCAATTCCCCTAAAGTCGTAAAAATATAATAGGCCCGTTTTGACGTTTGAGAAAGACGATATAATCACTAGAACGTAACTTGCAACGAAACTGAAAGAAACAATAAAATAATAATTTATTACATAAAGTGTTTTTAAGCCATTTATAATTATTATGAAACGTTTCAAAACCAGTTACGTTCTCAACCTTCTTTTATAATTTTAGTGTTGTTACCATTTAATTACTGAATTTCACCAGCTTTTTTTCAATTTGGATACTAATTAAATATTTTGAACATTGTGCAGTTATCTTTACTGAAAAGAATGGGTTGTTTGATTGAGAGAAAGGTATTCTAACTAATAATATTATATTAAAGACAAATAATTGAGCTTAGATTGATATGGGTTCATCACTAGTGTCGTCACGATTGCATAATATGCCAAAACGGGCCTAATATTTTTTTAAACTATAAGTATAACTTACATATAGCTTTGATACGAAACTAGCTCAAGTTTCGTATACCAAAGCTTAAAGGGTGGCAAAATAGTGTTACCTATTGTTTGTATTTATATTTATATGAGTAAAGAAGTCATTAAAAGTTTTAAAATCTAGCAAAAACACACAGTTTTTCCCGGTATTTATCCAGGCAAAAATTTGTGAAGATACTTCAAAGAAATAAAAAGTAAGACTATTAAGAATCATTATAGAATCGGACACATTTCTGTTGGACAAAGTTTAAGAGTTTGGGTGTTATGAAGATGTTATTATTACCTATGATGTTTACCATTTTCATTTTATTTCAACAAAATACCTACTTGAAATAACATTCATAACTTTGATCATATTTCAAAAATATGTACCTATAGATAGGTACTAACGATTATTTAATATATATTTAAAATTTACCTATAAAATCATAAACTAGATGAACTTTTTTAAACCATTGCCCATTATTTTAATAAGTAATCATTATTATGAGTCAATTTTTGATTTTAATAGAAATTGTGAATTCCTACACCATTCATAAATAAAATATCGACACCTAACACGATAAACGTTGGGTAGACACATAACGAAATAATTTATTGGGAGTTTTAAAAATGCATATTTTTAAAAATACACCAGTGAGCTAAGTACCTATTTTAATTTAAAAAAGCGTTTATTGCTCAAGATACTATATAATAAAACTACTATTGTCGTTATTATAAATGAGGATTATACTTTGGCAACCTTAAAACAATGTAGTATAGTGCCACATACTTTTCCAGTGGTCAAAACTGGATGAACTAAGTAAAGCAACGCTAGAAAGTAGAAACTAACCCTCTTACAAATGAACGTGGAAAGAAGGTGGAATTGTTATGCTGTGTTTTGTCCTTTGATAATGTATGTCTTATTCCATCGAATTTCAAACGCTGATGACAGAGTACGTCATAAAACAGAGACAAAACAGAGTATAACTATTCCAATCGCTATTCCACGTTTATTTGTTAGGCGGTAAGAATACAAAATGACATAGTATGACCACTAGCGACACCCTCCCTGGACAAGAAAAGTTTGTGGCACTATATTTTTATAACCTTGCAATTAAAGTGTAAAGATTTTCTCCTATACAATTTTTGTTGTACCCCTTGAAAATTTTCTTTGTAAATAAATACATATTATGGAGAAATTAAAAGGGTAGTAATAAAACGAGTGACTGTAAATTACAGTTCTAAGTGTCAAAATTAATTAATTTGGGTTATAGAATTACAAAGTGAGCGACTGACTGCGAGTGACGAGAAATCAACAGAACAGCAACTTACAAACATTAATTTGAGTTACTTAAAATACAAAATGAGCAGCTTCATAATATTTGAGCGACCTAATATTTGTTTGAGTGTCAACGTTACGTCCTGCATTTTTTTCAATATTTGGCAAATGTATTTTTTATACTGAGCGGCATTTTATCTTAAATGAAGTGTTTCGAATACAAAAACCACTTTGAAAAATACACTAATGAGCAGAGTATAATGAGCTCACATTTAAAAAATAAAAATAATATGAAATAACTATTTGAAGAAACACTATTTTATTAGTTGAGAAATTTTATTATTGAAATATAAGGGTAATTAAATAAAACAATGTACTCCGTAAAAATAAAGTAATATGCATGCATTTATTTCAATCAAATGAACAAAAAATAAAATAAGACGCTTCAGTCAACTAAAAAAAAAACTTCTTATTAATACTAAGAAACATTGATAGGTATGAGGAGCCCTACTACTCATCGTCACTGGTAAATAAGTGCTGGCTTGGACTTAGTGGGCCGGCCTCGTTTTTTTTTAAATTAAAAAATCTTCACCTCTTCTCATTTCTTGTCTTTAATCTTCTTAAAGGCCAGTCGACGGAGCCCCGCTTCGCGGGGCTCCTATTTCTGGGTGGTCATAAAAGAAAATAACCACTCAGAAGGATGGCGGGGCCTTGCAGGCCCCGCCATCCTCTTCGTCACCTAACCCAGCCCAGTCGGGGTGCCCTCAAGTCCCGAGCTCGCTTCGCTCGCTCCTGGACCCTAAGTCGTTTGTGCAGTGATTTACGAAAGTTAGTGACAGTGTGATACAAATCTTTCGTAAAAATATTAGCAAACTGGCAAAAAATACGTAAACATAACCTAAAAAAATGTGATTTATAATAATAATTTTTAAAATAAAAAACATAAGCCCTCAAATAGAATATCAGTAACCAATAATCATTAATAAAGCAGCTTACAAAACTTTGCTCAAAGTGAACTTTTTAGTAGTTCGCTAAGTATAACCTCACTTAGAAAAATCGAATCTATCTTAATATTGAAGTTGCCCTCTCTGTATTTCCAGTCGCTCACTTAGTAATGAAGTCGCTCGGATAAAATTTTAATATCTGAAATGGATTTATCACAATCCACTTTTTGTAAGCTCGTTCTGGATTTTATTATAAATCAATATTCGTCGTCAGTTTAGTTAATTTTTCGCTTACTCAAATTCATACCGCTCAAGTTATTAAAACAGTATGTCATCATCAGTCGCAAAGTTTTTTTTTGTTCGCTCGTTTTATAATTCCCCAAATTAAAAGACTTAAGCAAATTATGGGCATGTGTTAGTGCCTAGTTAATGCCTAAAAAGTATACAAAAAACATACATATGAGAAATTGTGATTAGGATACTCACGAGAAAATGTAATAGATCATCAGTCATTTCTGTACTTTATTGTAGTTATTACCTACATACAAACTCGATAAATATAACATACCTCAAAATATTGCGTTTTGTTTTATTTTACTCTCATCTCATGTATTAGTAATTAGAGCATCTAAGTAGGTACCTTTTGCATCATGAACATGATTTTGTTGATCAAAATATTGATGCAGCCCATTATAATATGAAATAGTGATCCACGAATAATTATTAGTATTCAATATTCGGTGATCTTATCACTTATCTAATAACTGCGCTTAGTTTGAGCTTATGCGGTTATATTTATTACGAGTATATTGACACAGTTATAATATATATTACACAGATTTTAATATATTATTGTAACGAGCAATTCCGGAGGTGCGACGAGAAGAGCCGACAAGTGTCGAAGTTGGTCGAGGTGAGGCGGCGAGAGGGAGGCGTGACGAGTGTGCGTCCATAAAATGGGCGAGCGGCGAGGCATGCAGGCATTATCAGTCGTGTACCAGTGCAAAGTGTTACTGTGATTAATTTGTAATTACTGTGATATTTAAAAAGTTAGAAAATATAATTGAAATGTGCGATTGGTGAGACGTGTTTCATTTCTGGCTCGTAACAGTCAGAAGTGGTATACTGTTCACCACACCCACAGTGAAGCGAAAAGCCGGGAACATGTGACGTCACGTGACGTCAAAGAGGTTGCGAAAAACTGAAGAAAATTGGACACCCAGCGAAAAGTCTCATGTAAGTGCCGATGAAAGTAGTTATCGTTTCAAAAATTGCTTGAAGGCGATGCATGATGAATACGTGAGAAAGAAAAGCCGTGGAATAATTTTTACTTGAGGGTACTTTAAAAAAAAAATCGGAAGAAAATATGATAATTGCTAAATTGTACCCGATTGTAACCCGGAAAACCGTGATATATGTGAAAAGGAGGATTTACAAGATTGAGTGAGATTTATCGGTGGAGTGACAATAAGGGGTCAGGCGTGCACTCTGTTAAGCCGGTTAGCAACAATGGCAGCATAGTATACATTGCAATTTCATTTTTGTGAGAAGATTTGACGGTACATTTGATGATGACATTTTGTAATGGTGGAAACAAAAAGGAAGCGGGCAGTATCTGCTATAAGTGTGGTTGTTTCGTCCAAAGTACAGCTAAAATCAAGTGAATGACTTCTGAAAGTCTTCAATGCATTTTACGTGGCATAAAAAAAAAATTCAAAGTGGAGCAAGATATGAGTGCGGGTATACCGCAATAACGAGGGCTGGGATTCCTGAGACTGAACGTAGGATTTTAAGAAGCTTTTTGGTAATGTATGATCGTTCCAATATTACAACGAGAATGTAACGCAGGCGTTGCTAATATTTGTTTTTATGTTTCATGAACAACTGATGAACTGATGAGTCTTGCGCGCTGGTCAGCGTGTCGCGTCGTGCATGTTGGCTCGCCGTGCTATGCTGGAGCTGCATTTGTGCGCTGGCCACGTGTCTCCACGTGTATATGATGTCATGTCACGGAATGTGTGATGTCATCAACCAGATGGCGTCTCTGGTGAGCTGTATTTGTTCCAATTGTTATTTTGATTTAAATATTAAACATTTGACATAGTCCACTGCTATACCGTCGGGCACTGTGTTCATTTTAACTCACAGTAAAAAAATTGTGTTAAACTGTGTGATCATATGAGTTCAGATACGTTATTTATGAAGGTACTTGTGTAGTTTTCTAGGGAGTTAATTTAACAACCACCAGTGATCAAAATGTTGCGTGATATACTAGTAGACGGGAAGTACCTACATTTGTAGAATTTAAGAGCCGTCCAATATAGTCGAAATTATATATCGTATCAATTTTCAGAGTTGTACCTATGCAAATGAGTCTTAAAGCAGCGAATAAAGCTGAAAGCTTATTAATAAAATCTTAGAAGGTAGTTTTGTTGGGATAAGGTAGAAAACGTAAATTTTGGTACTAACAGTTTGGGTATAAAGGATCTAATGACACATTAAAACAAAAGTTATTTGCGTGCGTGTATGTACGCGTATGTTTGTACGTGCTTGTACATGTGAGCGAGGATTGAGACTTCTCGCAAGTGTAGCATGGCGGGAATTTTATGTGTCTTACTACAGAGGCTCGAGTCGATTGTCTGTTAAGAGGTTATCAGGATTTTACGATAGTAGTAGTAGGAGTTCTTACGTGCAGCTATTTGTAATGAGGAAAATGAGTAGGTTACATTGTGAGTATAATAAAGCGGTAGGAAATAAATCGTTTACAGGAATAATTAAGAGGGTAATCTCAGTTGGGTGGGTCAAAGTTTTGGGAAGTAAAAGAGATAGGTGAAATAAAGACGACTGGTGAAATTTGACATAGATGTAAGGTGTGATGAGAATGGATAGGATGGATAGGACAAAGGACACGTATGTTAGTGAAAGTTTTAAAGTAGCACTTGTTACCGATAAAATTAATAAATGAGGAGTAAAGGTTAGCGTGGTACGGGCCATATAATACGTAGACTGAAAATCACGTAGGTGTAACAAAGAATAATGTAAAGAAAGATAACGTATAGGTGGATGGATTGTGTAAGAGGATACGCGTATAAAAAGAGTGGATTACAAGTTAACGGCTGATTGAAATGAATGTAGGAATTGTGAACAATTACGTTGACGACAGGCCTAAGCGTACATTCAGACCTGACAAACAGTTGTTCATTAATCCGAGCTGGCACAATCACATGTGTTCAAAATGTTCTTATGTTTACAGTTACTATGCTGCGTTCGAGAGAGCCTTGGTATCCGAGATGCATCATCAGAGAAGGAAAGCAACTCCAGCAGTTATGCGGCGGAGGGTCGCTGCTCAGGCATCATTCGCGAGTCCTTCGATGCGGGGGAGACTCCAGCCTGTTAAGTTGAGTACCTAGTATCTAAATTAGTAGTCTTATGATCTTGTTGAGCGATGCTTGATTCAAAGCTTATATGAAGCTTTTTATTTGCGCTGCTCTGTCTCTCTTCTCTGGCACCGGGAGGCGATGTGGCCAAGCAGGGACTTGATTTGAAGGGGCAGTGACGTGACCGAGCAGAAACCTGATTTGTTGTATCTTGGTGGAATGGGAGGTTACTAGTATTGCGGGTTCTGTCTCATAGTGCGGCCACCATGAGTGTAGAGAGTAACTTTAATGTTTCGTTTAGCTTTTTGAAAGAGTATCTTTCGATAAGTTAGTTGAGTTTTAATTTCCATGTTAGGTTATAGTTATCAGTTAGGAGTTTACTTCTGTCGACTTAAATTTAATAGTTAGCTATCGTTTGGCGAGTCCTCCCATGAGTTTTGATGAGGTGAGAGGTTTTGACTTTTAGGTTGGATTTATATTTTTGAGTTAAAGTTAAGTTAATCAGTCTTAGCCGGTATTATAAATTTGGAATTTCGTTTAGCAAATTTACATTGAGATTAGTATTTTGGCAAGTAAGAAACTTAAGTTTGAATTAGTTTAGTTTATCAGTTTTAGACTGCATTATCGGTTGGAAGTCTGCTTGAAACTTCAATTTTGGAAGAGCTTAGACTTGGTGGCCACTTGGTTTTAAATTAGAGTTCGAAATCAGATTGCAACTTCTATCGATGAGTTAAACCGCGTTTCTTTAAGCTTTCATTTTGACTTTAATGGGAACTGGAATTTCATATTTTGAGCTTAATTGGTTGCGGTCGTCATTGGAGTTTACTTATAGAGTTTACATATAGAGTTTACATATAGAGTTCACATATTGAGTTTGCAGATTAGGGTTTGCAGATTAGGGTTTGCAGATTGGGGTTTGCAGATTAGGGTTTGCAGATTAGGGTTTGCGGATTAGGGTTTGCGGATTAGGGTTTGCAGATAAGGGTTTGCAGATTAGGGTTTGCAGATTAGGGTTTGCAGATTAGGGTTTGCAGATTAGGGTTTGCAGATTAGGGTTTGCAGATTAGGGTTTGCAGATTAGGGTTTGCAGAATAGCGTTTAGCAGAATAGCGTTTAGCCGGATAGCGTTTAGCAGGATAGCGTTTAGCAGGATAGCGTTTAGCAGGATAGCGTTTAGCAGGATAGCGTTTAGCAGGATAGCGTTTAGCAGGATAGCGTTTAGCAGGATAGCGTTTAGCAGGATAGCGTTTAGCAGGATAGCGTTTAGCAGGATAGCGTTTAGCAGGATAGCGTTTAGCAGGATAGCGTTTAGCAGGATAGCGTTTAGCAGGATAGCGTTTAGCAGGATAGCGTTTAGCAGGATAGCGTTTAGCAGGATAGCGTTTAGCAGGATAGCGTTTAGCAGGATAGCGTTTAGCAGGATAGCGTTTAGCAGGATAGCGTTTAGCAGGATAGCGTTTAGCAGGATAGCGTTTAGCAGGATAGCGTTTAGCAGGATAGCGTTTAGCAGGATAGCGTTTAGCAGGATAGCGTTCAGCAGGATAGTGTTCAGCAGGATAGTGTTCAGCAGGATAGTGTTCAGCAGGATAGTGTTCAGCAGGATAGTGTTCAGCAGGATAGTGTTCAGCAGGATAGTGTTTAGCAGGAAAGTGTAGCAGAATTGTGTTGAGCAGGATAGTTTTGTAGGATAACATTTTGAAGGATAGTTTTACACATAGTTTTGCTTTGGATTGACTATGAGGTTGAGTTAATAATTTGAGCCTGGAGTTTGGGTTTGTCACTTGGCCGATATTATTAGACTGATATTATCAGATTAGAGAAGTAATCTCATGTCCATCATTTGATTTGAGAGTTCGTCTCTGCCTAGGTATTATCCTGGTTGGTTTTGTGGCACTTCTAAGCAGGTGTGGTTTTGGCTGTCAAGTTAATCCACGGGGCCGAGATTTGGTGGTAATTTAAGGGGATTTTTATTAAGGGACTGTTGAGACGTGATGATGTGTGTATGTATGAAATTGAGAGCACTGAGTGTAAGGTTCACAGCCTCGTCATTGTTTCTGCAGGTTTTCTGGGGGGGAACTTACCGTAGTGTCATTAACGTGCTCTTAACAGTTAACCGTGTTGCAACAGTAGTATTGATGCAATCGAAACCTGAGATTGACTTAATGGATTTACTAGAGAATTAAAGTGTACTCTGCGCCAATTGCGGCGCAATTGTTACAGGATGGCCGACTGTAACGAGCAATTCCGGAGGTGCGACGAGAAGAGCCGACAAGTGTCGAAGTTGGTCGAGGTGAGGCGGCGAGAGGGAGGCGTGACGAGTGTGCGTCCATAAAATGGGCGAGCGGCGAGGCATGCAGGCATTATCAGTCGTGTACCAGTGCAAAGTGTTACTGTGATTAATTTGTAATTACTGTGATATTTAAAAAGTTAGAAAATATAATTGAAATGTGCGATTGGTGAGACGTGTTTCATTTCTGGCTCGTGACATTATAATATAAGGTTTTACCAGTTTAAAGTTTTAAGACGATCATGCTTGGACATCTTGGAAACGTAAGATATAAAAGAAACCTAAAATAAGCCTAAAAATAATATGTCGGGGTTCGGACTGCGTAGACTGGTCGCTTTGGTCATCCCGCTAAGAGAAGGTTTAGAAGTTGTTCACACAAGCCCCGTTCCAGTGCGTGATTGACGAATTTTTACTTGATATTTATTATTATCACTGAATACTGGGAAAATACGCCATGTCGCGATATAAACAGGGCCTGTAGACAAAGTGCCATTCTATTACCGATATCGCTATATTCAGCGATGTAGAATGCCAAAAATGTACGCTATGCCACTATGCATTATATAGCTAATGTCAATCCAATACATTTTGGACTTTTCTATTCGCGACATCGCTAAATTGGAACGCCACTTTGCCTATTAGGCTCAAAGCTAAAGCGCTACGTGCTCTCCGACTCCGAGCAATACTACTTTACTCTATGTCATAGATAACTCTATGTCTCCGAGTCACTGAGATGAAACTCCCAGTGCCCCTATATAAAAAGTACTCTGTGCTTCAAGTGAAGTGTGTATGTAGACCATAGATAATACATATATACTTGGTGTAGACTGTAGACAGACAAGTACCTACTGTAAAAAATTTAAACAGCGCCATCTAATACCAACATTAGGAACTTACCAATTTAAACAGCTCCATCTGGTAACAATATCATAAACTTACTGCATAGTTGTTTTCGAACTGCGCTATTTTGAGTGTATTTTCATATTCTAATGCTGAAAAAAAATTTGGTCATTGAATTTGGTAGACTGTTTTTAACTTTCAATGCTGCACTAGATTAGATGGCAATCGGTAGTGCATTCGTTTTCAATTATCATGTTCACTGTTTAGCAATGCTTTGTAAATTATTGTAATCCACAGAGATCCCAGCGACGTTAATGCTTTTAAAGATTTAAAAATGAAAAAGATCATCTACCTACCTACTTACCTAAAATTACCTATTTAAATAATCCTAATTATGTAATCAGAATATAATATAATCATTGAATCAGAGCTTTCATTTTATCAATTCCCGGAATAAGTATTTCTATTGTACTGTATTACTGTATTCTACTGTATACTAGTATAAGGGCTGTAAGTGCTGATTCTGTATTGTTCAGTTTGCTAGTAACCCTTACATAAGGAAATGGAGCCAAAAGTCCAAATATTCTATTTTTGCGCAGCCTAGGTTGGTAATTTGGTATGGTATCCTGTCAACATACCATGCTAGTTTCTAGTGTGCAAAAAAATGAGATTTTTGCCCATCGATATAATATGTATTTATCTCGATGTTTTTGCCTGTTTTAACTCACTAACAAACAGAACAATAAAGAATCAACCCACTGGTTACACCATAGCAAGGGATTTCAAAGTTTTTACCAATGGACATTCGTCAAACATATTGGTATAGAAAATACACCATAAATTGCTATACTTCATAAATTTGCTTTAAGTTATTTATTGATATTGAAGGGTTGCTCATATTCCTTATTTTTTATCAAAGTTTTATCCTTTTTGAAGTGTACACTTTACAGGCACCAATAATAACTTTAGGATGCACAAAACAACAACACAAACCTTAGTTGTTCATTAAATTATTTAATAATAATTAATATGCAACATTAATTCTTTACAAAAAGTTCAGCCTTTATGGGGAGTAGCCGAAGCCGAAACAGAACCGAGCGGACATGATTAAAAGTAAATAAATTAAAAAAACAAAGGCTGGTGTGGAATATACCATGAGATAGTAGGTATCACTTAGCTGTATTTAGAAGCTTACATTCAGAGAGACAGTGTAAACAGACTTTAGCAACATCAAGTATAACCATGTTAAATTGATGGTTATAAAGTACAGTTTAGACTAGTATTGATATATATTTTCTTAGAACTTTTCTTCTTCAAGGCCGTGTTTGAAGAACATCATGATAGGAGTGGAGACTCCGTCGATATCCCTGTATTCCATCAGTGCCACCATGCCATCACAGTCCATGGATTCACCCGTGAAGAACTGGAGCTCCTTAAACCTACTGAGAATGTCTTTCATCACTTTGTTCATGTTGGTCTTGAAAACTTCTACTTGGTCTGGTGATTTCTCTTCCAATTTTGCTACTAATCTGAAATTAAATTAAAGAAAATTGTTAGTATCCCATACCCAAGGATATTTTCATCTACATACCATAAATTATCTTTAATTATTTTTTAAGGAATACTATTTAATCATTAAATTATAGTGACAAGCATGTTGAATGCCTGTGATGAGTTAATATTCAGAGTGTTGACTCACATATTGATCAAATAAAACACTCAAAAATAGTACAATATTTCCACCTGTTGTTTTAATTTGGAGATTTGAACAGGCACTTTTATATTCAAACAGAACCTTATTTTTATCAGATATAGGGTTTTTATAAAGGTAAGTAAATTACATTTTGTAAAAGGGTTTTTGTCAGCTCTATTTCATGAACAAACATTATGAGAATGAATGTTTTTTCATTAAAGTTATTTGCTCTCGCATCAAATGCTCCTTAGGCTGATATTGTGTATCAACCTCTGGTATTAGTATGATGCATATATAATATTATCCATCCCACATTCTTACAAATGGCAAAAAAACCTCCATGCAATAAATCTTGACACCAATAAAGGATTATTTTTGAATGTAAAGGATTTTTTGGACTGTCATTTGTATATTTTGCACCTGTCAGTTGCTAAAGCAGTGACCCCTCATGGTCAGGTGCCAGGTGGATATTGCCTAATCACAGATGCCAAGCCAACTGCATAATCATCACAAAGACAGATTGATGAGAGATGAGACAATTTTATATTGATTGCAATACGAAATGGCAAAATATCAGTATAATCAGGACTCTTTAACTATTCATGTATTTTTTGTTGTACTTTCACTCCCTAGAGAGAAAGCAATTATGGCTACAGATTTAAGTGAAAGGTCTTAAAATACATTCAAGATTTCAAGTAGAACATGCTGTTCGCTGCTGCATGATATTAATGATTACATGACATTACAATACAACTAATAACCAAATGATTTTATTTTTAAGATTTATATTGTTTGTTAAAAGCTTAGTTCACTATAATAGAAATTACATTATCGTAAGAATTAAATAGGCTGCAATGTAGTATAGACTAGAACACAGTATAATTATATGGTATGACAATGACATTGGGAGTTATTATATGACAATGAAAAACGCTAAGCCGAAAAATGCTAAGCCCAACTAGATAATAATATTGTAAAGATTGGCTGCTATACTTTATAAATTGCTTTACAGATTCTCAAAACCTGCCAAATAACTACAAAAAGCCACTTCTTGATACCAAATTTAAAACAGCTGGACAAAGGGTGTGGCAGACTAAAATACATGAAAATGATTTGTAAATTGTAATTCCATACACTAATTAGAGTGCAACAAAGTTCTTTGTCTGACGTACAAAATGATTCAGCTGATTCCAGCTGCAGGTCATAATTATGGATTAGTCATTGTCATTCACACTAAATTACTTAACAGTGAAAATCACCACGCAAATATTAGTTTTACCAGCGAATAATTATAAAGGAATAATATACTCACTTTTTCATGTAATCTTTAAGGTATAGTGTGTAAGATTTCTTGTCCCCGAAGGCATAGGTCTCCACAAGTCTGTGGTTCAGGACTATGTCAACGCCGCTTTCGCACGCTGTGTCCGTGCCTTCGTCAGCCTCCTCAGCCGAGGGGTTGAAGCCCTCGATTCTGATATCGCCCTGGGTCCTAGTTTCCAATTTACCGGTGACTTCGTAAATCACTTCGTCGACCAGTTTGATTTTATACGTGTCCGAGAACATCTCGTCACCTGAAACGTAACACCACCATATCAATTACCGTAGTCCGCTTACAATTAATCTGCTGCCAGGTTTGTCGATGTGGCAAAATCTCCAATATAGAGAAAAGAATACATGGATCGGACGTCCCCATCACTAAATGTCAAATTCACTTCATCGATACACAGGGATCAACAAAATATTAACTCGAAATCACTTTGATTAACATGTAAAACACAATTACCGGTAATAATATCCTTATAGATTCTCATTTTAAAGGATTACGGGCGATTAAAAATAATAAAAACCGAAACTACGGCTTCTAGCCCCAGGAACTAAACCGGAAAGGGCTTTGAAAGAAAAGAAAGATGACAGAAAAGAAAGGTGTTGCTATTCGCTAACTCTATAGTATTGACAATGTCTCATTGATATTTACAGATTATAAAAATTAATAACTTTGTTATTTTACAGACGTCAGGACTTTTTTGAAGTCGTATTCCAACTTCCAAAGTTGGAACGTTCCTTGGAATTCGACTTGGAGTCGGACAGTAGTGTAATATCAAAAAGAGATATAACATTAATATATATATAGCTACTTGTGCTGATTCACTGACTGACTGACTCATTGATCACCTCTCCTGAACATTTTTGTATGAAAAAAATTTTTTTTACTGATTGTTTCGTATAGAGGGGAAAAATTCATTAAGAACAAAAATATGGAGAGAGCTGATGATTGAGGATTTCGGAGACGGGTGAAGAGCACGGGAAGGGTATCGTAGATAGGTGGGGGGTACTCGACCAAATGTCATTCGAAACGTCATGCAATTGGCAGTGAGCTGAAAAAATTTTCAAAATGGCGGATTCAAGATGGCCGCCATACAAACTTCTTCAGTGTCTATCTCGGAAAGTATAAAAGATGGAAGAGTGGTTTCTTGACAAGAAGTGATCAGAACGAAGAGGTCTACGCGATGAATAGAAAAAAAATTCAAAATGGCGGAATTTAGTTTTTCATAGAAAATGTATGGGAAAAGATGACTGAGGGTTGCGATACCTTTATAGGCGGGAAGACAGCCCGCGGGCCACGTGTGGCCCGCGCTCGCACGCGCCCTACTAGTTATCTTCTATGCGGGTTCGTTTTAGCCGACGGACGTCCACTGCTTGACAAAGGCCTCCTGCAATGATTTTTTTTTAAATTCCTATCCTCCAACATAATCGGAGCCTATGTTATCCATGTACTACTCTTCCATACAAGTGCCTCTCGCACTTTCATTCCGCATACCAATTCTTTCTGTCATCCATCACCTTTCGAGTCTGTATAGGTGGGTTTCCCACCTTACTAATTTGTAACTAATCTCTACTGCATTATTTTCTTTATTTAAATAAAGGATTTCAACAGAGTATATTCTTACAAAATATACACAAATGTTTTGTTTAATTCTTAGATTACATATAAAAGTCTCTTTAACACTAACCTACTATAATTCTCCTGCAATGATTTCCAGCCCACACGAACCTGCGCTACCTGTGTCCACCGCCTTCCCGCGACTCTTTTAATGTCGTCAGTCCATCTGGTCGGAGGCCTGCCAAAACTGCGCTTTCCCGTGCGAAGTTGCCATTCCAGCACTTTGGGTCCCCAACGTCCATCGGTCCTACGAGCTATGTGTCCCGCCCATTGCCACGTCGGTGACTCTGGTTCGTCTACGGATCTCCTCATTTCTGATTTTATCCTGCAGAGAAACTCTGAGCATAGCCCTCTCTATCGCCCGCTGAGTGACTCTAGGCTTCGGGCACGAATACTGGCGGCGGCCGAGTGATGGCGGTCGCGGGGCGACTGTGCAAGGCAGAGACGTAAACAAAAGCTTATAAAACTGTAGCTACGTCGCCCCGCGACCGCCATGGCTCGGCCGCCGCCAGTTTCGTGTCCGCAGCCTGAGCCTTCTTATGAGGCCCATAGTAAACGACCATGTCTCGGATCCGTATGTCATCACTGGCAACGCGCACTGTTCGAAAACCTTAGTCTTCAGGCAGTGAGGAATATTGGACGAGAAGACATCACAAAGCTTCCCGAACGCTGCCCAACCGAGCTGGATTCGGCGGTTCACCTCTTTCTCGAAGTTGGACCTTCCTACCTGGACCGTATGTCCCAGGTATATGTACTCAATTTCGAGTGCAGAGTTCTCAACCACTACTGGGTGGAGCAGAACATGAGAATTTACCATGATTTTCGTCTTGCTCATGTTCACTTTAAGGCCCACCTGTTGGGAAACTCTGATGAGGTCATTGAGCATCGTGTTGAGGTCTTCCAGAGTTTGTGCCATGACTACTATACCGTTGGCAAACTGAAGGTGAGTGATGTACTCGCCGTTGACGTAGATGCCATATCCGTTCCGTTCTATGCGGGTTACCAGTTACCACCTAATAAATCTAGTCTAGCGGCTTATAATTATTCAGAAGGGTTTAATTTTGGTTTAATTTTTTCCCATCACATTTGACTTGTTGTTAACGTGAAATCAACGGGTCTGCCCGCGAAATTCAAAATTTCCGGGGTTTTTTGCAATTTGTACGCTAATTAGACATGATAGGCTTATGGAAATCAATTTGCGAGAATAGCAGTATCATCTTTACATGATTATATCAAAATCTTTGCATAAAAATGTGTATCCTGGGAAATTAGTCCGAGTATCGAGTTTTATGTGAGTAACTCGCGAATCTCGGACTAATTTCTTTAACTCGACACTTTCGAGCAGAGATTTTTATATAAACACGTGAAGAAGATATTGGGATTATCGCAATTTGACGGCCATAAGCCTATTATGTCTTATTAGCTTAAAAATTGCGAAAAACCACGAAAAATTTGAATTTCGCGGGCACACCTGTGGTGTGCTCCTTAACGCACAATTTTGGCATAAGGCAAACATGTCAGTAAAAAAAAATATACATTTCCAAATATTATGTACTAAAAAAATATGCTATAAGAACTGATTCCTATTTTATGTATTTCAAGTGGAAGAAGCCGATTACTATTACAATGACCTTTTATCCTTTCTAGATTGCCTCGTCTGATCATGGTCTCGGTCGCCATATTCTGTCTCTCGTTCTATTATCTATGTTCCTAAATCGTAGGAAAAAACGGAAGTAGATGGCGCACCCATTTTTCTTTATAGAAAGATGGAAGTGTTTCTTTATAATTCCACGGTTTGTAGATTATGTGGCGAGGAAAACGATAATGGGAACTTATTATATTCCGGTGAAGAAAATAACCAAAATTTAAGTGATATTATAAACTCATATTTACCACTGAAGGTAAAATAAATTTGTGATAAATCGTGACTGTTTTGACTTCCAATTGTCCCAAGATGGCTGACTTTTTGTACCTAACTAAAATATCAACTTCATGACTCTATAATTTATTTTAGTGTCTTTGTTTCATGATAAATAATTAAAAAGAAGTAATAACATTGGTTGCATTATTTTAAACAAATTTGCGTACGATTTATTTATTTAGTTCTTTCTTTAAAATTTGTATATTTTCCTGATTCTCGCGCCATTATTTGACATTTTGAATTTTGATGATAGTTGATCATTGTTTAGTGCCTAAACAAAAATGAGCATTTTAATATTATTAAGGTGGAAGACGATGGAGAACTGCCGCGAACAATTTGCCCGGGATGCACAATTCAATTAGAGGCCACGGTTGAATTTCTCAATTTAATAATTAATGGACAGGTAATTTTATAATTTCTTTTACTAAAAAATATATGTATAACCCGTTCGCAGAAGCTTTGCCGGTGACTTCCCTTCCACGTCATACAACCGCAAGCCACAAAATAACAAAATATTACAAATTATTATTAGATATATTTGTGTTACATATTATATAAGTCATAATCAGCTGTTACATAGATCACCATTCACCAGTTGCTTCATGAATCATGTTCATTTTACAGAAAGTAATAAGAGAGTTGCATCACAGAGAAAAGGAGTATAAAAAGAATTTAATACTTAATGGCTCAAGTGCAGAGGTTTCTGATACTTCTGAGAAAGTAGTGTATGAAAGTAAGTGCACAATTATCTTATTTTTTAAAGATATAAAACAAGATAGAAAATGCCTTTCAGATAGGTACCCCTCTATCAAGGGAAACAGACAGCTAATGTGGCTAAAAACTGTTTCCACAATGGACCTGACGGTGCGAGTAAGGGATCAACCAACATAATATTTATGAATCATCATAATGAAACTAACACATCTTGATTTTCATGTTCATGATTTAATGAGAGGCCAATTGACATTATATATTAAAAATTCTAATTTTAAAATTATTCTGAGAGAAGAAGTATGAACTATGAGCCATAACTATTAACTTCTAAGGCCGTCTTAGATGTCTTTGGGTTCTCGTAATTCTCTTACAGTACAACAGAGTTATTCCTATTTGTTGCAGAATCTGTATATTGCTGTGCTTTTTTTACAGAGCTTGAGCTCAACATTTTACGTGCTAAATACACCAACTTTCTTTAGCCAAGGCTTATTTTTATTATAATTCACAAAATTAATTTCCAGTAAACACCAGTGATGGAGTGTATCAAGTTGATCATCCAGTGTCATTGCAAGCCGCAGGGCTTGATCGGCCCAAAAGAAAGCGTGGGAGGCCACCAAAGAAACCCAAGTCCCCCGAGGAACTTGTTACAGAGGCAGTGTCTAAAATACAAGCACAGGAAAATAAAACTAATAAAGATAAGAAAGATGATGAGGATCTATCTGGAAAAAGGCGGAGGAAAACGCCCACTCGCTTCAAAGAAGCTGTACAGGTAAAGACAAAGTTCAAACATTATAATATGATAAAAAATTCTTTGCTAAAAAAAATATTTGTGAATATTCTTTAAATATTGGTTTGAGTTGATGGTTATAAAAATTCTTATTTTTCTGTTTCTTATACTCTGTCCATGTTTGGTTGTGTTTAAGCTTAGGATTACGAGTGTTCTAATACACCCAGCACCATATAATATACTGAAAAGAACCCAAAATAAACTCAGCTGGGTATCACTGCTGGAAGAATGACCAGCCCTATAGAACATGTGAACATCTAAATAACTGAACTATTCGTATTACATAAAAATAAGAAGCATGTAAAAAAAGTACTATTTTGGATGTGTTTCCACTGGTTTATTTTTTTCTAGGGCAAAGAGCTTGAAAGGATATTCCTTGAAGTGGGGGTAATAGATGGTGAAGAGAGTGATCATGTTAAAGTGGAGTTGGAAGCAGAATCCAATCCCCCGACCAAAGCCAGCAAGGAGCCAGAGGTGATAGGACACATTGAGGAGTCTGGCGAGCTTGTGGTGGTTGTGAAGAATAAGGGTAGAGGGAGGCCTAAAGGTGTGTAATTTTTTTTTAAATAGGCATAGTAGAGTATGCATTTATTTACGGATTTAGGAAGCATGGAAGTCTACTGAGAAGCTCAATGGGAACAATCAAAAAGTTTGGATTGAACTTGACCTTCATGGTGCATGTTCATTATTACAAAACAAAGTACATTTTTTTAATTGATTCAGGTATAGCAGAACTAGTTTATTGACATTTGGTCTACATTAGTTAGTTCATAATCGTGTGAGTCATGTGAACACTGAAGGTGACTGGCACATCCTCAACATATTCATACCACAAACTGTCGTCAGGTCGATCAAACCAAACCCGCGAGGAGTGCGTCATATGCGGCATGGAGTTCACGTCGCGCGGGCGCTACATGTCGCACGTGGCCGGGCACGGGCCCGTGCGGTACCGCTGCGGCTGCGGCGAGGCCTTCCCCACGCTCCTGCAGTTCACCGAGCACCAGACGCGCACGCAGCACACGGGCCGCACCGTCGAGCCGTGTCCCGACGCCGAGTCGACTGTAAGTCAAGGCGAAATCAAGTGCGTCATATGCGGCATGGAGTTCACGTCGCGCGGGCGCTACATGTCGCACGTGGCCGGGCACGGGCCCGTGCGGTACCGCTGCGGCTGCGGCGAGGCCTTCCCCACGCTCCTGCAGTTCACCGAGCACCAGACGCGCACGCAGCACACGGGTCGCACCGTCGAGCCGTGTCCCGACGCCGAGCCGACTGTAAGTCAAGGCGAAATCAAGTGCGTCATATGCGGCATGGAGTTCACGTCGCGCGGGCGCTACATGTCGCACGTGGCCGGGCACGGGCCCGTGCGGTACCGCTGCGGCTGCGGCGAGGCCTTCCCCACGCTCCTGCAGTTCACCGAGCACCAGACGCGCACGCAGCACACGGGCCGCACCGTCGAGCCGTGTCCCGACGCCGAGTCGACTGTAAGTCAAGGCGAAATCAAGTGCGTCATATGCGGCATGGAGTTCACGTCGCGCGGGCGCTACATGTCGCACGTGGCCGGGCACGGGCCCGTGCGGTACCGCTGCGGCTGCGGCGAGGCCTTCCCCACGCTCCTGCAGTTCACCGAGCACCAGACGCGCACGCAGCACACGGGTCGCACCGTCGAGCCGTGTCCCGACGCCGAGCCGACTGTAAGTCAAGGCGAAATCAAGTGCGTCATATGCGGCATGGAGTTCACGTCGCGCGGGCGCTACATGTCGCACGTGGCCGGGCACGGGCCCGTGCGGTACCGCTGCGGCTGCGGCGAGGCCTTCCCCACGCTCCTGCAGTTCACCGAGCACCAGACGCGCACGCAGCACACGGGCCGCACCGTCGAGCCGTGTCCCGACGCCGAGCCGACTGTAAGTCAAGGCGAAATCAAGTGCGTCATATGCGGCATGGAGTTCACGTCGCGCGGGCGCTACATGTCGCACGTGGCCGGGCACGGGCCCGTGCGGTACCGCTGCGGCTGCGGCGAGGCCTTCCCCACGCTCCTGCAGTTCACCGAGCACCAGACGCGCACGCAGCACACGGGCCGCACCGTCGAGCCGTGTCCCGACGCCGAGCCGACTGTAAGTCAAGGCGAAATCAAGTGCGTCATATGCGGCATGGAGTTCACGTCGCGCGGGCGCTACATGTCGCACGTGGCCGGGCACGGGCCCGTGCGGTACCGCTGCGGCTGCGGCGAGGCCTTCCCCACGCTCCTGCAGTTCACCGAGCACCAGACGCGCACGCAGCACACGGGCCGCACCGTCGAGCCGTGTCCCGACGCCGAGTCGACTGTAAGTCAAGGCGAAATCAAGTGCGTCATATGCGGCATGGAGTTCACGTCGCGCGGGCGCTACATGTCGCACGTGGCCGGGCACGGGCCCGTGCGGTACCGCTGCGGCTGCGGCGAGGCCTTCCCCACGCTCCTGCAGTTCACCGAGCACCAGACGCGCACGCAGCACACGGGCCGCACCGTCGAGCCGTGTCCCGACGCCGAGTCGACTGTAAGTCAAGGCGAAATCAAGTGCGTCATATGCGGCATGGAGTTCACGTCGCGCGGGCGCTACATGTCGCACGTGGCCGGGCACGGGCCCGTGCGGTACCGCTGCGGCTGCGGCGAGGCCTTCCCCACGCTCCTGCAGTTCACCGAGCACCAGACGCGCACGCAGCACACGGGCCGCACCGTCGAGCCGTGTCCCGACGCCGAGTCGACTGTAAGTCAAGGCGAAATCAAGTGCGTCATATGCGGCATGGAGTTCACGTCGCGCGGGCGCTACATGTCGCACGTGGCCGGGCACGGGCCCGTGCGGTACCGCTGCGGCTGCGGCGAGGCCTTCCCCACGCTCCTGAAGTTCACCGAGCACCAGACGCGCACGCAACACACGGGCCGCACCGTCGAAACGTGTCCCGACGCGACGCCGAGCCGACTGTAAGTTAACGCGAGTCTGTCCGCGAAATTCTAAGTTTTCGTCTTTATTTTGCAATTTGTACGTTTCCAGACGTAATAGGGTTATGGCAGTCTTTTGCGATTGTCAGTATCATCTTTACATGTTATTTAAAAATCTTTGCTTAAAATGTCCATTCTAAGAAATTAGTTTGAGTATCAAGTTTGCAGTAAGTGACTAATTTCTTTGACTGAACACATTCAAGCAAAGATTTTATATAAACGCGTGAAAATGATACAGGCATTTCCGCAATTTTATTGCATTAAGCCTATTATGTTTTACAAATTGCGGAAAACCACAAGAAAAAAGAATTTCGCGAGCACATCCGTCGCATTAAGTAAAGATACCAACGTGGGGTGCATTACACGGAAATTGCAAGTTCATATGTCACGTCACACGTGGTCGGGCACAAATTGGTGCTGTACCCTTCTGGCTGCAGTAAGCCCTTTCCCACGCGCTAATCCTTATAAATGATACATTCATCATATTCTTATATAGGCTCAGCTTTCCGGCGGCCTCCCATAGTCCTCCTAAATGAGGTTATATTGCTGGGATAAAATACTTTTTTACAATAGTTTTTAGCACTCTATATCCATATTTTTCTGCTACTGAACTAAGTTAATTTCTTGCAAAACAGGCAAATGATGCTGATGAAGTCACAGAAATGGACCAGAAAGCCGAGGAGCAGACAGAAGCGTCATCATTGCCGTTATCAACTCCTATGAGTGGCACAGCAGACGCGTCGCAAGTGTTGCACGAACCGTGCGTCGAGCAGGATATCACGCTGTCCAATGAGGAGGACCCGCTAAACATTGATGCAGAACAGACCAACACAAGTACAAACATTATGCACTTAACACTGATCTCTATTCTATGGATCACTGACTGTCAAAGTAAAAATGAAGATACTTGATTTTCGCCATTTTGGCACTGATTGTTGCGAACCTGGCGTGAGCGTCCATGGAACTAAAATAAAATGATATTCAAAACGACGGTCACTGCAATAAATGTCGTTCGAGGGCGGTGCACACAATCAGTCAATCGGTCAGGGGCCTTATTCTGTATCGTTCACTTAGTTAGTTAGTAACCATAACTGGGTTATTTACTAAGAAAACGAAGGCAAAAATCCCATTTTTGCACAAATTACCAACCTAGGTCGGTATGGTATCATAACAGTATACCATGCTAGTTGCTATCTTGTACAAAAAGAATACAAAAATAGGATTTTTGCCTCCGTTTTCTTAGTTAATAACCCAGTTAGGGTTACTAACTAACTAAGTGAACGATACAGAATCAGCACACAGATGTATAGAATGATTAATCCATAGAATAGAGCATCAGTGGCACTAAGCGTTTTTTTTTCCAGTCTTAGTGCCAATAATTATATGAATACCATCTTACAAATTAATTAATGAACTAAACTCTACGTGTTTTCTTATATAGTGGCTACAGTATCAACGTTTTTAGAATTGCAATTGCAATTTGATAGCTGGCTTCCTTACTGTCTTTTTGCTATTTTTTACTACATTGCAAAGATACAAGATATTTTAGATTTGATAAAGTGAATTTAGTAAACGCGGCTCTGTCGATTAGCTGCTCCTAAATGTCCATCTCTGAAACAGCTGCCAAGCCGAAGATGTCATGCAAAATTGTACTCTATTACAACTGACAAATTCATAGATGCATAGATGTACGCTCGTCGCTGCTTTAAGTATTTTTGCATAATAGCACGGCTGATTTTAATTCTCATATGTCATAAATATTGGATTTATATTTTGAATTACAACCTCCTCTGTTGATGTCCGTCGATCTGAATATTACTCTTGTATTTAATGTCTCACCAATTTTTTACTCCACTCAATCTCTTTGACTCTACAATATATACTTACCTAATTTTAAAGGATTTGTTATATTGATTTGGGTCAGACAGATTTTAGTCGGATCGATGCAGTCGAGTCGAGATTGTAGTCGTCGGGATTCAGTCCAGTCTTTCAATGTGACAGAAATTCATAAGTACAACTTTGCAGTTGAAACAGATGCCGAAATGTCTGGGATGGTGAAGATGGTTGAACCTTCGGCCCCCGCCAAGAAGAAAATAAAGTGCAACAATTGCGACAAAATGTTCAGCAACAGACAGAGCAAGTCGCTACATAATAAGGTAACACTGCTCGTAATTTTTAGAGCAAATATGGTAATAAACTACGCATAGCTTAGTTAACATATTTTACTTTTCTTATATTCTATATTATAACTTTGATTTAACAAATTCTTATTCTGTAACTTCGCGTGCCATACGTATGTGATGTTACTGTGACAATTTTTAATGAAGCATCTTTGTTTAAGATTCATTCAGCGTAAGCAAATTCTATTCTATCTTATTCACATATTCTAAGTCTGTAAATATCAACCAATCAGAAGTAATAGACCTTATTGATGGTTGATGTTGTAGTCCTAAGTCCTGTAGGTACTTTATTATGGCCCCATGGCCCATATATATCAAGAAATATCCTGCTTGAACCGCGCAAACAAAAAACTTGAAGTTATGCTAAAACATGAGCATTTAAATGTGTTAACCAGGCGGTGCACCTCGGCGAGAGGAACTACGCGTGCAACGAGTGCGACGCGCGTTTCGCGTACCCGCGCTCGCTGGCCGTGCACCGCGTGTCGCACCGCCGCGCGCGCCCCTCGCGAGGATACGCCTGCGACCTGTGCGGGAAGGTAGTATAGATAGATAGATAGTCTGGCAGGCCACGTCGGGGTCACCAACTGCGAACTCGTTCTTACAATACAAACCTTCAAAGTGCTATAAGTGCGTGCAGACTGGGTGGTTCGTACGTATTTTCAAGAGACATGCAAATTCACATTGTCAAAACATGTAAATGGCCTGCAAATACTAGTTCGACTTGCAGATCACGGGGTTGTTTTCGGGCTGGCCTTATAAATAGTATGGAGTTTATCTATCAGGAAATTCTTAATACTAGACTCGGTATTTAGAAATCACCTTTGTGCCTATAAGAACACATTAATCCATCGTCCCTGTATTTGAAATATTTCCGGTTGTGTCGAAGCTATCATCCCATCGGATTGTTATAAAAGCAAGGACATTTACTTTTGCACCACCAGTATAAAATCTCCCACACAGTTGGAAAAAATCAGCACAGATTTATCACTGTGGCCGGACCGGTCGATACGAGATAGCAATTGCTATTTCATGTATTTGCTGTAGGTGCTGAACCACCCGTCGTCCGTGGTGTACCACAAGCAGGCGGAGCACGCGGAGCAGCGCTACGTGTGCGGCACGTGCGGCAAGCACTTCCGACACAGGCAGCTGCTGCAGCGGCACCAGCTTGTGCACTCGCAGCTACGACCCTTCCAGTGCAAGGTACTCGTATAGTACAGGTACTGAACCACCCGTCGTCCGTGGTGTACCACAAGCAGGCGGAGCACGCGGAGCAGCGCTACGTGTGCGGCACATGCGGCAAGCACTTCCGACACAGGCAGCTGCTGCAGCGGCACCAGCTCGTGCACTCGCAGCTACGACCCTTCCAGTGCAAGGTACTCGTATAGTACAGGTATTGAACCACCCGTCGTCTGTGGTGTACCACAAGCAGGCGGAGCACGCGGAGCAGCGCTACGTGTGCGGCACGTGCGGCAAGCACTTCCGACACAGGCAGCTGCTGCAGCGGCACCAGCTCGTGCACTCGCAGCTACGACCCTTCCAGTGCAAGGTACTCGTATGGTACAGGTACTGAACCACCCGTCGTCCGTGGTGTACCACAAGCAGGCGGAGCACGCGGAGCAGCGCTACGTGTGCGGCACGTGCGGCAAGCACTTCCGACACAGGCAGCTGCTGCAGCGGCACCAGCTCGTGCACTCGCAGCTACGACCCTTCCAGTGCAAGGTACTCGTATGGTACAGGTACTGAACCACCCGTCGTCCGTGGTGTACCACAAGCAGGCGGAGCACGCGGAGCAGCGCTACGTGTGCGGCACGTGCGGCAAGCACTTCCGACACAGGCAGCTGCTGCAGCGGCACCAGCTCGTGCACTCGCAGCTACGACCCTTCCAGTGCAAGGTACTCGTATGGTACAGGTACTGAACCACCCGTCGTCCGTGGTGTACCACAAGCAGGCGGAGCACGCGGAGCAGCGCTACGTGTGCGGCACGTGCGGCAAGCACTTCCGACACAGGCAGCTGCTGCAGCGGCACCAGCTCGTGCACTCGCAGCTACGACCCTTCCAGTGCAAGGTACTCGTATGGTACAGGTACTGAACCACCCGTCGTCCGTGGTGTACCACAAGCAGGCGGAGCACGCGGAGCAGCGCTACGTGTGCGGCACGTGCGGCAAGCACTTCCGACACAGGCAGCTGCTGCAGCGGCACCAGCTCGTGCACTCGCAGCTACGACCCTTCCAGTGCAAGGTACTCGTATAGTACAGGTACTGAACCACCCGTCGTCCGTGGTGTACCACAAGCAGGCGGAGCACGCGGAGCAGCGCTACGTGTGCGGCACATGCGGCAAGCACTTCCGACACAGGCAGCTGCTGCAGCGGCACCAGCTCGTGCACTCGCAGCTACGACCCTTCCAGTGCAAGGTACTCGTATGGTACAGGTACTGAACCACCCGTCGTCCGTGGTGTACCACAAGCAGGCGGAGCACGCGGAGCAGCGCTACGTGTGCGGCACGTGCGGCAAGCACTTCCGACACAGGCAGCTGCTGCAGCGGCACCAGCTCGTGCACTCGCAGCTACGACCCTTCCAGTGCAAGGTACTCGTATAGTACAGGTACTGAACCACCCGTCGTCCGTGGTGTACCACAAGCAGGCGGAGCACGCGGAGCAGCGCTACGTGTGCGGCACATGCGGCAAGCACTTCCGACACAGGCAGCTGCTGCAGCGGCACCAGCTCGTGCACTCGCAGCTACGACCCTTCCAGTGCAAGGTACTCGTATGGTACAGGTACTGAACCACCCGTCGTCCGTGGTGTACCACAAGCAGGCGGAGCACGCGGAGCAGCGCTACGTGTGCGGCACGTGCGGCAAGCACTTCCGACACAGGCAGCTGCTGCAGCGGCACCAGCTCGTGCACTCGCAGCTACGACCCTTCCAGTGCAAGGTACTCGTATAGTACAGGTACTGAACCACCCGTCGTCCGTGGTGTACCACAAGCAGGCGGAGCACGCGGAGCAGCGCTACGTGACCCGGCACGTGCGGCAAGCACTTCCGACACAGGCAGCTGCTGCAGCGGCACCAGCTCGTGCACTCGCAGCTACGACCCTTCCAGTGCAAGGTACTCGTATGGTACAGGTACTGAACCACCCGTCGTCCGTGGTGTACCACAAGCAGGCGGAGCACGCGGAGCAGCGCTACGTGTGCGGCACGTGCGGCAAGCACTTCCGACACAGGCAGCTGCTGCAGCGGCACCAGCTCGTGCACTCGCAGCTACGACCCTTCCAGTGCAAGGTACTCGTATAGTACAGGTACTGAACCACCCGTCGTCCGTGGTGTACCACAAGCAGGCGGAGCACGCGGAGCAGCGCTACGTGTGCGGCACGTGCGGCAAGCACTTCCGACACAGGCAGCTGCTGCAGCGGCACCAGCTCGTGCACTCGCAGCTACGACCCTTCCAGTGCAAGGTACTCGTATGGTACAGGTACTGAACCACCCGTCGTCCGTGGTGTACCACAAGCAGGCGGAGCACGTGGAGCAGCGCTACGTGTGCGGCACGTGCGGCAAGCACTTCCGACACAGGCAGCTGCTGCAGCGGCACCAGCTCGTGCACTCGCAGCTACGACCCTTCCAGTGCAAGGTAATCGTATGGTACAGGTACTGAACCACCCGTCGTCCGTGGTGTACCACAAGCAGGCGGAGCACGCGGAGCAGCGCTACGTGTGCGGCACGTGCGGCAAGCACTTCCGACACAGGCAGCTGCTGCAGCGGCACCAGCTCGTGCACTCGCAGCTACGACCCTTCCAGTGCAAGGTACTCGTATAGTACAGGTACTGAACCACCCGTCGTCCGTGGTGTACCACAAGCAGGCGGAGCACGCGGAGCAGCGCTACGTGACCCGGCACGTGCGGCAAGCACTTCCGACACAGGCAGCTGCTGCAGCGGCACCAGCTCGTGCACTCGCAGCTACGACCCTTCCAGTGCAAGGTACTCGTATGGTACAGGTACTGAACCACCCGTCGTCCGTGGTGTACCACAAGCAGGCGGAGCACGCGGAGCAGCGCTACGTGTGCGGCACGTGCGGCAAGCACTTCCGACACAGGCAGCTGCTGCAGCGGCACCAGCTCGTGCACTCGCAGCTACGACCCTTCCAGTGCAAGGTACTCGTATAGTACAGGTACTGAACCACCCGTCGTCCGTGGTGTACCACAAGCAGGCGGAGCACGCGGAGCAGCGCTACGTGTGCGGCACGTGCGGCAAGCACTTCCGACACAGGCAGCTGCTGCAGCGGCACCAGCTCGTGCACTCGCAGCTACGACCCTTCCAGTGCAAGGTACTCGTATGGTACAGGTACTGAACCACCCGTCGTCCGTGGTGTACCACAAGCAGGCGGAGCACGCGGAGCAGCGCTACGTGTGCGGCACGTGCGGCAAGCACTTCCGACACAGGCAGCTGCTGCAGCGGCACCAGCTCGTGCACTCGCAGCTACGACCCTTCCAGTGCAAGGTACTCGTATGGTACAGGTACTGAACCACCCGTCGTCCGTGGTGTACCACAAGCAGGCGGAGCACGCGGAGCAGCGCTACGTGTGCGGCACGTGCGGCAAGCACTTCCGACACAGGCAGCTGCTGCAGCGGCACCAGCTCGTGCACTCGCAGCTACGACCCTTCCAGTGCAAGGTAATCGTATGGTACAGGTACTGAACCACCCGTCGTCCGTGGTGTACCACAAGCAGGCGGAGCACGCGGAGCAGCGCTACGTGTGCGGCACGTGCGGCAAGCACTTCCGACACAGGCAGCTGCTGCAGCGGCACCAGCTCGTGCACTCGCAGCTACGACCCTTCCAGTGCAAGGTACTCGTATAGTACAGGTACTGAACCACCCGTCGTCCGTGGTGTACCACAAGCAGGCGGAGCACGCGGAGCAGCGCTACGTGACCCGGCACGTGCGGCAAGCACTTCCGACACAGGCAGCTGCTGCAGCGGCACCAGCTCGTGCACTCGCAGCTACGACCCTTCCAGTGCAAGGTACTCGTATGGTACAGGTACTGAACCACCCGTCGTCCGTGGTGTACCACAAGCAGGCGGAGCACGCGGAGCAGCGCTACGTGTGCGGCACGTGCGGCAAGCACTTCCGACACAGGCAGCTGCTGCAGCGGCACCAGCTCGTGCACTCGCAGCTACGACCCTTCCAGTGCAAGGTACTCGTATAGTACAGGTATTGAACCACCCGTCGTCTGTGGTGTACCACAAGCAGGCGGAGCACGCGGAGCAGCGCTACGTGTGCGGCACGTGCGGCAAGCACTTCCGACACAGGCAGCTGCTGCAGCGGCACCAGCTCGTGCACTCGCAGCTACGACCCTTCCAGTGCAAGGTACTCGTATGGTACAGGTACTGAACCACCCGTCGTCCGTGGTGTACCACAAGCAGGCGGAGCACGCGGAGCAGCGCTACGTGTGCGGCACGTGCGGCAAGCACTTCCGACACAGGCAGCTGCTGCAGCGGCACCAGCTCGTGCACTCGCAGCTACGACCCTTCCAGTGCAAGGTAATCGTATGGTACAGGTACTGAACCACCCGTCGTCCGTGGTGTACCACAAGCAGGCGGAGCACGCGGAGCAGCGCTACGTGTGCGGCACGTGCGGCAAGCACTTCCGACACAGGCAGCTGCTGCAGCGGCACCAGCTCGTGCACTCGCAGCTACGACCCTTCCAGTGCAAGGTACTCGTATAGTACAGTGCGGCACGTGCGGCAAGCACTTCCGACACAGGCAGCTGCTGCAGCGGCACCAGCTCGTGCACTTCAAATATATTGAAATATATTGAACTTTCTCTCTTATGTATCTTAGGTATTTTTGTATGGAGTTTCCTGTGAAATATCAAAAGTTGCTTTCTCAACTTTCTCTCAAATGGTCAACTATGTAATTATTCCTTTACAATTAGGTCTGCGATGCGACGTTCAAGACGAAGGCGAATCTTCTCAATCACCAGTTGCTCCACACCGGCGTGAAGAAATTCACCTGCGAGATCTGCAAACAGAAGTTCGCGCACAAGACCAGTCTGACGTTGCACATGCGCTTGCACACTGGTGAGTCCATGGAACCGACTTTGACGACTGAAGGGTGACGTTATCCAAGTGGACGACGTCATTGGGGCGGACGACGTCGTCAGAGCGTGTGATTTTATTGGAGCAGGAGTTTGGGTGATCATTCTCCTATCTCTCTCCGTCTATCATTCAAAAGATTACGTCATCAAAGACGACGATTGTATGAATATGTTGATGTGGTAAATGACTTCATTTGCAGCAGATAACACGAGCAGGCTTAGTTAACTTTTATAACATTACTCACTATTTTGTTTGAAGGTTTAAAACCGTTCACATGCGGCATGTGCGGCAAAAGCTTCAGCCAGAAGGGGAACCTGTCGGAGCACGAGCGCATACACACGGGCGAGAAGCCGTACCAGTGCGCGCTGTGTCCGCGCAGGTTCACCACGTCCTCGCAGCACAGGCTGCACGCGAGGCGGCACGCCCTCGACCGCGCGCACTCGTGCCCCAAGTGCGACAAGCGGTGAGTACTCTACACTGTACTTCACACGGGCGAGAAGCCGTACCAGTGCGCGCTGTGTCCGCGCAGGTTCACCACGTCCTCGCAGCACAGGCTGCACGCGAGGCGGCACGCGCTCGACCGCGCGCACTCGTGCCCCAAGTGCGACAAGCGGTGAGTACTCTACACTCTACTTCACACGGGCGAGAAGCCGTACCAGTGCGCGCTGTGTCCGCGCAGGTTCACCACGTCCTCGCAGCACAGGCTGCACGCGAGGCGGCACGCGCTCGACCGCGCGCACTCGTGCCCCAAGTGCGACAAGCGGTGAGTACTCTACACTGTACTTCACACGGGCGAGAAGCCGTACCAGTGCGCGCTGTGTCCGCGCAGGTTCACCACGTCCTCGCAGCACAGGCTGCACGCGAGGCGGCACGCGCTCGACCGCGCGCACTCGTGCCCCAAGTGCGACAAGCGGTGAGTACTCTACACTGTACTTCACACGGGCGAGAAGCCGTACCAGTGCGCGCTGTGTCCGCGCAGGTTCACCACGTCCTCGCAGCACAGGCTGCACGCGAGGCGGCACGCGCTCGACCGCGCGCACTCGTGCCCCAAGTGCGACAAGCGGTGAGTACTCTACACTGTACTTCACACGGGCGAGAAGCCGTACCAGTGCGCGCTGTGTCCGCGCAGGTTCACCACGTCCTCGCAGCACAGGCTGCACGCGAGGCGGCACGCGCTCGACCGCGCGCACTCGTGCCCCAAGTGCGACAAGCGGTGAGTACTCTACACTGTACTTCACACGGGCGAGAAGCCGTACCAGTGCGCGCTGTGTCCGCGCAGGTTCACCACGTCCTCGCAGCACAGGCTGCACGCGAGGCGGCACGCGCTCGACCGCGCGCACTCGTGCCCCAAGTGCGACAAGCGGTGAGTACTCTACACTGTACTTTGTAACGTGGTGGTTTTAGATAACCACCAGTTATATTTGGCGCCCTAACGTAAAAAACCCACCCGACTAGCTAAAATTTGACCGCGTTAAATAGAAATTAGTAAGGTGTAAAACAAAAATATAATAATCGCGGCGCGCTCGAAAATTCTCGACACGCGGAACAAACTCCGCAGCGCACCGCGTAAATAAAATAAAACAAGGAGGTAGGAACGATCGCGCGCAAACGCAAGGGTCGTAGGTACACCCGCGCCGTGCATATTGTAGAAGCGTAATTTCGCAAGAATCTTCGTAACGGAATAGGGTTACGGAAGATACCGAGCCGATAAAGGCATTCTAGATAGACTTCATCGACAAAGATCGAATTTAAATCTTTACCTCGTGGAGAAAAAAATAGTAAATTTAAATATTTAATCTACAGATACCGGAGAAAAACGGTAACGATAGATAAAAAGCCGAAGTACGCATTCTATAGGGCTTCCTCGAAATAACTCGAATATTGAGCCAAAGTATCGCACAGACGAATAAAGATATTAGAAAGTTATAAGTAAAAAAGTATAGGTAATAGATTGAATGAGTTAAAATAATATACTCGGCAACGCGGCCAAAACAGGGTAGTTAAACAAAAAACTCGCGGAGAAACGTTCGAACGAAATCGGTAAACAAGTGTACCATTGATATAGAAAATAAATAGATACCGCAGAAAAACCGTAGATATACGAAACACCCGGGAAAGATAGGGATCCTTCTGAGTCGGTGTGATTTCTCGCTGCTCGAATCGGAAGGTTTAAGAAATAGGGAATCTTCTCCGTCGGTGTGATTTCTCGCTGCGCGATTGAGAAGAATAGCTAAAAAAATAGGCAGGGACCCTTCTGAGTCGGTGTGATTTCTCGCTGCTCGAATCGGAAGGTTTAGAAAATAGGGAATCTTCTCCGTCGGTGTGATTTCTCGCTGCTCGATTGAGAAGAATAGATAAAAAGTAGGCAGGGACCCTTTCAAGTCGGTGTGATTACTCGCTGCTCGAATTGGAAGGTGTAGAAACTAGTTAGATCACAGAATAGGATCGTGACTAGTCCCAAACGAAAAACGTCTACAATTAGGAACCGTCTAGGTCAGGACGACCCATCGCGACGTGAGTAGACAGTCCTAATTAAATGAATAGGGGTAAATCGTCCCAAAAATAGAAAAAAAATTAACAGATTTAAATCGTAAAAAAAAAAAAAAGGGAGACGGTTAGATACCGCTTATGAATAAAATATATAATAAATATTCAGAATCCAATACAGACGTATATAAAATCCCAATAAAATCGCGCAGGAAGGTGCACACAAAAAAAAAAGAATAAAGAAAAGTAGAGAAAAAATATATAAATAAGGAAATCTTAGAAAAATATATATATATAAGAATAATACATAAATAGAAACAGTTGGCACAAGATTTTTTTTTGTCAAAGGAAAACAAATTTTACAGTAATTAAGGAACAAGCCGAATAACACAAATTTTAGAACAATTAAATCAACCTAATGTCCACAAGCTGGATTTACACCTTAAATAAACAAGAATTAATAAGAGAACTCGAAAATCGAGACATAGAAACAACATCTACTAGCACAGTTGACGAATTAAGAAAACAACTGTCAAAAGCGATCAAAACAAAAGAAGGAACAACGCAAAAGAGCAAAATGGGTGAAGAAAACGAAATAAGAGAATTCGATAAGGCAATATCAAGATGGAAAATAGGATTTGATACCTGGGGAGACCCCATCGAGTTCTTAGAGAGATTGGAAGAGTTAGCAGACACTCTAAATGTCAATAAAGACAAAGTCTTACACTTAGTACCCAGATGTTTAAGGGGAAGAGCATCCTTATGGTATCGGAACAACAGTCAAAGTTGGGCAACGTGGGAAGACTTCATAGACTGTTTCAAGCTATATTATTATCCTCGAAATTACGAAAAAAATTTATCAGAGAGAATAATTAACAGGAAACAAGGATTCAAGGAAAAATTTGTGAATTACCTAACTGATATACAAACATTGATGAGAAGACACGGAAAATTAAACCAGGAAGAGCAACTTGAACGAATCTACGACAATATGAAACCCAACTATCAATTCTACATAAAAAGAAAAGATTTCAACTCCGTCGGAGAACTAATCAAACTAGCAGGGGATTATGAGAAGATAAATATGGATCGCTACAAAGAAACACAGAAAAACCCAGAGTATAAATATAGGGGACAACAAAAAGAACATAAAGTAAATTCAGAACAAATAACAGAGAAAAAACTAGTAACGGCAGACTACAATAAGAGAACATCCTGCTGGAAGTGCGGGAAAAGAAACCACTCAACGGATGAATGTAGAAGTAAACCAGTAATTTTCTGCAACCAATGTGGCACACTCGGCAAACTCACCAAAAATTGCTGTCCAACGACATCATACAAACCAAAGAACACATTACAAAAAACAACAGAATCAGATATGAAAAAAGACAAACGCATTTTCATACCGGTAAAAATAGAAGGGAAACAGTTCAACGCACTCGTTGACACAGGGTCAACAAGTACATACGTAAACAAAGAAGTTATGGAAGGAATCAAGGAGAAATCAGCAGAAATAATAAAAAAACCGAAAACAATCAAACTAGCAGACGGCTCACTAACAACAACAGAAAAAGTAATCAATGTTGAAATAGAAATAAAAGACTACAAATTAAAACACCAAGTAATTTACTTACCCTCATCAACAACAGTAATAATAGGCATGGATCTACTAAACAGAACGGGAATAGGAATAGAGTGGAACAAACAGAAAACGGAAATAGAAAATACATCCAACTCGGCAACAGAAATAAAAGAAGAAACACATCTAACAAATCAACAACGAGAAATCCTTGCCAAATTACTAGACGAGGAGTTTGAAAAAACAGGAAAAAGTCCAAAAGGAAACAAATGGGTCAAACACGTAATAAAATTAAAACATAAGGAACCCATCAAACAAAAATATTATCCAAGAAACCCAAAAATGCAGGAAAAAATAAACGAACAAGTAGAGAAGATGTTAGAAGAAGGAATCATAGAAAAATCAAACAATCACACGGGCGAGAAGCCGTACCAGTGCGCGCTGTGTCCGCGCAGGTTCACCACGTCCTCGCAGCACAGGCTGCACGCGAGGCGGCACGCGCTCGACCGCGCGCACTCGTGCCCCAAGTGCGACAAGCGGTGAGTACTCTACACTGTACTTCACACGGGCGAGAAGCCGTACCAGTGCGCGCTGTGTCCGCGCAGGTTCACCACGTCCTCGCAGCACAGGCTGCACGCGAGGCGGCACGCGCTCGACCGCGCGCACTCGTGCCCCAAGTGCGACAAGCGGTGAGTACTCTACACTGTACTTCACACGGGCGAGAAGCCGTACCAGTGCGCGCTGTGTCCGCGCAGGTTCACCACGTCCTCGCAGCACAGGCTGCACGCGAGGCGGCACGCGCTCGACCGCGCGCACTCGTGCCCCAAGTGCGACAAGCGGTGAGTACTCTACACTGTACTTCACACGGGCGAGAAGCCGTACCAGTGCGCGCTGTGTCCGCGCAGGTTCACCACGTCCTCGCAGCACAGGCTGCACGCGAGGCGGCACGCGCTCGACCGCGCGCACTCGTGCCCCAAGTGCGACAAGCGGTGAGTACTCTACACTGTACTTCACACGGGCGAGAAGCCGTACCAGTGCGCGCTGTGTCCGCGCAGGTTCACCACGTCCTCGCAGCACAGGCTGCACGCGAGGCGGCACGCGCTCGACCGCGCGCACTCGTGCCCCAAGTGCGACAAGCGGTGAGTACTCTACACTGTACTTCACACGGGCGAGAAGCCGTACCAGTGCGCGCTGTGTCCGCGCAGGTTCACCGCGTCCTCGCAGCACAGGCTGCACGCGAGGCGGCACGCGCTCGACCGCGCGCACTCGTGCCCCAAGTGCGACAAGCGGTGAGTACTCTACACTGTACTTCACACGGGCGAGAAGCCGTACCAGTGCGCGCTGTGTCCGCGCAGGTTCACCACGTCCTCGCAGCACAGGCTGCACGCGAGGCGGCACGCGCTCGACCGCGCGCACTCGTGCCCCAAGTGCGACAAGCGGTGAGTACTCTACACTGTACTTCACACGGGCGAGAAGCCGTACCAGTGCGCGCTGTGTCCGCGCAGGTTCACCGCGTCCTCGCAGCACAGGCTGCACGCGAGGCGGCACGCGCTCGACCGCGCGCACTCGTGCCCCAAGTGCGACAAGCGGTGAGTACTCTACACTGTACTTCACACGGGCGAGAAGCCGTACCAGTGCGCGCTGTGTCCGCGCAGGTTCACCACGTCCTCGCAGCACAGGCTGCACGCGAGGCGGCACGCGCTCGACCGCGCGCACTCGTGCCCCAAGTGCGACAAGCGGTGAGTACTCTACACTGTACTTCACACGGGCGAGAAGCCGTACCAGTGCGCGCTGTGTCCGCGCAGGTTCACCACGTCCTCGCAGCACAGGCTGCACGCGAGGCGGCACGCGCTCGACCGCGCGCACTCGTGCCCCAAGTGCGACAAGCGGTGAGTACTCTACACTGTACTTCACACGGGCGAGAAGCCGTACCAGTGCGCGCTGTGTCCGCGCAGGTTCACCACGTCCTCGCAGCACAGGCTGCACGCGAGGCGGCACGCGCTCGACCGCGCGCACTCGTGCCCCAAGTGCGACAAGCGGTGAGTACTCTACACTGTACTTCACACGGGCGAGAAGCCGTACCAGTGCGCGCTGTGTCCGCGCAGGTTCACCACGTCCTCGCAGCACAGGCTGCACGCGAGGCGGCACGCGCTCGACCGCGCGCACTCGTGCCCCAAGTGCGACAAGCGGTGAGTACTCTACACTGTACTTCACACGGGCGAGAAGCCGTACCAGTGCGCGCTGTGTCCGCGCAGGTTCACCACGTCCTCGCAGCACAGGCTGCACGCGAGGCGGCACGCGCTCGACCGCGCGCACTCGTGCCCCAAGTGCGACAAGCGGTGAGTACTCTACACTGTACTTCACACGGGCGAGAAGCCGTACCAGTGCGCGCTGTGTCCGCGCAGGTTCACCACGTCCTCGCAGCACAGGCTGCACGCGAGGCGGCACGCGCTCGACCGCGCGCACTCGTGCCCCAAGTGCGACAAGCGGTGAGTACTCTACACTGTACTTCACACGGGCGAGAAGCCGTACCAGTGCGCGCTGTGTCCGCGCAGGTTCACCACGTCCTCGCAGCACAGGCTGCACGCGAGGCGGCACGCCCTCGACCGCGCGCACTCGTGCCCCAAGTGCGACAAGCGGTGAGTACTCTACACTGTACTTCACACGGGCGAGAAGCCGTACCAGTGCGCGCTGTGTCCGCGCAGGTTCACCACGTCCTCGCAGCACAGGCTGCACGCGAGGCGGCACGCCCTCGACCGCGCGCACTCGTGCCCCAAGTGCGACAAGCGGTGAGTACTCTACACTGTACTTCACACGGGCGAGAAGCCGTACCAGTGCGCGCTGTGTCCGCGCAGGTTCACCACGTCCTCGCAGCACAGGCTGCACGCGAGGCGGCACGCCCTCGACCGCGCGCACTCGTACCCCAAGTGCGACAAGCGGTGAGTACTCTACACTGTACTTCACACGGGCGAGAAGCCGTACCAGTGCGCGCTGTGTCCGCGCAGGTTCACCACGTCCTCGCAGCACAGGCTGCACGCGAGGCGGCACGCCCTCGACCGCGCGCACTCGTGCCCCAAGTGCGACAAGCGGTGAGTACTCTACACTGTACTTCACACGGGCGAGAAGCCGTACCAGTGCGCGCTGTGTCCGCGCAGGTTCACCACGTCCTCGCAGCACAGGCTGCACGCGAGGCGGCACGCCCTCGACCGCGCGCACTCGTGCCCCAAGTGCGACAAGCGGTGAGTACTCTACACTGTACTTCACACGGGCGAGAAGCCGTACCAGTGCGCGCTGTGTCCGCGCAGGTTCACCACGTCCTCGCAGCACAGGCTGCACGCGAGGCGGCACGCCCTCGACCGCGCGCACTCGTGCCCCAAGTGCGACAAGCGGTGAGTACTCTACACTGTACTTCACACGGGCGAGAAGCCGTACCAGTGCGCGCTGTGTCCGCGCAGGTTCACCACGTCCTCGCAGCACAGGCTGCACGCGAGGCGGCACGCGCTCGACCGCGCGCACTCGTGCCCCAAGTGCGACAAGCGGTGAGTACTCTACACTGTACTTCACACGGGCGAGAAGCCGTACCAGTGCGCGCTGTGTCCGCGCAGGTTCACCACGTCCTCGCAGCACAGGCTGCACGCGAGGCGGCACGCCCTCGACCGCGCGCACTCGTGCCCCAAGTGCGACAAGCGGTGAGTACTCTACACTGTACTTCACACGGGCGAGAAGCCGTACCAGTGCGCGCTGTGTCCGCGCAGGTTCACCACGTCCTCGCAGCACAGGCTGCACGCGAGGCGGCACGCCCTCGACCGCGCGCACTCGTGCCCCAAGTGCGACAAGCGGTGAGTACTCTACACTGTACTTCACACGGGCGAGAAGCCGTACCAGTGCGCGCTGTGTCCGCGCAGGTTCACCACGTCCTCGCAGCACAGGCTGCACGCGAGGCGGCACGCCCTCGACCGCGCGCACTCGTGCCCCAAGTGCGACAAGCGGTGAGTACTCTACACTGTACTTCACACGGGCGAGAAGCCGTACCAGTGCGCGCTGTGTCCGCGCAGGTTCACCACGTCCTCGCAGCACAGGCTGCACGCGAGGCGGCACGCCCTCGACCGCGCGCACTCGTGCCCCAAGTGCGACAAGCGGTGAGTACTCTACACTGTACTTCACACGGGCGAGAAGCCGTACCAGTGCGCGCTGTGTCCGCGCAGGTTCACCACGTCCTCGCAGCACAGGCTGCACGCGAGGCGGCACGCCCTCGACCGCGCGCACTCGTGCCCCAAGTGCGACAAGCGGTGAGTACTCTACACTGTACTTCACACGGGCGAGAAGCCGTACCAGTGCGCGCTGTGTCCGCGCAGGTTCACCACGTCCTCGCAGCACAGGCTGCACGCGAGGCGGCACGCCCTCGACCGCGCGCACTCGTGCCCCAAGTGCGACAAGCGGTGAGTACTCTACACTGTACTTCACACGGGCGAGAAGCCGTACCAGTGCGCGCTGTGTCCGCGCAGGTTCACCACGTCCTCGCAGCACAGGCTGCACGCGAGGCGGCACGCCCTCGACCGCGCGCACTCGTGCCCCAAGTGCGACAAGCGGTGAGTACTCTACACTGTACTTCACACGGGCGAGAAGCCGTACCAGTGCGCGCTGTGTCCGCGCAGGTTCACCGCGTCCTCGCAGCACAGGCTGCACGCGAGGCGGCACGCCCTCGACCGCGCGCACTCGTGCCCCAAGTGCGACAAGCGGTGAGTACTCTACACTGTACTTCACACGGGCGAGAAGCCGTACCAGTGCGCGCTGTGTCCGCGCAGGTTCACCACGTCCTCGCAGCACAGGCTGCACGCGAGGCGGCACGCCCTCGACCGCGCGCACTCGTGCCCCAAGTGCGACAAGCGGTGAGTACTCTACACTGTACTTCACACGGGCGAGAAGCCGTACCAGTGCGCGCTGTGTCCGCGCAGGTTCACCACGTCCTCGCAGCACAGGCTGCACGCGAGGCGGCACGCGCTCGACCGCGCGCACTCGTGCCCCAAGTGCGACAAGCGGTGAGTACTCTACACTGTACTTCACACGGGCGAGAAGCCGTACCAGTGCGCGCTGTGTCCGCGCTGGTTCACCACGTCCTCGCAGCACAGGCTGCTATGAAAACGAAAATCTTTACTTCCCACTCCGGCCCAGGCTCTTATGTCAAAACTCTACTCTGTCAAAAGTCACAACTGTACTGCCAATAGCAATATTTCGTTAACGTTCGATTAGATTAAAAAAGTAAAAGTGATTAAAATTCGCCAGGTTCGTATCGCGCAACTCGTGGGCGCTGCACGTGCGGCGCGACGACTGCACCAAGCTCCAGCGACCGACGGAGAATGCCAAAGTAAGATGTTTACGGCGATCCCTTCATGGGTACTGAGAATAATAATTAGATTACAAGCAGTTTCAACATAAGCTGTAATTGAAATATCACGGACAGAAATCACTCAGCGAAAACGTTTGGATATTTTTAAATAAAAAATACCTATGTAATCAAACATTTTTCAAACCTTTAACCTCAGCTGGGAGCTATCAAATTGAAATAAATAATTATCACTCATAAATCTTATTGAAGCAATGGAAGGCCCTATCGTAAGATTAAAAATTTTTCAGTATCAAAAATAGATTCATGACGTTTTAACCTAGTTATAATGTAGTGTATTTTTCCAGCTAATGCCCAAGCAAGTGAGCCTGCTGGTGAGCGACAACACCGCACCGCAGCAACTCCAGCTGCAGCCGCTGCCGCTGCAGCACAAGCCGGGCGCGGAGGCGGACGCCGAGGAGCGCGTCATCTACGTGGCGTACGACGCGGACGACTCGCAGACCGGCGCCTACACCATACTGGACCCTGAACAGGTTAACTTATCACATGCTTGTACGACGCCACTGCAGCAGCAACTCCAGCTGCAGCCGCTGCCGCTGCAGCACAAGCCGGGCGCGGAGGCGGACGCCGAGGAGCGCGTCATCTACGTGGCGTACGACGCGGACGACTCGCAGACCGGCGCCTACACCATACTGGACCCTGAACAGGTTAACTTATCACATGCTTGTACGACGCCACTGCAGCAGCAACTCCAGCAGCAACTGCAGCTGCAGCCGCTGCCGCTGCAGCACAAGCCGGGCGCGGAGGCGGACGCCGAGGAGCGCGTCATCTACGTGGCGTACGACGCGGACGACTCGCAGACCGGCGCCTACACCATACTGGACCCTGAACAGGTTAACTTATCACATGCTTGTACGACGCCACTGCAGCAGCAACTCCAGCAGCAACTGCAGCTGCAGCCGCTGCCGCTGCAGCACAAGCCGGGCGCGGAGGCGGACGCCGAGGAGCGCGTCATCTACGTGGCGTACGACGCGGACGACTCGCAGACCGGCGCCTACACCATACTGGACCCTGAACAGGTTAACTTATCACATGCTTGTACGACGCCACTGCAGCAGCAACTCCAGCAGCAACTGCAGCTGCAGCCGCTGCCGCTGCAGCACAAGCCGGGCGCGGAGGCGGACGCCGAGGAGCGCGTCATCTACGTGGTTTACGACGCGGACGACTCGCAGACCGGCGCCTACACCATACTGGACCCTGAACAGGTTAACTTATCACATGTTAATTGTACAACCTTTAACATTAATATGCCTGACGTCACCGTAAACTAAGCGTGTATATCAGCAAATTCTACGAAAACTACGCACACAGAATCGAACTCACCATAAAGTGAATAAAATATAAAGCCCACAAAATTCTTATTTCATTTAGTTTTTTGCAAATAATAGATTAATTATTTATCAAACATGGTAGGGAAATGACAATGAGTTTTGCACAAATAACATTTATCCATCTATGTTTTAAATAAAAACTTTGCCTATAAATAATCATTTACTTTGTATTGGTTCCAAATCCCAATAGCTCCAAATCTGAGAAACTGCAGATAATCTTTCGGGAACCAATAATAAAAGGTGAATGGGAATTTATGAGCAACGTTTTTATAAAAAAAAATGTAACTGTGATACTTGCGCAAAATTATTAATAATTAAAGTATTTGCGCAAAATTCTAATAATATAAGCCTACCATGACATTGACATTGACATTGATATTGTAGTTATCACCATTATTAAGCAAGAAATGTCATGCCGACGTTCGCAAGTGCCTGTATGTTAGGCCTATGTGAAATAAAGACTTTGACTTTGACTTTGACTATTTGCGAAAAGCTAAAAAAAAAAATTAGCGGGCTAATTTGACCGAACCACTATCAGCAATTATCTACACCTTTTTTAACACACACAATTTCAGTGTCTATCACGATTTTATAGATACAGCCTGATGACAAACGGACGAACTGTGACGTCTTATTTCTTAGTCTTATTTAATAGGTTTCCACTTTTTACTTTTTTGGTATGTAACCCTAAAAAGCTTCTTACGTAAAAATTATTTATACAGGTACAAGGGGTGAACATAGAGGAGAGCCGCGTTCTATCCAGCTGCCAGCTGTACGGCGCGGGATCCTCACTGCTGGTGCCGCAGCAGCTGCAACCGCTGCAACAGCTGCAGCCGCTGGAGTCCATGAAGCTGGAGACCGAGGAGCTGCATTTGCACATCGAGGAAGAGGAGGAGGAGGATGATCCGATGCCAAACAGAGAGAGCATAGCCGTGAGTATTGTCTTGTATTCAAAACTAATGTTGTGATTTTACCGTATGAATGTGAACCTATGACTAAAGAAGTAATGGACATAAAGTAGTGAGTCTTTTCGGCTGGGTATTTCCGCCATCTTCTGTCGCATCAAAAATAGCCAATCACAGCTATCAGCCAATCACAGATAGGCACCAGTCAGCTGATCAGAAGGGCTGCTCTAGCTATCTATCGATATGGAAATATTATCGATGTAGTTTGTGGTTAGTAATTAAATATTTAAGAACAAAATGAATGAATTATTACTACTAAAAATTAATTTATAGTAAAACTAGGTTTTGCCAGCGGTGCATATTATGTTTCCGGATTAGGATTTTTAACTTATCCCGCGAGACCAAACTACATTTGATACGAGTGATTGTACCTATAGTAAATGTTCGCATCCGCGGCCCGTTTTCTTAAAGCGGAAATAACTACGAGAAGTCAGAGGTGTAAAACTTCGAGGTCCAAATAGAAGGTAGTGATATTAGGAGCCCTACTCATCTATCAACATTTAACTTTACATATATGAATTTTATCGATATCGGTATAATAGCGGTCGCATCATTAGTACTTTGTTTTTGTTTTGTTAACATAACAACAAAAACTAAATCGAGTTTATTTCAATCTTAAAGAAATATTTCTTCTTTTACACATTATATAAGTGCATGTAATATGATCATAACACATAATAACACATAATTTTTAACGATTTAACGATATTATTAATGAAATCGAATACTAACCTATGAAATGTTAAATGTGGCCTATTTTTGTCTTTCCGCGATCTGCACTGCACAACACAACACTGAGTAGGCATTTTCACACCTGAATACATCCTCCCTATAATCCGCACGTAAATTATAATAATAATATGATTGTCTAATATTTGAAAAAACATGATACCTACGCATAAACTTTGTATATCTACATGTTTCGACATGTTCGAATCTACAAAATGCGACAAATTATGGAGAAATTGGCCACCCGGCTATTTTTTCGTGACATCACAACTTCATTGTTGCCGAAATCAGAAAAAACAAATATGTTGCTATCTCGTTTAACGTAAACAATTTTGAATTAGTTAGAAAGAGACAATGTAATGTTTGTTATAGCTATGTCGATTTCACGCAACATATAAACGCATATGTGTATGTAGAAAACTACAGCTGCTCCACTTGTAGTTTCCTTCCTCGTAGATGTGAACACATACTTGTTTAAAATTATTTATTATAGTTTTTTTCTGATTGGTACAACTTGCCTTACATAGCAGTGTTGAAAAAATATAAGTGATGACAGAGATCGGGAATCGGACATAGATCAGAATTGTTACCATAGACGCGTATGACTTATGGTTCTTGTGAATTTAATTTTAAAATTAAACAAGTCTCATAACCTTTCATCATAAATAGAATTTTATGTATATTATTTATATTTATTTCATCGATTAACGTTATACTTATATGTACAGTCCGACAAGACTCTCTTGGCACTTGAAGGAGGGCGCTGTTGCAACACAAAGGCAGCCATAAAATAAAATTTCCCCAATTTAACTAAAATTTTAGTTAAAAATAGTTAATAATAAGCAAAAACATCATAACTTACAATAGTGATATACTGACAGAGTGAACTATCAAATAGTAGCACAAGATAGCGGCGTTAGTTCAGACTTTGGCCACGCGCCTAAATAGCCTTGTCGCACTGTACATAACTTCTGTAGTTACCACAGATTATAAAGTAGACAATTACCACAGAGTAGAGACAACTTTCTGCAGATTAGCACCTCTTGGGCTCTTGCAGTTAATTGGAAGCGTTAGTCCCAATTTATTTGTTTTAAGTAAGTTTAGAATTAAATAGTAAAGAAAGCACTGTACTTGTCCAGGTGACGGACGAGCAAGGCAACCCGCTGCATTTCACGATGCAAGACGGCACCAAGCTGGCCATCACCTCCGTTGACGGCAAGACGTTGCAGGTACGCGCTGATTTTATTTTTTTAAGTAAAATAAATATCGAGTTTATTTTACTTAAAAATAAAAAATCTTGCTGTTCATCTTGCTAAACACCACTCACTTGTAAACTGGACGCGACTTCTGTGCGAACGATTTTTGGGCAGTGGCGAGTATTTCAGCTTCTAAATTACTTGACTTAAGGGCAATGGGTAACATCCGGGCGCGAAAATTCAAATTTTATTTAGTTTTTTGCTCATAGTGGGCTAATTATACATCGAAGGTTAATGGCAATGTGTTTTGCGGGCACAACATTTATGCATCTACATGTTTTTAATAAAAACTCTGCTCAACAATACTCATTTACTTCATATTGGTTCCCGATAGCTCGAAATCTGGGAAACTGCAAAAAATTATCTTTCGGGAACCAATATGAGATGAGTGGGAAATTTCGAGCAAAGTTTCTATTAAAAACATGTAGATGCATAAAAAGTAGGCCCGCAAAATGCATTGCCATAAATCTAAAATGTTTAGTTAGTCTAATATTTGCGACAAACTAAATAAAATTTGAATTTCGCGGGCTGGTAGGGCCGCAACACCTTAACTACTAACATGGTGAGAATTAGCCATAACTCTGTGTGCATAAGGAACATACCACGGGTGTGCCCGGGAAATTTAAAATTTTTGTGGTTTTTCGCGATTTTTAAGCTAATAAGACGTAATAGGCTAATGACAGTCAAATTGCGGGAATTCCAGTATCGTCTTCACGTGTTTATATATAAAAATCTTTGCTTAAAAGTGTCGAGTTAAAGAAATCAGTCCGAGATTTGTGAGTTACTCACTTAAAACTCGATACTCGGACTAATTCTCTAGGATAGAACATTTTAATGCAAAGATTTTGATATAAACATGTAATAAAGACGAAACTGCCATTCCCGCAAATTGACTGCCTTAGTCTTTTATGTGTAATTAGCGTACAAATTGAAAAAAAACACGAAAATTTTGAATTTCGGGGGCAGACCATTGAGTAACAAGAGTATACTTCACTTCGAATAAAAATTTTGCTCCTTTATTTGCTGAGACTCTCTCAGCAACGCCAACGACGATGACCTCTCCTCACTCTTACCGCGCCCGCCGCGCGTCTGCTACCTGTGACACAGTCATAAACGCAGAGAGCCCCTCTAGTACGTTAGTACATAGTTACTCAATGGAGCAGACTCGTTGATTTCGCCATAATGTCGATTGTCGAGCGTCATATTGGGAGTGTCAAGTTATACGTTTCTTGTTGCAGGTCATCACACAAGATGGACAGACTATACCCGTGGAGATTAAAGGCTACAACGACCAAGAAGTAAGTCTTTTCTACCCTTCTAAACTACGTTACCTTACGGTACGGGGGCTCCCTCGACGCCCCGATGATGGTGGAGGCTTGAACCATTGTGCTAGATTTTTCTCTTATGTCAACTTTTATAATTTAGTTTGTCTTGCTTTGTTGACTAGGTGCACATAACAGAGGGCGCGGCGGAAGCGCCGGCGCAGCAAGTCGTCGTACACAAGTCCGTCGACGCGACGGAGCCGATACACTACTTCATTGTGTAGACTTGTACACTATACATCGCCTCTGCAGGTGCTACGTCACTTGCTCGAATATGCTCACTACATGTATCGCAAACTATCTCCGCCCGTACAGCAGTAAAATAGGAAACAGACCGTTTGTTGCTATCTCCGTCACACTTACGGCCTTCATAGTTTAGGTATCCCAAGTAACATCGAAATGCACCCATTTGTTTATTGAATGTAAATTATATTTTACTATTTAAAATGTTTCCTAAAAAATTCAGTCCAGAATATGATTTATTTAACAATTAAAAATAATAATGTTGTAACATATGAACTCCTATTTTTTAGTTTCGTTGACATCGTAATTCAAGTAAGATTTACAGAAATGCATAATCTGTTCAATTGTCTAACTATCACGGTTCAAGAGATACAGCCTGGTGACAGACGGACGGACGGAACAGCGAAGTCTTATTTATAGGGTCCCTTTTTTTTTTGGGTATTTAGCCTTTGGGTACTGAACCCTAAAAAGGTAAATGAAAGGAATAGTAGCTAGTAATTTTTTAATTCAATAAATTGATTGATGAATTCAATAAAGTGATTAACGCAAGTAACTTTTACTTGCGTTAATCACAATCTTAATATATATAAATCTCGTGTCACAATGTTTGTCCTCAATGGACTCCTAAACCACTTAACCGATTTTAATAAAATTCGCACACCATGTGCAGTTCGATCCAACTTGAGAGATAGGATAGTTTAAATCTCATTTCAACTATTTTTTAAATCCCCAAGGGCAAAACAACGTTTGCCAGGTCAGCTAGTCTGTTATAATTTTCTATGTAAATGTGGCAGTAGAATATAAGAATATTATACTCGTAGACCGATGTTTGTTTGTTTTAGGTTGATCTCAGTTTTAACATTTTATGGTCCACGTCCGTGATAAATTGTCCCTTTCGGCACATGGGGAGGTTTTTAGTTACACTGAAAGTGTAGCCATAATATGACTTACCTGCCTATTCTATTGTTTTTGAAACGCTTTTGGAACTTTTGAAATTAAAAATTTTTATGAGAATGACAGTTCATCAATAAATCACGTGATCGGTTCGTCGATTAGATGTCAATGTTTCATACAATTTTTTAATTTCGTTCCGAAACCGGAATAGATATAACATGGCTACGTACGGCTGCAGCATCCCTTCATCAATTAAAGATTGGGCACAAAATATTATTTTCGTTTCACTTCTAGTAAAGTATAACGAACAATAAACAACAGTGATGAATACTGCAAGTATTAAAATTATAACATAAGGACCGAGAGTAAGTGAAAATAAAGCAGGTACATATGCATATGACTTCTGGCAAACTTGACAAAAGGGTCAATTTATCGTGGATGCGATTTTAAAGTTTTTGTTTTAATTATTGTAAATTAATTATTGCATTGATATTTGATATTAAAATTGTATTATTACTTGAAAGTATCTTCAGTTATTGTATAATTTATGAGTAACCTTTTCTAATTTATTAAAACCATAATATTTTTTTATTTTAATCCCATGTTGGGTAATATTGATAGTGTAATATTAAGTCATAATTAACGTGATAAATATCTTTAAATTTGATTGATTCACAAGATTATAAGATGTAAATAATAATTATTCAAAAATAAAGTATGATTGTCGCCCAAACGATTCTTATTGATTTATCAATTAGTTCCCCGGAGTAATGCTGTGTAGCGGTCGTTCCTTAAATTTACCTCCATTTAAGTTAGGACGATACCTAGTTAGTCATTATCAGATTTCAGATCAGAGATTTCAGTCATGTATGAATTCAAAAAACGTGTGCATCGGAATATAGAAAATCTAAAAAACTTGGCAAGTTCCTAAAGGTAATAATAAAAGTATCTACTTATTTAATTGAAGTGATCCTATAAAGGTTCATCTTTTCTTTTAAGGCACCCTAAAAAAAGACAATATTGATGTAGAATTATAAACAACTTAAGTTTACTGAAACCGATCGTAGTAAACAGTGTCTGGTGAAAAAAGGGATTAAAAATAAAACTAAGTCAAGTTAATATGAAATTCAATATTATTTCGTTATGCTTTTTAATAATACAATATATTTGCATACCATACACTATCGGTAGTATATAATAATTATTGATGACCAATCATTGAACAATGAAAAATGATATTCATCAATTTTTCGTTTAACATCGTTATAATAAATAGCTGTATACAAAAAAGAAAAACAATTATTATTTACAGAATAAGGCAGTACAATTACCACGTAAAATATGCCTTGTCTTATTTTTAGCTATACAAGCAGTAAAAAATTGGATCTGAATGAAATTAAAAAGTGAAGGTCAAATTTTAACGAATACTCATTATCTTAATCATAACTCCAGTCAATTGAAAATAATCACTTATAAAAAGTTAAATATTACGAGTAAGCAAAGATTAGTTTGTGAATTTGTTATACCTTACGAGATAAGAACGCAGCTCGCTTCTCTCGCGACTCTCGCGCGACCGCGAATATTTTGACGTTTGACACGTATCCAGAGCATCGTTCAAAGTACCAGTAATATAAACCCCCCCATTTTTAGTAAGAACAAAGTAGCCCTCGGATTAATACAATTCCGAACGACGTCGGCTATTATAAGGTATTCATAAGTATTATATTAAATTGAGTATTATAGTAAAAATGGCAGTGAATATGAGACGCAAACGTCAAAATTGAGTTCGTCACGGCCGCGAGAGTTGTCGGATACTCAGTGATCAGTCAGAATACTGAATACCCATAGCGAAGAGCGGCTGTGGCGTTTGAGACAAGTATAATGGAACGTATCGACCATCTCACTAACACATATGGCAACCATCGACAACACGCACACACGTCGCTCGCCGCACAGTGTCCGCACTCGTGCACAAATTCACATCGAAAACCATTAAAATATTAGACTAGAAACGTTAAAATTAGACATATTATTTTAAACTAAAACGAGGATATTTAAAGACAAAACAATCATAAGAAATTAAAGAGAGAATAAAATAGTATGTATTACAAACACAACCGAAAATATTATAAAATAACTTATATAAAAAGTCGTTTTTAAACACTAACTCTTCGATGAACGTCGGTATTTGTACACGAGTGTGGAAACCATTTTATCAAACGACTGGCCACTACCGAATAAAAACAAACATAATTCCAACAGATCGTTTCGAAAGTTAAGCCAAAATAATATTTACTTATTTTACTTGTTTAATAATGATAGTGATGTATTTTTTTTAATTTCTCAAGCAAATATCACATTATTTATCTGTAAGAAAATGATGTAGTTTACGAATAACTAAGCCGCAAAGTAATTAACAGTGAACATAGCTCCGTGTAAATAAACAACGCGTACATATATTTCGTACCATTCGAAACCGTCCGCTGGCGACCTAACTAGAGAGCACACTTCGCATATTATTTATTTAACAATACGTTTATTAAAGCCAATGCATTTTTACTAAAGCGATGATTACGCTAAAACACGTTAAAATCGATAAACCGACGCCTCTAAATACGAAGCTAATAAAATATTAAGGACTTATACGATTCGCTAGTAGGGTCGCCGGCGACGGGTGCACTGTACGCCTACCAGATTAAGAGTTTTCGTTCCTCCCATCCATCACTGTACAATATGAAACAGATCCGAAGCCGTTGAAAAACGTCGCAAGCGCCTCGAACGCTCCACGATCATACGACGTTTCTAACAGCGACGTACGTTCCTCGGACTGCCTTACAGACAGATTCGACCTCGTCTTCACAATCCGCCGTCATTAAGACTAAGTTAAATGCAGCCAACAACCGGAACGAATGAAACGACTCGCGCCTCGAAACGCACTAACCGATGCTAAAACAGTAGCGATTCGACTTTAGTATCTAAAAATAGTACTATCCCTTTTTAAATTTTCCGTGGAAAGCGACTGGGACCATTCTTTGACGCGCTGAATTTAGAGACTCTAAAACGGAATCGCTATCACTGGCTCCTACCGAAGCGCCTTAACTGAAGAGCAACAAGGCTTGACTCGACTGCCGCCGGCGACTAGACAACGTGGATTCATTATTTAGTGACGTCATTGTACCGAAGCTCGGCGCCGGTCGCGGTGTGACCGGGCTGTGACGTCACGGACGAGTGGCGTAGGGCTCCGGGCGCCGGTTAGATGACGAGCGCCATGTCTTTCTTGCTGGGGAGCTGCACCTTCTTGCCCTGCCACAGCGAGTTGTGTATCGTGAACGCGTCAATGGTCACCGTGAGGTGCTTCGTGTGGACTTGAGAGAAGCATTTGCTGCCCGAATTGTATCTGGAAAAGTAAATAAAAATTTATAAATTAACTAGCTAGACCAAGCAAACGTTTTTATTTGCAAGTGTGTTCAGTAGGAAAAAAAACTATTCTCAGAATCTCAGTTCGGAGGGAGCAGTTTGGTTTTTAAACACAGTAACACAGAAATTTTATATTTTAGATTCTGATTTTGAATTATTCTTATATATGTATATCAACTTCAAATATTCACAAAATAAACGTTGTAAAAATGTATGAAGACGGCGCCTAGTCTTGACGGTCACGCGTCTGCCGCATTTTGTAGCGTGAACTACTTTACCGTTGAATCCGTGGCTTGTACAATGACGTAGCATAATTCTAATGAGACACTCACTTGAAGAACTTGTCGAACATGCGGTCGTTGACGTGCTTGGGCCCCGTGCCGTACAGCTTGGCCACGGTGTCGGTGTCGGGGCAGTAGCTGTAGAGCGCGCGGAACTGGCAGCCCGCGTCGCGGAACAGCACGAGGAAGTGCTCGCTCTCGGAGCGCGCGACCTCTCGCAGGAGCCGAGGCAGCTATGAGACACTCACTTGAAGAACTTGTCGAACATGCGGTCGTTGACGTGCTTGGGCCCCGTGCCGTACAGCTTGGCCACGGTGTCGGTGTCGGGGCAGTAGCTGTAGAGCGCGCGGAACAGCACGAGGAAGTGCTCGCTCTCGGAGCGCGCGACCTCTCGCAGGAGCCGAGGCAGCTATGAGACACTCACTTGAAGAACTTGTCGAACATGCGGTCGTTGACGTGCTTGGGCCCCGTGCCGTACAGCTTGGCCACGGTGTCGGTGTCGGGCATGTGTCGGGGCAGTAGAGCGCGCGGAACTGGCAGCCCGCGTCGCGGAACAGCACGAGGAAGTGCTCGCTCTCGGAGCGCGCGACCTCTCGCAGGAGCCGAGGCAGCTATGAGACACTCACTTGAAGAACTTGTCGAACATGCGGTCGTTGACGTGCTTGGGCCCCGTGCCGTACAGCTTGGCCACGGTGTCGGTGTCGGGGCAGTAGCTGTAGAGCGCGCGGAACAGCACGAGGAAGTGCTCGCTCTCGGAGCGCGCGACCTCTCGCAGGAGCCGAGGCAGCTATGAGACACTCACTTGAAGAACTTGTCGAACATGCGGTCGTTGACGTGCTTGGGCCCCGTGCCGTACAGCTTGGCCACGGTGTCGGTGTCGGGGCAGTAGCTGTAGAGCGCGCGGAACAGCACGAGGAAGTGCTCGCTCTCGGAGCGCGCGACCTCTCGCAGGAGCCGAGGCAGCTATGAGACACTCACTTGAAGAACTTGTCGAACATGCGGTCGTTGACGTGCTTGGGCCCCGTGCCGTACAGCTTGGCCACGGTGTCGGTGTCGGGGCAGTAGCTGTAGAGCGCGCGGAACTGGCAGCCCGCGTCGCGGAACAGCACGAGGAAGTGCTTGCTCTCAGAGCGCGCGATCTCCTCCAGCACGCGCCGCTTGGCCTCCGCGTTCACCGCGCCCGGGAACACGCAGTACTCCACCGCGTTCAGCATTATCCCTCGGTTCGACTTGGTCGCCGGCTGCTTGTATAACCGCGGACCTGCGACCGATCGTTCAAATTATAGCCAAAGTTTCGGAAGATTTCTTTTAATTTTGTAGGAGTGAGATAAATAGGTACGTGTACGTGTTTTGACTCAAAGCATGTTTGTGTATTATCAAAGCTTTTGCACGCCCCGTTTATTATGCATACTATGCATTGATTGTACCTTACGAGTGAATTAAATTATTTTCATAATGTTGGAAATAATTTACTACAATTTGGAAATATTACATAGTTGAAATATCAATTATTTATTTATATTGTACAATGTACAGTGGTCAAAAAATTCATGAAAAAATGCAAATTGGATAGCTGACTTTTAATTGAAACATAATACTTTTTAACCGACTTCAAAAAAAGGAGGAGGTTCTCAATTCGTCGGAATCTTTTTTTAATACACAAAAACTACTATAAATTCAGATATTTACTCCTTCTCTGAAAAACAAAATATTTTTGCTTTTAAAAACCAATCCTTTGAATTATTACCAATATTATTACCATACGTAGGTATGGTATGGTAGGTACATAGTTAGGGAAATGTGTACAAACTAAGCAGTTATCTACTTGAGTTAAACGTAACAGGAGTTTTAACAGTCAACTACCCAAAAAAAATGGGAGTGCTATGACGGTGTTATCTCAAACTGTGAGTAAGCAATGTTAAGCGGACGCTATGGCTAGAGCATGTCTGTTAGAACATTAGAACAAAATACTCGTTCAAAACAACTCGCATCAAACCATGCCTTAAATAAAGTGTATGGCGGTAGTTGGCATGACATCGCTACGTTGCCTCGTTACAAATACGTGAGGGCTGAGTGTTGGACGAGTGCTCCAATACAAATTACTCGTGAGCCTAAACTACCTGAGATATAAAGTTTGAACTAAACCTTTGCGTCGTTCTCGACAGGTCGCTTTAGGTGAATAAATAAATCGTGTGAATTATCGCGTGTATACTTAGAAAAATGTTATTTATTCATGTATTATAAAATATAATATTCCGTTTGCTTTTCTTTTAGAAGTGAATTGAAGCCTTAGTTTCTTAATCGAAAATTCTAATCTAATTTCTATATTCGTGGTAGTTCGTAGAATATTTTTTTTTTCGAATTTTCAATATCAGAAGTGGGATTTTATTAAAGTTAAACGAAATCCTATAAAGCTATAAAGCTATTCGATAGGAATGCCTGAATTTTATATTTGAGGTTTTTATATTATACAGCAACTATTTTAACTCGAAAAAGTTCCATTTCTGATATTGGAAAAAAGAGAATAAATCAATTGATCATCCTTGTGGCTAGGCTGAATCAGTTCACTGTTAAATGTTTAAAAAAGGATAATCATGTAACATTACGTTTAGTTCATAGACCGAAAACGCTTGTTGAGCCAAAACACAGCTTAAAACGCGTAGAGGTCACTATAAAAATTCCGTAACACGCAATTCGTGTTAGGTATGTTTTTATGAAAATACTCAATACGTGTCTTGGCCGCACAGTGAAATTCGTGTCAAGGTTGTCACGTTATACGACCACAAAGCATAGCTGTATCGCACCTGTAACTAACCCCTGGCTACCAATGAAGGAACATAAACATGAAACATGTAGAATGCTCTATTTTCTATGTCTTTTTTATGGACATTTTTATTGTGAACTAGTTTTCAACATGTTTAATGTTTATGTTTCGTCAGTGAAACCTGACATAACATCACAGACTTGTATACTAAAGACAGAGCGAACAGCGCGAAAAAATGTCGCCAGTTTATAGGAGCAAGAATGACTATTTTGCACCCTCGTCCGTCAGTAGTCAGTATAGGTTGATAGGTAAAGACCTATTTTTTTTTTTTAATTAATAATAATATTGCAGGCAAGGTGACCACAGACACATAGATAAAAAAATATAAAAAAAATTAACATGTATTTCGCAGGAGTTTCGACAGATGGCGCTACATTTTCTTGTATGAAGAACGTTTACATAAAATGTTCGGATTACTGTATCTTGACTATTTTTATCTATTGATAACAAACTAACAAAATGCACGTGTGGACGGCGCGTGAGTGGTGAGTGTTGTGTGGCGCGTGGTACTCACCGGAGTAGTCCATGATGGAGGAATGCGTGGAGGACACGTCGGAGTGGTCGTCCTGCGCGCGCCGCTTGCCGATGGCGCCGGGCAGCGAGCCGGGCCCGGACGCGGGCGACGCCAGCGCGCGCAGCCCCGGCGACGCGGCGCGGCGCGGCGGCGTGGCGCGCCCCAGCCCCGAGTCTGCACACCACCACACGGTCACGGGCGGCCGGCACGCGCCGAGCCGTGCCCGCGCCCGCTCCGCACCGCACCACGGACCGATAGCCCAATTACGACAACTATGCCCACTTCTAACAATGATGCTCTCCCTAAACCCGATACTGGTAATTTCCAGTAAACTCACCTGTCTACATGCCTTGCTGACAAGATACAAGATACTAATTTATAATTTTAAGAGCTAGTGTCAAATAACCTAAAATACTTTCCCAACTTACTCTGGCATTACAAACATTTTGTTTTTTTTTGTCTGATCAATCATGATGAAGAATAATTTTCCCCTAAAGTTCCCCGTAGAAGGGCTTTGTTTAAGAAATAATATACTAACGAATATGCAGTACTGATATAAATATTTTTTTTAGTATAAAATGCATCCCAAGAATTAAAAACTTGATTTTTTATGGGTAAGTTTTTGACTGATAGAAATTGCGTAAACTTTAAATGACTTTAGTTACAAACCACATTACACCAAAACCACGAAACAAGATTAAATGTACTGTAAGGCTTTCAAAACGTAACATAAACATTAACCTATTAACATAGTGTTAACATCGTGTGCAATCACAAGTATACATGTACTTGAGGAAATTATAAGAATTAAAACAAGAAACTTGGGACTTGATGAGAGAAATTATTCCAAGACCATTGTTAGTTTCCCAGTTAGTAAATTCATTATTAAAGTAAAACTAGCATATAATAGGATTAGCGTATAGAAGTTTTATGTATCTAAACAAATCTAATTTGTATATTACCCCTGACCTTACTAAAAAAATGGAAATTATTTCAAGACAACTTTAAGTATGAAAATCAAAAGCTCATAATATTTTGAACTAGGTACAAAATTCTTATTTTTTTTTGTATAAAATGTACGCATCAAGCTAATGATAACATAAGACATCAAAATGAACAAAACTAACAACGAACCTGTTTCAACAAAATCTCATCTATCTAAATTGACAGGTCTAAAATAGATCACAATGTTTGATCTTAGATATAAAACAAGCACTATTTCTGGGTCTGTGTAATAGCGTGATTTTGTCGAACAGTATAAGCACAAAACAGCGTTTTTGAACGCCCGCGAAGCTGTGTGATCATTCACGTGTATCATCATCAAACGCTACGCAAAATAAAATCAAAGGCCTCTATGTAAAAAGCACATGAAAATGAAATAATAATCAAAGGCCCTGAAGGGTCTAAATAAGGTTGCGCGTTATAACTTTTATCCTTGTTTTTGCAAAGTTATAAAAAAAATTAATACTTTCAAATCATGACGATTGTCGATACATACTTTTAACAGGTACATTTACAATTATATTTATTAACCTGACACGCATTAACTTAAAAAAGTTTCATAAAACTTTCCTTACTACGAAATTATGTAAACGAATTAAATAATTTTTGTATGGTAATGAAGTGTTGTTACCGTCATTAATTAATTGTTTTTGTATATGGCTTTAAATAACTATCAAAATAATACGATAAAAAAATTAAAACAGTTGGTTGTGTTTTAAAAAATATATCGAAAATATTCGTGACCATGTTCCGTAAAATAATCTGTTTATTCCATTCAAGTTACACGAACAATACACCGATTTCTCGTACGAATAAATATACAGAACGATGTCATACCAACACCAAGAGATAAACATAAGTATAAAACACATAGAGCATGCACCAAATAAACAGTAATAACATAATAATTACCTGCAGAAATAAACCATTACCGTATAGCAGCTGAATAGGACGCTACGACCCAAATAAACCTTAGTGTGCACTAGAACAGACGCAGCAGGGGGATGTTATTCTATTATACTTTAGGGTATAAGTAATTTTGCGTTAAGTAGTAATGTTACCGAAACTGTATACACGTCTCCAAGTCTAAGATAAATGGAAAAGTCGTGTTTATATATATAATAGCACTATTTCAGTTTACACAACTTAGTTCAGATGGAATATTTTGTAAAAACGGGATTAAAATTATTAGATTAATTAATAATTAATTTAATTATTAATTAATAAAAATAGATACGTAATTATATTCATAAATTAAAAATATACTTGATAAAATTATTATTTGAATTAAGTGGTTAGTGATTACTTTTAATACTTGTCTCGGCTTTTTCTCTACTTGTTGGGTTAAAATATTAATATCTAATATTATATGTTAAAAATCAATACAAAAAACTCGGTGAATCAAATATTATGATGAGTCATGAGACACCATCTATACCACTATTTTTTTAAATATAAAATAAAACAGTCGACAATATAGCATTTACTCGTATCATGATAGAAGATGAATTTATAAAAGCTCTAGAGAGACACTTAGTGTTTTTATCTTCTCGTTACGATTTCGTAAGTTTATATTGTCTTTGTGTGTTTCCTTAACATATTCTCTTTCAAAGTTTCAAGGTCACAAGAATAAATCAACCTTACCGCAACGCATCAAATCAAATCAAAATATCTTTATTTCACATAGGCCTAACATACAGGCATGACATGTCTTGCATAAGAATGGTGATAACTACAAGTCGACTTAAAACTAAGTTTACGAGGGTTCCAAACGCGCCCTGCCGCTGAGAAGCTCACAACAAACTCAGCCGGGTATTTTTTTTTATGTTATCACCATTTAACAAAATAAGCATCGATCCCAACATCCCCCTGCGTGCTGCAACGAAAATAGAACCCAACGCACCACAAGCGGGCGGCTACTGCAAGCCGATACTGGGTGTAGTAAACGTGTCTTACCGCACAAGTTCATAAGAGAGCTAGATTTCCTCCCCGCCTTAAAGTTACTCTGGTAAGTGGAATATTTAGACCTTCCACGTGTCGACTGTGGTTCGTCACTCACACGCTCTGAAATGTTTCCCATGTCATGACTCAACATGCGAGGCACACAAGCAGCGCTCGCGGCGGGATGCACATACAGCAAACAAAAGTAATCTCACACCGCAACGGGGGCCAAATTACGTTACCAATCGCATCATCAAATTTCAATGTATAAGATATAATGTTAATGTAATATATAATACAAGTTACTGGAACCTCATAATGCGCGGAAGGTCTAGGAGTTTCGCAATTCGGAAGAAAGCTACTCGGAAAAACCTCTGTCGTCTTAGTTCAGGGGTCTGATTGCGTAAGAAAAACGTATTCCTCGCTATCGTAATCGTAAGCGAATTCTGCCCCCCGATTGGCTGACGGAAATCAGGGAACCAATCAGCGGGCGGAATTCGTAAACGATAACGATGAATACGTTTTCCTTATACAATCTAGGGTCTGGTTGCGCACAACTAATACGACAAACAAGGCGTTACGATAATATCAAGCGTAATTTTGCATTTGGAGTGTGTCTAGCCAATCTATGCGATGCTGTAAACGATCAATACACATATAAAATAAATCATTAATAAAAATTACATAATATAAATAAAAAGGGTTCCAAGCGTCTACAAATAAAAATCAAAGAAGCTGCACCGACTAGGGTTGAGCTATATATGACCATCCTTAAATACGTGAATCATTCACTCAAAACAATATAACATTATTGCAAACCTTCATGCGATTTCTGAGCATGAAGCCAGAAACTGCATTGTTTTGGTCTCTTATTAGGACAATAAGATATCTCGAACATTTTATAAAAAGATTTCTTCTCTATTCATTGGGTAATTTATCTACTTGAATTCAATCACATGTACTTGAGATATCTTAAGTTCCTAAATACTGAAATGAATTACCGATAAAAGATTCCCTCTTGAAATTTTAAATTACATTATATTATATGATTTTAAATTATAGTAAGTTATTCTGAAAACAGATTATTTTCAAGTGGAATCCTCCCAATTGTAGCAAAAGCGCTCGTGGTTAGTTGCAACAGTTTGGGAGCCAAGCTCGCTTCATCAAATAAGTATCAGATAGGTAGTTTTGAAATTAAAATAGGAAAGAATATGGAGCGAATCCACACATGGTCTTGATTTGATGAAACACAATTGAATTAGCCTGCGAAAATATTTAGTCATTTAGTTATTTGTCGATGTCGATATAATAACGCTGTGTGCAATAACGCTGCATAGGATACTTTTACTCACGTAATAGCTAGACATGTACAATTGGAATTGAACAAGTACATTGTATATGTGGAATAAAAATGGATTCTGGTAACAATTTTATAATATTGTGAAGCAAGCGATGGTCAACTAAGAGCTTGTTACTTCGAGTTAATTAAAATAAGTTCGTTCGCAGAAGCTTTGTCAATGAGTACATCTGTCACTTCAGACGACCGAGTCCCGCGCTCGTTTGGCTCGTCTTACTGACCAGACGAGCACAAGACGCGGTCGTCCTAAGTGAAAGGGGAAACTCATCAGCAAAGCTTCTGTGAACAGGTAGTACAAACTGGCATTTTACAACTTAAAGGTAATAATTAATGTTTGGCCTGGATCTATACAAAATTTTAGTTGAAGGTACCGCCAGAAATGTATAATATGATATTTGGCCTATAGTACCAATACAGGCTTACGATTTTTTTGACTGATTGAAAATATTTTTTCCACTATCCGTCCTAGGCGCTCATCAGTTTTAATGCGGAGCTACGAACCGTCGACCATGTGGAAACTCTGTTAAGGATCGAGGGAGTGAAGGGGGGTAAAGGTGCGGATGAAGGGGGGTGGTAACACTAACCTCGAGAAGTCTTGCAGGAACCGCGCCGCCCCAGCGCGCCGCTCGACGCGCTGCTGGGTGACATACCTCCCCGATCATCCACCGGCGAGTCTGAAGGTGGTAAAAAAAGCGTCTCCCTTAGTCTTGTTAGGTCACATCGTCTGTTTAATACTTGCCAGTATCTCATTCAGTAGGCACAACAGCCCTCTGAGCCTAGTGGCAAAAACGCCGCGACCACTGATATGTATCTCTGGATACGTTTGACAGTTCATTTTTTGTGCTGATTTGAAGCGCCTCGAGCGTCCACGGTACTAAATTGACATTTGTTGGAAATGGACCGTCGTTTTGAATGTCATTTGATTTTAGTTCCATAGACGCTCACGCCAGGTTTCACAACAATCAGCGCCAAAATGGCGAAAATCCAGTGTCTTCATTTTTACTTTGACAGTCAGCTATCCAGAGTATATTCTGAGATCAGTGGCCGCGACTTATAGAAATGGAACAAATCAACAAAATTCAAAAAATGTATGCGAACTTTCGTTATTTTGAAATTTGGTGACATCAGGTCAGCGTCACTGAACGTCAAATGGCATACATCATTTTTTTTAATTTTGTTCCATTTTTATACGTCGCAACGTTACGCTATTTGCCACTTGGCTCATAAATTACGATATACTCAATTGATATCGAATGTGTTTAATGTATAATTATGTGTTTTAACATCTTTGCAAATTCACTTTGTTGAGGGAACATTCTCGGTTTCAAACAGTTTCTGGGATATGACACTGTGAGGTTACGTACTGATTAATTCAATATGTCACAAAATTAATTTGTTAAATAATATGTTGTATAAATTATTTATTGTTGTTATTGTAATTATGTTGTATAATAAATACATTATGTAAGAAAATTCGGTTAATTATTATTTGTTTTCATAGAAAAATTACAATTATATGTGTGTTCTGAACTAATTGATTAAAAAAGCAAACATGCAGGAGCTTACAAAAGAACTATTAAAAAACCTTTAATTAAATAAATAATAAAACAGCGTTGCATTATTACTGCAATTGTAACACCTGGCATTGTGATAGCAGAAATAGGTGAATCCATTTGTACTTTGGAACATACTTCGTGGAACAAATTCATTTTGGTGTACAACGTGTTGTTCCATAGAACAAATGGGTATCGGCAGGCAGAAGTGCGTTCTCACCTCGATACATAGCGGCCCGCTCGGCGAGGTTGTCCTGCGAGCCGCGGTAGTAGTCGCGCCGCATCGTGCCTGCACACACACTCTCGTACACACCCACACGCACACACGCACGCATGCGTACACGTCGCGGCAACTGAGTTTAGCGGTTGCGCAGAGTCGAAAATAAGGTACAGTGCGACAAGGCTATTTTGGCGCGTGGCCAAAGTCTGAACTAACGCCGCTATCTTGTGCTACTGTTTGATAGTTCGCTCTGTCAGTATACCACTATTGTATGTTATGTTGTTTTTGCTTACTATTAACTATTTTAATCTAAAATTGAAGTAAAATTGAGGAGATTTTATTTTATGGCTGCCTCTGTTTTGCAACAGCGCCCTCCTTCAAGTGCCAAGAGAACCTTGTCGGACTGTTGTATCATGGTGTACGAGGGTCGGGGAGGTGCGTATCATTCGCACTCGCGGATTGGAGTCACATTCCGTCCCTTTCCCACAATTGGGTATTTGACTTTTTTATAAGCTACGATAAAAATTATGACGTCAAAAAAAATTAAAATCAAACAATGTCATAAAGTTATAGGCATTTTAACTTTTAGAGTAGGGGTCTTCTGTCCCTTTCTCGCAAAACGCAAGTTTGTGTAGAGCTACTATTGTGGGTACATTTTTTGCTGTTTGATCGATTAAATTCCGTTTTTATTTGGCAATAATTCTAGTTTAAAAAATAAAGTAAATATTTTAATTACAATCAATTACCCAATTCCCCTCTACGTTCCCTGGCCGCTAAAGATAATTGCCGCGAACTATACGCGTACGCACTACGTGTACATGCGTGTTCGTGTGACGCACACATTGATAGCGAACCAACAAAGATGAAAGGGGCGGGGGAAAACTAAACACATCTCACACAAAATAAGAAGGGAAAATATTTCAAATTAAAATAAGGAGAGCAAAGAATAACATTCGGCACACATATTAGCTTCAAATTTTTGGATTTTGCCAGTGCTTAGTTGAGCAGGTCAACAAATAGAATAAGAATTGTAGCAAATTGTAGCAAATGATAAAATATATTTTGCTGCCATTCATGCTAGCTTTGTAGAGTAGCATTTGAGGAGTGTGACTCATACACATATTGATATATATAAAAAAAAACTGAAATATGAGGTCGACGTCCAAAAGGTTAAAACTTACGTAACAGTAACGCTGAGTCAATACTATCAACATATCGTTCAATATATTTTCACTTAAATACTCGTGCCTACTGACATGTAGGAGCACAGTTTGCTTACTCTATTTTATAAGGCCTTTTGACGTCGACCGTACTCTATACAATCACAGTGTCAATTGTGTCATGTAATAAGAGCACTAACCAGTAAGGTTGGTGGATGAGGACTGCTTGCTACCCAGCATGCCCTCGGCGGCCTGCAGGGCTCCGCTGTCCACGTGTATGGTCTTGGGTCGCGCTCGCGCGGGGACCTTGCCTCGCAGCCGCGCTCCGCCTCCCGCCGGAGCAGGCGCGGGCGCTCCGCCCCCTGACTTGAGTAACTCGATGTATTCCGTTTTGTCGAGGGTTTTGCCCTGAAATTTCAAATGTGTGTCTCGTCTCACGAGTTCTATTCGGTTTGAAGTATTTAAAACTAAGATGTTTGTGTTGATGTAAAATTAATAAGGTGATGCTTCAGAACTGCAAATACGAAGATTTTTTGCTTTACCTATCACAATTCTATCGCAAAATGAAATTTGAAGACGTTTTCGGATATCATAATCCTCTTCGATTCTAGCGTAGACACTCACAAGGCTTGCATTACCTATTTTCTGGTACGACGCAAGACACAACCAATAAACAAGCTTTTATGTAAATAGTTCTCAAGTGAAATTTTGCACAGAGGTTCCCTTTAGAATGTAGACAAGGAATAAGAAATAATTCCTCAAAGTTCCCACGGGATCACCAGCAGGGGAGGGTAAGTGGAAACAAAGGCAGCTGGACGGACCTCCCTCTCGGCTTCCTCCATCGCCTTCTTGAGCTTGTACTGGTGCAGGATGGCCTGGCGCCGCCGCGCCTGCTCCTCCTTGCGCGCCGCCTTCATCTCCGCCTCCGCCTCGTCCCGCGCCCGGCGCGCCGCCGCCGCCGCCTCGGCCCGCGCGCGCGCCTCGTCCGCGCGCTGCCGCCGCTGCAGCGACATCAGCATGATGCGCTCCTTCTTGCGCTCCATCTCCTCCGCGGAGTTCTGGAAAAAGTCAAATGACAACTATTTTAATGCTTGCACATATCTTCTTGAACTTTGAGATAACTACTGAAAGTTTCCTTTGCATAATTGTCTATCTAGGAATTGTTTTTGGCAGACCGTTGATCTATCCGAAAAGAACCCAAATAGCCACAGAACAATATTACGTTTTAGTAGTGAAAGATTACTTTATATATTTTTCAATACAGTTGTATGGTATGGCGCACTTTCAGAGGCTGTCATTAGTATTCGAAAGTTAAATCTTACGCACAGGCATCTTTCTTTTTCGTGGTCGTAACTTACTTTTACAAGCTCGATCATTACTTTTGCAAAACGTTTGATACCAAGGAGTTTTCATTGTACAATAAAATGGGATGGACATTGGGATGGGATGGACACAAAAGGATTTTTTCTTCGATTTCTTTTATCTTTTATCTTTTATCTTTTATCTTTTATCTTTTATCTTTTATCTTTTATCTTTTATCTTTTATCTTTTATCTTTTATCTTTTATCTTTTATCTTTTATCTTTTATCTTTTATCTTTTATCTTTTATCTTTTATCTTTTATCTTTTATCTTTTATCTTTTATCTTTTATCTTTTATCTTTTATCTTTTATCTTTTATCTTTTATCTTTTATCTTTTATCTTTTATCTTTTATCTTTTATCTTTTATCTTTTATCTTTTATCTTTTATCTTTTATCTTTTATCTTTTATCTTTTATCTTTTATCTTTCATCTTTCATCTTTCATCTTTCATCTTTCATCTTTCATCTTTTATCTTTTATCTTTTATCTTTTATCTTTTATCTTTTATCTTTTATCTTTTATCTTTTATCTTTTATCTTTTATCTTTTATCTTTTATCTTTTTATTTTTTATCTTTTATCTTTTCGATTGCGAATTCGAAGTCGCCTTCGATTTCGATCTTCGATATTTTATTTAAGGTAAAAACCAAACAAGATGGAAATTGGCCCCCAAAATCTTGAGCAAACATACCTCTTTGATTTGTTTTTTTACTAATTCTCACAACTGTATTGAAAAACGTCGTGTGATACACGGGTGTATAGGTTTTTGCAAACTCGTGACATTAAAAACCCTCGCCTTCGGCTCGGGCTTGTTAATGACAGCTCGTTTGCAAAAACCTACTTTCCACCCTTGTATCACAATGTACTATTGTAATATACCACAATAGTGGTGACCATTTCTTTTCGACATGTTTTAGTAGAATTACTTTCCAAATGGTCTATCAATCTAAAGCTGTAAGCTCTAGTTCTAAGCTGCTGAATATTTACATACTATAGCTCAAGTTTCACTCACGGGGTCGGGATTGAGTTCGCCGATGACGAGCGCGGCGGGCTCGGCGCTGGGCGCGCGCGGTCGCTCCCGCGGCGGGGACTGGCGCCGCACTTCGGCTCGCGGTGGTTCCGTCCTCTCCTCTTGCACGGGTTCGCTCCACGTGTTCTCCGGACTCCGCTCCGGGCTCGGGTAGTCCCCTCGTTCTTTCCTCGGGGAACCCCTTTTCGCTCTCAGCGGGGGCTTCGGTCGTTTCGGTGTCTCGTTGTCGAACGAAATGTAGAAGCCCTTCTCGTTCGGCTCTTCCCGCTGGTCGAGTCTCTGGAAGGAGTTCCTGCCGAGCGACGGCCTGGTCGGGGAGGGGATGCGGTAGGTGCGCGTGCCGGAGGAGATGTTGAGCCGGTTGATGCCCTGCCGCAGCGCGTCGTCCTCCGCGTTGCCGATGAAGGAGATGTTCTGCGGCTCCATGTCGTCGGGCGGCGCGGGGCTGTGCAGCTGGTGCAGGCCGAGCGGCTCGGGTCGCTTCGCCTCGGGCAGCGAGCCCTGCCGCTGCGGCGTGCGCGAGCGGCGCGGGCTCTGCGCGGGAGGGGACTGGGACGCGACGGGGTACTGGTTGGGGTTTATCACAGTGTAGCTGAGGTGGTTTTGCGCCTCCCGAGCGTTGTCGGTGCCGTTCTGGTACCGGTCCGCGTAGTGCACGGGGAAAGTGGGCGGCGCGGTGCGTTCGTGTAGCGTGAAGCCTTGCGGGGTCCACGTTCGTTCGGGCGGTTGTTGCGGTGGAGGCTGCGGGGACGGAGATTTCCACGTCCGCTGCGCAGGTTCAGGTGGCTGCGGTTGGTACTGAGGTTGCTGATGGTTTTGTTGGTGCAACTGGAAATCACAATATACGCCTTTAGCTTTAGGTTTCAGAATGTTGATAAGTTTCTACAAAAGAGAATGATGCCACTTTTGTCGTGTGAAATCTCTTAAACTAATTTTTAACCGACTTAAAAAAAGGAGAAGGTTTTCAATTCGTCGGAATCTTTTTTTTTCTTAAACTAATTTGAAAAGTCTCATAAAAGTGCTATCCTTTTTCATGGCGAGCATTTTAAAAAGGATAGTACCATTTTTATACGCGTCAGATTAGTGTAGAGATTTTGCACAACAGAATTTAAGTTTTAGAAAAGAGATTAGAATCTGTATTCGTTATTTTTTCATAAATAAGTGCAAGTATTTTTGCGCGAATATTTTTGGAAATCCTGCTGCAACAAAGTCGGCACAGTTGGTTGAACGATCGCCCGTTGCACTCTACTGCACCCTACGCGACACACATAATTCACGTAGAGCCGTACCTGCCAGCCCCGGAGCTCGGCGTGGTCGTGCTGCGGCTGCGCGTGCTGCGCGTGCTGCGCCCACGTGCGGCGCTGCGGCGGCGCGGGGCTGTCGTGCAGGTAGAACTGCGGGCGGAACTCCGGCTCCATGTCCCTAAACTGGTAGTGGAAGTTCTGCGCGGGCTGCGGGTCGTACGCGTCCCGCGCGATGTGCGGCGTGGAGCCGAACGCGCTGGGCGCGCGCGACACATTGTGCTGTGAGCTGAATTGGCTGTGCTGCAATCCAGTGGAAGCGGTGGTTAGCGCGCCGCCGCCGGTGTATGCGGCCGGGGGTTGGGTATTTGACTCAATAGTAATGAAAGCAATAGTAATGAAAGCAATATTTCACTGCCGCCTGAAATACAGGTTTATTCCTAGCTCAGGGGTAGTGGATTTCCATCTTAAATGCTTTCTTTGTTTTAATGAAATATCTTGTCAAATTAAAAGTAAATACATTTTGTAACTAGGTACTTAGTTCACGATATAACTTAAACATTTTATAATACTACTAGCTGATGCCCGCGACTTCGTCCACGTGGGATAAAAACTATTCTATCTTTTAAGTTGGACCAAATGACAGATATTCACGAAGTTTGAACTAAATCGGTTCAGTAGTTTAGGAGTCCATTGAGGACAAACATTGTGACACGAGATTTATATATATTAACACTAGCTGACCTGGCAAACGTTGTTTTGCCCTTAAGGATATTAAAAAAAATAGATAAATTGAGATTTAAGCTATCCTATCTTTTAAGTTAGAGCAAACTGCACCCTGTGTGCGAATTTTATTAAAATCGGTTAAGTGATTTAGGAGTCCATTGAGGACAAACATTGTGACACGAGATTTATATAGGTATATTAAGATATTTGTATTGGTTAAAGCGCTTTTTTTGGTGAAATTGTATTAACCTCATAATGTTCACCTCTGTATTATAGTTTTCCATAAGTATTTAAGAAAATTGTAAAACTTATATTTTGGAGAAATAAATATATATTTTATTTATTTATTTTATTTATAATGGGAGATATTCAATGTGAGTATTCCACTTAAAACTGTTTTTGGTACCTAGCGTTCACGCTTTTTTGTCTTTGAATCAATTTTAAACTAACCTCCCACTGAGCATGTAATATTACAACCCAGACCAAAACTAGCTTCAAGTACTTGTATGCATTTCGCGAAAAATACATTGTTACTATTATAAAAAAGTAACATAATATTATGACATATTTATTAGGCACCATTTTACTCGTAGTTCATATTGTAAATTTTTAAAGAGGAAAAAAACATCATTTTATTTGTCAAATACCCAATTGTGCAGAGAATCTGTTACAGGACTATTAACTACTGCATCATGCAAGAATGGTAATAGAAGAAAGAGTCAGGTATGTCGGCTGTCGAATTGTGAGAGATTACATTTTAATAATGTGGGTGCTATTTAACAACGTACATTTCGAGCACACTAACTTGGCCAGGAGACTACTTTTAAGAGGAGACCTACCTTAAAAAGGGATTAAGACATGGATCTCTATCTCTTGTTAACATATTCCTACAGCCCTGGATTTTCAAATTCGATCAAGTTAACTTGCTTGGTTTGTAATAAGTCAGATGGGATACTGCTTGCCTATTCTTTTTGGTAAGTAACAGTCTTAGTTCAGTTTAAGCAAACTATTCACTCGATCATCTTCACTGGCGGTTAATTTCTTCCACCAGTAAAATTGGACGAATGTTAGCCATATTTGAAATTTATAGTATTTTATTCAAGAAATCCAGCATCAAGAATTTTGTAGCTTGAAGCTTATGACTGTGGTAGAATCAGAAGCAAAGCCCGCAACCAAAGTGCGGAGTCCGGATGCGTTTTTATACTAATTTTTGTTACTTACCAGTTGTGGAATGTTTTGTTGAAACTGGTGATAGGGGGACTGCGGCTGCTGTTGCTGCTGGAACATCTGCTTGGCTTGTTGCTGCGCCTGCTGCAGCTGCTGCGCCTGCTGCTGCAACTGCTGCTGCTGTTGCTGTAGCTGCTGCTGCAGTTGCTGCTGGTGCTGCTGCTGCTGTTGTTGCTGCTGCTGCTGCTGTTGCTGCTGCAGCTGGTTCTGCTGGCTGGCGAGCCGCGCGATGTCGCTCTGTATATCCTGCAGGCTGGAGTTCATTCTGTAAATGTTAGCACGCTGGCTTTTGTGCTAGGCTTTAATCTACATCAAGAAGTTTTGAAATGTGCATAAAAATGTATTGAATATTTGAAAAGTGCGCCCAAAAAAGATTTACGTGCCACTTTGTAATTAAAAAGTGCAAATAATTACAAAAACATCGATTTTGAATAAAATAATAGGACTGAATAAGTTCTATGAGCAACAGAAATTAACTCGAATTAGCTTTATCTTAATTACAGTCTGTAGAATTCTTACTTGGCAATCGATTGCTGATATTGCTCCAGTGCCGCGTTTTCTGCAGTTTGGTTGGGCGCCTCCAACAACATTTCCTGCAAGCATGTTTATTTGTCACAACTAATCCACTCAATCTTACAAACTTTACCGACACATACATAAATCAACCTAATAAAAAGCGATGGATAGCTTCTTAAAATAATGTTTGCTGTCATTTACGAATGATGGAATGTTTCTAACGATTTTAACTATGTTGAAATTTTGTTGTTAATCTATTAATGTTAACGAATTAATAAAACAAATAGTGCAATTATTATTCCAGGATTTTAAACGTTATATTTTAATAATAATCTGTGTGAATCATGCAATTTATTTACGTTATCATGCAAAAAGATCACTTCAAAGTTCAAACATTTTTTTTAGCAAAACAACATATTATAATGAAAAGTTAATGCCATGTGATTCATACGCCCATTATATTTAGCGAATAGGATGCCCATTCGGCTAGCTTTCATGGTCAACGCCCACGAGGTTCACTAATAGGTCGCATATTTGTTCAACGCCCACTCACATCAAGTTCGAGCTCACCGAATTAGGCACAATACCACGACGTTATACGATTATGACTTGGCATATTTATGGAGGGATAAAAAAAGTTGTTTTTGGATCGTTCAACCTACAATAATTGTGTTGTTAATTTTTTTTTAATTTTGAATAGCATTATTTCGTTGCTTAGAATATCGAGTTATCGTATACATCGGTTTTACTTCGTCCCTGAGTGATGAGCGACTATACTCGTAGCTAAATATAGTTTGAACATGTATGTCGGTTCCCAATATTCTATCTATCTTCTATTTGCCGTACTAGAAATATTAATATGACATAAGCTCCATACAAGTTATGTCAAATTTCTATCTCTAGTAAGGCAAACCATGGATAGATAGAATATTGGGAACCGCCATTAGTAAACACGAATAGGCACCAAACTTCGCGAAATTCATTTACAATCTACAACCATGGATTTTTCCACAAGTTACAAGTCTCTACTAACAAGTTTTTTAAGAAGAACATGGCATCACTGCTGTTGGTTACGGCCTTCAATCCAGACGGAACGAGGATTTATTTCCTCCCTTCTTCTAAAGGCGACGAAGAAGTTTGACTTTTCGGAGCTTAAACTGACCGAGCGCAATAAACACAATCACATGGCACCAACATAAACATAAACACATACACAAAACACACACGTACACACATGCACACACATGTACACGTTACCTGCGATTGGTCCGCGGGCGCGGCGTCGGCCGGCGTGCGCGCGCCCTTGCCCTGAAACACGTGCAACCGCCACCGTAACAAACCGTCGCGCACGCATGCGTCAGTGCGCGCACCACTACATACTCGCACGTGCCCGACGGACGATATCTTACCATCGAAATACTGAAGCATGGAGGCTATCGTTTCAAAAATAATAATCAACGTCAAACCTAAATCGCAAAAGGTTCACGATTGGTTTGTATCGTATGTCATGCCAGCATCTCTGCTCAAGTCAACTCAAGTCCAATCGACTCAAGAATTGTGTCAGCCAAGCAGATCAACCAACCATCCGGTCTAGGTACAGTAAAATTATACCTCATATAAATCGTATATTTCAATCCATGATGACGCGGCCCACTCTGTAAAACTCCGTACGAATCGAATGAAACATAAGCAATTTTGACAGAGTGGGGCACGTCTTCATGGATTGAAATCTCTTTACATTTGGTATATGTACTTTTATTTGGGTTCATATTTGGGTGACATAAATACTTCTATGCCTTAGTATTCCGATGCTTATTATAGCCCATTCTACAAAAACTGATATTTACCTATATACTTCAGATCTATAGATACTGACGTGACGATTTGTACGATTTTATTACATGTTCAATCAAGATGTCATCGTCGATACTTATATTGATCAGCTGTCGTGGTATGGACTTTAGTGTGGCAATACATAATTATTGTGAGATCTATGACACTTATGTTACTTTACTCATATTGTTAACATATAATTATTAATTATACCAACTGTTAATAAATAATTAATATGATATCGATGTTTCTACCACTCCTGGCGGAAAAATGCTCTGCGATTAAATCTTTGAACTTTCTTCTAGTTAGTGGATAAAATTAATCAATTGAACTAGCCTTTGTTTCTAATTTCGACATATCTTGTGAAAATGGGAAAACATAAACAGCTATACTCGCAATATATTATAAAAATTTAAGTATTTTTAAAAAGTACTTACAAATACTTTATGTAATTATTTATCAAATTATTGTTCCTTTTTAGTTTAGTTTCATGCCCAGTTACATTCTAGGGGTTTTTCTCAAATGTCAAAAGGGGCGTTTTATTTTTTGAAAACTTTAACATAAAATAATATGACAGTATAATGTATCATCGAATTATAACGTTAACATATTGTTATTAACTTAATATACCTACCAGTGTGTTATCTCTTCCATAATTAAAATTGTGTACATGCTTGTAAACTGTGAAAACGTTTTGAATTTAACTGAATACGTGCGATACGAGTAAGTTACAAGTGTCCAATGAATCTTGTATTGATGATGTTACAAACTATGTTTATGAAAAAATTTACATTTATGGCTGCGTCGCAAAATATATATGATCAGTAAAAAATAGTAACAAACAATCTGGAATGATCTGAAAATACATAAGCTGCCTTTATTCTACAAACGCATGACTTGTACGCTAAAATAAAAGCATATATTTTTAATTTAGTCCGATCTAACTTTTGCCTTCGCAATATAGTTTCAAATGCGCATAGATGATTGTATGCTGTAAAAAAAATAACGTAATCAATGTATTTAGGTATCTAGTACCCGAATGAAAGCTGCAGAAGCAAGTGTACTTAGAACATAAGACTCGCATTTTTAACTCATGAAATGCCAATGTAACATCATTTTGTTTTTAATCGAGGCAGGCTTGGTTAAAAATCTTAATATGATCGCTTAAAGGCCTTTTAAAACCAGGATTCCCGAAGGAAGACGTATGAAAAATTTTAGGTATTATTTCATTCAGTTACTACTGACTTGACGATGCTCATCTGATAGTTGAGTGAATCAGGAGTGACTAATAAAAATTGTCGGTTGTTACATAGTAAATGTTGTGTTAAATTAACTAGAATTCTATAGATCACTTGGCGGTGTCAATTCCTTATTCCAAGTATATTTAAGCGCTTTTTTAGGGGTGGAAAATTAAACATATAAATTCAAACAGTCAAATCGGTCAAATTGGTAGGAAAGTGCCGCGAACGGCCATCTTCAAAGTGAATGCTAAATTGACACATTATGACTTCTAGAGTAGCGAGGCTTAGAAATAAGTACAAGTCGATAACTTTACATCAAAAGTACTGAATGAAACAAAAGATTCAAAGTAAAAAGTCTATAAATATCTAAATAATAAAATTGGTGTATTTATACTCAGGAACTCACCAAAGAGGCTAACTGGTATTGCAAATACGCATCCTAATAAAATAGAAAAACATATGTTATTCTGTTCAAAACTCTGTTCGCCTGTTAATAAAAGTGTTTGTACACCTAACTACAAAAATCGGCCCAGTTCAAACCATAATTCAAATTACTTCACAAGCTATCCAAGTCCCAAGACCCAATCAACAATACAAAACACATCCTAATGTTTAAGTTTGTACGCTCCTGCACGTCAAATTAAAACTGTGTTTAATTTCACCGCAATCTGTGAACTAATACATTGTTTTGCTTCGTAGCGGTAAAATTCCAGAAGTGACTGTATCATCTTCACATTCGTTTCTATTGAAATTTTGAAAGTGTCAATGTTGGAAAATTTGAGAATCGATTATTGTAGATAACTTATATTAATTTCAATATACCTACTTATTTCATAGAATGGACACTTTTAAGAAAACATCTCATTTATATAAAAATCTCGTACCAACTTATGTTACCAAATTCCTCCAAAACGGCTCGACCGATTGTTATGTGATTTTATGTGTATGTTCGCTAGTTCTAAGAGTAAGGTCGTAAGCTATTTTTTTAATATCCCTTAAAGGCAAAACAACGTTTGCCGGGTCAGTTAGTTTCGATACGAAAAGATGAAGATGATACTGCTATTTCCTAAATTCTACTGCCATACGCCTATAACGTCAGTATCAGCTTGCAAATGGATAAAAATTAAATTACATTAAATTTTAATTTGACGCGCTAACTTTGCAAGTAACGTCACACGTGCCTGGGAAAGTTCTCCGAAGGCGCAACTCAGCTTACCCTAGTGACCGCCTGCAGGAACGCCTGCTGGCCGAGTTGCTGCCGCTGCCGGTTGACCGCGAGCTCCATCCTGCGCTTGTCCTGCTCGATGCGACGTCGCTTCTCTTCCAGCTTCAAGCGGATGTTGTTGAGTTGCGCGGCCATCGCTTGGCCCCCCGTTGGTGATGTTACCGCGTCTTCTGTGGTGTCATCGCCGTCTGTAACGATTATTCCTTTATTTAAGCGCAAGGAGAGTCCTGGACTACCGTCCCGCTCAGAATGGAGAGAGTGACCATATAGAGACAACGAGCTAGAAGAACCAAATTGTAGAGAGTCAAAAAAGCGCCACGGGAACAAGCCGAGAGCAAGTTGCCGAACGGGCGACCTCCCGCGATTAGAGGGTTGTACCTATTCCTTTATTTTTAATCACTCATAATTCGCAAATGCTCCACTTACAAGAACTCATAAGCAAATAAATTTGTATAATATCTCAAAATGTAACCGATTTTTAAGCAGCAAAAATTACCAAAACTGATTTAATTAGAGACGTGAAGAAGATTAATTAATTTTAATTATTCAATTGAAATCCTCGAATAGCTGAGCCTTGCAAAATCTCTTTATAAAGTTGACTCAACATGTGATACTGCAGCGCCTCTTCACATATCTGATTTGAAAGAAAAGTAAAGGAAAACATCGTGGAAGGGACCTGCATACCCAGGAGTCCATAATGTTATCAACGGTGCGTTTACAGCATGATGCGTTTCAACTTCGACCAAATCTGATTCATTGGCAACAAACTCTGATACGAACCGCTAAGGTGTGGAACAGTGTTTCCAGCCAAGTACAATCTGGATGCCTTCAAGAGAAGAGTGACTAGGCAAGCGCGCTCCAACCTAGATCTCATCATTGCTTTCCATCAGGCATGATTGCCGTCAAGCGCAAGCCTATTAACAATAAAAAAATCTAAACAGATGTCCGATGCCCTGCAGTGGGCGGCGATGGTGGGAGGAGATGGCAATACTGACTGGGCTGGTGCTCGTGCTGCAGGAAGTGCTGCTGCCACGTGGTGGTGTTGGCGGGCGGCGTCGAGAACGACGTCTTCCGCCGCTCGGGCTCGCCGCCGCCTGCGCATTACATAACACTCCCCTTTAACTGCTGTACGAGGTTCACATTTTAAGGTACTGTAGCCCTATTCTGTAACTCGGTGCCTATCAAAGAATGATAGCCACTAGCAAATGTTTTTCATCCATTGAAGTTTTGCTAAGGAAATGTTATTTTTATTTCATAGCAAATTTTCAATGGATACAAAACATGTGCCAGTGGCTATCATTCTTTGATAGGCACCGAGATACAGAATACGGGCGCTGGTCTCGCTAATTGGGCAGAAATCATTCTAGTTTAATCGTTCTGTCCAGCAAATTCAAAATTTATTTGGTCTTCCACAATTTGTAAGCTATTTAAGCTACGTAAGCGGGAATGCAGTATCTATACTATGCTTTTATTTTATGTTCACTTCAAAATAGCCTTCAATATCCAGGTTTTTGCACTGGTTCTTTATTTCCCCTGTGTAAGAGGTTGAATTTTCAAAAATCATTTCTCAACGAATGCCTACTATTATGACAAAAGATATCTATGAGCCTTTTATCCCAATCTCTCTATTGAGCTGTGTGTTGATATTTTGTTAAATCAGTCAATTAGTCACCTTTATATAATATACAAATTAATAACATAGTATTAAAAAACAAAAATATATAATAATGTAAAATAGACAATAATGTAGTAACAGCCGCGGAGTCGCAGTCGTAAACAAAAATATTTCAATTGCAGCACAGATTAAGGGCTTAGAAGCCGTATTTAAGCGATCTTTAGTGAAGTTTAGTTTAAAAACTATTGAGACAATTACTTTTAAATTTATACGTCATGTATTTTGGGTCTTTAATCTAAAATCGTTGAGAAGCAGAAACACGATTAGATAAAATTTTCTCGATAGAAAGTTCTCCCAAAAGTTGCTCTAAAATCTCAGTTTTTCTTCTTTTTTTCCGAAACTACAATGGATGTAATTGTAATTTTTGTTTTAATGTGTCGGTAATAATAGTATCTAAAAACGTTGAGAAACAGATTTTAAATAACTGGCTTAGTTTTAGAGAAATTAGGTAAAAGGTCGTTTTTCTGTTATATTCTTCCGCGACGCTGCATGTCGCTCCCATCAACGCATTCGTGAGAGTGACAAAGACAAAAATAAATTCAATAAATCACCTTAACTTGTTTTGCTACTATCCGCTACTTGAAAGGATTCTGTATGGTGCAATATGCAGGAACACTACCCACATGAAACACCACACACAATTTTCTATCTCTTTCTTCGACGCACGTTTCGTCCCGACACCGGGACATCCTCAGGAGATACATACAGAATCCTTTCAAGTAGCGGATAATAGAGAAACAAGTTCATCTGTCCTGCTAATTATGGATTTCCGCAAAATAACGCCTGCTTCCTTTCAATATATTTCAATTGCATTTTAATCTCTCAGATTATTATGCGAGTCCACATAAGTTGTAATATTATAATCGTTGTAGGACAGCTTCATTTTGAAGTAGTATAAAGCATACGTTGTCGTAAAGCTGTGGTAGCAACAAATATGGAAGTTAAGGCGAACTAAACGGGTCTGCCTGCGAAAATCAAAGTCAAAGTTGAATTTGGCGGGCAGATCCTTGCACTGAACCTTAAGCAAAAGACATACAACATTCATACTAAAAAAATCACGACACGACGACTATAAAAGTGCCAAAAGAAAATTTGATTACTCCCAAAATCTATTATTACTGCCTACTAGTGTTGCAAGATGCAAAAGCCTTTTTTTATATGGGAATATGTGGTCTTGTTTCACAAATGTCAAAATATGAAGCATTTCAACGAATGCATATTATTTTACTCAGAAATCGACAAACAAAACAACCTTTGTACTTTTCGTGTTGTACATAACAGCAGAGCTTGAGAGCCGCTGAATAGATTTTGATGTAATTTGCACTAACGCAACGATCTGCGGGTAGACAAATCAAATGATTATAATTGCTAACATCGTAGCATCTATTACGTACATAATAAAAATACTAAACTAAGTCAATGATTAGTTGTTATAGGAATACAGTCCAAAACAATGAAGCATCTTATAGTTAATAGAATTGTACATATCGCACATTTCGACATACCTTGTTGGTCACCATTACTCCTAATCTTGGTGAGATCGGCAAAACTCGTTTTGGTGACGTCACCGTCGGGCGCGTCCCGCTCGTTCAAATAGAACCCGTCTCCACCACCTGCAGAACAAACACGAAGATTATAGGCATCTTTACGTTTCATGAGCACTCGACAGGCAGTTTGTCACTTTCACAGCAGCCTTGGGCCACATGACTTACTCAAATTGATAGCGTGACTTACTGATGGCAACTGTCATTAACATTTTATAGATAAGTCATATTTGTCATACAGCTACGGCCGCACTCCTCACACACACACACGCACGTACGCACGCACACACGCACGTACGCACGCATGCACGCACACACGCACGCTCGAACGCATGCATGCACACAAGCACGTATACACGCACACACGCAAGCTCGCACGCATGCATGCACGCACGCACGCTCGCACGGTAGCACGCACGCACGCAAACTCGCACGCATGCATGCAAACAAGCACGTACGCACGCACACATATACAGCCGTGCATAACTTTTTAACAGACTGGCCACGTTATTAACGTTATTGCCAAGGAGTTTAATTTTAACCTAAAAATTCAAGACCCTATCGCAGCAACGTGCCGGTGAAAGCAAGTAGCAACTAACCCTTATAACTAAAGTTCTTGTTCTGTGATAGCGCGATGGTGTCGCTGCTGAGCTGCCTCCTGATGGGGTGGAAGGGCTGCTCCGCGGTCTGCGGCTGCGAGTGCTGGCGCTCCACCTTCTGCCGGTCGTCCTGCGCGCCGTTCTGGTAGTCGCCGTGGATGAACTGGATAGAGCCGCGGATGTCCTGCCGCGACGAGCGCAGTGGCGGGTTCAGCTCTAGCGGGCCTGAAACAAACAATAAATGTGGGATTATGGGCAAGAATAATTTTCATTTAATTTAATTATCTCTGTAACTCGCACACCGTTCCCGTTAGCGTCCGCCATCATCATCGTCTCACTCGCACATACATCTCTCTCGTTCATCAGTCTTACGTTCCGTTCCCACATATATAATTTGTAAAACCTCGTTCCAACCACTTTCTAAGTTCTATGATGCAATTGGCTCTCCACTATTTCATCGACATTTACGATTTGGAATTGAAATAGCCTAGTATAAAAGGAAATATGTTCCACTTGCTCAGCACTGTGGTATTACTTTTGTATTGGGTGTTTGAGGAATTGATGCATCTTTCCATTCCCCTGGAACTTAATCTAATGGCACTTTGAAACCCTTGGATAACAACTAACCTGCGGGCGCAGATATTTTCCTAACATTGGCTAAAGTGGCCAGCTCCTTCTCAGGATTCCTGCCCGCGAAGTGCAGCCGGTCCTGCGAGCCGCCGAAGTTTTCCACGGTGAGCTGGCTGTCGTCTGTGATGGAGGATCTCCGCGAGCGTCGCCCCGCGAAGCTGCCCTCCCGGGAGTCCGCCCAGTTGGACGGCCGCCCCGCCGCCGTCACTGGCTCCGAAAACACTGCAAAAGACATTTAAACATTGTAAGATGCGTACAAGGCTCTATGCTTCCTAATTTCTGACAAACACCGCAAAGATGTGCGAATTAGGTACCCTCTCGGCCTACGGCTTCCGAGGTAAAGTTATATTTTGTGCAAGTCCACTCTTTGCTCCCCAATTCCCATCAATTAGTGTGAGAAGAATTAAAAAGTGCTTGGTTGATAGCCAAGCGCGATTAATAAAATAAAATTAATAGCAGGCACACCAAAGCAGCTATAAGATGGATAAGTAAAAAATCATAGGAATCAGTAATCATAATTATAATTTTTGGCTCAAAGGTGCGCTAAGCTACTCCAGCCCCACTCGGCCAGCTTGGTGGTGTTTATACAAAACCCCTTTCATTCTGGGAGGAAACTTGTGGGACATCAATAGTATTGTCATCAAACACGCACTGCTGTCTTCGTCCCGCCTCGCCATCGCGGACAGGGTGGTGATGGCCTTGCGGCTGTGCACGACGAAGTCTTCGCGCTGCGGGCTGCAGCTGCGGCGCTCGGGCGTCGAGCACGACGAGCGGCTGGCGGGCCCGCGCGCGCGCACGCCGCACGCGGACGGCGACCGCGACACTGGACAAACAACCGTAGCTGCATGACAATACGGTTCAATTAAGATTGCTTTGAACATATTAAAACCGAACCACAACAGCCTACAAGTTACAACGCGTTGTCGTTTTTTCCAAACGATCAAATCGTGAAGTTTATCTAATAGCTAGTCAGATTCCGAGCATTTACACAAAGGGATGTTAACTGAATATTACTGGTGTGTACGTCTTAAAGGATCTAATTTTCTTGGGTTTCAAGAAAAATAACTTACTAAAGATCAACATGATGATGTATGGATCTAAAGTTTAAACTAAATACGGGTGAATCATTCGCAATATCGTTTAAATATGGTCTTTTTATCGAAGTTAAATGCTGATATTAACAAATCAATGGTATTGTAACTCTATATATGGTGTTTGTATTTACTTTAATATAACAAGAAAGAAATTGGACAACATAGGAATGATAACATATAAAGCTATAAAACAAGATGGAGCTTTCTAAACAAAATCTATAACTAACAACTACAAAGCGATGCCGAGAAATAAAACAAAACATTACTAAAACTTTGATGAAAAATTCAACTCCAATACATTCACAAAACATAATCGACATGTGTAAAATCATTGGATTCGACACTACAGTGAAATCTGCGATATAATCGGTAATACATATTTATTTATAATTCTATAAATGACTATATTCTTAATCACAAGAATGAAGTTCTGTTATCTTGGGAGTCCTGAGGACATAACGTCAATGACTCCATGCGTGGTCTAGAAGTGCTGGGAAAACAAAATAAGCGGAAAGCGTTAGAAGCGCATGCAAAGCTTCGTTTAAAAACATACTTTAATAAAACTGAAAAGTTGCGTTAATTTATTATTTCATTATTAATTAAACTGTTAAATTAAAATCGGACCGAACTAAGCATAATAAAATTTTTGAAGTGTTCTTTGTAACTAAATCAAGTAAAAAAACAATAATAGAAGCGGAATCATCATCAAAAAGTATAAAGGATTGCCTACGACTATTAAAATTTGAATCATAGGGACACTCACGCACGACACACAGATGGATGGTGATTGGTGAAGGTACGGGGGAAGGCAAAAATTCATGTATCGAAGCGTTGCGTACTTTTGCACACTAATTGCAGATATGACTATCAAAGATATTTCGGAATAGTTTTAGGTCGACGTCATTCCAGTTATAAAAAAATTGACTCGCATTTGGCCGGGGTTATTTATAATTCATAATAGTTTACAAAAATATGCTCACGTGTATACAGGGTTATTTTAAAAATACCAAATCGCTCTCGGCCTGTAGTTATTTACATTAACACAAACAACTTTTGTTCTACGACTTTTTTAACTCGATATTTTGAGAAATATCAAATTTTCAACATTTTACACAGAAACTCTACCCGTAACTACTCTTTACATTGTACATGTACAATGTACATACCTACGTTCTACATTAGCTACGGTACGGTCACTGACCCAACTACGCGACGTTGTTCATAATGATAATACATACCTACTATATGGTTGTACACAGTGTAATGTCACTTTACAGAAATAACATGAGTTATTATTTTTTGTATGAAATAAATTAATACTGTATTTTGAAAAGTCGTAGAACAAAAGTTGTTAGTGTCAATGTAAACAATTACAGGCCGAGAGCGATTTGGTATTTTTAAAATAACCCTGTTCGAATGAGACGTACTTAAGTGAAACATGGATCCTGCGAGTTGTAGGTTTGCCTTCCCCCTCCACAGCACCGCGCATTCGCCAGGATGCGCGGCGGACGGTCGGTGAGTGATGGCGGTCGCACAGTACCTGCGAAGGGCGGGGCGGCGAGCTGCGCGTGCGCGTGCGCGGGCTCGGCGCGCAGGTCCGGGATGGCGACGGGCGGCGGCGGCGGCAGGCAGCGCCTGTGTCGCACGCCGTGCGCGTTGCTATCCGCGCCCGCTACAAGCGACACACGCGCGTCAGCCGCGCTGCCTTGCCGTGGACACACGCACGCAGCACCCACTCACACACACACACTACTCTTTACACCTCACGACCCGGACGAATTTGAAACACCACACACACAACACGATGATGAGAAAATCTTTCACCCTTAACACATACTTTCATTCTCTCAAATTAGTGTAAATATGTGTGTGTATAACGCACTTTACTTTCACACACACTTCAGCTCGATCATAAGTCAAAACTCATACTTTTATTCCAATACAACTGACAAACTCGTGGTACAAATATAGTACAGTAAATGTTTGTAGTTATTGATTTTTTGAATGCACTTTTGACTAAATATGTTCAGTGCAATATTTCAATGAACGAATTTAGTAGATTCACAGCCAATTAGTGAATTTATAGGTAGTAGAAGTAGTGAACAAGGCATTCCTTTGTCAATGAAACTTAAGGTATAAACTCGAATAAAATGTTTAACAAATTTTCAACTTACCTGGTCATTAGCTTGGAATAAGTATACATAAATTTATAATAACAAAGAACAAAAATGAAATGAATGAAACATTCCCTCGCGGTCGGTTCTCAAAATAAAGACATTCCCTACAAACGTGTACAAAGCCCCGTTGATTGTTACACTAAAATAATGTTTGCGTTACAAAAGCGTTACCGCGTCCACTAAACGTACGTTAGAGTAAATCAGTGGGCATAGGACCTTTGATATTATGACCACATACTCCCATAGTTCTAGCATGCAATATTGGTACATTGTAAGAGGACAAGTGACATGGTTGCGTGTACTCACCACTGCCCGGGTATTTTACTGATTTGACTGGATGAACTTCTAGCATGTTGAACAAATCTGCTAGCATTGCTATCAGATTTTGTTTCATTGACCTGAAATTCGAAATACAAAACTCTTATGAACTTTTATTTTTTAACACCACGCAAGTTAGTACTTGACTGTGATCTAACCTGATGGTAAGTGATGATGCAGCCGAAGATGTAAACGTACTAACTTGGAAGAGGTAAGTTAACTGAGCCCAACTGTTTTTACACAGCATCGCACCGGAACGCTAAATCACTTGGCGATGCGTCTTTGCTGGTAGGGTGGCAACTAGCCACGGCTGAAGTCTCCCACCAGATGTGTAATCTTATCAAAGTCTCACCCCCGCATGTACGTGACGTCCTCGGGGTGCATGTGAAACACGTTGTGGGGCAAACTGTTCTGGCAGAAGTCGTAGACAAGCATCAGGTTGTGCAGGCAGTCTTGTATCGAGGACATCCGCCCCACGCGCACGGCCGACCGCGGCAGGTCCTCGGGGCAGTAGAAGGAGATGAGCGCGGCCAGCGCGGTGCCGTCGCACAAATCCTGGAGATTCTTCACCATCGGCACGTGTGACGATGTGTTCTCCTGAAACGGAAAATATAATCATGAAAATCATATGACAATTTGTAAAGGACCCAGCATATTACGGCGCTCTTAAAAGTGCTGGGCAAGAAACTCAAATTTTAAAAGATTCAACGTATTACGCAGCTTTTGAAAAGTGGACGAAGAACTTTAGGAGCAAACCTTATAAAAACATGCCTTCAAGAGACTCGAATTTATGTACCATAATATAGAATATCATGATCAATATGAAGTTTCGCTAAGTGGAATTTCTGGACACAGAATATTGAGAAGTCTTATTGTTTGCCTGAAGCCTGCGCTTAAAATACTTAAAATTAAGTATCACAGAATTTTTCTATGAGGTTATTCAACGATACTACAGTTATCAACAGTAACATATGCATGGCAACTAAAATGTCTAATGCTAATAGTTTTCTGGGGGGTAATATTTCTTAACGGGCAATGCGTCGCTGGGGCTATGTGCGCCCTTGGTGTCGACGTCTTTAAGGACCGCGCACAGCTCAATCTCATACCAAATCGATAAAGAATCACATTACAAATCAAACGTCATCACAGCCTCTATCACGCTAGGGCACAGTTATGTGAACTACCTCAGCCTTATTGTGCGCAGCGCACGCCGCGTTGATCCAGCACAGCAAGCCGTCCTCGTGCGGTATGCTGGAGCCGGCGGGCAGCGGCTGCGAGGTGCCGAACCGCTGCGCCGCGGCCGACACCCGGTCCAGCGTCACCACCTCCCGCGCGTACAGCGTCATCACAGCCTCTATCACGCTAGGGCACAGTTCACAGTACCTCAGCCTTATTGTGCGCAGCGCACGCCGCGTTGATCCAGCACAGCAAGCCGTCCTCGTGCGGTATGCTGGAGCCGGCGGGCAGCGGCTGCGAGGTGCCGAACCGCTGCGCCGCGGCCGACACCCGGTCCAGCGTCACCACCTCCCGCGCGTACAGCGTCATCACAGCCTCTATCACAGCTAAATGCGCGCTCTGGAAACAACGAGCAATGCTTATCAAGTTACGAATAAAACCAATCATATGGTTCAGTGCCATATAGTTATTCTCATCGCTCTCCCTGAGTTACTCAGTGATTGTTTTAAAAAAATGGAATTAATTGAGGGATGTCATAAATCAATTTGGGAGGTGTAACTGCGGAAAGAATTCCATTTTGTAACTCCGAACAGTTGTAGACGTGCGCAGAACCCTTGCTTATAAAAGATATGGATATTTCAATCCACGACGGCGCGCCCCACACACTTTCAAACTCCATACGAATAGAATGAAAAATAAGCGATTTTGACAGAGTGAGGCCCGTTTTCGTGGATTGAAATGTCTATACAGTTGAATGTTAAGTGCACAAGTATGTCAACTGCAGCCCAACAAGATTACATATTTAAGATGTTATTGACTGCTCTCTCAACAAAGCCACGCCAAAGAAAAACCTGTGCATTAAAAAAGACCTGCAGTTCTATGTTAACATGTCCTTAATACCCACGCCAACAAAATCTCGGCTAATAGGCTATGAATAGAAACCAGTAAATCGCATCAATCCGCTGTGATACCAACATCAATCACGTGCATGACACTAGTAAACCTTAATCTAATAAATACAACGACACAATGGGAGCAAATCTAACTGTTTACTTTATAAACTAACGTTATTGTCTACCGCATGTCGTTCGCAGTGATCTGTACATTAACAATTTCTCTGGTTATAATTTAATGGTTTACGATCATCGATCTCTTCCAAGTCCTCACTGTACACTGCACAATTCAATGTCACTGATTACTTCAAAGATATTCAGATGAATAGCTGCTTCTTGAATTCCAAAGACACATGAGAACTAAATGTTTTGCAAAGGTCATAGCTTACAAAGGAAGCTTTACAACAGCCTACGAATGACCTTAGCAATGCCGAATAAAGTGCGAGTGCCAAATATGCAGATAAATTATAGGTAGGCAGGTAACTGCTTCTTGAACCCTGCACAGGTTTATATGATATTCAGCCAAGGAGAACATGAATTAAACCTACGGTATGCAATTTCCAACGTAGGAAGAACAATGTCTTTTAAAGTTTCTTTAGTAGGTTTCACTAGAAAATACCTTCGAAATACATGTAAACAAACATTGCTATTTGCTTATCTCTGTTTGTTTACCTCCATTTAATGGTGACATATGTGACCACTCACGAAAGTCACATACTTACGTATGACATGATATAACATGAGTTTCGCAATTAGTGACCGTTTTTGAAATCAAATGAATTGGTTTGGTAATATGAATTTTAAGTAATCTGCCCTTTGAATTGGGTCATACTCATCCTTATTTCCAATTCCAACTAGTGTTATAATATTGTAAAACATGCAAAGCAAAACTCTAATAAGATTTTGCTTCTGCCGTGTCACCGGTTATCACTAACTCTTTAATACGTCGGTATTGCGTAAGCAACATTATTTTGGCTAAGTAGCCAAAATAATGTTGGGGTGTGCTTACCTTAATTATTGTTGATAAGAATATCTATGCGACTGATGTATAATATTACGAAGCAGTCGACATACTTCTTAGTTCTAACAAATTTGTACGCGCAAAAAAGCGCAGTAAAGTGACATCCAGCAGTGAATTAAAATAACCTCAGCCAAGCTTTATACAAGAGTCATTAAAATATCTCATTAAGGCGCAGTCGCACGTCAATTTGTAATATCATTTTGTGGTGAATATAGCTTAATGAGTAATATTACGTAATTTTCAAAGAGCATAATCAATCAGAGAGAGAGAGAGCAGGGCCAATTTTCACCTTCAGCGAAATGGAAGCTACTTTTCGTAACGAAATTGTAGATAGCATAATGAATTTTGTCAATTGTATAACATACAAATTAAACAAGAGCAAAATAAAGGTCGCACTTCTTCCGAGGAATCCTAGCGCATTCTCGAGAATTCCCCTAGCTACTGTCGGCGCCATCTGTGGAATCCGTGGGAAGTGGCGCGAGCGGGGAGTCGGTTGGGTCGGCCCTAGTCGTGCGGTGCCCATTTAGATACTAAGTACTAACGTACATAGTACGTTTCTCAATGGCGGTGCCAAACATTGGCGCAACAATTTGCTGGAATACTCAAGCATTCCAGCGAATTTGCGCGCCTTCTCGGGTCATCATACGAAATTGACGCTTCCATTCCATTCCATTCCATGAATTGAGTGTAAATTGAGCCTAATATGAGAATTTATTAAGGCTTGTGCTTGACGACAATCATGCCTGATGGAAAGCAATGTAATGATGAGGTCTAGGTTAGAGCGCGCTTGCCTAGAAAATGCCTATTCACTTTTCTCTTGAAGGCACCCAGATTATACTCGGCTAGAAACACGGAGGCTGGAAGGGCGTTGCACACCTTAGCGGTTCGTATCAGAAACGTGGAAGAAAAACGTTTCGTGCGAGTTTATTGGATGTCAACCCCATAAGGATGCCACCGCTCTCGGCGTCTTGCAGTCCTATTGCAGAAAGGTGAAGGAGGAGAATGATATTATGTTAGCAGCTTACCATTTTGAGCGGGTTGGTCTGTATGAGCACGGTCTCCGTGAGCGCGCAGTCGGGCGGGTCGGGCACCTGCACGCCCTTGCGCGCGAGGGTCTGCAGGATGTTCCAGTGGTTCAGGCTGTGGTAGTTGGGGTCCGAGTACATGTTGGCCAACGCGAGGCAGTACAGCTCCGCGTTGGCCAAGCCACCCACTATGGGCGGCTTTAAGTGCTCTTGGTCCTGGAATAACAAATGGTACAGTCAATTATCAGAACCACGAGTCACGACAAAGGTATTCCGCTTCCACTAAGCGTTATCGCCTTCTTAATATATGTAATAATAGTTGTCAAAGGTTGTTTTGCCTTATGAGGACCGAATAAAGTACTTAGCGGTAGACAAACATGTCGTTATTTATGTTTCTCATCACCTTTACATTTGCTATTTCTTCAGTACTTTTATTATTATCTTACCAAATCTTTAGTCACAGCTAGGAACAGTTTGTATGGGAAAATTAATTTGTCATATTCACGTAATTTCCGTTTTTTTTCTTTCATAAAAACCTAATAATAATTTCTCCTAACATTAATAAACACCAAAAAAAGAATTAGTGAAATCGGTCTAGCTGTTCAGATGTGATTTGTGATGGCGTGACCAAGGGAAACAGGGATTCATACTCGTTGACCCAGCAAACGTTGTTTTGCCGTTTATATCTCTAAACAGCAAAACAATATTTCTAGTAAGTTTGATATGAGTTTGAGGAACGAAGATTCTGCGGGTTTGTTGCGGCAGCGTATTGATTGCATTGGTTAAACGACGCTGAGTCAAACTTTAACAACAAAGTAAAGTCGTGATCTTCCTTATCTCAAAAATCAACATAGCCAACTGAAGATTAAATATTTTTTTTTTTTGCAAAATTGAGGTTCATGTTATTTTTACATTAGCGTTAATTTTCTTAAATTAGAACTTCGTGTTTCGCGTAACCTTCATCTCCAACCTTTGCTTGAACGATAATAATACTAAACTCGGTAACGGTATCTACTCGTACCATGACTAGATATAACGACGACTTATCCTCACCTAATCTTTGCCTGTGGCATTTCTGACGTCACAAAAAGGTATTCGTACATCGTTTTTAGGGTTCCGTAACCAAAGGGTAAAAAACGAGGCCCGATTACGCCGTCCGTCCGTCACCAGGCTGTATCTCTTGAACGTGCTAGCTACTGACTTGCAATTTTCACAGATGATGTATTTATAATGCCGCTATAACAACAAGCCTTTTGGAGATTTCGTAACTACTTTTAAATATGAATATACACCTAATGGGTTGTCAATTATTATCATATTCGCAGCTGCTAGCCAAGCAGCGTGATAGATAAATACTAATTATCGTATAGGGTGTGACAATTGCCAACGTTGCGTCATAGCGACCTAGAGACTACCTCGTGCCGGGTGTGGCAGGGATGACGTCACTAGGAAACAGCTGGGATTCATTTGTTTTGTGCGTCTAAGTGCATTGCGTGACCTCTCACCAGGTCGCAGCCCCATTGATCATAATAAAATGGAGTCGGTACATAAACGACCAATGTAATGCGCCATGCCTAATAGCTCAGCAGATCAGCGTGGGTTGACCGTTGAATCTTTGCATTTTGTCTGCTAGCTGATCGGAGGAACGTTATAAAGTACGAGTATCTATGCAGTCTTCAAATATATTTAGTAGGAAAAAAAATACGTAAAAGTGAATTTTTCACTTTTCAGTTTTGCGTGCTCTATCGAAGTACCTAATGTTAATGATTACTAACCAAGATACTTAAGTAAGTTTTGTAAAAATAAACATAAAAATCTTGTCAATAGTTACAAAAACAAAAACTATAACCTGTTTTATGTGTTACGAGTTACAACATCCAAATCAAATCACCATCTTATTAGCCGCGAAGCGTTAAATTAACGCTATCGACTGAATGTATACGGGGCACTGGCCATTGACCATAAACCGCCGACCTAGATCTCACTAATTTTGGCACGAAAAATTTATAAGCAACGCCTATTCGATGTGATTTTATTAGACATGCCAGCCGCCTACCTACTTCTGTAATATAATCCATTTGAGTCTGGTAAGTTACAAGGCCAAAGGTCTTCAAAACGATCAGTATAGTTCATCAACTAACAAGTATCAAACAATTACAAGGATCATAGGATGGCAACCCACAGAAGCCGAATGAAGCAAGTATAGTCCTAAGCACAGGTCCTAAGAGACAGCACGACAATATGCGAAAAGGAAAATGCTGCAAGAAATACCATCCAAATGTTAAAAATTAGATGAATTTGTGGAACACTCACCCCCTTATTAATAAACGTGGAATAAAGATGGAAAAGTGAAACTCTGTTTCGTCTCTGTCACGTGGAATTTGACATTTGAAGAGAAAAGACAAAACAGAGTTTAACTATTCCATCTTTATTCCAAGTTTATTAAGGGGTTCAATGTTTAGACGTTGAATAAAATACAGATAAAGATAAAGCTATCAGTTCGATTGTTTTATGCTTTATGGAATTTATGCAATCGCAAATACTCGTACGCGTGGAAGTCCAAACAAGTTAGTCAATTAACATATTAAATTCATTCACGCTAATACCAAGTTAATTGCAACCAACCGAGTGGAAACGTGCTATAGCAATAACATGGATTAATTTAATTCATCATAAATACTAGATATTTATATATATTCAATATTGGTTAGATATTTATGTACAGAAATCTTAAGTTATATAAATTCTCTTTAGTATAAAATATACTTAGGTACCATTTGGTGTAGCAGTTTCACTTGAGATGATTCAATAAGGCAAAAAATATAAAAATGCGAACGCGGGCGGTTGCCTATACTGAACTAGGCCCACGCCAATCTTTGCTGGTAACGCCTTGTACCTAACAATAATAATACAGTTATTATAATAAATTAAAGATGCTCTTACCATTATAAGAGAACTTTACTTAGAACCTACGCGAGTTTCGATTTGATCTACATCCCTGATCTCTCTTTCTGTTGTCTGGTTATGGTAAACTTTAAAGCAGGAATCATATTTTACCAAACCCGACCCAGCGCCAGCCCGACCCGAGCCAAGCCAGCCGAGCCGAGCCAGGCTTCCCTGGGATGATTCCGTGCAATTTTTAAAAAAATGTCTCCTTACACTCGTCTACTATACAAAGAGAACCTCTCTACCAAATTTGAGCATTCTATGTCCAAGGGCTAGGACTGAGCGATGATAAATCAGTGGCACAAATGTGTGAACCCACCAATAACGTTTGTATCGGCATAAACGATTTAGGCAAATCCGTCGATAAAACTGATACTACAGGTCAAATTGACCAGTACTACCCGTTACATCGTACACGCGACTCTCAAGCCATATAAGTATGCCCTAAAGTTGTGCTAAAATACAACGCAATTAAAACTAAGTGCTCAATTCCTTGCCAGTGTCAATGAACTTTTGAATTAATTGGCCACACGACATTTTGAGTACTCTAAAGCAATTTACCATAATGGTTCTGGTCTCGAAGTGCCTATAATAATAATCAATCCTAAGTGAAAAAAACGATTATTTTTATTGCCTACAAGTTGTGGAGAGCTGAAGGTTTGCCAACGATTACGAAAAGGAAACCGCAGTTGTGTGTTATCCAGACAAGTCCCATATTATTGTCACAATATTCAACTACGTTTACGTATCTACCACAAAACATCTTCATAACCTTAAATTCCTAATCGTACAAGCAAAAGCAAAAGTACAATCGTACAAGTGATGGAAAAAAGATAACGGAAACATACAATATAGAAGATGGATGGAAAAATCAGATGGAGAGAAGAATCAGAGTCAATCCTGACCCCCATGATAGATATCTCAGATGAGGACCTTCTAATACCAAATCCCAGCAAATTAGTTTATTACTTCAGATAAGGCACCTACATACATGGTAAAAGATGAAAACTAAATAAGTATGTTTAAAACTTTTAGCTGATTAAGTTTCGTCGTCTCGTCCTGCGTCGTCGTCTCAATCCCTTTTTAACCGACTTCAAAAAAAGGAGGAGGTTCTCAATTCGTCGGAATCTTTTTTTATTTTTTTTTTTTTTTTTATGTATGTTCACCGTTTACTCGAAGACGCGTAAACCGATTTGAAAAATTCTTTTTTTGTTTGAAAGGGTATACTTCCCAGATGGTCCCATTTTTTTTTGGTCAGGATCTGATGATGGGATCCTGGAGAAGTCGAGGGAACTCTTCAAATTTTATATGGACACATGAAACTATTTGAGTATTATTAGAAAGAGTAATATTTTCCAAGTTGTCCTATGGTCATCAGGTCAGGATCTGATCATGGAATCTTGGTGAAATCGAGGGAACTCTTCAAATTTTGCTAGTATTCTTAAAGCGAGTTGGGTATTTTTTATAGTTACTGGTGCATATGCTAGCAGATACTGATTTGATGGCTAAAGTCATCAAGTCAGGGTCTGATGATGGGATCTTGGTGAAATCGAGGGAACTCTTCAAATTTTGCTAGTATACTTGAAGCGAGTTGGGTATATTTTATAATTACAGGTGCATTTGCTAGCAGATACTGATTTGATGGCTAAAGTCATCAAGTCAGGGTCTGATGATGGGATCTTGGTGAATTTGAGGTATCTCTTCAGATTTTATGAACACACCTCAAGCGATTTGGGTATTTTTACAACGCCTTGTGCATTTTATTGTTTTCCACTAAAAAGTATAAAATAAAAATGGGAAATGCTTTCCAAAAAACCAACTTCAAATGCCACTACAAAGAGTGAAATAATTTTTATTTAAATTTTAGGTACCTACACCAATTCGAAGTCGGGCGATTGTCTATGACTTCGTCATTTCTTCGCACATCAAGTAAGTAAGAAGGACTATTAGGAATTGTATGAAACATTGCCCGACTTCGAATTTGTGTAGGTACCTAAAATTTAAATAAAAATTATTTCACTCTTTGTAGTGGCATTTGAAGTTGGTTTTTTGGAAAGCATTTCCCATTTTTTTACTAGTGTAATAATTAATCATTAATATGATTCGACGAGTATTATTAAAAATCTAAATAATAAGTATTATTAATAATCCTACAAATCTTTTAAACTCCCAGCTTTTAATTCTTACATACATAGGTACATATGTTCTTTCTGAGCCTTACTTTTATCAGGATTTAATGAATGCATACCTGTAATAAATAACAAACTTTTTATCTGTTAACAAAGGCGGCGCATTACGGAGTTACCGACTGCATCGCCTGTGTGTGTGGTTCATGGTGAAAATATAAATACAGAAATATACCTTTATATACGGATATACTACACACTACAAGTATGGTGCTCGCTGTTCCGCCTCGATGACGAGAACTGTTTTGATGGAAATAGCCATACTAATGAAGGTATGGAATAATAGAAGTACAACCGACGACAGAAATCACACGTAAGTTTATAAGCCATTATGTCTCACAGCTGGGCACGGGTCTCCAATCACAGCTTTGAGGACAGAGTGATGAACTCTAGTTTACTCAAGATGTTTTTATGCACCTCTAAAACAAGTTGTAATTATTTTCCACAAACAAAATATAATATATATATAGGTATATAGCCTATATTATATTTATTTAATGTATTAGTCGCGAGAGTCAAATAATCCAATTTAAGGTTGTTTGTCTGTTAATTTAATAAACGCCAGGGAAATACTATGTACGATGCGTCTGAATCGGTCCAATATCTCTTTCCTTTTGTGTTTAAAAAATTAAAAAAACTGTAAGTACGTGTAGATTCCGAAAAGGTGTTTCTGGAGACAAGGAACAGCATCATTCTAAAACCCAAGTTTTTAAATGGCATTAAGAATCCGGTATCAACACGGTACCTACGTAAGTATAGTGATCCCAGAAACATGCATTATGTTTTGACTTTTATCCCCAAAAGACTTATTAGTGAATATAAAAGAAGTAACACTGTTGCAACTTCGCCTCTCCAGCACCTGCGGTTGAGTGTCATTGAAGACAGACCTGGGACCCCATGTTTACTTTACAAAGCTGATTACGTTTTAAGGTAAAACCTAATAAGCCAATTTGTATGACGACTGTACAACAGTCTAGAGTATGTTTTTAGATTTTCCGAAGTCACTTTCCTCTGCGTATTGTGAATGTTCATAAGGTCGAGATTGCAATGCATGTGGAGTTGGGGCAGAAGGTGTAAATATAGAGGCAATGCAACGTTCCGTAAAAATAGTCACTACCATTTCCGTCTTCGGGAAACGGCAATCTTTTGTTATTTGCTTTGCCGCTTGACGACTCCGTTTTATAAAAATTCTAATGCCGGTTCATAATATTCTATCTATCTTCTATTTGCCCTGCTGGAGATATCAATATGGCATAAGCTGCGTACAAGATATTATGTCAAATTTCTATCTCCAGTAAGGCAAACCATGGATAGATAGAATATTGGGAACTGCAATAAATGACCTTCTAAACATACGAATATTTTGATATGAGGAGCTGCATAATATGAAATGACGCATCGTGAGAATAATGGATAGCCCTCTCGGAGGGTGTTGGTCTTTCGGAACGATGGGAAGACATTAGAGAGGTCATTTATGGCTGTGGTGGTTTCTAGAAAAGTCTTTAGCCTACAAGACTTTCTTGGAACTTAATTAATAACAAAATATAACCTATTCTGAACAAAAATTATAGTGTCAATAAAATTATAGTGGCAATTAAGTGAGAAATGAATACTTACTTAATATTTACCATACCGATGTCGGATACGAACTTTCGAACGTGGTATTTAAATAAGTAAACATTTAACTAAACTGAATGGCCTGACATGTTTTTGTTTTGTATATTGCACAAAATATGAAATGTAACTGTAGTAATGTAGTGTAGTTATAGTATCCTTAGTTAAACTTTATTTAAATTGAAGTGAAATGTATTTAAATGAAAATCGATCATCGGAATTAATAAAATAAACTTCCTTAATTTAATTAATCAGTGACCTAATCATTCATCAAATCATGACTCATTATTTTAAAATACGATATTAAATGAACAAAATATTTAAACCGTTTCTCTGCAGTGATTCCCACAGTAAATAACAGTTACATTTGAAATGAATCAACAGTATGAAATCGGTGTTCCGATTGACTCAACCGCTCTCGACATCAGCGTCCATGCCTCTTGCTTGTTTATGATTCATGGTATTCAGATTTTTTAATTATTTCCTCTGTTTTCATGCGTATATTAAAACTACATTTTCCCTAATCTAATCACTTTTTTATCCTCAAAAAAAAATCTCCTCTAACCATCATGAATCCATTCATCGTTTTCATCTGTACACTGTACAGTCTTCCATCAGGGGAGGGGTTATGTGAGACTTGTACCCACTAAAAACTGTTTATTCCACGATGGATTCACTGGCGGTAATACGGGATTCAATAATCTTATCATGTTCGTGAGGGAACACTATAATTTTATACCCTGTCAGTAGAATGTGTTAACTGTTAGTGTATCACATCTAGAAACTACAAAAAGGAAAAGATTGGACTGGAATTTTATCTTTTACATGAAAGCTCTAAATGCAGATGAGTAGCATTCAAATGACAACAGTCTCGCCTGTCCCCTTGACCTGCAGCCCCCAGGCCCCTCCAGCTGCCGCGTCGCAATTTGTCGCCTGCTTTGTCGATTTGTTGTGTTGCGTTTTTTGTGGCCAATCGCGGTCGAGATGCTTTGTTCTCAGATTGAATCTGTCTAATTGAGACACATGACTTTTTAATTTTTACTTGTTTTGTTGTTTCAACATTATTTTGTAAGATTTCTAGCGATGGAAAACTAAATTAGAGAGAGAATAATTATAGCTAGCGTTAACTGATTCAGCGAGGTATAGGTGTTCTAAGTTCTACATTTGTATAATGATAAATAATTTTGGTATAATGATTCAAAGGAAAAAAGCTTTCCTTCCTTCCTCTTCTTCCTAATTTTGGTATAATGATTCAAAGGAAAAAAGCTTTCCTTTCCTTTATGTCAACAATTGAAGCGACTCAAAATAGATGAAACATGCATAAAACATATAACAAGCAAGCACTGTCATGTTCAGTTTCTACAAAAATATTATGGTCCTTGAACTTGTAAACTACGCACCCTACTATTTACTTTACTGTCATCAAACGATCAATGAAGAATCAAATCCATACGTGACTTTAGTTGGACTGGTAGTATAATATGAATAACATGAAAATGTGAATTCAAAGTAAGTAACATACTCGTATGTGACATAACCTCCTTGGGTGAACGTTTTATGCTGACTTGGCTAAGAAAAAGGCGATAAACGCGTAATCAATAGTCATAACCGTTGGTGAAAAAGCGTCACATAATTATAACCCAGACAGGCAAAGTTTTGCGTCCATGCAGAAAATATCACGACAATGTCTATCAGTTCAAGCGTTCAAGGTCATAAATTAAACTAATGTCAGATTGATCGTTCAATAAGGCAGCAGTCGGCAGTGAATCGACATAATTTCAGCTGCTACTCGTAGGTATACCATATCAACAAATGCATGTGCATTGTGATACTTGCGTAAGAGAGTTTCTTGGTGTTTGTAAACAAAGTGAATTCAAGTCATGACTATCTTGTTACGTCATGCTTATGTTGCACAAAAGCGTCTTATAGACAGAATGTTTTGTATAGTAAATGTAATCTTGACGAAAACCAATATCTAATAATAAGGCATAATACAGTAACCAGAAAAATACTCCAACATCTCGAAATAAACTAAAGAATAAACTCTATGTTAACTTTCGAATATAATTTACCTAGCTAGATATTCGAAATTTTAAAGCATAAGCAGTTAAGCACTCAGTGATCAGTTGAGGGTATGCATATTCAGATTTATAATAATTCTTTATTCATTGGTTTAATTACACTTTCATCGTGATAATATCATCGCTGTTTTTTTTCATAAATAAATTTTGTGTAAATCCGCATTTATACCACCTAGTCATGTTAGGCAATAAGTTAATGCCCTTATGCTCATACGAATAGCGGAATTACCCTACCCAAAAAAATTGTAGTCCAGTAATTTGGCAATTTAAACCGTCACACTATAACTAATAGTAATAACTCGCGTGGCAACCGGGCGCTCCCAAAAGCACGCTATACCAACTGAGAGCCCGAGAGCCTCGCGTGCTGAGCCAGGCCCCATATAATTGGATGGATCAATACAATACCGCTGTGGTTTTGCTTGAACTTTGCGAATAACCGGCTTCGACTTCAAGGACGATCCTGACTTACGACCAGATGCTCTCCTGAGGCTATAAATAGCTTTTGAGTTTGTATGGATGCAGTCCTCTGGGAACCAACTCTAAGTGAGAAGATGCGTTGGTACAACTTAATAAATAATATATACCCTTGTTTTATGGCCATCGTGAACTTTTCATTTATGTCCAAGTAAAATCTTATTGGAAAAGAATAGACAAACTTTATTTTTGCTTCCTTCGAGCATGAAAAAGATGCGGGATAAGTTGACATTGATATTCAATTTATTTGTTCAGATAAGTTAGCACTGATATTTTTTTATTTTGGCTAGACTTATATTTTGGATAGAGAGCAATGATGATAGCATAAATAATATACGAGTACTTTTTTTTTTTTTTAATCAATACGAGTACGAGTACGAGTTCTTTAAAGCCATAGTCACAATGAATTAATGGCACATCAAACAAGTTACAAATCTTGTGCATTTTGACTTGGTTTGTTACGCTTACGTGAAGTCTTTAATTCGCATTCTTCAATATTTACACGTTACTATGTAATTAAATCGTTAAATGGTCAGTGAATCCTGATTTGTGTCAACCTAAAAACCAACACTTGCCTCATGGTCTCTGTAGAACGGCTCTAGGAGATTCTCCGGTACCCGGTTGTTGAATGCCTTCGACAACAGCCATTTAATCGACGCTCGTTGCTTTGACTGAAACAAACAGAAAATACAATGAGTGCGAAGAACAATTGAAACCAAACCAGGGATCTGATTGCGTAAGAAAAACGTATTCATCGTTATTGTTGGCGAATCGTGCCCCCCGATTGGCTGACGTAAATCAGGGACCCAATCAGCAGACAGAATTAGCAGCTATAACTTATCAAAAATTTTAAAACAGAGCAAAGACGGAATAAATAATGTGCGAAAGTGCAAGGAATGGATGAAAAAGATAATGAGAGCAGAAAAAGAAACCTATCTCCAAACACAAATTTTATAGACAAGAAATAAATAATAAAGGTACGCAAGCTGAGTTCATTAATGGTATATAAAGAAACCTATCTCCAAACACAGATTTTATAGACAAGAAATAAATAATAAGGGAACGCAAAGCTGAGTTCATTAATGGTATATAAAGAAACCTATCTCCAAACACAAATTTTATAGACAATAAATAAATAATAAGGGTACGCAAAGCTGAGTTCATTAATGGTATAATTATGCAATCTCACAGGAAACTTTCAGTTATAAAATTCTGGGGCATTGTGATAAGTGACCTCCGCTTCGGTGGAAAAGAATAATTTAAGTAAACTATTAACAGATCTTAATACTATCCCTGGCTTCCCCGCACATCTTTAATAATAAGTACATGACAGGAAAAGTGGTAAGGAATAACAGGCAACACGTATTCCACTTGTTGCAAGCACTTTACAGGCAATGAAGCGACCACTGTCGATTGCGACAATTATTGTCCGTCGCTATATGGTGACGTCCGCTTATTGTGAACAAATTGGTCTGCTATTGGAACTAAGTGCTGGACGGTATGTGATGATAGCTCACCACATGGTTCCGGGTAACAAACCACATACTATGTACAGATCTTGAGGGATGAAATGAAGGCTTTGGACTTGGATCATATTAAAGAAAGGATGAAAAAAAAAGCCGATAGTCATATAAATACAGATAGTAAAATAAACAGGATTAAATTAATATATTTCGTTATTTTACCCGCCAGCTACAATCTATTGATTTCAACATAACCAATATGGGTTTGCCTATATCAGTTCTGGATAACTTATATGAAATGATAAATTCACTTGGTAAAACCAGCAGCGATACAGTTTCAACAGTTGGAGAAACTTAAAGGTTAGTAGATAAGTGAGGCGCATCAAATATTCATTGGGCGGTTTTCACTGGCATCGGCAGACAATGCGACATTAAATTTGCAATTGCTCTAATAAGATACACTAAATGCTCATATCAATTATATCAATCGAGGTTTCGAGGGTTGTGGTTGATCTAAATTTTCAATTAGATGTGTACCTACCGCACCCTGCGCAGAATTATTATTTATTTTTTCATACTAACTAACCTACTTATTCATTTCTTATTAGATGCGTGTTTACACTGTTTCCATGTCAAATATAATATAAGCTTTTCTTATATTATTTATCAATTGTCATTAGTAGCGTTTCTATTGTAATTTATCATTTTAATAAACATAACAAACAAATGCGTGTACGCATACCTCACGAATCACGATAAAAATAAACATCATTTGCAGCGGAATTCGCTGTCTTATCATAATAATTATCATTATCAGATTGCTTATAAGTAATTGCAATAAATACTCCAAGCTTTGATCAATCTGTTAACAAAGTGTGTAATTCTGATACAATACATAATTTTAAGATTATCAGTGATCCACATTCCAGTTGTGCGAGTAAACCATTTATGAAAACGGCACAATATGCTTAGCAACAAATCATAACACCGGAATATCTGCACGGTACATTATTATTAATTATCTATCCGAGACATTAACTAGGTTACTTTATCTAATTAATCATCTTTGTTTTAGTGTTAGGTTTAAAGAAAGTTTTTTTTATTCAGTCTTAATTCTTATTTTTTCTCTAGCTTTATTTCGAAAACAGCTCTGAATATAATTATGCTTTAGCTATTAACCTGTATTCCCGTCTTTTCTTGACATTTTTTTTGCCACTAATAAATAAATTTTATTGCAAAAAGGCATTCCATATTATTTTTTCAATAAAATATTTTAATTTTCGTCGTCTTAACTTTTTTTTCTTCGAGTAAATTTTATTTGAGTTTTTAAATAATATTGCTAAATATTTAAAATCCAACCTAGATACTAAATAGGAGCGTGTTTTACTTGTCAAAACCACAAGATTACAAAGCCAAAAGGTCGAACGCGTACCACCGCATACCAGGGCAGTTAAAAATAGGTCGTTGCAGAGACACTCCCAAATAGGAAACCACTTGCATGATCCAAATCTTCCGATCAAAGGCGAACATCATAAACAACTGGTGCTGCACTTTATTAAGAGAGATGATATGCCGGAAGAACATCGATCGCACTTTTAAACGCTTTAAATAGAATCTAATAAACTTGAAGTGCTTTAAGTAATAACAGACATCTAATGGTATTGATTACTATCGAGAAAGAATTTAGTCAAAGGTTGTAATTGTTATTTTTATGACTGACAGAATTTGGAACAAGAATCTTTGTACTATAAGAGAATACTTAAAGAAATAAAAAAGCGATGAAAAAATGATGTTTTTCGAGTTAAGCACTCTAAAAAAATAAATGTAAGCGATAAAACACGCATATTCAAGCAAAAATATAAAATTAGACACGAACCATTGCGTAAGGATGCTAAGCTACCGAGTTAAACCAATATTTAACAGTCATATTCATTCAAATGAAATTACGTCATCTCCGTTTCATTCCAACAACATGGTAATGATGACACAACGTTGCGTTTTTTTCTATCACAAAAACAATAACTGTGTGGAAACAAGCACGGCTCAATGTTGAGGTCAAGAGATCATCTCTTGCATTGAATACACACTCGAAGGATTTTGCAATAAACTTTAGGAAGGAAGATAAAAACTGTTATTATGCCGAAAAATACAAAATTTTACGAAAAAAAAACGAATTGGCTGGAAAATATCTATTTCTCTTACAGTGTACGAAAAAGAAGTAAGTACTACTATGCATGTCTATTCTAGAAATAATAACTTCTAAAATCAGATCAGTCGTACTTTTTGACCATAGATATTGAATTTGTAGAGTTTTTTCTTGTAGAGAGGTGGGCCACGGCCCACGATATAAAAACTTGTCACTATAACTAAGCTTTTCATAACATCTGACAATTTTTTGAAACTATATTTAACATTGAAATCACTTTTGATGGAATACTAATTTTACGTCTACGACATCGACAGCAGAAAAACTAGTTAAATTGCGCCTCACTTTCATCCCGCATGATAAACACTTAAAACATATATGAAGTAGAGCGGTCAGTCCACTCTCTACATTGTTTTCGTACTTGTTAATTGCTGGATAATTAGCAGAATTGCTATCCGAAATTCGAATTTCACTCTCTCAAAAGTGCAATATCAAAAGATAGGAGTAAAGTAAAAACACCGGCGCTTCATCCCTTTGTTTTTTAAGAAGCTGACTCTATCTTGGTTAGGGATGAATGTGAAGTTGAGGAGATGAAAAAATACGTGTAGTTGTTATAGATCATTCAAATATGAAGACCGAAACTGATACAACTAAGAAGGAATGTACTATTGGAGTAATGCATCACTATAGTACTACTTACTTATTGTGATTGAAAAACAAAAGGACAACTCTCCGTATGCTGACCACAAAACAAAGGATAATGAAAGCTCTTAACAATGGTAGGTATCAAGTATCAGCTGACACGTTAACTATAATGTCTATACCCACCATAATACAGGATATCCTACAACTTAAAACAAAGTTAGACAAAACATATTATATGTGTACATTCAATGTTTGCATATTTAGTAGAATCTACATCCAAGATAATTGAACATTAGCAAAAAACTTCGCCTTAAAGCCATTACAAAGTAATTTTAAGAAATCCCAGAAGAGGTCGTAGATCTCCATTCTCGAAAGACAATCGAATTGAACTTTGAAATATTTCTTTGGAGATGTAAAAAAATATTTTTATGAAACATTCACTCTCGCACTTTTTACGAATTGTTACCTTTAAAATAGTAGAAATAGGCTACTTTCTGAATTAAAACGTGCTCAGACCAGGCATCAATTAATTGTGCCTTCATTATAAAAAGTGTTTTTCTTTTGTTTTGAAGAGTATACTAGCCGCGGCTGAATTAGCAACTATCAGAGTTTCGGATCGGGGTCCACCGATCGCAGCGAGCGATGCATTCGAGTGGAAAGGTGCGTTGGCACCTGCGGCCCACGCGCGCCGTGAGGTCGTGAGTCGCCGCCCACGCCGCAACGCCTTCGGACACATCTCGGAGCAAATAAATTGCCGAGGCACCGCCGAACGCGAGACGGGATGCTTTTACTTCCTGGATAAAAGCACGATCTCACATTTTGCAACGCGCCTATACGTATAGTATCGGAACAGTAGTGATAATATCATTGGGAAATTGTTAAGTACTGTACGTAATGTTATTACTATGGAATAGAGATGACCACACCTCCTGAAATGTACAGGCAATGTTGGACTAGATAAAATATTGTATTCAAAGGCAAAGGAAAATAGTCGAATAGAATTTTAACAGTAAAAACAAAATACATGATAATGGGTAAATTGTTTCAAGGAAAAAGTATTTTACTCGGAAACATGGAGTTAATTTATAAATGTATAATGAAAAAATGTTGAAGCACTCCTAAGCTCACTTAAAGTTTTAGCTCTATAGAAAGGAACATAAAGGTATATTGCTCATTGCTATTTTAATTTTGGAGAAAGTATAAATCATGTAGAAATCAATAAGCGAAAGGTGCAGGTCAATAATGATCTCATGTACCTTTCAAAGTCGGCGAGATTGCACAATCCTAACATTAATCATCAGTCAACACCAAGTCAAACCAATCCTGCAAGTAATTTTATAAAACAACAAAAAAGTCCATCTTTCTCAAGAATCATTAATGGAGGGACTCGTTCAAGTAAGTATAGTTACACAATTTTTAGGAATTGAAGCAGCTATAGTGAAAGCTAAATCCGCCAATAAAATGCTCCGAAAAAAATTAAACTACGTAGCGACTTAAAATTTTATTGACTTTAATAAGATACTAGTCACTTTAGATAGTCTTACGCAATCTATGTCATAAAATTCTCTAGATGACAAATTATAAAATCTTACAGAGGTAGATTGTGTAAGCTTTCAAAAAAGAATAAGACTAAGTATAGTCAATCAAAATTCTGTATTTTGCACGTACTTTCAAACAAGCTTTAACTTTGAACATGATAAAGGCTATGGAGCAAAAAGTTTCCTAACAAATCAACAAACAGATTCCGAACGACAAACGAAAACGGAACAAGAACAGATTCACGTGTCACGCCAAATATGGCGGACGAGACGGGCAGCAAAAAGAAAACATAATATATAAGGCATAAATATCAATACATAATTCATTATTGAACCTAATTTGGCCATACGAAGTTATACTCTGTCAAAGCACGTTGTTAGGAATTTTGCTTCTAGTAATACACTGGACGAGATTTTACTTCCATAGTTGGCAAGTAGGAAGAAACTTGAAGTATGTTTATAGTACAAGAAAAACTTTGTTGTAGTGGCAAAATCATCTGCGTATATAAAAGCATAAATCCAAGGTAATAACAACCACAACTTTCGGCTGGTTGAACTAATGAGTCCACAATTAACTTCACAATACAGGAAGCAAGTGATGCGATTAGCTTCTGACCTGAGTCATTAGAGGATTGGTGTGCCTAATTGATCAGAAAATCTGTTTTATGAGTAATTTGTATAATTCTCGTGGCTGCTTCATGATAGGACACACAAGAATTTAAAATCACCTGTTATGTATTCAAATCAATCTACACAGGATAAAGTAGGTAAAACAGAGTTTAAAACGTCAACATATAAGAGCTGGTGAAGTCATGACAAACGGCTCTATAAATATCAAAACCACGCAACCTCGAATTAAGATTAACTTTACGGTACAGTAAATACATCGAGAGAGACGAATAGAACTGGGAAATACCAAATAAAAGTATCTAAGTCATCTGGCTAGCCATGTGTCTGGCGGTCCTGGGATGTTTTACTTTCAATGTACTTGCTAAAATGAAATGCAGCGTCAAGCATTGTCAAGGTCCAATCTAAGGTTAATGAAATTTTAGTTTCATACTATCGGACGAAAGATACTGACAAAGATCATGATATCAAAAAAGATGACAATAAATAAACTCAACATAGTACTAAGGGAAGTCAAGAGATAGCTTATCAATATATCAACAAAGATAGTTTCTAGTAATTTCTTCTCATAAACATTTTTCTAATAATGTAATATTATTTTCGATAAAGCATTTAGTAGTCTTATGAATGTTGGGATGTTGTGTTTTAATGTTTGCATGCTGAAGTGTCAGTAGAATATGTAAGGACTTTTATAAATGTAAGAACCAAGATGTTAACTATATTCTGCAAATAAATTATTTCATTTCATTTCATCAGTCCTCAACGATATATATGTAGAAGAGTCACTCATTTTGTTCGTTAGAGAATATCTACAATCCACCGTGCGACCCAGTTGGAGGCTGCAGTCGCGGTACTGGTGAAAGTGAGAGATGTTTCTTTAGCCGCGTGCGAACTGCGAATGTATTGCGGGATGGCGACCAGTGTACCTATTTCATAATCGCTATTATTGGTATCAATGTTGAGGCGATCGATACGGTGGGCGACACCCATACTTTGCTTGCCGACAGACGGTTACATCATAGCTAAGGCGATGTAATTTACATGGTGAGTAAATATATTAACTTAAGTAAACTGTTGAAGGCTCAACAACAACTTCAACAGTTGGTGTTGTTTTATATTCGTTGTGTAACAGAAGAAAAAATAAAACAAAGGGTGATAAAATGTGTGGTTGAAATAAGTTAAATCAACGATATTGTCTCAAGGATGAACGGAGTAGACTGTCTTAATTTTTTATTTGAATTAAATTTGAATTCCTGATCTGTAATTCTTCACTTTCAGACTCAGAAGATCCGAATCTTACAAAGATGAATGGTTTTTGCTTAGTAATTGTTTATGGACATAAATCTTTACATGATAACTGTGAATATGTAATGTGCTGCCTATTTTATTTATATGCGTGCGCTTCGTTTTCAAGATTTCCCACCGATAGGTTTCGTCGCAGCGGCTCGGTTTGCATTTGAACGGAGCTGAAACGAGAAAGTTGTTCGGAGATCCTCTAAACTACTATATGTTGACCTAGTAATAATTATTAATTAATTAATCATTATATTACTTACGAGTCTTGACTAATTTTAGATTCACTCATAAACCAAAAAACAATTTACAAGAGCCAGCAGCTACCGAGTTTCTCTTCGGCTTATCTCGATGTGATTAAATAACTTCCAGCGGCTACAAGATAATAAACAACAAGCTGTAGAGATCATCTCGTTTAAAAAATGGAAACACGTGGAGGCGTTAATTTTTCGACTAGGCGATCTAGGTAGGTATATATACCTATTATTATTATTGATTGATTGACAAAGCTAACATTGCTAAAATGTGTCTTGACGCGCAATTATTTGTGAACTGTGTGACCGTGACTGTGCTGTGCTGGTAGATAAATGTTAACTAAGTTTTTAAAGTTAAATTTAGTTTTAGACAATTAATTTTTTCAACAGATTTCTTTATTAGGATAAAATGCTAAAATCTACTGATGCCCAAAGGAGGGTAAATTCCCGATACCTATTATTTATTCAAACTTCATTTTCAACAGTTTCCAGTTCCCACAGAGGTTGCGTGGCACAATTGCCGTGCTTGCAGCTCAAACATTTAATTTGGAACGGAATCTGGGCTTGCCGAGACTCGAGAGTTGCGCAAGAATCTTTCGCTAACTCTGCAGGTATTATATTGGACTGTAAGTTCGTTATTTCTGTTTCGGCAATTACTAATAAATAATAATTTTTATCTATCCATATTTCTTTAATTATTAGTTTACACACATTAAGTTTCATGTTCGCTGAGTTTCTATGCTAAAGACATTTAATAAAAAAAATACCCGGCTGAGTTTGTTGTGGGCTTCTTCTCAGCGGCAGGGCGCGTTTGGAACCCTCGTAAACTTAGTTTTAAGTCGACTTATATTTATCACCATTCTTATGCAACAAATATCATACCGACATTTTGCAAGAGCCTGTATGTTAGGCCTATGTGAAATAAGATATTTTGATGAGTTTGAGTATAAGTATGCGAGCCCCAAGCCCGTTTGTTTTTTGTTCTATAAATGAAAGATATGTTCTATAAATAAAAGAAGAGACGTTGGTGGCATCATTTTAAAAGCCTCAAAAGATACAGGAGAACGAGTCTTAAAGGATGTCTTCTAAAAAATCTTAATTGACTCTACATACTTGGACTTGTATTTGTTACTATAGGTATTAAATTGGTGAGAGTGAATTATAAAATCATACATCAATGTTATTTCACAGGTATGTGTAATAGTTGAAAGTTTCGTCTATAGCAGATGCTGTAACAGATAATATTTCGTTACTTAGAAATAAGCATAAAAGAGAAAGTACAGCTTTGATATAGTTAATGTATTTTTTCAATGTAGGTACTCTGCACTCAGACCTGAGCTTATTCGTTGTTTAAGACTCATGTCCCGTATAGTCCGATGTTGATGTTGATGTTGATGATACAAAGTGTGTATTACATAGGAGCTATGTGATTGAGTTATTAAAAACTTAATGATACAGCTCTCTTTTACGTAATAGAAACTAAAATTCAAATTCTAACCATTTTTTCCATTTGAAAAGCAACTTAATAAGTTGATGCTTATATATTCAATTTTATGTATTCCAATCACGTGCCGGTGAATAAAAAAGGTTCTGAAGAGATTGTTTCACGGTTTAGAAAATGAGCAGGTTTTTTCTGGGTCAATGCTAAGAAGGGGGAAATGTCGCCCGCTTTATCGAACTGCCTCCCTTGTTACCAACACAATCCCTTTCCATTACTTGGGAGTAGAGCGTCCTGACTACCGTGGTCCCTGTCCACTATAAAATAATATTGGTGTTAACTGTTACGACTAACAGAAATTAAAGCTTATTTGTGTCTAGAGAATATAGAGACTTTTTTAATAATTGGCCAAGAATTAGGTTTTACTTTCAGGATTGTTCTTTTTCCTCACTTAAATAAACGAACGAGATCTATCAAAAAACGAGGCACTAGTTGTATTTACACTTATCACAGACATAGAGTTGATACAGTACACGTTTAAAGAAGTTATGGCACTAAAATAAATGCGTCGTTATATTTTAGACATTTCTTCTCATTCTTTAGCGAGATGTATTTTCCGGTCAAACGATATTATACTAGAAATCGATTAATCTAGACCGAATAATAAAAGAAATGGACATTAAACTGCGTCACAAATATCCACAGCCGTTTAAGTAGCTTTCTTCACTGTTCCCACCGGAAAGCCATTAAGTCTGGCATTGTTATCCTATACCTTTAAACGAGCAATTCTTGTATATATATTTCTATATAATCTGGATCTCGGCAACGGGCCCAACGATTTTCATGAAATTTAGTATACAGGGGGTTTTGGGGGCGATAAATCGATCTAGCTAGGATTCATTTTTAGAAAATGTCGAATTTACCAAAAAAAAATTATTAAAATATGACTTCTGCTGCCATCTATTAGCCAGTAGTTAAACTACCGAGCGAAGCACATCTGCTGCCATCTATTAGCCAGTAGTTAAACTACCGAGCGAAGCTCGGTCACCCGGATATTTAGGTGGTTACACCAGTTTAGGCCGTAAAATCTACCCACAATCTAGATTCTATGATTAGTACTTCAGTTTACTTTTTCCGTTGCAAAAACAAATAACTTATAGCAAAGCCTAGTTTAGTTTGGGTCATTTCTAAACCTAACCTAACGAGTTTTAGCGAAACGAGGTTATAATAACAGCGCAGTAATTCAACTGTGAAGTTAATCCCTGTGTAAAAACATCGAGTTAGGTTTGTAAGAGTTCAGTAGGTAATAACAAAGATTAAGGTGGAAATGAATATAGTTCTCATAAACGTAGTATCGTTTCAGCTTAGAACTATTAATAGTTCGTTAGTCTATGATTATTATTATTAATTACACTGAAACGTAGCGAGTAGCGGAAATTTAGACTCTAGTCAGAATACGTATTAGCTAAGTTTTGACATCTCCTCTTATTAGTACAATTCTATCAGAGATTAACGTTGAATACTATCTAGTCTAGATACCTGAGAACATAAATAAAAGAAACTCTTAGTTATATAAAAAGTGTTGCCAATCTTTGATCGTAGATGCTATCGCAGATACCTACTTGCTTACTTAGGAGTAACTTATTCCAGTGAGTTGTCCGATTTAGTCCAATACTACTTTCCACAGTGATAACAAAAATATGATCGACTTACATTTGAGTATCAATTTACAAAAAGGTAATTTGAGTAAGTAAGTAATAAAGTAAGATTTGAGGACAACTCAGTAAACGATGCATCAATCAGCTCTTGACGAATGGATTATTTAGATTTACAAGTTTAATGGCAATATAAACACTAAAGAGAGTTTACCTAGTACATACTATCTAGTAATGATTTAAAGAGATGTACACATTTGAGGAAAACCGTAAAAAAGTATTTTAAATTTATAGTATAGTACGAGTATATACTGCTTACTTAAAACAACAAATCATGAATTTATGAGCAATGGCGTCACTGCTCACTTTATAACTAAACCAAGGCAAGGAACAATCAAAAACACATAAAATTAAAATCATTCGCTATCTATCTGAGATCTAATATAAGGGAATGTTTGAAGAAGTAAGAAACTTCTTCAATAAGAAATGTCAAAGATTATGTAGTGTAATGGAATTTGGCAATGTGATGTATACGATTACGAGTATGTTTGCAGAAGTTTATATATGTAATGGATTTATACCTGCCGAACTTAACATTGGTTTAAAGTAACCATTGCAAAACATTCAATTGGACATGCCCACATGTAAGCGTAACAAGGTCCACGCCTTATAGAACGACTGTGGGCGGAAGTGTGCGCGGAACACCGTCCGTCTGTCGCAACTCGCAACCAGCGATCCCGATCACCTCCGAAACATGCGTGGATACTTATTTATAGAGCTCTATGGATCCATAGTCTATGGTTCCTTCAAATGGTTTTAACAGTTTTTAAAATGTCGGAGTTTCACCTCAAATTACAAACGACGTTATTTGAGGTGAATTGTTATGTTTAATACAAACATAATATTTATTCGTTTTTGAAGAAGCTCGAAAACCTCGAATTCTTTAACTCAAATAAACAAAGGAGTATAGATGTTGGCGAATAGATACCTGTAGGTAGGTACAGAAACCAACAGAAACTATAGAAAAAGGATGCCTGATAGCATGAGTAAATAGACTTTCTGTAGATGGAATGAATGGAATACTACAACTTTAATTTACATTGGTGACCCCGATGTTATATCGCCATCATCATCGTGAAAACCTATATCCTTTCTTAAATCAAGATAAGACATCTAAGCATTAACTCTACTAATCGTAGATTAGTAGACAATCAAATCACAATTTAATTGTCTTGGCTTTTGATAGTAAATTACTACTAAAATTGATCTTTCCATCCATTTTCAATCGTTCTAACTGAAAAAGGATAGGAATGTGAAATTTTCATAACTATACGAGTACGGTATACCGTATACCTGTATATTACACATATATTAGTTTTCCGGCTACTCTAATAGGTAGGTATAGGAGCTTGTTCAAGCTTCGTGTAATAGCAGCGTGCTTCAGGCGATGAATGTCTGCTAAATTCTATGTATGCCCTTCCATAGGTTACTACGAAGCTTTTGTATTCTTTAGAGACTTACAGGTTACAGCAGACTAGTACTACAACATACAAGGGTGCAGCTTTGAGAAAGCTTTGCAAACCTAAAATGTGCAGGTATCAACGATATTATTTTATTTATAACCCACACGTTGCATATTTTATTGGTAACAATAAATTTCTTAGGTACGGAATTGTAAATACCGGAACTCATAATCCGGTAATTAGCTAGCTCTTAACTATTGCATGATTAATGAGCAAAGCCATAAGAATCATTTACAACTAAGTATAGGGCTCTTGCAGATAATATCCACAGCAACTACCTACGGAAATATGTCTTCGATCGTAACGTTTTCAAAAGGGCAAACAAAACAAGGAAACTCCAAGTACAGTAAATCAACATTATTTACCGAGACAAGGTGATCTTATACGCGACAATCATTCTAATGAGGCGAGGGTGCATGCCATTGGTTCAATCGACTGTATTCATTCTTAATGACTAGTGACACACAGATACCGATACATTAAGCACTTAATTGGAATGCAAGCCAGCCTCTTACATTCGTTTGAATATAAGTAAAGTATCATTGGGCAACGCAATATTGAAAATTGTAGAGAATTGGATTTCGAGAGGAAGAAAACTATATTTTTTGACGCAACATCGTTATTAATTTTGATATGTTAAGGTTGTTCGATTCGAAGACGCGCCCCACTCCTATTGAGTTTATTTTAGTCTTTGTCACTCTCTCACGTTGATGAGTGCGACATGCAGCGTCGCGGAAGAATATAACAGAATAACGACTTATTACCTAATTACTCAAAAACTAAGCCAGTTATCAAAAATCTGTTTCTCAACGTTTTTAGATATTATTATTACCGATACATTAAAAACTAAAATTACAATTACATCCATTGTAGTTTCCGATAAAATTGAGAAAAACTGAGATTTTGGAGCAACTTTTGGGAGAACTTTCTATCGAGAAAATTTTACCCAATCGTGTTTCTGCTTCTCAACGATTTTAGATTAAAGACCCAAAATACATGACGTTTACATTTAAAATTAATTGTCTTTATAGTTTTTAAACAAAACTTCACTAAAGATAGCTTAAATACGGCTTCTACGCCGTTAACAAATCACTTATGTTTCATGCAATTCGTAAGAAGTTAGGAAAGAGTGGGGTGCGTTTTCGTGGATCTTACAAATACTTACTATAATATATTTGACAAAAACTTTGTAAAGGAACCGAGGCGTACACCAGATTAATAGTCAACGAAAATAAATAGAATAAGAATTAAATATTTTTTAGATTAACGCAATCGTCACGGTCACTGCACCAGTCGGTACCTACGAGTACGTAGAATCAGTTTAAGACTCAAATTTGTTTTTGATACCGAGAAAATTATTATCGTCGCAGCCAAAACTCGTGACTCAGGTGCTCGAAATGTAAATACTCCTAATTGATAAGGATAATAAGAAATGTGAGCATGCTTAGTTTAATCGTCAAATGATTTCTACAAATATCTGCCAGTATATTTTTTGCTACCATTATCGCATCCCACTAATTTTGAAATTGTCTAAGATTGATCATCTTTATTCTAGGCCCTGTTTCACAATTTCCTGATAAGTTTCGGATAGCTTATACACAAGTTTTGTCTTGTATAAAGTATGAAAGTGACAAAACTCACGGATAGGCTATCCAATACTTATCAAAAGGTGGTGAAACAGGCCCTTAGTCTAATTTCTGAGAATTGCCTAGTAGGTATGTACAGTCCGCGAGGCGTAAGCTGAGCTTTGCATTTGTGTGAGTGATCACTAAAAGTAGAGTCAGACAAAAAAACTTTTAAAAATAAATTTTATTCGTAAAAGATAAATACAATTCAAATATGAAAAAATATTAAAATTCTTCTACATCGGACATTGCATCTACATCATTTTCCTTATCATCATTTTCACTCTCGTCTGATGTGTCGTCTGTGTTAATAATGAATCGTTCCGATAAATCATCAAGAACAGCGTCGTGGCCTTTAAACTTATTTTCTTCTTTTACTGCGTGATCGCATACATTTTTCCATTCTTGTGCAGTGATACTGCCAACTTTTTCTGTCACTAACCTCATTATTACATCCATATTCATTGACACGTTTTTTTTCGCAACGTAGCCTTTTATCATTGCCCAAATGTTTTCGATTGGGTTGAAATCCGGGTGATAGGGTGGCAGACGAAGAACGCTGTGTCCATGTTCTCTGAGTAATGTATCAATTTTATATTCAATAAATCTATGTTTGTTTTGCAGTATCAATTGATACAGTTGCGGTTTAAGCATCGATGTAGAATGATCAATATTGTGATTCTTGAGCCAGTCAATCATGTCTTGAAATGAAATGAAATTCTTTATTTCACATAGGCTTAGATATAAGCTCTCATGAAATGTCGAGACTCAACCGCCAGGTTCGGAAAGCAGGATTGCACCGAGAAGAACTGGCAAGAAACTCGGTACTTGCTCTTTTCAAAAAAACGTCTCAATATACAATTTTTAGTACTTAGTATGAAACAATATTTTTAAGATATCTCGTGAGGAGATGGAAGCATATCACTATCGTTCCAAGAATCTTTGTTATTTAAAAATTCTTCAATGGTGTAGTAACCCTGATTTATTAGATGTTTTTTGACAGTATCTTTAAACCGGTGCAAAGGTAAGTCCAAGACAGACTTCGGGATCATATTGTAGAAGCGTACACTCAACCCCACAAAGGACTTTTGTACCTTACGCAAACGGTGTGGCACTACAACTAACTTATGTGCTCCACTTCTAATTGGACGGTTACTTATATCTATCCGTTTATTGTAATTATTAATATTTTGACGTACAAACAGTAGACAATTATAAAGCCTATTTCTTTAAATTTTTGGCGAAGAGATTCGCGTGGCTTCATTTTGTATATGGATCTAATAGCTCTCTTTTGCAATACAAATATAGTTTGAATATCAGCAGCTTTGCCCCATAATAGAATACCATAGGACATAACACTGTGGAAGTAGGCGTAGTAAACAAGCTTGGCTGTATCAATGTCTGTAAATTGTCTAATTTTTCTCACAGCATAGGCAGCTGAACTAAGTTTACCTGCCAGAGTCTCAATATGAGCGCCCCATTGTAGTTTATCATCTAAGGTTACCCCCAGAAATACTGTAGAGTTCTCCATTTTTAGTGTTTCTCCATTCACAATCACCTTTTTGTTGCTAACTAATTTTTTTACGTTTGGAAGTGCGAACTCAATGCACTTAGTCTTTTTTGAATTTAAAACCAAATTGTTAACTGTGAACCAGTGCGATACGTGCGCGATAGCACAATTTACATCGTCATAATTTTCTTTACTTTTATCTATTTTAAAAACTAGGGAAGTGTCATCAGCAAACAATACTATCTCGCAAATACCATTTACATGGTGTGGCAAATCATTTATATACACTAAAAATAGAAAAGGGCCTAATATTGAACCTTGTGGCACACCCATAATGGGGGAACAACCCTGTGATTTTGTGTCATTTATGCATACCCTTTGTGTTCGATCACTTAAATAAGAGGCAACGAAATCAAGAGCTCTGTCTTTGATACCGTAATGGCTTAGTTTACATAGTAGCGTTTGATGTTCAACGCAATCAAAAGCCTTGGACAGGTCACAGAAGACTCCGATAGCATTCTGAGACTGTCCCCAGGCATCATAGATATGACTTAATAACTTGGCACCTGCATCAGTGGTGTTCCTGCCTTTAGTAAAACCATACTGCTCGGAATGAAGAATTTTATTTGAGTTAAAATGACTTAGGAGTTGGTCCAGTATGATTTTTTCAAATATCTTGCTAAGTGTTGGTAAGATTGAAATTGGTCTATAGTTATTAAGATCTTGTTTATCCCCAGATTTAAATAGCGGTATCAATTTACTATGTTTCATTAAATTTGGAAAAATACCTAAATCAACACATTGGTTAAATATTATAGCCAAACATGGGGCAATAGTGTCAATTATGTTGAAAACCACTTGCACAGACATTCCCCAAAGGTCGCCAGTTCTTTTAATTTTTATCGACCGGGAGGTTTTCTTTATGTCTGCTGCAGTGATATGTTCAAATTTAAATACGATAGAGCACTCTTTCACGTTGTCCCTTAAAAGTTTTTGAGCTGTTGTTGGTGAGGACTTTAAAGAATCCGTTAACAAAACAGGAACATTCTGGAAGTAGTTTTCAAAGGTATTCGCGACCTCTATGTCTGATGTTAATTTATTACCATTAGCAACTATTTCGATCTTGGAGTTGCGAGATTTGGTTTTTCCTGCTTCTTCTTGTTTACGACTATTTGAGTTGGGAGCGGAATTTTCTAATGAATTATGATAAGATGCATTGTCTACCACCAAAATACTATTGGGCTTTAGATTTGGAATTAGTTGCATTCTTAACCATCTCGCGTAGTTCTCTGCGTTCATATTATTGTGGTAATCACCACTTTTTTGGTTTGCTTTGAACATGAGAAGGGCATTTGGTATGAAACCGTCCTCTCCGCCGGCATGGACTATAATTAAACGATTTCCTTTGGAAATTGGTTTCTTCAAACCAGCAGTGCTGCCATCTGAATAAGATTTCGAAGAAGTGTGAGTCGTATCTATATATGTTTCGTCGGTGTAAACGATTGGCCGTCCTTGAGTGCGATATTCGGCTATTTTAATCAAAAAATTTATACGAAGATAACGAATCTCATGTTTTTCCATAAGAATTTGCCTATTATCCTCTGTCCTTTTCCACTTAAACCCTAAAAGAGACACTTCTTTACGTAATGACCAAATTGAACCGGGATAATTTATATCCGCCTTCAACTTTTCATGTATTCGCTTCATAGTTGGTACTTCTTTATCGGTAATGTGAAAATTGTGAATAGTTCTTCGTGTTACCGCTTTATCAAAATCGTCAATATTGATAGTATTTTTTCTACATCTGGTCTTCTTCGGAGATGTAAATTTGCTCCCATCTTCCAAAACACGTTTACCTTCCACTAAAACGCGTTTGACAGTTATAGACAGAGGAATCCCGGTCGATGTCGCTACCAATTGGGCAGATGTAGTGACACTTGACATGTCTTTATCGTTCACGTCTTTAAAATACTTATGTAGATTGCACAAAATTTGTTTCACTTGGCTATTTAAAGGTTTTCTTATTCTTTGTTTACTTGTGTTAGCCGCCATTTTTCACTAACGAATCTAGTCTATCACAAAATAAAATACTAAGAAACACGTCACGCTGCTACCAGTACAAGAGGTGAAGTGCGGAAGGTGCGCGGAGAAGTTGCGTCATGCGATGGACGCACCGCGCCTCAGGCCGATTGTCAAAAAGCAGTAAAAACCGGTTTATACCAAGCAAGGGACGCGCCGCGCTTTAGGCCAATGTTACACCTACACTATCTATGTACACTCACACTAATGCAAAGCTCAGCTTACGCCTCGCGGACTGTAGCAATACCTTATTTAGCTCTGCGTACCAATCTAAGAATTAATTAGTCTTACTTCATTCAGTAAGGTAGTTTTGTAGCTAATAATTATGTAGCTGGGCTTTTAATGTTCCTGCCATTGATATATTCACAGAGGACGTAACTCTACACCTCATCGAAAGAGTAATGCGAAAATAAAGCGATGGGAAAGGAAACTGTGAACAAAGGCCCCACTCTCCACGCTTATTATCACATGAATCGTGTCCGGCGAGCGACATTTTCTCAATGCATTGAATTATACAACGCTACTCTCTTTGCAATGTCTTTACCACGTCTTTGCCAGCAGAATTAAAAAACAAAACAAGCTTACGATGTATTGACTATTGAGTCAATTAATTTTATTCTTTGTACTTAGTGCTTCTTTAGTTATGAGAGAAACTGTCGGCCAACGGTTTGCCATAATAAAATATCTTCATAATGAATTTTCGACTCATGACTCATGAGGCTCTTTGTTAATTAGGGAAATTCACGAATGAAAAATAACTACTGCGCTGCTTGATATTAGTGATATTAACCGATGTACAAGTATTAAAGATCCGAAGTTATAAGTACCTAAGACAGCATTATTAAGGCTCCAAGAAAACTGAATCTAAACCTGAGCAAACGTGACGGTCATATATAATTATAAATTTTAATTGAATTTACGACTCGAAAAGCTTAAAGAAGATTATAAGCTTGCTGCGTGACGCGAGTAAGTGCATCGTGATCTGGGTCGGTACTCGGTAGTTAATCAGTTACCAACACTGTAGTGAGGTAGTTAGCCAGAGACGGTCTCCTTTCGCGAGCAACCAGGCGTGCGTCTTCGAGATGCGACACGGTCTGCCGACCTAACCTTGGCCGTGCCATCCTGTATGATCCCAGCCATATATGAACATGACATCATGGACGAAAAATATTCTAATAAGTAATAGATCCGTAAAGTTCCGGGCGAGGCCAAGGGCGCAACTCAATCGATGGCAACGGCAGTAGTTGGTAGAGCTACGAGGATGAATAGTAAAAAGGAAAGTCGGGTTAATGACCTCAGAATGGACGGCAAGAGACTGATGGCTCTTCCGATTCTTTTTTTATTTTTAACCGTCCAAAAAGTTCCGAAACGGTCACGACAATTTTCGACGTCGGCATGGATCTGAGGTTAAAAATAAAATAGTTTTAACTAGCAAGTAAAGCTTTTAGCTATGGCCAGGCCACTTAAATTTATAAGGCACTCAGGCGCACGCAGAGAGGTGCCAATGCAATTTTAACGGCCATTGTAATAACTAATAACTGTCAGACACATTATATTGTACTTTCTAAGACTTTATGTCGCAAACATTGGTTTTGCAACGCGATTTCTTTGGCCTCCGTTAGTTTTAAATTACATTTATGAATTAAAATAGCCTTAAGACTTTTTAATTGATAAATGTGTAGACAAAAGATAAATAATTGTATTCAGAAATTTTATTTACCTAGTCAATTTCTCTATTGTTTGTAGCTTTAGCCTCTAGGTTTCCAGTCAATTGTCTTTAACCTAGGTTTCCTGTTTCTTTTTAATTGTGTCTTTAAGAAACATTTTTAGTATAAAACATAAAATAAACGGCTAGAAAAACGATATGTATTCTGTAGAAGAATATAATGTACTATTAAAATAATTTCCCGTTCGAGAAAAAACTACACCGACGAATTCACAGCAAGACTATAGGTTTGTAGGAAACTAGGTAGAGGTTCCAAAGGGGCATTCCATTTTAATAAAGAGGTGTTTCATTGATTGGAAGCATGGGCGTTATTTTGCGGAAATTCTAAATGAAATGAGCAGATTCTCTTTTGCATTGTGAAGTCAACATCTCCTAAGGATGTCCCGGTGATGGGACGAAACGAAACGTGCGTTGAAGAAAGTGTTGAAAGAATTATTGTGTGTGGTATATCATGTAGTTGTAGGCGGTGGCTGTATTACCATACAGATTATAGCAAAACAAATTTATCTGTTTAGCTTAAGAAGAGATTTTATCTTATCGCACATTTACATTTACACGCAAAAGTATGGTTTAAAAGTAATCGCATGCAAATAGTACGTTGTGAAACATCGCCAAGTAACCTCACGTCCAGTCATGGACACCTGGATGTGTTGATGTCATTATTCAGAAGTGGGTACACCATGTCATGCGTGTAGGATATATCAATGGCATTATAAAGCATACCATGCGTGTAGCGGATCGCTAGTGTACGAGTAACAGTTCTTTAAATTGCTAACCATACAACGCGTCAAAACAAAATACAAACTAGATTGTTGTTGTTAGTTCCAAGTAAGTGTTATCGTATTGGGGCGACATTTCACATTTGCGTGGAAAAAGACAGTGATGAATTTCCTTACGTTTTCTACCTTGTAAGAAACTATGAAACAACGGTCGATGAAAAAGTTACAGCCTTGGATTTGACTCCTGATTGCAGATATTATTTAACAATACGACAATAGCTGGAATGAATGAGGGGTATAAATACGCCACTTATTTGCAAGCGCTCTTTGGATGGACTGATGTCGTGCCTTCTTTTGATTTTAACGTTAGTTTGACGCTTCATTAGCTTTTTGAGGATGTTAGGGCAATCCTGTTTAGAATGTCTGACTGCATAAACATCGTACTGATAATGTAAAAACATGAAAGTTTGCATATTTGTTAAACCTTTACAATACAAAAACTTACGACCTGAAACAATACTCCTACTATCTGCTGACATTTTATCCCGATTCTGTAGATGAAGTCGCAATGAAGATTTATTAATGCAAATGGGTATGAAGACTGTGACTTAAATTTAAACGTGTATTCAAATCTCAACAGCTCAACGGTAAAGAGGTGTGTTGAATAGCATAAAGTAGGACGTTCGATTCCCGCCCGTTGTTGGAGTATTATCGTACCAATTCTTGGCATATAAGTTCAGTTTTTACCTGTGCATAATCGCATAAAACTTTGATTAATAAGACTGTAGAAATCTTACCGAGACCGCGACCGAGGCGCTCGGCACAACACCGGTGCTCTCAATATCCTGGCCATCGGGAGCGCTTAGAAACCGGCGCAGAGTGCCGTATCCAGACGCCGAGGCCACCATCGCTACCATATTGACACTCACTGCACACTGACCACTGGACGCTCTGCTGGCTCAACAGGCTTTGTTTGCTCAACTGGGCATCACTAGTCGCGTACTGCGCGCGCGGCGTGCTGCGCGCCCGACGCGTATCAACTGCCTGCGATCGACGCTGCGCCTGGTTGCCCCCCCTACCTAGATACCGGCGATGGTCGTAGAACAGTGTGTTTGATATGACGACGAGATAAGTCTATGTCTGATATCTAATGCGATTAAAGCATTTTTATAATAGTTTGTGCATGTACAGGTAATCTGGGTATTTGTGGAGTTGAGTTTACGCTTCTACAATATGATCCCGAAGCCTGTCTTGGACTTACCTTTGCACCGGTTTAAAGATACTGACAAAAAACATCTAATAAATCAGGGTTACTACACCATTGAAGAATTTTTAAAAAACAAAGATTCTTGGAACAACAGTGATATGCTTCCATCTCCTCACGAGATATCTTAAAAATACTGTTTCATACTAAGTACTAAAAATTGTATATTGAGACATTTTTTTGAATAGAACAAGTACCGAGATTCTTGCCAGTTCTTCTCGGTACAAACTTGCTTTTCGAACCTGGCGGTAGTCTCGACATTTCATGAGAGCTTATATCTAAGCCTATGTGAAATAAAGAATTTCATTTCATTTCACTGGGTAAAAGGAAAAAGAAGTTGACCGACTGACTGACTGATTTATCAACACACAGTTCAAACCCTTAGACTAAATATATATCGTGCTGAAATTTAACATACAGATTATGAAGTAAATTAAATTATGTTTGTAAAAGTTTTTATAAATTATATATTGGATACATAAATGTTTTAAACAAGTATTTATTTTGTATGTAACAGTTTTCTGTCCAAGCTATTTAAAACCATGGATAAGTTCTAAGTGATGTTCCAGTTTCATATACCACGGGCTTCAAGCCACGGGGCGTATAAGCAATTACCCCTGTTTTTCAGGAGATGCGTTACAATTTGCATCTGTCTCATACGACGCACACATCTATAAACACATGCAAATAATTTCAGTTTAAGAGATCCATTGAATACAGACTTATTCACTTTTATTTTGTCTCCTGAAAAGCAGGGATAATTGCTTATAAGCACTTCTGGCTTAAAGCTTGCAATATCATCTCATGATTCATATATTGTCATAGAAAAATATCAGTATGTCAAGGTATAGTCATCAAAACAAAACATACTCTGAATTTGCAGCTTCAAATAACAGTACCACAGACAATAAGTCTTATTACCTTGTTCACTGTAGAGTATAGAGTTTAATCTGTGCACATGCTAATTCCAGAAACCTTAAAATAATCCTCAATATGGTGAGCTCTCCAGCAGCTCCATACAAAACAAACCTAGTGATGTCATAAATTATAACCTTCACAAAAAGCCTGCTGAAACACAAGTGTTTGTGTTTTCAAATTTTCTATCTCTTTATGCTGTTATCACGCCTGGCATGTTGCAAATGCGCGGACGTGTAGCGAGCCACATTTTTATTTAATAGTAAAAATTGGCGCCAGTGTTAGAGCTGTAGGCAAAGTGTTAATAAATGTATCATCATTAGAACTAAGCGAGTATACCAACTATCTCAGAAGAAACTCATTATTTGCTGTAATAGTTTAAAAAAAAGACCCTACCTGCCAAGCCCCCTCCCCTCAATCTGCATATGACTTTTAGTACCTAGGTAATTGTAAGCATCAGGAAAAATGATAGAAAAAATGGTAAAGTGCACTTATGCCAACATTGTGAACATTGCACTGCTGTTCACATTCATTTATTATTTAAGCTTTAGCTAATCCATACAGCACTAGCAAACCCGGCAAACTCCGTTTCGCCACCAGATGGCTTTCCCGCTAAAAAGAGTTTCCCGCTTTTCTGTTGAAATTTTTCTTGAATTTTCTTTGCTATAAACCTCACGGAGCCCGAGACCTTTCCAACGAATGCAAAACTGTGGAAATCGGTTTGTGGGTTCTGGAGTTATAGCGTCAGGAAGGAAAACCCGACTTATTTTTATATAGTAGATGAGTATGAAATCATCTGTTTAATTGTTTCATAAGCTATATATGAAATATACATTAATACATATAGTTTGCGCTTCTTTAAGAATTAAGTTTTAATTGTATTATAATCATCCACCCAAGTGATAGTTTCTAACAAAGGCTATCAAGGCACATATCGTCATATAATATTAGGAAATGTTTATGTTTTATGACAATCATTTATTTTATTCTGGCAATAACAGTCATTAATAAATCATACATGATGGAAGGCAACAATAAGGTCTAAGATAGAAAAACTTGCCTGGAAAACACAGCGCATATGTCATTGCATAATTATGATATCAGGTCATGAAAATCCAATTAACTTTTCATAGATAAACTTGCCCAATAATGCTAGCCCTAAACTCATAAACCATAATGGTGAGTAGGATGAGATGCAGGGCGCGTTTGGAACCCCCGTAAACTTAGTTTTAAGTCGACTTGTAGTTATCACCATTATTATGCAAGAAATGTCATGCCGACGTTCGCAAGAGCCTGTATGTTAGGCCTATGTGAAATAAAGATATTTTGACTTTTGACTTTTTGGATAACAGATAAATAGTGATATTCTATAGGTTTAACCCTTTTCCTATCATCAGTTACTGAAACAGTTGGTAAATAGAGTTGGAAGACTAGTGACATAAATGAACATAATTTAACAGTTGGTAAATATTACTTGAAGGAATGGAGACATCATGAACATATAACATGAAGTAGAATTATCATTCTAATATTAAAAGAAAAGCACTTTAAATAAAAAAGGTAAGGACACCAAAGTCTACCTCAGTGTCAATATTATCACAACTAAATAACAAATCACAATATTATGATTTTCATGCTGCAATATCATAAACATAGAATGTATAACACAGAGCAAAATAATAAAACGTTGTTTGTTATAACTGGAAAACAAAGGCCACATACATACATTCATATAATAAAAGTATCTGATGTGACATGTAAGGCATACAACAATGTTCTAATAGAAATAATTTATTCCGAACAGTGTGGGCAGGACACCTCACCCACTCTTTGCCTTGGTTTGCTTAGCGATTTTAAAGGTGACTCCATCGTATATTAAATATAAGTATAAGGACTTGGTGTAGGCTCTCGAATTTTGGGACCGAAACATGTCTTTAGTTACAATAAGTCATGTTTCTTAAAAAGGGTTATGGCAATTGAGTTTTTTGCAGTTTAGCGACAAATACAGTTAACATGTGCACGGTAAACATACACCGTCGCGTACCGGTAATTAAAAAAACGTCTCGGTCTCACCTGTTTCGTATCCACGGTGTCTGGGGCTTCCATGTTGGCATGTGTGCGCTCCTGCCTCTCCATGACTTCGGAAACATCAGAAATGCTTATTCCATTTACTGGGCGCTACAAATGCACACAATACCAGCATCAACATATCAATCGCGATGGTACAAAATTTTTGTAACGAAACAATGTCAATGATCCGACAAACACGTTTAACACCCAGTCTATTACACGAGGAGATAAGTTCTATCTCTCTAGATATCCTACAGGACGATACATTTTGATTATAACAACAAAATAACAGAGCACCAATACTATAATAACTGAAGAAAATTGAGAAAACACTTCATCACCATCTTAAAATTTCACACATTCCGTCATCGAGCAGGCCAATTTGACTGTGGTCGCTGCCCTATACTGCGTTTCGTTATCGCTATTATTTTCTTGGAGAAAAACGTAATTTAATTTCATTTGCATATTGAAAAGTTCATTCATATCAGTATGTTTGGCAAATATAATTTTTTTTTATAAAGTCTTTTTTTTTACATTTAATATCATAAAATAAATAATGCTTAAGATTATAAAATATTGAACTTAGTTACTTAATATGCATATTGTATGCATGGAATGAAACGTATTGAACTATTGACAACGTGCTGCCATCTTTTATTTCATTTATATAGGTAGGTAATTTCAAATTTTTGAAATCTTAATTGCACCTGTGATTTTTACTTAGCTCGTGGGGCTAAGAAAAAAAATTAGAAAATTGGAAATATCCGATGTTTTATGCTGAGTTCATTAGGTACTTGATTTTTTGTAGTTTTTGTTGTTGACCACAGAATATTGCAGAGCCAACAACATCAGAGACTGTGGTCTATCATCTATGACAATGTGACCGTTTGTGGCAGATTTCTGCTAATAGGGCAGATTTGGCTCTTAAATTTTAACTTAGGCAGAATGTGGCAGTTTTGAAGGAAATCCCTATCATATTTGAAATAAAATGATAAAACTCATGATTTAATGTCTATTTATCAATTTAGGAATGACTTAGTTACTCGGAGATGTTATATATTAGGCTGGAAACTTTTGTCTTGTGTCGATGGAACGGGGATGTTCCGACTCACAGACCTACTACACTTCTGTGTTCCGACTTAAAAACTATTGGCTATCACTGTTTAGTGTTTGTGCAATATTATAAAATACACAGTTAAAGTTCAGAAATCGAGTTGGCAGATTTTTTTGCTAGGATTCGCCAGTCATTATAATCTATAATTCTATATACTCTATGAAGATCAGTGGCCTATATTCATGGGATGGGTACTCTGATAATATAGATACTAGAGGATATGCCGCATTTTATTCAGCCATAGATAAATGACGTATTTTTTGAATGAAACAAATAAACCTATTTCCAAGCCTTTCTCATTTATGGAAAGCTACGTTATTAGAACGAGACAGGCGGATTATGTTATTGCATACGCAAATGTCAAGTGACGTCATACGATGTGCCAAACGAAGCTTTTTTTCTGGGACCAAAACATGACCGTTTTTGTTTATTCGGTGGTGATTCTGATTCGATTTGGGATTTTAGTGAAATTGGTTAATGTTTTAGCCGTTGTGTTCAACTAAAAACAATGGTGAAGTGCTCAGCTGTATGCTGTAATAGCAAAAGTACTGAAAAAAAACACAGGAATTTCATTTCACAGGTAAGTCTTAAAATTTTCTAGTTTTTCTTTTCCTCCTTTAGTAGGAGCCCTACTCATCTATCAACATTTAACTTTACAAATTCATATGTGTGAAGTTAAATATTGATAGATGAGTAGGGCTCCTAATATCACTACCTTCTATTTGGACCTCGAGGTTTTACACCTCTGACTTCTCGTAGTTATTTCCGCTTTAAGAAAACGGGCCGCGGATGCGAACATTTACTATAGTTACAATCACTCGTATCAAATGTAGTTTGGTCTCGCGGGATAAGTTAAAAATCCTTATCCGGAAAAATAATATGCACCGCTGGCAAAACCTAGTTTTACTATAAATTAATTTTTAATAGAAAGTAATAATACATTCATTTTTGCTCTTAAATATTTAATTACTAACCACAAACTACATCGATAATATTTCCATATCGATAGATAGCTAGAGCAGCCCTTCTGATCAGCTAACTGGTGCCCATCTGTGATTGACTGATAGCTGTGATTGGATATTTTTGATGCGACACAAGATGGCGGAAATGCCCAGCCAAAAAGACTCGTTACTTTGTGTCCATTACTTCTTTAGTCATTGAGTGTTAGCAACGGTATAAATCATTGAGTGTTAGTAGTCTGTGGCCCAAACTTTTGTGTTAGTGGTCTATGCTGTGGACACAGACCATAGAGTAATTTGTATAAAATATGGACTTGTATACACAGACGAATACCCTTTGATTAGGTATATTATCAAAGTGAATACCTAATAACTTTATATATTTGCTTGTATACCTACCTATTCCTTGTTTTCACTTGTTTTAGTCTATACTATAGTGTTTTATGTCTATGCTTTGCACAATTCCCATCAATTCCCATCATCCCATGTTTGATCGTTTTACAAACTAAGAACTAAATGCCCCGCGAAAAAAGTAGATATCGCGACCGGCGAAGTTCTTCGTACAGTTCTGAATCGTCGCACGAAAGAAAAAAGTCTAAAAGCAAACACAGGCGGCGTTCGCGGTCGAGAGACCGATCGAAATCCAGCAGCCACAGAAGAAAACGCTCCTCTTCACGTTCGAAGCACAGGCGGAGGAGCTACTCCAGAAGTATCTCAAGAGAACGTTATGAGAGTAAATCCCGACGACGATCTTCCTCTCGGTCGAGATCCAAGCGCTCGAAGCACTCGCGGGAACGCTCTCATTCACGATCAAGATCTCATAGCCGTACAAAGTACAGTAAAACTAGTAAAAAGCATAAGCGGAGATCTCGGTCCAGCAGCAGGGGAAGTATTGCAAGCTCATTTGATATTGGTGAGTAACAGTTTAAAAATAATAGTTGATACAATACTGCTGTGTACTATTTCATAAAAAGCTCCTGTGAAATAATCATGTAAAAAGTTAAAATTATGATATCCATAAGTAGGTCTATGCTGGAAAATTAGCCCAGAAATAGCATAAATTTTGCCCCTGCAGGAAGCTTCAGAAAGTATTGTTCAATATTCAATAACAACAGCTCTAAAAACTTAGTTCTATGGCATATACTCATTCATTGAGATTACAACACCTTCCGAGTTAAATAATTACATATTCAGCTTAATTCCTATTCAAGTTCAGCCTATTCCCTGCCTTACCAACAAGTGAGATTGTAGACACTTTGTAATTGAAAGAAAAAATAGCCATATGAAGGCTAAAGTAGGTGCAGCTTATCCACACCTACTCTCGCTATAACAAAAAAAGATCTATTTTTCAATTTATTGTGTCCATTTCAGAACCCAGAAAACTCAACCTAGATGACACGGAAATTAAAATTGAAAAAGCAATAAAGGCAGCCGAAGCAGCAGGACTGACTATGACCAAAATACCAACATATGAATATAGGGAAGTAGAGATAAAAGAAGAAATGCCTACCATTCATGATAGGAACCTTATAGCCGAGTTGAACAGTGACTCTTTTGTACAGAAATCTTTTAGTTCATCTAGGAGTAAGAAGCAATCTCAGAGTATTGTGATTGACCTAAATGCGGAAACTGTTAAGTTGCCTAAGGCAGATATCAAAGTTCAGAATGATGATTCTATTATAAATTTTGAGGTAAGTGTTTGTAGACCTTAAGTTAGATTATGGTACAAAATGGCTGATTAATGGCTGACAAGGTTTTGTGAACTTGATGCTTATTTCACACTTCTGCAACTGGTGCTATACCAGACTTTTGTGACAGTCAGTACTATATTTAGACATCCTAAGCTTGACATCTTAAAAACATAATGAGCACCATCAGAAACAGTTAAAATCAATGTGCTAAAAAGATGAATAGGGGCACATAGTTCATACCAACAGACGCTGGGGACCCAAGGTGCTGGAATGGTGACATGGGAAAGCAGTGTTGGCTGACCTCCGACCAGATGGACTGACAACATTAAAAGGGTCGCGGGAATGTGCTGGATACAAGTGGCGCAGGACCGTGCGGGCTGGAAATCATTGCAGGAGGCCTATGTCCAGCAGTGGACGTCCGTCGGCTGAAACGAAAAATACGGCGAAAAAACTGCTGAAATGAATAGTTTCTTTCTACAGGCGTTTGCCTGTACTGAATTTAAATACAATGTAAATTGCTACATTTGCACACCATTTTTTTGTGTCTTTCTACTATCTGTAATATTACTTACTTATTTCAGTTTTTGAAGAAATAAATTTGAAATATTTCAGGAAATCCCAAGTCATGAGGAACGAAAAGAGATGTGGATAAAGAAACTTTATCAATACAGAAAGAAGATGCTCCGTGATGAAATACAATAAACTGATGAACTGTTTTTAATCATTCTTTAATGTTGTAACTAATTACATTTGATTATATTAATGTTACTAGCTGTTGCTGTGACATGGTTTGTCAAAGATTGTTTAAAGATTCCAAAAATTGTGGTCATGAGATAAAAAGTATTGAATTGTTGTAAAAAATATTATTTTAACACATTTCTTTATTTCACATAAGCCTTGCAAACAGGCTCTTCTTATAACATATATTAACTGCTTTATTTAAATGTACAAGTTAGTGTGTAAGGTACATGTGCAAATAGAATTGTTTAGTTAAAGTTGATTCAGAACTTTCAAAAACATGGTAATAATTAAATAATAGGTATTAGCGATTGCATCATACAAATTGTAACCACATTCAAGATTTATTTTTGTTATAAAATAAAATAAAATCAGTCAAATTTTATTTCTTGTTTGAATTTACATTCAATATTTTTAATATTTTATACTATAAATGGATAGTAAGGTTTTGAAAAAAAGAAAGTTTACAATAACCTAAAACATTTTTATTTAACAACAATTAGACGCAACTCACATCAGAAATGCACTGGTTTCTACATTATCTATATTTACAGCACAGCATAAGCTTCACATCAGGATCATGTCATTCACATATTTCTCTCCCGCTGAATACGACTGCTGTATGTTCTAGACACAAGGTTCCAGGCATCCATGTACCGGTCCATGCACATTGCTATGCATTTCTGTTCCGAACTATCTAGAGACGTTCCAGGTTTATTTATGCACTTTTTAAAACATTTCTCGGACATTTTCGTCAGGAGTTCCTGTGCGTTTGCAATCGCAATTTGCTGCTTAACCTGGTCCATTAACTCTTCCTTTTGTGCTCCACTCAATGACCCAGTTGATAATGAATCCATTATAACTTTCGAGAATGAATCTGAATTGTTTTAATTAATTTTATTATAATTTTTTATCGTACGCAGGATCCTAACCTCAAAAATTTATCTTCATTCTTTTGACAGGCTTTGATAGTTATCAGTTGACAGTTTGACACTTGACATATAATATTAATTTGACAGTTGATTTGAATGGAAAAAGGGAAAATGTCTATAGACCAAAGACCTAGGAAATAGGTAATATGGACTAGACCTATCCACTAGCGAGACTTTCGAAATGCCTTACCCTGACACCACGTAGTCTGGTTTGTCATACCCCTAGTGTTTTTTTAAGCCGGAGGCGAGGAGTAGGCACTTTCCGCAGCGACAGAGACAACACAGATCCGAATTGGTCCCTATTTTAGAGCTGTCATAGATCTTATAGTGGACACAAAGGTTAACTTATCTAAAAATCCGTAAAAAATGACTTAAAAATAAAAAAAAACTACTGAGTTCTGCATATTTCTCTTAGTGGAGGTGGGGGTTGACACACCTCTTCCCCTGTACCCTCCCCCGCCCCCTCACCCCCTCCACCATGTAAGTACCTAAATATTACGATAAAATTAACCTCTTTAAAAATGTATTTCACGAAAACTATTGAGTTTTGCACTCTAGGCTAGGCTAGACCTAATGAGACGGGACCGCCACTCGCCAGAATGAATGAATAGAGTGCATCTTCATAGTCTTGATAGCTCTGTGATTAGATAAACTCTAAGGATAGAACATGGATTTGCCATGGATTTGCCATGGATAGACATAGGATATATATATCCCTATAATCTATGCCTATAGTGTTAGTAGTATATGATGGGACGTGATGTTCAAGACATTCGATGATATCCTTGCTTGCATATTAGTTTTCACTTCGCCTTATTTTCAATTTAGTCGACACGAGAACAATTTATAACAACAAATCAAAGCAACAAATATATAAAAATGTTTGGTACATTAACAAGCAACTTGTAAGAATTTTGTTCACTACGTCAGCGATAAAAAATTGTATCGATAACACAATCGATTATAAATTATATCGATTTTATACTTATTCATTGCCATAAATTATATAATATTATCATCAGTTTAATGCATAGACAAATTCCTAAGTTAGTACCTATGACTAAGGAGGTAATGGACACAAAGTAGTGAGTCTTTTCGGCTGGGTATTTTCGCCATCTTCTGTAGCATCAAAAATAGCCAATCACAGCTATCAGCCAATCACAGATAGGCACCAGTCAGCTGATCAGAAGGGCTGCTCTAGCTATCTATCGATATGGAAATATTATCGATGTAGTTTGTGGTTAGTAATTAAATATTTAAGAGCAAAAATGAATGAATGATTATTACTATTAAAAATTAATTATTATAGTAAAACTAGGTTTTGCCAGCGGTGCATGCGTTTCCGGATTAGGATTTTTAGCTTATCCCGCGAGACCAAACTACATTTGATAGCTATAGAAAAGCTCACAGCTTAGTTCCACAGGATTAAATCCTGGGAATACGGATAAAAAGTAGCCTTAAATGTATAAGATGGAGTATTTTATTAGGAAAGAAGACTAATTCATTTTAGTTTCAAAAACAATTTAAACTGCATAAAATTTTAACATTTTGATTTCATGAATTTTAAGTTATCGCCTGATTGAACCGGAATTCTAACCCGTTCAGAGAAAAATACCAGTACAATAGTTTTATCATACCGATCGGCTTATTCACTAGGGTAATTTTTATGAAGTCTTCTTTCAGTAAAATGCTCTAACTACATTATTTAAGATAAAATTATATACCTTACCAGCAAAGACGCATCGCCAAGCGATTTAGCGTTCCGGTGTGATACTGTGCAGAAACCATTAGGGATGAGTTTACTTACCCCTTCCAAGTTAGTACGATAAAACATTCGGCTGCATCATCGCTTACCATCAGGTGAGATCGCAGTCAAGTACTAACTTGTATTGTGTAAAATAAAAAATCCTCTCCACCTGCAACTATTGAAAATCCTTTCAATAGTTGCAGCGTGATTGAGTGACTTTTATGTTAAAAGGATTAGAAAATATAAAATATTATACAAGTAAAATATAAGCCATGACGGTGTATTTACAAATATATTTAAAAGAAAAATGGTTTGGTTTAATTTACGTGTTTTTTTTTTCAGGACATCCTCAGGAAATTTTGACTTCAAAACGAGTGCTTGTATAGTAAATGTTCGCATCCGCGGCCCGTTTTCTTAAAGCGGAAATAACTACGAGAAGTCAGAGGTGTAAAACCTCGAGGTCCAAATACCACTAGTATTAGGAGCCCTACTCATCTATTAACATTGAACTTTACATATATGAATTTTATCGATATCGGTATAGCAGCGGTCGCATCATTAGTACTTTGTTTTTGTTTTGTTAACATAACAACAAAAATTAAATCGAATTTATTTCAATCCTGAAGAAATATTTCTTCTTTTACACATTTTATATGTGCATGCAATATGATCATAACACATAATAACACATAATTTTTAACGATTTAACGATATAATTAATGAAATCGAATACTGACCTATGTCATGTTAAATGTGGCCTATTTTTGTCTTTCCGCGATCTGCACTGCACAACACAACACTGAGTAGGCATTTTCACACCTGAATACTAATTATAATTCGCACGCAAATTAGAATAATAATATGATTGTCTGATATTTCAAAAAACATGATACGCATATACTTTGTATACATGTTTCGACATGTTCGAATCTACAAAATGCTACAATTTATGGAGGAATTGCCCACCCGGCTATTTTTTTCGTGACGTCACAACTTCAGTGTTGCCGAAATCACAAAAAAACAAATATGTTGCTATCTCGTATAACGTAAACAATTTTGAATTAGTTAGAAAGAGACAATGTGATGTTTGTTATAGCTATGTCGATTTCACGTAACATATAAACGCATATGTGTGTATAGAAAACTACAGCTGCTCCACTTGTAGTTTCCTTTCTCGTAGGTTAGTACGGTATGGTACGGTATCTCCATGGCAATAATGAATCGTGAACAAAGTGTCAACCGCGGTCCGCCAGCCAATTATAATCTGTGTAGGTACCCGTCTTTCGGTTCGGTTCCTTGGTTCTCCGCTAGGAGTAATAATGTTCTGTGCCTTGGTTCCATTGATCTCTCTTATGTACCTTGTTGCTTGGTTCCTGCCTCCTGGTCTGTGACCATAGATTATACACTTATACCTGGTCTGTGACCCAGGCGGCAAAAGGAATTCGAATTTATATTTTCAATTATTTTTGTGTACATAGTGTTTGAATAATAATGCCACTTTTTTGAGTGAATTTTTAATAACATTGTTTGTTTTTTACAGAATTATATGTTATTATGCCTTAAAAATTTCAACCTCAATAGCTAACCCTTTTATCCCAGAATGGAGCAAATTGCAGAAGTTGCAGACACCTTGTCTCACGATGATCTTATGGAAGTTACAAAATCTTCGCTCACTAATCTTTTACGAACGGATTCATTGCTCTCCGATTTACCATCTGATATAATTTTAGAAGAAATCATATCTCTGGTGGGTATAGTAGAAAGTAGAAACATTAAAGGTCAATGACCATGGATGTATGGATTCCCGTATCAAGCTAAATCTAACCCAAAATTTAATTTTTTATAGACTACGGTCTCCACATTAACTCCTAAAATTAATAATACTTTTTTATTAATATCCGGATTCTAAAGTACAGGCAAACCAGCTGTGCTTCTTAGTAAAATTACTATGACACAAATTGTGCATTGAAAAGAAAGAAACTTTTTGTATGCAAATTAAATTCTGGATATGAAAAACAAATTCTTAGTGCCAATGGTTCTCGAAAGCTCTAGGTAAAGGTTTTGAGATCGGTAGCTTTACATATTTATCAAAACATGATATATCTTTAACCCTTTAACTATTTCTGTGTCATAAAAGAAGATATCCATGCAGAAGGAACCACCATCCTCTTTGTCACCTATCCGTTATCTGAGTTGGGTTGCCCTCAAGTCCCGAACTCGCTTTGCTCGCTCTTGTATTCTAAGTTATTTGTGACAAATTAACTTAAGCGAGCAGGTATAAGGCCCTCAGCCTTGTTGTAGCTTGAGGTTAAGACTCCGTTTACTCTTTCTCTTTAACCCTCTTAAAAGCTCGTCTTCGAATGAAAACCACTCGATTTAAATCTGTACCCAAGCTCTATTTTATTTTCCTAGACTATTTTGGTTTTAGTTCACGACAAAATTTGATACCACCTTTGGTCATTTTCCTTTTAAGAACTTTTTGAAACTTGATTGAAATGTTATATTTTAAAATCTAATCTAGGTTTGAAAATCTATTAAAATAACATGACCATACTTGGACTAAACTGCTCTGTGGTCCTACCACATCATTTATATTAATTTAATAGTTATTATAAGAAGTTTCCTGTGTATCGTTAGGTCCACTAAAAAGTTAATTGAAGACTATGATATGGTATGTCAGCTTTTGTGGCACTTTTCCTTTCACTTTATTTATTAACCCCTAAACGCTCGTCCATTATCAGACGAATGCGGGCTACGGTACTAAGAAATGGGAGGGTAAGTCATCGGTAGCAGGGTTTGTGTTAAAATACCTTTAATAATATTTTTTGTTTTACCCTTAAATTTTACCTTAGTGTAGAATTTAGGATAAGTAATAATTTAATAATTTTTTAGTAATAAAAAGACTATAATATCATTATTTAACTATAGATCTGCCAATATTGTGAATTCACCCTAATCTATTCTACCAACAGACAGCAGTAGAACATGGTCAGTCTATCAGCATCCTTATCTCCAGAGAAGATGAACCACCATTGAAAGTTATTGTGAGTAATTCATTTTGTTCGAACCTTCGGCACCAGCCCTGGCCGCTCCGGCTCGCCCGAATATGCTTATTGCTTTGCTACGCAAAGGCGAAGGGGCTGTACTTCCTGCTGCGCCAGAGATGTCAGATTCTAATTTGTTATTCTTACAAACAGGTGCCGCAAAATGCAACAGTACGAGATCTGAAGAAAGCAATTGCAAGACATTTTGAAATATACCAGCAAAGAACTGGGAATAAAGTTAAAATATCCTGGAAGTATATCTGGAGGACCTACGACTTGAGTTTTGACAGCCTGGTCTTGGATGATGATAGCAGTTGCATAGCCAACTACGGAGTCACTAACAAAGTCATGTTGAGTTACAGGAAAAAAAGGAAAAAACCCAAATCATAGTCAATTGCATTTATTCTTAAAAGTTTTAATCTATAATATCGCAAGTTTTATTAAATTGATTTATAGGTAATAAAATACTATAAAATATTTCTGTGAAAAAATTATTGTTACAAAATAATGTTCTAACAATGTGCTTTCTGTACTAATTAGTTATAACACAAATGCATAAGTTACACATAATAAAAAATAAAATACATGCATGTACAATGTACATTGTACAATGGAGTCATAATGAAAAAAATACTTTATTCTCCATAACTAAAACCCCAAAGCGAGCATATCTCTGGAATATAACCCAATCTTATTCTAGCTTTGCTTAATAATTTCTAAATTAAAAAAACTACTCTTGCAACTTGAAGTCCTTAATTAATTATTATTCATTTGTAAGTCAGTGCACATGATCTCTTTACTGTCGTGTTGGAGCTATATTCTAATCGGAATATGAGAGAGAGGATATAGAGAGTATATCTCTGTTTGCACACATACATATGCACTATCTATAAAATCTCCGCAGATTGATGGCTGTGGGCAATCGGTCGGGACTGGGCAGACATTATATATTAGGAGGTCATTTACTTTTGCCTGTCTACACTCGTCAGCCACTTTGTGAGCATATCACGGTATTCTACTGGACAGTTTAGAGTTGTTCGAAGTCTGGCTGCGGCGGGGGCTCCTGCGGCAACGGCTCGAAGTCTCCGAGCGTGTAGTGCGGGTCCTCGTGGCGCGGCGTCGCCAGCGGACGGTCGTACGCGTCCTTCAGTAGCTCAGAGTCATGCTGGAAACAAAAACATAAGTTAGTCATAACAGCGCTATCTCTTCAGTCTTCACGCAACAAGTTTATTTAACAACGTTCATTACGTGTGACAATAAGTTTTAGTTGTGACAGTAATAAATAATTTATAAGACGAAAATTAACATTCAGACTAGAGATGGCACTATAATATTGGTAAGGTTCGGTTTCCATCAAAGCGGAGCGGAGCGGAGCTGTGTTTGAGTAACCAACCAGATTTCGTCATTTTGACATCTCCGAAACTGTGGCCTGTGGGAAGAGGAGATGTTATGTTTTAATTTTAAATGAAGATTTTAAATCAACGTACTTGATCGGATTGCAAAACTGATGGCGGCGCCAGGTCATCCAGGGACAGCTGCGTGTTGAGGACCGACGGGGGCGCGTAGTCCGGTATGGCCGGCGGCATTGACTCCACGGGCTATACACACAGAAAACCAAACGTTTTTAAGTTTAGCTCGATAACGTATTACGTTTAGCATTGTATTTCCTACGTTGAAGAACATTCAATTTTAAACTCTAAACAATAGATGTAAAGATAATTTTTCAGTGGTATTTTTTTATATCTTGATTCAGTGTGAAAATGTTACATGAATCGCCCCTTGATGTCAACTCAAGATAATATCTAATTCCTTCTAAATTTCACCATAAACGGTTCTGTAGTTGTGTGTGTCACCGAGCTGTTTATTGGATGAAAACTATTTTATATCCAATTAAATATGACAGTAAATATATCGCAAGTGGGTTGCCTAAAACATTTCAGTCCAGGGTATGATTAATTAAGAATTAAAAAAAAACCATTGTAACACGGACTCCTATTTGTTACAGTTTAGTTGACATCGTAGTTCAAATTAAATTGGATGAGCAATTCAGGTCGCAAATTGCGATTGATACCCTGGACTGAAATTTTTTAGGCAACCCACTTGCGATATATTTATTGACATATTTAATTGGATATGAAATAGTTTACATCCAATAAACTGCTCGGTGAAGGTCGACCTTACTTGGGATCCCCTACTATTATAGCCCGAGTCACTCACCGCGTCGACGTTCTCGTCGGGAGTCTTGGTCGCGAAGAACTCTCCGCCCACAGTGTTGGCGCGCGCGTCCTCCTCCGACGAGTAGGCGCTCGTGTGGCCCATCACCAGCAGGTGGGACAGCATGTCAGTGCCTGCCACCAAACAATACCGTCAGAACAATACCCTTGGATATAATAGAAAGAAATCTTAGGGTATGTCACGTGCTTGATGTGAGATTTAGCTAGAAAGAAATCGTATTGATGATAGATTCAGCATGGTAAAGATTATATTAGAATTAAGACTTCCGTGAGTGGACATTATATGAAGGAAAAAACGGCTATAAACTCACGCCTATTGGCGATCCTGACCTAATAGGCGTGAGTTTATAGCCGTTTTTCCTCCTTATATGGTAAAGATTACATGGAGAAGGTCCAGAGCACAGGGCTGAATTATGGTTGAATTTACAACCATTCACAGTTCGTTTGGTCAGATCTAATGGACTTTTTTATATTATTAGACCACACTACTTTTTTTTTACTCTCCATAATAAGGGAGCTATGTGTCAAAACATGTATAAAGAATGCTTTAATTCCCGCTTCCAATTCCATCGAGTTTTCTGAAGTGAACACAACATGCGCGTTCAGAAGCCGACATTATCTAATCTATTACTTTCGAATGCCAAAGAAACGAAATCCAATAATGCCTATTCATACATTTCTAAGACAGGTTTTTACAACGATGGTGGTTATGGCTACGGCAGCAGTAACTCAACCCCTCACCGATGTGCGTGTTGTAGCCGCACACGCAGTAGAGGCGCGTGTGCGCGCGGCGCGGCGCCGTCTCGAGCGAGTGCGGGCCGGCGCAGTAGCCGCTGTGGCGCAGCATGCCGCGGTAGCACGACGTCGCGTACGAGCACCTGCTGCACGTCGTGCGCCCCCTGCAGTCAAGTAACTCAACCCCTCACCGATGTGCGTGTTGTAGCCGCACACGCAGTAGAGGCGCGTGTGCGCGCGGCGCGGCGCCGTCTCGAGCGAGTGCGGGCCGGCGCAGTAGCCGCTGTGGCGCAGCATGCCGCGGTAGCACGACGTCGCGTACGAGCACCTGCTGCACGTCGTGCGCCCCCTGCAGTCAAGTAACTCAACCCCTCACCGATGTGCGTGTTGTAGCCGCACACGCAGTAGAGGCGCGTGTGCGCGCGGCGCGGCGCCGTCTCGAGCGAGTGCGGGCCGGCGCAGTAGCCGCTGTGGCGCAGCATGCCGCGGTAGCACGACGTCGCGTACGAGCACCTGCTGCACGTCGTGCGCCCCCTGCAGTCAAGTAACTCAACCCCTCACCGATCATGTGCGTGTTGTAGCCGCACACGCAGTAGAGGCGCGTGTGCGCGCGGCGCGGCGCCGTCTCGAGCGAGTGCGGGCCGGCGCAGTAGCCGCTGTGGCGCAGCATGCCGCGGTAGCACGACGTCGCGTACGAGCACCTGCTGCACGTCGTGCGCCCCCTGCAGACAATTATACCACGCCAAGTTGATCCAGGTTGATACACAAAGGAAGCAGCTCACAAAACACATTGTAGGCTTACAAGTTAAAAAGTGAAAATGGCAGTATCAGTTTCAATAGAAATCTTCGGTAGAAAGTATCTCGAGCGTTCTTAGAATATATATCAGGATGAGAATCGTCAATGTATTCTCAAAATTTAGATCAAGGCAGAACTGCGATACCCTTTAGTGGACTCCGCCGCATGGGATTTGTTTTATACACATTCCAAGTTTATAAAACTCACAGGAAGTGCTTGTCGCTGTCGAGCGGCGTGTCGCACTCGCGGCAGACGGCGCCTTCGGGCAGCACTAGTGTGAGCTCCTCGTACGTCTCGCTGATGTTGTGGCTCGTCGAGTCTTTGACCGGCGGACGCGCTTTGTTCTGCGAATAAATAAAAACATTTATACCATCGTACCAATGATGTTTTTCTGAAATGGTGCCAGGCTAACACTTGGAAAATTAAAATTTTAAATCGTAAACGTATGACGGTTGGTCATTACTCTGTGTCAAGGCCTACATGACTTAACGGCCTTCAGCTATTCAGCGGTAGACATAACAATAAAAGCAACATCCTATACAAACAATAGTTATTCACATTGCTTACAACGCGCACTCGACGGCGCTACCAGTTACTATCTGGATTTATATGAAATTGAAAATGGGTGTCATGAATAAAATCATTAACTTTTAATGCAAGACACTCGAGCAACCAGCGGTATCTAGGCATGACAACAACCTGGAAGAAAAGTTCGCTACCGAAATTGCCTAGAGAACTGAAAAACATCAATTTTATGGTGAAAAAGGGCAGAAGGATTACCTTAGGCTGGTTGATCAAATGTTCCTCAGAGCACAGCGGGATCGCATCCTCCGCAGTGTTGTGATCGCGAATCTGGTGTTCTTTTAATTGACCTAAAACAGAAAAATGGTTTAAACACTGTTAGAAATACAGTCTAATTTTGAACGCGCCCAGATTAGAGACGGCTGGAAACACGGAAGCTGGAAGGGTATTCTACACCTTAGCGGTATGTATCAGAAACGTGGAAGAAAAACGTATTGATCGAGTTCGATGGATATCAACCACATAAGGATGCCATTTCCCTCGGTGTCTTGCGGTTTTGTGGTGGAAGGTATTAGGCATGACTGAACTAGGCATTCGCAAGAACTCTTCTGAGTTCTTGCGAAGAGGCGCTTGCTCTGTAGTGGGTTCTGGTCGCCTTATAACGGCCTTGAAGCCGTATTTAAGTGATTTTTAGTGAAGTTTAGTTTAGAAACTATAAAAACAATTACTTTCATATTTAAACGTCATGTATTTTGAGTTTTTAATCTAAAACCGCTTAGAAGCAGAAACAATATGAGATAAAATTTTCTCAACAGAAAGGTCTCCCAAAACTCAAAAGTTGCTTCAAAATCTTAGTTTTTCTAATTTTTATCAGAAACTACAATGGATGAAATTATAATTTTTGTTTTAATTTGTTGATAATAATAATATCCAAAAGTTTTTTGATGACTTCGTTTTTGAGTAATTAGGTAAAAGGTAGTTTTTTTGTTATATTCTTTCGCGACGCTGCATGTCGCACCCACCAACGTATCCGTGAGAGTGACAAAGACAAAAATAAATTCAATAATTCCGCGCCAACGCATTTTATTGTCTATCAGTCAGTTTCGTTTTCGTTTTATTTGTATTTTAGTGCACGCCGTTTCCTTTTCCTATTCTCCTCTTCTTCATCAAAAAGTATTTGAAATAAAAACATCTCTTCATCCGAGCTATCCATGATGCAAACCTAACCTGTTGAAGAGTTGCGATGAATGAACAATTCGATTCGATTCGACGCGTTTCTGCTGTAGTCGACGCCAGGCTTAAAGGTGTTGTGCTGATAGTTACCGAGGTGCACAAACTTGAGCACGCAGCGGTTGCACTTGACCTCCAGCTCCTTGTCCTGGTGCAGCTTGAGGTGGTCGATGTACAGCAGCACGTTCGCCGACAGCTCGCAGCCGTCCGCGTACACCGGTATCACCTGCCGATACACACACATTGGTAGCGATTCAGTTTAAGAGCTTCTAACGCACGCCTAAATTGGTTCTATTTGGAATAATGCTATTTTTAGACGCGCTAAATTCACAAACCAGAACCGAATGCCTATTAATGGTTAGGTAATAATCTAAGGTGAAAGCTTCATGTCCGCCATCTTGGAATTGAAAATGGTTGTCAAGTTTTGAGAATCCTTTGAATTGAAGCCAAATCAAATGCACAATCTAGCGATTCCTATTGGTATTGTTCGATACAAAACGTAACAGCAACCTGACACGTTTCGAAGCACAAACTAGCAACCGAGATAGGTCCCATTTTTAATATGATGTTACGAATCCAGAATTATGAAACTCCGATTTGGCCTGTGACGCAAAATAAAGTTTAATTATTTCTCGTCGGGAGATCGTCAAGAAGACAATAAAGAAATGTCCCAGCAGCGTGGTCACCTTGAAGCAGTGCGGGCAGCAGAGCCCGGCGGAGCGGCGGTGGCACGTGCGCTGGTGGTCGAGCGTGGCGCGGTGCGCGGAGCTGCGGTACGCGCACGCGCCGCACGCGTACGGCAGCTCGCGCGGCGCGTGCGTCTTCTGCATGTGCGTCGCCAGAGTCAGCACGGCGGCGAAGCGGACCTGAAATATGTGTTAGCTTCACATCAATCTACTGCTTCAATAAAGAAACCTTACGTTAGAAGTTGTAGTTGAAAAGTTTTAAATAATGCAAAATTTAAAATTTAGTTTATACAGTCACCCCAAATTTAAAATTTAGTTTATACAGTCACCCCGAATTTCTGCTCCTTGACGTTTAGAATAGAATAATCGCGTCGTGCCAACACCGCGAGGAATCATGTATTCCTAAGAGTTTACCATAATGTTTTCAATGATATGCAAAGGCGGTTAACTCGCACTTGGCCAGCTTGGTCGCTTGGTACCCAGCAATGGGTTCTCACCTCGCAGATGAGACACGCGTAGGTGTACACATCCGGCGCCTTGGTGCCGATGGGGTGCGATACGTTGAGGTGCGTGGTGAGCTCCGCGTCCGAGGCGAAGCGCACGAGGCAGTAGCGGCACTGCGGCGCGTCGTCCGCCGCGCCCGCCGGCGGCGCCACCAGGTGCTTGAACAGGTGCTCCATCAGCAGCAGGCTCTCGTTGAACTCCACGTGGCAGATGGGGCACTGCGGGACGGAGGGAGGACAACATTGAAAAACTCGTAGTCACTGGCAAGATCGAGGGAAACTGGATGCAAGTTCAACACGCAATACGCGCCTACGAAATAAGCGTGACTCTTTTTAATCTGTAAAGTGGCGCATAAGATGGCGTCACCTAGGGAAGGAAACTCTCTAAGAGGAAACTCAGTACCTAAAGTCCTTTTCATGAAAGAAGACCCGCAGACGCGGCGCTGTAATCACATTATTAAATATTGCCCTCTCACTCGCACTCGTAATTCGTAAACAGCTGTCAATTTTAGTTCATGTTTTTGCCGCGGGACTTCTTTCATGAAAAGGACTATACCTACACGCACATTTGACAGCAAATCTTGGAGCTCAACATGGCGCCGGATTTCACGCAAAGCTAGGCTAGGATGAATGAATGGGCGCCTCCTTTAGTTCTCTTATCTCTATGAGCTGTACTCACCAAAACGGCAATGGCACAGTTGTCAACTTGGTCCGCCTTGGTCTGCCCGTAGTAGAACCGCTCCAGCGACACGGTCTCCTCGGGTTTGATCTCCTTCTTGATGTTCTTGAGCGGGATGTCGTCGAGGTCCGCGTCGTCGTCCACATACGAGCGCGCTGCCTTGCGGCGGCCGCGGGACGAGGTGGCGGGCGTAGGAGCGGCCGCGGGGGCCGCTTCTGAGTCTTTATCAGTTTTCTTCTCCTGCTTGATCTTCGTGCGACGAAGGGCTAACGGTACCTGGGATACGCAAGACTGTTTTAAGGACTTACCTAAATTAAGCCTATTTTCAAAGAATACTTTGTAAACAAATTGTGTCGCTATAGAATTTACAAAATTTATTGCAGTGCATTGATAATTTGTTCAGATATTAATTTAACTGGTAGAGTCAGTAATATAAGAAGAGTCAGTAAGTGCTATTTTTTATCTTTTTTTCTGGCAGCAATACTTTCTGGACATGTAATGTTTTACACTGACAACGAACGAACAACTCTAATACCAGTTCTGTTTATGGGAGAGGATAAAATCAATGGGATAAAGGTAAAGCTGAAATCTGCATTTAAATAGCGCACATAATACAGTATTCCACGAGTAAAGTTTTTGACGGCTCGGTGAAGTCTAACAAAAACAATAACGACAGTCAACGAATATCATATTATGATGATAAGAGGAGCTTACCTCTTCATCGTCGTCGTCGTCCACGTAGGTGGTCTTCTCCTTCTTCCTCTTCTTGGGCGGCGGCGGAGGAGTCAGCTCCTTCTTCTTCCTGTTGCGCTTGCCGCGACCCTCGGACTCCGCCGCGACCGGCTCTTCCGCTTTACTTTTCTATTCAATAACAACAATTTTAGATATTGAATGGAAGGAGGCGTTATTTTGCGGAAATCCATAATTAGTAGGACAGATTTATCCGGGACACGTTTCACCGGGACATCCTCAGATGTTGACTTTACAATATTCTCTACGATTTCGGATTGTCAAGTCAACATCTCCTGAGGATGTCCCGGTGTCGGGACGAAACATGCGTCGAAGAAAGTGTAGGAAAATTGTGTGTGGTGTTTCATGTGGGTAGGTAGTGTTCCTACATATTGTATCATATAGAATCTTTTCAAGTAGCGGATTAAAACAATAAAAAACAAATAAATCTGTCCTACTAATAATTTTAGATCTAAATGCAGGGAATAATAATAATAATTTAGGACACAAGATTCAATGAAAACGATGGATGAGAATAATTCTCATCGACGTAGATCCTAAGATAATTTCAAGTGCCATAAATCTAACTGAATCAAAATAAGGGTGGGCTATATATAATAACTCTGTAAGAATTTCAAGTATTCAACAAGTGCATCACTATCATAAAGGACAACATAATAATACAGCATGACCTCTTTGTAAATAGTTTTGTTACAAAATTAGAATTAATGTGTGTTAACTTAAATGTATAAAAATTGATCCCTTCTCTTTTCTAATCACCTGTGTAGGAAGCGGCAGGCAAGTATTTGGGCGCATCTTTACATTTTAACGCAACGTAACTTAAGTAATGTCAACTGACCTTGCTTTTGTCTGGATACTTCCAGTTCTTAAAGGGATTTGCGGCGATCTTGTTGAGTCGGATCGTGATGGGGTCCTTTCCGTCCAGTTTAGTTTGCTCAGCGATGTGAGCTACTATGTTGTCAAACGCTTGTCCGGGAGATACGCCGAATCTGCGAAAAAAGATCAATTTTTTGAAAGGATTTTTCTAAAATGTCCGAGAACTATTCAACTAGTTAAGAGACTCTTCATAAGGTTTATCGTTTTGTTGGTAATTTAGAGTTAGAGTGTGAAATAAAAGCAAAGTCAGCAAAAAAATACAGTGACACTCTTGTGAGAGCCACAGAAGTGAAAACTTGTACACACCCTACATACTCGTATACTTATAAACACAGGTATCGTTAACAGTGGCAGAATCGCGAGTTCAACGGTTTCCTCTATAGATGTTTTCACTTTAAAAATAAGACTTCAAATATTATTATCCATGTAATGTCTGTGAGCAAAATATAAAAACAATCGGTTCTCTTACTTTTCTCTCCAAACAAGTTCATCCAAAAACTGCTGTATAATCTGCCGGGAGAGAAGCGACAGGGTGTTCTGGAACATTCTGGGCACGATCCTTCTCAAGTACTCCATGATGTTGGCGTTGCTGTGCTTGGCGGGCTGCTCGGAGTGCGAGGACGACTGGTGGACGGTCTTGAAGCCCATGGAGACCAGCGTGCCCTTGTCCACGGTGAGGTCGGTGAGGATGGTGGACGAGGGGTGCACCCAGCCGGTGAGCGGCTCCAGGATCTTCTGGAATCGTTTCTTGTAGTTCTTCTCGTATTCCGCTAGAGGCTCCACGGCGCGGAGACGGATCTGAAAGAGTTACATTGATGAGAAAATCCATTTTGTCTTTAAGAACTTAAAGAAAAAATGGATTATATTATACAGAGTATATAATACAGAGTGTGTAGCCAGCAAGTGAGAACAAGGAAGCTGAAAGGGTGTTCCACACCTAAGCGGTTCGTATCAGAAACGTGGAAGAAAAACGTTTCGTTCGAGTACGCTGGACATCAACCACATAAAAGAATGCCACTTCTCTCGACGACTTGCGTTCTGTGGTAGAAAGGTGAAAGGAGTAGAAGCTATCCCCATTCTTTATTTCAGTTAAATCAGTTCAACAGCTATTATGCTATAGAAATATCGTGTAAAAAGTCGGTTACATGTCTATCATAAATCACGCGTTATTTAAACTTACCACTTTCTCAACAGGATCCAAAACGCCCAGCACTTCAACTTTGACTTGTCGCTGCGTGCCGTCGTGGCTCGTAGTGCCGAGCGAGATCACTCCCACCTCAACCTTCTTGCCCGAACCTCCCAGCAGGCCCATGTGGTTGTGTATAGCCGACGTGCACACCGCTCTCAACCACGTAAACAGCCCTTTCACATACAAGTTGTCGACTTTCACCCACTGCACCACGTTTTGGACGTTGGTCTGGCACGCCCAGTGGTATATCAGCTTCAGTAACACGCTAGGCGGGAAGGTCGCGCCTTCGAATATAGAGCTCGAGAATACGGACACGAAACGCGTGGGACAGCATTCGGATATCCATACGTAGCCGCCGGAGTATGGGAACTTCGATACGTCGGAGTACATGCCTGGAAAAAATATGTCAAGTTAAAAATCAGGCAGATGCTGCAACAAGTGGTTAGCCCCGAACTCAATATCTCGCAACCTACCCTAATGATAGCTGTTCCTGTAAACAACTAACCAGAGTCGAAGACATTAAGTTTCTTGGTGTAAACATAGATAGTAAATTAAAATGGGATGTACATGCCAAAACACTATCAGGACGTGTTCGTAGACTAATCTACGTGTTCAAAAGTCTTAGAGAGGTTGCAGATAAAGATACAATACTACAAACATATAAAGCCCTATGTCAGTCCGTTATAACCTACTGTATCTTAGCGTGGGGTGGAATGTCTAAAACTAATATGTTAAAAATTGAGAGGTCTCAACGTGCAGTTTTAAAAGTGTGTTTGTCCTTACCGTTTCGCTATCCAACAACTGATCTGTACAAGCAATCTAAGGTGCTGAGTGTTAGGAAATTATTTGTATGCCAATGCTTAAATAACTACCACTGTACAATCGTTCCTACCATTCCCATTTCAACCTCAAGAAGAGATTTATGTACCATCCCACTTGTGAGAGGCTTTTACTCCAGTAAGCTACATACTAATCTCGCGCCGCGTCTTTATAATTTAATTTTAAGGTACAAACGTGACGCCAAAAGATTGAATAACTTTAATTTTAAAAAGTTAATTATACACTGGATTTCTAAATATGAATATCAAGATGTAGAATCTTTGTTTGTGAAATAAGTCAATACAACATACACACATACACTTACACTTTCATACACCACACATTCATACATTCTTACACACACATATTTATTAATCTTTTCTTTGCATGATTCTAGTTTGTAGTTTTATTTTTGCTTGTCATACTCTCTTGTTTGCCATGCTTGTACCATCATATTTGTAAACACTGACTCCCAAGACACGGGTTTTGCCTAGTTTGGGAGTCAGGGATTGTTCGAAATTGTAACCTTTTTCTTTGGCTAATAAAAATTTGTTTCATTTGTTTCATTTACCCAAGACAAAATAGCAACTTTGAATTTTGAAATCCCCCAAATAGTCCATTTCATTTTTAATAAATATAAAAGATAGTTTTGAGCTTAAAAAGTTATTTCCATAAATACCGCGTCACTTCACATATTATTACTGAGTTTTAAGTACTTCTGTTCATAACTCATGTAGTAGGGGATCCCAAGTAAGGTCGACCTTCACCGAGCTGCTTATTGGATGAAAACTATTTATATCCAATTACATATGTCAATTAATATATCGCAAGTGGGTTGCCTATAAAATTTCAGTCCAGGGTATGATTAATTAAGAATTAAAAAAAAAATCCATTGTAACATGAACTCCTATTTGTTAGAGTTCCGTTGACATCTTAGTTCAAATTAGATTGGATGAGCGATTCAGGTCGCAAATTGCAATTTTGCTTATTTACCTACGATTTTATTATCCGTTAACTTTCTTTTGCCAAAAAATATAGAGCAGAAATACTTTCCTCAGCTAGGAAAGTATTTCTGGCAAAAAGCACTATTTATACCATCCAATCTAATTCGAACTACGATGTCAACTAAACTGTAACAAATAGGAGTCCATGTTACAATGGTTTTTTTTTTAATTCTTAATTAATCATACCCTGGACTGAAATTTTTTAGGCAACCCACTTGCGATATATTTATTGACATATTAAATTGGATATAAAACAGTTTTCATACAATAAACAGCTCGGTGAAGGTCGTTGTATAGCAGGATCCTAGACCAATGAGTCTAAGTAATAAGGCTGTGCAAACAAAAGCAAATCCACCGAAATTCAATCTAAGATCTTGCTTCGCTTGGTCAAGGAATGTAGATTATAGAACTCACCCAGTTTGAGTTTGTTCCCGGCGTGTATGGCGCACCACTGCTCGGAGCGCACCAGGCCCTGCTGGATGAGCCACTCGGTGAACTTCATGGGCGTGTGGATGAGCACCGACTTCACCTTGCTGTCCAGAGCCGCCCGGTCGGATGGCGGCGGCGCGTCCTTGGAGCGTAGGTACGGCCGCGCCACAACCACAAGCGATGGGAACGTTTTTCCTAGAAGAAAAATAATGTTAGATTCATAGATCTTGTTCAATATCTAAGTACATTTCTATCGCACCACCATCTCAATGTGGCTGTGATTGCACGATTTTTTTTTTAACTATACAGACTAGCACTGTTTAGTTAAAAAAAATGGTGATGATATAGTCTAAGGTGGAGCGCGCTTGCCTAGGAGATGTCTATTCACTCTTGATTTGAAGGCGCCCAAGTTGTAGGTGGCAGGAAAGACAGTGCCTGGTAGGGTATTCCAGACCTTTGCAGAGTGTATCAGGAATGAGAAATCAAACTGCTTCATATGTGTCTTTGGTAGGTCTACTATGTAGTGGTGAAAGCCTATTCGATGCCTTGCAGTTCTATAGTAATAAGTTTCTTTCCACTAAGCAAGTACAAGCCTTTTGTGAAAGACTTATATTATTTTCGTAAATCAATATGCATGTAATACTACGAATGGGCCATGACCGTCCATCTCTAGAAAGATTTTCCATGTGCGCTAGGGTTTTTACTGTGCACCTGCAGTGAGAGCACAAACAAAGGTGTACTTTCCCCGGTCATATCCACATCCATTGGAAAGATAATATAGATATGCAACATACAGGGTACAGGGGCCGTAATACCATCTCATATAGCAGTAATGCTGGAGTACTGTTTAAAAATTTTCATACAAACATAGTATGAAAATGTCAAAACAATACTGCAGTATTAAGGCTATAAGAGATGGTGGTAGGACCCCAGATCTTACTGATAACACCACACTCCACTGTGGTACCACAAACCTTGTAGTTTATTAAAGGACACTTCTCTGGAGTCAGCAACGTTCTTGTTGCTCTGGTCTTCCTTGGTGAGGTCGACGATGGCGGTCGCCTTGGTCGCGCTGCCCGTGAGCAGCCCGCCCACCGCCGTCGCCTCCGACGGACGCACGTTAGTGACCACGCTGTGCACGTCTGCCAAGACAAACAGGATACTTAATTTCTAATTAGTATTGGCATGATGTCCTATTACGGGTTGTTAGAAGTTATATGACTTGAATATCTATTTTTTGTCATCAGAAACAGATTGAATTTCCTTGTATGTTAAATGAGCGATATGGCGAAAGCAGCAGACCTCAGCAAATTGATTGACTTTTGAAGTCCACCTTGGAATAACCAACAAACACTTACCATCTTACCTCCCTTTAACTATCACTAGCCTGACTAAAAAACACCCACACTCACAAAAACAATGGTAAATTTTAGTTGTCTTGTCAAATATAGTAATCAACTTCAGAAGTCCTGTATTGAGCTCTAAATTAAAAAAACACTCACTAGAAGGTGCCAGAGTTTTGTCCTTGGTTTTGGTCTCCTTGGGTTCATCATAACTTTTGCCTTCTTTTTTGCGGTCTTTGTCTTTATCCTTCTTCTTCTTCTTATGTCGTGTTTCGGGAGTCTTGGCCCTTTCCGGTGATGGGGAATAATCACGATCATTTGTCTCAGTGTACTTTTTAGGGCGACCTACAAAGAAACACATTAAGTGATAATCATTAATCAGTTCCCATAAATGAACGTAACTCATAATAGTCAAAAATGCTTCAAAATTTTAATGCCTGACCCTATGACATTCTAACCAATGGACTGACACTGCTTCAAAATATTCCTGCTGCAGACCTATATGTTACATTTACTTTTATTGTGCCAAATCATTTTGCCATATAAAATATTGATAAACAATGACATTACCTCTTTTTCTAGTATTTTCTTTAGTGTCCTTGGCCACGGAGAGGGAACGTGAACGAGATCTTATGATGTCCGCACTTTGCCTCTCCAAATCCTTGAGCACAGGTTGCCTGCAAAGATTTAAAAATGATAAGCAATCTAAGTAGTTTGAAGCATGCTTATTTATATATATTTATTATTAGCTGACCTGCCAAACGTTGTTTTGCCATTACAGATATAAAAAATAGATAAATTGAGATTTCAACTATCCTACCTTTTTAGTTTGATCAAACTGCACATGGTGTGCAAATTTGATTAAGATTGGTTAAGTAGTTTAAGAGTCAATCGTGGACAAAGTGACGCATAATTTACATATATTAAGAAGACTAGGGGTAGCCAGTGGCGCCACCTGCATGAATTTGGATTTTTCACAAGTTATGTGGATCAATTATGGACTTTCCAGGATAAAAAGTAGCCTATTCCAGCGGTTGCATTATACAAGTATTTGCCCACACAAACTTTGGAGCCCATTCATTCCAGGGTGAGTTTTGAAACCCTTTCTTAATGCATCCCTAGACCTCATAAGGTATCTTTTACAAATATCAAATCTTTCGTGATAACGTTTCTCTTTTTTTTGATCAAATTGGCGTTTTTCACCAATCCCGCAGGAACTATTACCTTTTCTGATATAAAAAGGACTACAAGTATTAAACTATCTTCAGTTTAGTAGTTGCAGAGTAAAGGAAGAACAAACGTATACACATTCATACAAGCTTTTGCCTTTAAAATATTAGCATGATAGTGATAAATGACTTTAGTTGCTTACTTCCCGAGTAGCTGGTAGGCAGTGAACTGGTTGCCGTTATAGACAATCTGTCCTCCAGTATCCTTCACCATCTCATCCAGCTTGTTCTGTATGCTGTTGTATTCGTCGTCCGCATGTTTGTATGCCTTGAGTTGCGCCTCTGACAGCTCCTCTTCCCAGCACTCCAGCTCGAGGGTGGGGACATCAGGGCCAAAGTAGGAGCGCTTGTATAAGTCCGCCTCTATGATTTCTGCCTGAGGAGCAGGTGGTGATATCTCCTATGGAAAAAAAAATGTTTTTCAGTAATAACGATTTTATTATAGTTTCTGTAATATAGAACATGTGTATAAATATAGCTAAGTAGTTAATACCTATTTATTTTCTTTTAAAATAAAAATACTACGTTAAATATCAGAAATGCATTCTTTTCATTACATAAAACAGTTTAAGAGTCCCACAATTATCAATGTTACATTTGGAAAAGCTTGCTTGCCTCGCAGCAAATATCAGCACTAACTTTTAATAAATTAGGATAGGTGCAGTAGGTACCCAATTTATGATATAATATTTAGCTTTTGTGACGCCGATCCTTGCAATATGTTATGCTTATATATGCAAGGCCATAAAAATGTGTTTCTATAGTTTAATGCGAGGAACTCATGATTTTAGAGTGCAAAGCATATTTGTACAAGAGGATACGAATGCCGGTTTGATGTGTGTTGATGAAATTGGGTTGGATTTAATGGTATCAAAAAACTTACCTCAGTATCAGTTTTCAATTTCTTCAGCTTCATTGTAATCTTATAGGATACACGTTCCTAATGGTCATTCATCGAAGTAATTAAATACTAAATAGACATCCAGATAAAGCTCCAACAAAAAACAAAATATGAACAAACAAATCAAAGAGTATATAATCACTATTCACACAGACTATTCACTACCAAATTAGGTACGCGTACGATACATCATACAATACAAAATAATATTTCCACCAATTTCCACACTGAGTCTGAGACTCTGAGTGCTGTGTAGTGTTTTATGTCTATGGTGCTCAAAGACAAAGTAAATATAAGGACAGGAAATTGTCAGTCTTATTGGGTGGGTATATCCGCCATGTTGTGTAGAATTGAAATAGCCAATCACAGCCATCGGCCAATCACAGATAGGCACCAGACAGCTGATCAGAAGGGCTGCTCTAACTATCTATTGATATGGAAATATTATCGATGTAGTAAGTAGTTCGTGGTTAGTCATTAAAGATTTGAGAGAGCAAAAATGAATGAACATAACCTACCGTTAAAAACCTACTGATAAAAATTAATGGCTAACGGTTTTGAAATCGGTCGCCTTGATGCGAAGTAACGATTATCTTAAGAACTTACAGTATTACGAGTCGTATACATTTTTCTCCGGAGATGAAAAATTTTTTTTTTGTGGAATAAATACCTACCTACGTTAAAAATAAAAATTCTTACTATCCACATGTCACCAACTGACAATAATTATTATCTGACGTAACCATGACACACATACACATCACAGTTTAAATATACTGTATCTGACGTATAATTCAAATAACATACTATCTAAAATAATATTGTAGTAAAAAAACAATTAGTTACTTACAGTAGTGTCAGATAAATTACATGTAATAGCAGTATTATGATTAATACACGACGTGATGTCTTAGGCTCTTCGTTAGTTATAAAGAAATATTCTTTTTTTTTATTCTTGAGGTTACAACTCCTCTTTAAACCTCAGTTTCTCTCACCCATTTCAAAGCTCGGTCAACGGAGTTTTGCGGGACTCCTATTTCTGGGTGGTCATGATAATAACTACCAATAAAGATCCTATTCCTCACCTAATTTGTCGGGGTTTTCCAAGTCCCGAGCTCGCATCGGTCGCTCCCGGATCCTAATATTTGTAACAAACATCTCATTTGCAAATAGCGTAGATCTGTAGTAGCTGAGACTTCCAGTTCAAATGTTCAAAGTTCAATATGGCAGCCATTTTTTTAATTTTGACCACAAATTACATGTCTTTGCTTGCTGCAATGGTTATTGTAATTTAGTCATTTCGAGATATGAACAATTATTTTCTTAAAATACAGTCCCGCCAAACTGACTTACAGTTGTTACTTAAAAGTTGTCAGACATCGATTTTAAAGAAATTCATCATTCATGAAAAAGCTTTAGAAATTTTCACTCCTTACAATTTGAATTTCGAAAATTCCCGTCTTTGTACAGAATATACAAATATTCTGTAGATTCATGACCTAATAATATGAACCTAAGTACTAAATTTTACATCTCTACGACTTTTCGTTTTACCGGAATCCGTGGAACAACGAAAATGCCTCACTCCTTTGTTTATATAATTATATAAAATTTACGGAACCCTTCATGCATGAGTCCGACTCGTACTTGTTTGTCTTTGGCCTACTCTCTGTTTCTTTTTTATAACTTTAATCTATAATATCTTCGTCTTTTGGGTGTTAGTATTGTCTATGTATTTATGTCAGTTATTAGGTTTTGTGGGTTGTGGTCAGCAATATATTATATTTACCTGATGTGCTGAAAATTTTATTTAATTCATACAAAATAAATTCACATCTCCGGGAAAAAATAAGTATGCGTGGGTCTTCTCGTTCTACTGAATCTCCCTTAATTCATCGTAACTTCAAACTAAGGCGACCGGATTTAAACCAACAGCCAATACTTTAACAAATCCCGCGAGACCAAACTATATCTATTCCTGAAGCCTTTTCCTCTATTATAAAAGTTTGCAATAGATAATAGCTATAGAAAAGCTTTAGTTTCTGTAAAACCCCGAGATTTTTTCCTATCTACTCAGCTATCACAAGCATAGTATGAAATTTATCGATAACGGTATAATAGTAGTCACATCATTAGTACTTTGACATGAAGCAATGCGCATGTCAAAGTGCTACACTTTATGGCGGTTTTTGCCACCCCGACACATATAGTGATAAGTAAACTATGGCCTCTCTATATATATGTTTAAATTCTCTAAGATGGTGCTGTGGTCTGAGTGATACACAGACCTCAGTCATTAGTAACCACAGAGTACTTTTTATGTAGTAACCAAAGAGGATATAATCACTTAACGTAGTGATTATATATAATTATTATACTCTTTTAAGTGATGTAGTGATTATATTATGATTTTTCTGGTCTGTGCCTGAGATTTCATTCTCAACACAGATGAAGGTACCTATTCACATTTTACCATCATTTCACTCATTTCAGTTATGTAAAGAAAACCCTTTGATTAGATATTTTAGTAGAGAAAACCTAAACATAAACCCATTACCCAACGCGTTGCAAATCATAGACAATTAGCACTATACTAGAACGTGTTACCATTGTAAAAATACGGAATCTACCAAAACTACTCTAAAAAGCTGCCAAAGTAGGTATAAAATTGAAAACTTTTTCCAGTTTTGCAAAAGTGATTTGTCTTAACTATATTTAATAAATAATAAAAAACCTAAGCTTTAATTTAAAAAAAATATTTTCAAATTCCTGTATTTCTTAACAGTTGCACAATTTATTAATGGAGTTATGGTTGAGTTGAAATTAATATGGCCAATGTTTTTAGAAAATATTTGGGTTAGGTAGAAACTGAAATGATGATTCATCAAAACTTCTACAGGAGTCAACTTCAGTACAGTCCTGTACAGTCCGACAAGGCTCCATTGGCACTTGAATGACATTGTCAAGTGGCGCTCTTATAGAACAAAGGCAGCCAGAAAATGAAATCTCCACAATAATACTTCAAGCAACACAACATACAATAGCGATATTGTACAATCAGAGCGAATTATCAAGCAGTATCACAACACAGCGGCGTTATTTCCGATTTTCGCCACGCGCCAAGATTGCCTTGCCACATTGTATCTTGGTGATGAGGTTTAACAACTTTCTAGTTTATACTTGCAATGATAATTGATAACATAAACTAATAAGTTGTTAGACTATTTTCTTGATTCTTTAACTAAAAATCGAAATCACTTTTCGAGAGTAGGCGACGTACAACACTAATGGAACATCGATTTATATTATCTTTGGAACTTTACAAAGTTTTGTGTTCTGAGATGGTTCTAAAGAAGAAGAAGAGAGCATGAAGAGAGTGGTTCTGAGGTTTTGTGCCTTGGTTTTGTGATGGTTTTGTGTCTGAGGTTTTGTGATTTGTCTGGGTAACAGTAGTCAAACGTAGTGATTATATACTCTTTGGTAGTCATCCATGAAACGTCAGTACCTAATCATTCAACAAGTACCTAATCATTCCCAAGTATAAAATGTATTATCTATGTCATTCAATTTGGAAAATCAAAAGTGACAATTGACGAATTATATTTATAAACCAAATAATTATTTGTATTTTGTGATGAAATTACTAATGTTATCAAGCCTTAATTACTGTAAAAAATAACTCCCGAACATGGAAGCGGTACCAAAACTGCCGTTGATTAGTTTCGAGTTGAAAGTGAGTCCGGAAAATACGCATTTTGGTCCAAAATTGAAACAGGTAAGTGGCACAGTTTATCTCTTTGATAAATGTTTTTCTAAGTTTTTGTTAGGTTTCTTTGTGTGCTTAGTTCTAGAACTTTTTCAGTATATTGCGGAGGCTTATAGAGAAGATCCTGAGAGCTATAACAATGAGATTCATCAGTTGGAAGGGCTTCGGTCGGCTGCGGTTAGGGCTACCAGTGACGCAGCTGGGCTTAGTGCTCTTATTAGATACTATTGCCAGCTTCGGGCAATGCAGAGTAGGTTTCCGATGACTAAAGGTGCACCTGCGGCGGTTACCTTTGCTTGGTGAGTTCCATAATTAAATTAGCATGTACCTTATTGATTTTTGTTGCAATAATGCAATCGTGTGATTCATGAATATTTACGATGTTTATCAGTCAACCGATGTTATCTTGAGTAAATTGTTTATAGTCTTTTCTTTGTGTTTACTTAAATCTTCTTAAAGAAGATTTAGGTAGGTATATTTTTATATACTACAGACAAAGACATTACTTGAATGTACTTATATTTTAAAAAAAAATCAATTTAAAATGTTTTGCCTAACCAGTTGAGACCTATAATAACAAAGCAAATTGAAATGTTACTACTGTGTTTGGACAGGTTTATTTTGTTTATCATTTATGCCCACCAACATTAAAATTAATTTCAGGAAAGATCTTTATGCGAACATGAGCTATTCACTTGCGGACATAAAGTTTGAAATGGCTTGCATTCTTTACAACATTGGTGCACTCCATACACAGCTCGGTGCAGCTGAGCCACGCAACACTCCTGACAGCTTAAAATCAGCATGTCAGCATTATCAGTATGCAGCCTGGGTATTCCAGCACCTTAGAGAGCAGAATCCCTTGCCATCGGGTGCTGATGTGTCCACCGACATACTACCTTTACTACAAGAAATTTGTTTTGGACAGGCACAAGAATGTATCCTTGATAAAAGTATCCAGGATACAAGGAAGCCCAGTGTTATTGGTGTGTATTGTACTGATTATTATCTTACTACGTCCTTAGCTTACTATTTGCTTGATGTGGCAAAAACTTAAAAATCCTCTTGTTATGAGATTTAAAAATTAGGTAGGGGTTTCAAACTTAATAAATAGGGCCATCTTTAAGATAAATAATTGGTTAAAGCTGGACCAGAGTTAAATTAAAAAAAATACTATTTACCTAGTTAGTTTGGACTAGAAGAAACGGACACCTGATTTTTCTTTTTTTGGATAAGCTCATTGATCTCAATTCTCATAATATTTGTGGTAGCTATTTTCAGAATCGATTGTAGATGTTCATCAGTTAGCTTGGAGGCTGGTGCAATGTTTGTTTTTATTTATATTCATAATGGAAAACATACAAACACAAACATAGTACCTATACTACCAAACATACATGTACAGATTCACAGAATATGAGCTGCATCTTTCTATAAAGCATAGGAATTCAAACTTTTGAAAGTGTGGTTAAAATGAAGTAATATTTACTTCCCTAAATTCTGCATTTAGGGCCGGCTGTCTAAAAGATTCTCATGGTGCTCCGTACTGTAATGGGCTGAAGGGTGGACGTGGCCCAAAGGCCCTTATCTTTGACATGCCATATTCCTATAAGCATTTGATCACATTATGATCTACACCTAGTAACATGATAACCAGTATAGATTTGTAAATCAGTTAAGCATGCTTTCAGGTGCTGTTGCAACGCAAGTGCTGCATTTCTACAAGAATTCTTTATCAATACTTGGCCCGTCTGGTGCCACCGATACTATACATGAGATAGTTGGCTCCAAGATATACAACGCTTGGTATCGCTACCTGTCCTTCAAAGCATCCTATATTGGTTGCATTGTATATTTATATCAAGGTAAGCCCTAGATAGTTTTCCCATATTGTCTATAGTACTTCAGGGTCAGTGCACAGCCCTGTCCTGAAAAGTTAAAATCTTATTTTTTTAGTTTATCACATGTTGAAAACCAATATAACATGTAATAATATCTGTTGTCCTACACATCTGTGAGATATTAGCCCATAAATAATTATTGAATGCCTGACAGTACAGAAGGTCCAATGGGAGCAACAGCTTTCCATTATGGTGCATATTCACCATACCAAACACTCATTTGTTTTTATTTCTTAAGACTAGATTATTAAGACTATTTCCAACAGGTATAAATGCTGAAGAGCAACAAAAAATGGGCGAACGTGTAGCATGCTACCAGCAAGCAGTGGACAAACTAGCCGAAGCAAGGAAAATGGCCAAGTACATAGAACCCGTGCAAACCACACAAGAGGCTATCACCTTCACCAATGATGTGGTGGAAGGCAAGCGGAAGGCTGCTAAGAATGAAAACGAGTTCATATACCATGAGGAGGTTCCAGAGAAGGATATGCTGTCTGAGTTGAAGCCTGTATGCTTGGTCAGCGCCGTGGCTATCAACTTCAATGATCCTGAGGTGAGAATATAATATTGTAAAGTTTTTTTTTACACTATACAAGTTAGTACTTGACTGCAATCTCACCTGATGGTAAGTGATGATGCAGCCGAAGATGTTAACGGGTAACTAACTTGGAAGGGGTAAGTTGATCAAACAAATCAAAAAATGCATCAGATTTCATCAGTACACTATTTGATGTGTCTTATTTGTCACAGTAAGACTCTTCATGTTCAGGTTGCAAATAGGTACACTAGCCTATTAGTACATGTTGCTTCAGTGGCAGCTCTAAAACTATCGTTTAGTGCTAACATTGCAGGCATAGTACATAAAATGTACTAATACCTACAAAATATTTGTGTAGGTATCAGGTCCGGACATCTTCGGTCGCCTGGTGCCAATGGGAGCGCACGAGGCGTCGTCGCTTTACTCTGAGGAGAAGGCACAGTTGCTTCGCCACTGGGTCAGTCAGACAGATGCCAAGAACACAGAGCTGACCGAGTTCATGTCGTCCTTGCAACTGGATCAGTTAGATGTGCTGGATTCTGACCAAAAGTGAGTATTGTAGTAATTTTTCTTTCATTTTACATCTATGAAATGGAATAATAAAATATACTAGTTCAATGAGACTTAGATTTAGGCTATAGAAAAGAGGTGCTAAGAAATTTTGTACAAAAATCAGGAAACCTACTTAGGGTTACCACATTTGTACATGCTAGAGAAAAACATGAATGAATTGCATGTAATGCAATAAATTGATGTGTAAAACACCTCTTGATTAGCGTCATGTCTGTGCTACCCTTTGTGTTGATAGGCAAATAAATAAAAAGATCGCTTCTGGTGTTGCAAAATATATTCTTTGAATTGATAAAACCTTCTTCATACCAGAAAATTCTGTCTGTCTGTCAAAACGCCTGTGAATTACTTGTTTTTTTTTTTTTTTATCTATATGTGTCTGTGGTTACCACCAAAACTTTTGGCTCCGATAAACTGGCGACAAATCTTTACAATTTCTGTAGCAATACAACTTTATTGTCATTTCCCACAGAATTCCTCAGGAGATCGTGGACCGGTGCGCGGCGATGAACGCGAAGGCGGACATCATCCAGAACCTCGTGGACTCCATGAACAGCCTGGCAGAGATCATCAGCGACGTGGAGCACTCCCTGGAGGAAATTAAATCACTTATTCAGGTGAATTAATCGGAGTTGCTTTTATAAGGATAACTAGTTGTAGCAGGCGGTTTAAAGCCTCACCAAAAGCAGTCTGATAATTTAATCTTGATTTTTAATATTACAAATCTAAGACGACCAGGGGGCCAAGACAAAGTGACATTCTATTAGTGAAGTTGCGAATAGATTGTCACTTTGTCTATGGGCTCTGGGGCCGTACCACTATCTCTTATATAGCAGTATTATAATATTGTTTTAAAAATTTCGTACTGACAATATATGTAAATGTGAAGTATATACATGTGTGTAATTTTTTTAGTTTGCGAGCCGTAACTTTTCATTGGGTTCGACGCGGAACTTATAAAGCTAGGTTGTCGATTTCAGTGGCGATACAGCAAAGTGTTTCATAGGTTCCATTTCTTAGCTTCATCATTACTTATTCAGTAACTGATCTGCTTATTCGCTTCGCTGCTCCGCTCGTGTGATCCCGCGTGTACTTTGAAAAGTTCTTCTTTATCCTATGTCTACAGACTCAACAAAATCTGTGCAATCTTTCAGCTTTCTAGGACTGAGTGTTGATGTGTGAACAAGTATCTTTCTTTTTACATAATGTAATGGATTGTATTATAGGAATTCTATATATTAGAATTCTAATGTCACTTCAGTATGTTTTGCAAAAAATTATGAACCAAGTACAGCAAAATATTGTATTACTTTCTTTAAACCTTTAAAAATAGTATCTTATTACTGTTTTGCTACAGGAGGAAACCCTCAAAGAAAAGGAGTATCAAAAGCTGATGGGCCCGCGGCCGCCGTCGATCGTGCAGACGGAGATGTCGCGCGAGTACCACAAGTACCAGGAGGCGCACGCGCGCACCACCGAGAGCAACCAGGTGCTGCACAAGGCGATGACGCTGCACATCACCAACCTGCGCCTGCTGGCCCAGCCGCTCGACGTGCTGCAGACCAAGATACCGAGCATCGACAATATTGGTGAGCTTGAAATCGAAAAAGTCAAAATATCTTTATTTCACATAGGCCTAACATACAGGCTCTTGCGAACGTCGGTATGACATTTCTTGCATAAGAATGGTGATAACTACAAGTCGACTTAAAACTAAGTTTACGAGGGTTCCAGACGCGCCCTGCCGCTGAGAAGAAGCCAACAACTAACTCAGCCGGGTATATTGTTTTATGTTATCACCATTTAACAAAATAAGTATAAATACTAAAAATAGGCTAGCAACGACAACAGAGCAATCTACCACTTATCAGTCAATTCCAAGGGTTTGTGTCGCTAATATTGTAATATGCCTTTTGAATGAGTTTAGGCTTGATGCAGTGTTACTCGTAGATTGCGCTTAAATACACTAAGTACATAATAATTATAATATGTTGTTCTTTGTTTGTTTGTTGTTGTTGTGTTTGTTAATTTTTTTTAAGTATTATTTTCGGTAGTCCGTTTCAGCCGATGTGCGTCTACTGCTGGACATAGGTCTCCTGAAAGGATCCCCAGCACAATACTAAGTAGTACCTTTACATGTACATATAGATGACTCTCGCGAAATAATTTAAGTATATAGCAACAATAAAGTCTAATTATAACTTGGGTTATTCGTCGCCGGGTCACGCATGTACCTACTTATTTGCTACTTGTATCTATACACTTAACATTTCGAGTACGCCTGGCCAAACTAGCCAGCCATTTTACTGGCTTGTGCCGTTGTTGTGGAAACATCCAAACTCCACTAGCTAGCTATGTTTGCTCTTGAAGTTAGGCACTTATTGCCAAAAACTGCCCCTAGATTGTGCCATTAGCAAATTCTGCCCCCGATTGGCTGACGTAAATCAGGGCACCAATCAGCGGGCACATTTTCTAATCGATTACGACAACGATGAATACGTTTTTCACCCTTGAAGTGTAGCCAAGATGTTCCAATTCATATTCTGTAAGTATTAGTCTCCAGGTGATATTAAAACGACTTTATTGAATTTTAAATCGTCAACAGAAGGGTTGGACCGCGATACGATGAAGGAGATGAAGCGCGTGGTGGGCAAGGCGCGCGAGATGCAGCAGCAGCGCGACGCGCTGGTGCAGCAGCTGCGCACGGCGCTGGCGGACGACGACGTCACGGCGCAGCTGCTCGCGCGCAGCAACGAGCCCGCCGAGGAGATCTTCAAGCAGGAGATCGAGAAGCACACGCCCACTGTGAGTGTACTCTCCTCACTCGCTGGTGCAGCAGCTGCGCACGGCGCTGGCGGACGACGACGTCACGGCGCAGCTGCTCGCGCGCAGCAACGAGCCCGCCGAGGAGATCTTCAAGCAGGAGATCGAGAAGCACACGCCCACTGTGAGTGTACTCTCTCACTCGCTGGTGCAGCAGCTGCGCACGGCGCTGGCGGACGACGACGTCACGGCGCAGCTGCTCGCGCGCAGCAACGAGCCCGCCGAGGAGATCTTCAAGCAGGAGATCGAGAAGCACACGCCCACTGTGAGTGTACTCTCCTCACTCGCTGGTGCAGCAGCTGCGCACGGCGCTGGCGGACGACGACGTCACGGCGCAGCTGCTCGCGCGCAGCAACGAGCCCGCCGAGGAGATCTTCAAGCAGGAGATCGAGAAGCACACGCCCACTGTGAGTGTACTCTCCTCACTTGCTGGTGCAGCAGCTGCGCACGGCGCTGGCGGACGACGACGTCACGGCGCAGCTGCTCGCGCGCAGCAACGAGCCCGCCGAGGAGATCTTCAAGCAGGAGATCGAGAAGCACACGCCCACTGTGAGTGTACTCTCCTCACTCGCTGGTGCAGCAGCTGCGCACGGCGCTGGCGGACGACGACGTCACGGCGCAGCTGCTCGCGCGCAGCAACGAGCCCGCCGAGGAGATCTTCAAGCAGGAGATCGAAAAGCACACGCCCACTGTGAGTGTACTCTCCTCACTCGCTGGTGCAGCAGCTGCGCACGGCGCTGGCGGACGACGACGTCACGGCGCAGCTGCTCGCGCGCAGCAACGAGCCCGCCGAGGAGATCTTCAAGCAGGAGATCGAGAAGCACACGCCCACTGTGAGTGTACTCTCCTCACTCGCTGGTGCAGCAGCTGCGCACGGCGCTGGCGGACGACGACGTCACGGCGCAGCTGCTCGCGCGCAGCAACGAGCCCGCCGAGGAGATCTTCAAGCAGGAGATCGAGAAGCACACGCCCACTGTGAGTGTACTCTCCTCACTCGCTGGTGCAGCAGCTGCGCACGGCGCTGGCGGACGACGACGTCACGGCGCAGCTGCTCGCGCGCAGCAACGAGCCCGCCGAGGAGATCTTCAAGCAGGAGATCGAGAAGCACACGCCCACTGTGAGTGTACTCTCCTCACTCGCTGGTGCAGCAGCTGCGCACGGCGCTGGCGGACGACGACGTCACGGCGCAGCTGCTCGCGCGCAGCAACGAGCCCGCCGAGGAGATCTTCAAGCAGGAGATCGAGAAGCACACGCCCACTGTGAGTGTACTCTCCTCACTTGCTGGTGCAGCAGCTGCGCACGGCGCTGGCGGACGACGACGTCACGGCGCAGCTGCTCGCGCGCAGCAACGAGCCCGCCGAGGAGATCTTCAAGCAGGAGATCGAGAAGCACACGCCCACTGTGAGTGTACTCTCCTCACTCGCTGGTGCAGCAGCTGCGCACGGCGCTGGCGGACGACGACGTCACGGCGCAGCTGCTCGCGCGCAGCAACGAGCCCGCCGAGGAGATCTTCAAGCAGGAGATCGAAAAGCACACGCCCACTGTGAGTGTACTCTCCTCACTCGCTGGTGCAGCAGCTGCGCACGGCGCTGGCGGACGACGACGTCACGGCGCAGCTGCTCGCGCGCAGCAACGAGCCCGCCGAGGAGATCTTCAAGCAGGAGATCGAGAAGCACACGCCCACTGTGAGTGTACTCTCCTCACTCGCTGGTGCAGCAGCTGCGCACGGCGCTGGCGGACGACGACGTCACGGCGCAGCTGCTCGCGCGCAGCAACGAGCCCGCCGAGGAGATCTTCAAGCAGGAGATCGAGAAGCACACGCCCACTGTGAGTGTACTCTCCTCACTCGCTGGTGCAGCAGCTGCGCACGGCGCTGGCGGACGACGACGTCACGGCGCAGCTGCTCGCGCGCAGCAACGAGCCCGCCGAGGAGATCTTCAAGCAGGAGATCGAGAAGCACACGCCCACTGTGAGTGTACTCTCCTCACTCGCTGGTGCAGCAGCTGCGCACGGCGCTGGCGGACGACGACGTCACGGCGCAGCTGCTCGCGCGCAGCAACGAGCCCGCCGAGGAGATCTTCAAGCAGGAGATCGAGAAGCACACGCCCACTGTGAGTGTACTCTCCTCACTCGCTGGTGCAGCAGCTGCGCACGGCGCTGGCGGACGACGACGTCACGGCGCAGCTGCTCGCGCGCAGCAACGAGCCCGCCGAGGAGATCTTCAAGCAGGAGATCGAGAAGCACACGCCCACTGTGAGTGTACTCTCCTCACTCGCTGGTGCAGCAGCTGCGCACGGCGCTGGCGGACGACGACGTCACGGCGCAGCTGCTCGCGCGCAGCAACGAGCCCGCCGAGGAGATCTTCAAGCAGGAGATCGAGAAGCACACGCCCACTGTGAGTGTACTCTCCTCACTCGCTGGTGCAGCAGCTGCGCACGGCGCTGGCGGACGACGACGTCACGGCGCAGCTGCTCGCGCGCAGCAACGAGCCCGCTGAGGAGATCTTCAAGCAGGAGATCGAGAAGCACACGCCCACTGTGAGTGTACTCTCCTCACTCGCTGGTGCAGCAGCTGCGCACGGCGCTGGCGGACGACGACGTCACGGCGCAGCTGCTCGCGCGCAGCAACGAGCCCGCCGAGGAGATCTTCAAGCAGGAGATCGAGAAGCACACGCCCACTGTGAGTGTACTCTCCTCACTCGCTGGTGCAGCAGCTGCGCACGGCGCTGGCGGACGACGACGTCACGGCGCAGCTGCTCGCGCGCAGCAACGAGCCCGCCGAGGAGATCTTCAAGCAGGAGATCGAGAAGCACACGCCCACTGTGAGTGTACTCTCCTCACTATGGACATTCATAACTAATGTCCTGTGCACATTGACTACTCTTGATCACGGCTTCAGGTTCTCACGGTCCGTTGCCACGTTGACCGTTCCCGATCTATTCTGACGCCGCCATCTACAGTTCCCAGCCAATGCTTGTTAGAGCCAGGAACAGCAGCAACTTCTTGACTGAAAGAAGTTTAGCATCATTAGACTTCTAATATGAATTTCCACACTTACGTACACAACTACGTGAACCCCGACGTAGGTACACGCTACAAGCTCGCAGTAGTTCACAATTTTACACACTCCCTTGCGATGACCTACGCACTCGTACGCACCTGTACGCATTCGATAACGTACGCACCCGTACGCATTCGATGACGTACGTACTCGAAGTCACGTACACACTACTCACGCAGTTATCGCCACCAGTTATACAAGAGGTTAAAAACTAACACTATCTTTTGTTTAATTTTAATCTTATGGGCTGCAGTGAAGGCTAGGAGTACGTGTAATGCAGGTTTCAAGTACCAGTGGCCTATCCCTCATTATTATTTTGCTTCAAAGAGTCTTTATCTTTAGATTTCTAGCGAGTTTTTTTTTACTTTATTACATTTCTTTAAGGCTGACTGTCTTGTCCGTTCTCAGATAAAAATCATTGAGCAGAACCTGGCCGCTCAGGAGAACATTATAAACAAGCTGACATCTCTTTACGCGGCGTACGGTGACTCCCGGCGACTACTCTCAGACGTGTTGCGGAAACGAGACGGGCTCATAAATGGTAAGTTATTGAGTACCTAAGACATAAAAAATTCTTACTTTTCTAGCCGTCTCCGTAAACGTTTGAGTTGGTAACAAACCTTAAACTGAGTCGTGAGAACACTAATATTTCTCCTGGCATCTTTCTGTCACAAAACAACACTACACACCTTAAAATATGAATATGACTCGACCACCAAACGTTTCTGTTATGAACCATTAAGATATAGAATTCTTCTTTCGGCATCCGTATTCCATAATTATAACCTTTGCTTGGTGAATGGGAATTTTCGCATCATTTCTGGTTTTTAGGGTTCCATACCAATTTGGTAAAAATGGAACCCTTATGGTGAGACTTTCTCCGTCCGTCCGTCCGTCTGTCACACTCGATTATTTCAGTAACTATCGAAGCTATCGACTTGAAATTTAGAATAGTTTTAGGTAATAGTGACCCAACGCCATTGCAATCATAAAACATTGAAAATTGTTTTTATTTTTATTTAAAAAGGGGGGAAAACCGGGGCTTCGAATTTCCAAAATGAAATAACAATATTGAGTGGGGTATCATATGAAAGGGCGTTACTTGTGTATTCTAAAACCGATTTTTATTTATTTTTATGCCTGATAGTTTTGGATTTATTGAGCAAACTGTCGAAAAAAATACCGTTCCCCCCCCTTATCTCCGAAGTTTATCAATCGAAAAATCTGAAATAATTATGATAAATAGACATTAATGTATATTTTACAGGAAAAATAAAATCAACTCCCTAACTATTATACTTTTTTTTGATAATTACAATAAACCACCAAAAACAAAGTTACGTTTGCGGTTCGCCAACAAAAGTACCTACATGTAAATTTTACTAGTAAATTCATGAACAAAAGTGTTTCTTTCAATGTTTTACTTCTTTTATGGTATGGAACCCTCGGTGCGCGAGTCCGACTCGCACTTGGCCGGTTTTTATTTTTATTTATGAGATACAGTTTAAGCTGGAGCGCCCTTGTCTATGAGATTTTGATCGGTTTCAAAGAATAAAGATGCCTTTTTACTCTTGATTCATTTGAAGGTTTCTAATGCCATTTTTCACCAACACTTTAAGGAACGGCTAAGAAGATAGGTTGTAGACAGTTGTTGTAAGTAAAAACTGTGATAACTTAGGTGTCTCTTAAAATGTAGGTGAAAACAAGCATAAGTCTAAGTTGTGGCATATAGTCGGAGACGGTAAAGGCCGTGTTTGTACTGGCAGCTCTGATAACGTCGTACGACACGCACGCGGAGCTGCTGGGCAAGTCGCAGAAGGGGCTGGAGTTCTACAAGAAGCTGTCGCACAACGTGAGCGGGCTGCTGACGCGCCTGCGCAGCGTGTGCCAGGTGCAGCGCGAGGAGCGCGCGCAGCTCATGGCCAATCAGAAACGTTAGTTCCTTATTTTGTTCCTTATAAATATTTTTCAGGTGATACACTCCTTTATCAGAATCCGTCCAGATAGGTCCCACTGCAGTGTAGAAACAATACTTTGTTTTGGTATAAAGGGTGGGACTTTACTGGGCTTAATGAAACCTAACTGATGTCAAGGATGACGAGCACAGTGCATTGCAACATATAATATAGCACTGCAATCTACATTTGCTGACAAAATGTTTACCAAATTAGCGATATAAATGATTTTATGTTCTGTATTCCATTATTTCTCTCTGTGCAGTTCCCACCCCAGCAACGCTCCCACAATCCGCGGCAGCAAAGCCCACGGATACTCTGCCCGCACCAGCCGCCGGCGCTGGTCTCAAGCTGAAAGACTACTTGCCTTATATGAAAAACAGAAGTATGGCCAGGAACACGCCGCCTCCTCAAGGTACGTGTACAAAGTTAATTGCAAACTGATTTTATATACAGCTTGAAAATGTTGTACACTGCTGATTGGCCCTACCTTTAGCTATGTTTTTAAACATTCCTTAATAGAGTTAACACCAGAATCCAGATACTGAAGAACCATCTCCAGTAAATTAAGCAATTTTCATATTATTTCATTCAAAGAGTCCACTATTCTGACCGATTTTCTTTAATGCTTATCGTTGTAGAGATTTTAAATTGTATAGTACTTTAACTGTATTTACATAAAATAAATTATTTACGTAATATTTTTAGCCCCAATGGAGCATTTGCCTAATGAATCGTACTATCCCGAATCGATATATCCGACTTCGGTTAGACCAGCGCCTGTAGGATCTGAGGGTATGTATTAGCCTACATCTATTATTTTATAATTTTTCTAAATATATTAATATTAAGATATAATAACTCTTTTCAGCAACGGATATTACTCAACCAAATCTACCTGATGGCGTAGTGTTGCCGCAAGGAATGCAAAATGTACCCAATCCATACGCCAGATACGCTCAAGCGTACGCACCAACCGAAAGTGACCCTTACGCTCATCAAAATAACTATGCGTATCCCATGAATAAGTATAGCAAACCAGAGGAAAATTATAGTTACACTTCCTACACACCGCCACAATATTCCTCTCAAATACATGATCCTCAGAGTTATTCAAACCCTTACTACTCAGCTACTCATAACAGTTCTACTGCTGTGACGGACTCTCAGAACTCTACAACCGACCAAGCAAATGTTAGTTCCAATACAAATCAATACAACATCTACAATAACCCGTATATGACGAATCAAACCCCAGCTACACCCGATCCCAATATGGCACAATATACTCCTGTGAGTCAAGATTTTAACGCGAGTTTTGCACAAATGCAAATTTCCGCCCCGAAAAGTGAACCCGCAGCAAACTATGGCGGTGAATACGGTCAAACGCAATTCAGCGTCCAGTATCCTCAATCTTATACTCCAAACATGGCGACCTATAGCAGTGCTGCTCAAAACTCCAATACCAATATTGTGGGCTCACCCATGCCACCAGATAATAATTATCCTTACATGAATGATCCCACGGCGCAGTACGGTCAAGCTTCCACGCCAAATGTACCCAATCCAGCGCAGAATGCCCAAACTTCTGTACCAAATGTATCTAATCCAATGCCACAATACGGCCAATCTTCAGCACCAAATGTGTCTAATCAAACAGGGCAGTATGGCCAAACTCCGGCACCCAATATCTCGAATTCAATGTCCCAATATAACATAACTTCAACACCAAATGCGTCTAATCCAATGGCACAATATGCCCAAAGTATGATGCCGAATACCTCAAATCCCATGGCACAATATGATCAAAGTTCACTTCCAAATATGTCCAATCCAATGGCGCAATATGGTCAAACTTCAATGCCAAATGATTCAGCTGCCAAAACATTCAACTCACAAACTTCTAACCAAATGTCGAATTTCCCAAACACCACGCAGAATATTCCAAGTAATCAAACGCCAGGCTTTTCCAACCAGCACAATACTCCGGGTTCTAACCAATTGCAATATTCCGTATCAAACACCTCTGTTTCTGCTGCACCAGATCTTGCTAATCAGATGCAATATGCCCCAACTCAAAATTTTAGTAATACAATTCAAAACGCCCAAATGCCTGGGCAGACCCAATTTAACCCAACTTCAGGAATGTCCAATTTCACACCGAATTATCCGTTGCAAGCACCACAAAATCCAGTTCCCAATTCATCTAGTGCCATTCCAACCGTATCTGGATATGATCAGCAATACGCTTTCTCTACTTGTGCATATGAAGGTATTTCGCAAGGATATGTCTACACAAACGCAGAAAATACAGTTACGTCTACAACTAACACAAGCGTAGCTGCGTTTAGCGCTGGGCAACCCTACAGCATTCCGAACGAAGCCACAGGATACATTGATCCAAGCCTGTCACAACTAGATGCACTAGACAAACCTATCAAATCACACGTCACAGGCGAAGCTCTGTCGACTGGGATTCGAAATCAACACTATATTCCCATGAGTCAGATACCAGACCAAAGTTATCAAACCACGAATGCCCAATATTCAGATCAATCTAGCGCTGGTTATGTGCAAAACTACCAAAACCATCCCGGATATACTTACAACGCAGCTTCGGGAAATTATGACTACAATTATGGCTCACAAAATTCCTACACAAATTATAGTCAAGCCAATGCTGACCCACAATCAATAGCAAAAGATGCCAATTGGAATGCCGCGGGAGTCTACACTTGCGCTGGGCCTTGCCAAACCGTGCAGTCCCCGTCGGATAATCCACAAAGCAATAACACAGTGCCTTCGGAACCAACGAGCAATTCACAGATTTATTATAACCAGCCTTATGGCTACCAAACTATCACAAACCAGGCGAACGAGATAACAACTCAGTCCGTGCAAGTAACTACAAATTACGGTGCTAACGTTAATTGTTCGACGTATATTCAATCTGGGCAAATGCAAGACACCAGCGTGACATTTAGTCAAGGTAAGAACTCGTAAGCAACTTTCGTGATATATATGTGTACAAAATGTGTAAGGTTAAAACGCAGTAGATAGAATTGTAATTATTGAAAATAAATGCTTGACAAATATTTGAGATTTTTATTTTTCCTTTCCAGTGCCAACTGTGAAGGAAAATGTTGCCGAAGAACCTTCTAAACCAACTGAGGTGATTCAACCTCCTCCCGTAGAAAACACTTCAAAGGAAACGCCAGAAATTCAACCAGTTGAATCTAAAGTCGAGGAACCTAAGCCGGAACCGACAGCGTTCGACCTCCTGTCTGAAATCGACTTCACAGTTGAGCATAAACCATTGATGCCCGAAATAAAAGTGCCTCAGATATCTGAGAAAGCAATCTTCAAATCTCCCGTAGTTCCCAAAGTTGAGCCATTAGTGAAACCCGTAATTAAAGAAGAAGTGATAGAGCGACCTGCGAAAAGAGACATCTTCACTGATCCTAGCTTGTTGAACAGTTTTACGCAGGAGGTGAAAAATTTACAAAAACTGACTGACTCTTTGACTAATAAAACTTCTAGTGGACTAACTGTTTTAGATTCTAAATGGAAGAGTTTTCAAGACTTCCAGGTATGCTGAGTTAATTTAACATAATCATCTATGGTTTCAGGAATTTTTATTAGGTATATTACCTAACTTTAAATACATTAAATATTTCAGGCAAAGGAAAACATGACTAGATCGAAATTCTTAGCAATGCGATCGTCTAGAAACATAGTGACTGAAGTAGTGCCTTACGACGACTCCCGACTGACTCTGAAATCCAATCCTGACGCTTATATCAACGCGTCCTATTATAAGGTACAATTTATCTTAATTACACTATTGTTCATTAGTTTCTGTATTAAATGTCCAGGATAATAAAAATAGCGACGATAATAATAATCTTGCCAAAAAAAATAATGTAAATGTTTTATGTTGTATAGTTTTTGGTCCGGGTTTATAAGTTTGATAACAGAAATATTTTTTCCAGCAATTGGCCTCGTGGTGCATACCACTAGTGATATCAAAGTGCCCAGAAGAATACGAGTATGCAATATTTTGGAAAGCAATTTTAGAAAATAAGATCACTTGCATCGCCTGTTTGCTTACTGAGATTGAGGTAAGTCATTGCAAATTATAAAATCGCTTTGCTTGTATGAAAGATTATCTAGAAATAATTGGCAAACACTTGTTACTTTTAGATGTCAGGAAAGTCATACTGGCCCACAGCCAAAGGCCAGTCCATAGATCTAGCGGACGGACTGCGAGTCACCTTGGAGGATGTCACCTGTAACGTGCATTGGACGGAGAGGAAACTGACTATAACGCAAGGGAAAAACGTTTCCAAGGTCACTCACTATCAGATCAACGTATTCCCCGCTAAGTGAGTATAGTGCTAGAATTGAAATTCCTTATTTGCCAATTTATGGTCGATTAAAGTCAGTACAATTATTGTTGACGACAAAACCTCACCCGATCGACGGGTGAAAATATTAGTGTTGTATGAGTGTTATCCTTATTTACAAAGAAACAAAGGGGTTATATTTTGTCTTTATAGAATTATGTATAGAATATTCACTATATAGAAATTATAAATATAATTTATATTGTAAATTTTGGAGGAGCCATTGAGGAGCTAAAGAAAAATTAGAAGCACCATGTTGAACCAAGTATTATGATAAAAAATACATTAAAAACCATTCCCAGATCAATTGACATGATGCGTGTGATGCAGCACTACTTCTAAAGATGATAGTGATTACAGTGACTTGTGAAAGGGATAGTACTATAGTTTGACGTGCTAAATTTAAAGACTTGCATTAACCAGGCGCCGCTGGCAAGTACTTTCGTCACAAAAATTCAAACGCCGCATTTTTCTAGGATTGTGTGCGCTCCGCTGGTGTTATTGGCAGACAAGATGCTGAGTGCTACCTACGAAGGCAGACTTAGCAACCAGCTGTGCGGCGCGTGCGTGCAGTGCGGCAACGGCGCAGGCCGCAGCTCCGTGCTCGCGCTGCTCGTGATGGCGATGTGCCAGGTGCGAGCCGGATATTTGGATCTCTGTGGTAAGAAAATACTTATTTGTCGTAACTACAAGCTGTATTCCTTTCCAGCAAACAGCTCCAAGGTCAAGATCAGGTCAGATCTTCAACTTTCCATTTATTTCTATTACTCTAAGCAGGTTGTTTTACTGCAATTTTGATGTAACCGCCTGTAGTCAATCGAGCAGGCCACCCTTTTGTAGGATGATGAATCAGTGGGAACAACACTACAATGTGCTTCATTAATTGTATTCTTATGATAAGTTCCTAAATGAACCTTTTCCAGAACGATATCTAAATGAACTCTTTAACTCGTTACAGCGAAACACTATTGTGTTTCGCTGGATAGTCAACGAGTCGATACCGGTAGTTTGTTTTGAGTGCGTACTTAACGAAAGGGCATTCGATGTACTCTTAGAAAATTATTATATTTTGGAAATAGGATGTGAAAGCTTTTCAAGCTTGCGGGGCCTTTTACCACACTACACCTGATGTAAATAAGAAACTATAAATCTTTAAAGTTCTGTGAAATCGTGCAGACTTGCACTCCTCAAAAATATATCCACCAAAATTTTTCATTTCAACAGATATGTTAGACGCGGGCTGTGTCAATTTGTACAAGCACCGGACGAACGTTCTAGAAGACACCAAGTATTTGGCAGACGCCTACAGAACTGTCCTATTTTACGTTCAAGGTGTTTTATGCTCTGGTGAGTAAATTGCTGTCTTTTATGTGCACGATAACTTGAGGAGTTCGACACTCGACAGCCTTGCATTTTGTTACTTAGTATTTTATATGGCTGCTGCTTTTAGACGAGGATTATTGCCTTTTTTTTACCAGATGATCCTGCTCCTTCAAACAGAATCCTCTTGTCATCAGGCTGCTCCTCCGAGATATACTGATGGAGCTATGATATAGATCATATAGCACTTCCATGCATTTTAAGAAAGTTCCAACGTCAGGCTTGGGCAATGTTTCAGCTAGAACCAAAGACACCTATACTATAGGACCGCGCGAAAAAATGTCGCCAATTTATGGGAGCAAAACCCCCTCTCCGGCGTCAGTAGTAAGCTGTAAGCCTACGCAGTATTTCGCAGGAGTTTCGACACATGGCTATACATTTTCTTGTATAAAGAAGGTTTACGTAAAATGTTCGGATGGGCTCATCTTGATGTTATTATCATAGGCTAGAACATTATATTATCGGCCATTATTGTTTTGTTCTTCATCTCCTAGTTACTTTACCAAAAGCTGTATCCGTTTACTTTCAAGGGAACAGATCCTAAGTTGTGGGTTCCCCAATCCACAAGTCGGGGCGACGCACCTTGTACGCGAGACACTCCTCACTACTCATTTGACCTTGATCGTTAATTTCTCAACAGGTACAACAATGTTCAATGGCGAAGCGGTATCAGTGGCCATGGGCGCGTCGGTCCTGCCTCCTATGACCCCCTCCACCTCCGCGGCCACAACCACACCCGGAGGCGCGCACCCCACCCTTAAGACCAAGTTCTCCCGCGAGTCGTTCGAGGAGATGCGCCAATCGCCCGGCCTCAAGAGCGGGGACATGAAAGACCCGCTCAACTTCCTCGACCCGCTGTGGAGTTTGAAGAAGAAGTAGGTGCTATAAAGGACCAGCGCGCAACGGGAACCGAAATTTTAAATTAAATTCATTTCAAAATTTCTCTCGCGGAAACTAACTAACTAACTCTAAACTTGAACCCATTTACCCCAGTTATAGCGGCTGGGTGCTCTTTACCAAATGTGCTACACGAGTTCCGTGACAGTCACGTGACCAATTAAGCGATTTATTTTCGTACATTTTTGAATTTCGTTCCATTTCCACCTTTTTAGCGTATCGCAAAATGCCATATGGCTAGCGGTAGTGTTGCCGCCCTGACATTCAGGGGCCGTATCACCATCCCTTAAAGCAGTATCATTGTAATATTGTTTTAAAATTCTCATACTGACATTGTATGAAAATGTCAAAACAATATTACAATAATATTGCTTTAAGAGATGGTGGTACGGCCCCCAGTTCTCCCATTCTGAGTATGCCTCCTTCCTCCGTTGTTGGCGCCAAACAACAAAAAATGTCGCGATCATTAAAGTATTGTTTAAACAGCATGTAACTTAATCACGTTGTTAATGATATTATTTAGTAAATAGTTATGCACCTAAAGTATAGTTAATTTCATAGTTTACCAATTATAATTATGCACATTCAATTAATTGTTATTCGTAGATAAAAACACTAACGTGTAATTTACTCGTAATTTCGAAAGTGCCTGTATTAAATATTCATTTATTTTTGTGATCACAATTATAGGTTATTATAGTAAACTCTTATGAATTAAATTTTAATTAAATTGTAAACATTCCTAAGTTGGATTCACAAATTAATGTAATCTAAAACGTGTATTGTGTATTTATTACTTCTACATGTCGAGAAAACTTTTTTCTTAAATAAACTAAACCTTAGAAGGTTAAAAGGGGTAAGCCCTTTTAAGGTATATATGAAAAATGAGTGCGATTTTTTCTTCAAGCTAATAATTGAGCCGGGTGGTAGTAATCGGTATTATGATCAACTTACATAAACATTTGTACCGATAAACTATGTAATCTAATTAGTAATTAGTAACATTATTATGTATTGAGTATTATAACACATTTTTATGTAACAAAGTAATTTTAAATTGTAGTTTATAATCGGCTCATCGTAAGATTGAATTTATAAATGTGAATTACCTGAGACTGTTATGTATCGATTCTGTAATAAATATTGAAAAGTATTAAAATTGTTTTTCATTTTTTATTTTGCCATCCCACAGGTTGCGTTAGTTAAAATAAGCACTATATTAGCCCGCCAATCGTGCCCGCCAAATTCAAATGACGGCGCAAATCCTATACCTTTAAACGAGCAATTCTTGTATATATGTTACAGTCATAGTGATTAAACAGCTATTATTAATAATGACTGGTTACTATGGATAATAGCCAAATTGACTAGACAATTTGATAAATTAATCACTTTATCTGGATATTATTCATAGGCGCTGGTCACAGTTGGCAAAAGTGATAATACGGTCTATTTGGCTTGTAAAACCCCCCCGTTCTTCATCCCGCTGCCGCGTGGCGTGATCCGTAGCCGACTAAATTGTTGTTACGTTGATTCTTAAAATTAAAGTTTTAAAATTTTAAGGTTAATAATTTAGTTTTCCCTTACACTTTTCAAGGCTCGTTCGACGGAGCCCCGCTTCGCGGGGCTCCTATTTCTGGGTGGTCATAAAAGAAAATAACCACTCAGAAGGATGGCGGGGCCTTGCAGGCCCCGCCATCCTCTTCGTCACCTAACCCAACCGAGTCGGGGTGCCCTCAAGTCCCGAGCTCGCTTCGCTCGCTCCTAGACCCTGTATTAATACTATTATTTCATTAAAATATTAGCAAACTGGCAAAGAAATACGTTGAATGTCGTCTGAAATAACCTAACAAATTATGATTTTTAATAATAATTTTTCTTATTACTTCTCGTTAATTTGAGTTATTTACGAAAGCTAGTGACATTGTGAAGGGAATTACATAAAAACATTCATAAATAAGTTAGTAAACAGGTAAATAATCTTTATCCATACTTGTTTTATTACATTATCCAAGTCTTCGAAGATGGTATAAATAATAGCTGGTTAATGTGATTAATTCTATGTCAATTATCACTTTATCCAAATTGAGTTGATATTATTAATAATGGCCAGATGATATGTATAATATCCGGATTAATCGCTTTGGCTGTGACATATATATTTCTATATAATCAGGATCTCGGAAACGGCTCCAACGATTTTCATGAAATTTAGTATACTGGGGGTTTTGGGGGCGATAAATCGATCTAGCTAGGTTTCATTTTTAGAAAATGTCTAATTTACAAAAAAAAAAAAAAAAAATGACTACTGCTGCCATCTATTGGCCACCGGGCCATTTTAATATTATAGTAATAATTATAAATGAGAAAGTTAATTTTATGGCATATAGGACATAATATTTTAGATGTGTGATTTTTAAACCCCTATCCGCGATTTTGCTGAAGCGTTAGTACCAAGCGTTTCGTCTTGGCATAATTTCACGGTGCGGCCGACAACAAGATTGCTTTTCTAAATTTTGGCACATAACATGTTAAACCATTGATCTGTTATGTGATTAATCAATGATCTTAGCAACTCTAGTTTTGTTGAACATTTTCGGAATAAATATTCAGTCTTTTATGATTTAGAGCCTGTTTCACAACCGCCAGATAAACTTTATCTAACGAATTATTATCTTTTTACACTATACAATGTTAGTAGGATCACATCTGATGGTAAGTGATATCTGCAGTCGAAGATGTTATTGTTATCGTACTAACTTGGAAGGGATAAGGCCCGGTTTCCTCTCCCCTAAGTTTCGGAGATGTCAAAATGACGAAATCTGATTGGTTACCTACTCAAACAGTTCCGCTCATTGATATAATATGGTTCCGCTCCTCTCCGATTTGATGGGCCTTACATTGCTACAATATTCATATTAAAATACAACCACTTCATAAACTAGTTAATTCTGTGATTTAGTCACTTGACGGGGTCAGCAATATCATGAAATGATTAATTTTAAGATCTGGCCACGACATAATGCATATTTTTAATCAGGTAACCTTGTTATACTTGAGCGGTAGGTAAGTAGAGCGACCGGCTGATCCTGGGATCGATTCAGAGGTCAATATTTACATGGAAATCATTGGTTAATGCGTTTATTTATATGAATTAAGTTAGTACGAAATACAAAACAACACCAAATACCTACCTACCTACCTAAAATATTTCGGTATTTTGTTGCTTTAATGATGAACCGTGGTTATGACAATGAATCCATAATATTACTACAGTTTAAAGATATTCAAATCATACATCAATCGGTAAATCAATGACTAGGTAGGTACCTACTTTCGTTAAATGCCTTAGCTGGTGGAAGTCCATGCCTAGGGTCCTAATATCATACCTAGTTACTGTTGAAGCGTGTGCGTGAATTTTATTCGCTAGAGAACCCTATTATAAGAAATAAATAAATACTTAAATGTACTTATATCAGGACATTACACACATCGCAATCTAGCACCAAAGTAAGTGATAGCTTGTGTTATGGCCTTATGGGTACTAGATAACTGATAAATATACATATCTACATATTAACGGCGTAGAAGCCGTATTTAAGACAATTACTTTTAAATTTAAACGTCATGTATTTTGGGTCTTTAATCTAAAATCGTTGAGAAGCAGAAACACGATTGGATAAAATTTTCTCGATAGAAAGTTCTCCCAAAAGTTGATCCAAAATCTCAGTTTTTCTCATTTTTATCGGAAACTACAATGGATATAATTGTAATTTTTGTTTTAATGTGTCGGTAATATACCTAATAGTATCTGAAAACGTTGAGAAACAGATTTTGATAACTGGCTTAGTTTTTGAGTAATTAGGCAAAAGGTGGTTTTTCTGTTATATTCCTCCGCGACGCTGCATGTTGCACCCATCAACTTATCCGTGAGAGTGACAAAGACAAAAATAAATTCCAGAAATCCGCTTAATATAATATATTGAAAAACACCCAGACACTGGAAAACATTCAAGCTCATCACACAAACATTTATCAGTAGTGGAAAGCGAACCCACGACCTCTGATGCCGACGGTGGGTGTGCTACCGCTACGCTAGCGCCATTCGGTCAATATATCGCCCGCCGACACTAATTATGGTTGGTGCTTCCACATTTCATGATGTCGTGTAAAGGTGAGGCAGGATAAAGAGTTTAGTCGCAGGTGCTCCATCACCTGCGACACCTGCTCTATGTCACCGCAGCGTACTGTATTTATCTTCAAATTAATATCGATCGATACAGCTGTTACTCTTGCTTAGTATAAAAGACGCATTCTGCACATTGTTGTGCTATGGCGATGCACCTAATGATGCAGTTAAAGATCGCGTTTACCTGAAATGGGCAGGTTTAACAATTAATTAGGCTTCTGTCTTTCTATAACATATTAGCACAGTTAGACCACCAGCTTTCAACAGAAAAAAACGAAAGTGCTGGTCGAGTTTGAAGAAGAACCAAAAAATCGGCCAAGTGTGAATTAAAATATTCTATTGTTTCATACCTACCTAAAAAAGACAGTCCAATAAAACGATAACTTTTTTAACGAATTGCAAAAATAATTTCGTTTTTATAGGTAAAAGTATATATTGTACTTAGGTACTTAAGTACTGGTAAATGTTTTGCTTTGATTTTTCCTATTAATAATTTATTAATTAATCCCTCATGGTCAAACATATCTATTCAGGATAGCTTTCATAGTCACACCGCAAGGGTTAAATTTTAAACCATTATGGTAGGGAACCCTTAAAAAACATGACTAGAAAGTTGTCACGCCCACGATCAAAGCGGCGCGCGGCATTTCTAAATTGGCTCAGCACTCAGCAGCCATCGTAACGCCAAAATACTTAGCGGCACGATCTTTGCTGATTTGGAAACAGCCGCGGCCGAAGATCAGTGCCCGCCCTAAGCCATATTATTTATCTTTATGATTGTCATAGAATCTTGCCGATCGCTATTCGCTACCGAAAATTGTCATCAATAAATCACGTGATTTTTTGATGACAATTTTCGGATATACCCTCCCTGCCTCCGCCTTCCCGCCATTTACAACTTCATGAGGCTTAGTTAACTTCATTAAATTACCTTTTCAAATATTTGTAAACACGAGTAGGATAGATCATCTACTCATTTTGGTACTAGTTTAGTAACATGGATTAGTAACAGCTGTTTTAAATAAAACTGCAATTAAAGATTTACGAACTGAAAATAATAGGTTTTTTTAAAGATTACGCCTACCTATAGTGCGAGCATGTAAACATAGTGATGTTACGAAACTGTGTATTTTTCATGAGTTTCCAACCAGTGCATGTTTTTATCGATGTTATTATTGTAGGATTATGTGTAACTAACTCATTAGATATACTGGTATATAATACGTAGTTAGTAACTTCATTTCATACATTTGGATGATTAGGTGTAATTAACTATGTTTGTTAGCGTGGTTAGCTGTATAAACAGGCGATTAGGTAGGTACAATGTAATAGGTAAAAAATACATCGATAACGTTATCAAACATTGTTACTTGAGCTTTCGCGAATCGAACCTGGAAAACTATCAAAGTAAATGAATTCTAACTACGCAGGCACCCGTACCTTGTGTTAGTTGCTGATAAATGGTACTCTAGCTTTTTTCATTTCCTCTGTGAGGGGAAATGGAGGGGTTATTGCACCCACAAAAACCTGTCGCTTGCCATTATGCGCCACGTTAGCGGGAGTTGGGGATTCATTTGCGTATTCACCTCGCATCCGCCAGGCCTCGTACCACCACCTGAGCGGCAGGTCCCGTCGATGTTGCCGGCAGACTGGCCGTTGCCGACTCCTCCTAAGTCCTAAGCCTGTTGGTGGAGTTGGGCAAGTGACGCCAAAGCCCCATACGTCCGGCACCAATAGATGATCCCCCTCTGTCAACCGGTGCGTCTCCTGCGAGAGGGATGAGCCGCCACCCAAAGCGTGCTCCCGCCTTATGTTATTTTTTAACGAGATACCTTTAGTACTATTATGTATTCCGGTACTCAGTTACTTCTGTACTTCGTTCTTATTGCACGAGCTTTGTGATAAGCTTACCTACTTATTGTTTACCTACTAGCAGTGAATTTCCAGATTTTCAAAAATCACGTGAGAGCCATGGATTTTTCCGGATGAAAGTGACTAGCCTATGTGATAGTCCAGGGTATACCTAGTCTATTTTCATCGGTCCTGTAGTTTTGGCGAGGAGTAACAAACATACAAAGTAACGCTTCAGTAAATAGCCACAAATATTCGTGAATTCTAACTCCGAATAAGTAAGAACTATAACGAAGATGTTCGAAGATGATTATTTTTAGATGATACATAATAATTTATTATATTATGTGGCTTACAGGTTATTGACAAAAGACAAAGTAATGCCAACGTTGGCAGCAAAATAACGACGCGACGATGCGATTAGTAAATGACGCAACATTTTCAGAGGCGGGAAGTTTTTCATGATGTAGGAAAATGCCGGTAGCAAAGCCTCCGAGAGACAGCGTCCGCACGTTCACGAGCGCCCCTTGGAAGTCGGAGGCTCTCGCGGCGTTTTGGGCCCGTGCGATTCAGTCGGCGGCCGGCGCCGCTAACCGCTCCGCTCGCCTAGTTCGGCACCAACCGTCGATAAGAGTGCATGTGGAGTTTACCCGTTCACTCACTAACCGCGCACGCGCTCTGCCCGCGATCGCTCGCGAACCCAACCCGATCAAAACATTCCAACACTCCGAAAGAAATCGTGAATTTTCATACCACCCTCCTTCCATTGACAGGCGACAGTGACGTTTCGGGGTGTCATTGACGGGACATGAGTTTCGATAAGTTTTTGTTATGATTTTGTAATTATTTTGAAGGAAATTTTGAGTGCACTAAAATTCACAGTGTAGATATTATGGTAGTAGCGACCCGATAACCTCAGTGATTTGGTGACGTAGAAATAGTGCTGTGATACCTATAGTAGATTTGAGATAGAATGAGTCCGGTCGCGGTGGGCTAGCGTGATGATGCGCAAGGGGAGTGCTGGCGGCGCGGGCTCGGGCACGGAGGTGGGCCTGGACTCCTCGGACTGCCTCACGCTGCAGCAGATCCTGCAGGCGTTCAACGCGCACGTCAGCGAGGAGCACGCCTGGGCGCTGTTCTACCAGGCGTCGCGCTGCTTCCAGAAGTGCTTGGACGAGGGCTCGGCGTACTACTTGCCGACCGAGCTGGAGCATGTGGTGCTGCACAAGGATGGACATGTGCACCCCAGCACGCTGTTGCATACAGGAGGTAAGTAATTGTCTATGGGCTACAAGAACACTTATTTATGAAAGTAGGTATAGGTACTTACTTAGCCAGTTAGGCAACAGTTCAGGAAAGTTAGGGAACAGTTCGTTATCATCACACTCAAATGGTTACTTGATTTGTCCAGATCATAGATTACATTTTCCACGATTTCCTTTATCTAGGTAAACCTACATTAGTATTTTCCAAGAAATGTCTACTTTCACTTAAAAAGAAAATAGTTGCTGAATATTAGAGTGTATGTACTTAATTATAATAATCCCCCTGAACTTGTCATGAAAATTTAATCATTCTAATTCTAATCCTAGGAGCTCGCTATCTGTTTATGAAATATGAATGACCCGAACACTCACGTTATCGGACACGTAGATGCCTACGTATCAAACTATAAAATATCGAATTATTATCGAAAATTTTAAGGAAGATATCAAATATCAAGTAGGCAAGTACTTAGGTATGCATCTTAAATATCAAAGATCAAGTCATTTTTGTCTCAGTCCCTCTTTTTAAAGCTACTATAATAGGTTACAATCTTCTCGGAACGTAAGGTAAAATAACTGCATTGGGCAGTTCTTTTACAAACCAAATTCTTGTAAGCACGGTAAGGGTTTTGAAATCGGTCACCTTGAATATTTCTTAAAACATGATATGTCTTTAACCCTCTTAAAAGCTTGTTCGACGGAGCCGCGCGAAACCTATATCTGGGTGGTCATAGAAGAAAATAACCACTCAGAAGGATCCTCTTCGTCACCTGTCCGTTATCAGAGTCGGAGTGCCCTCAAGTTCCGAACGCTCTTGTATTCTAAGTTATTTGTGACAATAAACTTTTGCAAACGGGTATAAGGCCCTCAACGTTGTGATAGCTTGAGGTGACTCTTAAGCGTTCACTCTTTCTCTTAAAAGCTTGGCTTTGAATGAGCGACTCGATTTAAATCCTCACCCGTAAGCAGGCTTCACACATCCTTGAAAGAATAACGTGGAAAACTCTATGCATACGGGTTTGAAAGTTCAAGCAAGCACCTTACCAAAAGCACATGCCTATTTACCTACTTACGTACCTAGTACAACGCCTAGAATATTGGGAACCATCATCAATCAGCAAGCGTGTGGTGAAAATACTTGCGAATCCTTCATCTTGTCTGCCCACAAAGTCATTATAAAATATCAAATGTGCCAAAATAAGCAATTCCACTGTCAGTTGACGGCCTTGTGATAGGTTATCACTTATCGGTGTTGCTGTTCTGTATAAAAAAACTACCGAGTTGTTATCAAGGAGTAATTAATGTCGCTGTTGCCTCGTGTCTGCTGGTCGGCCTGAAATCGATTTTCATGCATAATTACCTTGCATGTCGGGGTGGAAATGGTCGGGTATCACAGTATTCTAAAACATTCACATTGTATTTAGGTTTAGGTATCTATCCTCAACTTCATTGTAAGGAATTCAGCGCGCAAATTTTTTCGTAGGTGCCTAAGCTGCTGAAATTTTGCTAAAATTAATAGGAAAGATAAGTTGTATTATAGGCATATTTAGATGATACAAGCTCCTGTTATTTTCACAATTTTATGGCTAGACAATAAACTTACTTTATCTGGGTTAAAAAATCAAATATTTCCCGGGCAATCCTACGTAAATTATCGCATTATTATGAGAATACGATGGAAGTCGTACGTATACGGTACTCAGGTAAGTTAAATAAAGGTTTCAAAGGAGCAGTTTATTAATATATACAGAATCTTCGGTGTTCGGCTTGACGTAGATAGTAGATACCTACGAAGCTTATCAATTTTCTCCTTCGATCAATAAGCGTTATCTATTACACGACACGTCTAACATACAGGAAGCTATAGTTAGGTACCTAATGATAACAGATTGTGTGAACAATCTACCTAACCTAACCTCTCGCCTATGTTCTCGACCAATTCAATAAAAATTGATAAAAATAGTCAAGATAGGCCCATTCGAACATTTTACGTAAACGTTCTTCATACAAGAAAATGTATTGCAATCTGTCGAAACTCCTGCGAAATACATGTTTTTTTATATATTTTTTTATCTATGTATCTGTGGTCACCTTGCCAGCAATATTATTATTATTAACTCAAAAACAAAAAAGAAATAGGTCTTTACCTATCTACCTATACTGACTACTGACGGGGGAGGGTGCAAAATAGTCATTTTTGCTCCCATAAACTGGCGACATTGTTTCGCGCTGTTCGCCCTGTCTTTAGTATACAAGTCTGTGTCAATAAATGAATAATGATTGAATCATTCCATTATACTTCTACCAGGTGGTAGGGACTTTCCGGGAATACGTACCTATCATTTAGCTTTAGGTGAACGTCTTGTCAAAGACTTCTATGTATACATAGAAGTCTTTGCGTCTTGCTCGTAACGGCATTCTTGGTTAGGTACAAAAAAAACATGGGCAATCATTAAATTACACAACGCAAAAACAATGTTTAAAAGTGATTTGATTAGCTGCGGATGCGTCCTTGATCTCTTCCTATTTCAGCCGGGCTCAATATTCTTAACCTATGCCCTGAGAGGGCCGTAAAATGACCCACAGCTGGAGCTTTAATTGGACTACTGTTTAACGGATTATATCATTATAATTTATAATAAATCGAAATTGGTGCGGGATAGTATTATGATGGAAGAATAATTATGGCCGCAAATTAAAAAAGCCCAAAATTTTTTTATGCGCAGGCGGATACCTACTTCTATTATTAAACTTGAAAAACGAGCTTCGAAAAGGTATAGGTAACTTCAATTCGGTTAAAAAGAAAGTTGTTCTTGTTAACAATATAATACATTTTCGATACACATCATCCTATTAGCCAAAGTAAACCAACAACATTCTTGTTGCGGCCAAATAAAAATGGTCAATAAATGGCACGAATTCTCATATTATAAAGTTGGCCTAGAGTCGACAGTCGACACCCATTTCTATGTATCTAGGCGTCTGACATCGAGGCATCTCCATTGATATTATTATTTACGGATGCATTCGAGCGGTGGAACAACTTTATATATGCATTTTATTGTACACTGACCTATATTTTGCTAAACGAACTGATTCTATTATACTACGTTCGTCTACTTTCGTATTTCCTATGGAAACTATAGTGATTTTTGTGCAATAGTTTTATAAAATTATTTTTTATTAAAGAATTCACCTATCTATCATCAAAGAAAGTCCCTCGAAGAGACTCTCTTCGCAGGCGTCTTATAGTAACCTATTATAAAACTTGCTCATTTTCAAAAAACAAAAATAAATAGTTTATAAAGTCCACCAGAATATCTTTGTAAGTACTATGACTCCACACTATGTTGTAGCAGTTAGCAGTTGTATGTTCATAAACTCGTTAGTACCTCGTAGTTAGTCCAACTTGAATGTGAAAATATTGGTGTTTTTCTGAAACTTCGTATATTCAACTTATCCAAATTTGGATGTTTTTTTTTTGTGTGCATTTACTTGGTTTTAAATTTTTAATGAATACATTTGGATCACGAATAAACTTTCTATAATCTAAATATGAAGTGAATGAACTTACTTACTTAATTGACTTAGTTTCTGCTTAAAAATATATTTGTTAAATACGTGTAGAACGTAGGCACATAATATTTAAATCATCGTTGATCGTCTATAATTCGTAACAATCTAAAAGTACTTTACTTTTCCAAAGAAGAATGAGTGTGAAAACACAAATCAACGATAACCTCTTATAATTAGGCTTAAATACCTAAACTCACTGAACTTTAAAAGGTTTACAAGAAATTATCCAGTGTATTTTTTGCGATTATCATTGCCGTTTCCGCTTCGTCGCCTTTTTGTACCACTCGAGTTTTATTGTTGCTGATAAAATTCACACGGTTAAGAAAACGACAATTAGGTATCTTAACTCTTTTAAGTAATAGAATTTTAAGAATGTTTCCAGTTCCCTAATTGTTTCAAATAGGTAGTTTGTAGCAAAAAACGAAAGGAGTTCTGTAACCTGCCCCTAGATTGTGTAAAGTCGGAACCAGACTTCGTTATTTGTTATTAGTTATGCGCCTCATTTGGCCGCATACGACCAAGTGTGGGCGGTTCACTTGTCTATATTTGCTTTATTTGCACGAATAACGCATAAGCGCGATTAGCAAATATGCTTATCCGTCCTCTTGTCGGTTTTTAGCACACTTCAAAGGACACGTATTGGCAATATTTGGCACATAGCACCAAGTGTGGATAACATGTTCGTTGTTTGCTCACTCATTTTACTCATTCTTGAGCCCATTTCGTTCATTTGACCATGTTTATTTAAAGGTCTCTGCAATGTTTGATCAACGTATTGATGTGAAATAGGTATTAGGAAATGTGTAGCGAATCTGTTAATGTGTTTCACGCTGCAAGCTGCACGGTGGAACGGTTAGCTATTTTAAATTGAGATTTAAATTGCATGTTGATGAACTCTGAACGGCGAACGGGGCACGGGCGTGGAAATGGTGTACACTAAACTGTACAGTGTACACAATGGTGTACGCTCGTGTACACAATTACCACACTCAACTACCTAGGCAAATACTGAGACATTCACTGCCTTAATTATTACTGGTATAGTTAAGGATTTAGACCGATTTTATTCATGTCCTTCTCGCTCTTACAAATAAGTTAATGGGTGCGACAGGCAGTATTGCACGAGGTTTTCACAAAAAAACGATGTTTTATCTCATTACTAAAAAACTAAGCTAGTTGTCAAGCCAGTTCAATTCGACCGATTTAATTAATTACTGACTGATAAAAAAAAAACAAATTAATTTCAGTTTCCGTTACCATAGGAGCGATTTTGGGATTTTTTTTTCTAATCTTGTTTCTTCCTCGAAGCGAATTTAGATTAGAGACTCAAATCCGTTAACGATTTGTATACACTGAGAGACAGTCTTCCTTTCAGCTTATTGGACTAGACTAGGTATATTATTTGAGCTTTCTGCACTCCTGCTTTACATATCAAATATGCCAGAAGTCATTAAACACACTGCTGAAAGAACCAGACCGATTTCTATTTTCTGTCCTCAAGGGAGCAGGATTTTAGTTATAATAATAGTTAAAATTTAACCTTTTCTATGGATTTACTATCTTATAAAAGTAGGTACCTTTAGTGCAAAGTGACAGCTATTTTATATGCATACCTAATAATATAATAATTATATTATAATATATCTTTTTAGTTGCCTAGTTACTGGTGCAAAACGCGATTTTTTCAACTCTTATTTCTAATTCATTTAATTTTTATAATGAATACAGATTTGTGTTCATCTGTTTTCAAATAAAACTTTACTTTGTTTCATTATTTTTTCATTCTATTTTAACGATTCGTTACGAGAACTATTACAGTACATTGATATAATTTCTATTGCAGTGCAATTTATTGTACATTGAACTTTACGCACTTGCAAGTTATTGTTCTGTCACCTTTCATATTGTTTTCTCTCGGATCGTGAGGTACTAGAAATTGCCTTAGTTCCGTAAGAAATTGTGCATTTTTTATTAAAACGATAATTTTATTGATCTGCTGTGTTTTCCAAGGAGAATTTTCTCATATGCTTGTTATGCTGATGCGTATTATCTTTACTAATGATCAATTAGTAACACAATTTTCGATCATGTTGTGGTACGTTTTTATTCGGGTTCATATATTAATAATCTATGCTGCTGGCCATATTTGGTTCCGAAATACTTTTGTTAAACGAAAATGTAAACGAATTTAGTTTTGCTTATTTTTATGTCAAAGAGGACATGTTTTCTACTTATTTGTTTTGTAATAAAAACAACACTATCGCACGTCGCATTTCAGAAGCACAGTTTTTATTGTCCAGCTAAAGAAAAACACCAGTTAATAAAGAAAGTTAGGTACAAGTTTTCATTCCTAATTTTTGGTATTACGGAACTCGACCAAAGTTATAAAAATTTGATCAAAATTGATTATTATTTCGTTTTAAAGAAGTATTTCCGAACCAAATATGGCCAGGAGCATAGATTATTACTATATGAATCCGAATAACACCACAACATGATCTAAATATGCACGAATTACTAATGATTTGTTATTTTGAATGAATGGTGACATTGTAGTTCACAGGCCCTTTAAGGTCCCAACAAATAGGAAATCAGTGAGTTTTATTTTTTTAGTTATTCTTCTAATTGCCATTGATAATTAAAACTTATTTGTGACTCTCTAATGAACAATAATTAAAAATCGCAGTTTCTTTTCTTTTTGATGATTTTTTTTTTTCATTCAAAAATTCTTATTTATGGCGAATGAACAAAATTGGCTTATGAAACACACAAAAAGGACATAAAATGTAGACAACAATAGTCTCTAAAATTTTTTGTTTCGTGTATTTTTATTGATTTTAAACTGGTTAGAGTTTTGGTTATTGTATACGTTTTCTATTCTACTACCTGTCGAAGGCGTACGTGGTTTCCGAGAAAAGGCGGTCAAAGGTACCCAGGTAGTGCCGGAAGGTATAGTAATTACTTCTCTAAAGATCTCATTTTTTCATAGCCTCGGTCCTATGGGAACAAATTTAAGAATGAATGTGGCTATTTTTACTGATCACGTAGCCTTTAAAATTGTAAGAATTTGAATGAAAAAATCGATTCTTATTTCGAGGGATTGTATTGCGAAAAATTTTATGATTTCAGATTTCAGTTTTTATTTGTTGAAATTTGTTTTAAGCTATTTTATGTAAGCATAAGTATTAACTGTTCTCTCTTACTCATTTTTGCTGCAGAATACATTATTAAAAATTAAAATATTCTCGATTTTGATAAGAAAATATCAAAAGTACCTAGCAACCTATATTTACGCGTTTAATTTTAAACAATGAAGACTGCCGTACTGGAATTTGAAAAAAAAAATCAAATTTTTAAAAATGTTATTTTTGTAACCCTCAATTTATGGACTTACTTACCAGAGAGATATTTTATTTCTGGTTCAGTCAGCTGCTATTTAAATGGGCTGGAAATTCTTTTGTCCGCAAATAGCTCGGTCGGCACGTGTACCTACCAGGCTTCCATAAATACACAACAAGTTGGCGTCGCCGCGGCTAGGCTTGTGAGGGTGGGTCCTTGCTACTTCAAGGTCGACGGATCGATATCCTTGCCATTAGACTCCCTCCTTGCTGTTGCTGCTAACGTCACATCCGGTTACAGGGTTGCCAACTTAAAAGTATGACCGCATTGTAATTTGTAATTAATATAATTTACTAGTTTTCCATCTGTTACATTTATGTAAAAGGAAAACTACCTGACTGATCTATCAATGCATACCTACCTCGGATAACTAGACGGTTGAGTCCACATCTATGGTTGAGGCTGAAATGACATGGCCGGATTCTCCCCTCGAAAAAAAATATTCATGGCCATTGACATACGTCATATTAAAGCTTATAATGGGGTCTTACACTACTTTTGAATTTGATAAAAAATATTACTTTATTATAAACTAGGATAAAACTAATAACGTGCAGTGAAAGAAATATTAAAATCCAACGAAGATTTACAAAGTTACAGGCGTTTAAACTTTGGAGTGGGGGGATCTTCTATCCCTTTCTCGCAAAACGAAAATTTGTATGAAGCCGCACGAAGCTACTATGGCATTGGTACGGTGTGACGTCACAATTTCATGTTGCTATCTCTGTCTAATCACAAATCTTTAAATGCTTATAACTTTTTTGTTATTTGATCGATTTAATTAGTTCTTTCAGTGCACGTCATTATTTTAATTCTACTTTATAATAAAGTAATAAAAAAATTGGAGTCAAATACCCTATTATGTCTTTACGATCGTTTAATTTTTATGATCAGAAAACTAGCGAGAGACATAATATCAGCATAACAACTTTCAACAAAATGCGCCTTAATAATTTTAATTGCGATGATTTTTTTATTAAATAAATGCTGTTCAAAATGTTTACTCGCATTTTCTAAGCTTTTTGATATGAAAAAATAATGAGTTCATAACCAATACGCATCATTTTTTAATAAAAAATCATTGTAATTAAAATTATTTAGGCGCATTTTGTTGCAAGTTGTTATGCTGATATTATGTCTCTCGCTAGTTTTCAGATCATAAAACTTAAACGATTGTAAAGACATAATTATAAGCTTTAATATGACGTACTGTTTGTCGTTGGCCATGAATATTTTTTTCCAGGGCACAGCTCCATACAAGTTTCGGCCATGTCCTTTGGTTTACAGATTTAGCTATTAGGTATATGGCGTAGGCATTCGCTTTCTTCGCTTCGCTTCTTTTCAGCAAACCCTTTCCTTTGATATCCATATTATAGGAGTGCATAAGGAACACCAAGAATCTTTGGTGTTCCTGTTCCGCCATGTTGGATTTATATTGACAATTGACATCCAAACTAACCGTGCATAAAAAAATTCTATCTCTTTAAAATTGAGTTGCAAGATTCCACCCTCATTTCACCTGAACAAACATAAGTACATAGTAACATGTATACATGCATTGCAAGATAAATAAAAACTTAAAAAGCAGTACCTACTGAGGCGCGAGCGAATACGTCAATCGACCTCTGACCTTTCACAATAATCAATAATTAGAGCCCAATTACTCTATAAGTTTATTCATTAAAAATTGTTATTAGACGAACTGAAATTATTTGTTGACAAATATGTCAATAACAGCAACTTGTTGTAAACAATCCAAACAACTCACCAACAAAGTTCATCCGGCGTATTTGCTGAGCAATTTACTGTTATGAATTTAAAACCATGTTTGTATAAAACAAGCAAACAAAAAGTTAAAACATTCGCGTGGTCAAACCGCCGGTAAGTACGAGCACCACATGCTTCGGCAACCACATGCCAAGTGCGGTTTGTGCAACATTCTTGGAATGGCATGTGCATTTGCTGGCACCATGCTGGCACGCGACATCGTGGACACCTTTTGCCAATTAACGACTTGGCTTGGGATTCTTCTTCCGAATTTATTACACTCGCTCAGCAGTCAGCATAACTTAGAAAACATTTCAAGTAAAGATAAGAAACATATTGCCACACAAAAACTGTCAAAACATTTGTAACAAGCGTCGCTAGTGCTATGGAATATTACACGATAAATCGCCTGTTGCGGACGTCTTTACCGAGACCACAGATAATGTAATACTATACTAGCCGAGACCGTATAATGGTTAAGCACGTTTAATTATATTAACCCACTTAAAATTAAATAATAAAATAAATAATTAAAAAAATCAGAAAACCCGACTGCAAAAATGTCAACTAAAATGCAATAACTAAAAGACGGAAACAAGGCGGACAACGAAAACAAAATTATAATAAACTTAAAACGATGCAATTTTTACTTCATTTTAACAAACAACATTATGAGCTGAAAGCTTTAGTTAAATTTTCGCATTCAATTTAAAAATATAGAAGGCGGGACCTATTTTCGCAAATTATAAATTTACATAGAGAAAATTAATAGGTCCCGCCTGCTTTATTTTTAAATTGAATGCGAAAATTTAACTAAAGCTTTCAGCTCATAATGTTGTTTGTTAAAATGAAGTAAAAATTGCATCGTTTTAAGTTTATTATAATTTTGTTTTCGTTGTCCGCCTTGTTTCAGTCTTTTAAGTTATTGCATTTTAGTTGACATTTTTGCAGTCGGGTTTTTTTGATTTTTTTAATTATATATTTTATTTCAGGCTTTTTAGTTGCCACACTTTACGAGCGAAACCTAAGCACTTTTATCTACACAATGTCAAAGACGTAAAGTGGGTATATTTGGTTATATATTATATTATGTCGGTTCAAGTCAGTCAGTCACTAATTGGAAGAAGTAAAAGTTGTAAACAGTGTCGTCAAACGCAAACCTGGATTTTATCCCGGAAATATATAAGCTGACCAGTAACATTTCATAGGTGTAGTTTGTGTACGTTTAGGGCTCAGGCGTATCTAACTCACGTCGCTTTAAGCGGATCGTTCGGGAAAAACTGAGATTACAAATAGAAATAGAAGAAATCTTTATTTCACATAGGCCTAACTTACAGGCACTTATGAAAGGTCATTTATATTATTTAATATAAAACGATATGGTGATAACTATTATTCGACTTAAAACTAAGTTTACCCTCGGTTCCAACGCGCCCTGCACTGAGAAGAAGCTTACAACAAACTCAGCCGGGTTTTCTTTTATTTGTTTTCACCATTTTACATAGGTAATCTCTTAAAAATTAATTGAGCTAATAAAATAGCAGTAAAAATGCACAATATAAAGTACGACACACATTTGGTCAATACAAGATTAACGCTATCAAAATTTACAAATATTACCATTTTGAACGCATTGATCGACTGTTTATAATTCCAAATTAATTCGAAACATATGACTTATATATATTTTTGTAATCTCCTTGTAATTCCCTTCATTTTGGTACCCCACTCGATAGGTTTGGTTATAAATATTTTGTAAATGACTGACAATTTTAGGCCCAAAATCCGCCATTTTGCTTTTTATTTTCAAAAACCTATCTAAGAACACTTGGGTTAATGAGACGAATCTAACGATATCATTAACGTCAAAATCCATCCAGCCGTTTGGAAGATACGTGGTCATAAAGAAATTTACATGCATACATACAAGATACGCGCGAAAAACATAACCCTTCTTGCAGTCGGGTAAAAACAACCATGATAATCGAAGTGCAGGAGCCTATAGAGACGTTCTATATACCAAAAATATGGCGATATGTGATATATGGCAGTGTATATATCTCAAATTTGCATCATAACATAGCAATAATCAGTTCCACCGCTCTGTCAAAAATGAAACGTAGAAGACTGAATATATTATATTTAATGATTAACATATATATCCAAAATAATCAGCTTAACATTAGGAAACAGTCCGATGAACCGGAACACCACTCCTCAGGTTATGCAACCTCTGTTTACAATAATGAGGCATTTATATAAATTGACGAGGCGCCGTACTAGTCGAATGTATCTATTTATGGTTCAACTGATAACAATGACGTTTTTATGAGTATCTATATATTTATTACAAGCACGTAGTAGTTACTACAAAGCTTTTGAAAATCACTTAGAAAGCAACGCAATGGGTTTCGTATGGGAAATGGGAATGATAACGAAATTACGTGATTCATCGTAAATCATACCATCGTTAAAGGCCTCTTCATCTTTTCATTTTTCTATTTGATAATTATGTGATGAAATGAAAACTTTGAGAACCTTTGAAACATTGCTGTTAAGTGAAAAATGAAATTGGGAATGTAAGAAAAATCTTACTAGTATGCTATCTGTAGATGAATCAAGAAGATCTCATATTTGTGATTTGCAATTTCAATTTATTTATCGAAACAGGAAAATGATGCACAGTACAAAAATTTAAATCTTGTGCAGAGAATAGGTAGGTACAAAAAAAATGTTTAACCTGATGGAGTGCTTTGGCGTCCGTACTAGGAAAACCTGTGTTACGGGCACCATAGCCTTCCTATCCCATCCATCGAATACTTAAACTGATTCCATTCCCATAGGCATCCATCGAATACTTAAACTGTACAAACTTAAATTTTGATTATTAGAAAAACCAGATTAAGTGGTGCCGCGGATTGACGCGGACGTAGCACTTTAAGTTTGAAGATGAATAGCAATAATTAAATTAAAGCATTGAAGGCAGGCGTCCTCCTCTAGTTGGAGCAGCTTGTGGTTCCTCGCAAACTCAAGCAACTCCAACTAGAATTTGTAGCGAAATGAGGGATCTCTAAATTCCAAACGCAACTTTAATGAACATGTTTCGTTCTGGCACGTCATATTACGCGTGTAATTTTGTTCGGGGAATCATCGTGATGTTTTCATTGTGAGTTATCGATGTTGCGCTCTCTAAAACATGCCCGTGTGTAATAAACAACATTATGTCATCAATCAGTGGTACTGCTTTCGCCGGCTATTATAATTAGATGTACACAATTTTAACTTACTAGTAGGTAGGTACTTCAATAATGTGTAATTATGGCCCATGTTGTGTGTAAAAAGTTTGTATACTGACTCTGGGTTTGCCCATTTATTGGGTATGTACCTGCGCTTATGATAAATTTGATTTTCATTTAAGATTTAATACACATAGTTACGTTTAGTCATAAAGGTAGCCCAGTGCGCGGACGTCTAAAAACTCAATTTAATTAAATTTCATCCGAGGTTAAAAGACTTCACGGTGGGTGCGGTAGAACTCCTGGAGTTACATAATAATTAATTTAAAACTGGACACAAAAAAGTAAGAAATCTTAACAATTCGAATGAATTCTTTAGATAACTTTAGAAGAAATAACTTAAAATAAATTTCGTAACATTGAATAATTTATCGCTCATTAAGCTTCTTTATGTTGGTTTTATCTTAATATTACTTTTCTGTAACGTGTTAATCGAAGCCGTGGGAAATGTAAACAGTTTCATAATAATTGTTACACTTTAACCAACTAAAACACACTTTTTACGTTATTAAGTTAAATGTGTATAAAAGTTTTGTATGTTTATGTAAGAGGAAATTTTGAATTATTTAACTTACGGCCTAAAACTTTCCTAAGAGCTCGGTCTATTTGAATAAATAGCAGCTCTTACTATTTACTATTATTGGTATTCCATTTAGCTCTAACTTATAATGGTTTATCTGCGAGTAAGATCGAAATTCCTTCATTTCCATTTCTATTTCTTTCACATGTTATCCGCATTTATTTTTAATAACAATAAAAAACATTAAATTACACGCATTGCATTAGTAGTACATACCTAATGCAAATTTAATATTAATTAATTTTATTTATTTTAGCAAGACTATTTATCTTATATCCAATTCTTTAGTAGCATTATGTGTGCAAGATTATTGTAATAATATAATGTGTAATAAAACAAGATAATAGAATAGAATATTTAGCAGCTTTAATGCTCAGTTCGTTAAAAGAATTCTAATTTATTCAACTTTAATATTATAATTATATGTTTATTTATGAGATTTCGTATAATTTCTCATTTTCTTTCAACGCTTTCTCTCGCTGCTATAAAATATCCTTATAGGTAGGTACTACACTTTTTTAAGACTAAAATAATTTAATAAGTGTAACAGTGCTGCCGATTTTGTTGTGCAAATCTTGACCTCTAAACTAAATTGACATTGACAGTTTTTTAGACCTGTGAGCCCTTTATAAAATGTTCTCCGCCATAGGTTATAGGAATATCTATATCCATAATAATTGGAATTATTATCATATTTTACGTAAATTCTTTTTTTCATCGAAGGTAAGGATTTAGATTTTTACACCAGTGTCAGCCTTAAAGGCCTCCAAAATCTTTAAGAGAAAAACTAAAATTTTATCTTCTCTGTTTTTCGATAAGATACACGTTATCATTCTTCTCGTCTGGGATAATAATTTTTTCGCGACAGTTTTGTGTGCAAATCATGTGAGTTTTATCGAGTCCGGCGAGATGTTGATAATATTTATAATCGTAACGTAAGTCAAGGTCGGGGGAAAGTTTTTCAGAGCCTTGGGTAAAGTTTTCGCGTAGGCTAACAATTTTCAAGATAAACGAACATAAACAATCTTAATAGGTAGGTAAAAGTATCTATAAATTACGCGTCACGTTGTTTGTCCGCGATGCACTCCTAAACTACTTAACCGATTTCAATCAAATTTGCAAACAGTGTGCAGATTGATCTAGCGTGTCCACTAACCCACGATGTCTCCCATACAATGATTTGGTATTTTGAATGAAAGGACTACATCGTAGTTCAGAGGACTCTATCTATTTTTTTTATATATCCCTAATAGCAAAACAACGTAAGGTCTGATTAGTTATTACTTATTTTACAGATAAATGCTTAGAATACGAAGAATTGACATCGGCCTTGAGAATTCCGAATGAGTGTGTTCGACTTTGTCATTATGATATTATCTATTATCTATAACAGATGTAAATAGTTATATAGTAGCAGCAATAGATACAAATATCAAGATACGCCCATCCGAACATTTTACGTAAACCTTCTTCATACAAGAAAACGTTGCGCCATCTGTGGAAACTCCAGAGAAAAACTTTTTTTTTTTATCTATGTCACCTTGCCTGCAATGCTGCACAGGTTGTAGAGGTAACCTTGTTCAGGAATCGGACGTACTTCCTGTTTTAATCGTATAAATTAATGGTAAAAAAGTTAGTGGCATACCGATATAATTTAAATGTATTTTTACTTACAATTCAGAATTCATCAGTGATCGCTAAACATTTACTTTAATAAAATATGAGTAAATAAAAAACTTTTATGTTAAACCTGTATCTCTTAGTTATAAAAGCACCTAAAATACCAAGATGTTCTTGGACGGAAAATGTTGGGTATTTCTGTCATTAAAATTAATAGCGCTTGTTCCACGACTTATTAACTTTATACTTCTCTTCGACTAATATTGTTTTGAAGAAAAACGTGGAACATTGAAGAAGCCTCACAGCGAGCAACAGCTGATTGTTAATAAATACAGGAATAAAAAGCACGCCTATAAAAAATAATCATGCAGATATATTTAGTATACTTAATAAAATTAATCTTAGTTCCTGAGACAAAATAAAACAAATAAAAATGACGTCTTTACAAAGTCACTTCGGAAATGGCAGTTCGGTACTAATTATTGAATATCAAAATAACTTTCTTTAAAATAACTATTTATATTATTTAATATGCAAGAACAATACAATATGTGTGATCTTATAATATTTATGTGGTTATTATGTGGTTATAACTATTGCCCTGCCATTTACAATTGGTAAGTACATAATAATTTAATTCCAACAAACTCATGTAATATTACTAGATGTTACTTACCGATGATACGTTATCCCATGCTCCTTTTTAAATTTAAAACTGCAATTTTTGCAGCCTTTTACAATGCAATTAGGCATTTTGATGTTTTTTAGTTCCCAATAAGTTATATTCCATTTTCCCGCTACTAAGAATCTAATATGGCGGAAACCGTCTCTATTATCTGTGGCGGGGACCGCGGTCTACTGACTACTGACGCCAGGGGAGGTGAAAATAGTCATTCTTGCTCCCTTAAACTGGCGACATTTTTTCGTGCGGTCCGCCAGGTCTATAGTATAGGTGTCTTTGGTAGCAGCACATAGTCTACTCACGTCGAAGTGATTTCCGCAGTTGTCCTGGTTTTATTTCCGAGATCGATCGGGGTGTGCGCCTACGTTATATACGCATATACATACTCGTATATCTCAACCTAAGCAGTGACTGCTTGCCCATTCTTGCAGATTCTGCGGATGTAGGGATGAATAATAACTTCTTCTGATTTCTTATATTATTTCGGTTTGTTGCAATTAAATATCACTCCATCTACACATAAAATTGGAGAGCAACATATAATAACGAACTCAGCATGCTTGAGAGCTTTGGTTAATGTACAAATAAATCACCATTCAAGTGCCTTGCTCAAAATGTCTAGTGCCTGCTATAACAATGATGAGGACGCAACATCTCACTGTCACATGCGAAATATTACACATCCGTTCTACATCCCCCTTAACTCTTAACATATGTAACATTTCATCATAGGTGTACGGTGTATCCCATCTATGCACCTACGTGAACGCACTTGGGTTTCTATCACTTCTATTCTAGGAACGCACCGTAGGCACCAAATCATAAGCTTCTTTCAGTTGATCTGTAGAAGATCTGATTTTATTTTATTTTATTCAACATCTTGCTTGTTTGATATTTTGTTCCCAGTATCTAAAATCTGTGCCAGTATCATTTTCATCTACGTTCGGGAGATGACAGTTTGTCAATGTCCTTTGCTTTGGAGAGCTCTTGTATTTTTCTCGGGTTGCACTGTCGGAAACATATCGGAATTACGAAACTTAAAGCTGATTAATAAACTTTCTATATAAGCTCAGAATACCAATAGATAGGTTAGGTTAGTGGGAATTCTAAGAAAGGAGCAAAAAGGAGAAGAAAGTTTTAATCAATATTTCGGCCTTCATTACAATCTTCTAGGTCCTTTTTTATCCACTACAAGTCAGTGCATTACTGCCTAGTCACCTGATTGATGGTACTAGATTGGAAGGGCTAAGTAACCCCTAACGGTTTCTACACAGCATCGCGCCGGAATACTAAATCTTCATGCAAAAACATTTTTTTTCTTTTGGCGGTGTGTCTTTGCCGGCTTTTCTACTTTACGCCTTAGGTAGAAGGTAAGTATATCAAGGGGGTATATCAAGGGGTGTTTCATGCGATTAGTAAGGAGTTAGGAAGCAGTGGAGCGCATCTTCGTGGATTGAACTACCTATATAGCAATTATACCTATTAATTAGCAGGCTTGCTCCCGCGCAAGTCCCACTGACAGCAGTCGTGATTCAGAGCATTACAATAGCTTCCTTTCTCCTAACTGGGGCGTAGGCCCGCGGCCTTGCTGCTCACGCGTCTCACGGAGGCGGGCCTGGCATTTGACACACGCGTGCTAACTCTTGCACACCACGCGTGGAGCTGGCGACAGAAATAACCAGTGTCACGGGTAAGTAGGGCTTCACATATGTATTTCATAATAGTAAATGCATAGAGAATGCTGCGGCATGCATAGGAAAGAAATTGGCTTGTGTGAATTTTCATTATCATTAGTCTTGGCTTTGACCAGGGTTAGAAGACTCAATATGAGACCAAACAATTTTTTGTCACATACCTAATCAATCCCTACTTACTACATACCTGCTCGTATTAACTAGTATATATAACTTAGTGACAGTCTGAGGCTATCGCCCATGAATCGCCGTTGTAGCACATGTTGCAAGCCAAGCGTTTTTCCCGTCAATTTGAATTTCAAATTCCGTGTGAAACGCCGTGTGTGATTCAATATCAGAGTTCCTCTTTGCTGGTATAGCATTTTCTTTGCTTTACTGAGTAAATGAGCCTAAAATATCGGAAATAAATCTGATACCACTGCGGCCGGCGCGAGTCAATCACACGAGGCGCCAAAAGACCGTAACGCGATGCTCACTTTAACTGGATGAGACCGCAGAAATGGATACCGGTTTGCGTGAGATACATTTTGCGCACTACAAATTAATTCTTGAGTTCCGCGCCGACCAAAGGAAAAATCAAGTAACGCTGACTTGTGGGAGCTGATATCAAAGTTCCTGAAAGACCAAACATTTATTTATTATCGACCGAATGTTGCTATTAATCATCTGTTACAAGTAGTTCACAAATTAGGACACCAACATAGCCTCCAACCGTCACGATTTACGAGTAGCATCCTCAACTTTTTCGATCGTCTGTCTTAGTGTCTACCCAATGGGTTTTAATTGAATTCCTCTTTGTGCAAAAAGACAATCAACACCTACCTATTTTTTACCCGTTCTCAATTTTTACCAACAGCTTGATCACCTGGGTTGAATTTGGAGGCGTGATCGTTTGGAGTGTAGCTTAATAGGGTATTTGACTCCAATTTTTTTATTACTTTATTATAAAGTAGAATTAAAATAATGACGTGCACTGAAAGAACTAATTAAATCGATCAAATAACAAAAAAGTTATAAGCATTTAAAGATTTGTGATTAGACAGAGATAGCAACATGAAATTGTGACGTCACACCTTACCAATGCCATAGTAGCTTCGTGCGGCTTCATACAAATTTTCGTTTTGCGAGAAAGGGATAGAAGATCCCCCCACTCCAAAGTTTAAACGCCTGTAACTTTGTAAATCTTCGTTGGATTTTAATATTTCTTTCACTGCACATTATTTTTATCCTAGTTTATAATAAAGTAATATTTTTTATCAAATTCAAAAGTAGTGTAAGACTACTAAGTAAGTGTAAGTGTAGAGTAGTGTAAGTAGTGTGTGTTGTAAGAGTGAATCGTGACATTAAATATATATTATTCAGAGAATGTGTTTCCAGTCATTCCTAATATACTCTTTCATCCGCAGATCACTTGATGAGTTCTTAGAATTTAAGAATTAAGTAGACCTAACCGTGGTTTAGACGGTACGATCATAGGATGTTGTTAGACTACATTAAACGGAGACCGCAAGGGCGGACACCGGAGTCACGTATGTGTACGTAGTTAGTTACGTGTTTGAGCAACGACCTGCCTCACTTAAAAACAACTGTCTACTACGTGCCTATTTGACTATGTATTTCTGTGAAATTATGTATGTCTGGCTGAATATATATTATTTGTAGTCTACTAATATTAATGTAGCAATTTATTTGTAGAACTTATCACAAACTAAACTTGCGGAAGGTTTTATTTCCTGAGACGATTATGGTGTAATAGTGGGGTAACTGAAACAGTTCTACCGAATTAATGGACATGAGTCTTTTGAAGTGAAATTTTCCAAAAATATATATTTTGCAATAGATCCTAATGGTATTTTCACGTAGAGTTGGATAATAATGATGATATTAAACATTGGGACTTTTATAATAGCTGCACAATAATGAAGACTAGCACACAGTGATCCGTAGAAAAATCTGTGGTTATTCTTCGCAATGCACTGGATTAATGATTCCTTAAGCGGAATTGTGCATCTCCTCCTATAAATAATTGATAAAATCCGGAAAAACCACTCTGGAGTTCATTGCTACTTCATTTCATTCAATAGCGATAGGATATAGGAATTATAAAGAGATCATTTGTACGCAGTGCGCCGATAAAATAAGGCAGATATATATCCTTGGAGTATAATGTTGGCTCAAGAACTGATACTTAAGGAAGAAATCTTGGTCAAAACTGATGGTTTGGAAATCCGCCAACATAATATGTAATATGTGAGTGAATATATAATGGGGAAAAATCATGTCAAGCCAATAAATAAATCTTCGTTCTTTCCAAAGGAAAGGCAAACAGCATGTTTTATAATCGTGAAAAATTCAGGACCATGATGGTGATATTTATCAAACTTAGCAGGTTTTCTATGGTTCACTTGATTCAATTATAGAGAGCCACCATGGTTGACATTTTACAAGGCAGGGCTATTAAAACCTGAAGCGAAGATGAAGCGAGTAAAAGCGGACAATTGCATGGTGGTAGGACTAACCTAACACCGACCAGTCGGATGTCGGAATATGGAACTAAAAAGCTGTCTACCTAAGATATTGACCATACCTAAATGGAGGTCGCAGCGTTCTATTGATACATCGTAACTCTGCTTATAATGAATAATTTTTCAGTTTGATTTCATTTCATATCATTGATCGATACGTTTACAAATAGGAAAATATCAACAAAGTCATTAACTGAAGAAACTTCAAGAAAGTAAGGTCAAATATCACAAATTTTACTTACATCTGTGAAGTGCTGCTTTCACAAATATAATTATTTCGCGAAAGGTGTTATACTATTTACATTTTCTAGTTTTCTACTATGGATTCTAACGTTATCTACTTTAGTCAAATGAGTCAGCTATTTGAATCTAATCTATTCATTAAAATGTCAATGTCAAGCCAGCAAACCGAACGGTCGTTAACGGCAATTCTCGGTAGGTAAGTTACTGAAATGGCATTGCGTAAGAGGGTAGCGATTATAGGTATTGACGTCGGTGGCAATTAACCTTGAGATTTGCTTTTCAAGGGTTCTACATGTGTTGAACTCTGTGAAAATATTCCGGGCCGGTCCTTAACGACCAAACGTTATCCCTTTAAACGATAACTCTTTATAATATGTGACATATCATGGTTTATGTAAAAGTTTAGATTTGATAAATTATTACAGAATGTCAGAGAATCTTGAATATCATGTAATAAGTTCATGATTAGTATAAATAGAGACAGCATCATAAGAGTAACACACTGCACATCCTCGTCAAAAGCTTGGTCATATAGATGTTATCTATTTACAGTTTACACTATCACAATTTTTCTTCGGCCGATTACGAAAGGGCCGGAATGCCTGAGCAATGCGAAATCGAACTTTTCCCAGCACCGCACTGCCAAGTGCTAACGAACTAAAATGAGCTGGAACCGTTTTTTAGAGTCTTCTTTCAAATTAATAAAATTAAATGTATCAGATTTTTTTTAAAGATTAATTTGTGGACTTAATTTGGTATCGTTTAAGCGTTAAACAGATTATAAGAGCCGCATACATGGGGCGTACCAGTGCTCGCTCATGAAAGGTTAAAAAGTCTATATACCTCCATTTAACCCTGTCTTTACTGCAATCAGTTCTACGGAGCATTTGCTAGTTTGCATGTTTCGGCGATTCAGCTACTCGTATGTTTGGCACGTTACATTATTGAATGTCATCAATATGCTTCTGGTCGTTTCCCATGCCCTCCAGAGCGGCAGTTCCAACAATTACCTACTTATAAGTCATTTTACTTGGAGCTAGCGGCGCACGGACGAATGCATCCACAGACATTATGCGCATAAGTCAAAAGCGGTTAGTCTGATAGTCCTTTGAATAATCCGAGCACGGACTAGATACCGCCAAAGCGCGGTTCCCAGTCGAGTCCCACGCTTTTTGACTTGGGAAATCGGTTTCACACATAAAAGCCCGACCAGCCGTGCTATTCTGCAAAACAGCGACGAGCGTACATCTATGCATCTATGAATTTGTCAGTTGTAATAGAGTACAATTTTGCATGTCATATTCGGGTTGGCAGCTGTCTGGCAGCTATTTCATTTTGTAGAATAGCACAGCAGCTTACCGCGCAAGCTCGGGTGTTCGTACTTGCCTTTAATCATAATTAGATTGATGTTCCGTAAAAGAAGTTCAAATTCGAAATCAATGTCACTCGGCTTTGGAGTGACCGTTACGTCATTGACGCAAGCGCTGGTAATCAGTGACCGTCTCGTCTCGGGTGGTGTCCGACTTGACTCGTCTTGCGTAACGCGTGCTGCCCTACGGTGAAATTCGATATTCATAACGATATCTATCACAATCCATATTTGGTTTTAATGTGATAATTATGTATTGGTTTTGAGTGTGGAAATAGCAATTTGTACCATTGACTTTATACATATTTGTGTTTGACGTGAGCCTATTAATATTACGATTTATAATTGCTTTTATAAAACAATCTACCTCTCTTTTTGGATTGCCATGCTCTAAGCTTATTTTAATAGCATCAAAAATGATTTAACTTACCTTAATCAGATTATTTTGTTTCGTCTTATTATGTGACAATTTTCTTCCTTGCTCGGCAATTTAGTTTTTCATTTAAACATATTATAATACCCCAGCAAAATGTCACTCATTGTATCCTAAATTCCACATATTATGTCACTGTCCATGGAAATCAGATAAGCCCGCCCGCAATATACGTTAACGTGCAGCAAAGCATTTAATATAGTAAATTCCAAGGATGCTTCACATGAACTCCAACCAGCGCGAGCTTCTCGTTTATGTCTAGTTATACTTCTCGCTTCTTATTTGTTCCGCATTGCTGTACCCGCGAAGAGATAACATTTCAGTTAAGATATTTTAAAAGTTATGTGGTATTAAAATGATTTATTTTTCAGATAATCTTTGTGTGTTATTCTCATTGTAAAAACGTATAGGTATGTATAATAATGTAATTTACCTTTGTTATTTATGAGTCCTTTACTTCTTTTTTCAGCCTAAATCCACTGATGTCTTTGAGCCTTGCTTTATTTATTTTTGTTTAAGTTCTGATGTGTATAGTTATATTCATAAATTTCCTTACATACTTGCAGATTGAAAAATTTAAACTACGTAATGATTTCAATATTAAATCCGTTGTAATGTATGTTTGGGATATGGATTTTTGTGTACATTTTATGGAACATCATATACTGACTAACGAATGCAAAAGGAGTACCACTTAAACAGAGTTAAAAATAAATTCTGAATCATTATAAATAATTCGATAACAATATAGAAGCATGTTGTGATGTGTAAAATCCTGTACGTATTTGAGGAAATCATAAAATTATATTTTTTAAAGTCAATGGCTTTTCCTATGTACAAATTCAAGACCTCGATGTTACTCTTTACCAATTAATATTATTTATCGTGTCCATCAATTCTTTGATACAGAAGTGCGTACTCTTGTTTTAATTAAAGTTCCATGTTTTAGTTTAGTATCGGAGATGGTATAATTATTCTAAACGTCTGTATTAGAGTTAGGCCATCACGGCTTATTGCACGCACCGTTATAAATTCAAATTAATTCCAATACCGTAGCTATTATCTATTCTGCGGCCATTGATATCTGTCAGAATAAGCATCGGTATCTTGTATCTTCTCAGCATCATTAATAATGGCAATTTCTTTTCGATCGGGCTAAACCTCAATTAGCTTAATTTTACTTGTGTTACTTTCCATTGGGCTGAAATTGGAAGGTAAGAGGCGCTGGTAACGGGTCGTCGCTTTGTCTCTAAGATGAATCGTCGTATATTCCACCGAGGCCGACTCGGCCCTTACGATAACGAGCAATTCACGCAACGCAACTGTGCCCGTTATGTTTAGATGAATTTCTTTCACATGCACTTTATTATTTTCTATTGTTAAACATGTCGATGTTTCACAAGTACTCGTACATGTTGATGTTATCGGGTTATCATAAAATCAGATACTTAATGATGCTGCAAATGTATTTCAGTGCAGCAACAAATGTACAGTTAACATAGAGTCAATGACTGGTGCGAATGAAAAGACTTTTGACGATCGATAATTAAAATAAACAGTGACGTAATTAAAAATCTTAAGAAAGTACAAGTATATACAAATCAAGACTTCGTGAAATTCAAACTAAACTACTACAATCTAATTCAATAAATGATCGTTTTACTTAACACATCGATGTGCATTAATTAATTTTCAGTTTCTCCTTGCAATGGAATTGCGAAAAGAAGTAAATTAAGCCATAATTGAAAATTGCAATACCTACCTTACCTGAGGTTTAGATCAACAATAAAACTTGCAGAAGTTGACTTTTGAAAGCAGTGTTAGCAGTCACGCATGCCAAACCAAGGAGGAATAGCTTGCAGAAGTTAACTTCTGCAAGTTCTGCAAAAATTATCTCTTATTCATCTCATAATATCTCATTGACATCACAGCATGACATCGTTGCTGCTGTAATGGCTATGCGTTTCAATATAATTGTGCCGTCGTCAAGGTCCAGCGATACGCCGTCGTCACTCATTACGAAATACCAACCGCCGTGACGATTCACTGTCAATGTCACAATAATTATTATTACCTACAGCTAAAGCTCGGGGCGGATTATAAAAAGTGGAGGAGTAACATTATCATTTGTGTTACTACACTGTTTGGTAATTACAGAAGATTTGTTTCTGTGGTTATTGGAAAAAGTTGTTGATGATTTATATTGACATGCATATCGATTGATAGTGATTTAAAGTGGCACATAATTTTAACTTGTTTCATTTATTTGGCATACGGCATACCCAGTTACCATGATCTCTCTAATCTATAAAAATTTTTGTTTATTTTAGTAATTTTGGATATGTTTGTTTTATGAGTAAACACTTCAATTTTAGTGCATGCTTTAGGTACATTGATTTAACATTATTTTAATTGTTTATAATAAAGAAGAAAGAAAGAAGGCTGTTCGTGCCATTTATAAAATGGGCCCAAGAGAGTCTTTAAGAGAAAAATTCAAAGAATTTAATATAATGACGGTACATGCACAGTATATATTCGATAACTTGATATATGTGCATAAAAATATTAATAACTTTGTTAAGAAAAGCGATCTCCATGCTATCAACCTTAGAAGTAAAAATAAACTTATAGTTCATAAAACAAGACTAGAGAAAATAAATAAATCATTTAAAGGCAATGGGATACGCTTTTACAACAAACTCCCTAATGAAATATTAAACTTATCCCTCAATAAGTTCAAAGTCGCTGTAAAACGAAAGCTCATTAATAAAGCTTACTATAGTATTAAGGATTACTTACATGAATCAAATCCTTGGGGATGAATGAACTGCTGTAATTATACTAGCTCAATTAGTTTTAAAAGCTTTTGTGAAGTGGTGATAACAGAAAACAAAACCCGGCTGAGTTTGTTGTGGGCTTCTTCTCAGTGCAGGGCGCGTTGGAACCCTCGTAAACTTAGTTTTAAGTCGACTTGGAGTTATCGCCATTCAAATGTGACAAGTATCATAAGGACCATTTACAAGCGCCTATATATTAGGCCTATGTGAAATAAAGATATTTCATTTCATTTCATTTCATTTCATTTCATAAAAACACTTAGGTTTTCGAAATCTTCGCAAGAAATTAATAGTGCCTAAAATAAAAACTTTTAACAGCAAGCTGTCTGATGTTGCGGGTGCATTCTACAAGTTTAACTAATGTGCCGACATCTACTTACATAATTACGATGTTTTGTACGGCACCCACACAAATATGTCTGGCGTTCTTTATTTACTCTTCAAATTAAGGTTTTTGTGGGTGCATTCATATTTCCCGTCTTAATACGAGACTACACGTTAGGTCTACTATTTGATAATAATTGATGAATGTTTTGTAAGCTATTAGGTATAATGGTCTCCATTTCGTGCCTACAAGCTTTTACCCGCAGCTCCACCTGCTTCAAAGTAGATTTTTAACCAGATAAAAAGTAGCGTATGTATTAATCTAGGATAACTTATGTCCTAAGAAGTCTGCATTCCCAATTTCAGACAAATTGGTTCAACAAACATAAACACATACACTTGGCTTAAAATATAAAAAGTTATGAATTTGGTAACATCACCATTTTAGGAGTAATAATAGGAGAAATTGCTTTATATGAAACTATTAGGTAATACTTAGGTAAACAAGGATTTAGTAGAAGTTTACTTTATTCTTGTACTTAAATTAAACATCAATTATTATTACCAAGACGTAATGCATAAAGTTATTTCATTTCATTAATTTTATTGCTTATCTTGTACCTATAATCTAGCTAAGGTAAAAAATATTTTTAGGTAACTAACTCGAAGGTTTCACTTATTGTAAATTCTTGCGAAAACAAAGATGTTTTAAAGGATGTTTGAGAAAGTAAATAATATGTGAAGTAAGTGCTAACTAACTAATCGTTTGTGATTTTCACTTACGAACTAAAGTCCTCATTCTTTCTTAAATTTAACGTGGGTGTAAGATGACATGTAATAAACAGCATTAGCATAGCTAAATACCTACGTTTAAAATATACATAGAACATGTTATCGAGAAAACTACGACGAATATTAAAAACAAAAATTTTAATAATGACGAAAGAAACAAGGTTAGAAATCCTCAAGTTGTGAAATCGAATAAAACTGCGTATTTTGTGAAAAAATAAATAAAAGAGGAGATGCCTTTTAGCCAAAAGATGTAACTTTATGCATAATGCATTATTAAAATATGTCTATTTTTGATTTATTGTTATCATGATTCCTATTGGAAATAGGATTAGATATAAATAAATATTAAATATAGACAAGGAATGTTATTCTCATAATTGTAACAAAATAAGGAAACCTGCCACAAAGAAATGTTGCAAGTTACATAAATTTGAAAGTATTTTTCAATTATACGCAAATTAATTGAGCATCCTGCACTAAATAAATAATTCATGGTGGTGTAACAATGGCACCAGATCCCATGGGAACGTTCGCAGGCAAGGGCGTTCCGCACCGTACCTACACCGATAACACCCTGCGAGTTTACAACCATGGTAAACGCACTGTGAATACTTGTAGTTGTTAGCCATTTTGTGGCCTGTGATCCGTGATAGTTATCGGTGATCGTTTTTACTATTGTAACATATATCAAAAATATACTCAGACTTACGAGTATTTTTATAATGCTGATGGACATGAGTTTACTAAACCATAGTTTAGTGATACATTTTATGTATTCCTCCTTTCTGAAAATCGCTGTCATCTGCCAAAAAAGGGGCATTATGGTCAGCAAATGTTAAATGCTATAGTGAATTTGGGGAAATATAACTTTGTCACGCAAAACAGTCGAACACATTGGAGGACAATTTCTGAAATGTTAACGAATAACTAGAACGACGACTAGGTTATGTACCTAAAATTTACAGTGTACCTAAAATTCCATCAATTTGCAAGAACCAAATAAAATATAGCTAAAAGAAGCTCTGTGAAGTTGACTAATTAAATTCGCCACTAAATCATCCTAGAGAGTAGAGATAGACGACTAACGACGTGTTATTAAAGCTATAAACGTTTTTTTCAACAAACTACGAATGATTTCTGATTGCGTGACAGAGCAATACGAGTATGTACCTAATGTTTCATCATAAAAAAGTACTCATAACGAATATAGCGATGATTGTGTCGGGTTAGTGAGAATAAAAGCGAAGAAAATCGATCGATAACTGTTTGACCTAAAGCTATTAATCCAAAATTAGTATCACGCGAGCATTTTACTGCAGTAGGTACTTGGTGCCTAGCCGTGTAGTAGTATAGCGTCTATGGGTTAATGAATAACTACCAAATAGAGAGTTAGAATAACTTGAATCTGTAAGTATTCGCCAAGTTTATAGATAATGTACGTTAAAGATAATGTACACTATTCCCATAGTATTTACTGTTAACTAAAATAATTTGAGAACTAATCATAACAAATACGGAGATGACCGTCTTAAGTGAAACATTACTCCAGCCAAACATTAAACCAGGGTTTCGGAATTATTCGAGTGTAGCTAGCATATTGCATTTAATTATTATTCACTAGGTGGCTGAGACATGAAAGCAAATTACAAGTGTAATCTTTCCTCCGATAGCACTTAAAGCAATTATACTGTCAACGGGGCAGATGTAAACAGCTCTGCACTTAATTAAAATAGAAGGAATCCCGCCAGCTCGTGGCAAAAGTGCGAAAGTATTTAGGACACCTTTCGTTGAATAACTGTAAAGAACTTGACATCTTGAAAGTTTTTTTTTCTCTTCATTAAGATAATAATACAGGTATGAGAAGTTAATCTTCCATTTTCACCGGAACAATTTTGTTTCATAAAGTTAACTTACGAAAGTAGATGATCAAGTTTGTAATTTTATACGTATTAACTATTTACAAAAGTCTCGAATTGTTTATCCACCAGATATGAATGTGTGTGACTGTGAAGAGTCGTAGAAACTTATAGCAATTGATGCGACTCTAGGTATCTATTACATTTTTGTATTACTCAATAATTGTGGACAATTTTAAGTGCTTTTTTTTACTTCAACTCATTTCGAAGTACTTACTTGAAGTAAGTATCTTTCAAAAGTTTAAGGTGTATTGCATTTTGAATTGTGATAGGTACTTCTGCATTTCATAAATGTCAATCAAATATTGAAAGGGATTTCTACTATTGAACCTATAGTAAGATTTCTTTTCAATTTTTACATGATGAGTCCATGAAATCGTTTGAATACTGATGAGCACAGAATTTTTTTAATATGGAAAGTAAATTTCTTCCCCTATTATATATAATGCTCTACATTATTGACATTCATTACCTTCTTCCGGATAAGTTACTATGCGCATCGTGACTTGTGACTAAATTTCATGTATCACATATTATATGCTTATTGATTAGGGATGTACCTCTATACTAATCATAGGCTCAGTTAACCTATTAGGCATAGAAAATAGCATAAGTAATGCTGTTGCGCTGTCGAAAGGAAAAAATACTATTCAAACTATCAATAATAATATATTCGCGATGATAATAATGTCAGCCTCTGAACTGATTGTACGGCCGAAGTTCAGGGATAATAATATTCCAGAAACCCTTATCAAGAAGTTTTATTTATAAATAACTATGACTATTACACTTTCGCACGATTAATACACGACATTGACACTAGCGACCAATGTGATTAACTTTAATTAATAGGCAGTAACTATATGTTTTGATATATAAGTATATTATTTATATTCATCACTATGCAGAAATAAGAGCATTTTGACAAACACAAAATAGCTGTCTCTCGATGAAGAGTCTACATAATATAGTCTACATTTTATATATAATAAACGTTGATAAAAGGTGAATACCTATAAAAACCATCGTCATATCAACAAGTTTTCCACATAAAATAACGTTGTCTCCATTAGATTGCTAAATTTCCATAAATTAATAAAAAATCAAGGTCAAACATAAGTAGCCTCACATAAATCGCAACAACTCAGAAACCGTAATTTCCTGCACGGCTCCCCTATCGGTAAGCGAGTGACATCACTATAAAGCTAGATAAAGTAAACGAAACAGCTTGAACTCTGACCTAAGCCGGCGGCGGCACCAATGAAATCGAAATCAGAATTGGTAATACCGACCGAAAAGGACTTGTGAAAGCGAGATCGATACGAAAAACTATCACAACAAATATCATAATAGGTAGAACATTATGGACCGCCACGACCGTCAGACTTAGACAAAATTAAAGATGGAAATTAATCAAAAATTATATATTAAAGGGAATCATCAAAATTTGTTTAGAAGTGACCGATTTATGGATAGACACCATTAAATTCTTAAGCGATTATCATTAAAAAATTGAAACCCCTTTGTTTTTTTACTCAGACTTTACAAAACTTATTTAAAATCTTTCCAAGCCAGGGCCAGGGAAGGAATTTCACATTTGTAAAATAAAGTGTACGTAATTAGCCGAGTGTTATTCGTATCACGTTTTTTAAGTACTTAATTAATATCGTTTCGTAGTTACTGCTAACCTACACAGGTTAGCAGTAACCTACAAAACGAATCAGACATTTTATGTCTGATTAGTTACAAAGTTAACAATGTTAGCTTGACGGTCGCATAATCTTGGTCTAATATTATAGTGTGAAACCACTGAACAACAAGAATTGTAAGTTATAAACGTCTAGAAAGTATAATAACATTTGTCAGGTCAAGAGTTCGTGATCGCATATCTGCTGCCGTGTTCACGGACCATTTTATATACCACCCGAACACGGAACTGACACTTAATTTAATTTAGAAACAAATAATGGCAAAATAATTGTAGCATTATTGCATTATCTCAGATATATTCTCTAAAATGACCGCGTTGCATCACTCGATGATATTAAAGCTTCAACTTTCACCTTTGCCAAAATAAATGATGTAATCCGATCACCATTAGCGTATCCAAAATATAAACTCGAATGACATGGGATATATTATGACAATCAGTTTGTTGTTCTAGTCCCTCATGTTGCCTGCGAAATCATTTCGAAGTTTCTCTTGTATCCCTAAACGTACTTATCTGGACCATCTCCACTTTGCCAAAATCATTAATGGCATTGCCAAATATAACAGGCTTACAATAGAAAGTAAGAAGTAAATCACGTCTAATAGACAAGGGTACTCTTGAGTCTTGAACAAATTCGCCCATTATGCTGAAATGAATGGGGCTTAAGCTCCATTTCATAAGGCTGCGATAGCTGTGCAGTGCGTCAGCTAAGCTAAGCTTTGAGACTTATCGCAGTTAACTGCGCTGACCATAAAGATTCGTGTAGTCAGTAAAAATTGCACTGACATGTCGGTTTCTTTATATTGTAAAATGCTAAAAAATGCCAAATTTTTCACTGTTATGAGGAAAATGTGAACTAATTTATTAACACCAAAGCATCGTTGTTATCGACTTAAAGATACATGCCCACTGTCTACTACTAGCATATTACGTTTCTTTTAAAGATTTGAACATAATATTAGTCTTTTAATGTACCTACCTAGTTCTACAATTTAAAAATAATAAAATTACATGAATTTATTCCACGCACATGCTTCGCTTCTCTACAAACACTCTATGGAGGACCAGCCTTCAGCCGCAATGGTATATGACGGTAATAATTCGAGATGCGATAAGTTCAAACTATGGTTCAAACATTCAGTTACTGCCAGTGTACGAACAATAGATCGTGAATGAAAAAATGGCATGTAATTTGGTTTCGAAATTTAGCCTCACTCCGATCACACGATGATTACTTTGAATGGTAACTCCAAAGAGCCTCAAGTGACTAGTCGCAAAGTCGTAACAGTGTATCTTCTCATAGTACGAGTTTATGCAATTCGAAAACTTGGTTCGGTTTTAGTTTGGGATGAAAAATTCATTTCTAACTAAAGAGTTTCCCATCAAAAATATAGTTTTAACAAAGAACATTATAGATTTAAGAAGTGATAGTAAAGTAATCCGTACTTATGTGTAAAATTTACTTTGTCTAGTTCATTTCATTTACTACCTACTGCAATTGTTATGCATAACTACATCGAATTTTCTGCTTTCGAAAACTGTATATACTCTTACTGGGGGAGCTGAATATAAAATATGGTTTAATAGAAATAAGTCACGAGTCTTTAATTGGAAAAGAGTAAGTTACTACTTACTATGAAAAACTTAGGGAACCTTTTTGAAACTAAGTATGCCATCATCATAAGGTAGTGAAAATACATTATTTCTAAAATTCTCACGTCCATCCGACGGATGTCTTCAATTGCAATCATTAAGATTACAGATAAACCCGAGCAAGAGTTAACTTTGATTTCCGACCCGAACAAAGAAAGTGGAAAGTTATTTTTTTTACAAAATAAGCGGTTGTAATCTTGATATTTTCCGATAACTGTGTATTACTTTAATTACAAAATTACTAGAATAGACTTGAATTTCCTGTCAAATCTAATATTTCTTTCACTTCACTGCGAACCTCGTATATTCTTTGACATGAAAGGCAGCACTAGATTTTTTCTGTTTTAGGTATACTCGCATAATTAATATTTCCTGATTATAAGCTAAAACCCTGAAAAAAAAACTGCTAAAAAGTTGATTTCTTTATGAAAGCTTCCTGATTGTTTTTGCTTGCCTATTCTTCCTATTGGTATTGGTATTTTTAGGGTTCCATACCAATTTGGTAAAAATGGAACCCTTATGGTGAGACTTTCTCCGTCCGTCCGTCCGTCCGTCACACTCGATTATTTCAGTAACTATCGCAGCTATCGACTTGAAATTTAGAATAGTTATAGGTATTAGTGACCCGACGTCATAGCAATCGTAAAAATTTTAAAATTGTTTTTATTTTTATTTAAAAAGAGGGGAAAACGGGGGCTTCGAATTTTCAAAATTAAATAACAATATTGAGTGGGGTATCATATGAAAGGGCGTTACTTGTGTATTCTAAAACCGATTTTTATTTATTTTTATGCTTGATAGTTTTTGATTTATTGAGCAAACTGTCGAAAAAAATACCGTTCCCCCCCCTTATCTCCGAAGTTTATCAATCGAAAAATCTGAAATAATTATGATCAATAGAAGTTAATGTATATTTTACAGGAAAAATAAAATGAACTCCCTAACTATTATACTTTTTTTGATAATAACAATAAACCACCAAAAACAAAGTTACGTTTGCGGTTCGCCAACAAAAGTACCTACATGTAAATTATACTCGTAAATTCATGAACAAAAGTGGTTCTTTTAATGTTTTCTTCTCTTATGGTATGGAACCCTCGGTGCGCGAGTCCGACTCGCACTTGGCCGGTTTTTTTTCTTCGTGAGGTGCTACTCAAGTAATTGTTGTAGCACTGATGCTAAGCATAACAAAGTCTAATTTCTTGTATTTCTACAAATTAATAAGCAGCGTTGAAGCAGCGTTAACACGATCAATAAACTTAGGTTACTTTACTCAAGGAGTCTGGTAAGAGACACCAGAACCAGTATTATTGAGTAATCTAGTATATTTTATTACTTCAGCTTATCAGTGGTTATTATATGACTCGGCACTCTTCACGTGAGTGCAATGTAAATGAAAAGCGTTGTGTGGGTTTGTTTTTGAGTGCATTCAGTATTATACACATAGAGCCTGTCTGAACTTTGTCTAATGCAATAAGTACGATGTTAAGGGATTATGATAACTGATATTGTCTAGCCTACATTTATGGTTGATATTACTTTCAGATAACCGTGAGTAGGAATATATGTGTAATATTTGCTACAACTAAAGTAAATAGCACATTGCAATAATTTCATGTTTTTGACCAAATCTATTGCTGAACAGTTCTTTGTCAGGACCAGTTTAGTAATAACAATCATTATTATTTTCTAAAATATTGTCTAATTGGAATTTATTATCAACCCTCTCTAGATACACTTGTATGGAATTAAAAACCTTAGTGCAAGTTTAGAATCTCAACAAATCTTTTGTTTCGAAGGACATTGTAGCTGGCGTAATTACTGGACATAAGATTAGCATTCCGTCGGGATGACGAGTGCAGCGCACTGTCTTATCACATTGCAGTGGAAACTGTCTGGGCGGAAGTATCACTTAGCATCAGACGAACGTCTTGCCCGTTTATATATAGTACCGTATCGTCATTCCTTGCAATAAAAAATGGTTAAATAAATATTGCTACTGGTCAATTTTCCGCCTCGTCACTACTACGTACACACAGTCTGCGGTGCCCACACGATCGCCCGTGGCTCGAGCTTCTCGTGACTTATCCACAATTCCACAAGCACCCCAGGCTCTTGTTACGGCCGCGGCGAACCGCTGTAAATTATAATAACTACGCGGTTTTCCTCTCCAGTCGCCATCGAGTTTTGTTGCAAAATCAGCTGTTACGTTGACAGCGATCTGTTTCCTTAGCATCTAACTTGTGATTATCATATTGATGGTTATTGACTGAATTTATTTTCTTTGGGATTTTTTATGGGATGTTTGGAAAGTATTTGTTGTCGGTTCGGTGTTAGGACTTTTTGAAATTTAGGTCTGTATCTGATATTTTGTCAAACCCTAATTTTTGTACACTAAATAGCTTTGTACACTAAGCAGATTTGTATCAGCGTAGCGTGAGTCTATATTTTCTGTTCAACTACGAGTATAAGGGAGAGAGAAAACCAGTGCAATATTATCAGGTTGAGCAATGATCTCATATAATATGATATTGATAATATATTGATAATATCAAACTATTTTTCGATTACTTGAAATAATAAAGATTTCTTTAGTTTGCGTACCTAAATAAAAAAGTCTAAGGTGTAGCAGATGTTCAACTACATATTTTTATAAATCGTTTATTTCCTGTGGAAGAGTAGAAAATACGTGGCATGCGTAATTTCAGTGGCGCGAGCGGCTTTCCACAAGACGCCTAGAAAGCCTCGGGCGTCCTATATACCACCTGCACTGCTGTCACATTACATACAATTTACATTCGAAGCTACTGCTGTCAAGGATTTATGACTTTTCATTTTACATGGTGGAGATTTTGTACAATTTTTTTATGACCACCGATATCAAAATTAGCCCATCTGAACATTTAACGTAAACTTTCTTCATACAAGAAAAAAGTAGCGCCTCTAACAAAATCCCGCTAATAAGCCACAATATGGTGAAAACTGTCACTTTGAAAATGAAAACTGAAGTGTAAATGAATTTGGTATTTTCTTAAGTTTTGTGCCTCGTAGAAAGTCATAGTAGAAAAATAAATCATTGTTGTAATTGGTTGTAATCAAGGTCTGCCGTTTAGAACATAGTTGGCACCAAATTTTGCCAACTCTCTTTAGACGCTAGCGTCTATGGTCCAGTTGTCATCCATAATGGTTATGATGATTACACAGTCATATTAGAGGAGGATTTTTGCAGATTATCGTGTTGTGGTTAACACTCAAAATACCGTTTAGAATGTTCGAAGTTATGCGCGTACTATCGATTCCCAAATAAAGATATCAGGTATTTTCAAGCGACTCTAAATGTTCATTGTTTGGAGCTATTGCAAAATAATTTTTATATCTAATCTTTTTAGTAATTAGTCGATAAACATTATTGAACTTCGACTATAATAAAAATTATCGGTGACTGTAATGACGTAAAACGAGTAAAAAACGCGGGGAAATGTATTTATTACCTATATTGTTTAACGTTTAAACACCCGTGGGTGCCAATTACCTACTATAGTACGAGTACCATTAACCACTTAACAGATTTTATCTTTATCTTCAAGCGATAAAAATTACAGCGATAATTATAAACGAGAACCTAATTTGGAGAAAGGTAGACAGCTGATATTGTTAACAACATTCACCGAGTAATATAAATTGGGAGTTTAAAAACTTGAAGCGCTTTTTGATGGTATCAGGTTGGTGGAGGGTTTGGGAAGGAAAATTACTCTAATGACAGTAACGGTATATAAAATATAAATAAACACAAACTTGAACTACATATTAAGTAGACAGTCATAAAAAATAATGAGAATTCATTGTATACGTTACTCAATGAGCATATAAACTTAAACTTGCAGGCCAGTGCGAAGTGCACTTGTTTGAATTGCCGATAGATGGCATAACCAGTGCAATAGGTCTCACTAACGGAGTTTTTAACGAGCGTTCTATAAATACAACTTCTGACGTCATACGCTTTGATCACCAGCCATCCCCAGGTATAACATCTGCCTGGGGAAAATTTCCCTATTGTCCCTAACACTGGCAAAGTACTTACAGAATTTTATCAGACGAAGTGGTGGTGCACTGCAGGACTCCTCCTGTATCTAATAAAAGAGGTTTTAACAGTGAAAACAAGTTGATCACGAAATTAGGACACAAGTTATTGATTATTATATTCTAATTGCGAAATAACATACTGATGCAACGTAAGTCCCGTGGCTCTAACGTGTAGCATATCGCTGTGTTTGGTTACAAGGGAGCGCCTGTCGATTTCACGAATCGGTAAAAGTACAGACGCAATGAGAATCAATTAATTGGTGGCAAGGTCGGCCCAACCTTGGTAGCCCACACGATAGGTAAACAAGCGTGTAGTGCTTATCTTATCGGGCTCATCATCAGCAGAATGGGGACGAATGGTGAAACATGATCGCTCGCTGCTTTGCCGTTTTTCCTCTAGGGTCTAGGCTCTTAGGTATATCGGGGAATGTATCCACGGTTGAATGTGGAACACCTTTAAAGTATCAAAATAACATCGCCCTGTCCCTCAAATGCTGTTTGGAGTCTTCAGTGCGAGAAAGATGATTTTTATGTTTTTAATAAAGTTTGTTATGATTTATGGCAAGGCTTAGGTTTTTAGCTTTGTTTGAAAATGGTTCATACAAATAAATGTATGTGTTGTGTATGTTATTGGTAGAGAGGTTAGAAAGAGATGTGGCAAGGGATATCAATAATGTGAGTAAAGAAAAGATCGAATTTTCTCACGTGTGTATAAGCTTCGTTGAAAATATACATAATACTCGTATTTCATGAATGCACACACCGTTTTACAGTTTTGCATTCTACTGTCTTTTAGTGAATGGGCGTGACTGTGAAAATTCTCCAAAAACCATTCATTCATCTTACCTCCACCATTATTAAAGTTATTGCCAGTCCATGCTCACCTACGGAATTTAAGCGGTGGCTATGTTTTGGTTTGCAGTTTCAGCTAGACTAAGCTTAGCTGGCTGCTGAGGTGTTGGGTGTTTGGCGAAAAGCAAAACAAACACGCGGGAGTAAAACAGGGGCATTGTTTGAATAGCTCGCGTTTTAGAAGTTCACGTGACCCCGTCAGCCTACAAACAACTGCTGGCAAACATTCAAATCCTGTACCTTTAAACGAGCAATTCTTGTATGTATATATATATATATATATATTTCTATATAATCCGAATCTCGGAAACGGCTAAAACGATTTTCATCAAATTTAGTATATAGGGGGTTTTGGGAGTGATAAATCGATCTAGCTAGGATTCATTTGTCGAAAATGCCAGAAAATGTCGAATTTCCAAAAAAAAATATGACCTCTCCTGCCATCTATTGGTGGGTAGATATATACTACCGAGCAAAGCTCGGTCACCCAGATATTAGGTACTTATTTTCGAAAACAAACCTTGCCGAAAGTAGCAGTTTTTTTAATAGGTAGGTGCTCACTAGTGGTTCTAGGGCGAGTGGAAGGCACGCGGGCACGTGATCCCCAACAAGGACTGATAAGTGATACTGCCAGCTTCTTCCTGGCCGAGTGCCCCCGCAACGGTACCAAAAGGAGTCGCTTGAGGATACTTGCTAAAGCTGCCGTGAAAGATTTGCAATCAGCATCGTAACTCATAACTACGACCATTCCGCAAAAGTGAACGACTGAGAAGAAGAAGAGGTAGAAATTATTTTTATGAATCACCACAGGGACTGGACAAAGATCAAGCGCAGGAATAGATATATATATCAAACTACTATTGTGACTAAGTCTTCTCATTTTCAGGACACTTCAGCTGTTGATGAGATGATGATACTGTATTACGGAATCATTTCAAATAGAAATCCCTATTATGTCACAACACCATCATGTCTCACTGTTTATTTCGGTTTTGGTAAACTAGCCTAACCAAGTTATTTTAACGCCTGTATTTATTTACGAATCAGATTGCAAAGTGCACATAAACAGAGATGCGATATGGGCCGCTAAGTAGGGTTGCCACACATTTAAATTCTGAGAAAAAGTTTTCGTGGGTCTGATCTTCAAATTCTCAAATTAAGCTTTTATTTGTAGAAAGTTGATATATTAAAAAGTTAATTTAGTACCAGCTATCGGGCATTCCAAAAAAGTTTACCGACTTTTAGTAAACCGACTCTTACTAAGTATATTAATTATTATCGTGCTAGTTTGTCTTCACTTTACGATATAAGATCGCCAGCGGAAAATACCTCGTCGAGTGGAACAAGTCAAATTGCTTCCGTCCCTCTCTTCACGTTGGTGACAGCCCTGCGGCTGATAAGATATCTCCAAGGTGAGTATATTACTTGCATTGAGTTGTTTAAATTGGACGCAGATAGCAGGATAGCGGGCGTTTACTAAAGAGGCACATACTTAATGAGATGAGTGAGTTGTGGAGTAATTGAAACTAATTGCGATTGAATGAAGATTTCCTACTAACGTTCATGATAATAAGACGTTTAGTTTTCTTCACTTGACAGAATAGTGATAGCTAAAAAAAAAATATTATTTGATATCATGTTATTCTAGCAAACAAGGAAAACAGACGGGAAATAGTTAACAATTTTTTTTTTGAAATTCATTTCATCCATCATCGCTCTAGTAAAAATAATAATTCTCTAATAAGAATAATATTAAAGCACGAGTCACGAGTTCACAGCGCCCAAAAAATCCTTAAAGTTTTGTTCCTTTGATATATTTATCAGTAGTTATTAGGCTTCTGAAGGATTTTCTTTGTTCCTATTGGATCACCAGAGCAAAGCTGCTATTAATATAGTGAATTGCAAGCAGAAAAGGCGCCATATCTTTCATAGATCGTTTGTTTTTTATAGTAGGGTTTTTATATCCTAGAACCTAGACATAAAAAAAGATAAAGAATCGTAAATTACTGTGCGTTAATATAAAGACATGCACTATTATTAACAATACACGAGTTACGATGTTTTTTACGATTATATCCAAGCGTAAAAATCCCGGCAAGTGAATCGCTATCAGATATTATGTAAAGCAACGCTATGTCCAGTCCAGTGCAACTGAAATTACCCTTCTTCCGATCTCTATAATTATTGCCAGCCATAACTCGCGCACTGCCGATGGTGCAATCTCGCCACAGGATACCGTCTCCCATAAAATACTGGTAGCTACGAGTATCTATTGATATACTAAAACTCAATATAATACCATGAGTAGGTATACTTCAATTATCCTTTATTTGTTGCGGATTGATAGGGAAATCTTGCGATATCTGGATTTTGTCATATTTTGTATACGGTTGTGTCACAAGCGATGCTGGCAGGCTCTTTTTTAGTTGATAATTATGTTTTAATTTCCTTAAAAGTGTTGTTTTTATGCTTCCAGCATAAATAGGTTTTTGTTAACGTTTAACTATGCATGTATGCATTTATGCAAAATGTACCTACTAATTGTATTATCAATTTCACAAAAACAATATATTTTTCAAGCAAATCTCTATAACACGAATGCAACACATATTATAGCATTCTAACCGCTAAGGGCTAATTTAGGAAAAAATATGACATTTTGACAGATTTTGTAAGGATTATTATTCAAATTTATTCCTCAGATAGTTTATCTGACGATTGAAAAATCGGCCATAAAATAAATAAACGTATCCTCCATGTTTATTTGTTATACAGTTTTTCCAGGAGGAATACATTACTTGTTTTGTCTTTTTCTTCGAATGCCACATTACTAAAGACGTGTTTGTAAGGGGCTAGAGGGGTGAGCGTCTCTATATCTTTGAACTTTTAATTTTTAGTATCAATGTTACAGACAAATTAAATAACTAGGTACCTACATGTTAAATAATGCAACCAGATACCGTATTGTTCTGGCCTGTTAGAAAAACAATAGCGTCATCTGTCGTCATACGCTCCGATAGCTAGACGTGGGCTGGTATTTTGCAACAATAGGCAAACATTTTTCACCGAAAAGATTAGATATCTCTTTCGTATAATTTATTTAGAGTAAATAACAACGATGACACAACCAACCTGTAGCGCCTTATAAATGTATGGGTACCTAGATTATACCTACCTATTAAAGTTTATTTTAGATTTTAAACTATGTAACCTGTCATAGTATAGGAAGTATATCAGGCATAGCACTTGAGTTTAAATTATGTACCAATACTAATCATATATTTTGGACACCTTCAATGTCATTTTTAACTTCCGTACACATTCCGTACAGGATGATTTTTGTAGGGGGTGAATGAAAAAATTATGAAGTGCATGACGGAAAGTTCACTTTGGTTTCCAGAAAATAACTTTTAGACGCTTAGCTACTTGTAGCGGTATTTGCTAGACTAGAAGCTGTGACTAGAAGTACCTGCATGTGAGCCGGGAGAGGATGAAGAGTCACATATCGTCACTTGCACTAACTAGCAAGTGAACTAGAAGTAGAGAGGTACCTAACGCATGCAGGATGAACTATGAGCTTCACAGACAAGTGTTTCTAACGTCAGTGACATGAGAGTTGTTTAGTGTCTACGACTAGCAACAGTTTTGAGATAATGATTTCGTCCTCGTCCCTACGTTAGGTACGTAGGGACGAGGACGAAATCATTAGTAGGTAGGCTAGGTATACTTTCAATGGGGCGAAAATATGTGGATCTACTGTTATATACGTACTGTTTTTATGTAGATTAGTTTTTCTTCCAAGATTATGAAGTATGTATAGGAAAAGGATGTAATTTTGTTTTAAATCTCAAATTTATTGGTCATTATCAAAGGTTTATTTATTATCTTTGGTCATAATATATTAAAATCTTTGTTTTCATTGTGTCTAAAAATCCTCATAGATAAAGATATATTAAAAATATCAAAATTAGTCTCCAAAACAGATCCTATACTAAAACTGCTGCTGCGTGCTGTGAAAATTCACTCTTACCTTGTTAACAGTACCTTAGTTATTCTTATACTATAAGTAACAGTGAGTTGTTATATCAGTTGAACTACAAAGTGCATTGAACTGCAAAACACCGAAAAATAATCGGCATAACGATTTAATACGATTAAATGAATAACACACCGTAACAGTTCTGCAATAGGATTACCAAATCTTTGTATTTGACCGGACTAGATACCAACGGAATCTGTGCGGATTGTGGATGTTCATTAGTTAATATTCGTACTTATTTAAATAATTCACGTGTAAAATACGTTTAATATAATTATAACAAACCTAGAGTTGTCGTTGGGTATCGAAAAAATAATTCAGGCTCTGGAATTTATTACAAAAAAAAAAAAAACAAAAGTTCGCAAGCAAACTCTGGAAACGACATAAAGTAAATTATGTTTGACTTAAAGCATGGCCACCCCAGTAAGTTTTTAAATATGTAACGGATTTGTTTTTTATTCCCGTAATTGTTGGATTTGCACTCATGCTTAGACGCAAGATAGTTTCAGGTAGACGCCCACTAGATACAGACTACTAGATTTAATTGTCTTTGGTTTCAAAAACTTTGGCAACAGCGGTTGATTCTCTGCTAACGTTACTATGAATAAGTTCTTCAAGTGTCTTGGCTCTTAATGTACCTTATTTTGGCAAAATGTAAGCGAAGTAAGGATATGACAGGGTAACCAAGTGGTTTACAAGCAGATTTTCCAATTCAACTGTCATAATTATAGAAGTATAGTATAATATAGCAATTTAAGACAAGTTTGAAAAAATCTCATTAGAAAAAATGTACAGTTTAATCTCTTTAAAATGAGTACCTACCAATTCCTTGCTTATTCTAGGGAACTATGCACATTTCGGTCAAACTGGTTCATTAGGTGTAGCGTGAAGAGGTAATAACAAATACACATGCAGACAAAAGGCCGCCTTTGTATTAATTGTTTTGACGAGCTAAAATCTACAAAAAACTTATTAACCATTTCTAAGATAAGCACTTTGTGGGCGTTACACGGAACTGACATTATTGATTTTAGTCATTTTCTGCGCAGTGCACCACGTGCGGTGGGCGTAAACCTTGATACGAAAAAGCCGTAACAACACTAGCATGTGGATCGTTATGTCACCCGTGCGCGGGCGCAGGTGAACGCACTGCGCAAACTGACAAACATTGTCACTGTTAAATGTTATGTTAAATAAATCACACGTATTTGCACATTGCGCCGTGCGGTTTTGCCAAATGAGTAAGACATCTCTAAAGTTAAAGTAAGCTGGCGTTAGAGAAAAGCTTATGAATATTCAGTTTTTGCAAGGCAAAATCTTTTGCTCCTGACTTTGTCCACGTGAACTTAGTTTTGGGATAACCTTTATAGTAACCGTTTGTTCTTCATCAAGTTTATCATTTGGCAAGTCTCGGAATATGTTGCCTTCTTGTTGTAAATCCAGCGCAATGGAACCTAAACATAAAAAGTTTGCAATACCCACCAATATATCATATCGAAATGAATAAAACAGTTATATCAAAATTTTCGCATTAATTTTACAGAATATAAAGAAGTAATAAAATATAAATGTTCTACTAAAACTGCAGTAATTCTACATAACGGCAGAAACGCATTCAAGAGAACATTTGCATTTAGAACCTATTTCAATGTTATATTTCTCATATTTTATGCTGAAGCGATAGTCAACATATGAACCGTATTGTAGAATCGTAAAATACGAAGCACTCCATTTAAACAGCCTGAACTTCTATAAGAAAAGTGTTATTACGCGTGTAAAGTCCGTGAACCGTAAGTCATTATACCGTGACAAATATTTACTCGTTAGAAACGAAACATTGCCGGAATACAGAATACCGTAAATTACTTCCGATGTAACTTCTACCATAGTCTGATGGTTTGGATATTACAAAACTACCACTTTATAACGTTACTACCTTGTCTGTTACTACTCTGTGGACTACCCGAATGTATTTAAATTTTTTCACAAACCTAGAGTTTTCCGGATAATGAAGCCTATGTAGCCAATCCAGGGTATAATCTATCCGTACATTCAGCCATTAAGTTCACACATAATCAGTCCTGGGTTCTATCCCCGGATCGAGCCAATAAATAACAATTGGATTTTTATCTATAGCAATTCTTGCTACCAGCTATCGCAGCTTATGAGACTCTATATAGAGTGCACCAGTGTATTAATTTCATAGTCACTTATGTACTGTAGTCTCCCGCGTGGAGGGAAAATCTCAGCAGAAATTGACTATCGTCTACTCATCTTGGAGGACATTATTATCTTAGCGCTGCTCACACAAATAAACGTTGCATATTTTCCTTCATATGCTCGGACTTAAGTGGATAGTTCACAGTCAGACATATTCCATCGTGAAATAGCTCCCCTTCGGTCGGTGACCTCGGAGGAAATCTGCCATCTTCCGAAGAATGCCTAGTTAGTAGACTGTAACGCGCAGAAACATTGAATAAGATAATTTGATAGAGTTGCAACAATGTAACCAAGACAATAAAGCCGAACAAGACTAAGAGGTTAGTTACGATAGGAGTTGGAAAATTGTAAATAAATGAGCCTCCGTATTTTTATCAGCCTCATGTATTGATGTTATAAATACAAAATATAATATTATTGCCTTCATGAGACATTTGCCTTTACTTAAAATTTTTCACTTCTATAAAATGAAGTCAGTGTCAGATAAAAATTCCTCAATAATCATGACTGTTAGACAAATTGTAAGTTTATTATATTACTAAGATGATAATAAAGATTTTCTATTGTTTTGTTTCAGATGACAGCAGCAGAAAAAAAATCAAATCAGAGCAAGAGGTAAGTCCGAATTTGGTGCTGCCTTAGTTAGAGCGATACCTAAATAAGGCGCTTGCTAATGCCCTGTGCAGCAAAGTGGAGTCTGGGAAAGAAGTGACATCGGCGCTCCTTTCATGTCTGCGCAAACAATAAAGCACTAAACAAATAACATGAGAGTCAGAGTTAAGTGATGGACGAAGTTTGTAGTTTGTATATCGAGTTTGGAGTAAACGACTGCGTCATGTAATTTTTTAAAGCAGGTTATTGAGGGTGTAATATTTCTGTGATAGTTCTTAAGTAGGTACTTTATTGTAATTATGTTTAATATTTTCAACATCATATTAATATATATTATTATGTTGAAAATATTCCCGATGTAGAGGACCAAAAGTATTCTAGTGCAATGCAATAAGAAGTAAGTTAGCGCGCCAAAATCAAGTCGAATAAACTCATTTCAGTGGAAGACTATGAGGATATATTATCTTAATTTGTAATAACAGCAAAACATAGCGTATGAGTATTCACAAAACACGCATAGGTACTCGTACATTAACGAAAACACACTGTATGTAACATGGATGACAACAGAGTAAAGTACAACACAGTTCAGCCGTGACTTAGTTACATATTCGCACAATGATCTTGAAAAATAAGCGAAACTCTTTCAAGTTGGCTTTTATTTAGTTCAACGATTTCATATAAGGAGTTGTGTGGGTTAACAAGGCGAGTCGTTTTATCTCTCTTTGCTTTGACAATTTGTACAGATTAGATAATTGCGACCACATTACTACAGTTGTAATCCCTAAGGGAACAATGATCGGTGTGACCCAATTACGTTATCTTATGACTTATGATTTTGTAACTGCGACGTTGTAGGTATATCTATATGTAGCAATCTATTAGTATGAATACACAAATTCTTGAACATAGGCTTTGCTACAAATGTTTCCAAATGATTATTAGCCTTATGAAACAATGCATAATATTTTTCTTTTCCGTAAAAAAATGACGAAGTTTTTGGTAGAATATGCACGAAACTAGTCCAGTGGGGATTTACTGCAGAAAAAGTGCTGCATTTCATAACAATAGATTATTCCAGCGTTTGATATAAAACTAAATTTACTACTGCAAAATAAAACCTTTCCCAAGTGTGCTATATCTTGTTTAACTCTATCAGGCATATGATTTACGACATCATTAGTTTCTAACAAAAACAGTTCAATTTATCATTTTTAAAGATATTCTGGTCTTCATTGACTTACATATTACCTATATATTGGTTTTCATCGATCCAATATACTGATCTGATAAAATTTTACATCTGAAAATAAATATGCAGCTCAACGAAAATTTGTTTTCCCACGTGCAAAAATTATTGCGTGCGATTTCATCCGATCCTGATGCGAATTAATCATGCAGTTGAAGGTTACTTAGAAGGAGTATAGAAGTACTTTATTTTACCAGAAGCGCGGTAAGTAGCCACGGCAGAAGCATCCGACAAGATCGAAGTTAATTTAAAAATTACAAAATCGTCATTCAAACCAGAGATCTAAAGCACCACAGAATTAGGCTGCTGGCAATAATTTAATTAAATACTTAAAGGAGTGCTACAATTCTACAAATCATAAACGAACCAACAAAGAAAAACAATTTATGTCGATTATTAAGAGTTATCATCCAGGGACTTCATGTTCCAAAGTAGGCTAGGATATATCGAGGCTGCTCAATCTTGCTACTACAGCGTCTCAAACTCAACGCGTGTGCACCCGCCAGGGCTCGTAATCGAAAATTTATGATTCGACCACACACACAGCGGCGGCCTCGAAGTCGGATCCGTGTAAGATACATAAAGATTTACTGCTTGTACTGATCCATGTTTCTGCACGAGGTTCCGTTATGTTACAAGTGTTTAATTTTGATCGTTTTGTGATTGCGATTTGCGGCCTTCTCCCTTCAGCTTTCTTAGCTGCATTTTTTCAAGAATTTCATCCTTGCGCGTATCAATATCATTAAGTAAATCTATTTCGGGCATCGGCGCTCTTGAGTTACTATGAGAATTAACAATGTAAAAAGAGTGGTCTTCGTCTATGATTTAGACTTCTAAGATCGATTAATGTGCAAAAATGAGATTTTTATTATTTTACCACCAGAAACTTAGGACTCGAGTCTATCAATGTCAGGGCTTATATAACCCATTGTTCACATACTGACGATTCCACAGTAGTTTATACAACTAGTTCTCAAGGATACACGCAATCAGAGTTCAATCACATAGCTTGCGGTGAATGAAATGTAACCCAGCCGAACACAACAGCACATTCCTTCTCAGATTCCTCTCAGTATGTAGAAGGTATTGCAAAATGGTGATGTTTTGTACCCAACAGGAAACTTTGCAAAAGGAAACAACAAGATTGAGCGCTCGCTTCGCTACTTTTTGCGATATGAATCGATCGGGCGAAAGTAAATCGATTATTGCTAACCATATCGGATTATGATATTTATTTGCCCCCTTTATCATTATTTTCTGTCCGCCTTTATCCAGATACCTGCGATATTTAACAAATTGTAGTGAATATTTTCTAACGATCAAGCATGCCTTATACGGTGTCAAAGTTAAGTGTTGAGAAAGTCAGTGTCTGCTGCTGGCACAGTGGCATCAAAAGTTAGTTTAGTTAGTTACTGGAAGATTTGCTAATTCAAATGCTGTCTTATGTATTAACAATTTGTTTTGCATGTGATTTTCAAATACCAGCACATATCGTATTTTATGCAATTTATCTTTTATCATTTTCCTATTTACAATCCATATTAGTAGGATGAACTTGATCTAAAAATAAATTTTGAAAAAAAAAACATAATTACGAAAATCGAAAATGACATAAATTCGCTATTGTCTTGAGGTAAAACATGTTTTCCGTAAATAAATTATCGAGCTTAAACCAGTAACTTCGTCGATTACTGTCGGGCCCCGTTCACAACAGGTTTATGCATTAGCTCTGACATAGAAGCCTTATTAACTGATTAAATACACTGTTTGGCTTATGTGCTATTAGCGACACTTTGAACATCGTATGCGAGATTAAGCTTTGTAACGTTATAATCTTGAAACTCACATCTATCAAGATTATTTAATAGCTAATAAAGTCCCGCAGATAATTGTGCGATTTAGATTGAAGACTTAAATAAATTATTGCTATCTTTGGAGATGAACAGAAATACAAAATTATTAAAATCAAGTCCCATTTGAAGTGCTAAACGTCTCAAACCAATTTCTTGATAGTAATCTGAAATTAACTCAAGTCACTTAATGTTGTTATTATTTTGTTCAAATGCTGTTGAAAATGTTCACAGACAGTTAATTATTTTCATGTTCATTCACAATATTAGTTTCTCTATAATTAAAATACATAAAACCTTTGTTAATTTCCCGAGCTTTTACTCGTACATTTGTTTCCATTTTTGTGTTGCGTTTTCCATTTCTCATTATTTTTTCCTTTGCATCGTGAAACGGGCAAGTGTTTGGAGTTATCTATGTGCCTCATTGTCTTGTTCATACACCATAATTCTTTTGTCTACTGAATGACTTTTGTTAATTTTGACAGTGTGATTGGCGATTATCTCAACAAATGATGTAATGTAACATCCGTTACGGTGGCCACTTCCTCGTTTGAATAGCTTCCTGCAAAACAATGGGTAGTTCAAAAATCCTTTTAATATGTTTTGTATGGGATATTGCAAATTAGATTTATGCAGCTGTTTTACTGTTAATTGTATTACGTGTGCAAGTAGTGAGGGCCAGGTGACATAATTTTAGATTGAGTACAAAAATATCAGCAGTTTTCTGTAAAAAAATTACATGGCCCGTTAAATGTTCTCCCTTAGTCGTGATAAAATCTTTAAATTTTGGATATTTTTCCAAATAAGCAAATGAATAATCCGCTAAAAATGTATTAGATAATTCAAACAAGTGACTGTGTAAAGTGTCCAAATGTAATAAAACACATAGTTATATGCAAATGCTTTTACGAATTCGTAATCTGACTAGTAACTTAAATCTCTGTAATGCTTTTAGGCATTGTAGATGTTACATTAGCAGTCAAAGTGGTAACATCAGAAACCGCTTCTAAAGCAGTAATGATGTTAACATTAGCAATATTAATGTCGGAAGTACGTTATAAAATGTAACAACATTACTCAGATTGAACCGCAAGCGCGTGAGAACGTTTTAACAACGCAGCGTCTCCTGTGAAGCCTCAGCGACCAAGTATTTAATTGGATAGATAATTTAGTAGGTTTTTGTCCCACGACATGCCGTACCTAATGATGTTTAAATTGCCTGTCGTATAGAGGGTTTCATTGCAATTTGCAATAGCTATGCGTTTACGCTTTTCAAGGACGAAATCAAATTCAAGTTATAAAAACTATACATATAATTTTCCTTTCTGTTAATATATTTTCAGCAAGTTCATAAAAAATTACAGTTTTTTCATATCATTCATGTCGGTGACTTCTTTCGTATAAACTTTACCCTTCTAGCCATTTTACATATTGATTATTATTTTTCATGCTTTAAAAACTAAAATCAAATATTGTAATGCCAATCGTTATCGATTAATTACTCGATTAACCGTTCGGACGAATGTGATACTTCCAAATATTATTACATTTTTAGTTTTAAAAGGGTCGCGTTATTTATTGTAATAAGAAATTGAATCCACAAAATGTCCAATATCGGAAATAACGATATACCGGCAATAAATTCACAAAGTGGACCAGACATCGCGTTGATGCTCTTATATTCTTGCACTCATTAGAGCAAGTATCGGGTTTAGATGTAATTAAATAAAGTGATACGCAACGCGATACGCTTAAATGGGCGCACTTGGCGTTTTACGAGTTATTAAACCGCAAAAAAACTTGTGGCGAAAAGGCAAAAAAAGTATACGCTGTACAGTCACAATTACAATAGTTTGTAGACGTGAAATCGATACTCATTTAATGCTGTTTAAATTTAAAGTCTACTTTTTTTTGATGATGATGTGTTAAATCTATTCTTATTACTACAAGTTCTCCTCTTAATCGTGTTCAAGTTTTTGTACATCCTAACTATTATTCTTTTATTTTGGTATTCTTATCTTTTTTGATAAAATTCATTTTTTTTATCTGCTTCTTGTTTTTATTTTTCAATATTATCTGTTGGTTGATTTCTCTCAAACTCTCTTTCAAAAGTGGATTTTAGTAGCCCGCCAAACAATGCTTATTTAATAAAATTAATATTCATAGAAGTCGATATTTTCCCTACAAGACATCGTGGCGTGACTATTGAAAAGGAATAATTTGGCAAATTATAATGGCATTAAATATTTACCGCCTGCACCGTTATACCAATCTCTCGAAAATTAATAATAAACTAGAACGAAGATAAAACATGTTTATAATCGAAATATTTTGCGATCGGTAAAATTTAAAGTGACCGTTCCTTTCGATTGTACCGAGCATGAAGTGATACACGTATCTCGAAGACACAGCAATGTAAAAAGAGGACGCTGTTATATCCGATCGAGTTTTTATATACCGTTTTTTTTACATTATAAAGTTAATCCAAGACAGTAAATTAATGGCTGATCGTATAACTTCGGCGGCACTTTTAATGTATCACTTTCCCCTTTTATTTTGCAAAACACGTTCATCTTTTGCCATCAATTCGCCATTAATATCTATTTTGTTTCTTAGGACATGAAATGATATTATGAATAGCTTTCAAAGTTTCGGAATTCGTATGATAAGTAATTATTATAGGTCTTGTAAATAAATATATAATTGATAGAACCTATGTATTAATTTAACTTAGCATATTTAGTATTTTCTTTATCTTTTTATGTCTTTTACGAGAATTCAAATTATTTCTTAGCACGTAGAGCTTAACACATATGAGAGGTCATTGTTACCAATATAAACTTCGCGGAGTTGCGCGGAAGAAGAGTCTTTAGATTACTGATAAGTTAGCTCATTATATTTAACTGGTCGTTGGAAGTTATGTCGATTGCGGGCAATCACTAACTTCGCCGAGACCTCCAGGCACGTTCGTACTTGGCAAGTGTTCGAGGCCTTACGCCTTAATTTATTACCTTAATGCCGCATCGTTATTACTTATTCTACGTGGGCTTTTTCTCACGTACCAGTTGCTACTGATACTAAAACTAGTTCTAAATCCTTATGAAAGTCAGGGTTTTCGTTATTATCTAACGTACGACAAACTGCATCTATTTAAAAGAAATCTCTATGAAGTATGAAGTTATATAATATATTTAATGCGTATTTAGATCTTCCTTTTGTTATGGTTGAAAATAAGAAATAAATCAATTTAGATGTTTTTCATAAAAGTAATAACTTTCCATGGAAACCATTCATAATTCATATCAAGAAATTGCAGTCTCTCAATCTGCGGGTATATTGAAATTACTTTATTCACCTCAACCTCAATCAATGATTATAGTCAGCAAGTGTATCAAAGTAAGAGTAATAGAAGAAAATGTTATAACTTAGGAATCCAATTCAGCGATAAACTTAAAAGCAAAATACGATAGTGTTGGTAAAACCGTTACGATGATCTCTGAGGACTAGTAGGTCTCGAGGTATAAGCTTGTAATCATAGCAACAGTTAGATTGCTCTACCCTACGATCAAATAGATAACACGATCGACAATCGATAAACATGAACTTGGGGACTTGAGTTATTGTTCCGTAAACATCTTATTTAAACATCATGTCATTCGGAATTCTTGTTGCTATAGTGTTCTTAAAAGTGTAGCAAATCTGTGTAGGTGTCTAATTTTAGAAAAGTCAGTTTCTCTTTTTGGAGACTAAAATCTTGTTCCATTAATCCTATGTGTCTTTCTAAAACGATAAAATTTGAGTTTATGAACACGAATACCATTTTCAGCATCACCCAATCTTAGATTTACAATAAATTTATTTTTAACGAATGATCCAATTTATTCCCATATCCATTGTATTAAGGATCAAGTTTCCATGTATCGATAACTTGAGTAATGTTGTCACTTGGTAAATGTATATTAACTTATAACTGTAGGTTCAAGAACTCAAAGCTCACTCCCACGGTTCAAGCTTCGAATGGTAGTCCATTGTCCGTTCCCAGGTTTGAGATAATACTTGACCTTGTTCTGAATTTGCGATTTCTTGTCGGAGTATGGTTACCATCGTTTTAGTTTTACTGGTCATACAATTTGAACAATTCAAATAAATAATTTTCTAAATGTAAGATATACAATAAAGCAGAACTCTGTTCACTATAGACAAAACTAAACTAAACGTTAGACTTTCCAGATTGAAGTTATTGTAAAGATTTCTCCTACGTGCTTTTGTAAAGAGAAAACATTTATAGAAGTTTTGATAACAGTGAGTTTTAAATTTAATATACAAGATACAAAATCATTAGTATCGCGAATTTGGTCACAGTTTTTTTTGTGATCATGTAAGCAGTAAGAACATTATATTTTAAGGAGGTTGGTACTTCCTTTTTTTCTGGAACACAACAGCTATTAACATTTGTTAGTGAAAGTCCTACTACAATTAATTGTAATTGCATAAGTTTTTTGAGAAATCTGCTAGTTACTAGTTAATGCATGATTTACAAAGTTTAAAGGCAATATTACGATTTATAGTAATAAGAAAGTTAAGTGTTATTCATTGAACTTACTCGTAGATTAAAGGGTCGTCCAAATTCAAGTAAATTTAGTGTCATGTAAAATTTGAGACTTAAATTTACAATGAAGTTTTATTTTTTAGAAACATAATATAATAGAAGCTACATTGCTACGAAAATTCAAACGAATGTTGCTACTGGCTAGTCGCTACGAGGCGTCAGGCGATGCGGCGCGGCGTGGCATGCGCGCGCGCATGGTCAAGGCCAGCCGCTCGCTTTTTATTGCGCGCGAAAGTTCAGCGCTCTCGGTGAAGAAGTGACTTAACTACATATCACATAGTACGTAATGCTGCATGTGTAAGAATGTTGCTCAGGATTGTTGATTTCCACATTTGAATTTACATCTGAGAAATCAATTTGAGACATTTAAGGAATTTACGTGAGTAGAATTTGTTAAGCCAGCATTTTGTTGATCATATATACGTGATTTTGAATTGTGAATCAACAGGGAATGTACCTACGCAATGTATTTTAGGAGAAAGACTTACTTCATTTACTAACTTTAAAGAAACTAAAGGGGTGCTTTTACATTAAAGAAGAATTTCAAGAAATTCAATCAATTTTTAAGCCTTTTTTTACCAACCTTTATTTTTAGTTTTCTCATCTATGTACTTATCCTGCTTGTAATCTGAAAATCAGTCTGCGTCGTTTGCGTGGTTATTATTAAATGATTTCGTTAAACTTCTAATGTTAAGATAGTGCGAATGCTGATAAGGCGAAAGTTGCACGTAAAGGCGGATAGCATCAAAGGCTTGGGTGGCAGAATCCATCAGATCGCAAGGCTCTCGGCTGTTATTATCGATTACACGGAGGATGTAGATGAGATGAGTGGCACGTGCGTAGATCACGCTAATGTCTGACCGGTCCGGCAGTCAATACTTGCAAATCTGCAATACATTTTGCTGTAAAGTGGCTCTAATGTCTTCTAGTTTTAAAAGCAAGAATACTTTGATAATTTCGCTAATATAATTTCGCTAATCTAAATATATAAAAGAAGAAACTGACTCACTGACATATCAACGCACAGCCCAAACCGCTGGGTCTAGAGACTCCAAATTTGGCACACATGTTCCTTGTCTAGGGGAGCACTAAGAAAGGATTTTTCAAAATTCACCCTCTAAGGGGGTGAAACGGGGGTCCAAAGTTTGGATTTTATCAAGTTAAAATACGTCTTCACGCCGCAACTACTGTACCGATTTGGCTAAAATTTGGAATAGAGGTATATTATATCTTGCATTACCACATAAGCTACTTTTCATCCCGAAAAAATTCATGGTTCCCGTGGGATAAGTTAAAAACCGAAATTCACGCGGAAAAAAAATCTCACGCCGCAAGTACACAACCGATTTGGATGAAATTTGGAATGGAGATAGACTAAATCCTGATTTAATAAATAGGGTACTTTTCATCCCGGAAAAATCCATGGGTTTTGCAGGAGAAGGGAAAAACATATATTCGCGCGGGAAAAATACTACTTCCCGCCGTAATTACTGAACTGATATGGCTGAAATTATGAATAAAGATAGATTATATCTTGGATTAATACGAAGGCTACTTTTCATCGCGAAAAAATTCAAGGTTCCCGTGGGATTAGTAAAAAACCGAAATCAACGCGGAAAAAAAATCTTCATGCCGCAAGTGCACATCCGATTTCGCTGGAATTTAGAATGGTGATAGATTATATCCTGGGTTAATAAATAGGCTACTTTTTATTCCGGAAAAATCCATGGTTTTTGCAGGAAAAAAGAAAAACAGATATTCATACGCGAAAATACTACTTCACGCCGTAATTACTGAACTGATATGGCTGAAATTCGGAATAAAGGTAGATTATATCCTGGATTAATATAAAGGCTACTTTTCATCCCGAAAAAATCCATGGTTTCCACGGGAAACCTGAAACATTGATGTTCACACGCGAAAAATACTACTTTACGCTGTAATTACTGAACTGATATGACTGAAATTCGGAAAGGAGATAGATTTTATCCCGGATTATTACTAAGCCCACTTTTCATACCGGGAAATTCCATGGTTTCTATGATAATAATGAAAAACAGAAATTCACGTGTGAAAAATATTCCATCATGCCGTAATTACTGAACTGATTTGGCTTAAATTTGGAATCGAGATAGATTATATCCTGGATTAATACAAAAGCTACTTTTTATCACGGAAAAATCTATGGTGTCCGCGGGAAAATTGAAGAACTGATATTCACGCGGTAAAATTACTACTTCAAGCTGTAATTACTGATCTGTTATGACTGAAATTCGGAAAAAAGATAGATTTTATCCTGTATTTATACGTAGGCTACTTTTCATCCCGGAAAATTTCATGGTTTTTGCAGGAAAAAAGAAAAACATATTCATACGCGAAAAATACTACTTCACGCCATAATTACTGAACTGATATGGCTGAAATTCGGAATAAAGATAGATTGTATCCTGGATTAATATAAAGGCTACTTTTCATCCCGGAAAAATCCATGGTTTCCGCGGGAAACTTGACACATTGATGTTCATACACGAGATATACTACTTTACGCTGTAATTACTGAACTGATATAACTGAAATTCGGAAAGGAGATAGATTTTATCCCGGATTACTACAAAGCCTACTTTTCATCCCGGAAAATTCCATGGTTTCTATGATGATAGTGAAAAACAGAAATCCACGCGTGAAAAATATTCCTTCATGCCGTAATTGGTATGGCTAAAATTCGGATTAAAGATAGATTATATTTTTTCTTTTTCTGAAGAAACTGACTGACTGACTGACTGACTGACTGACTGACTGACTGACTCACTGACATATCAACGCACAGCCCAAACCGCTGGGTCTAGAAACTCCAAATTTGGCTCACATGTTCCTTATGAGGCCTAGGGGAGCACTAAGGAAGGATTTTTCAAAATTCACCATCTAAGGGGGTGAAACAGGGGTCCGAAGTTTGGATTTTATCAAGTTAAAATACGTCTTTACGCCGCAACTACTGCACCGATTTGGCTCAAATTTAGAATGGAGGTATATTATATCTTGCATTATTACATAGGCTACTTTTCATCCCGAAAAAATTCATGGTTCCCGTGGGATACGTTAAAAACCGAAATTCACGCGGAAAAAAAATCTCACGCCGCAAGTACACAACCGATTTGGATGAAATTTGGAATGGAGATAGATATCCTGGATTAATAAATAGGATACTTTTAATCCCAAAAAAATCCATGAGTTTTGGAGGAGAAGGGAAAAACAGATATTCACGCGGGAAAAATACTACTTCGCGCCGTAATTACGGAACTGATATGGCTGAAATTCGGAATAAAGATAGATCATATCCTGGATTAATACGAAGGCTACTTTTCACCCCGGAAAAATCCATGGTTTCCGCGGGAAAACTGAAAAATTGATGTTCACGCTGTAATTACTGAATTGATATGACTAAAATTCGGAAAGAAGATACATTTTACCCCGGATTATTACATAGGCACTTTTCATGCCGGAAAATTCCATGGTTTCTATGATAATAGTGAAAAACAGAAATCCACGCGGGAAAAATATTCCTTCATGTCGTAATTACTGAACTGGTTTGGCTGAAATTTGGAATCGAGATAGATCAAAGCAAGGATTTTTTCTCCCGGAGAAATCCATGGTTTCCGCGGGAGAACTGAAAAATTGCTTTTCACGCAAAAAAACACTACTTTACGCTGTAATTACTGAACTGATATGACTGTTTGGAAAGGAGATAGACTTTATCCCGGATTATTTACATAGGTTATTTTTCATGCCGGAAAATTCGATGGTTTCTATAATAATAGTGGAAAACTGATATCCACGTTGAAAAAATATTTCTTCATGCCATAATTTCTGAACTGATTTTGCTGAAATTTGGAATAGAGATAGATTCTATCCTGGATTAATACATTGACTACTATTTATCCCGGGTGTTTGCGCTTTACGCTAGCACTCCAGTTTATGCTAGGCCGGATCGCGACGGCCGGCTATCGCCTGCCCCCGCGCATCGCGCCTCCCCGTTTCGGCGACGCGCTTGAACAGTCCGGTGCAAAATCCCGACGGAGTCGATTGACTGTGCGTGCCGCGTTCGCCCGCGTGAAGTCGCCCGCCACGCCGCATCTCGCCTTCTTACGAGCCCGATTTCTTGTGCTACTTCGTTTGCTGTGTTGTCCGCCGCGTCATTCTAACGCCGCGGGCCCCTTTGGCTATCCGGAATACTGTTTTTTGTGCTCCCGCGCCACCTGGAAATCACGCCGCCGCGGAGCCGCTTCGCTACCCGCGAATTCGTACCGCCGCCGCGAAAGATCCCTCAAGGAGGGCGAGTGTGTTCCTATTTGCCTTTAACACAGCAGGCACCACACACTACATTCATCCTACACGAACACACTCCCCGGATTCCACGTGCTGGCTGTCTCCATGCGCCGGTAAGTACCTAGTAGTAAGTCACTCTGTGCCGCGGGATTAAACCCAGTGCAAAACGCCTAATATAATTTTTTGGCGGGCCTTTTTCGACCCGCCACCGCCGCTGCCTGTGAGAATCCGCTGGACTGCTCTGATGGGCCCGGCAGTTGCCCGCTGATTCATCGTGCACAGGCGCGGTGCGTAATCATTTTTGGTAGCAACGAGCGCGGTTTGTCTACACCTCGCTTTGCGTTTTGCGCTGGTTTTGCCCGCCGCGCCGTTCGTTTTCTGCGCCGCTGGCATAAATCCCGCTTTCCGCCACGCGCCGTGTCGTTCGCCGCGCTGTTAGCGGAAATTCCGCAATCGCCGCCAGTTCCGCTGCGTTAACGCCGCGTTTCGGCCGCGTTCCGCTTATTATAATTATAAGTTTAATCTTTATTTTAAGTTTTGCTTGCGTGCCGGTACCGCCCGCTCGCCGTAATTTAACACGCGTATCTACTACGGTCGCGCCGCTTTGTTCATTGCGACTACGGTACGACCGCGATACGACTTGTTTACTATTGCTTTAATTTTATTATTGCTTGCACTCGCGCCGCCCGCCGACTTGCCGGCCGCCTTTTCAATTTATTATTGCTTTATTTTTGCTTTTGTTTACATTTAATTTGTTAGAATGTCCGCGAACATAAAAAAGCTAGCTGTACAGATACAGTCTGAGCTTCGCTGGGCGACGTCCGCCGCGGGTTTGATAGGCCGCGAAGATAGAACCGCCGCCCTATTACACCGAGCGGACCAGGTGCGGACTCGGCAGGCCTCCGTGGAGCAGGCCTTTCAAGACCTGCTCACCCTCGGTCCCGAACAGGAGGTACTGAGGACGGCTCAGGCCGATTACGACCAGTTCTTCGAACTGATGGACTCGGTGGTGGAGGCCGCCCATGGGGTCCGGACCGCCGCTGATGAAAGGCGTCGAAGTGGCGCTTTTCGAGACTCCCCCAGCCGACCGCCCACACAGCCGGCATTACTCGGGAAACTGCCCACGATCGAGCTGCCCAAATTCGGTGGGCAGCTTCAAGAGTGGATGGGCTTCCTGGCGTTATTTGACAGTCTGGTCCACGCCAGGAAGGACCTGTCCCCCACCCAGAAGCTGACATACTTACTGTCCTCGCTACAGGGCGAGGCCCTGGATTTGGTGCGGCACCTCGACCTCTCGGAGGAGAGCTACACCACGGCCCGGGAATTGCTGGCCAGGCGCTACGAAAATGTGCGCCGGTTGGCCGACGCACATGTAGCCCAGCTACTCGCCTTGCCCGCCGTCACCGGGGTGGCCGGCCTCAGAGAGGCCTTGCTAAACCCTTGCATTGTGGCCACCAATGCTCTCCGTCGATTGGATCTCCCCGTCGACCAGTGGTCCTTCTTGTTGTTGCACATAGTGCTCTCCCGCCTGCCGTCGGAGCTTAAGCTCCGCTTCGAGCAGCGCTTCGGAGGGGACGGTGCAACCTACCTGCCCCCTTTCTCCGACCTCCTGAAGTTTTTGGAGCAGGAGTGCCTCCAGGCCGATAACTCTGGAGTTACCGGCCCTCGAGTGGCCCCTGGGAGGTCCGAGCATGTCCGAGGGGGTGGGGCAAGGACTGGCCCTTCGGCGGGGACCGGCCCCAACCGGCGAGGCCGTGGAGCCGACGCCAGAGAGGGTCGCCGGGTGTCACAGTACAGCGGGGCCGTGGCCACGAAGCCCCCCCTGTGCCTATTGTCGGCACCCCGGCCACCAGGTCTCCTCGTGTCCGCACTTCCTGGCCAAACCGGTTGCGGCCCGGAGAGATTACGTGGCGACACGCCAGTGGTGCTTCTCGTGCCTGGGCCAGCATCTCGTAAGAGACTGCCCGCGCCAGCGGCCCTGCCCACATTGCGGCGGTGCCCATTCGGCCATCTTGTGCGCTAACCGGAGTGGTTCCGGTCGCCGGGACGTTGGGTCGCGCACCCCCCCATGGGCGGGGGCGCTCGATCGCGCACCCCCCCCATGGGCGGGGGCGCTAGTCCTGGCCACCCGGCCAGTCCCGTTAGGCGTTCTCCGGTGGACCACCAACCTCCTAGTGGAGGTAGGGGTTCCGCCCCCCGGAGGAGGGCTTCACCACCCCGCGTCACGGTCACATCCCCCTCGCGTCATTACGACGGGGATATCGCGGCTGCCCCATTGAGCGTCGTCCCGCGTCGGTTCTCGCCGCCACTACACGAGTGGCCGCGACTGGAGCGCCATCCACCCACCCTAGGTCGAGGCAATCCCTACCGGGTGCCGGACGCTAGCCGCATGGTGCGGCCCCGGATGGGGGCATGGTCTCCGTACGGCATGTTCGTCACCTCTCCGTACGGAATGCCCTCCACCTCTCTAGCGCCGCCCCAGCCGGAGCACCCCCGTCAGTGGGATCCCGCTGGTGAACCCTCGCCGCGCTAGGTATCCGCCACCCTAGCTCCCACCGTGGCCACCTCCCCTGAGACTCTGAACCTACAGCAGACAGTATGTCAGACCATACTTTTGCCGACGGCCTCAGTGAAGGTGTATAACCCTAATGGTGAATCTATGACCGTTCGTTGCCTTTTGGACCTGGGTAGCCAACGCTCCATAGCTTCCTCTTACTTGGTGGGAAGGCTAGGGCTCCCTTGGAGACCGCGCGAGTGTCGTGTCATCGGTATCGGTGGCGCCACGCCCGCATCGCACAAGGGAGAGGCTGAGTTAATGTTTAGTCCTATTCGTGGAAACCTGCGGGTTTTGATTATGGTGACCGTCATGGATAACATTTTAGGTCCCCTTCCGCAAGTTCGGGTAAACGACGCCGCAGTGCGCTGTACGTCAGGTTTAGCCCCTGCTGACCCCCACTGGTCCGAACCCGGTCCTATGGACCTTCTTTTGGGTTCCGACGTGCTGGGTCTTATCATAACTGGGGGAGCTAGGGCCCTGCAGACCAATGGCCTTTGCGCTTTGCCCACTATTTTTGGCAATAGCTTCTTCGGTCCGGTTTTATGGTCTAGCCCCTCCCCGGAGCCTGACCCCATCCAGGTCGCAGGCTTGTCGCTGACCGATGTTGTCCAGCGATTTTGGGAGGTTGAAGAGCCGCCTCAGGCCGCTCGGGTTAGCCCCCTTGAACAGGAGTGTGAGTCCTTTTATAGGAATAACACGGGGCGCCGTACGGACGGACGCTTTGTAACCCGTTTGCCACTCCTGGCGGCACGACCCCACCTAGGTCAATCGCGGGCCCTCGCTGAGAAGAGGCTCCTATCAATGGAACGGCGCATGAAACGGGACCCGGTCTTCCGTAGCAAGTATGTGGCCTTCATGCGGGAATATGAAGACCTTGGTCACATGTCGCCGTCCAACTTTGATTGGCGTTCGAACGAGCATTACTTCCTTTGCCACCACGCCATTTTGAAAAACCCGAATGGGAAAATCCGTGTGGTTTTTGATGGCTCTGTTCCAACGTCCAACGGAGTGTCTCTCAACCAGTGTCTACACTCCGGTCCCAAGTTGATCAAGGATATCTCCGACATCCTCACGACGTTTCGGCAGCACCAGGTGGTCTTTGTGGCCGACATCCGCATGATGTTCCGCCAAACCGTGGTGCATCGTGATGATCGGAGGTACCAGCTGATATTATGGCGCGAGAGTCCGAGTGACCCCATACGAGTGTTCGAGCTGAATACGACCACCTATGGCCTTCGGTCCAGCCCCTACATTGCCATCCGGTCATTACTGGAGTTGGCCGACCGGGAACGGCTGAAGTATCCTCGCGCCTCAGCCATTTTGGAGTCGTCAGTCTACATGGACGACATTTGTACTGGAGCTTCCAGTGTTGAGGAAGCCTTGATTTTGCGGGATGAGTTGATTGCCATCCTGAAGTCGGGTGGATACGAGCTGAGTAAATGGCTCTCGAGCTCCCCGCTTGTCTTAAGGGACTTGCCGGGAGAAGATCAGCAGGATCCACACATTTTCGAAAATCCCGAAAATCCTAATTTGCTGACAGTATTGGGTATACAATACCAGCCCGTGCAGGACATTTTTACTTACCGGGTCAAACTGGATCCCCCCTAAGACTTGGACCAAACGTACGGTCTTGTCCACGGTGGCACGTACCTTTGATCCAAATGGGTGGATCACCCCCGTAATATTTTTGGCCAAATGCTTCCTGCAGAAGCTCTGGTTGGCTGAAGTCAGCTGGGACGAGCCCCTTCAAGGGAGGTTATTACAGGAGTGGCTCTCCCTTGTGGCCTCACTTCCGAATGTTAATCGGATCTCGATGCCTCGTTGCTTCCTACCGCCCGGAAGGTGCCACGCCAGTCTCCACGGCTTTTGTGATGCGTCCGAAAAGGGGTACGCAGCCGTGGTCTATTTGCGGACTGTCAGTGACACCGGCGAGGTCGCAACCCACCTTGTCTTGGCGAAAAGTAAGGTGGCCCCAATTCGGTCACGCTTGACGATACCCAAATTGGAGTTGTCTGGAGCCGCTCTTTTGGTGCGCCTTCTCAACCATGTGCGTACGTCCCTCCTATCGATTGTTGACCTGACGGACGTGTACGCCTGGTCGGACAGCGAAATTGTCCTTTGTTGGTTGCGAGCCGCTCCCCACAACTTGGAAGTCTTTGTTGCCAACCGGGTTTCCCAAATCCAGAATTCGGAAACCCCGTTGACCTGGAGACATGTGCCAGGGGACCTGAACCCTGCAGATTGTGCTTCCCGCGGATGTGAAGCTTCCGACCTTGTCAACCACTCTCTTTGGTGGGGCCCTGACTGGCTGACTCGGAATGAGTCCGCCTGGCCTCAGAGTAGGTTCTCCGAGCCCGATGTGTTACCTGGCTTGCGAGTCGGAGTTGTTGAAGATAAGCCAGCCAATTCGCTGAGCTATCTTCAGGAACGCTACAGTTCCCTTGATAAATTGATTGGGGTGACGGCTTGGATTCAGCGCTTCACCCACAACGCTCGGAACCCACGCGACAAAATGTCGAACCCGGTCTTGTCGCCCCTGGAGAGACAGGAGGCCCGGACCTTTTGGATACGTTTGGTTCAACTGGAGCATTTTGAGTCCGCTATTGAGACACTGAAGCGAGGTTTACCTTTGAAAGGCTCGCTCGCCCGCTTAAACCTCTTCCTGGATGACACCGGATTGATACGCGTTGGTGGACGCCTCCGGAATTCTGACTTACCCTATGGGGCACGTCATCCCTTATTGCTTCCGAACAATAGCGCTTTTGTAAAATTGTTGGTGACGCATTACCACGTCAAAAATGCCCACGCTGGCTGCAACGCCCTTTCGGCCATATTGCAGCGCGAATTTTGGATTTTATCGGGACGACGCTCCATCCGAAGCGTCATTTTTAAGTGCATTCCGTGCTACCGCCTGAAGGCCAGCACCATGCAGCCCATTATGGGGGACCTCCCCACCGACCGTGTCGTGGCCTCGCGCCCTTTTTCGGCGGTCGGGACGGATTTTGCGGGGCCGTTCTTCGTCAAGAGCTCCAGCCTCCGCAATGCTCGTTCCCTCAAGGCCTACCTTTGCGTTTTTGTTTGCCTGGCTACCAAGGCCGTACACTTAGAACTGGTGAGTGCCCTCAGCACCGAAGCCTTTGTAGCCACGCTAGGCCGCTTCGTTTCACGCCGAGGATATCCGCACCTGATCCGATCGGATTGTGGGACCAACTATAAGGGTGCCGATAGATATTTGAAGGAAGTCGTCCAATTTTTGAATGAAAATAAGATAGGCCTCGGCACGGCAATGTCCAAGATGGGGATAACTTGGACCTTTGACCCGCCAGCTTGTCCCCACTGGGGCGGGATCTTTGAAGCCGTCGTTAAGGTCTCAAAGACGCATCTCCGACGCGTGATAGGTGAAACCATTTTGACTTTTGAAGAGCTCGCTACCGTGTTTTGTAAGATTGAGGCTGTCCTCAATTCTCGGCCACTCTGCCCCTTATCGTCCGATCCCAATGACCTGGAAGTTTTAACCCCCGGTCATTTCCTAATTGGTGAACCCCTTAACGCCCTGCCGGAGTACCCCTTCAGGGACGTGAAGGTCTCACGGTTGTCTCGTTTCGAATTGCTACAGCAGATGACCCAAAATTTCTGGCATCGTTGGTATTTAGAATATTTGCATCTCTTGCAGCAGCGCGTTAAGTGGTCAGACAAGACCGACCCACCTAAGGTTGGTGATCTTGTCCTAGTTAAGGAGCCTAATTTGTTGCCTTTGTGCTGGCGTCGTGGACGCATTCTTAAATTGATATATGGATCCGATGGGGTTCCCAGAGTTGCCGAGGTAATGGTCGGAGATTCGGTTTTGCAGCGAGCCGTCTCTTCCTTATCCCGGTTGCCTAATTGTTAGTGGACTCCAAATCCATGGGTCCACTGGCGGGGGTGTTTGCGCTTTACGCTAGCACTCCAGTTTATGCTAGGCCGGATCGCGACGGCCGGCTATCGCCTGCCCCCGCGCATCGCGCCTCCCCGTTTCGGCGACGCGCTTGAACAGTCCGGTGCAAAATCCCGACGGAGTCGATTGACTGTGCGTGCCGCGTTCGCCCGCGTGAAGTCGCCCGCCACGCCGCATCTCGCCTTCTTACGAGCCCGATTTCTTGTGCTACTTCGTTTGCTGTGTTGTCCGCCGCGTCATTCTAACGCCGCGGGCCCCTTTGGCTATCCGGAATACTGTTTTTTGTGCTCCCGCGCCACCTGGAAATCACGCCGCCGCGGAGCCGCTTCGCTACCCGCGAATTCGTACCGCCGCCGCGAAAGATCCCTCAAGGAGGGCGAGTGTGTTCCTATTTGCCTTTAACACAGCAGGCACCACACACTACATTCATCCTACACGAACACACTCCCCGGATTCCACGTGCTGGCTGTCTCCATGCGCCGGTAAGTACCTAGTAGTAAGTCACTCTGTGCCGCGGGATTAAACCCAGTGCAAAACGCCTAATATAATTTTTTGGCGGGCCTTTTTCGACCCGCCACCGCCGCTGCCTGTGAGAATCCGCTGGACTGCTCTGATGGGCCCGGCAGTTGCCCGCTGATTCATCGTGCACAGGCGCGGTGCGTAATCACCGGGAAAATCCATGGTTTTTATGATAATCATGAAAAATAGATATCCACGCGGGAAAAATATTCCTTCACGCCGTAATTACTGAATAGATTTGCTTGAATTTGGAATGGAGATAGATTATATCCTAGATTAACTGCGGGAATAGCGAAAAAAAATTAATACGGGATATACACCTACTCCTTCACGGCGCAACTGCTGAAATTTTTTGGCTGAAAATCGGAATGGAGACAGATTTCGTCCTAAATTAGCATAAAAGCTACTTTTTATTCCGGAAAATAGATGGTTCCCGTGTGTAGGGAAAACTAAATTTTCGCGGGCAAAGCCGCGGGTTTCTGCTAGTATAAACATATATAGTATTCCTCTCCTTTAAAAGACATATCGAATATTACATGACTGATTATGACATTTTTATATACCAGAGACCATTCTTGCATAGACCATCACCATTGCATAGTAGAGAAGAGTAATGCAATAGAAATATATTTATATTTGATGATATAGGCTGTAATGGCTCTATTGATGTTAGACTCTTTTAATTGATTGCAGATGAGTATAAATGACGTGCGAAAGAGTTTCACTTGATTTACTTTCTATGCATTTTTAGCTCTTTTTAGTTTAACATGATTTACTAGAATTACGTTCTATGATGATTTTTCTCGATTTCTACGAGTATGATATCTAATAAATTATGACAGTATATAATTTTATTTAACTAGTTTTTGCTTACGACTTCATCTGCGGTAATGTTGGTTTAAAAAATGAACCTGAACCTTACGAATTTTCGAATATTTATTTCCCATAGTTTTCATCTCTTGTTTGATCACCTTCAAGTTTTATTTTCGCGACACCAAGCAATTTGTGCTGCGCCATGGCTGCACCTTAGAAATTTTAACATAATATATCTGCTTATTACATACATTATATAAACATAACAGTTTAGTCGTGAAGAAAGTGACGGACAGAGTTATTTACTTTCGCATTTACATATTTATTATTTTCGATTTTAATATTTGCTACAGTTTTGGTATAGAGATACCATTTGGTATTGAGTGTAGAACTTATAGTAAGTGGAATTCCTGTTCTTTGCTCCAGTATCCTCGATGCGTAGTATTCTATCCACAACAGTATCAATTTCATCACGTCAATTTCAACAAATGGGGACCTTCAGATCCCATCACCGCAGCTAAGCGCCGCATCGGGGCCACGCATCCGAACACTTATCTAACGGTTGCCGACGCCCTGTCGATAGGCACCATAGTTTATAGTCTATCAATGACGAAAAGTATTCCTTCCCTGCTAATTGCGTTAGTTTACTTACTTCAATTATTTTATATTTTATTATCTTCTTTGTGCAGATTAGGCGGGAAATCCAGGTTTCGCACCCATACCCATACCCATTTCATACCCATTATGGGCCAATTTAGGATTTCAGAATTTCTACATTTACTCAAGTCTTCTCAGGTTAGAGACTTCAGTCTTCAGCAGCTGTATAGGCAAGTTATTACCACCAAGCGATTTAGTATTCTGATGCGATGATGTGTTGCAAACGTTAGGGGTCATTTACTCCTTCCAAACATTGGTTCAGACCTTTGCCTCTTAAAAAATGATCAATGGCTGAATCCGGGCCTCACGTATCGTTGTTATGTGCGATTGTACAACCGAAATATAACTCTCTGGTGAAGAAAATATCGTGGTGAAATCAGAAATCATTTTTATTCAATCGCTGAAACCAGAAAGTTTGAAAGAGTGCTAAGCCCGCCATCGTAAGGAGCAATGGGACATACTCGCAAAATGGGGTAGAGTTGAGACGATGTTGATCCCTTTCAAGTTACTACTCGTATGTTAATATCTTCAACTGGATCGTTGCTTACCTTCAGATAAAATTGTAGTAAAGTGCTATAAATAAGTAGTTAAAAAAACGTATTGACCAGGAAACCTGGAGATATCAGATAGGCGGTACCGTAATGAAAGCTGATGATTTCCGCGGTCAATACTGGCGTGGTCCATGCGACAAATGCTGTAATGCGTAGGATTGTGTGACCAATCGACCGCGGGCTTCCTGCATTCGTGTTTTCACATACGGCGATATTAACGGTCGAGAACAAAAAAATTAATGATTTTACAAAAATAATGTACCTTTTTGTTGTTTCTTTACTTTACTTTAATTCACATAGTACTTTTTTGATGTTTCTCAGTATCTTTTTCCTCACAAAAATATTTAATGTAACCCAAATCAGTTATAGATCATAAATCGTGGATGTTAATGTACCATTGCTTTATTAGTGCTGCAGCTGTGAACGATGCGTTATGCACGAATATTGAAAACAGGTAATCTTCCGAGATTAATCAGAACGTGATACATTTTTATTCCAATTCGATTTGCAGAGGAATCCGAAGCCAGTTTGTGTTCTTTAACGTTTTTAACCGTCGTTTCGTATTGGTGACATCATCTTTTAAATGCCGTTGTAAAGTTTAAAATTAACGCATATTTTCCATTATTAATATGCTTTTATTCAGTTTCATTGCTTTCTGGGTAAAAGACAGTTTAATTGTTACTCTTCATGATTTTTGTGATATTGTTAAATTTAATAAAATTGTATCTATATATTGCCGAAAATGCTTGTTTTGGTGGCAAACCATTCATTTACCGATAAACTAGCGACTTTTTTTGCGCCATCCGCCTTGTCCAGGGTATATTATGTCTATTCCCTAGACGCAATGAACGAATTTAAATTATGAACTTTAAAATACTGGTTAGTCCAAAGATATTGGCTATGGCAGATACACTAGCTGCATTTATTACCATTTCTTATACGTTTCCATGGGCATTTATAGAGCAGAATGCCAGCCTAGTAGTAATCTAGATTTATGTTCAACATGAAATGTAACACAGTTTCAATACAACAAGATAATTTTCATAAAATAAAGCTCTATTTTATTTCACCAACCTTACTGGTTAAGCTGTTTATGATTACTAGCAAAACCTTCATCTAATTTATACCCTTCTATCTATCCCTATCTTTATCCCTAGTATCTGTCATATTGAATATAAAACATGACGTCATAATGCATGTGTTTAGATTGTAGACAAAAGTTCAGTAAAATAAACCGCACCTAATCAAAATCACAAAAATGTAATGAGTACCTACGTTAATATGAAAAAATATAATGTAATTAATCTGAAGATAGAGAGATAGACTATAGACAGGTTGACTACTAAAATCAAAACCTTCGGAGGTCAGCTAAAATTTACCGGTTCCATCGTTCATTGATATCCCCGATAAGCGATTCGTCCATGATTAGTGGGAACCGGTTAGGTACGGTGACCGTTAAAAACCGCCCGTTCGGCAAGCTAGTAGCTTATGATAATTTCAAACATTTGATCCGTTTTCTTATCTATTGTGTAATGTAAAAATATTTCCTCTTTACTCTTCTCAACGTAAGCAAACTCTTTTTACCATTTTTTAAGTATCATTTGCTACTCCAGGTTAACTTGTTTCTATAACTAAAGTTGGTAATAGTCATGGTTGTATTCTGAAGTTTTGTTCTTTTTCTGGAAAGCTTTTAATACATTATTTGAATTGTATGCATCCATAATAACTATTACTAATAAAAGTAAGTGTTGGGTTTCTTTGCCGAATTCGTGTTTGAAATTTACATTATGAGTATGACTTGAGTGGATTTATTTGTCAGTTTTATTAAACTCTCTCTTAGTTCTATGTAAATTATTTTCAAGCCATCACATTATTATGCATCGTCGCGGCTCGCGTAACTATGGAGATGTTATTCTTACCAAATTTAGCTTAGCGTCGGTAATTCTAAAGGCAGAATGCACTTTCTATCGATTTTGTGTTGTCGCCGATACTGTCGCCTCCTTATCGACGGAGGCATCTGTTTTCGCTCCTTTGTCTACCTAGGCTTTATCGTTAATTTGCGCGACGTGGGAAACGTTTACGTGATGCGTTTTAAATATATAATTAGCTTTATCTTTACTACCTATTAAACTATGTGTCGCGCATACATTGTTGCTAATTAATGTCTTTCTTCCTGAGTTATATGCAGTTACATTGGCTGCCTATTAGCTTTTCTATCTCCTGTAATTTGGATGGGGTAGGTCATGTTTCAACCATTTATGAAATCAAACTTTTTGCGATTTTAACCCGGAGAGCATCAGCATTACTTCCACTATTTAAAAACTTGTTATTCAAAATGTAATTGACATTTCGTTTTCAAGTAATTTTATTTCAATTCAATTACTTCCTAATTTCCTCCTACTGTTTATTACTGACACTTCTATAACTGGACATAACAGAACCTGTTACGTTATTGTGTGGTAATAGTTTTTGCTGTGACAGCTAATGTGCAGGAATGCGAAAGATGCGTTACAGCTGTTGATTACTTTAGTACTTAGTCTTTAATACTTATTACTTTTAATGTAAATCGATTACCCGGTTATACAGATGAATGGCCAATTAGACAGTAATCCTCCACCTTTGCCTTTGTTATAAAATTCTTTCGTGTTGCTAATATCAGCTGATACTTTTATATTATAGAAATTCAATTTTGTGATCAAACATTTGTAATGGAATTTTCAATTATATCTACAGCTGACTCATTCTTAGTTTCCACGAGTAGTCCATGTCGCAAAAATATATTTGGCAAGCATTTCGAAAAAATATCTTCATTCCTTGTCTACCTTATAAAAGGAATGTATGTCTATTGTGTAAATTCACTTTCTTAGGTCTCTAGGCATTGATGAGTTAAATAAATGTTGTATCTTATTTTATTGTGAATTGTCCGTTTTATTTAGTGTTACCCTCCTTAGGACTATTATTAATTGTGATAAGTAGAGGCTTATAAATACCACATTGTGTATGAGAGCTGGCTTCGCTAAGGCTATTATTAAGATGCAGTAATTGTAGGCTGGTGTGAGCCTTAGATGCTTAGGCATCAGGCTTAATCTAACAACCAGCACGCCCACTGGATGAAAAGACCTACCCTGTCATGACTGATATATATATTTATTTTTATTGTATATGATTGCACGATTGACTCTTCTAACTACATAATATATACTTAATCACATACTGGGTCTTTGTGGCATCATTTTTAACTTTTAAGGGTTCCTTCTACAACTAAAAAAATAAGACAGTGATTAATACCGCTTTCTACTCAAATTTCCAAAAGTTTGAGTTTCCTCTCAAAATATGTACAAGTATCTGTAATGTGATTGTATTGTCAGTATTAAAGATTCCTAACGAGTTTATTCTTGTACAATGAACATTTTGTTGAAGACTAACTTTCACAAGTAATTGGTACTTTGCATTAAATATGCAAGACTTCGTTCTTCGACGTTCTGTATGGTTACTGAAAGTTTTAATATGTTATCACTTGAGAATTTTGCGTCTTTTAGTGTCTGTTAAAAACAACTGAAATATTTGGGAACTACTTAAGAGTCTTAAAAGTAAGAGTCACCTGATGGTAAGTGATGTGCAACCGAAGATGTTAATGTAACTAACTTGGAAGGTCTTTGTTGACATTATGACAATTGACAAGAAATATCATATTTTTTGTATTTTGTTAAACTGAAATAAAATATAACGCTGATTGCGGTTAAAATTAACTTCTGAACATCTAATGGCTTAAAACTTACGGTACACGTATCAACGTATGATGATATTTTTGGTCAAACGACAAACATTACCTCTACGATTAATCTTATGTTAAAAAAACCGGCCAAGTGCGAGTCGAACTCGCGCACCGAGGGTTCCATACTATAAAAGAAGAAAAACATTATAAAAGAATCACTTTTATTCATGAATTTATGATTATAATTTACATGTAGGTACTTTTGTTGGCGAACCGCAAACGTAACTTTGTTTTTGGTGGTTTATTGTTATTATCAAAAAAAGTATAATAGTTAGGGAGTTGATTTTATTTTCCCTGTAAAATATATGTCTATTGATCATAATTATTTCAGATTTTTCGATTGATAAACTTCGGAGATAAGGGGGGGGGGAACGGTATTTTTTTCGACAGTTTGCTCAATAAATCGAAAACTATCAGACATAAAAATAAATAAAAATCGGTTTTAGAATACACAAGTAACGCCCTTTCATATGATACCTCACTCAATATTGTTATCTCATTTTGAAAATTCGAAGTCCCGGTTTTCCCCCCTTTTTAAACAAAAATAAAAACAATTTTCAATGTTTTATGATTGCAATGGCGTTGGGTCACTAATACCAAAAACTATTCTAAATTTCAAGTCGATAGCTTCGATAGTTACTGAAATAATCGAGTGTGACAGACGGACGGACGGACGGACGGACGGAGAAAGTCTCACCATAAGGGTTCCATTTTTACATTGGTATGGAACCCTTAAAATGTAAAAAAAAACTAGGAAATGATGATGGACACCAATTTAACAAGAATTCCAGTCACGTTTTACTGCGTTTGTCTTGACGACCATTAGAGCTCGATGATGGCACGAAAAAACCTTCAAAACCTTCTAAACCAACCGCGACCAATCAAAGTAAAGCTAATGATTATGAATTAAAGCGTGAGAACCAATTACGTGGCATTTTTTTTATCAAATTATAGTATTCAAGCCCTCATAGTTAGGCTTTATCCCTGCATTTTTATCGGGTGTACACGGAAGAAATTGAAAAAAAAGTAAGTAAGTAAGTAAAAACTTCTTTGGACATTTTTTGAGGTGAAGCTTTGAATGATGAAACTTTGTTCGGGATTTTTTTTGAGATGGGAAATAACCATTGGACCCCAAGTTTAAGACCGTTACCGACATCTGTACTATTAAGGACCTATACTACAGTCGCCTACTTAAATTAAATTTTGAATACCTACCCAAAGTCTCAATAGATGGTTGTGTAAAAATACACACGCAATTATTGTTTAAGTCTTCACATGCCACTGTTATTTTTTTGTGTTCGCTATTAAACTACTATGGCTGCGTTTCCATTAAGACAGATTGTTGTAATGGGCCGTCAAACAACCCGGAAGTGTTACTTTAGCAGAATCATATTTTGACGGGTCCGGAGAAAAGGACGGATCTCGAACCGGAACTCTCGAAGGAAGTTTCGGCGCTGAAAAGAGCCAACTAAGTGCTATTTAGAATATGATTGTAAAACTATGATCGTTTCGAATTTCTCTCGGGTGCGGTTTCTGGTTATTCTGGTGAGAGCGTTTCAAGCGGTTGACATATCAAAATGACATTTCAATACTTGGTAGGTACGCATTTGTAATACCCTGAATGCAACTGTCCAGGCGTCTGCGATCCTGTTTGGAAAATCATCACTTTCCTTTTTTGCTTGTGATGGACGGAGACTGCATGTGCTTTAGGGGTTAGAGGTTATGTTATGTTACTTATTTATTAGCACTTGAATCGCCGATTCCCTAGTTATAGATTTTTGAATATGGAAATAAAAATGAAGCAGTGACCGCGTATAACAGAATGGGATAGTTGTCAATATAAGCTATGATCAATAATCTCGAAATTGTAGGACTCCCCGAGGCTAAGAGTGAATCGCTCGTCGATCTTACCTTAAAAATTGCCCAGTACGCCGGGGTCGAACTGCGACCAGAAGACATTGAATTCGCGCATCGCGTTCAGCCTCAAAAGATTGTAGCGGGAAGACCTAAACCCATTGTTGTGAAGATGAAAGATCGGATGTGCAAAGACAGAATACTATCAGGTTTAAAGAGAAACAAGGGCATTTGTACGAAAGATATAGGCATCAGTGGAACAGAAAAAAAATTCTTTGTGAATGAGCATCTAACACCAGAGAACAAACAGCTTCTCAAAAAAACTAAATCTTTTGCCCAAGAAAAAGCATACAAATTTGTTTGGGTTAGAAATTGTAGCATTTTTTTGCGAAAAAACGTAGAATCTCCAGCACTAAGTATACGAACGGAAAAGGATTTACCCAGATTGAAGTGAATTTTGGCCAAATAAAGCATTTGGCCATGGTTCACTTTAGCTTGGCAAAATCGGCAAAATCAGCACTCACACTTAACAAACACACTCAACACACTACAACTCATACTCAACAATCTTCCTCATCACGCACACACACACATTATAACATCATCTTAAAAATAAGGGGTCTCTTTTTTCTATCTTGGTCTATGAATCAAGGAATCAAGGTCATTGTCCATTATAAACCACGCACATTCATGAGATTAAATTCTTCTAACTATGTTCTGGTACCTCACTCATATTTACAGGTGCTAACTCCATAAGAGTCTTATATCAGAATGTGCGTGGTTTACGCACTAAAACAGGTGAAATTCGGCATAATATACTAAGCCAAGACTTCGACTTACTTTTAATCACAGAGTCATGGTTAACGAGCGGTATCTACGATCGCGAAATCTGCGATGACAGATACGATGTCTTACGTTGTGATCGTAACTTTGAAACTTCCACAAAGAAGCTAGGTGGTGGAGTATTGCTATGTGCTTCTAAAAAGCTGCAAATTCAGCATCAGCATGATTGGACCTGCCCTGGTGTTGAGTCTCTGTGGGCGACCATACCGTCAGAGACGCTTCACTCCCAAGGAAGGCGAAACGTTCACATTGGCTTAATTTATGCTCCACCAGACAATCGACTGCCTGCTCGTATTGAATCGATCACTACACGTCTCGCTGAAATCATTGCCTTACACCCAAATGACTTTATCCTACTAGCTGGGGACTTTAACCTCCCTAATATCACTTGGTCTGACGCTGGACCCACAATTCACAAAAGGGGCGCAGTAGAACTTCAAAACGCATTCCTAAATCTTAATGATGTATGCAGTCTAGCTGGCCTAAAACAGCAGAATATTATAAAAAATATTAAAGAAAATACTTTGGACCTCATATTTAGTAACATCGACTTTGATGTTCACCGCTGTTGTGTACCCATCGTCTCTGAAGATGTATACCATCCTTGTCTTGAGTTCGATCTTTGTAGCTCGCTGGTCAGCAATATACATCATAAACCTATTAAGCGTCCTAACTTCTTTAAAGGAGACTATACAAAAATTAATGAATTTCTGTCTACGGTTATCTGGGACGAGGTTCTAACTGCTGACTCCATCAATGATGTATTACAAATTTTTTACTCTTTCTTAAAAGAAAGTATTGACAATTATATCCCTGTTAAATTTAAGTCTAAATCCAACTTCCCGGCATGGTACTCAAAATCTTTGACCCACATAGTAAAAGAAAAGCGTCAAAAGCACAGAAAGTGGAAAGAAACTAATAATCCTCGAGACTATGATGAATTCGCGTTACTAAGATCTAGGCAAAAACTAATCCAAAAGAAATGTTTTACGTCTTATACAGAGCGCATGCAAAACTATATTCGTAAGGATCCTAAACTACTTTTTTCCTACATGAAATCATTAAGATCTAACAAAGACGGGTATCCGACAAAACTCACTCTAGGTCAATCTACTTACTCTGATGAAGTTTCAGCATGCAACGGCTTCAGTGAATTCTTTGAGAGTGTATTTGTAAAACCAGCGAATTCGTACGATGAACCAAGTCCTTCAACTATAGTGCATAATGAAACCATCAGTAAAATTGTTATAGACGAAGAGGAAGTTCGTAAATTGTTAAAAACATTAAAAACAAATAAGGGAGCAGGTAGTGACGGCATACCGTCAATTTTCCTAAATAAATGTGCTTCCACTCTGGCAAAACCGCTTTCTATAATCTTTAATCTGTCTCTTAATGTCTTTTGCACCTTTCCAGATAAATGGAAAGAAGCGTTAATTGTGCCTATTCATAAGAGTGGATCAAAAACTCAAATTGAAAACTACCGTCCAATATCGATTCTTAATGGGATGAGCAAACTATTCGAGACAGTTATCTACAGACGAATAAGTCCATTTATCTCAAGATCGATTCCGCACGAGCAGCATGGTTTTGTAAAAAATCGCTCCACTGTGACTAATTTGGCCGTATTCACAGATTACGTGCTCAAGAGGATGGATGAAGGAAATCAGGTCGATGTGATCTATACAGATTTTGCTAAAGCATTTGACCGAGTGGATCACGTTATTTTGCTCCAAAAACTAAACTCGCTAGGAATAAGTGGGAACTTACACCGATGGTTCACTTCTTACATCAAGAACCGTATGCAGGCAGTTGTGACAGGTAGCGCTAGAAGTAACTTCATAACAATACAATCAGGCGTACCACAGGGCTCTATCTTAGGCCCTCTTTTGTATAATGCCTACCTATATGACATAGGAATCTGTTTTTCTCACGCCCAACATTTAATGTTCGCAGATGACAAAAAAGTATTCCTAGGCATACGCAGCAATGACGATTGCCTTAAATTGCAAGAAGATCTTAATTCCTTAACGACATATTATATTAAAAATAGGATTATCGTCAATGCTAAAAAATGCCACCACATAACCTTAACTCGTAAATTAAAACCAATAGAATTTGAGTACAAGATTAATGGTGAGTGTATATTAAAAGTGAATACGGTAAGAGACTTAGGCATCAAAGTTGATAGCAAACTTTCCATGAATGATCATATTGATATTGTAGCAGACAAAGCATATAGACAACTGGGTTTTATAAAGCGAGTAACTCGTAATTTTAAAAATATAGAGTGTATAAAATCACTCTATTATACTTTTGTTCGTAGTGTGCTCGAATATGCCTGTAACATCTGGTCGCCCCACTACATCATACATTCTCAAAGGATAGAATCAGTTCAGAGACAATTTCTAAAATATCTTGCATTTAAAGATTTTAAAAAATTCTCTTGCTATGAGGAAGCTTGCAAGCACTATAAAATCGACACCCTAGAGAAGCGACGGAGCACGAGCGACATGTTGCTGCTGCAAGCTATCCTTACTGGGAAAATTGACTGCCCCGCTCTGCTGGCGAGTTTTTCACTCAATGCCTCTTCCTTTAGACCTCGTCAGAGACGCCTCTTGGTACTACCTAAAGTTAATACAAATTATGCACAAAATTCTGTACTATTACGTCTAGCTAAAACCTACAATAAGGTGTATTATAACCTAGATCTATTTCACCTAACCAAAACGCAACTAAAAAGAGATATTCAAAAATTACAAAAGTAGTAAAGAAGTATAAACCCCAGACTTGAAAACACAGAAACACACACACACACACACACACACAGACACACACACGCACGCACACACGCACACACAGACACACACGCGCACGTACACACACACACACACACACACATCTTTCGTTACGTTGTTATGTTGTAAAATCTTTTTGTAATTCATGTTGTATTTTAGTACTTAGTTATTGGCTTGTCAAATGTTACTAATCAACCTTTTTCACTATGTTATTCTTATAATTATGTTTGTGTAATCTTTTTGGCCTTATTATTTAACTAACTTATAATTGTAAACAATTTTACTGTAACGCTGTTGATTACTTTTCAAATAAATAAATAAATAAATAAATACTTCTGTGTAGTACTAGTGACTGACTAAATATGCTTTGACGCGGAGACCTCTCCCAATAATAATTCCAAGAAAAAATATTACTATCTACATAACTCAAGCAATTACCCATTTTCTCTCTTACGCGAACAGACATTTTCTCAATTACAAGTTTATTTAATAAACAATCGAAAAATAAAACAAATAACTAAAGAATAGGGTATCTTAACTTAAAAAAAAACATATCTTTTTCTAAGATTCATTTCAATTCAATTATTTGCTGATAGATTTTACAATTAAGGCAGGCACAATAATTTCTAGCAAACATGCTTTCAAATAATTTAAACTTATTGTTATTGCTTGATTTGAATTTAGAAGAATAAATTATGTTCTTTTTTCCAATTAATGCTTGGAGAAAAGCATCAAATGTTGAAATATTGTCATCTTCCCAAATCTTGTCGGTAACTGTTACAATTCCTAAGCTAAATTAAAAAATAGTTATTTGAACTGCAAAATTGCACATTACACACTTAACTAATTCTACATTTACCGCTATACTTCTCAAGCTAGAACACTCGACCTAATGACCGGGTGCCCAAACGCCCCTGCATCTTGCAAGTGGTCCGCAGCAAGTGACTTGTAGCAGACACCTGCAATACATCGCCTTTGCCTGCTAACTCGTTATTAATGGTGCCTGTATTACCTATATACGGCCGTTGGTATCCTATCCTATACCTTTAAACGAGCAATTCTTGTATATATATATATTTCTATATAATCTGGATCTCGGCAACCGCTTCAACGATTTTCATGAAATTTAGTATACAGGGGGTTTTGGGGGCGATAAATCGATCTAGCTAGGATTCATTTTTAGAAAATGTCGAATTTACCAAAAAAAATAAATAAAAATATGACTTCTGCTTTCATCTATTAGCCAGTAGTTAAACTACCGAGCGAAGCACTTCTGCTGCCATCTATTATCCAGTAGATAAACTACCGAGCGAAGCTCGGTCAACCAGATACACTTTCAGTGAACTGAAACACTTTCAGTGGACGCGGGAAGATTTACTCTTCGTACAAAAGAGGCATGGTATCTTCTACAAATTACGCGTTAGCTTCGAGACATATGGAGATTGGAGTTATAGGATTCCGTATATGGTATTGAAATACGGAATGTGTCTAGTTTTGCTATCGTGGATACGTTAGATACGATAGTCGTTAGTGCTTCAGTTGAGTTGAACTTATAACTCTTTGGTGCGGACATGCTCTTTAAATTTCAATAAGTGCTTCTTATACGAAAGAAACAAATATTGTTTTAGGTACTGACAATTAAAATTTAGAGATAGTGTTTATGAACCCTTACTATCCCTAAAATAATATATATAAAAAAGTTTTAGACAAGAAAAATTGATAATGTCATTGAAATTTAACCTTTTACCTATAACGCAAATTATATATTTGTTCAACTTAGTATACAATTTGTAGCTTAGATAGAGGCAGTTACTTCATGCTTTTAATAATTGGAAATATGAATTTTTGGTTTAAGGAAAGGAAGAAGACATAACTAAGCTTTTTCCAATATAGCAAAGTGCTCATAAAATGGGATTAAAATCGAAACTCACTAGATTTCTACACATTCGTTGAAACATTTGCATTTTGCATCTCCTAGTCGTTTTCAAAATAATATGGATAAGACCACTTCCTTTTTTCACTCGTTTCATCTGAACGCATTTTCGTGTAGCCATAATTGGCTTTTAATTAAACACAGCGGGAAGCAAACCATCACATGCAACACTTTCGTCCCTTTTTCGTTGCTTTACATTTATAGCTTAAGAGCAGGGTTGATTCTTGTATTGAGGTACTTTTAAAAAGGCTTAAAGTTTTGATATATACCTAACTACTACAAACCTTTAGTAATACCTAACTTAAGTAGGTATGTTGAATTCGAGAATGTTCTCTGATAATTGGCAGGATATTTATTAAATATAGCTACCATTGCGTTTCATTCAAAAATAACTAGAGAATGTGCTTATAAATAGTAGTGATTTCACAAAGTTGCAGTTGCGGGTAACAGTTACAAACTAATAAGTATAAGTATTTTTTGTGGTTAAACTTTCAACCTTTAAGTACCTGTTCAAAACTTCCCACTGGCTCTCTGTCGCGTTATTAATGTTCAATAAATAGCTTTCCATATTTGTTATTAACAAGTTGAGACTCTCACTCGCGGAATCCAGTGGAAGGTGTCTGTGATCTGGGTTAGGGGGACACGCGAATTTTGCGGCGTGGCCATATTATTTTTTCGTTGATAATAATAATTTGTATAATTCGATTCCGCGATTCCTTAACATGCAAATTGTTTTATTTTATGTTTATGGCTATTGTTTGTTTCAATAGTTTATTGCACACGTTAAACTTTATGCTTTTAACTTTTTGCGTTCTCCTTTTTCCGTAAACGTCATAATACGATTAACTTTCATTTGATTTCTTAGGTTCGGTTTAAAGTGTTGTCTTCTTGTGGGTGTATAACGTTTTACCTGGCTGAATATGTTGTGGGCTTCATCTCAGTGGTAGGGCGCGTTTGTGAACCCTCGTAAACTTAGTTTTAAGTCATAAAATGGTTATCACCTTTAAAGAGACCGTGTATAATTAAATGACTTCTCATAAGAGCCTCTGTTAGCATACAGAGGCTCTTATGACAAGCCTCATATAGGCTTGTCAAATATCAATAAAGATTTTTCTTTTCCATTCATTATAAGCAAGAGTGCAACAAGTTCAAGTCTTTCGGGCGCATTATCGTTATTTTGGCTATCGGTGTCCGTCAGTTTTTCTAAAACAGTACGACAATTTGACATACTCCTCCTAATTATAGCCATATTTTCTCTTAATTCACCGTTACAATCTACGTCGTATGTATTGAACCTGTCGTCTTACAGTTCTTCGAGTGGTGTTAAAAATGGGCGTCTCGCTTGCAACGGCGGATGGCACACATTTTCTCTAGTATAAAAATAATGTGTGTCACAGAGTCAATAAACCGCAGCACCGCCGGCCGAGCCCTGCGCTTGCCCACTTCCGCTCACCGAACGATTGATCGAGACCTTCACACCTGTTTTGATCGATAAAAATCCATTTGTCTCAAACCCTGTTTTTGTGCTAGCGACTGGACTTATAGGCCCACACCAGGGGTTTCACCATAGTTCACCTGTTAAATTCAAATGTAGATTTCTATATTTTGCAGGCTTCGCATATATTCGAGGACATTACAGAGTATTGAATGGCTCCAGGCGTTATTTTGCGGAGATCCAAACTTAGCAGCACTGATTTATTAGTTTATTGTAGTCTATACGATTTCGCATTGTGAAGTTAACATCTCCTGAGGTAGCAAATAGTCGCTTTTCGCTATATAAGAAATCTGAGAACATTTTAAGCATCTGTAAACCTTCTTTATACAAGAAAATAGTAGCGTCTGCTCAACAATAATATAGTTGATAGCCCTTGCATTACGTTGCACGTTGGACTAATTTTCTCATACTTGCTAGTAACTAAAATAACTATCCCAATTGATGAATCTGGTTACATAAACACAATGCGTGCACTATGTGTGTCACAGTGTCAATAAACCACGCACGACGCGGCACCGCGGATGGCGGGTCACAATTCGATGAGCGCCGAGCCCTTGCGCACTTCCGCTCTGCGCCCGCGCAGCGTCCGTATGAATCACACCTGTGGCGCTGCCTGTACTCGCTGTACACAATAACAGCGTACTATCGACTATGAATGAGTGTACAAGTATTATTTACGACCTCTATAGGTACGATGTGTAGTATTGTTACTATCGTTTCTGATTTATATTATCTTGATGGTTAGCACGTTTGAATCATACTTTCTTTACGTGTTATTAATTGGTACTTATTAAAAGAAAATATATCTATAAATACACAGCCATCATTGAAGCTTGTGTGCAAAGTCATATTTTAACATTACGACTTAAAAAGTTTTCAGATGAGTATTCAAATTTCCTTCTTTTGATATATCACCATCTCATGAAAAATGCATGAGAAAATTATTTTCAATTTAATAATATGTACTGACGACATTAAAAGAGTCGCGGGAAGGAGCTGGATACAGTTAACGCAGGACCGTGTGGGCTGGAAATCATTGCAGGAGGCCTTTGTCCAGCAGTGGACGTCCATCGACTGAAACGAACGAAAGAATATGTACTACTTTTGCTAACTGGACCGGACATATTAATAAAAATAATCTCTAGAAGATCAAGCCGCAAACAAATTAACTGACAGAGCTTACTAAATTATAATCGTCCAAGTGCGAGTCGGACTCGCGCTAAAAGGGTTCCGTTACATTATAACGTAGCGAGAAGATGCATAAGCCAGAAAGCCCAATTATACTACTACTATTTCTTTTACTACTACTATACAAGTAGAGAAATATTGGGTCTCCTGGATCATCAATCAAAAAAGAAAGAAAAATCACGACAACAGAAATTCATCATCAGCTCTGAAAATTACAAGTGTATAGTAAGTATCACGATTCAAGAGATACAGCCTGGTGATAGACGGATGGACGGCGACGTCTCAATAAAAAAGGTCCCGATTTTTACATTAAAAGCATCAAAGCATTATTGCGTTTGTGTGTGCAACAACAGCTCTTATTTTTCCTTTATTCTGTTATACATCTATGCATGTAATTTTAAATTAAGTTCTTTTGATCCAAAGCTCTAATGTCAACATCAATTTGAGATCATCCCAAGCTGGCATTTTAGCGTTTATGAAAGTCCACCTATCGTTCAACAAAGTGTTCCGAGTGAAACTTTCATTCTAAAAGCCGAACTGTCAATACGACGGACGCAACATGAGTCCCGAAGAAAGCGAACTCAATCACTTTCATCTCGTGTCAGCCTTTGTACATCGTACAGAACACGACAAAAAAATATTTTGCATCTATGTGTTACATCTTTACTCGCTCTTTTTTATTTTACATCTTTGATGTACTTGAGCACCTTGAAATGATTTGATAATGCTTGTGACCCAGTTATAGTGACAGGCTATAAAGATACAAATATAGTAATCTCAAAAGTTGGAGATTTATAACCCACTGTGTTAAGGCTACTAATATCACTTTTAAGATAAATATGTAGCCTTTGAAATGATTAAGTAATTAAGGGGTAAATAAGTATACGGAATACGTTCTAAGAACCGCTTAGCAATAATTTAACGACAGCTTAAGCATAGGAGCTTATGATCATAAAATAAATTTGCTTATTTAATGTTATCGTTAAAGGGAAATCAAGACCATTATCACCTGTAATATACCAACCGGATAAGTTTACAACTTCACAAACGCAAGCTTATCAATATCTTAGAAAGCAGTTAGTAGTAAGTACATTAGCTATAAATAATATTTACACTTATTGAATTTGCAGGGGCGCCGCTGTTGATGGCAATTTTATTATCTCTATCAAAGATTTCTACGGTAGTGGGATTATAATTTATGGTTTAAGCTGGACTCATATTCAATGCGTTACACTCATTGAATTAGGTGAAGTCCTTTTACACTTTTCAGAATTTACGCCATGTTTCTCAGAGAAATTCATTTCAACTTCTGTACTCTAGCGTCATAATATCTATCTAGTATACTTATCTCTAAAAATGAGTGAGTGACCGATATTAGGTATGTCGTGGACCGCAGTAGACTCTGAGTATAAAAAAACATGTTGCCAGTGAGTGTCAGTGATCCTAAGGCAAAACGTTATAGGACTGTTCTCAACCGTTTCAACGTTCACAATTTCATTTTATTGTCTTCCATCTAGTAAGTTTCTACAACCTGCTGACGTGTCGTATGCATTAAATATACCTACTCCTATATGAGTTTATTAGAAAAAAAATTGATACTGAATAGTCAAATGGAAAAGGCGTACTAAGGGTTTTAAGGAGCATTCAACAATACATTCGGCGTATTTTCAACGCACATGTGTTAAGAGCTTGGTAATATTATTGCTGACGGTGGTTAACCGCCACAACGGAACCTGTTTTCTCTCGACCTGCCGTCCTGGCCCCATCAATCACGGCGAATAAAAACACCTGATTTGATTATACGTCATTAGAACCGCACAATGTTATTAAGTTTCTCACGAAGATGCGATCTAGTAACTTAATTTTACAGTGTATGTTTAGCTTGCGGTTAAGTTGTCAATGCCAATACTTTACCCAGGCTTTTTGTCCGTACACAACTAGGCCCCCTGTATAGGCCTGTACTTATCTAGCTTTCTGGAGTGGTTACTGAAGTAATTTTGAACCAAGTTTGTGTAAATATAAGAATAAAGGCGTCTTTACTTCGTATAGAAACCTTCCCTAGTCCCAAAGCTCCCAGAATTTTAGAAGGCATGGTAGTACCGTAAATACTGCTTAGTTACTATCAATAAAACGAGACACTTATCAGTGATTATATATCAGCTGGACTGTATGTAATTACTGGACGCCCTCAGTTTCGCTCAGGGTAGTCCCGATTTTCGCTAGGTTTAAGTATAATTTTCAAAAATCTTTTCTTTATGGCTACGTCATGATAAACCATTATGGGCAGTTTATTTCAGCTGCTTCGTTGATAAAGGACAATGACCATGGATGTATGGATTACCGTATCAAGCTGAATCAAACCCAAACTTTATTTTTTATTGACTACGGTCTCCACATTAACTCCTACAATTATTACTTTTCATCTCACCCGCTCGGAAAAGCGTTTTTTAATGCCCGAAATGCGGGCGGAAAATGCTATTATATTCCCTAGGCCGCCAAAGCATTTTCATTTTTCCCAAGGGAGACAAAGTAGTATGAAAATCCCTTCCGGCCCTTGGGCCGAAAAGCATTTCCAACGTCAAACTCGAATTACGTGTCCTGTCAATGTCAAAGCTGAAGACTTCTTTTTTTTCTAATAACACATACGTTCAGTAAAAAAGTTCGACCTTAGAGTTTGTATAGGTACATTCGTTTTTTTATTTTTACTTTTTCTTAGAATATCAATAAATATAATAACTCCTATTTAGTTTTATTAATTATTAAATAAATCTAATTAAATCCATGATTTTTCCTCGTTGTTTATGTAATTATTGTTAAAATATTTATAAAATTTTATAATATTATCTTTGGTTCTTACTTCTTAGAAATTCCTATTTCAGAACGCATTCAAAAAAAAAGTAAAAAAAAAGTTTCTCAATTTTTTTTTTCTGGTCTAGTGATAGTTGTCTATGTTTCCAATCGTGATTAAATGAAAATACCTAATATTTTTATTACTTTATTCATTATTATTTTTTTTAACTTTGAAATAAGGTGAGTGATGTTTGAAGGTGGTTTCAGTAAGTGAAATTATTCAGAGTTACCAAAAACAGCATTTAACATAAATCGCAATGCCGATCTAAAGTGTTCTTCTGGTGATTTTCCTCGCTGTGGTGAGATGAAAAATTTTGTGTTATGGACGGGCGCAAATTTTTTTGGGTCTCGTGTCTTTGAATGCCTCGCTATGCTCAGGATTCTATTCTTTGAACCCCTCGCTGCGCTCAGGGTTCAACACTAGAATCCTTCGCCGCTCAGCATTCAAATTTGACACTCGGCCCAAAAATCCACTTTGCGCCCTTGCATAACAAATAACTATTTTTAATTAATATCCGGATTCTAAACTTATAGGCGCACAAAGAAGTAGTACTTCTTAGTAAAATCAGTGTGACACAAAATGTGCATAGAAAAGAAAGTAACTTTTTGTATGGAAAATTAAATTCCGGATATGAAAAACAAATTCTAAGTACCAATAGTTCTTAAAAACCCCTATTTTATTTTCCTAGGCTATTTTGGTTTTGGTTCATGAGAAAACTTGATACCACCTTTGGTCATTCTCTTTTAGTTATTTATTTGTTACATCTAAGTGAAAATTAAAGAATTATTAGCTGCGGGTGCTAACAGAGGCATTCCTAACATTAAACAGCTCTCAACATTGCGCGCACAAGTCGTGAGCACCTGACTGAGCCCAATAAAATGATAATACAATACATTTATTACTCGTGTAGTTAATAATGTTATGAAAGTTCTGGGGCCCGCACTGCTGAATGGCTCCAATTTCTCCGGTCCCGGGTGCTTACTTTCGATCGCTTCGGCCGTCGAATGCGGCGCGTTTTGTTATTGTTCAATTTGCCATATAATGCTTTGGTTACAACTTGCAAGTTATTTCAACCGATCAGCAGTAATCGATGCTAGCTACGTAAACTTCAGGTTAGGTTCGAATGATGAGCGTGAAGTTAACCTAATATACCTACTTGTAAAGTGATGAAGAGATAAATACTATTTTATTTATTTATTTAAGAGCTTTCCAGGACTTTGCATTGCAATGTCATACGATGCATTAACCATGTGGACGTGTTCTGCAAAATAAGACCTACCACCTGATAAACATCTGCATATTGCTAAGTTTTTCTGCACTTTTAACGGGATCCTTGTATTTTTTCAAAATCAACGATAGCTTTATACGCCAAGAATAGGATTCTCTTATGATGAAGTTTACAGGGATAGTCTAGAACATGGCAACGTTCCTGCAAAAATGCAAAATTTCAGTCTTTGTTCCTACGAGTAAGTATATGTCCTTGTTTTCGTCGTTCGTCTTTTGAACTTACTTGCTTTTAGTTCGTCTTTTCAACTTCCTTGCCTTTAGAAGTAGTGAAACGGCTTCAAAAATGTGTCTGCACTCGCTGCGAGCGTATCTATTGTATTTGCTTTTTTCTTTCACGCCAAATTTATTGAGCATTGATACGGTGATAACAGCTTTGTAAAACTTATTTCTATTGCGTTACAGCACTCAAATGTTTAATTATTAACCAACATCATCACTTTCATTAGGTGATGATGACAACTTTATCTTTACCGTCGCCTTGCATTCTAATTTAAAGTGCTGTAAAGACGAAAGTCGGTTGAAATATTCGTAACAATTATGTTGGTAAGGTGATTGCCATTTTATCAGGCAATGAAAGCATGATACGTAACATTACGAATATGTATTGTGCGCGGACTTTCTTCGATGAGATAAAATACGTCTAGGGGCCATCGCCCGGGGCTCTTCTCACGTTTTGTGGGAGTGATGTTTGGTTTGGACGGAAATTAATTACGAGATCGCACTTATATATCGTAATAGGGAAAAACAATCGGTTTGTCAGATGTTGAGTTTTTAGTAACATTTTGACGAAGATGCTAGTATGATAGAAGGGTAAGTCCTCCGGCCCGCCGATACGCACTTAGCCAGGTTGGTAGGCTGTGCATCATGGTGGGCAAACCCTCTCATACTCAAGACCCATTCCCAGCTGTGGGACACGAAAAGGATGTTTTAGATGTGCGCTGTAATGGATAGAGCTTAACTAAGACAATGATTAGGATTAGGATTAGTATTATAAAAAAAGATTAGTTATGCTTATAATAAATTCGAAACTTACCTACTGGTCCTGTGTATTTAATAAGGAAGTCCTTTATGAGATGCTTATCGTAATTATTAATTTTTCGCAACCGATCATTTGTCACGATTTGTATACAAACGAATAACGAACGTGGGGCGTAGGCTAAATCTAAAAACTACTCGGGGATCTAATTTTCATATCATACGACCAAGTTATTGAGTTATTGAGTTTTCCGATATGTCATTTAGCAACCAATAAATAAGTGGTTATTTATATGGGCTGCAGTTAGTACTCCCCCAAGAAGATACATCTTCGACTACATCGTCATTGACATCATATCTTTACATTAGTATTATCTCACTCGAGTAATCACGTGCAATTGAAAATAACTCCTCGACACCATGAGAGCTGTACGATTCGCATGAAATGTTTCTTTTGTACTTTCACCTATATTAATAAAATTCCAAATTGAATTCGCACGTCTCATCTTCAATTGAATTATTCGTGCACTTGCGTGTGATAACTCGACGTCGGCGATAAATATAATTTATAGCAATCGCTCCGAAATTCTACCTGAAATGTGTATGGAAGTGGCAGAAATCAGATTCCTGATCACGTTACCTTACCTTCCATTACAAAGATACCTGATTACGTTACCTTTGTAACGGAAGGTCCTGTCTACTCTTTCTTTCAATTTTATTGAGCCAAAATAAATATGTTTAGTTTATATATTTTAGTAAACATTAATTATCCACTTGTCCATTATTATGGCTCCTGAGTGGGCGAGACCATATTAGATCAGCTGGCATTTAGCGTTAGCGTCCTTCCACCCACTGCCCACGTCATAATGGCTGTAGTGCTGCCAAAATTCTGCAAAACAGAAAAAGATCATTAAAATGTATACCTACCCATGTTGTAGAAATGCATTAAATAATAACTAGGTCGTTCAAAAGCCGTAGAATGTAGATGTAGGTTATAATGTCGCGCCGACGTAGGGATTTAGGATTTTGAAAGAAAGATGCCCCTCGGTTTAAACAAATGGGGGAAGATGACAAAGAAACTTTGGTAAAATTTGCAGTTGGGTAAAAAGCTCTCGCGTATTCTCTCCGTAATACATCATAATTTACCTAACTAATAATATTATTATCGTTTTACGAAGGTGCGGTTAGTTATATATTGATTAACACAACCTTGAACTTTCAGAAGCTTTTCAGAAGCTTCGCTACCTTAGTTGAATTCACAAATCCTATTTGGGTTGACACTTGACAGTAAAACGCCAGAGGCTAGCTCCAGATTTGGTCGCCCTACACGGTCCATTTGATATACATTTCGCATCGATACGCCACGTTGAAGGCTAGAAAGCGACATTCAACTTTCGCCTTCGTTATGAAATTAGCGTATTGAAATAATATACATTTTTTTAAATGAATCGATTATTTATGCATGTGATTGCTCTTTTGTAATACTATCGCTCGCGGCTCAGGCTTTGTTTCTGTCAGAAGAAATGTGTCTTTAACCGCGGGGCCACGACCTTACGACTTTCGCAGACTCCTAACATATAGATACGAGTGCAATACCGTCGATCCACGAAGACGCGGTCTACTCCTTCCTAAATCCTTCCGAATCGCATGAAACAAGCAATTCTGAAGGAGAGGGATAGGTCTTCGTGAAACGAACTGCCTAAAAATGAACATACTGTATTTCAACGGGCTTAAACGTTGATGTTATGTAGGATTCTATTATTTTCAGTCAAACCAAACAAAAGCGAAGAGCTTTTGCAATACATAATATAAATTAAAATATCTTTTTTTTAATGAAGCCGAGGTCGGGAGAACGCCTATCGCCAGATGAGTGATAGAGTACGTAACACGCCGCACCGCTTGTCGCCCCGCTTGCACTACCGCGTCATCAAAAGCTGTGGCCCGACTAGTTACGGTTACGTTCGGTAACAGTTCAACAATTAAATCTTATATTAATCCGTTTGAAAGTCGCGTCAGTTGTTTTGTTGCATTTGAAATAATGGCTTGGTCTGTAACTCTGTAGTGCTCTGGGCCCACCTATCGTGTTACATTTGAAATAATTAAAGGAAAGTTTGCGGGATTTCTGTCTGGTTGATTGAAAATAACATTAATTGAAAATGATTGACACTTTAGAAATACGCAGAATCTTTATTACGTAAAGCTTGTTAAGAAAAGTCTATCTTTCATACTCTGGTGTCGATTCTGTTGTGCAAAATCTCTAAACCTAAACTAAACTAAAATATTTTAATTTAGGTGTCTGTATCGCTAAGTGGCATTCGCTTGGCAGCTTCAACTAAATTAGGAATCTCTAAAAGGCTCGCTAAACTGACGTTTAAATTTAGTTACAAGTGATTAGTGTAGTGTTGCCATTTATGATAAACAAACTCCACAAATGTTGTTTTTTATTTATTCTATTAATTTTTAAAATAATTTGAGCTAAAAATATCAAAATAAGTTACTCAAAATACAAAAGTAATAATTTTATTGATTTGTTTTGGTCTAATCACCTTACAAAGTGTCGAAAATTGATATTTTGTTTAGTTCTTCACGTGAATTAGGCCTATTATCTTTGATTAATTATCTATACCTTGTCTATACTCATATCACGGTTGTCAATTGTCATTTGTCAATTGTCAGTTATAATTTTCGGTTCCTGGTCTGAGGTTATAATAATAAAGATTTAAAAACTACAAGATGAATAATAATATTAGGAAAAGAGCAAACAAAAAGCAACAGGAGCTTCTTGTGGAGAAGCTCCACGCCAATATGGACATTTGTAAGGGGTAAGTCCTTGTATTTTACGCTTTTATAATAACTACTAATTTGAAAAAATAATTAATAAAAGTGGTAAGTAAGTTATCGTCTTTATATTATACTTTGTTATTGTGATAAACCTGGTAAAAATATACAAATAAACCAGGCTTCGCCATCGTGAATTACAGTTTTCGAAAGGCAAGAGGAGATCGTGAAGTTCCTATACCATTTTCCAACCTATCAAGGGTTTTCAAAATTCTGCGAAAACTTCCGGGATTAAAAGTCCAAGTGTAAATTCATTCAATCAATGTGGTTATAACCTTATGTTCTTATTACATTTTCAAATATGATGATGATATATATAGGATAGGATTTATAAGAGTATAATCTACCCACAGTCATTAACATTAATTTCTTCCCCATAGATAACTCAGCACGACAAGAGGTCCTAGAATTTTGGGAGTCTCTGTGTGTGCAACTGAATTCACTGGGATGCAGCCGCACTGTGGAGCAGTGGAAGCATGTAAGTTGAGACTATCTATTTTGTTAGTTCTTTCAAACTCATGAAATCAATATTATCATCAACTCTCTCATATATAATATTATCTTTATTTTCTTTCTTGTTTTATAGATTTGGACCTTGTGGGTGGCAAAAGTAAAAACTAAGGCCCGAAAGGTGCGGGACACCATACAAGGACCTGGTGGCGGGCCAGCAGGAGCAGGCCTCACAGATATTGAAACAAAAATCCTAGATATTGTGGGGTCTGCTTCTGTAGATGGATTCACCAATCTGGAAGCGGTAAGCATACTTAATATTTCAAAAGGAGTATAATAATAATATATTATATAAATAATAAATATATCTTGACATTACATTCATCACAATCTAGCCCCAAAGTAAGCGATAGCTTGTGTTATGGGTACTAAATAACTGCTATATATATATATATATATACTAAATATAATGTATAGGAAAACACCCAGATACTGGAAAATATTCATGCTCAGCACACAAACATTTAACAGTAGTGGGAATCAAATCCCATGACCTCTGACGCAGACGGCTTGATCTTCCTGGCTTTGCTTAGGTGGATTTATATTATATAAACAATAACAGTATGTGTGTGTACAGAGTATTATTTTCTAATAATATAGCTTTTGCGCTGACCTATGTAATTTATAGTCTGTTACTTCTGGATGAAGTTGATTTCTAATAATGGTTAAATCATTTCAATCATTTTTGATTACATACAAGCATACAAATAATACTTCTTTATAATTATTATAGTATAGAAACTGCAACTCTTTTTTCTAGGGCTTGCTATCAAGTTCTGGGGTGGTGTCCCCACCACTGCCAACGCTACCACCAAGTACACCACCACCAAGAACACTACAACCAAGAACATCACAATCAAGAACACCACAACCAAGAAGACTGCCACTGCAAGGAAGAGCAAGGCCTTATCACCTTCCCCGTCTACCAGTTGTGATAAACTGCTTTACATATATCGTTAATTATTGTGTGCCTGACTTTAATTATAATAGGAACGTTTTAAAAATTTGGTCATTGGTTGATTGTTAAAACAATAGTTATAGCTTTGAAATAAAAAAATTATATGTGAAAAGCATATTTTATTGATTAAAATGATTAATAATATAATTTTCTCTTATTAATCGTGCCTTATTGAGGAAATCTGTTTCTATCTCATGAGGGTCCAGGTATGGTAGGGTGTCATCTGCATCACTTGGATCTGCATCTTCTTCACTATCTGCAAAATACAGTGATTTTATACATCAGAGGTACCGGGTTTATAGTCTGTAACACAGTGATGATCAATGTTGTTTTTGTTTTTATCAATTAATAATGGTACAGCTAAGTATATATACATTTTTACATTCGCATTCCTTAAGGGTCTCGTAATTAGTTGCCCAGAGGTATTTCTGTTCCTAGAGGAGACTACACAGTATGTAGGAATTAAGGAAAGAAAGGTCTGTAGTAGGTGCAGACCTATCTTTCCTCTTCACAATAAGTACTACCTACTTATTTACCTAAGAATGAGAATATTACAAAATAAAATTACCTTTCTCTGGAATCAATCAGAGCTGCAATCACGTATTCTTCCATTTTGAGACGATTTAAATTTTTAAATTTATAATTTTGAGGTTATCACACCACCAAGTAAAAGTTAATAAATAAAATTACTAGTTTTTTCTAATTTTCTTACAGTAATATTAAATTTGAATCGTATTAAAAATATTTCTTGCAATATTAAATAAAAAATCCGTGGTTTACGACTTTACGGCAGACGAGTTAAATTTAGTCGGCACCTCCTGAGGTCCTCTCTTAATTTATAGTTATTTGTTATGCAAGGGCGCAAAATGGATTTTTGGGCCGAGTGTCAAATTTGAATGCTGAGCGGCGAAGGATTCTAGGGTTGAACCCTGAGCGCAGCGAGGGGTTCAAAGAATAGAATCCTGAGCATAGCGAGGCATTCAAAGACACGAGACCCAAAAAAATTTGCGCCCGTCCATAACACAAAATTTTTCATCTCACCACAGCGAGGAAAACCACCAGAAGAACACTTTAGATCGGTATTGCGATTTATGTTAAGTTGTTTTTGGTAACTCTGAATAATTTCACTAACTGAAACCATCTTCAATCATCACTCACCTTATTTCCAAGTTAAAACAAAAAAATAATGAATAAAGTAATAAAAATATTAGGTATTTTCATTTAATCACGATTGGGAACATAGACAACCAACACTAGACCAGAAAAAAAAATAAGAAACTTTTTTTTTACTTTTTTTTAATGCGTTCTGAAATAGGAATTTCTAAGAACCAAAGATAATATAAAATTTTAAAAACATTTTAACAATAATTACATGAACAACGAGGAAAAATCATGGATTTAATTATAAAAGAAATCATAGATTTCTTTTATAATTAATAAAAGTAAATAGGAGTTATTATATTTATTGATATTCTAAGAAAAAGTAAAAATAAAAAAACTAATGTACCTATACAAACTCTAAGGTCGAACTTTTTTACTGAACGTATGTGTTATTAGAAAAAAAAGAAGTCTTCAGCTTTGACATTGACATGACACGAAATTCGAGTTTGACGTTGGAAATGCTTTTCGGCCCAAGGGCCGGAAGGGATTTTCATACTACTTTGTCTCCCTTGGGAAAAATGAAAATGCTTTGGCGGCCTAGGGAATATAATAGCATTTCCCGCCCGCATTTCGGGCATTAAAAAACGCTTTTCCGAGCGGGTGAGATGAAAAAGAATTTTAGGTTGACTTTTCTTAACTTGGAAAGTTAGCGCGTACAACAGAATAGCTTTTGCACTCTAAAATCTAAATTGAATAGTTTGGAGCTATCAAACTAAATTTTAAGTTAGATCTGTCATTTAGTGTGTCTTCTGAATAGCACACCTCTCTAACTCTAATTTTAACGATTTTTAGTTTAGAGAAACGCCAACAGAATCGACACCTCTCGCTTTGCTAAAAATTACAATTTTGTGATATAAGTTTAAACCTTAAATTAAAAGCGATTGTCTATGACTTCGTCATTTCTTCGCACATCAAGTAAGTAAGAAGGACTATTAGGGATTGTATGAAACATTGCCCGACTTCGTATTGGTGTAGGTACCTAAAATTTAAATAAAAATTATTTCACTCTTTGTAGTGGCATTTGAAGTTGGTTTTTTGGAAAGCATTTCCCATTTTTATGCGACCAAACCTTTTTGTTTATTTTTTGCCTATAAAAGAACTTGGCCATAGTTTTGATTCCTATACTTTTAATGGCTCAAGTTTTTGTATAGATACTGGTAAATATGTGTTTGTTGGGATTTAATTTGAGAGCCTAATGACGTCACAGGCCACAGATTATAAATAAAGGAAAGCGTGGGTTAGTTGTAGAGTTGCTAATAAAATTTTATTATAGCGCTCGATTTCGTACAATACATTCCACGTTGTTTCCTTATAAATCCGTTTATTATATCACTTTCTTCAACAAGATGCTTTCTATATTACTATATAGCATGGAAATCGTTGTGTTGGGTAATAATCCGCATAAATCTGTCGTTATTTTGCATAACGCACAGATTTATCTTTTGATCATCTTGCGAAATACTTATTCGAATCTATTTTGATTGCTAACGGTACATAATTAATCCATTGTATTTTTTTGTTTTCTATTATTTTTGATGTTCCTTGAAATTCTTGATTATTACTATTAATTTCAAGGTTTTTTGTACGTAGAAAAATATTGAGGTCGTAAATAAAATTGATATACCTAAGTATTGTATTATAAGTATACCGAAAAATTTGTGAATAATATAATTTTGTTTTGTATGCAACCATTCCAAAATAATTGTAGGTATAAAGCTCATGATTAGTTATGCTTTTACAAGCATGCATTTTTCATACGCTTAATCGATTCTTAGACAATCCTGCTGTCGTACTTTTTATTAGTATAAAGGTATATAGGATTAGCATTCTTCAGAAAGTGTGAGTCTCATACTCACGTGAATGCATACCTGCACATATTATGGTGTCAGGTAAAATCGTGATGCGGATCTGCATAAACGGTAGCCATGTCTCCTGAATTAAAGCTGTGGAGGGTCTAGCTTGGGTTCTTCATTTATTTAAAATTCAATCACTTGTTTAATTTGCTTATTCTACCTGTAAACACACAAACTACCTACCTTCTTATACGCTCTTGAAGGGCTGAAACAGTCTCTAGATTTTAATAATTGTTTTAAATAATTTTTACGGTCTTCTTCTGGATATCTCTCTCCTCAGAATTTGATCATAGCCCACTATACACTGCCCAAATCCGGATTGTCAGGCTTCATACACATTTGAGAAGATTATTGATCAAATTCAGGCATGCAGATTTCATAACTTTTTTTACTTAACATTAACTAGATTCTAATAATAAACATAAATTATTATTTAATATGGTACCAGATTACTTAAATTGTAATGCCAGAGAGACCAGCGAGCTGGATTTTAGTCCACATATATTTTACCGTTTAGTTACAAGTAGGTTTTTCAGATCTTAAATAATGTGAATGTACATCGCGTAGCGGTATCTTGTATAGCGTTAAATCTACGACAGTGGTTACGAAGCGTTTTGTAAGACATGACATGACACGTGGAATAATATTATCTTTCTTGTTATAATATCTTGTAATATTCGACCGTTTTAATGCATAATGAGTGTGTATACTGAAACCGGACTTTTACAGACCATCGAGAAAAGCGTTTGGGAGTGTTTTTATTAAAATCGCTCTAAAGTCGATACAAACAGTTCTGAAATTATGCATACTTAATGCTTATAATTATACCTTTTGCCATATTTATCAGTTGTTAAGCAAAGCTCAGAAGTTGTTACTTGGTGCGAGTGTTTGTATTGAATAATTCCGAGACGAAAAAAAATCCGCGTCTAAGCGAATAAAGGCAGCCTAACGTAGGTAACTAGGCGTAACATTATTTTTCTTCTCACGAAGCAATGTTTTAAGAAGAAAGAAAATTATGTACCCACTTGTGTGTGTAAATAGAAAACACTTTCAATTAATATTTAAAGTCGTGTATGTAGCTATTTTGTTGAAATGTAGTTTGACGGTTTTTTTTAATGCTAAATAGGTTTACGCTTGACCACAATCTCACCTGATGGAAAGTGTCGATGTGGTCGAAGATGGAGCGCGCTCACCTAGAAGATGCCTATTCACTCTTTTTTTAAGGTACCCAGGTCGTAAGATGCGGGAAACACAGATTTCGCTAGAGAATTCCAAACCTTAGCCATGCTAAGGTTTATGTATATTTTTCTCCACATAAAACCTAGTGGTATACTTTGATAAGAAGTCACGTTCCGTTCAAAACTCTCCCTCGTTTCTCAGGACAGACTATGTTGTTTTTGATTATAACCGGGCAAAGATTACTGACATTATCCGCCATTATACTACATATTAAAGAAATTGTCCAAACAGTGCCAGGCCAAGTTCACTGAGGGGTCAGTGTCGTCTGACTGAGAGTAATTGCTGGGGAGTGAATCATCGTTGGGTATCGAAATTAAACGAATAATTATTATTATGGTCTATAAAAAGAATTTGAATAAATTGCTATAGAAGTAGCCTATGCCACAGATATTTAATAATCGATATTCAATGTGTTAACGTCACGTGAAAATTTTATACAACCCGTATAGGGGGCAAGGTGAAGCCTGAGCTTTTTATTCATCACTTTTCTATATCAATTTTGGTGGGATATCCCACCACGTTTGATTCGAGTAAATTCCGGATATGAATATGTATATGTATAGAGCCTTAGCTTAATGTTTTGCTCGGTAAAGATACTGTCCTGCCATTGCGACTTTGCAGGTCACAATTATTATTGCAGAATCGTGTTGGATCGCGATTTCACGAACACATTATCATGATAAGCAAATAATTAAATTCCTCTCACCTTTTCCCAAAGTATTGTTGCACAACCGGTGCTGTGTCCAAACGTGGGAAGATATTAGTTCCCGAGAAATGAGATATTGTTTCCAGAAGCTCAACACTGTGCTAACAAAGTAGGTATTCGAATACGTGCACACATTCCTGATGCGAATGCAATTTTAATTAGGATGCCCTTTCGCGACAACAATTTCACTTGCAAGTTGCAACTGAGTGACTAATTAGGTGAGACGTCAGTTCGTTTGTATGATATTTCCCTGGTTTATGGTCTTGTATAGTTTCTGTGATTTATTTGACCCTTGATTGAAATCAAAATTTTATATTTACTACACTTGATATCAAAGACCAAAAAATAACCCGTTTTCTACCAAGCATTAAATTATTATACATCTTAAATAATAAAGGCATGTAGTGTTCATCGTTTTTTTTTTGGAGTATGGAAAATTCTTCTTGCCTTCCCGACATCCGAGAAGGCAAGAAGACTATACAAATTAGTGTTAATAGATATAAGAAGACGTTGATATTGTGTTGATTTTTTCTAGGGGTGGCATGATCGTTATGTGACCCTCATTAATACAGATTAAAAAATAGTTTTTTTGGCTCCCTTCATCACCTGACTTGTAAACCTCCTCCTCCATTTTGACCTCCAATAAAAATATTATGTCAGTCAAGCATTACGAGTAATCAGCATTATGATTACATTACACCTGTTGCAAAATTGTTAGCGTCAAAACCACAATGTGCGTATTGTACAGCGATTTCTTCCTCGTCCAACTTCGTGACTGATATAATGCTTTGCTCCGATAGTTTCTCATACAATGCATCTATTCATTGCTGCATGGCACCCTTCAGTCTAGATGTTGTCGGAATTTAATTACACGTCGGTTAGAGGGACGATGATGATGACTTTGCCCGTCTCTTCCGCGCATTTTAAGTCTTTTGTTTATTACGTGCTGTACAGTACTCATATGAGACTAGTTCACAATTAGACTCATTTTACTATGAGAAATTACACCCAACACTTGACTTACTTTGTAATAATAGCCTACCTTTGAGGGTCGAAATACTTATTCTAAATTATTTTATATTTTCCATGTCTTCTAGCAGGATAAGATAGGAGACGCTCTTGTCTGAGTCAGATAAGATTAAAAACTTACTTACTTTTTAATCAGTTTGGTGGCTGAGCAGTTTTTGATATAAGTGCTTTTTTATCTGATACAATATAAAAGATTTAGTTAACTTTTGTCATTTTGATGATCTTTGCTGCAACTTACAATAGTCCATTTGCATCTTCCATATAGTATTTTAACTAAAAGATAGTGGTGGCTAGTGCACGCGGTTAAATGCCTTCGTGAAAATGTATTCAGTGGCAGGTCTCGGTAGCTTACGTAAGGAATTATGCACCTCGGAAATGGGCTTCGGTAGCGCCAATGGATCATAGTGTTATCGCTGATATTAAGAGCTTTATATTGTGCAACTCAATCCAGTTCATAAAGTGTCCAACGTATTGGAGGCACGTCGACAAAGCAATTTAATATACCAAGGCATTTATATTTTGCAATATAATTGAGTTGTGGTCTGTGCAATTTTACCAAGCTCATGCAAAAAAGAGTACCTAATCATCAATTTAAAAGTTATGAAACAGTAACTCGATAATATGTAATGAGGCTGTTCCACTTCAATATTTCATGACCATCATACGTTGACTGGACAACATAATATTCCTCTTTAAGTTTCTGTCGGTAGAGACCTTAATTGACTTTGCCATAAACACTCGTGGTGAACCAGCCAGCCAGCTTTTCTTTGATGGAGCATGGCGATTGATATTCGGTAATGATAAAGGCGTCATACTAATATACGTTGATGACCTTTTACTGTAGTAATAAGTAGAATAAACCTTTAAAGACTAAAATATGTAGTTATCAGCATGAATTCCGTAGTAATATGAGCAAGAGGTTTTTAAATACCGCAGGAATACGTAGTGATTTTCAATGTTAAAAAAATCAAAATCAGCATTTCATCTGTTATTTTCTCGTCTGCGACCGCATGTTATGTGAAATATGTTTAGTACACAATAAATCTTCGTATATGTCCTTCCTGCTACGCCATCGTTAGCGAGCAGCTCAATATTGGGTTACGCAAGTTGGGCGCCATCTATCGAAAATAGAAAGCTATGTAAATAAACTGGGAACGGTCTGCAGCGGCCGGCGCCGGCGGGAAGTAGGGTTTCCTTATGCAAATTGTCTCGAGCGGCCTAATCCAATCACTGCGAGATGATTGGATGTTTCACTTTGATTCGGATATTACAGTTTATACGTATGATAGCTTAGCGCAATATTGGTTTCGATTCTGTTGACCTCACTAAATTGATTAGAAGTAGGCAGTAGCAGACGTATCTAATAGCAGCTATCATTGCAGGAAGTATGTAGCTATATTAGCAAACTCTTGTTAAATAAATACATCAGGACATTAGGTAGGTACCTACACACATCGTAATCTAGGCCCAAATTAATTGATAGCTTGTTTTAAATATATAGTTTGTATGTTTTTTTGAACGCGCTAATCTCAGGAACTACTGGTCCGAACTGAAATATTCTTTTCGTATTCATTATTTCATTTATCGAGGAAGGCTGTAGGCTATATAACATCACGCTATGACATATAGGAGCGGAGCATCAATGAAAGATGTTGCCATTTTGCCAATACGGGAGAAATCGTTCCCTTTGGGGAGCTTCCGTTGCGTGCGTTACGTAAAGGGTTAAATTTACGCAAAAACCATGAATGACGGAATTGTTCTCCTTTAAAAGTTCTATAAAAAATCCGTGACACCACATGCCTATCTTTCAAGTTTGACTCATTATAACGGGATATATGTAAAATGTAAAAAAACTAAATTTACGCGGGTGGAGCCGCTGGCAACAGCCAGTGATATAGAAAAATACCGAGACACTGGAAAACATTCATTCATTACAGTTTACTACAGTCTCTTATACTATTATTTAACTGTGACATGCAACTAATAACCACGCGAACCAGATATATCCCAGGCCACTAACTAACGTTGACGCTAATACAAACAGCACTAGAGTCTAGACCACTACGTGAGGTCTAACAAGTCTCCATTACAACCGTTCACGAGCCTCCATCTCAAGCGCGCTGTCAATACGCCTTATTTATGACTCGCCGCAGGTGCTTATTAGGAATTATATTATTTCATTTCGTACTAGATGTACGATGTACGATCGTCTAACTAACAGTATTCGCTGCGAATTCAAATCGTCAATCATAATCACGAACGCGAAACACAATCAAAATTAATCATTAGCACGATTGATAGTCGTAATGAATCGAGAAAATGTGTGCTTGTTTGTTTGTTTGTCCTGCAATTATGACGCAGCAAAGAAAGTGGATCGTCAAAACTGTGGAGTAGCATTCTGAGCCATATGCACCGATAAGGAACCTGAGGATATGGTCATCAGAACATTTTACGCAAACCATATAAGAAAATACTGCCGTAATAGCCGTCTGTCAAAGGAGAATGCCGATTCTTGTATGAAAATTGGGCTATACCTTGCATCTTAACCAAATCATCGGTAAAACATTAGAAATGTTCTCAATATTATGTAAAAAAAAGATTAGTAAGAAATTGTAATAATCTGATTTTCTAAGTGGTTAATTTTCTAAGTTTGACAAGTGGCATGGCGACTCCACATGTTTCGAAACGTTTAAGTAATTACTTTTTTTTATAATACTTTTGAGCCCCTTTTCACATTTCACTAACATAAATATATGCAATATTAAAATTTGAAAGAAGATTCTTCATGTATACGTGCTTGAGACGCAGAGTGACGCAAATCTAGCCCATTTTCTGGCAATCTCCTTTCCCACTTATTAGGCCCGGTTGCTTGAATTTACTTTAACCGAAACGTTATAGTTAAATACGGTGGCGGTCTGATCCTTATTTCGAAAGACCGCCATATTTAACCATAACTTCTCTATATAATATTACTAACATAGTTAAAGTCAAGTCAAACAACCGAGCCTAACGTCACAATATGGCGGAAACCGTCTCCATGGAAACTGCAGACCGCAAACTGTTGACACTGTAGTGATCTGTGGCGAACACCATGATTTATAGTCAATTTTTACTGTAGTCATATTATGACATATGTATTCCACGCATGGAATTGCAATATGTCATAATATTATGACTACCGCGGCTGCTATAATTAGAGAGTTCGATTGTATGAGAATAAAGTCCCAATTTCACGAAACATTTAACCCCCGTGTAATGAAACTTTGTGATGCTGTCCTTTTCTTACAGATGACATTATCGATTTGAAAAATAGGAGATATAATTAAACCATGGTTAATTATTGCATCAATCTACTAGATCTTCTATAACAAACTGTCTGACTGACGTACTTAACTGCTCTGTTAAAAATAATAAAATGAAATCAATGATAAGGATATACAGTAGGTTGCTACTTGCTGTATTCTATGGCAGCGTAATAAAATGTTTATCGTCCACCATAATATTATTATCATAACAAATGATTTACTTATGTTACGTGTAAATTCGATTAAATTGGTTTCAAACATCTGGCCTGATACAGCGTGATTGCGTTAAATACCTACGAGTATATTTGTCAACAACTCTACTAACGTTGGTACTTGTTTTTCGACTATGCTCATTTTATTAGGGTTCCATACCAATTTGGTAAAAATGGAACCCTTATGGTGAGACTTTCTCCGTCCGTCCGTCCGTCCGTCCGTCCGTCCGTCCGTCCGTCCGTCTGTCACACTCGATTATTTCAGTAACTATTCAAGCTATCAACTTGAAATTTAGAATGGTTATAGGTAATAGTGACGCAACGTCATAACAATCGTAAAAATTTGAAAATTGTTTTTATTTCTATTTTAAAAGGGGGGAAAACCGGGTCGAAAAATTTTCAAAATGAGATAACAATATTGAGTGGGGTATCATATGAAAGGGCGTGACTTGTGTATACTAAAACTAATTTTTATTTATTTTTATGCCTGATAGTTTTTGATTTATTGGGCAAACTGTCGAAAAAAATACCGTTCCCCCCCCCCCCCCCTTATCTCCGAAGTTTACCAATCGAAAAATCTGAAATAATTATGATCAAAGGAAGTTAACGTATATTTTACAGGAAAAATAAAATAAACTCGCTAACTAATATACTTTTTTTGATAATAACAATAATTCGCCAAAAACAAAGTTACGTTTGCGGTTTGCCAACAAAAGTGCCGATATGTAAATTATACTCGTAAATTCATGAACAAAAGTGATTCTTTCAATGTTTTACTTCTTTTATGGTATGGAACCCTCGGTGCGCGAGTCCGACTCGCACTTGGCCGTTTTTTTTTGTAATTATCTAGGTATATTTATATATAGATTTGATTTATGAAAATATTTGTCAATAACTAACTTTGATGGGTATATCTTTTTATCGTTTTAAATGTTAAAGTCATTAGGTATTCATCATCTATTTATGATATTTCATCACTATATGTATGGGAAAATATGTTAGTTCACATTCATCCATCACCTCCGCCCTTTTTTGTAACATGCTCCCTATTTCATAGCAAAGAGCGATTTAAATCTTAGAGATTTCCAAGCCTCTCCAGTGAGTGTAGCAGACCTACACGGACTACACACGCTTTAAGGCATATGTTTCTTCAAGATACGAATGCATTGGTCGCTTGAATAGACTTAGAGCAACCTGTATACAAAGTCCTGATTGGACAATCACAGCAGAGCGGACTGCGCAGGCGAAGGCGACAAATCAAATTAATCAACGCGCTACGAATCTGGGACGCCTCTGCTTCACTGACGGACGTACGGAGAAACAATATACCAATTTAAAAAGGAACTCAATGTTTGAGTATTCAACAGCCAAATAAAAAAAACCTACGTGTTTCTGTGGCGCACTCGCATTCGAATGGGAGGTACTAGTGTGCTCAAGAACCCCACAATCTAGTAACTCATTCACCTTTCTACCACGGAACCGCAAGACGTCGAGAGAAGTGGCATCCTTATTGATGTCCAGCGAACTCGAACGAAACGTTTTTCTTCCACGTGTTTGATACGCACTGCTAAGGCGTGGAACATCCTTTCAGCTTCTGTGTTCCCAGCCCAGTACAACCTGGGTGTCTTTAAAAGAAGAGTGAATAGGCATTTTCTAGACAAGAGAGCTCAATCTTAGACCTCATCATTTCAGTCCATCACATATGTTTGTAGTCAAGCGCAAGCCTATTTACATAGTAAAAAATAGGTCGCAGTTTCGATTCCCGATACGGGCTTCTTTAGAATTTTATAATTTTAAATTGGCTCAAGTCTGGTCTAGTTTGAGGCTTTGGCCGTGGCTAGTTACCACCCTTCCAGCAAAGACGCATCGTCAAATGATTTAGTTTTCCGGCTGTATTGTATAGAAACCATTAGGTGTGACTTTCCCCCTTCCAAGTAAGTACGACAGAGTCTTCGACTGCATTAACACTTACGACTTACCATCAAGTGAGATCGCTGTCATGCATTAGGCAACTTCATTCGAACTCATCGTACAATTTAATACCTATTGAAAAAAACATAAAACGTTAAAATACGTTAAAATTTTCACGGACACGGTCGCATTCACGGATTAAACGAACAACTTTTTCAATGAAAATCCATTAAAATCTCGCAAAAAGGGGTTGTTTACGAACGTACTCGTATACTCGTATCTCTAAAGTGGCGCCGCATTTCGTTCGTTCGCTGACAGCTTTTTCTGCGTGTTTTTACGAGCGTTTTTCGAACTAGTCACGTAATAGTTCAATGTCAATAACCCTGGTTCGTTCGCCTATCGACATTCGGTTCATACTCAGGCATTACGCTTGTAATAGTAGGTTTCCTTAGCCAGTACACTATGCAATTAGATAAGGCGTGACGCAACAATATGTACAAGTTAGATGTCTGCTGCCATTCATTTTATTGAATTTTGTACGAGTAAGTTATATGTTAAGTAGCCTACTGCCTATGGACTATGGTAGCAAATCTACAGTATGATCTATAGTATAGGTGAAATTTTATGAGAATGATAGTTGTTTTCAATAAGTCACGAGATCAGTTCTTAAATCAGCGATGTCATTCCCATACATTTAAAAATTTCATTCAATTTAGGTAAGGAAACCCCGATTGGTGTGTTTCCATCATAGCTTAGTCATCAAATTCATATGTTTTACGCTTATTTACATTATATTTGACCATTATGGCCAACATTATTAAACTCTATGATTTACGCCTTGCCTTTTACTATTAACTGTCGAGCCGGCGAGCCCTAACTATTTATGGAAGCTGGCATTAAATTACATAAACTGTCACATTACAGACACTTCCATTTTACACAGCCATAATAATTTGCTAACCCTTCCGACATGTTACTTTCTCTTCGAACCTTAAAGGGCCGTTCTGACCTCTTGGGTCCTTCTAAGAAAGTGACCCGTGGTTATCGCAGGTCATCGATGCACAATTGAATATAGAGCTTGTGACCCTATTAAAACCTCTGTATTGATATATGAAGTCAGGATATCTAACTTGGTCATTTAAATGGGCTTTATACGTAGACACGAAACACGTAGAGAGCTTTTACTTATATGCCCTGAATTTATGACTGTCGACTTAGTTTATGCATGTTCAGTTTGAAACTGCGATTTTCTTGAAAACAAAACTAACTATCTAGTTTAGTAATCGTATGTAATTTTTAACCGACTTCAAAAAAAGGAGGAGGTTCTCAATTCGTCTGAATCTTTTTTTTTATCTATGTATGTTCACCGATTACTCGAAGACGCGTGGACCGATTTGAAAAAATCTTTTTTTTGTTTAAAAGGGTATAATTTCCAGATGGTACCATTTTAATCAGGGCAGTATCTGATGATGGGATCCTGGAGAAATTGAGGGAACTCTTAAAATTTTATATGGACACTTGTCACAAAATTTTATATGGATTCAGGTTATTTGATAAATATATTTCCAAATAATCTGAGTCTTAACTTTTATCCACAGAACCAATCCCTCGTGTAAAGCCGACCCTATAAGTAGCGGCACCAACAAATGACCAACATGGTCTGGTCTGGTGGGAGGCTTCGGCCGTGGCTAGTTACCACCCTACCAGCAAAGAGGCACCGCCAAGCGATTTAGCGTTCTGGTGCAATGCTGTGTAGAAACCGTTGGGGTGAGTTCACTTACCCCTTCCAAGTTAGTAAGATAAAATCTTCTGCTGCATCATTACTTACCATCAGTTGAAAATTATATAGTGTAAAAAAAGTCATGTCTGGTATAATTGTGGTCAAATTATGGAAAATTCAGTGGAAATCTTCCAGTTTAAGATAAAACAGTATTTAATGTTCGCAAGTGTGTATTTTCCGAAAAAGTGTGATAAAAGCTAATAGATAACATTGCCGTAATGCGCTTATATTTGTGGAAAAATTCAAATGAGAGGAGGGCCTATTGTAATCTTATACAGAAGTCCACAAAGCCCTGGGCCCTAGAAGGGCACGACAAGCGTATATTATCCAGATGATATCTATAGTTGTTTAAACACCAATTTGCATAGAATTGTTCGGCGCCAAGTTTGGAAATACTAATTAATTGGACCGAGCCTCATTGGGAATAACAAATGGTTTTAATTGTGATTGAAATCGGAATAATTGATATCGGTATTGTTCATATCATTCAATTATTATAATGTTAAAATCTGTGGTTAAAATATGATAGATGTTCATGCTGAGATGATAATAGAACTGAAAATAATGTTTGCAGAAGATAAGTAGGTAAGTGGTTTTGTAGCTTTTTGACAAAGAAATAAATAATATTCGTAATTACTTATTACCTGACCAAACAACTAAGATAATGTGAAGGTGCAATAAGTATACAAAATGGCAATCATTCATCTACATAAATCTACGACATTCTCCGAAATGTAGGAAATTATTGATTTGTTCTAATTGATTTAATGAGTAACATGTACTTCAGTAGACTAGCACCTGCTTGAATCAAGTTAAAAAATAATTAAAGTTAGGGTGCGTTATATAGCAATGAGGAAAATATGTGAACATAACATTCTTATGTACATTAGTGGTCTATAGTTCTATACAATACTTATAATTTAAATGTGCTGTAAGAAACGTTAACGGCACGGCCTAACTAACTTTTTGTGGTAACAGGGACAGGGTTGACACTCGCGACGCTAATGTCCACAAAAACAGGACCATGTTAAGAAAATGCCTGTATAATAATCTTGCGTCACTTTTACGTAATCAATGAACACTTTTATGTAACGCTAATGGATCTTGTGATACTTTATATTCATAATTACCTGGCTGTTTGGCATAATATGACGTTAAGGGGCGCGACTGCGGAAAACGTGAAAAAGGGAGTTACGGATTTAACTATATTGAACCACTCGCTTCATTATACGACATCAAAAAAAAAACTCAGATGGATAGTAAACGAGTCTACAAAAACACCGCAAAACATTTATAAAATAATTCTTGATTTTTGAGAAAAAAAATGCGTCACTTAGGCAAAAACATCTAAAACAACCTTTTCTATTTTAACTCTGCAAGCCATTTCGTTATTATAATTGAAAATATTTTTGGTTAAAACATAGGACGAAAGTATAAATAATGCATTTACCGTCAAAGTTATTTCTAATTCAAACCACAGAGCAAATAATATGACCTCCAAATCAATCATCTTTTTATGCGAAAAACGCCATACATTTTACTATGAAAAAATGGTCTCCAGAAATCGCTTTATATTAGAGAGTCCGCGGCATGAAAAATTCAGTGCTGTCTCAGTTTTCAAGGCGAATCCACGTCTGTTTGAAGAAGCGCTTCGTTTTCGCGTCGCTCGCGATTGAAATTGTGTGTCTCACTCTATCCAAAACTGGGTGGGTCGTCAGTGCCAGCGTGGCTGCTGCCAAAATTATATTATTTGTATTTTTTTCGAGCAAGTAGACGAACTAAACTAAGCTGACCCGACAAACGTTGCTTTGTCATATATACATTATTTCTCACTTAGGGGTAAAAAAATAGTTTGAATTCTCGGACCTACCGAATACTCACACAAACAATTTCATAAAAATCGGGAAAAGCCGTGCAGGAGCCATTTTGTTACTAACACTGTAACACCTGAGTGACCTTGCAAACTTTGTATTGCCCTTTAATCTGTTTCTCACTTATATGATAGGTGAAGATCGAAGTCAACTATAGGTATTTAACGCGCTAGCGGCACCGCCGCGCCTCTGCACCGGTAAGCGCGAAGCAGAATTAAAATGGTAAAAGTATTTTTTTGGAGTTTCACTGATATTATTTTTATTTGTTTTTGTCGAATGAGTAGGTATTTCTATTCAAATATAGGTTGTTGACTGGATGATCGACTTCACCTGACGGAAAGGTATTCTGCCACAAACTTTTCTTGCCCGGTGGCCAAAAATGGAACTAACAAAATCAAAATTTCGATTTATTCATAAATTATTCCTTTAGTTATAAGAACTCACGCGCGAAATATCAACACCATAAACGTCAACTACCACAATTCTTAAAAAATTGAAAAACCTTTGCAACAAGCGTGCAAGGAATTAATAATATGCTTACTTACAAAATGGCCGCCATTTTCAACTTTTTTGTTACTGGGCCGATCGCTTTAAAAATCGATATCTAAGTTTCGCAGTAAGCATAGAAAAGGAATATGTGGTCAAAATTTAAAAAAGTGGCCGCCATTTTCAACTTTTTTGTTACTGGGCCGATTGCTTTCAAAATTGACATCTGACCTTGTCAGCGAGCCTAGGGAAGGAATTTGTGGTCAAAATTTTAAAAAAGTGGCCGCCATTTTGAACTTTTTTGTTACTGGGCCGATTGCTTTCAAAATCGACATCTGACCTTGTCAGCAAGCCTTGGGAAGGAATTTGTGGTCAAAATTTAAAAAAAAGTGGCCGCCATTTTGAACTTTTTTGTTACTGGGCCGATTGCTTTCAAAATCGACATCTGACCTTGTCAGCGAGCCTAGGGAAGGAATTTGTGGTCAAAATTTAAAAAAAGTGGCCGCCATTTTGAACTTTTTTGTTAATGGGCCGATTGCTTTCAAAATCGACATCTGACCTTGTCAGCGAGCCTAGGGAAGGAATTTGTGGTCAAAATAAAAAAAAAGTGGCCGCCATTTTGAACTTTTTTGTTACTGGGCCGATTGCTTTCAAAATCGACATCTGACCTTGTCAGCGAGCCTAGGGAAGGAATTTGTGGTCAAAATTTAAAAAAAGTGGCCGCCATTTTGAACTTTTTTCTTACTGGGCCGATTGCTTTCAAAATCGACATCTGACCTTGTCAGCGAGCCTAGGGAAGGAATTTGTGGTCAAAATTTAAAAAAAGTGGCCGTCATTTTGAACTTTTTTGTTACTGGGCCGATTGCTTTCAAAATCGACATCTGACCTTGTCAGCAAGCCTAGGGAAGGAATTTGTGGTCAAAATTTAAAAAAAGTGGCCGCCATTTTGAACTTTTTTGTTACTGGGCCGATTGCTTTCAAAATCGACATCTGACCTTGTCAGCGAGCCTAGGGAAGGAATTTGTGGTCAAAATTAAAAAAAGTGGCCGCCATTTTGTACTTTTTTGTTACTGGGCCGATTGCTTTCAAAATCGACATCTGACCTTGTCAGCGAGCCTAGGGAAGGAATTTGTGGTCAAAATTTAAAAAAAGTGGCCGTCATTTTGAACTTTTTTGTTACTGGGCCGATTGCTTTCAAAATCGACATCTGACCTTGTCAGCGAGCCTAGGGAAGGAATTTGTGGTCAAAATTTAAAAAAAAGTGGCCGCCATTTTGAACATGGCAAAGATTATGAAAATATTGCTCTGGGGCAGTTGGAATCTTATTTGGGAAATGTTAACGGTTTCCCTTGTCACATAAAAAAGTGCGGTTTATTTGTGGATCCTGAAATACCATACCTTGGAGCAAGTCCAGATGGATTATTAGATGACGATAAAATCATCGAAATAAAATGTCCATATGCGTCTGCCAATATGTGTATAGATGACGGGGTCCATCTAAAAAAATCACTTTTTGGAAGTGCAATCCAACTGGAAACCTGATAATAAATACGAGTCATGACTGGTATTATCAGATCCAAGGACAACTTCATATTACGCAAAAAAGTGAATGCATTTTTATGGTTTGGACTAAAGTAGACTTTAAAATTGAAAATATTAAAAGAGATGACGATTTCTGGAAAAAATTCATGGAAGAAAAATTGAAAAATTTTTACCTAGACTGTATGCTCCCAGAAATAATTGATTCGCGATTAGATAGAAAAATGGAAGTCAGAGAGCCTATTTATGTGATGGATGCAATTAAACGGAGAGAAGATATGAGCGATGCAAGAAAACGTAGGCATGAAAATTTAAAAGAAATAGTCAATAAGAAAAAAGAATCTGATGGATTTAATGTCAATTGACTTTTGTCATGCATACAAAATGGCAAAAAATTAACTTGGGGAACTAGGGCTCGTTTTCACAAGAACTGTAACTTAGGTGATCCTTAAAATGTTGTAACCGTAACCCTTGGAATAAAAATACACGTGAAATACTTTAAAGTTACCTTTACATTTGAAATTAATACAATACATTACAATATTGACGTTTTACAAGAACCTGTACGTGAGGCCTATGTAAAATAAAGATATTTTGACTTTGACTTAATTAAATTTCGATTGATTATTATGTTATCTACTTATAGCTTGACCGCTATAAACTTGGCCCTCCCATGGTCTGCGGGACGCGGGGCGGGAGCTACTCAACCACTAATCTCTATTCTATGGATTAAACATTCTATACAATTCAGGCTGGGTCACTGTGGATCCATAGAATAGGGATCAGTGCACTCAAATAATCAGCTGTCAGCTGTGACTGACGTGAATAACGCTAGACACGACAATATTAATCTTGCGACGTGTATTATGATACATACTCAAGAAAATACCATAGGAGAATTCTCAAGATGCGAGTCATTACATCGTATCGTGTTTAGCCAATCGCACACCCGCCCCGCGTCCCGCAGACCATGGGAGGGCCAAGTTTATAGCGGTCAAGCTATATTTATCCTATCTTCTGATGTAACTTATGGCATTTTTATACGTATTTATAAGATCCTGTATAGTGAGGCCTATGTGAAATATTTTTTTTTAATTTGAAATGAGTTAACTTCAGATTGATTGTAATGTTTTGTACTTATCTATATTGTCTTCTGATGTAATATATGGCTTTTCAATAGTTCCTAAATAGAAAATGTAAATTTTTGAAATCACTGACTTGTTTTAAACTATATCAACCTTTAATTGTAATTGTTCAGTACTGTAGCATTGAGCGCGGCAGCACACGGTCGGTCCGCGACATGACGCATTCACACTGTGCCAACCAATACCTTATCATAATCATTGTTAATATTTAATTCATTATATACATTAACTGCCTATCATTTGCATACAGTGTAGCATACAACAGTAATTACAATAACTATCACACATAATATCACGTATGAAACCCTTACATAATATGGATCAAAACATTGTCAAAATTATTCATTAAAAAAAAAAATAAGTTAACAAACGCGTACAATTTGACCCCGCCTTTTGCATCCGGGCGAGCACGGATTTGCCTACGGACTTCGTATTGCGATAAGCTAGTTTCGACGTACACTGCGCGTTTTCTGTGACAGTTATAAACTTACTTCAAATACTAAACCCGTGATGGACATTTAATTTATCTGAAGTATCGACATTATATTTTTACATGGTCAGGGTACTTATCATACACCGCGCGCATTGCGTTGGTTGAGTGGAAAATATAAATGTTGTTGTGTTATCGGAAGTTCGGATGCTCGCAGTCGCCAGTCTTAATAGCACCACAAACCATGGTTAGTACTTGCTTGGCGGAAATTCGTAACGTGGAAGAAATGAAACCGTTTTCGATTTCCAACCGCTGTATTCAGTACACGTCTTATCCTTGTAATAATTATTGTAATTGTAATTGTGACAAATATCCTTGTAAGTGACCTATGTTTGACGGCAGGGCAATTTAGAGGTAAGAGGAACTGATGGTAGATAATCCTAAGCCAGAACTATCAACTTATGGACCTTAACTAGAAAACAGTCCAGTTATTAACTAGCAGTTACTCAAAAACAAGGTCAAAATATTAACTCTTTCACCGTTAGTTAATTTGCCTAGAGGCATATGAACCACAGATTTTATTATGAACTGTTTCAACCGCAAAGACGGGTAAATAAACTCAATCATTGTTTTTTAAAAATTAACAACAATACTCTACATTTACAGTACAAGGCATCCAGATTACAATACTAATTCTGGAATCCCTGTCCCAAAGTGATAAATTGCATTTATTTAATGATAGTTTCTAGTCAAGCGCGTTATGTTCTAAAACAGTTACAACTTACAACCAACACAACGCTCTGTTCCTATTATATTTTATTTTATTTTTCGGTCATACAACTCACGTGCCAAATCGTACTAATGCAAGCCACGAATTCCAAATCTGATTCGCTATTTAGCGCCATTAAAACGTATCGGGACCATTGTCACGAGATATATTTCTCAAATTTTGCTAACAACATGTTTCGTAATAGTTAAAGGTTCGTAAAACAAACTGCATGGATGTAAATTTACTTATTCGTGATAATGCATTTGGTTTTACTACAACTAAAAGTATGATAGACGTGATTTTAAAATATATTAAGTTTTTAATGGAAATGTTTATAATTTCTCATGCTGAAAAAGCAACGTTTTCATTTCCCCGTCCACATATTACAATAGGTATGCGGAAAGCTTGTAACTAGGAGAATGTACAACAATGCAGCCCTATCGAGAAGGGGTTTGAAACGTACTCTTGTACTTCAGTTGGCATCTGCTTAACATAGTCCCATTACTTTCTAGTATGAGATAGATAGATATGTTAAATACTAAGCGTTAGTATTTTGATTAAGCAGCAGTTTTGATCATGTAGCTGCAACAGATATACTCGTAGGTACAGCGTAGATCCTCTACGTCGTTGCGATGTGTGGCGGGCTATCATATAAATACCCGAGGTACTCATATATAGAGGCTCTCGTACATAGTTTGGATGCATGCGTAAACGCACGGGATGTAAAGGCACGGTTGATAAATCGGATGCTGTTATTGTTAGCGTCTCAGTTGCGTGCGGCGCAACAATGCAACATAATATTGCAACCGATTTGCATACAATGAGACCGATAGCGCCGAGCCTCGGTTATGGACAGGTTGGATAATGTATGCGTGGCTTTATAGGATATTTCGGCAGCCACATTCCTGTAAAGTTGATAAATGGTTACTTACACCATATTCATATTTCATTATCACGCCTACTCGTATGAGTATTACAGTGCATCGATACACCCACTGTCTATAACATACACCAATTAGACGACTGGTTGATGTTATAGATACTTGTTTTATGTGACGTCTTCAATTTCCAATACCTTACTCGTATTTCTTGGTATTGATATTTCAATTGTATTTGGGCTATATTGTTGTGAGTTCTACAATCTTGGAAGGAAAATTTGCGGGAACATGGCATAAGAGCGTGGACTGATCTAAGTAGCATTACCTGAGTATACCCGTTTAAAAGAGGCAGCAAGAGAACAAGACGCTTTTCGGAAATTGACCGGAAATTTCAGGTACGAAAATAACACATGATGATGATGCAATATAGCTACTGTGAGGATGCACAGACAATGATTGTGAATGTGTTATTGCATGCCTGAGAAGTGAATGTTCTCCATAACGATCTCAAGGTTGATTTAAAGGCGGACAATGGTCAATTTACCAGCGTAGTGGTTTATAACTCTTCTGATTCTGAGAGAAGACGTGTCCTTGGCACAGCTAGTTCAGCATGCTGATGGATAAATGATCGTTGCAGCCAAAGGCCGTCCCCTGCTGAACAAAGACCTCCAGCATTGATTAACAAGCCTACTCTTGTATCCATCGATTTCCCTCGACTCTCGTCTTTAGTGAATCTGGTCGGAGAAGTGCCAACACTTCATGTGCGGGGTCGCCACTTTGGCTCACCAACGTCCGTCGTTTCTATGAGCTATGGGCCACTTCAGCTTAGCGACACGTTGAGCTATGTCCGTGATTTTGGTTTCTCCATGGATCTCTTCATTTTTGAGGTGATCACGTAGAGATACTCTAAGCGTAGCTCTCTTCATCGCTGGCTGAGTGTCTGATCTGTATGTCATCATCGGTTCGATGATGATGATGACATACGAGTATGCTGCTTGTAATCCACGGGATGACAGCACGCTTGGGCAACGTTCATTAACAATAGACAAGCATCAGTTCCGTTCAGTGGTTCTGATAGTCATGCCGGCTGCCTGCGCGAGTGTTTAGTAAGAGAATATAAATCTTAGATGAGTTTCGGTTGCGTTGTGGTAGCCTGAATGTGAACCGATGAAACTGTTTAGGTTGCATCACAACTGACCCACTATTTGCTGTAATGACCTACACATCACTAAATATTTTGTAAATATGCTCTAAATAAAATTATTAGATAAATGGTATATTTTTTTAGTAAAAGATACGCTCCTTTACTTAGTGCTTTCCAGGTGGTACCTAACACTTAGCAAACACTTATCGATTACCACTTACTATTGTATTGAATACCTTTATGTTTAGTAATAAATAATAATAAATGTCAGTCATCCAAAGTTGATAGACTACATAGGAACGCCATTATAAGTTAGAACTACGTCAATAATAATGGTTTATTTTCCATAAACTAATTTGAGAATAGCGAAGAATTTGATGGGAAAATCTTCGAGACTAGTATAAATATTCGGTAAGACAAAGACCAGGCGGTATATTGTCTTAGACCAGAAGATAATCTTAATACTCTGGTAGGTACTAGATTAATACTACCACTACGAACTCCATAATAATATAGACTCCTTAAGTAGGGGACGATGTATAGACTATAGATGCTTGAAAAAATATCACAAGAAGTCTAGCTCATATCCTGAGGGAACTAAAGGGAGTTCAAAAATCTACCATAAATTTTAAGTGACATCCCTAAAAACGGCTCATTCAATATGAATGAACTGGAAATAATGAAAAGTATTACGCTTTGTTGACATCACAGTTAGGGCTGCTAAAATTTTTGTTTTTTAATTAAATAATAAGTTTTGTATTTAAAATAAAACTTTCTAGGATCAAGTAAAAAAGTTAGCTGCGGGCACACTATACGAATTAACCAACACCTCGAATATTCGGTGCCCTAGCTCTAGTGTGTTATGAAAGATAAGATTTTCTCAGGTGCTCACTGCTCGTTCGTTTGTTCCAGCTGGTAGTGAACCTGGGCATCGTGGTGTACCACGCGCTGGACTACACGCACGCGGAGGACGAGGAGCGGAGCATGTCGCCCGAACTCGAGAACCTCATCACCGAGATGACGGCTGGCAACGTTGCAGGTATACCATCACCATCATCTCTCTATCTCTATTTTTACCAATGTGAAACCCACAGGTTTTTTTACACTCTGCAATACGAGCGGAGCCGCGGACTGGTTTTGTGTACAATTTGAATTCGTAGACCCCACAGGTTATCTGTGGTAGACCCCTTTTTTATAGACGCATACCCGTCAAGGCAAACGGAAGGATTATGTGGGGCTTGCACCCACTAAAACAGTATGTTTTCACGGCAGACCTGCTGGCGGGAGTACGGGATTCACTCTCATATTCACCGATCAGCCACGTCAGCAGCAGGTCCCGTCATCGTCAGCAGCCTGGCCGCTACCGAAACCGTCTGAAACGCGTGCCCGTATGCGTGCGCGCCACCTCCAGGACTGTCTATGTTTTGGGCGATAGACGGCAGATTCCTATCGTTTAATTTACAATCCGTATTTTGTTGCCAATTAATCAATCAGCAAACGATTCGTTTGCGAAATTAAATTTAAGTGTCATAAAATACATTCACTCTAATTTGTTTTTGCAAAGATAAAGATTTATGAATATCTGTTATTAGAATTAGGTACATATCAATTTTGTTTGCGTGTAATTCGCAGCTTTTATAACTCAGCGGGAATCGAATGGGGATCTTTTCACTTTTGTCATAATAGTTATAGTTTGTTCGCTATCTTATTGTCGCGCGGTCGGTTGCGGGCTGCGGCGCCGTTATTCTCAAAGGACATCAAACGACGCCGACCGTGCGCAATGCGCATGTACTTGTAACGACAAATTTTAAGCGAGTAAGCTACGAATATGATTTTAGTGTGTTTATAAGAATCGTAGCTTCGGTTACGAATTATGCTCGTGCTACGTTTTTCTGTTATTTAATGTGCGTGCAAGCACTTTTTGTGTAAGTGTTTGGACACACGATCGACAAACCGTACCTACTGCCGTACGTTAAGTTTTACGGCATGATACATTTTATCTATATGTATATTACTTCATGGCCGAAAACTGGTCGCAATGACACGATATTGCCTATATTATTATTATAAGTTTTTATTTGCCTATATTATTAGTTTTTATGTGGTCAATTTAGAGATGATTTCTTAAAATTTGAATACAGACTAATGACTATTGGTGTACTATTAAGTGATACATGCCCATTGCCCATGCCAGACGTTGCGCAATGAGACAGGGCTACTTTTTTTACAAACACTTTACTTAATATTTTTTCCTCATTCCTCAAAGAATTAAGCAACTTTTTACATGCTGTTTAGATGATGCAAGGTATTTATTGCTTAAATTAAATAGTACAAAGCAAGCAACGTTCAACGGCAAGAAAATGTTCCAAATCTATCTTGAATTGTTAATGTACTTTGTAATAATGCTTTCGGACGTCCGCTTTACAATTATTGCGTGAGAAATTCAGAGTACAACCAAGACAAAATGTATCAAACCAAAAAGTCGGTAGTGTGATCATCTGTACCGATATTACAGGGTAACCTTTAAGTTTAACCGTTAGGCGTCGGACGTGAAATTAACTCAGTGGTCATGGTTCCCCATCAAATTGTCCATCATTGGATATTGTTATGAAAGTCAAGTTCGGTTAGTTATAACATGTTACGGTGATTGATCAATCTTCACTATCAGATGGTTAAATTTTGATTTGAATAGAATAACTGTTATAGAGTCGGTTTACTGTTTTGATTTCGTTATTGTTAGGTTCCAAATTTCACATAAGATTTTTGTGCCGCGCTGTTGCGGAGCCGTGTGGTTAGTTAACTGTTAAATGTAGTTACTAAATACAAAATTATAAATCAATTTTTATATTATCTGAGTGGAAAAAAATTGATATGGAATGAGGATTGTAGGATGGGTTCTGCTTGGGTTCTGCCAGATAATGGTACAGATTCTGTTTTAAAGAGTTTACGAGTATGTATTTACCGCGTCTTTTGCCATGTCAATTAAGTTTTTGCATACCTATCTATATTTTGATTTCTATTTCTCGCGATATCGCGCCTAAAATGAACCTGCGATATCGTGTGATCGTCTCAATGCGTCATTTAATAAGAGTTGAAATGAATACACACAGGCGGGTGTTGGCTACTCGCTTCGCTAAACTGAAAAGCTTATATATGTAATAAAAAGTGTAAAGCTTTACAATAATAAATTACCTTATCTTCTTAAAATTTTGAAAATATTAGTCAACAAATTAGTAAGTACAATAATATTATAATAGAAGAAGGAAGGAACTGTAAAGATAGGGCATTTTTCACAGGAAGATATTGAATAACAACATGCAATATCATCTAATGAGTAATCCTAGGAAACCGGCGTCATCCGGAGACATACCGTAAAGATATCCGATACGCGGCATTGTAACAATAATTGGATGGGAAACATAGGTAACGTTATGATGCACTAGTTATAGCAAGTGACTTGTTTGCTAGATGTAACTTTACTGGATTTGATTCAATAACTTTGAGCTTTACTGCAATTTTAAGTGACGATATCACTGTTCCTGTACCTAAGATCACTAACTTGTGGGAATATAGGTAAGACTGTAGGTTTGATGTTTGGAAGATACAAACAATTAACTGCTGCTCATTTGCCGTAAAATGAACGGAAAATTGCGGTTATTCTTTGACAAAAAGATACGGATACCATCAGGTACTATTATGCTATTCTGTGTTACGGGGCGAAGCGTTCTTACAGAGTCAATATAAGTCAAAATACTAAACATAATCCTGAAGTGAAAAAAAGTCAGAAGTCTGAATCACAAAAGGGCATGTAGCCCTGAGAGTACCAAATGCAATCTTAGTATTATAAATATTATAATTCATGAGGCTATTATGGCTGCTGTTTACTTGTACAGTGCGACAAGGCTTTTGTGGCGCTTGAATGACATTGTCACGAGGGCGCCAGCGTAAGACAAAGGCAGCCAGCAAATAAATTTTCCTCAATTTTAGGGAGTAAGTATATTGAAAATGTCAGTGCTGAAAAAATCGAGTGAGTTTTATCTTATTTTAACGGATTGAGTACTATATTCTGACTGAATTCTAGTATCAGGAAAGTAGGTGTATGGAAAGGCTGTAATTTAAAAAAAATGAAATTCAGATTATTTTATTATAATCATGGTACTGCAAATTTATACACTCAAACTACACAAGGCTTATTTATTATTTTATTAGGAATTTACTTTACTATTGATATGAATATTTTGAAGCCCCATTTACAATTACTGATCAAGCGGGTGAGTATCAAAATTTCCTCCATCATCGTCTTCACTGCTACCATCATTACTGTCACTTCTTTCTTCTTCTGAACATACTTATATGATGTTTTATCCAAATATCCATCTTTTAAACGGTACACAACATCTGTGCAACTCATCTGTAGAAATGAATTATTTTAATTATTTTATGGTGTAATTATATTTGACTTTATATATAAAGTCAAATATAATTGTATATAATCATGAATAAACTCAAAACAAGTTACGAGTGCAAATAACAATCGCCCGCCATGCAGATATAATATCATTTCTTTCCGTTAGAATCTCTCTGTTGCATTTCTTAATCGAAAACCAATCTTTTTAATATGTTGTCTAAGAATTTCTCGACTACCTAAAACTGACATAAAACACCGGTATCAAAAGCATCCATCATAACTTTGTTATTTCTTGTTTTTCTCTTCTTCTTCTATCTATTTTAACGCCTGCTGTTTTAGCAAAAAAGTTTACTTCATTTTAAATTCTTACTACAGTGCGTAAAGAAACGCCTGAAGAACTAAGAAACATTATATTGCACATTCTAGAAATAGATAGGTAACGTATTTAGTCCGATCGGGTGGGACTTTTCGATTCCCTAGTATGGTAACATTTACCTGTGGCAGCGGCAACTCGATCATTTATTCTTTTGAATGGAATTATTGGGGCCCTAATAAGAGATTTTTTATGTAGGAGAAAGAGCTAATCTTTCTCCTACATAAAAAATCTCTTTAACTTTTAGCACTATTTCTCTAACACCACTCTTAAGTGCTTTTGGCATGTTTTTTAATAAATAATAAGCAAAAACAACACAATATTTTGTGTTGTTATGACAGCGATATGTTGACAGAGCGAACTATCAAACATAAGATGACATTAAAGTTTCCGATTTTTGCCGCGCGCCTCAATAGCCTTGTCGCACTGTACTTACACTTCAATGTGAAGGCACACAGGGCTGCCACAAGTCAAAGCGAGCGCTTGCATGCATTTAATTTTATCTTATTACCAGTAGCAAGCCAGTAGCCTACTTAACCTTGATCTTGTCGAATAGCCGGCAGCGGGCAAGTCTTCACCTAAGTTTGAACTTTAGTGACGAAGCGATTGTGCCAAAGTACGATAGTATTTTATGAATATGTGACCCAGAAAGATCGTAAGTATCTCAATTCTCTATCTCTAAATCTATAACTAGCTGTTGCCTGCGGTATCGCCTGCGTGTATATTTTTCTCAAATCTCATGAAAATCATTATTTGTTCCTAGATAAAAAGTAGTCTAACTACCTGGATGACAAATGTCCAAAAGAATACGAAATGTTTCGGCATAAAGGACGAGGTCTGTGCAAAAAATCACGTTGATCCGTTGCTTCGTTGTGGCGTGATTGATGACAAATAAATAAACAAACAAACGAACAAACTCATATTTAAATTTATCTACTAGTATGAATATAGCGGCTGACGCAGCGGTAACTGGATCACTACACTATAAATCTTATAAGAATACAATGGCGTGAAAATTCCACCATTAGCATACACTCGACGCATTGCCGAGTTTTGCGAACTGTGTTACTTCTATTAGATGTTATTTCCGGTGGGTTTTTGTAACGATTTCAATCTGTTACTAATTTATACACTAGTAAGTACCTGATCTACATGATAAAAATGTATTACAATTTGCATGCTTTAAAAATTAACATGTTCAATTAGACCTTGTCATACCCAAAATCGTTTACGAAATAGAGTACAGCTTGTCTTAGATATATTATATGTTCATTTTATTGGGTTAAATTTTATTTAAAAACTTTGGTGGTTGCAAATTTATGAAATATTTTTTCTTTATGGATTTAATACTTTTCATCAGATTATGTACGTGAGAATGTGCATGGATACGATTGAAAATAATGATAGGAGCTTTTAAAAAAAGCTTTTTTATTGTTATGCTTGTAGAGTGATGTAGACCTTCAATTTCTTTGTATTGTTTTAAATTAAAGATGCGTTAAATTGTTAGCAAAAAATAATCGTGGGGTATATTCCACAATTCAGTCAAAATGTATTCTGCAATTTCGAAAAGAAAAGCAAACATGTTATAGTACATTTACTGGTGGTTTACCCTGGGCAGTGGACGTATATTTCCTTAAAATGGTTTCCTCGACCTTACAGAATGCGATGAATCGTAAATATTAACGAAGCACGAAGCTTATCTCTAAGCTGTACATTATTACTATTTATGTATTCGTAAGTGCAATAGTTTTCCTTGTAGCCTTGTCCCTTATAAGGTTGTTAATTTTCGCTTTCTCTAAACACTGTCGCCTGTCAACGACATAATGCTTGCTGTCGTCTGGAGGTGCCTCGGCTGTGCATATGACATTTTAGGCGTTGTCGGTTTATCGGCGACCTGTGACCCGACACCGACAGCGGTTCGAGCGCCTCCCACTGCGTCGTTCGGTTCTCGGTTCACAATGGAGCGACACAATCCGTTCCGGCTGCATTTCACCACCCTTTCTAACTCTCACGCGCACGTTCAATCTAAATTGAGTTGTCATCTCGTAACTGCGGGTTTTCCTCAGTTCTATTTTTAAGTGTCTCCAAGAAGCAATAGAAGGAGGAGGCTGATGGCTATCAATTCTATATCGCTATATTGTGACCGTTTCAATGGTGTTCTACTATAACTTTGTTAATTTTTGTCAATTTTTGCAATACATTCCGATCGATGCATTAGCAAATCAGAATATAACCAGTTCCATAAACCCGTTTAAGTATTAACCTCAAATTTTTAATCAAACATTACAAAACATCGATCAATCGGATGTTGATCCAAAGCTCGTTTATTTTATTTAATTTAAATACTTGTTCTTGTGAAATTAGGGTCAATCAAGCTCTATAGGTTAATGTTGCTACAAAATTTTTTAAAGAAATAAATTCATTCATAGACGTAAGTTCGAAGGGACCAGTAAAACCTAGGCTTTACTTGTTAAGGACAAAGTTCGAAGAAAGTTTGGTGCATGCCAATTCGCAGTTGGTTGAGATGGTGTTCGGTGGGGTAAGAACGAATATTCCATTGTCTGTTCTTTACAACTAATTTATAGTGTAAAAAAACAGTCGAATCATTGCAATTATTCAATGGCAGATAAATATTCCCATTTAAAAATTAACGACGTGGCGTATCGATAGGTAATCACAGCAAGGAAAACAAACGATACGTCCCTTTGCTCTTCCATAATTTGACATTACTCAAACAAGACATGGTAAAGAATGAACTACATAAACACCAGAGCAAAAAAAATACAAGGAGCTGTAGAAATAAGATCAATTCGTTAAAGCGTTTCAATGCCTAAATACTGATAAAACCTATGCATCGCATGTGATAATTATTCTAATAACAATCAAGCTTTCAGTCAACTTATAGCCAATACAAAAATTCATATAACACTAGAAAACCCGGCGAACTCCGTTTCGCCACCAGATGGCTTTCCCGCTAAAAAGATTTTCCCGCTTTTCTGATGAAAGTTTTCCTGAATTTTCTTTGCTATAAACCTTACGGAGCCCGAGACCTTTCCAACGAATGCAAAACCGTGGAAATCGGTTCGTGCGTTCTGGAGTTATAGCGTCAGGAAGGAAAACCCGACTTATTTTTTATATAGTAGATTATATTTCTGTATCGGCAGATAAACTTTCCCATTCACTTGGTGACGCGACGTGGTGTGACAGTGACACGATGCGATGGTGCGTGGGGTAGTTGATGCAGGTCAATTGGTCGGCGACAGGTGATCGCGGCTCGAGACGAGTCGCGCAAATCACAATCGATCTCGTCTGGAGCCCGCAAGTCGCTGCCATTGTATTCGCGATGTTACTCTTAACATACAATACGAGCATTGACATTATCTGTATCTATCAGGTGTTTGATAGTGATGGATGCGGTCCTAAGATGGGGACCGGCGAAGCGATGATCGTAAATCGTAATGTTATTCATTTCGATTTATTGACTGAAAATAATAATAGCATGGAATTGTGTATTAGAAGAGCAATGATCATATTTATTGATGTGAACGTTTGAGAGCTCAGATATTTGTTACTCCTTCGTGCTGCAACTACTGACCTGAGGTATACAGGTAGATTTTACATCTCATAATTTAAACATCGACAAAATTCCGTGGTTCCCACGAGGTTTATGAAATGCCATATTTCATGCGGACGAAGCTACTCGAGAGCAGAAAAAGAAGGAGAGTAGTACCTAGATTTGGAAAATCTAAACAAATTGTAAGCTTCAGCAAGATTAAATGGATACGTTTTATAGTATTATTGGTGTAGATCACCAACAAAAAACGAAATAAAAATTCACAGTAAAATACTAAGAATAACCAGCGACCAACAATGCGCAAGGTCATCGCGAACAAACACAATAAGAAAGTTCACTTGATGCTTTTATCTTCGCTTTTATATGCAGATCTAACCGTCTCCGCAGAATTCTCACGACTTTTTTACAAGTGACCACTGAGTTGGAATAATACTGGCCACTGCCCGCGGCTATGTTGCTCTTTGATTATTGTATATTGTATTTTGTTGTCGAAGCTGCGCCAATGATTAATTAAATCCATAACCGTTGTAAACGCTAGTCATATCAAAAGTGTGATCCATGTTTCTAAAGTTATTCTAATGGCTTGCATGGTGGAGATAGCTACTGTACAGTGTACGTATTTCCTCTTATTTATTGCCTTTCTCAGTTTATGTTGCTGTTTTTTTCGCACCGAGTACATTTATTATCAACTTTTAAATTACAACATTGATATAAATTTTTAATCCTATACCTTTAAACGAGCAATTACAATCTGAATATCGAAAACGGCTCGAACGATTTTCATGAAATTTAGCATACAGGTGTTTTTGGGGGCGATAAATCGATCTAGCTAGGATTCATTTTTAGAAAATGTTATTTTACTAAAAAAAAATATGACTCCTGCTGCCATCTATTGGCCAATAGTAATACTATATTATGTAAAGGTCTGTTCGCGAAATTCAAATTTTATTGGGGTTTTCGCAGTTTGTAAGTTAATAACACATAGTAGACTTGCAACAGTTAAATCGCTGGTCACCCAGATATTACTTATTAATTGATACAAAATTACTTGATTCAGTGCTTAAATTAATCAAAAATTCCTTTCTCAAATTCTTTCTAAAATTCTAAAAATGCTTTTTCCAACAAAAATAATAAAGATGTGAAATAACTACCTAAATACCATTGTAATAATTCATTCGGTCTTCAAATGTACAGTTAATGTATGGGAATTAGCAACAATGACACGGCCACACCGTAACCTACAGAAAAAGATGCATAATCGTTATAAAACCGGAATATTTTTATAGCGCCTCTCTAAGTTTACATAAACAATCATGGGGCAGTAAATTTGGCTTGGTTAGGAAAATTACTTGATTGCCTTACTTAATAATATGACAAAGTTGTGATGAAATAAAGAGCTAAAGCAATTTTGCAAGATAAATAGGCAGTAAAAGTTTGCCAAAATCACATTTCTTGTTGTCGTCACGATTTATATCTTTATTGTCATCGATAACCTCATATTTTAAGTTTAACTCAATTTAACAGTCTGAAAATCCTTTAACTTGTCTAATATATGATAATTGAGACAATTATTGCCTAGCATTGAGTTCATTTTATTATTATCCCCCGTAAAATAATTAGTTTTATGAAATTTTATATGCTGTGGGACGTGTACCTATTTAGAAACATTGTCATCGTAGCTGCATAATTCATCTTGGTCTGCTTTTAATATTTAATTGCTCAGATAAAAGATACTGTAGTTTCTGAAACGGTCGGCTTACTTTGCTGATGAATGTTTGAGCATTTTATCTTAACGAGTTGATGTTTTGGTGATTTCGCGGTACGTTTTGCTCGGTCCGTTAAATTCTGTTTACGCAGCCACGGCTCTTAGAACTTAACTTCTCGTGGAAACAGCTTTTATGCGTTTTGAGAAATACGCAGCTTTGTTATTACATGACTACAAACTCAAGTCTAAGTCTAGTCTAAGTCTAAGCACATAGTCTAAGTCAGTGGTTCCCAAACTTATTTTGTCTACTGCCCACTTTGAGAATAAATATTTTTTTAGCGCCCCCATTTTTTCACCTATTTAAAAACCACTATAACTTCAAATTGAATTAATTAATTATTGTGACCTATATATGTATATTAACGGAGAATTCTAAACGAAACTTTTACTATAACCCGCAACTTGAAACCTGAGCGCAGTAGGTAACATACAACGGCGCTTAAGGTCTCAAGTTAACTCTTACGGGCTCCACCTGCCAATAAGAATGATTATTGAAACGCAACTTTATAGTATTAAAACAGAGTATCTTTTATTAAAAATATAACTAAAATAATCAATCCTTATATAAAAACTAATGTGAAGGATGAATCTGATGCTGTTTAATAAGTTTGTTGATATCAGGTTCCAATTTACTCAAGAACAGTCGCAAGTCGCCACGTTCGGTAACAAGCAAACGATTTCGCTTTTTAGTAAGCAATGTTGTCACAGCACTAAATCCACGTTCACACAAATATGACGATGGGAATGCTATCAAGAATCGTTGAACGATTGACCACAATCCAGGGTACAATTGCGGGATCGGTTTTTGTAGCCAAAATTCTTGGTAACCATTTTTGAACTTGATTTTTATTTCCTCGTTTGTTGTCAATTCTATAAGTTCTTCTTCCAGCTGAGGTGACATTGCTGTGTTGACATTTGAAAACGGATCCAACACCCAGTCTGGTATTTCCAAGTTCAAAATGTCCTGGTATCGTTCGGTGAAGTCAATGTGGAGGTTTTCCAAATGTTGGCAGTAGGCAAACAATTCGTCGTTACTGCATGATACTGATAAATTTGGAAAATTGTGAAACTCACGTCTGCCCAGATTCTTTTTGTGTAGAAGCAGTTTGGCTGCGAAAGCAGCAACGACGTTTTTTGTTTTAATTAAATTTAGTTTATCGCCTTGCATTTGGAGATTCATGTCGTTGAATAATTTATACAGGTCTGTCATGTAAGCTATATCATTTTTTGATGTTATGAGCTTGTCGTGCAATTCTGTATCTTTAGTTTCCAAGAACTCTATAACAGAGTCAAACAGGTTGTAAAATCGAGTCAGACAATTGCCTCTTGATAGCCAACGAACTTCAGTATGATACAACAAACGGTTGAAATCCTCGTCATTAGTAACACAAAGCTGATGAAATAATCTATCATTCAAAGAGCTGTTGCGGATTTTATTGACTGCTTTGATGACATATTGCAGTGATTGAAATAGTTTTTCACTTAAGTTTCTAGCAACTAAATGTTGTCTATGAATAACGCAATGTACACCAAGGACATCTGGAATTTTATTTTTTAAGTACGCTATGAAGCCTTTATGGCACCCTGTCATAGCCGGAGCGCCATCCGTAGCAACTGAAATAATATTTTTCAAAGGAATCTCTTTCTCATCGCAAAACTTTTCCAATGTATTGAATATGGTTTCACCTTTTGTATCGGTCTCTAAATTTCTAGCAAATAATAGTTCTTCACATATTTTCTCATCTTTAATAAACCTCACGTAAGACAACAACAATGCTTCATTAGTTGGTAAAGTGGACTCATCGAGCTGAATTGAGAATTGACTTGTCCTCAGGTGATCGCACAATGATTCTTCAATGTTTTCAGCCATTTCATCAATTCGTCTTTGCACAGAATTATTACTCAAAGGAATTTTTCGGATAATATCTGCGGCCGGTTTATGAAGCACAGTAGTTATTACTTCATTTATTGCTGGCAATATTAACTCTTCTCCGATGTTATGTGGTTTGCCTTTTTGAGCAATTAACAAAGAGATATTGTACGAAGCTCGAAGTCCGTCGTCATCTTGCTTAGCAGCCGCCGAAAATAGTTTTGCTACACTTGGCTGTGTATTATGCTTCTTCTCTAGGTCTTGAAAATATGCTACATTCTTGTCTTTCTTATCTGGATGCATTTTATTCAAATGATCTTGCAGCCTTGAAGGCTTCATTGCTTCATTCGAAAATGTTTTTAGACATAGAAGACACAAAGGCGACGATGGGTTTGTGGGATTTTCAATAAATCCGAATTTAATATATTCCGCACAGTATTGCCGTCTCTTCTTTTTTACTTCCGACATTGTTTTGCAATGAGAAATACGTTCAACTTCGCGAGTAGTGTAGAGGAGGTGTAAGTAGTGCTCATCTATTACGCGCGAGACCACAAATGAAAATAAAATAAATATTACATTGTTTATATAGAAATGCTTAAGCAGCACGCACCGACAGGAATAAAACAAACATGCATAAACTCGTTAATCTCATTCGACGCTCAATCGTACTCAACAAGTCCGAACAAGTATTCAATGAATCATCCGACTGCTACAGGAATGCACAATTCGGGTTATTTAACAAAAACTTGTTAAAACATGATAGATATCTACGAGTACTAATAACTATTAAAATGCGAAAGTGTGTCTGTTGCCTTTTTATTTGTGTCTACTTTCATTACGAAACGGAGCGACCGATTGACATGATGATTCATTTTTTCTATATTCAATAAAATATGACAGATATATGAACTACGCGGAGAGAAATATAGAATCGAGTTTGAGCAATCTTTTAATTCATATTAGTTGATGTTCACAAGTTGTTGTTGAGAGTCGAGAGCTCTTGCAGTTAAGAGGTTGTTTAAGAGGCCTACTAGCTAAATAAAATTACAAATCACCCCCCCGCCTCGACACAACGCCCCCATTTTCTTTCTGGGTCTCTTACCGCCCCCCTTGAGACCTGCAGCGCCCACAAGGGGGCGTTATCGCCCACTTTGGGAAAGACTGGTCTAAGTCTTGTAATTGAATTCTTAAAACTTGTGTAATTTCCTTCATTTATTATTTCCTTAGATTTTTAAGTTCTTTATTAATTTTCACGTTTCTACGTGAATAAAATTAATAAAAAATTAATTAGTAAAATTAATAAAGAACTTTATACACATATAAAAAGAAATCTGCATTCCTCGTGTTTTCAGTTTAAATAAATCGTAATATTTCATCAATTTAGCTCATACTCATACAAGCTAGGGCATGTCAGTTGCATAACTTTATTATTACAATTGATGATGATAGTTTACAATTTATTCATATTTTGAACTAAAATCATTCACGGTTTGTTATTTAACGTCTTATATCACTCCCATAAACGTTGTTTTTTGCACAAACTAGAGTCAAAGATGACGCAAAATTTTACGCTTCGATGTCTTACTTTATGTTGACCAGGTTAAAGTTCAACTCCGACGTTATGGCGTTTAATTATTCAGTATCGGTCCCGGGTAGTGCTGAATGGTTAATTTGATTACCAAGCGTATGTTAATGAGTGTCCTGGTGTCTGTGACTAGTGTTATTTCGTCACACGCCTCTCGAATTATAAAGTGACGACTATCATGGTGTGTAGGTGTTATTGTTTTAGCTAATACACGGAGCTACTGAGTGTCATATTTCATGAATGATCGTTTGAGCTGGGTCTGCTCACTGCTGCTTATTTTCATAGGTTTTCTATTTGGCTGTTTAAAAATAATTATGACGGTGTAATGTTCGCATTATATTGGACGAATGTACGCCTATTTCTCTCTCTTTTCAATCGTCTTAGTTTAGTTAACGTCCGTTAAACTCTTTCTCACACGAACACCGTTTAAATGCTCGGTGGGTTTACAGTGCATACCGAGCATTGAGCAATTCACTGGAAAATGCCAGACATTAGGTACATTAAAACAGAAAACAAAAATTTCAAATAGATACCTTTGCTTATTGGTCGACTGATATACGAAAACTATAAGGTGTTTTATTGGTGTTATTCAAATTATAACTTTATATCGACGTTTGGGAAGATGCTGGCTGCTGCACCGAAAGTTAAACCATAAACTTATTACGAAATGTTTACTTTTTTTTAGTTCGAACTTCTAATATTTATATACAGTGTTGCAATGTTTCTTGTAATTACACCAGTGACTTAATTACTCCGTCTACTCTATCAATAAACGTTGTTTTACTTTCTAGCTTTACAACTTTATTGTAAACATCGTAAATCCATTTGAGTATTAAACTACTTTCGCTGCTGAGATAATTCGTTCATACTGAGTACGAGTACTTGTACACAGTTTGCACCGGGGTATTTCTCCTATTTAAATAAATTTAGTAAATCAAAAATTTGTAAGTAATTAAATATATTTATTAAAAGTTAAAATAAATTTAGTAAATCATATCTAAAAATAAATTTAGTAAGAAATAAATTATAAGTGTATCAAAATTATCGCTGCCAACGGGATTTGACAATTGTGTATCGAAATTATCGTGTCAGCGGTAGTTGCTCCCATAGCTCAATCGGTAGAGCGGCCACTCGCGAAAAGGTGGTTGGTTGCGGGTTCAAATCCCGTTGGCAGCGACAATTTTGATACACTTATAATTTATAATTATACCTAGTGTGTGAAGCACTATAATAAAAAAAGTAAATTTGTAAGAAATATGGAAAAAATAATAAACGGCAATAAAGAAAATCCATTAACTAGCTTATAAATTGTCTCGAAATACTCGAAGATATCTGCACTTGTCTTATAACACAATTAAAACCATTTATGTAAATTATTATGTTCGTTTCCACACATGAAAGACGTAACATGGATGCCTTAAAATGCACAACTCATCACGAAACATGATTTATGAATCAGGAACCGACAATATTAATTCTTTTGCCGAATCTTATACTCGTATCATGGCAATAATTTACGTCGTATTAACCGGACGTCAATGGAATGACCCCTTGTTCGTATATCGTGGGGTCTGATATAAATTTAGTGCCGAAGTTGTCAGGCAATTAGGGTCGCTGTTTGTTGGCCCGTGTTGTACATAACCCACTTTTGTGTTTAGTCTCTAGATAGAGGGCAAAGTTGAAGCTCTTGTGGCTTTCGACAACATTATATTGCGACTTGTGTACAGTAACTTGCTATCTATCCGCTCGTTTAGGATACCTACGAGTAGAACCTGGGTGCTTGACACATACTACTTAGTTATACTCGATGTATGTAAAATGGCGCTTTTACGTAGAATACAAGTAAATAGGTAAACCCACAGATTTTAGGTAAACCAATCTAAACACAAAATGTCATCAAAATAGAGAAGTTACCGAGATCCTCGAAATATTTTATTTTTAAAAGATTTGTTAGCTGATTCTGTATCGTTTAGTTTGCTAGTTAACAATTCTCACTCGGTTTTTAACTAGTGAACAAACGTAGGCAATAATCTTATTTTAAAAAGTTAATTATACACTGGATTTCTAAATATGAATATCAAGATGTAGAATCTTTGTTTGTGAAATAAGTTCATACAACATACACACATACACTTACACTTTCATACACTACACATTCATACATTCTTACACACATATTTCTTAATCTTTTCTTTGCATGATTCTAGTTTGTAGTTTTATTTTTGCTTGTCATACTCTCTTGTTTGCCATGCTTGTACCATCGTATTTGTTAACACTGACTCCCAAGACACAGGTTTTGCCTAGTTTGGGAGTCAGGGATTGTTTGAATTTGTACCTTTTCTTTGGCTAATAAATTTGTTTCATTTGTTTCATTTGTTTCGTATTCACTTAGCATAAGCTACCAACCTAGGTTGGTATGGTTTCATGCCAACATACCATGTTTAGTTGCTAACTTATGTGCATATTCAATACAAAAATTAATTTTTGCTTCCGTTTTATTAACAAACTGAACAATACAGAATCAGCTTACAGAAGTAAGTAAAATATCTATAGAAGACTTCCTATACACTGACAAGGTCACAAGGTCCCAGTGAAAGTGGCGCCGGGGCACCCATCTAAGGGCTTTGTTTAGTACAATGCCGCAAATTGTTATAGATAGCTGGATATTTTTGAATGAGGACTATTACCTGTGGCTTCTTTATTAATCCAAGTACAGTGTTGATTGATTGCTGCGCTGTTGTCTGCTGATGTTTTATTTGGAGTGATTTATTTTTCAGTTTAATGTTTCTTCGTTGGCGATCCGAATAAAATCATCAGGCCTAATAGAGGTGCCTTATCACAGGCGATGTAGTGGTGAAATTCGAAGTTGGCATCATCCATTTGTATCTTAAGTACCTTCATCAGATCATCACCACTTGATAGCTGGTGAGGAAGGAACTAGCAGTGGGTCGTATGGTATCAGTCCATCTTGTGAGGGATTGACCATGTGAACCAACAGGAGTTTTCGAGATGTGACCAAAAAACTTGGATTCAAAGTTGCACATTGCACAAGCGATGAAAGCCTCTGATTAATCTTATGTATATCCCACCAAAACATTCTGTAAAAAACTAGCCAAAGTCAAAATGGAGCTGCTTGTTTATCTCTAAAAAGTACTGAAATCAAGACAAAGTCGTGCCAAGTCTAAGGTTCCTTACTGCGATTTCTTTATTATTATAGTTAATGTTGCGTGACTTGGCCGTTGAAGGGTACACACGGGTTCAAACCAGGTGCTCCATGACACCATTGCACCAATCTGTCGCCAGAATTCATCGTCAATGAGTAGCGGTTCTTGGTCTTCAACGGCCAAGTCACACAACATTAACTATAATAATAAAGAAATCGCAGTAAGGAACCTTAGACTTGGCACGACTTTGTCTTGATTTCAGTACTTTTTAGAGATAAACAAGCAGCTCCATTTTGACTTTGGCTAGTTTTTTACAGAATGTTTTGGTGGGATTTCACTTCTTTTTGTAGAAACTTCAAAATATTACAAAATATTTCTGTCCGTTTTTCTAGATACATTAACTGCATAAATTACTTTGTAATCTCATATAATTTATATGGAATTACAAAGTTATTAATGCAGTGATCACCAGGTACTCCAGATCTTCGATTATCCTAGTTTTTATAGTTTTCCCTTTATGTGGCCATTAAACCCTAACTCTGTACCAAATTTCAGCTCTCTGAGTTTATGGGAAGTACTAGTTCTATTTTGATGATCATGAGTGAGTCAGTCAGTCAGTGTCGAAAATGCGAAACTTTGCTTTCGCATAACTTCGGAACTATATGACCTACAGACTTGAAATTTTGGGTTTTAAGTATGTGATTATAGCTTACTGGATAGCGAAAATTTCAGCGTTCTGGTCTTATCCAGAGGTTCTCAAATAGGAGCCCGAAAATGCGGCGAAATGGTTCCTGTAAAGATGGTACGGCAGTTTTGCTTCGCGCTTTGACTTTGGCGGGGGCACTGCCGTGCCCCCTGATTCCTTGAGGATGAAGACGATGTGCTGGGGTTGAGATTGCAGGAATCAGCAGAAAATAAGTGACATTATGAAAGATGAAGATGCGATCTAAATATGGATCATCATCGATGTAACAACCAACAAGTGCGATTACAAACCTCTAGTCTACACTAGTTTAGGTACTTTAGGCCATCAATGTTATACTGCTACAGAGGTTATGTGTAAATCTAGTTATTCATCCAAAGAACCGCAATTACATGCCAGTTCAAGATCTCAAGCACATAATAGAATATGTCGTTCGGCAAATGAAGACGTCCCGTTATTGCAGCTCCCTGGGAACCCGCTGCCACAGTCATATCACTCATTTCCAGAGACTATAGGAATGACAATAAGGTAGATGGAACAGCTGCTGTGAAGTTAAAACGTTGTGAGAATATATCGACTTGAGTAATTTGCTTCGCAAAAATGTTATACTTGAAATTTAACATCAAGTCGAGCAGCTGTCTTTATGTTGCGACACTGTTGATATTATATCCTCTAGTTGTCGTTTAGTTGCAATACCTAATTAACCTCGCTGGTGCTGCCAAGTTGCCAAATAATATCAATCATTGTGTCTTTTCAATAGTTTTATCTACTACCATGAAGCATATTTCAAGAGGTATAAAACATCGGATTATCTCAATGTGTCTGAAACTATACAAACGGAATTACTGAAGATTATTGCCTGTCTCCATTCGTCTTCTATATTCAATGATGCCTATTCTGTTATGCAGAATCTCTAAAGTAAACTAATTTGACTCGTCTCAAAACAATACTATTCTTTTCCATGATAAGCATTTTAAAAAGGACAACACTATTTCTAGACGTTTCAAATTAATTTAGTTTTTTTTTTGTTAATTTACAACAGAATCAGCATCATTGTCTATGATTTTCGTTTAGTCTGTGTTTACGTGTAACAACGGTGAAGTGTTAACTGCTACTTATTCTGTCCCACGACAGAAATACACAGCTCCGTCAGTTATGATCATACTTATTCCGTATCGACTATCGGCATCATCTTGTTACCGTAACAAGTAACATATCGAGTTTTACTACAATTTTGACGAATAATTTTCTTTTTGTTTTACAGGTTTACTAATTTGTAGTAAATAAGTAAACTTAGAAAGCAAAAACATTCGTCGTTTATCAGTTATTTCAAAAATTGAACGAGGAAGTATAGTTCGTACGCCCAGGTATTAAAATTCCTAAAACCTTCACAAAAGTATAAATAGTCTACGTATCTAAATTCCCGACGTATCTGAATCTAGTTTTAACGTATAATAAGTTACATAGCGTGTCAATAATTCTCGTGATAAGATTACCCTATCCAGCTACGACGCGAGAAAGTGAATATATCTAGATTCTAGACCTTTGCCATGAGTAAGACTGTTTGAGCTATAAGGGCGCTGTTTGACAAAGGATATCGATTATCTAGGCTTTGTGGGACCCGCTGACTCACGGTGATAACCTAAATATAAATGTCATTGTAGAATCATTTACTTTGTCAGTAAACAACTATTGCTCGTGGTTTTGTCCACGTGATTTTTATCATGTTTGGTGTATATATGTCATTTATCATCAACAGATTTTCCTTGGGAATGGAGAAAGCTACAATACTCAACATATATAGTACCTACCTATAGGGATCCAGAGGTTCATCATGAGAAAATTTTGTCTTGTTTTGCTTTGGTTTTGCTGATAAAACTTTTCTCTATCTAATCCATATAAATACTTAAAATTTTCTGGTTTCAAGCACCTTATACCCAGTAGTTTTTAAGAAAATTTCACCCTGAGATTGTTAATAAAACGATTTCGGCACGGGCAAAGCCGCTGGCAAACATTAAGTACAATTTCAAATATCAGAATTAGTCAACGAAATCTACTTCATTAGTAAATACTCGTAAAAGCTCTTTCCTCACCATTTTACTTACCGAGGGGCGAGTTGAGCGTAGGTCACGACATTAGCTAATTCGTTACACAAGGCTCAAGATATGTATCGTCTATTCTGTTGGTATAGTATTGACTATTCAAGAATGAAGACTCGGCTCAAGCTCGGCCTGGCGCCGAGCATGACGCGGCGGATCGCGAATCGTGACGAAATCAAATGCCAAGCCAATCCGATGTTTATTTATCAGTTCACGCGATGCTTAACAATTACGCATTGTGTTTATGTTAACTGTATGCTGGGACCTAATAATTTAGGGTGGAATGCGCTTGCTCAATTCATTTCAAGGGTTACTTTCGTGATGAACGTGGCGCTTACAAAACGTTAAAAGTTGTCTCCGCTGTAATACTAGTGTGTTTACAAAATGCTCAACCCTTAACCTGAGCTACAGAATTTTTTGCGTGCACGGTGCAAGCTACGTGTTCTTTATATTCTGTGTTAAGTCAAATAATATTGTATAGTGACCTAAATATTTATGATTAGATACAAGTAATAATCCGCTGATTTCATACAAATAATAATAATCTTTCAAATACTTGTCCGCCTCTTGCTTTGTTAAACCATCAAGGATTGAGCTCTTGTTAAGATGACATTATAGAAGTCAGCTATATAGCCTTCGATGGCTTCTGTATGCAAGCGCAACTATCGAATCGTATAGCGAATGATTTAATCATAATAAACTTGACGCAGAACAATACAAAGCTTTCTATCAGCTGTCAACAAGTCAAACAATGCATAGCTCGATCCCGGTGACCTTGGCAGCCACGTGTGATCTGATCTCATTGCGTGTCGCAACATTTCAGCTGGCATGCTTGCTTACCGCCTCCGTGTATTTAATATTATATTAAGAGGTTCATGGTTTGGCGTGAAGCAGTAACAATCATACACAATTACATATACAAACTTTCTTATTTATTTACAATATAAGTGTGAAAGGCATAAATGAATAATTATAGCGTAAATACATAGGTGTAATAGGTTCGATCAGCAATCGAAATAAAATTTTGGAGCACCTTTCCTATGAAATGGTATACCACGCATTTCGACGGTTATTTTGGTTAAAGCTGTTTCTGTATTATAAGCTAGTGTCCCGAAATAAATAATCATACTCAAACTATCAGAGTTCAGACATGCATCTGTGCAAAATTTCAGCTTTCTGAGGTCACTAATGGTTTGGACTGGGCGATGATAAATATGTGAGTCAGTATTTCTCCTTTGTACTATCTTGTCATTATACTTATTATATTTTAAAATTTAAAATACCTGTACAAATATTCTTGTAAAACGCAGTTTGATTAAAAATAAATAAATAAATACTATGTATTTCCTAGAAATTTATATACAAATACTAATTGAACGTATGTCGGGTAACTTTTGAGAAAATTTGGCACTGCATCAAACCTACAGAGCGCTAGAGCCTCTTCATACGTAATCCGTTCTATAAAGAATCATATATCTGCATCTCGGCGAAGTAACTCTTAAACTCTAGAGTAACGATGTTTCTGGTCAAAATGACACGGTTAACCCAATTATTACAGCCTCGTGAATAACAGTAGGTGGCGTAATGGAGCGGTAACGGTGATTTTACGGAACAAGACATAAATTCAAGGTTTCCGGTGACAACAGTGAGCGCCCGATCTGTAATATAATGTGAATGTTTTTCAACGATGCGCGTAGGTGGGTGCGTGAATGGGTATCGTTTAGCCTTAAGTGGTAATGGCTCAATCAATTTGCACGTGTGTAATTTGGTGCTGGAAAATGAGCAGTAACGTCGTGTTGTAAATGGTAGTCGGACAAAACCTTTTTTCGTCTTTCTGTTTCAGTGGTATAGATATACTCGTATGTATTCTATATCCTTACGTAGTGAAGGATTACTGAGCTTGTTAGGTATACTAACGCTCTGGGAATTCAAAATCTCATCAACATCAATCAAATTATAAGAGTTGAACATTTTTAACGATGGATGATGAATCAATACAACTCACAGTTTCGTGTTGTTTTAGCTTAATTTTCTCACACGAGCGTAATTATAAGATATACAAATTACAAATGTATAACTATAATATGATATTGACGTGATACGCCAGCGTTTTATTGAAAACCCCCGAAGGTCTCTTATACGTAGATTATAGCAATCGACTTTGACATCATATTACGAGATAGCACTTTGTGAATATACGGGATATACATTATTTCCATTTTCCCGAATTTTCATACAATTTATTTGAACAAGCGGCTCGCCGCACACTGTTAGCCGGGTGACCCGCCACATACTACATCTGTGGCCAGTGGCCTTTGAGCGAGGGCACTAATATTTTTTTGCAAAAACTCTGTAATATCAATAGACACCGGTATTTTACCACGTGTTTGTTTGTTCCAGAAGACGACGAGGAGTACGCGCTGTCGGAAGGGTCGGAGACGTCGGAGGGCGGGCGCGCGGACACCGACGACGAGGGCATCGAGCGAGACTCGGAGCCGGCGCCGCGGCGGCGGAGGTCCGTCCGCAGGTTCATGCTCCACGATGTTATTGAGGTGAGCTGGAGTAGGATACAGGCGGAGGGCAGCGCGCGGACACCGACGACGAGGGCATCGAGCGAGACTCGGAGCCGGCGCCGCGGCGGCGGAGGTCCGTCCGCAGGTTCATGCTCCACGATGTTATTGAGGTGAGCTGGAGTAGGATACCTATAGATAAATGGTACGGAACCCTCTTTGCGTGAGTCCGACTTGCACTTGGCCGATTGTTTCGATAGTTACGTCATACGTGTCAAATGTCACAACTTTGCTTTAATTCCCAGGCGCATAGCTTTCACTCAGAAGAAGAGCACGATCCTTATCTGAATAGGCTTGATATAGTGCTGTAAAGTTAAGGGCATACTAAGTGCAAACGCAGTTATTTATTTATTTTTGTCTTAATAAAAAGAACTCGAAGAAGATTCGCTATCGCTAATCGCTTGATATTTTATGTGGATCATAAACATTTTAATTAAAAGGTAAGTAATTTGAATATTCTTAGCATATTCGAATGATAAACAAAATCAGTGGATATTGCAAAGTTTAATTTCCCTCGAGAGTTTATTTATAAAAAATAGCAATATTATGTACCTAACTCAATGAGCTTAATACAATAGAGAAACAAACCTCATTCAAATACGTCTAAATACGTGTAACCACTTTTTAAAAATGACGACGTAGCTTTGAAACCTCTTAAACATTTGAAGGTAAACAGGTAAACATATATCTGTCTCACTCACACAAGTCGCTAAAACAATTCCGTCGCTTAAAAAACAAAGACCGCAATATAATCACACAATGGCGCGGAATGGGGATGCCCACCTATGCGAAATTTTACCCAATTTTTGAAGCAAAATATAAACAAAATGCGGCAATCAAAATAACTTTGAAATAATTTAAATAATTAAAATATTTGAAGAATTGCTTAATGGATGTATTAGACGTCTATAATTAATAAAATAACTAAGACATTATCTTTTTTGTATTTTATATTAAAAATGTATATCTATTTAGATCTATATATAAAGGACATCACTCCTTTTTAGGGTTCCATACCAAAATGGTAAAAATGGAACCCTTATGGTGAGACTTTCTCCACCCGTCCGTCCATCCGTCCATCCGTTTGTTCGTCTGTCACACTAGATTATTTCACTAACTACTAAAGCTATCGACCTGAAATTTGGAATAGTTGTAGGCAATTGCGTCGCAAAAAAAGTCCTTTTCTTTTTGAAGGTTTTTTTTAATTCTTCCATCAATTGCACCGTTTCTTCAGTTTGACGACCTCCGTGGTTGAGTGGTTAGCGTGCCGGTTTTCAAGGCGCTGCCATCTCTGAGGTTCCGGGTTCGATCCCCGGTCGGGGCAATGTAGAATAATAAGTTTTCTACATTGGCTCGGGTCTGGGTGTTGTGGTACCTATCTTCGTTGTTTCTGATTTCCTTAACACAAGTGCATAAGCTACTTACTAAGGGATCGGAGCATTGTATGTGATGTTGTCCACTATTTTTTTTTTATTATTATTTATATTTTCAAACATCTAAATTACAAAAAACCGGCCAAGTGCGAGTTGGACTCGCGCACCGAGCGTTTCATACTTTAAAAGAAGTAAAACATTAAAAAAAATCACTTTCGTTCATGTCACGACGTTCATGTCATGTTACGAGTATAATTTACAAGTAGGTACTTTTGTTGCGAACCGCAAATTATCTTTGTTTTTGGCGGTTTATTGTTATTATTAAAAAGTATAATAGTTAGAGAGTTGATTTTATTTTTCCTGTAAATTTTTTGCGTTTATTCCTATTGATCATAATTATTTCAGATTTTTCGAACAATACACTTCAGAGATACGGGGGGCGGGGGGAACGGTATTTTTTGTAGTGCTGCATCTTTAGGCACTCTGCAACGTTGTGATTATTATTAAAATCTTAAAACAAAATCTCTTACTCCATACTCAATTAAAAATTCTCCCATAAATGTGGGAAACTAAAACTAAGTTTTTCATGGTAACACTGAACCAATTTTTTTTTTATTCATTTTATTTTCACTTTATTTCTTAAATTTCTTTTTTTTTATTGATACAACTGAGAAATAATAAACTTGCCTGTGGAACGTAATTCCAGTTGATTTGTTAAGTTTTTGTGTTCTTGAATCACACTCTTTCACTATACATTTACCCATTTTGAATTATTTTTTCTCGCGCGTCACTCGTTTCAGCTCGTTTGGCGTCACATCGAACACTAAACTGACGTTAGCTACGAGTATGTCTGTGGACCCATCTTCACTGGCTACGCTTCGGCGCGATAATTACAGATCTAGTGTAACATATTATATCAATGACCTAACTATAATAAAAAACCCTCCATTTTATGATTCCTACAACAACTTTTTTACCTGTAATTACGTTTCATCTAGAGAAATATGATCAAGATCTTAATACTCATAAGATTATAATTTTAATATTAATATGACCTGGTGTGTGTTCAATTCTATAGTGCTAATCAACAATTCCACGTTTAATAGTTCCTAATGTTTATGAAACCCATTAACAAACAGCATTAACCAATTTAAAAAAAGTTTATTACAACAACTTTAATTCGAATAAATTCTAATGTTTGCTTAAAGAAAAACAAGATTTTAAGTTACTCGTCATTCATTTTATTTTAGCTAAAACATAATTGAATGTGCTTTGTAGAAAAAAAAACATTTTAGCATTTTTTACGTAAAAAAAGTCCTTTATTTGAAGTCTGTTATAGCACTAAATAGCTCATATCTAATGTGTAAAATTCTCGTGCCAATTTTTGTTACCTTACTCCATAACGGCTTGACCGATTGTTATGAAATTTTCTGTGTTAGTTCGGGAGACCTGAGCTGAGGTCGTAAACTATTTTTTATATCCCTAATGGCAAAATAACGTTTTCCAGGTCAGCTTGTAATAACATGCTATAGCTTTTCGTAAGCATGTTACTTTGAATGGTGCTCAATTTCGTAATTGTAACTTTTCAATTCAGAGCTAAGTGTATTCTAAACCTTATATTCCCTATATGACGTGTATTGCGTCACAGTCCTATGAGACAGTGATGACATCCACTTTCACTACCCACTCGTGTACCCGCCCATGAGGAAACATTACGACTGCGATAGACGCACGGGCGGGATCGTCCCGTTCATGTTACTTACTAGCGGCGATTGATTAAACATACTTAATAGAGGATCCGCACTAAATGACGTCACGCATGTATTTTTAGGCTCCGTCCTGAAGCCTGATTTTTAATTTGTCAAAACTGAAAAATGGCGCTATTGTATGCCTTGCGACCGACAGCGGTACCGAAATGTACGATGCGCGACGCGGACGCCATATTTGAGAAATTTTTTAGCTTCAACATAGGAACGTCACATATTATTTCCCGTCCTCTTAGTGATACCTAGCAGGGGAGACCACGATGCTAAATCGGTGGTTACTCGAATTGCATTATAAAGATTACAAAGATTAGGTGCTAATATGAAAAAAACGTTAATTATGTGATATTTGCTATTGCAGTAATGGAAGAAGGTTGTACAGGTTTTCAAAAATTCAAAAAACAAATCCTGCCCTTCATAATAATCGAGAGGAGATTTGTATACAAATGCTTCTTCTCCATATACTTGTTGTCGATCCCATAGTCTTGCAATAATGTCGAGAAGTTTTCTTAGTCTGTCGGTTTGAAAATTTTAATTTTCAAAGTTTTCAGTGAAGCGAGCAAAACTTTGCAGTCAGTCAGTACTCAGTATTGCTAGAATTGATATAGGTTTATCAATTTTCCATATTGACCTGTTTATGGAATATGGCCGCCTGTTAAGTGATATTTGATAATAATTTTACCATTAATGATAAGGGCTTATTTACATACCTTTTACTGGTGCTAGCGAGTGATATAGTGATTGGTTTTAGAGCTTACGGAGAAAGTGATCTCTTCGTTACAAATATCAATTTGAGATAATATTAAAATGCGGTATTTTCATATTATTAAGAAATATACTTTAGAAGTTGTTGCAATAGGAACGTCACGTTAGGACGCGTTCATTTTATGTACTTATTCGTAACTTGTTTAAGAAAATTATGAGAAATCAAAAAAACAATGACAATATGAGTTGATGGAGTGTCCTACAAACAAACAATCAAGCAAAGTAATACGTGACAAGAATGCAGACAGGCAAATATGCAGACAGGTAAACACACATATAGGAACACAAACAAACAAACATGCTGTGCCCGTAAAAGATAACACCCTTTTCAAGTTAATAGTGCATTTACAAGGTATCTTTAGCTGCTTCGTTAGTCGTCACTTACCACATAGTGACATCGCAGGTTAACAAAAGAAATGGCAAGCGCGTTGGAGTCAGGCATTACACATTAATTGGTCCGTACCATAAATATCAGTAGGAAGAATGTGAAAGTAGAACAAAATAAAACCTCCGCATCAACAATCATTTATTTCAATTTAAAGTTGGATTTTCCATAAAAATAATGGTGTCTTGGTTAATACTTAGTATTATAAAAAAATTGATCTTTATAAATTATATTGATTTATTATTATTATTGAAACGGATATGGGGAAATATGCCTACGACGTTTAGGCTGATCGCATATCCGACAGTCTATACTTTTTTGCTACATGAATCATATTGTGAGATTTTATAATTTCTCCATCTTTGTCCTTCTCGCCTGCAATATTTCGTATTATTTATGGCCTACATAGTAAGACAGACCCACATACTTTTTGACTGGTTACTTCCTTCCAGTTAATGTGTTAAAGTGATTTGTTTGGCAACAGCTTTTTATTTTTAATTAGGATTGGCTTGTGGTTCCGCTCGTGTATTTGTCGATTTTTCAAAATTCTGTGGGAACCGCTGCTCTACCCAGCTACTACTTATAAGCCACAAAAATTATTATAACTGAAAATACCTGAAAATGTATATCATTGCTCTAGCTATCTATCTCTGTACAAATTACTTGCCTATGTACGTATACTTTATAGGATTGTGTCTTTTGTCACTCGCGGTTTAACTAATGCGACGCTTACTGTAGGGACTGATATACCTACTCGTATATGCGATAAGCTTTATTTGTGCATGTCATATTATTATAGACCATCAAAGTTACGCAATTAGCGCGTGGACCAACGGTCGATATCGATAATTTTGAAATCGCCAACTAACCATTAATTATAACTTGTTATTCACTTATAGCCGTTTTCACTAAACCTGGGAAACGCCTAAATCGAATGCTTAGCCCTAAGGTGACAGTTCTTGTAGGTGAAAACTGTCACTTATCGGCTAAGCATTCGAATTAGGCGTTTCCTAGGTTTAGTGAAAACGGCTGTTAGTTTTGCATAATCTCTAACATTTTGTTATTTATTAGCAGAAGCTTAATCTTTCGTAAAAATTTCGTGGGTTGTCATGTTAGGAAGATTGTACGGCCATAAAATTCTTTTATTGAGTAGATTTTTATAGAGTAAAGGATTAAAATTTTGAATTAGTTATGTAGACCACGCTTTTAGTTAATCGAAGTACGTTCACTTGACTTGACTTCACTTATTGATCTTAATGTGGAACAGATTCTGCAACTTCTTGGCTGTTCACATAATATTATTCAGCTAATTGGGGACCAAAGAGATTTAGCCAATTTGTGGCCATCTATTATGGGGTTCCTTTTTGTAACGCAGTTTATACTTTTACAATTGTCATCGTTCATGATAAACTGTGTTCAATTATTAATGTTCCAATTAATACATAAATTACAAATTTCAAACAATAACACTTAAAAATGCAGGCACTCTATTAGATTAAACCGTAGTTTTGGTTGTTTACAACCTCATTACTTATTTTCTCTTCTCTCCTTTTATTTTTAATCACCCTTTGAACACTTTTGCGGCTCTCTAAATTAATATTTTCCTTAGCCCTGCAATATTGAAGTCTCGGAGCTGTAAAGAAAACGTTTTAAGCGCAATTTTCACTCGGTGGTATACTTAGCTGGCCACTGAAGTAGGTCTTCGGGTCACACTTTACTTTATCAATAATGTACGAGTAGTTGCGGAGTACGTTCAAGTTACTTCCCTGGTTGATATTATGGATACTTACTATGTATATGGATTACTGGGAAAATGGCATTCGAAAACCGGTCAAAGCCACCTCAAACAAAGGTGTCGGTTGCAGTAACAGAGTGGAGTGGTATAACGGAGTCGCGATTTCAATGGTTTTTACCATCTCTAAAATGTCCAACGTGCTTTCTTTGAAAACGTTCTTACTACTTTTTTTTAAATAGATGTAGGTAGGTATACCTACACAGGACCACGTCGCCAATTTACTGGCGTCAAAAATGTTTGTTTTGGCATCAACAGTGACAGCTGTAAGCCGACGGCAGAATTGTCTGTAGACCACGGTCCACGCCACAGATGAGTGATAAATAAACTTGTTACTATAGTCCCGAGTCCGCATGCGAGTTTCCTCAGGGACGATTTCCGTCATGTTGCGGCGTATTAGCGGATTTTTTTTTCATTATGGATAGTATCGCAATTGACTAAAATCATATCTGATGAACAGAAATGATGAGGTCTAGGATGGAGCGCGCTTGCCTAGAAAATGCCTATTCACTCTTCTCTTGAAGGCACCCAGGTTACCAGGTTAGGTTAAATTTTGACAAATGCGCTATACTTTTTTCTTGTATGAAGTCTTGGTTGCCACTTCCTGCACGCTCAGGTTCATATCGGAGTAACTAAGTGACACGTGTTGTGGTTTCCAGCGCTGCATCTGGCACTGCGGCGGCAGGGTCCACGCCACAGATGAGTGATTAATAAACTTGTTACTATAGTCCCGAGTCCGCATGCGAGTTTCCGCAGGGACGATTTCCGTCATGTTGCGGCGTATTAGCGGAAACTTTGACAAATGGCGCTATACTTTTTTCTTGTATGAAGTCTTGGCTGCCTCCTCCTCCATCCTCAGGTTCATATTGGAGTAACTAAGTGACACGTTCTGGTTTCCAGCGCTGCATCTGGCACTGCGGCGGCAGCGGCGCGCGCATCGCGCGGGACACGGCCGCGGCGCACTACCGCGCGGTCTGCCGGGCGCTGGTCGCCGAGGCGCTGGAGCTGGCGTCGTTCCTGGCGCGCGTGCGGCTGGGCGGCGCGCGGGACCTGGGCGCGGCCGAGGACTCCGCCATGCACCTCGACACGCTGCAGTTCTCCGACTGGGTACGTATGTCTCGCCATTCTGGCACAATTCTCAACCCCTTCTTCTACGCACAACGCACGCACACGTCTATGGAGTTAGTATACTAATCCCAGAGCTCTCAGAATGCGAAAGATACAAAGCTCACCTCGTACAAGTAGCCAAGTACGAGTTGTATCAATATACCAATGACACGTACAAAGCGGTTTGATTCCTCGTTCCTGATACACACTGCACATGTCTGGAATACACTCCCAGGCACTGTCTTAAGTCTTTCCCAACTTCTTCAACTTGGGCGCCTTGAAATCAAGAGTGAATAGGCACTTTCTAGTATAAGTCTTTCCCAACTCCTACAACTTGGGCGCCTTCAAATCAAGAGTGAATAGGCACTTTCTAGTATAAGTCTTTCCCAATTCCTACAACTTGGGCGCCTTCAAATCAAGAGTGAATAGGCACTTTCTAGTATAAGTCTTTCCCAACTCCTACAAGTTGGGTGCCTTCAAATCAAGAGTGAATAGGCACTTTCTAGTATAAGTCTTTCCCAACTCCTACAACTTGGGCGCCTTCAAATCAAGAGTGAATAGGCACTTTCTAGTATAAGTCTTTCCCAACTCCTACAACTTGGGCGCCTTCAAATCAAGAGTGAATAGGCACTTTCTCGTATAAGTCTTTCCCAACTCCTACAATTTGGGCGCCTTCAAATCAAGAGTGAATATAGGCACTTTCTAGTATAAGTCTTTCCCAACTCCTACAACTTGGGCGCCTTCAAATCAAGAGTGAATACGCACTTTCTAGGCAAGCGCGGTTCCACCTTAGACTGTATCATCACTTTCCATCAGGTGTGATCACAGTCAAGCGCTAGGCTAGGTATATTGTAAAAAAAAGTTGTCAGGCTATCTATACATTGCTTTGCGAACATTATGGGGACCTCTCAGAGATGTAACTATATTTCTATACTTCCTTCTAGGATATTTAACTTCCCTTCAGGTCTTCTATCTTATTGTCCGTCTTGTCCGAGGCCAGCTTGATTCGAACCTTTCTGATTTTTTAAACTTGATTTTTTTTAATCTGACTGAGGCCTGAGCAAATAGTAAAGGACAATATTAGTCATATAAGTGGAGGCGGGCGGGGTGTCAGGTGATTCAAGGCGGGTACTTGATATGCGGTAATTAATTTTGCTGAAAATGACAGTCGAATGGCACAGACAATTGTTTGTGTTCATTTCGTATGTAGATTGGACATAAAGAATAAATAATTAATTTACTGTTCATCCATCAATTTACCATTTGCATAGGCAGTGGTGGGCGTGAATAGTATTACAGAGAATTTAGCGAAGGGTATCCTTCTCTTATTAGGATGCCTGAAATGAATTTCCCGCTGTCAAATCACACTAAGAATGTGGATTGTGGGTAAGTTCAGAACTCCAGACCTGTTTCGAATAACATCGACAAAGTTGGAGACAAAAATCTTCCGTATTATCAGTGCTTTTGTGTAGGCAACATCTTAAAGATCTGATTTAAAGAAATCACGCCATGATCCACTGCATCAAGTGGCCGACCAACATTTCTATACGATCGTCTGGTTGAGAGATGAGTTTTTGGCGGTCTTTGATCACTCATGCGCTGTAAATTTCCAGTCTACTGCAATCTTGCTGACCAAAGACAGTGTTAAGTTCTTTGGTTGTATCTGATAAAATCCACAAACCGTACACTTCCACCGCCACTCCGAACAACACCATCCTTTTGCATAAGGATTGGAATTAAGAAGAGAAAATAAACCTTCCTTCGTCAGTTACTCTGTCTTCTAGAACTATATTCTAGATAGTGTTATTTGCTATGCACCAATATTTCGCAAGGGCACGGGGGACGTGCAAGCTAATTCGATGAAATATTAATAGCGGCGTGCGCTCTAGGAATTTCGCCTCGAATTAATTAGATTATGCGGTAACCGTGTGAACAGAACACCTGGCGAGCTTTGTTGGTTTAATGTAGGATCAAACGATGAATTGGTAATTGTTTCTTGTACTTTATTACAAAAATATCGGATGTACAGGTGGATTTCTGAGACGCAACAGAACGGGTACTTTAACTAAGTATAAGCAGTTAATTGAAGTAAGAGTAAGGCACTCATTTAAAATTTCAGAAATTGTAAATAAAACCTTTTAAAAAAATTTATTCATGTCTGAAAAATAATCCACCAATTATCCGAAAAATTGCCTTTCTCATCGATTCAGCAATATTTGACATATCTTAAAATGTTATTCCCCACAGGTAGGTATCGCCTTTGAATTATAAGGCAAAAAGAACAAAGAGAAGGTTAGTAACATTTATGAGACCCTGTAATGTATGCCTAAAAGTAAAGGGTGCCTAAAAAGTTATAACTACTAACTTCGGATAACCGAAGTAGTAGTTATAACTTGCTCGTAATAATAATCAATCCTTGTTAGTAATAATAATATAATAAATAATTATAAAAGATTAATTAGCAATTATTTTAATTAATAATTAGCAGCACAATCGTTATTCAATATTTCTGAGATATAATACGAGTAGATTATAATAATAATAATGCCATTCGGTTTCTTCACTTACACACTCAAAGCCGTCCCTCAAGAGTCAAGACCTGTGTCTAAAATGTTAAGGCCCCGTTGCTCAGTAATAGGGTCCCGTTTTGACCCTTTGGGTACGGAACCCATAAAAACGCGTAACCGTTAATCGCGCTTTCGGTACTGTAGCGCCATGTTTAATTTTTACATGTCTGTTAAAACTTAAAGTAGAAGCAACTGGGCCTAAGTCATACTCACGATCTAGTAGCAGTAATCACGCTCTGGAAAATTAGCTGTGGGTAACTGACAGGATAGATGACGCGAGGTAATGTTCAACCGACCGCAAGCTACTACCTTGACCTTTTCCAGCAAATTAATAGATCTTTGATACAGGACGATGGTAATCTTGAATCTTAATGGAATTTGTCACTGGCCTCACAAAGCTTATTGAAATGATTGATTGATAATATTTTGCGCATTGAAAATTCTATGCAATATTATTTACTAGGTACATGCTAGGTACACGTCAATCGATCGATGCTAATTCAGATTAACTATTTTATTTTTAGACAAGATTTTTCATCTTATGATAAGAGCCCCGAGTTTCGTTAACTGTTTAATAATAATTAAATTTATTTTTATCATGTAGACCAACCGAAGGATTTGGAGGGCTCTGCAAGTATGTATCTTTAAAACATCTGCTCTTTCTTTTCTTTTACGATTGCAATAATTTTAAAATTTGCATAATAACATGAGTAATAGTAAAATATTATTGGTGGCAAGATATTTATAGGTTTGTTCCATTAATTTTCTTTAGGTACCAATAACAATTAACCTGATTAAGTACCGTTTTTGTTTGGAGTTGCAGAAAGTAGAAACCGAAAAGTTTTTCAACGCCTATCAATTTGTTCATAGCAAAAGACTTTATTCCACCAATTGCATTTCAATTATTTCAGGCGCGGTTCTGGGTGCAAGTCATTGGCGAGTTGAGAATGGGAGTGAAATTAAAGAAGGTTAACTACTCAAGAACACCCATCGAATACGAGCTGACTCCGTATGAAATATTAATGGATGACATTAGATCGAGGCGGTATACGTTAAGGAAAGTAGACGGCGCGATACCTCAAAGGTGAGTAGGTACTTAGCAGAAGCGGAAAACCATTTTATATTTTATTAATGATTGCAGTAATTAGGTACCTATGCATGACGAATATTTTACACTATGTCAAGGAGAAATGACGGGAAACGGCGTCAGAAAAATGTTTTCATCGCCATCGTAATCGAAAACAAGTTCAGTCCGCTGATTGGCAGAATCTGTAATTTACCTTGTTTCCAGTCAATCAGGAGGCAGAATCTTTTTTCGATTATGATAGGCTGATAGCGATTAATAGAATACTCTTAAACATTCACCTAGCGAGTATCTTTATCGTATTAAATTAATGTTTTATTCTTTGTTACAGTGTGAAAAAGGACGCACACGCAATGATACTCGAATTCATTAGAAGTAGGCCTCCACTCAAAAAGGTGAGATAGAATAAGTACCTATTTTTTAAATGCAAGAAACGACTAACTTAAAATGACGAGAACTGGAGCTGTGGTTTTTACATTAAGCTCCTTGCATAAATGTGAAAACCAAATTGTGTTTGTGTAGTTTTGAATTAAATTCAATTACAAGTTAGTATATATTAGTATCTCGTATACTACTATATCGAAAGTAACGATTGACATAATAGCTAAAAATATACGAGTAATCGTACTAACTTGGAAAGGGTACTCAATCCCAGAGCGAGTGTACGCCAGCGAGGTTGCGTTCATCAGGGAGGGGTTTCAACACCTAGGTACAAGTCTACCCATGCGTCTTATCGAGTCTAATTATACAATCACTGGCGATTTAGAAAATTATTAAATGTATGCAAATGAAATCCTTAGTTCTCAGTTTGCCAAAGCGATTGTAGAAACATAATCGATAAGTTATAAGGCTGGGCCTCCAGGAAACCTAGTCCCTTTCCGTTCTCCGTGGATGAGTCTCATGACTTATCTACCCCGATGCCTTATGCCTCGTCGATCTCAGTAATGCTTGCCGATCTTTTACCGAGACTGATAGAGCCCCTAAGTCTATCTGAGTCCCTAATCCCTAAATCTAGATCTAGGTAATAACTAAGTAATGCGGTGTACTAATTTTAATCGGTTGTGAACAGGCATCAGAACGCAAACTACCTCCCCGCCGGCGAGAGGTGACGCCGAGGGAACAACTGCTGGCCTCCATACAGGTCGGTCGGCAGCTCAGGCCCACGCCCTACTCGCGGCGATTATGTGAGTACTTATAATATTTTTACTACCCATTATTTTAAATCTGTCTATTATAGGTTATAGGTTTCATCCATAACGAATTATAGTATCTTTTGTGTATATGAAGATCGGGAAGGCAAGACAAGGTGCCTTTTTATAGGACGTTATATTGGCACACATAATACACATTGGCACAATGTTCGACACTGTGGTTCGACCGATCAAACTTTTTTGACTTTGAAAATCATCCTGCAGGTAATGCAAAAAGTGAGATTTTTTTATCGTTAAGTCCTGGGGTAATTCTTTATTTGGGTTATTATTTTGGAGTTGGTATTTTGAGGTTTTTTTGATTCAGAACTTGTGGAATGAAAGAGTAACAAACACACTTGAAGCGTTCGCTTTTATTGAACTTATTAGTGAGATATGAAAGCCACTGAGTTAGCGAGCCACAGCAAATAGCGAAATCCTGCTCATGATTCCTCTTAATAATTTTCTTTTATGCAGGAATTGTTTTCTTATTTAGCAATGTCTTCAATATTCTCTATTGATATTGACGCAGTACATTCGTATTATTTATTGTTCCAGATCCCTGCTCCTTTCCTTCCGCATTCCCTGAAACCGATCACAACCCACCTCATAAAATAAGTGTCTAAGCTTCAAACTAGTATTTATACCTTATTTATATTAATTATAATTTATTATATTTACATTTTAATAAATCGAAGCACGTACAGAAATGATTATAACGTACAACTGTGTTTTTGCTTTTCATTTTTGCCTGGCAGTATTATAAAAGAATGAGGAGATCCGTAGACGAACCAGAGTCACCGACATAGCTCAACGTATTGCGAAGCTTAAGTGGCAATGGACGGGGCACATAGCTCGTAGGACCGACGGACGTTGGGGACCCGAAGTGCTGGAATGGCGACCCCGCACGGGAAAGCGCTGCGTTGGCAGACCTCCGACCAGATGGACTGACGACATTAAAAGAGTCGCGGAAAGGCGCTGGATACAAGTGGCGCAGAACCGTGCGGGCTGGAAATCATTTCAGGAGGCCTATGTCCAGCAGTGGACGTCCGTCGGCTGAAACGAAGGATATTCTATTCAAACAACATGTTACGGGTTACCCATTTCAAATCAGTAAGAGCGGCGTTTTGGGAATGCAGAAACACAAACTTACTAGGTATACATTATTCTTCACTCCATTGTAAAACAGCGTACTTTTTTCAGATTGATAAAACACCAGATAAATAATTTACTTTTTGGATTGTTAGGGGAAAATGAACTAAATAAATTAATACATACACTAGTGACCATAACAGGTATTATAGGTAGATATTACCTATATCAGAATACCTTAAAATATGCATATGGATAAGCTTATAATACAGTTTAATTAATTTTTTTTTGAGTTTAATTATACATTTTATTTCATAAAAATACGTTCAAAAGCCATTTAGGAAGACATTTACTTAGGGCGTGCGATAAAAAAATATCTAGGTGTGGACCTATGTGTAAACTGATATTATGGTTTACTCAAGTAATCACGATATTTTTGAAGAAAATGTTAAAATACAGAGCATGATGTCATAATGTATGATATCATATTTTATCTCACGCAGCATCACAATTCACAGCCAAACTCCGCTCTACTTTCGTAATGCATCACCACACAATGGCGGTATCTACCTGCGAGATGTGGCGCCGGCGAGCACAATGCCACAATAACTCTTAAACTAGGCTAATTTCCTGGGCTTTTTGCTGCATAGAGATTTATATGATCACATATTAGGGCATGAGCAATTTAATTTTAAACTTGGTTTTAAGCCGATTTGGAGTTATCTCCATACAAATGTGACAAATAACATACTGACCTGTTACAAGTATATTAGGCCTGTATATTATTTTCAAGAATTCTTTGTTTGGAATCCATAAACTGGCCAAGCTTTTCAGAGTCGTTATTTCAGCCAACCTATACCCCTAGATTGTCTAAGAAAAACCTATTCATTGTTACCGTAATCGTTTACTCGCTCTGCCCGCTGATTGGATTCCTGATTTGCGTCAGCCAATCGTGGGACAGAATTCGCTAACGATTACTATAATGATTAATACGTTTTTCTTACGTAATAAGACCTCATAATTGGATGGACTCGTGATCCGTATCACCAAAACCAAGTCTATCTAACAGCTGACAATGAGAGCTTAACGAAAAACATTTTAAACGTCTACAGTTATCTTAAATCCCAGCAAAAACATTTTCATGTAAAATGTTGCCAAGACGAGAATATGTGGCTCACGCTATCAAAAAGTTATCAGATCTCATGTAGAGCAAGACTTCTAACTCTACACGCCCTAACTCTATAAATCCTAACTTTATAAACTCTACACTTTAGTCAAAATATATTATGTCTTGGCTGTTTCGGTACCGTCACATGGGCGTAAAGTGAAGAATTTATTCACTGTTCAGCCGTGCTATTCTGCAAAACAGCGACGAGCGTACATCTCTGCATCTATGAATTTGTCAGTTGTAATAGAGTACAATTTTGCATGTCATATTCGGTTGGCAGCTGTCTGGCAGCTATTTCATTTTGTAGAATAGCACAGCTGTACTTTTCTAATAGAGTTTTGCAAGTGGCATAATGGATCATGCAAAATTCAAGAAATTTCACATTAAAATTAAATGGTATCACCATTTTTATGGGAAAAAACTTCCATTTATTAAAAATATCCTCTAAAGCAAAGGAACACACTTTTGCAAAGTGTGATGAAGTATTTGAAACCAATGCAGTTAGTAAAACCTAAGTGCAGTTTCTGAGGAGACTCAATACCTATCTAATAAATAATCGTTACTACAGAAACTAGGTATTGTATATCAGAAAAGTACAAAGTCAGTGAATAATATTTTTACTTTACACCCATGTGACAGTAACGAAACAGCCAAGACATAATATATTTTGACTAAAGTGTAGAGTTTATAAAGTTAGGATTTATAGAGTTAGGGCGTGTAGAGTTAGAAGTCTTGCTCTACATGAGATCTGATAACTTTTTGATAGCGTGAGCCACATATTCTCGTCTTGGCAACATTTTACATGAAAATGTTTTTGCTGGGATTTCACTTCTTTTTGTAAGTTGTTTACGACTATATTTTTTATTTGGTTAATTTCCTTTTCTTTGGTGTATTTCTTGAATATCATTGCAAGGTGGATATTTGTCCGAATCAAGTATCCCCCCTCTATCATTTAAATGAGGGAACCCTCCTTGGTTCACCTAGTTTATTTTTTTCCTTATTTGTAGAATATGTATTATATTTCTTGCGCATCAAAGGTGCCTTTTTTATAGCCCACACTACCTATCTTCTCGTTTATCTTTTTTAGTTTGGTCTGGGGTGCTATTGAAGTTCAACTAAGGAAAACTATCACGGTTAAGTAACGAGTTAACGAGTATTGGCCTTAACTTATAAAATATACTTGAAAATAGTAAGAATTTCGTTATAATTCCATGGAAAATATTTATCAAATACAAGATGCATACCTACAGTGTCTATTATTTATACTTTATAATGTATGACTGCGCGTGGCCCTTTTTTTAGAGTTCTACTCGTATATTAAAATGTTAAAAATGCAAACTTTATGTTGAGACTTCCTCCGTCCGTCCGTCCGTCCGTCTATCACAAACAATAGAATATTTCAGCAACTACCTACCTACTTACGCTATCTACATGGAAATAGATATCGGCGTTAATGGCCCAAGGTCATTGCAAAATCACCCGGAGCAATATTTCAAGAACAAAATTCCCAGCTTTGAACTTGCAAGTCTTTCTATACGGGCATGGGCATTGGGCATAATTAATATCATTTTTGAAAATACCTACTCGCTTGCGCTAAGTCACTGGACGTTTTTTTTTAATAATCCACACGTGCGTTTCCACAGGGTCGTCACTAGACGATACTTTTAAGTTTTGTCCGAGTGCAGTCTGCCATTTAAATGAGAGAACTTAGTACCTGCCTACTTGGTTCTTGTAGTTCTACGTAGGTAGGTATGTAACGAAATTTTTGAACGTGATTTTAACCCACTTTTAAGCATCGGATTAAATTAAATGCGTGCGTTTGGGCACTAAGCAGGTATTTGAGCGCTATATAACGCTATTCAAAATCAGATTTGACGCTTGGCACGTTCGACAGCTCACGCTGGGCACTGGGCACTCGGCTCAATGTGGGTTTTTGTAACTGAGCACTGGATCATGGTCACTCGACGTGCAATGAAACTCGGCTCGTTAAACATGAAATGTTTGGAACTTGGGCTTGAAACGTGTAATATTACTGGGCACGTGGCACTGGGCACTTGGACGCTTGGCCGCTTGGGCACTGGAATCAGTGGAAAAATTTACGTGTTTTCCATATGTTTACTAGCATTACTAGCAGATATCTAACATGAAATTAAGTTTTTATTATACCTATATACTTATGGGAAACCCCATACGAACTTCCAACCCCCTAATTTTATGGATGTGGGGTGATTAACTAAAAATCCTGAAACACGTATTTAATTGTTTATTACAAAGAGTCCCTATATCAATTTTGAGATCTCTAGCATCAATATTTGCGGTAATTTCATACAAACTTCCATCCCCTATTTTAAGGGGTTGGGGGGTTAAATTTCCAACTTTTGGAATTTTTTTGTTGGTTGTGTGCTTATACTAGCTTATATACCAAAGGAGTATGCCTCAAAATGGGCTATTTTGCGTCCACACTGCGTCTGAAGCACGTATGCATGAAAAATCTTATTTCAAATTATAATATCACATATATTTTTTTCAATGATGTGCGTACGGGGGTTTAAAAGTATTATGAAAATAAAAGTAATTAAACGTCTCGATAAAAGCGGAACTGCCATATTGGCACTGGAAACGTCACTCCCACTACCACTTGGCAAATGATACCAGTTTTTTATAAACTCACTTTTTTAGGGAAAAACTAGGATAACTATTATAGGAAATAAATCAAATGAAAACCCAACTACAATTGTAGATATGTAAAACATAATAAAGAAACTATAATTAAATACCTAAATAATAAAGCCAAGCACACTGTACGGTATTGCTTACATTTAATTGAAATTGTCAAAAGATTTTTTCAATGAAAAAAAATCTTTATTGACTAGCAACTCCCTCCTGACAATGTCATTCGAGTGCCAAGAGAGCCTTGTTGGACTGTACATATATCTCTACCACATCTATACAGATTAGATTTGCACCTTCTGTTCAAATTATTTTTATAGCTGTTTATTGAAAAGCAAGAAATGCTTCACTGAACATTTTAATTGCGGTAAACAAAAGCACTTGCAACACCACAGAGTACATCACGTTTATTGTGTTGTTTGATCATGTAATGTGCAGGTAATTATAACAAAAAGTAAGCACACCATCTTGATCGTGACAAAATCCTACGTGGCTTAAAACCTATTCATAAGTGTATTTAAATTATTAAGTATAATACTTTTATTTCCAGCAGAACCTTTGGCTCATAATTATTGAAACGATTCTAATGTTATCTATCGCTAGGTTCCTAGGTACAACAATATGGATGGGCCCCGTCTACAAAATAAGCGTGACTATTTTTAATGTGTAAAGTGGCGCATAAGATGGCGTCACCTAGGGAAGTACCACGAACATTTGACAGCAAATCTTGGCGCTCACCATGGCGCTGCATGTCACGTAAAGCTATGCTACAAATGGGGTGCCTCCTTAATTCTCTTATCTCAATAATCTGTCGCGGCGCCACCGTCGAAACTAGGGTAAAACCAAACTCGTAAATAGAAACACTGGTTTAAATGTCATCAACTCTTCAGTCGTAGTTATCTATGGTCAGCGTCACTGTTAGTTATTGTCTATGTCACTAATCGTCAACAGCGACACCACACAGAAGTTTTAAGGAACTACGGGGTGGCCATTACAAAAATAAATGCACAATAATATAATAAATACTATTAAATATTATTTTACGTAGATAATAATATACATAAAGAAAAAATATTAATAAACTTACATACTTTGGTAACGTTTCGTTACATAGGTACCTACCTACTATGATATACCAATGCTTACCTAGATACTTGTGAAGTAGATCTGCTTTATAGTAATGTAAACAGGTGTAGGGTTCCACGGTAATAACGAGGTCGCTTTAAATAGAGTAATCATTATGGGCAAAAATACCGATAAGTACTTATAGTGCGTGAAAACAACTAACCTAACCTCAAAATATCAGAAAAATAGAAAATAAGATTGCTCCAAATTCCCGGTTTTTATCTTACTGATTTTTTTTTAACGTAATATTGGGAATATTTCCAATGTTTTACCGATGATTTGGTTAAGACGCAAGTATAGCCCAATTTTCATACAAGAATCGGCAATGTCCTTTCAGCTTTCTAGGTCTTCAGGAAGTACCTAGGAATGGGAAACCCCATACGAACTTCCAACCCCCTAATTTTATGGATGTGGGGTAATTAACTAAAAATCCTGAAACACGTATTTAATTGTTTATTACAAAGAGTCCCTATATCAATTTTGAGACCTCTAGCATCAATATTTGCGGTAATTTCATACAAACTTCCATCCCCTATTTTAAGGGGTTGGGGGGTTAAATTTCCAACTTTTGGAATTTTTTTGTTGGTTGTGTGCTTATACTAGCTTATATACCAAATTTCAGCTTTCTAAGTCTTCAGGAAGTACCTAGGAATGGGAAACCCCATACGAACTTCCAACCCCCTAATTTTATGGATGTGGGGTGATTAACTAAAAATCCTGAAACACGTATTTAATTGTTTATTACAAAGAGTCCCTATATCAATTTTGAGACCTCTAGCATCAATATTTGCGGTAATTTCATACAAACTTCCATCCCCTATTTTAAGGGGTTGGGGGGTTAAATTTCCAACTTTTGGAATTTTTTTGTTGGTTGTGTGCTAATACTAGCTTATATACCAAATTTCAGCTTTCTAGGTCTTCAGGAAGTACCAAGGAATTTTGATGATCATCAGTGAGTCAGTCAGTCAGTCAGTGACGAAATTTGGGTTTTTTAGACGTCAATAAAATCTAAATTATAAGACCTATAAAATTGAAACTTTATAGGTTTAATAAGTTCACTGGCGACATCATTTTCCGAGAATTTTGATTATCTGAAATTATTCAGGCCTAAGTTATAAGGGTTTAAAAATACGGCGAAACACTTCGAGAAAAGATAGGTAGTGCCCTCGCGCTTCGCTTGGCTCGTCTTGGCGGGGACACTACCGTGTCCCCAGATAGTGCCTAACATCGTCGCAAAATGTGGGAACAAAATGACAAGTTTAATAATATAAGTCAACCACGATGCCCTCAGCACGAGGTAAACATCTAATGATGCCATCCAGGTTTTTTAGCAGGTACCTATTAAACTACAACCCAAATAACTAAAGTTGCTCCAATGGGGAGGCACGCTGCCGATTTATCCCCACAGAACATTATTACCCTAGCCGGGAAGAATACCAACTTCATACACAGACAATGTGGCCACGTAATATTAACGCCATCTATCTTTACCCCCCCAGAAACTTCTTTGAGCGGGAATTTTAAATCACCTGTTTTATATTTATTTTTGAAAAAACAGTAAAGCGCAATTTCAAAAGTAGTTCATGAATGAAGAAAATACAACATAAAATTATATTGCATTTTTTCATTCATAAACTACTTTTGAAATTACGCCTTATAACAGGAATCGATTAAGGGACTGAAAAAAAAAGATAATTTGTGGGTTAAATAATTTATTTGAACCACAATATTATTACAATGATTCTTATTACATAGTACATGATTATGATACAAACAAAATTAAAATTAAGATTTACCTATGTATGTCTTGAAGAACAAACTATTGTCAGGACTCAGGAAACGAATTCTCCCAGGTATGGGGAAACGATGCAATGTTTGGATTATTAGCAGGAGAACCGTCCACACACAGAGTACAATATTTATCATAACGGGAACTTCCACACTTGAAATTGTCTCTCATTTTCTTTATTGGTAAAAGAAAAAACACTTGAGTTCTTCTCTTACTGAATATTACATAACTTCTGAACGTAAACACTATTACAAATACAAAATGCTCGACTCAGCGGAATTTAGTATAGAATCTGTTTAAAATAAGTGTAGATTATTACAAAAAAAACGTAAAAAAAAGAAAATATACAACACAATCAAGCAACAAGAAACAGAAATCGGCCATATTGAAATCATAGACAAGTAAAGTAAAACATAGACTAAAACTTGTTTGAAATTTTCTGAAAACCACAGATAATTGATAAGTTAAATTTTTTTTCACAGCCCGTTTTTATTTATTTTCGTTGTATACTTAGATTGTATTTTATTTCTAAGTAATACATATAATGTAAAAAATCTTAAAAAATGAATTGTAAGTAAAATTTGATGACTGGGTTGCTAGTCTAATAATTAAAAATATTATTATCTTATTAAATAGCAACACAATTTTCTTTCTCGCTCGCACTTTGTAACCCCCACAAACGGACCCATTGTTCCTTAAGTAAGTTGACCCCCCCTGTTTATCCCGCTAGGTGTCCCATCGTCTCTGGTGTTGTACATATTATGTCAAATTCCATACATATTTTTTCCGAAACTTGAATAATCTCATATAACTTAGTTAATTGCCTAAAATCTGTGCCTACCACTGTAATAGTAATGACGCACATTGTTTTCCTGCGAATGAGCAGCGAAGAAAAATTATAGGTCATAGATAGGTCTAGCTTAACGCATAAAAAATAGAAACCAAGGTTTGTCGCCTTTTTTTTTCAGTTAAAAATACATTCCGCATTTCTACACATAGCCACATCATTATAGCCACAGTCATCAAGGAATACATTATTGCGCTTTATTACGATAAAGTTAAGACAAATTGTAACCTCAAAATTCACCTGTGTTTTTTGTCTATGTCCGCCGCGATGTTCACAAATGTTCCTGACCACAGATATATTAGATAGCAATGATTGGCAATGATCAATCTGTCAGGTACCAGCGGGGGTGGCGCCATCTGAGATTAGCTTTGCCCGTGCCTCCCCATTAAAGTTGCACGTGTCAGCTTTTAAGTGTATAATATTACGTATTAGCATACTTAGAGGCTGGAGCGAGGGTGAAAAGGGGAAAGCTCGCGCGGTTGCATAACGCGGCTCCGTTGGTCTGGCATCTCCCGAACTGTCTAGGTCAGGGGTACGTCCGTATTGATCTCACCGAGATTCACGTCACGGTTTTGCGATCTCTAACATTGTGCGGAATAGCCTTATATTTTTTATAATTTCTTGTGACCTTGGAAATTTTCCGAGTTTTAAGTTATATTCATTGAAACGGTATTTAACACTTTTTGACACCTGGAGACCTGCAGGCTAAAAATATAATATCAATCATTAAATAACTGTATCAATGTCAAAACATAGGTGTTGACCAATCACAACGCTTGAAAATCACGTTTTGACATTGATACTGTTATTTAACGATTGATATATTTTTAGCCGATTGCCCTGCTGTTTTTCTAACATACTTAATGGTAGGTTAATGGTAGGATGTTACGGTTGTTTTTCAAATTTTACTTATTTGGTTTTCAGTATCTTGATTCGATGCGATTGTTTTCAATAAGTATCAAATATAATTTTATTTATATTTTTTTTATTGAGTTCGTATACCTGAATACTATACTATCTCTAATATATAAAATTCTCGTTACTCATGTTTGTTACTAAATACTTTTGAAATTTGAATTTATGAAATTTTCTATGTAAGTATATCCGGTAGGTCTGAGAGTAAGTAGATCGAAAGCTATTTTTATATCCCTAATTATAAAATAACGTTTGTTAGGTCAACTAATTTTATTTTATAGTATTTAACTATTTATTTAATCCGATTAGATGGTGCCCTGATTGTATTGTATTTAATTGACTTTGTGCAATACTATCAGTGTAAGCTGGTTATCATGTCAGGGTCGTTGCGAAATGCTGAGATTCATATAGCATTTAGAAACTGAATTTTTAATGTAGTTCAGTAGCATTTCTACGACTTCATCAATAATATTTACATGAATAAGGCGTTTTATTATTCTGTTCAAGGTGACGGCTTGACGAAATCCTCACTTGAAGAAAGTAGAAGAAAGTAATGCCTTGAGATTTGAGAAATTCTCTAATTTTAATTAAAATCCAAAACTTATTTAGATTTTTTCTTTAAAGTTATTCCTTGGTCTGTGGTTACACCTACATCATACAATTACACCGCAGAGTGTTTCCCTTTCCGTTTTTTTTTTTAAAACTCCCAAAAAATTTTAACCCATCGTTGTCAATTTCCGAAGCTCCGAATTAACACATGTACGTTTTAAATATGCTAAAAGAACAACAAAATACCGCTATGTGTGCACTACACGTCATTCCATTGTCATACTTTGCAAATATTTATACAGTCATACTACTCCAGCGCTTCTCAACATATAATCTAATAATTAAAAAAAAAATCGCTGCGAATATTATTTACAAAAAGCTTGATCGTGAGGAATCGTCTGTCTAAACGGAAATAATCTGAAAGACTTTAAATTATTCTTAATTAATTTTATTCAAATTAAAACTCTGTCTCTCGAGCAGGTTGCTATCAGAGGTATTTTCGTACATAACCTAAGATGTTCGTGGAAAAGAGTGTAAACTCAACTTTAATGCAAAAACAAGAATAATGATTTCAGTGTACAGCGAAACGGAAAGGCGACGGTAAAAAGATTAAAGAACAATATGCAGGTTGCATAAAACTGGTCTTGGAATTTGGTTGAGGTTCGTCAACGTGGTGTCGCGTCTGTCAGTTTTGTTTATGTTTTTGCAGGCTTAGAGAATGCCAAAGTTTATAATATCAGAAATTAAAAAAAATATATATGATATACCTAACTTAGAATATGATAACTTAGAATAAAACAATTTTTTTAGCGGACATATTAATGCCAAATTTTAGCCCGATCTGTCAAGTATTGTGGCTTTATCCAACGAATTCTGGTTGCGAACTTGGTCTACACTCGTGACTTACAGAATTAGGTCGCGATCGGTGAACATGTAGACAAAAATATCAAAAAATCGGTTAGCAAATTTCTAACACATTGCATGACATGAATAGGTATAAAACCTTGATATAATAAACAGGTACCTATAAAAGAGGTGTTGAATGACGTTAAATGTTAATGTGTGTGGCAATGACCTTAAAACAAATGCCGTTAGTAACAAAGCAGTAATTAAAAAGAGATTCCTATATTTAAACCTTATTAATGGAATCGAATGACAGGTTTAATAGGATTGTGACACTTTGAGAACCCGTTGTCTGCAAGTATAGCAAGACCAAAGCAAGACACGTTACAATCTCGCCAAGCAGCCGGCACTCAGGCCTCAGCAGGCTGTGAGCGAGACACAGAGTACAGACGCTAGCCTAGCCCAGTCCGCGTCTAAATTGACTGCCGCGCTGTCGTGTAAATGTGAGACGGCCTTATCTGAAAAAAAAAATCTATAAAACTTTAAAAAACAAGTGCATTTTCGGGATAAAGAAAGAAAATTGAATATAAACTAAATACAAAGGAAATGATTATTAATATTGAATATTGTTCTGATATTAAACAATATAATTTTATCACACCGCATTAATTTAATTAAAGTGAAGTGTTATTACGGCTTCGTTATTCCGATAACCAATAAATGAGATTAAATGACCTCTGTATCGTGGGAAAAATATAGTGCTGTGACCCTTTCTTCGGACGTGTTCTAATAGAAAATATATCATAACTTTGGTGACGTAAGGTTGATTTTGGAAAACCGCGCGGAAAATCTCCGCCCGCCTGTGGTTTTATCATCAAAAACTTAACTTATGATGGGAGTGTACGTAATGAACACACTTGCTATGGACATCAGTCGTAAGTACCTAATCAATTTAGACTTAATCAAGCATTATTTATGCATTTAGCAAATTATCCGTTTTTAAAAATACCGCAGGCATCGTGAAGTTTTTCGGGATAAAAAGCCTTTAAGACAATTTAGTGAGCATTTTATTTTATTTGAAACTGTTTGAAAAGTTTCAGCGAATTTGGTTCAGTACAGTAGTGGCGTGAAGAACGTAAAGTACCTAACAAAGTAATAAACAACAGAATTTGTAATACTTCTAAATAATTATTTCACATGTCTTTTTAATAATATTAAAAAGACATGTGAAATAATTATTTAGAAGATAAGTATCAGTTTTTTGTTAGAACCGCTATTTTCAGACTTTCAATATTTTCAATGTAAATTATCATCAGCAATATAGGTACGCAATATTTAGGTGGGTAGGTAAACCCGGTTTTATTTTAGTTATCAACAGCTATAGGTACGTCAGTAAACCATTAATTAGGTATTCCATCTGCCAGATATGACTCGATTAGTTTTATTTTCAGAAATTGCCGGAAAAGTTGGAAAATTGTTTTGTAATTAAGTTACATTTTAAACCGATTAGGAACTTGTATATATCTAGGTACCTAACTACCTATCAACTTAGTTGGATCACTTTGAATTTAACTTCTTCTTCATTATGAATCCCTGGGTTGAAATGTTGGAAAATGATTTTCAGCAACTTTTTACACATATATAACACCCAATTCAGATATTAAAATAAATATCGCTTGAGAAATTATAGTATCATCCGGTATTGATGCAAACATTCGTAAAAAATAGCAACATGAAAATCGAATCAGCAACCATGTTATTAACTGTTAATAAGTATTCATGGGTATTTACTATTTAACTAGCAATTTATTTATTTTTGTTAAACCCTGTAAATAGTATCTACAGATAATGCTTTAGTATCTGTGTATCTACCTACCGACTGTGTAGCAAGCGAGAAAAATGTTACGCAAGATGTCGAGATTGTGAATGGATGTAGGAATGGGAATGATTTTATCTGTACTTTATCTTTGATGCAGACTCACCTACGTGACTTTTACACGGCTTTGTACCGAGAAATGAACCACATTGCAAAACAGGTTCCAGATAAAATACCTATTACAAAAACAAATAAAGTTAAATCGGCCAAGTACGTGTCGGATTCGCGAACCGAGGGTTTCGAACTACTACAGTTACTAAAGTAAAGGCAGACAGACGGATAAAAAAACAGACAGACGAACAACAAAGCGATCCTATAAGGTGGGTTTTGAGGTGCAGACCCCTAAAAGGAAAAAGATCAAAGAAGGACTAGGGGAACTTTTAAAATATTTGATTTTTAATGCATCGGTAAAATGCATGAATAATGAAATTAGGTAATAAAGTAATTGAAATTCTTTCTTTCTTTGGTATTTCTTAACTGATCTAAGGAAAGTGGCACACCTCCGCCTCACATCGTTAGTTACTCATCCGACATGTATACGGATATCAACTAGCTTATAAAAGGGTTGTCAGATCAGTGGGAAAATCCGGTTGAATCCGGGAATAAGTTGAGTTTGCTGAGGGCTTTTTTCAGTTTAGATCGCGTTGAAATCCTTGTAAACTCAGTACTAAGCCGTGATCAACATTCATTATTTGTAATTATCTGCAGCCTCTTTAAAAGCGTCTGTAATTTAGACCTCTTTAAAATTACCATTACTTCAAGTTACCATGATCGTAGTTATAGAAACGCTTTACAAAAGTATTACGCCAGAGGTATGTAGCACGACCCTGGTAACTGTAGGCCAATCACGAACAAAAATTACTTTCGCATTGAACAAGAAATTTTTTAAACAACTGAGCAACAAGAAATTTCTTGGTAACTTTATTGAAAAGTATTTTTTCCGGATTACCCGAGTTTGCTGCAATTTGTCAAAAGCGTAGCGTAATTTTCTAAAAAACAAACAACCGAGTGTAAGGACAGATTAAAACCCTGTTACCTCATAGTTAAAACCTTTGTGTTGTCTTTTATTTAAAGTATTATATCATTGGTTTCTGGGAAATAAGAACTATTTAGCAACCCTACTTATAACCTGTAGGGTCAGCGGACAGCAAGGTACACAATGCTGGCGACCGGGCTACCTTTTGCAATGCGGATCTAAGATTTTTCCCTTTCACATCGAATGCACGTCGCGAGTCGCGACCTTGATATATTTGCAGAGCTTTTAGTTGGTTGTTTATTTACATTTTGGTCTGGTTTTCGGTGACAAACATGTATTCATTGTTCGTTGCGCATGCCTGATAAACCACTGGAAAATGTACTAAGTAGGTCTGTGCAAAGAAATGACTCCTTTTTTAAAGGTTTTTTAGGTTAGCAGTGCCTGCCTCTTGTTAGTTCGGGGGTTGAATCTCGTGCACCTCTGACTTTTTGGAGTTTTTTACAGTTGATAGGCTTGCGCTTGACTACAATCATGTCTGATGGGCAGAAATGATGAGGTCTAGGATGAAGAGCGCTTGTGTAGTTTTGAAGTTACGTGCGTTTTTGAAAACTAAATGTCACTAAGTGGCATTGTGAAGAACTTACATGACGGAGAGTTCCCTATATTATTCTCCAAGATGCGCGATTTTCGCTTACCAAATCCCAACTCTCTTTCAGAGAGGAGACCCTTAGGTACTTTACTATTTTGATACATAAAAAGGGCTTGAGCGAGACAATATAAGGGTTTAAATATTTTAGTATTGATTTTTATGCGGTGAGATATTTCAATTAATGAATTACCTAGGTGCACAATACATAGCTACTTGTATGTATTATTTGCAATAAATTAGTGTGAAGGAAATGCAGCAAATTCTAAACATATAGGAAGTCCGATGTTGAAGGTAAATAGGTAAGTGATGATAAGGCAAATACAATAAAGGCACTACTAAGGCTTCCATGAAGGAATGTGGTGTGCCGTGTGACCCACATACGTTAGTAGCACAAGTAACAAGTAATATTTTATTAGTATAAGTGGATACCTAATTGTAATTACCTACCCGTCTATTACATAAATTAGATGAAATAATCGGAAATGAAAGTAGGTATTTTTTTCTATAATTTGATCACTATTGACGTAACTAAATGATTTTATTTTATTAGGTAAGTGATGTTAAACGCTTGAGTATAAAACAAGTAATTTGATTTAAAAAAAAACATCAATTATGTATTTTTTGGACACAAGTTAAACTAAAATTTAGACTAAAATTTGGATTAGATTAGTATATTATAGTTTTTGTCTCGGAAAAATTTTTGGTTACCGCAGAATAGGTAAAAAATTTCATGCGGGTGAAGCCGCTAACATATGTATGTATTACCTACTGTCCTAAAAATCGGCTATTTCTTGTTGTTATATAATAATAATAAACAAATTCATGCTAAAATCGCGTAGACACGTGGCTCTGTTGCGGCGTGCTTCAAGGACAGACAAACCAACAAACACACTTTCGCGTTTACTTACTTGCGGTGGCTGGTGCTAAGGCGTTATTTATCGATATCATGTTTCTAGCACTGCATAAAATTATTTATACTTGTAAATACGAATGTTGTGATTAGAATAATTTAATTTTTTAGCGGCCGATCGCATGAGTAGAGTAGGTACCATGAATATTGTTATTCTTGCTATTGGCAACCTTCGAGTAGGTAATTTTGTGTAAATCGGTTCGAAAGCATAAGGCCCCATTTCCACCTAAGCCTCCACCTCCACTTTGGTGGAAACCGGGCTTAAAGCAAGTTTGCGGTGTGGGTACTTATTATTAATATGAAACATGAAAATACTAGTGGTTCAATTTAAAGGAAGGTTTAGGAACGTTTATAACAGCAATTATATCACCGCAAAAGCGTGACTACAGCTTCATGGCTCCCCATCAGCATCAGCCGACGAGTTCATATCTCTAACGAGTATATCTGTTTCTCAAGAGGTAACAGATGGGAAAGGTACGGCCATCACGACTTATCGAGTGCTCAACTTATTGCTCCACTTGGTCGCCTATACGTGTACCGTACTCTGACATTATTATATTTGCATAATCTGGCGCCATTTCAAAATGGCCGTCGCTGCTGTGGCCATATTGGATTCTTAAGCCCCTGGGTGGTAGACATGGAAACTTTGGAAAGCTAAGCCGTATCTACGTGGGAATATTAAACCTTAGAGTTCCTATTACATTTAAGAGATCGGAGACAAATTCATCCTACAGATAACTTCATACTCGTAGGAGGTTTGGACATTTTAGAATTAAGTTCGGATACCTGGGTTGATTGCACTTTAAAGATGAGAGATAAGAGAAGAAATGGGACTTAAGTATAATTACTAAAGAATTAAGTATACTTTGACTTCTCTGTTTTGTCGCGTGAGCCACGAATTTTAATGTATTTTCGCATAGGTACGTATAGACATTTTATATGGAGCTATGAAATAACAGTATTCTTGCAGAATACTTTCTTCATAATTAATAATTTGTTATAATATCTTGCATAATTTGTAATAAGCAACTATTGTTTTAACTTTGAAAATCCTTCACTTTACTTTTACGCAAGATGTTTTTTTATCTTTGCTGCAGCTTAAGAGATAATTCGGTGTCACGATTTCATTGCAATAAAAGACAGCGTAAAAAATTCTCACCTTGAGGAATGAAAAATAGTGTTTTAACTTTCATCTTTCATGGTCGGACCCCGGAGCTTAGGTCTTTATATGTCGTCTCCAGACAAAAGCATGTCGGGTCAAGGATGCGCGTGAATTGGATGCCCGCCAGAAGTACTATCAATTTCCTTTTGTCTGTGGAATTAATGGCGCGCCATTGCTGCCAACTGTCAAACACATGCAATTTTGATTTATGATAATAATCTGAGCATAATCTGAGTATCTAGTAAATGTCTATCTATAAAAAATTCTAGATGATTATTAGATTCTTGAGATTATAATCATTATTTTGACGCGTAGGTATAATTGGTATGCATGCATTTTGTAAACTTGAACGTTTTTCCACTTTACCCCAATTTATATACAGGTGATTTCACATCGATTGTCTACATTTTCCAGTTATTTTATTTAGTTCATTAGTATTGTTGTTGGAATACCAAACTAAAGAAAATTCACATGATGTAAAAATAAAATAACGCATTTTAAATTGATATTTCAGAAGTGGCGGGAGGTGCCGCTTTCGAGGCCTCTTCTTTGTTGTACAGTAGGCATAGACCTTTTCCTTTTAAATGTAACTTGAATGATATTACATGTACTTTCAATACGCGTAAGTAATAAACAAGTTTTTTGATAACTACTCAAGCCACTTCAAGTATATGTTTTCGAAGGAATTTTTCTTGTACTACAAATACATCACTTAATTTTAACAGTCCCTTCATCAATAATGTGGGATATCGGACGAAAAGTTCATCTCCTTCGTAATTGCTTACTCTTGTCAGAATATTCGTGGCTATATACTTATCTAGGTGCTACGATCATTGATTTATAAACTAAGGATTAGGGGTCAGCGCTAAGAAGTCTCCGAACCGAATGACATACTTACAAAACGCGAAAAGACACAATCGCACTTCTGTCTCGTGTTTGAAAATTAGGCTGTATAGTAATGGTTTAAGACATAAATTACAATGTTTTAGTTTGTGTATAAAAATACTCATGTACCCTCGTCTATATGTTATATATAGGTTTTCTTGGGACACTTTTCTCGTGAATTTTGTATTACGCGTCCATAGATTTATAAGCCTATGGCTACGATGCTAAATATAGTTGGACATCTGTAAAAATTGTTGAACTATAATCGGTTGTATTAGTGGGAAGGAATGTGATCTGTCACCGTGGCTTTTCTCTTCATCTTCCTTTGCTTCCTATTGATGGTATCTTTGCATTTATATTGCTATTTTCACTGTGGCATTTACGAGTAAGATCAAGCAATTATTGTGAGCTTATGTCAAAGTAGTAAAAGAAATCGTATTATCCATTCACTAATGGAACAGACTTAGTATGCAACGTAACATTAGGTGCAGTAATGTTAGGATTATGAAATATTGACTCGTACATGAGGCATAGCATAAAAACTGGTCAAGTGGAGTCGGGTTCGTGCACTGAGGGTTCCGTATTATCAAGAGTCAAGACCCATTCTCAATAGTATTACTTAGAGTAAACTAAACATCAAATTTATAAACGAGTAAAAAATCACGTTTTTTTGTATGGGAAGCCCCTTTAAATACCTATTTTATTCTATTTTTTAGTATTTTTGTTAAAGCGAAAACAGAAATACATCACCTGTGACAAGTGGCTGTAGTGTGTGTCAAGAGACGATAGCCTGGTTGCAGACGGACGGACGGACGGACGCGAAGTCTTAGTAATAGAGTCCCGTTTTTATCCTTTGGGTACGGAACTCTAAAAAATGAAGACACGTGCTCTTACCGACATAAACGTGACCCAAACAGTTACTTTCCTCGAAACAGTTGTACGGTTTCTGCAATAAATTATAATACGTATATTTCTCGTAGGTAAATGTTGTTGCGTTTAATAAATGCCGATGCAATGTTTCAAATGCGTAATGCATGTGCTGAGTAATTGCCAAGCAATGTGTTACACTAAAAGATTTCAGTCCTATAGATAGCTGTTACGTGCGATTTACATTTGCAAGCAATGTTTTTGTGGTCCTTAGATATTAATTTCCAGCAATAAACGACGCATCTTCAATCAAATGCGATCATTGAACCTCATTGCTCTCTATAAGTACGGGTCTGCACACACAATTAAAATTTTCGTTGCGTTTTTGCAATATTGTAAGCTAATAAAGCAAAGTAGGCTTTAGGGAGTAAAATTGCGGGAATGGCGGTATTAAACTCACATATTTATAGTACAAAGTGGCTATTTAAAGAGTTAGTCCGAGTTTGACGTGGATCTCACAAATTAGTCCATGTAAAACCACTTGAATATAAATATGTTTTTAATGGTCTCCCTTAAGTCTCATCTACAGATCACGACTCATATTAAAGCGTGAATTTAGTTGGCATTACATTCTAATGACCAAAACCACAGCGGCATACTGTTAGGTCATTTCAAATCACAATACCGCGTCAATTTCGTGGCTATCAATTCTATAATGCCGGTACAATCTAATAAATTGCGGTTGGAAAACGAGTTTTTTAGGTATTTTGTGAGTAAAGTTAACATTTCTTGAGCACTTTCTGAGGAAAGTATAGAGATTTTCTTATTTATCTTTTTACAAGCAGTTTCCCGCGACTACGGCCATGTCACGCAAACATTCTTCTTAACCGACTTCAAAAAAAGGAGGAGGTTCTCAATTCGTCGGAATCTTTTTAATACGTCCAGACCCTTTATTTAATGTAGTCTGAGGTCCAGACAGTTAAAAACTCAAGAAGAATTAGGTGCAGCCATTTTGAATTGATGTGTTATTTATTTATTTATTTATTTATTTATTGTTAATAGCTTACATGTTTACACTATTGTTAATAGCTTACATGTTACACTGTATTCTCCTATATTATGTGGTGGTGGTGTAGAAGATATATTCGATCACTTGACTGCGATCTTAACAGATGGTAGCATCGCAGTTCGATGTACCAATTGTATACTTAGGTACTTGGAAAATACATTAACTCTACACAGGGTCGCACTGGAACGTCATATTATAGGCAATATAGGGTCTTGATAGGGTGTCTAATGGTAACCATTGTCGGCTGAAGCCACCCACCAGCAAAGAGACAAAAATTCAATTCAATTTCAAAATTATGCCGGCCCGAGCTATAGAAGGTATACAAGCTATAGTATTTAGCACTACACCAGGGAATTTCAATTTGTTCGATAAAATATCTTTCGGGGACATGCATTAAGTCCCTCGCATACTGAGAAGTGCCCAAACTGTAAAGAATAGTTTTTTATTCTCCTATATTATGATAGATACCTAGAAAAATCAAATACGGTATAGAAAAAACCCCCTCGTGGCACCCGCACCGTGACTCCTGCATAACATCTGACACGTGCGATAAGTACCTCATTGCACACCATCACAAGCTACGTCAGCAACTTGTGAATGGCTAACATGCGTCGTTAGGGTATTGCCCAAGTAGAATCCCTACGCTCTTGAACTGTGATATAAGTCGATGAGCGAATACGACACACGAGGCGTTTTCTCATGCTAGTATCATATTATAGTTTATTGTAGGCTTGGATCGATAGCGACACGCCGCACGTGTATTCTACATCCGTAGTTTACGTGCATCTCACCGCCCCCCGATCGCGTAGAGCGTGTATCAATCAAACTACAAATGAATCTATACAAACCTGAGATCATACCTAACGAAACAAAACCATGTTTTGACCATTCATATTATAGTCTATCGATTGACGGGTGAAATCACACATGAAAATATAAAATGAAGTTTTGATTTAGGTGTTATTCCAAATTTTGTGTCCCCTCGTACCGAGTCTTCCATAACACTCACGTCTTTTATTTTATGTCATGAAATTGGTTGGTACCTACTACCGCATCCTGCGTTCGTCTGGCTCATCGTACTGACCAGACGAGCGAGGGATGCGGTCGACATTTCAGCATTGGAAAAGCCTGAGTAGAGCTCTGAAATTAACACAAAAAATAAAATGTGACGTTATTGGTTTAACAACAGTATACAACTCTCGAAATCGCACTCGGTAAGCGGACAAGGCTATCGAGTACTCTTTAACGATTCGTTAATCAAATAACACGTTGGTCGTGAATTAAAATACTATTTGAATAAAGGTTAATTACACTCTTAAGCGGTAGATACTCTTATATATTAATAAGGTATGTTTTATGTAAAAACTAATATATTTGACAAATCTATACTTAAAGATTGTCATACTTTGACGAACCTCTATACAACACTTACAATTCAAATCAGCTGTGCAGCCCTAAATCTTCATCGGAAACACACAGTTTAAAAAAAGCGCTATATCTTTTTGCTATGTGTAACTTTATAATTATGCCAATAACATGTTATTGCATAATAACTACACAATAATCCTGCACGGCAAAACTAACCGAAGTTTACTAAAATCATTCATCAACTCGCTAATAAAGACAGTGATTGATTAATTGATCGTACTACAACCAGGGTAGAACTGCAGGTAATAATGACTCCCGCTTGGCCATATTATGTTTTTTACTAATATAGTAATCAGTAAGTTAAATGGCCATGTGGTTATAATTATTATAATTAAACATGAGCGGGTTAATTAATACAACAACGCACGAAATTCTCCGGTTACGGAATAGTTGAGAAGAGTGAATGTTTAACTTATTAGCATACCTAGCCGTAACTTTCGATTGCGCTGCTTATTGTAAATTATTCATGAGAAAACCTTTTTGTGCGCTTCCGTAAGATTAATGATAAGATTTTTTCTCATGTTTATGAGTAGGTACACTGTTGATACTCGTAATTGTTTCGGAACGTTGTGAAGAGTTTCCGAAACAATGCATTGTTTAAAATATAAGGCAAATGTTTTAGCTATATTTACGAGTACCTAACGTGACCCAATTTACTCTATGGAGAGCTGAAAAGAGACTTGTATGTGTCGGAACTTGGAGTGGACTTATGGAAACAATGGATTTTTAACCAAAATGTAAGGCAAATGTTTTAGCTATTTTTACTAACATGACAAAATTGACCCTATAGAGAGTTTATAAATGGATTATAGCTACTCAGAGCTTGGAGTGAACTATGGAGAACTTACGGAATCAATGCATTGTTAACAAAATGTACGGCAAATTCTTTAGCTATAGGTATTTACCTAACCAAATTGCACCTTGCAATTAACACTGTGGAGAACTGAGAATCGGGAAATGGTAAAGGCTGTGGAGCACATACCAAAGCAGTGTATTGTTCAAAAAAATTAGGCCCTATTGAAAATAGACTTGGCTGATTTATATTTATTAGTACAATCTGGAACCAAAATATAGTAGTGTTTCTGGTCGCGACTCGCGGCATCAACCAAACGTGGATTTTGGTTTTAATGTGTATCAGTTGAGTTATATAATAATTGTCTGACCTTTAAAGGTATGTGGATATCTAAGACTTGGCTGATTTGTATTTATTTGTACAATCTGGAACCAAAAATATATGTAGTAGTGGATGAAACTTAATTAACGAATCCGGTATTGGTCGCGACTCGCGGCATCAACCAAACGTGCATTTTGGTTTTAATGTGTATCAGTTGAGTTATATAATTGTCTGACCTTTAATGGTATGTGGATAAAAAAGTAAGTAGGTGACAAACTCGTGTGTTATGTAAAACCGAAATTGGTGCAGAAAGCAAGAAGCTTCCGAAAATAATATGCTAGTACAATCTGTACGTAACTTCAACTTTTTAAACTTACATAAGTAGGTATTATGTTTAAACTTGTCCCCGAATAATGAAGAAAAAACTAAATAAAAAATATATTTGGTGTCGAGAAACAACATACATAATTCGATATAATCGATATATTCGATGGCAGCCACACTAGGAATTACTGTATCTCTATTATGTTTGAAATGAGGTTTTAAAACGGCAAACCTATACATACTTAATTATCCCCCGATTCCCTCTTCTTGTGCGCACATGTCACCACTGTTTTATAAGAGGTACCTGTCTAGATCTAGCATCTAGATACTGTATGCTGTATGCAACTACAATTCTGGCTTTGCACTTTGCAGGCATCGAAGACAAAGTCGTATCCTACGCCGTGTTTACTATAGCCGTATCCATACTAACAGTGGCATTTGAGCTGGAACTCCCTAAGGGTTACAGCGCATGCGGGCTCCGATGCAACCCCCCGAAAGCAATATGGCGCCGATCGCCACGAGATAAGCACGCGCTCCATATTTACATCGCTTTGCGCCAAACATTACTTTGACCTTATCCATACAAAATTGTATTACCGCCTTATTTTGCTTTGCGCATATCGCCTTTAATGTGTTTTCTTTCCGGAGTTCATTGTATGCGTGTGTTCGATCTATTGTTTAGTAGCCCAGTGCTGTGAGTGCTGATTTCTGAGACTATAGACTTACAAATCACAGGTCAATGCCGTCAAGTTTTGTTTAGATCTGTAGCGTTTTCCACGTCCCGTTCTTAGTTTCGAATAGCTACAGCTAATTCACAGAAATTAGACCTAATTATTTGGTCAGTTGCAGCACTGCAACGGTCAATTTATTAAAATAACACCAAAAAAACAATAAAACTGCGCAAGTACTCGCGTTGCTTTCGATTTTATTGTTTGTTGCAATTTTGATAGTGATACTAATTAAACGTGTGTCCATTCTCTCGTGCCTATAAAGGCGTTAAAAACTTTAAGTACCAAGTGAAGTACATCAATCAAACTGCGTCGTTCGAGAGTTTCGCCCGCAGCACTGCTGCTGGGTACAAGGCCGGTCTCCGGACTGGTTGAGCCTGTGAGGAGCCCTGAGGAACCAGCATTGGACGTCGCGCAGGACAAAGCCTACTGGGGCAGCGTTACCAAAGCTATGACAAGTAAACCTCATAATACCTTTGGAAATCTCACTTAGAATACACGACACCTAAATGCACGTTGTTGTTAAAAAATTAGGCCACCATAACAACCCTTCTATCGAAGGGCTCTCGGGTTACAAGTGATAGTGAAAGGTTGGAAATATGTAACAGCATCTTCCTTTGTGTCGTAAACTATGTCAAAAGTGTACCTGCCATGACCTAGGACACTGAAGGTCAGCTTTCTAGGACATGCTTGGAGGACGACATGCAATTTCTTAAAGATGAATGCATTTTTATCTCATTTTAGTTTCTTTACTTTATCAACAAACATCGAAAATCAACAGTGATTCATCCTGAATGGTTTTTAACGTAAAATATTTAAGGTGTGGAGAGTTCATTAAAGACTTTTAATTTTGGCGAACCGAGACATCGGGGTGTAGCGTTATTTCAGCGAATTATGATTTAATACGTCATAACTACGTACTTACATGGTTTTTTTTTCAATTAGTCTAACTTTTTGTTTTGTATTCTCAATTGGTGCCGTTTATAGACATCAACAACACCAGCTTTAATTTAATTTGTAGGTGTGTTTATAAAATTAATAAGGCTCAAATTCATTTTGCCAAATTTTGTTATTACAATAATTATTATGCGAAATTGCATCCATTCCATACGACTCATATTTAAACCTAATACTTAATACCGGTAAGAATAATTTTCCTATTAATTTAAGTGACCATTTGTGGAAAATAAATTATATTAATTATTCGCATTTCATTAAATATTGTAGAATCTATATACTTATTATGCAAGATGAACATCAGCCAATTGTATATAAGGTAGGTACTAGGTAGTTAACTATAACAGCTGGCACTTTATGGGAAGTACGCACTTCGCCGTATATCCTCATTCCCCATCAAACAACCCTTATTAAAGGGTAGACCGTCGGTCGTCGGATATCGATGAAAATGACTCATACATTTTTCTATACTTAGGAGTGCTTCGTAAGGACTACAACGTTGAATTAAAAATGGTTGATTATTGCAGTTTTTTAGTTACCTAAGTATTTCGTTTTACCCCAAACCTGCCGTGCTATTCTTCAAAAATACTTAAAGCAGCGACGAGCGTACATCTATGCATCTATAAATTTGGCAGTTGTAATAGAGTACAATTTTGCATATCATCTTCGGCTTGGCAGCTGTCTGGCAACTGTTTCAGAGATGGACATTTTGTAGAATAGCACTGCTGGAACAATCAGTACAAATTACTTGTTATAAAATATTCAGTTTAACTGTATCGCAGCAATTTTTAGTTACGTACAGCTTACCTCAGTTAACTCTGTAAAACTAATTACCTCTGCATCCGCGCGAGTTAAGTGCGGCGCGGCAAATGTCAAAGGTCGTAATCATTTGCGTCAGCTCTGCCGCTTTTCTGCGGAATCCTTCTTTTGGACCAAAATAACGTTAACCTTTAAACGACGTCTGACCTTACGTAAGGTTTCTGTTTACCTCCATCAAACCTCCACAGAGAAAATAACTAAATAGTCTGCGTCCCTTAACACCCACCCTTGAAAGTTATAACAAACGACCTGAATGATTGATCGAAAATAGAGAATTGAGATGATATTTTGATTATATCATGCGCAAAATAGTAAAGATATGATAAAATCAAATCCGTCTTAATATATTGATATATTAATAAACTTTAATGAAAACAAAATGAGATAAAATTATTTTTAAAAACAAGCTTTTATATGTCAATTTATCCGTAGGTATTTTTCTCAGCAAACCCTTTCATATTTTGATACCCATATTGTAGGAGTGCAATAAAAATAACTAGACCACCACCTTGGGTGAGGAGTTGAGGACATATATCAATGGGTTTAAAATATTATCTGCTTCAAAATTGAGTTGCAAGCACCGATAACGAACCTCAGGATATGGCCGCCGAAAGATTTACGTAGGTAAACCTTTTTCGTACAATCAAACCATCTGTCAAAATTTTTCTATAGGTGGCTGATTAGCGAACTACAGCGTGGCCTTACTGGTCTTTGGTGATAAATTAAGCATTTTTGACACCGATAAACTGGCAATATTTTTTCGTGCCGTCCGACCTGCCCAGGGTATATATGTATATTTTTGCCAGATAACACCCGATCAAATATACATTACATGTTAAATAAAAGCTTGTAATGACAATTTAATAGCCTGTAACTATACTGTAATTAAAATTATTACGAGTAGTATGTAGAATTTCAATCATGTCGCGTTCTTTTACACCTCAAATCCCCGCAGACTCCTTTACAGATAGTCAGCGCTAAGATGAAATGTGACTTCGCGTATTCCCCGAGCAGTTTTGAGCCCTAAATTAATGCATCACAAACACGAACTGCGAACTAGTAATGGAATATTAAATCAAAACAACACGAGCAATCGCTTATGTAGCTCCGGGGAAATAATGCTTTCATTATCTTTTGAATTGTAATTTTTGTGTAGGTGTATTAGGTACAAATATATCAAAAATAACTTCGGTAATGTTTATTTTATTTTTAACTAACTGTTGCCCGCGGCTCCGTACACGTGAATTTCGGTTTTTCGTTAAACCCATGGGAACGATGGAATTTTCCATGATAAAAAGTAGCCTGGTGTGTTAATCCGGGTAATAATCCTATATATGTTCCATATTTCAGCCTAATCGGTTCAGTAGTTGCGGCGTGAAAGTGTAACAAAGAGCCATCCATCCATCCATAGTTATAAACTTTCGCGTTTATATATAAGCATAGTAATATTATATATTCGTTGATATAAGTAAAAAAGGATAGGATAGGATAAGATTCTCTTTAATTCATAAAATATTTCTGAATCAACATAGGCACCTGCTGTTCAGAATTCAAGTTCAAAGTGTTTAGTTTTTCACATAAGCCCCATAAATTACCCGTATGAAATGACTCCATCATTCGATAGGTTTGGGAAAAAACGGTGTTTAAGTTTAGAATTATAGAATTGCAATTTCAAGCCTAAGTGTTCAAGCGAACACATCATGCTCAAAGGTAAGCGACAGGCCACTTAATAGTGCAAACTGCACTGCGGGTAAACTAGGCTTGGCGCTTATCTAGACCTAAATAATAAAGTACCAAGGTTTTTGCCACCGAACAAAATGTGTACTGTGCTTTTTGCACAACGCCACCAATCTCGGTTAATGAGCTGGCGTGACTAGCGATAGGCAGTCAACTGAAACGGGAATTATTATTGTTTGTTAAGAAAACTATGTTAGTAAGTTGTCATATACAACTTACTAACATAGTGACTGGGTAGCTCTATAAATAGTAAGACTTAGACATAGACTGATGTAAAGATGAATACACGATGATGAGTATACGAGAAGTACAAGTAACATTGATTGTTTGACCTGGAATTTTCTACGTTTGGAAAATAATATTGTGATAGACCCATAATTGAGCTAATATTATGTACTAAAGACCATACCTATTAATGTTATAATTCTTATACCCAGTATTCTAATACCATAATATTATAATTAATATTAGATTTTGTTGTTAAATTGGGTGAAAACGTACCTATTTAATAGAATATCAAGTGCAGTTATAATATACTCAACATTATGACAGATAACTTTTCCTTTACGCTAGGTTGTCAGCGTAAAGAAAACTTGTCGCACTACAAATCTAATTACCCGTATCTAACTATCAAGAAGAAGATAATAATGATATCATCATTAAAAATATAACAGTTTATTAAATCGAAATCGTGCTCTATAAGACTACTTAACTGCTACTCGAGTATATTATTATTTAATCATTTTATTAAATTCGGTACAACGAACGTAAGACAACTCAGTAAGTATACATAAAATAAGTAGAGACAAAACGACAAACGGAAAAATCAGCATCATGAAATGTTTTTAAAACGGCTTCCAATTATGGACATTCTCTTTTTTCAGAAATATTCCTATGCTGTTATCAAAAATTTAAATTTCATATACTTTCGCGTTATATTAATTGAAATTCCTTCACCTTATGGCTGTTTTTGTACACAGAGACACAATTTGATGTTTTAAGGCAAAAACTGTCTTGCACAGAATTAATCTAATTAGGACCAAAAAAGTCGTTGAAACGGAAATAAATATCTCATCTTGCATACGTAGAGGAAGATATTATGTGTACTTATATGGAATCAATCCAAATGACAATGAAATTCCATTCCGCAGAAATGGAATTCAGTAGGAATTAAACGTATCTATTGTTGGTAATTTTCTGCAACTTCGCGGGAAAATGTTCAGTAAAACAAAAAACAGCATGTCAACACGCCTGCCAGTTGTTACTTGTTATTGGCCATTGTTCAGGCACTCCTACAGATTGCTTGCTTCATTTCTCGCTGCTTTTGTTGAGAACGTTCATTAGTGATGGGGTTTAAGTAAGTTTAACGCTTTTGTTGTTTTGTGAAGTGTCTTTTTATTTATGAAAAAAATCGCCGATAGAATACCAGAGCTACGGTATTCTTCGAATTCGTCTGTAGTTCTACTTGAATGTCTAGAACCAGAGTATTTACTGTATGTGTGGAGTTTTCTTACACAATACGGTACGTTACATCGATAACAGCTACTTTTATTTTTTACCTAAAGAAGCTTTGTTGTATCTTTTGATCTAAAATAATTATAAAATAATTGTTGTATTAAATATAAAGGAAAAAAGTACGCTGGTCAATCTCTCAGCCATGCAATGACGCTTTTAAATAAATAATCAGAAGAATGGCGATCACGCATGTAATGGAAAACGCAGTTTTGACAAACTGGCTATATTGACAGATTGGTCTTTAGATCTAAACTAGTAGGGCGCGTGGATGCGCTGTGTTATATTCCCGCCTATAAAAATCCCTTCAAAATTCCCCATACATTTTCTATGGAAAAAAAATTCGCCATATTGGATTTTTTTTTCTATTCATCGTGTAGACCTTTGGGTCCTGATCAACTCTTGTTAAGAAACCGTTCTTCCATCTTTTATACTTTCCGAGATATCGACGAAATTCGGATGGCGGCCATTTTGAATCCGCCATTTTGAATTTTTGGTTAGGTTAGGATCCGCTCTCGCCATCCTATCTATACGCGTAGACCGTAGAGTATCCAAAAACGCATAACGATATCGAATTGTTTTAGCATAAATCTACAGTAATTATTATCTAGTATTTTGAAAATTGACGAAATAGCCATAATTTTGATTGTTTTCATTGTTTCAGCGAGCAGCGGGTCGGGTAGCGGGCCGGGCGGCGGGGACGCGCACGCGCACGCGCCTCACACGCACCCGCACGCGCACGCGCGGCGCGGGGAGGTCACGCCGCACGCGACGCCGCAGCGACGCCTCATCAAAGTCGATTTTGACAAACTTGAGGTAGGTACTTTGAACACCTACTGGATTATTCTCCCCAAATACCATCTCTCCGGTAATCTCCGTGTAGGTACACCATGGGGATTGTGGGTGTGTGGAGTTTACTGAGGTAGATATTATTATGATGATTTTCACCAACATCAGGTCCAATCTAAAGGTGAAAACATGGACATGAAAATTTGAGACTGTAATCATGAATTTGGTATGGGAATTATAATACCCTAATTTTTATTCTTCGTGTGTTTACCGAACTGCATTTAGTAAATACTCGTATTTGCATATAAGATAGAATCAGTGGACAAACACATATTATATAGAACATAAATGACTTAATATAGACTAAGTAAATAACATTTGTTGAAACAACTACATGTATAGGTGCGAATTTTTTTTCTTTTCCAATTTTCAAGCAAAGTTACTTTATTTTAATCATAAAAATTTGCAGCCCTACTCAAACCCCCATTTCGATTGCCGCATTATACTGAAAACATCATAATAAAACATAGTCTCAATTAACTGCATTGTTTCGTGCAACAAAACAAGTTCATTTTTCAAACTAATTGACAGCGATTTCGAATAGTTTACTCTAGTCGTGCGATATTAATAATTGCTAACTGGATACGCCTGTTAGCTATAGATTAAAAAACACAAATCGATATTGGCAAATTCTAATTAATTAAAATATCCGATGTGCGTGTGCAGTGTGCAATAATTGTTAATAGTATATTGTTTTGTTTATTTGTTGTAGTTTAGATTGAAATGGCTGATGAATATATATGAAAAACCCGTTTTCGTTATTATAACTTCATCATCGACAAAAATTGTTGATGTGTAACCATCAAGTAAGTACCTACGCTATTACCCCCGTCAGTGATTTATTCCAAATCTTGGCTTTTTACTATGGGTAAATTTACTACAATACCTATCCAGGTTAAATAATTCACTTATACAATATTTTGCAGTTTATTTGGCGTAAGCAGTTTACTTTCTCAAATTAACTGGGCATCGTCCTTTAATGCGTTTCACTAAGTTATTCTAATGTTTGGTAAATAATTCACTTGTACAATATTTTGCAGTTTATTGTGTTTATGGCATAAGCAGTTTAAAACTTTCTCAAATTAATTGGGCATCGTCCTTTAATGCGTTTCACTAAGTTATTCTGATGTTTGGTAAATAATTAACTTGTACAATATTTTGCAGTTTATTGTTTTTATGGCGTAAGCAGTTTAAAACTTTCTCAAATTAATTACTGGGCATCGTTCTTCAATTCGTTTCACTAAGTTATTCTGATGTTTGGGATTCTATTAAATTAAATTTAAATCTGTCTATGATTGTAGTATACTTATACTCTAATTATGTCTATCAATAAAATAGTTTACTTCGTTATTAGAAGACGGTGCTCTTTTATTTTCACCAAAAAACAGTATCCGCTTTACAGTCGATGACTTGACAGTGGGCAGTGTAGCGTGTAATTGCAAAATTATTGTACAATTCATAAAGGCATTGTATACTCGTACTCGTTTTCATGCGATGTTGGAAAATAATAATATTGGTAAATAAATATTAAATATCTTTTTTGTTCGCGAGTAGGGTTTGATTCCCATTAAGAACCAATTGAGACTTTTACAACTTGCCAATTATTGTGGTGGTGATCGGTTTTCGGATCGGATCGGGATCGGGACCACCGATCACCACCACAATAATTGCCATGCCAAAAAAACCACCATATACATATACATATTGAACTTTACACAATTTTGAATGTATGTTTGCCATGAAATAGTAAAAGTTAAAATTAAGAAGCTTGTATGTAAAAAATAAGACTCTCTGTAAAAATTACGCTCTGTGTGTCCAATTAGCGTTTTGAGAGTCCAAATTGAAGTTTTTTTTTTTTATAATTTTGGGTACATAAATGATAAAAATTCATTTAGGTATCTCTTATAACAATAGTTAAACCATAACGAAATCGTTTCAGTCGATTGAGAAGCGTTTTACTATCGAGGTAAAACAATTTTCAATAGACTGCTGAAACTTTGGTCCGATCGGTTTAAATCCGTACCGAAATTCAAAAGGTATTTTATCGATATCCTTACTCTAAAGGTATGGAAATCGTTTTTGCGTTTTATTCCCCACAAATCTAAAGAATTCTATTCTACACAGAATTCAAGTGAAATCTACAAAATACATTTTATGAGTAAAGATTATCAAATAAAATACCTATTACTTTAAAGTTACTGTTATACATATATAACGATTCGTGAAAGCAGACCACTGACGGTATATATTTCAAATGGACGCTTAATAATCCCACGTGCAAGCATACAGTAATATTTTTATTAATATCTTAATGTAGTATTTTTCATCTATAAATGCACATCACAAATATTGTGTAGAAAGTAGAGCAACATAAAAAAACCAAGTTATGATTTCTAAGCGTCTAAGTAATGTTTTACCTAATCATTGTAGATATATACCAAAAAAGCTGTGACGGATGTCCGTAGGTAAATACATAGGTGCTCGTTATAGTAGTCTTCAACTAAGTTATCCAAGGAAAACATTGGCAAGCAAGCAAAAACTTTTGCCCTTACAATATTTACGCCTGGCATTAACTATAATATGGAGCTGTTGGCACTTTTTATCTCGTATGTCACTAACAAGATTAAAATATGATACATAATTAAATACACGCGTTACACAATTTAAAATGAGACAAATTCAAATAAGTATTTGTCTAGGCGAAAATGAGTGACATTTTTAATCGTTACACAAATAACTTTGAATTATAATAGTCAGTATTTAATAGTTAAGTAAATTTCTCATAAAAAATCATCCACTAAGAAATGACACGTAATGGTAGCGTTTAGCGAGACCTCGAACCGATAAAAGTTTCTATGTTCTCAGGCACTCTCCTTTCTCGACCTTAGACCCTGTCTTTGCTATACCAATGTTATAATATTATATTATTATTAAGTTATTTTACGAGAACCTACCTATCAACTATCAAACGACGTATTTATTTAAGGAAATGTAACTTAGCAAGTAGCAACCTTTTAACGATTTGAAATAAAAACTACGGTGAGTTATTTAGGGCGTAAGTTGTTAACCCGTAATATGTAGTTAACAGAGTTGATGGCAGTACGGTTATGTTTTTGCTAGTCATTTGCACGGAAGCCACCATAGTTAGAAGCGACACGATTCCGTGACGTGCTACTATTTTTTATTTTTTAATGGTATTTTATTACAAATACGTAAAAAATAATTGGTATTAGGTACGAGAATGATTGAATTACAAGAATATTAGGTTGGTAATAAAAATATAATGGAAACCAGACAACATAATAATATGATAATTTAATTGAGTGTTAGAGTATTGGTTACATGATTAATAGATCATAATAATAATTATTAATGTATGTATCAAATAGACCATGCAGGCTTTAAACGCGTAAACTATACCGAATAGTAGGTAAGTATAGTTTAAGTTTGAAAGTGAAATGCATTGCTTAAGCGATGTGTAGACAAATCAAGAATTACCTTCATGATTTCCATGAAGTATATCATCCGGTAATCATTACAATTCTCTACATCAGTAACATTACACTCACTAAGTATCTAAAAAGAGAGTTAATGATAGCTTTCAAATTACAAGCTGTACTATGTAAGTAAAGTTAATAAATAATTTAAATCACGTACTAAAGTTAAGAAAGTATATACGTAGCTGTATGTGTATCGGTAAATCATTGTCTCTAATAAATACAATGGAATTTCTAGTAAAGTGTAAGGTTTCTACTTTAAAAGGGGCTATGAATTATTATTATGATTTTGAAATAAATGTTTAAGTAACTAATAATAATTAATCAATATCGTCATAGATCATATTATCGTCATTAGACATTTAGAACTGTTTATGTATTTAATTTAAATTGGTTCTCTTAACATAAAAAGTACCTACTAAATGTTTTTATTATCGTACCTACAAATTGAGCTAACCTGAAGATTCTCGAATGATAAGAAACCGCAGTTTAGGATAATGTTTATCTTAGACCAAATAGATACCTAGGTACCGGTTACTTTAGTCGATCTAAAGGTTGGTTAATAGCTGTGGTTAATAGGTACTTATTATGTTATGATTTTCCTGTACATTGTACCTGCAGCAATTTTCCTGAAGCTTCTTTACCAATTTTACTACTTATAATTTTTAATCAATGAATGATATTCTTGTATTGGATCCTACACAATAAAAATTAGATTTGTTGGTACCTAGTTGTTTAACGGAATTCAAATAAAAATGTTAATATTATTTTTATGTAACGACCTACGTATGAGTACCAATGACTTATAGCGACATTGCGTAGGAATGTTTGGCTTTTATTGACAATTTATTTCTACTAAACAATTCTTATCTTCAATGTTATATAATTAAATTGGGTTAACTGCTTCCTATGTGCAAACTGGTTATGCAATTATAAAAGGATTAGAAAGTGGTTTGTTCGTAAACATGATAGGTACTCGTTTGAACCTCAGTAATTTAATAGGTTTGAAACTTACTGCTAGGATTAATAGTTATCAAAACGAAATCAAGCGATTTAATTAATATCTACAGTGCAAAATGCCTCTAACTGACTCTAAATGACCCCCGTGGGTGTGACGGTTTATTCACGCGTTTTACCCCCGTATTTTAGTCGTAAGCGTTTAATTTTCGAAGTTCCTTTCTTAGCGGATGGTCATCTTAATTGTTATCTGTGTGCTTATGGTATAGAGTAGAATATCAATTATTTTCTTTGGTTATGGCCCTAAACATCCCAATTCGTCAAGTGCTTTCAGGTGTACGTGGTTAGATAGTCGTTATATCAGTCGTTTTGTCCCTTTTATTCATTTCATAATAAAAGTATTCAAGTTGAGATTTTGGTTTCATCTTATTTGTTTTCTACCTTATATCTTAGCTATAACGTCCCGGGGATAATGTATTCTGTTTGAGAAAATGGGAACCTAGTTTTTCTTACACTCTCCCTTTTGCGGCGTTATCCCAGATTTCGTAAACATCAATTTCAATCTGCAAACCCATTTAGGTTGACTGAGGGCTTTTCCGTCCTAATTCTCTTTGCTTTGTCACTTTGCTGTTCATTATCTGTGTACTTAGTACAGTGTGTAATCAGAGCTTTTTTATTACATTTCTTTAGGTAAGTTTCAGCTACATTATAGGCACTATGAAGATGTCCAAAATAATCATTTTTACGTACTTAGGTTTTGCTCTCGGATTACTTTTTGTGAAATTCAGATATTATGTTGGTTTTAAGTACCTAGGTAGTAGGTAGGTACTTATTGTCATAATGATCATATTTTTAGGATTTCTCAACGTACCTATAAAAAAATATTTACAGCTGTACTTAGTCATTTGTAACGATTGTTATTCGTTCGAAATTTAACAAAATATATGGTTATGTTATATCCAATCGACAATTGGGCTGGGATACAGGGTACTAAGGATGTTACCGTGAAAGTCAAAATTTTTAATGCAACAGTGGATTTATCAATTATAAAATATCTGTGTCTATCGGTCTCCATTACTACAAACGAGTTTTAAGAGTAGGTACCTAAATATAACAAAACAGTTACTTCGTGGTTCTCTATCAAGAATTAGTGAATGGCTGTGCCGTTGTACTGGTCGAAAATAATTACCCATCGAGGTCAGACCCATGGGAGAGGATTTTGGCAGTACGAACGTTTGAGTAAATCGTTTCGTCAATAATAATTAAGCTGATTAAGATGCCGGTAATCTTGACATTTTTGTCGCCATTTGATTCAAATCTTTTAAATATATTTTTTTATTTTAATATTTATTAGAAATCTGTCCCATTCACTTCCACTTTCTCACGTGAAAAATCATATTTTAATGAAATACATTATGTAATTGAAATTTTAGATGTCGTAATAAGTGTTAAGAAATTGAGACTTGGGAGTCGTTACCTGAGAAATATCCCACCGCCGGGCATCCAGACTGAGAGGGATTTGGCAATATCAGTTATCCACAACATATTGGCCAAGTGCGTGCCGACCTTTGCATATTGTTAATATTGTGATGAACTCTCAGGGAATCAGGAAGTGATATTTAAGAATTAAAGAACTTTGATACCGTAAAAAATGTCGCACGCAACTCCAACCAACTTTATATTATAGGAAGAGCCAATGTGGCCCACAGATCTAGGAATGTGGATGGGCCCCATCTACAAAATAAGCGTGACTAAAGTATTTTTAATCTGTAAAGTGGCGCATAAGATGGCGTCACCTAGGGAAGTAAACTCAGTACATTTGATAGCAAATCTTGTCGCTCAACCTGGCGCCGCATGTCACGCAAAGCTAGGCTAGAATGAATGAATGAATGGGGCGCCTCATTAGTACCTACTCTTATCTCTATCCTATACCTTTATACGAGCAATTCTTGTATATATATTTCTATATAATCTGGATCTCGGAAACGGCTCGAACGATTTTCATGAAATTTAGTATAAGTACAGGGCGTTTTGGGGGCGATAAATCGATCTAGCTAGGATTCAGTTTTAGGAAATGTCGAATTTACTAAAAAAAAAATGACTACTGCTGCCATCTATTGGCCACCGAGAGAAGCTCGGTCACCCAGATATTGATTATGATTAACAAGGAACGTCATTGGTTCCAGGATGATGATGACGACGATGACACCGAGACATGCGTCAGCCCTGAGAGCCTCGCGCCGCAGCCCTTCCCGCGGCACACGGCGCCGCAGCAGACCCCGCCCAAGCCCTGGAAGCGCACCGGTAAGACCTGGACATAATTATGAGTAGACCTGGACACAAGTACTACCCTCTGAAACTCTTAACAGGTACTACACAATATTTTTCTTATCGACGTGGTACTGAGAACACTGTCACTGTCAGACGTCCAGAGATTTTATCCTTTTGTTTTTGGATAAATAATTTAGGTTTGTCGTAATCAACTAGACTAGACTAGACTCTAGCGCTGACACGAAAAAGTGCAATTCAGTTCGCAATAGCGCCTGGCTCCGTCCCGCTATGCATCTATAAAGTTGTGGTGTCTTTCTATCGCGTAACTGTATGATGTATCTCTTTCGACGTACTAAGGTTGCCTCGTTATTGGGCGTTAAATGGACCGTACAAGAACTAACGCGTGCTACCTAGCCGACGTGCGGCGGCCTTCCGTACGTCGAGACGGCTACTGTAGCCTGGTCGGTCACGTGATAAGTGAACATGGCTTGCCTATATTATGCCATTCATATTTTATACAGTTTTAACAATGTTCAAGGTAATCCCTACTTCTAAAACTACACTTGTATCTTAGGTTTCGTTGGAAAATTTACACTGTGTGACATTACACTGTTATTTAGCCTGAAGCTAACGCCTACAGCCTACACGAAGCTTACCTACGGAATTTTTTTGGTAGTAATAAGGCGTTTGGCTTCAACTGATCCGAGCCTGGCTTATTGCAAATGCGTAGGTGCCTTACTTTCAAATTATATTTGAACTAAGTTAATAATATCGTAACAAGTGATACCTACACATGATTTAAAACTGAAAACACACGCAAACCATACAAGTGTTTTGACGATAATTGTATGTATGTGAGTAGGCTAAAATTGCACTTTCTCCCCAATGCACACCTTTTGTACGGAACAGTCGCCGCCGTGGAGACCCCGCGCGCGCCGCCTCGGACCCGCATCTCCCATGACGAGTACCACCAGTTTTGCGACGAGACCCTAGAATGTATGACACGCATGAACTGTGACGTCACGCTTCGTAGTGTGCTATCGACCTTATTTGCTGCAGACATGTTCAGCGCGTTCCAATTCCAATTGCATCATTTCAAATCCACCAGTTGTAGCAATGTTACCTTATCTTCATCTATTCTTGCGATTGTTTTCGGATCGAAATTACTAAAGTTATGGGAATGACATATCCGGTAAATAGGTTAATCAAATGACTAATCGATATGTGAAATGTCATTCACATCTGAAATAATTACGTGGCACACTAACGCCCGGTCTACGGTTGCTTGACTTGACTTTAGCGGAAACGTTGCTATAGTTAATTAGGCAGCCTGAATCTTATGCCTTTCGAAATAAGGGTCAGACCGCCATATTTAACAAAAACGTTTCGGTTAAAGTCAATTCAAGCAACCGGCTCTTACTTTGTGTCCTCACACGTAATTATTTCACTCCATCGTTATCGTTTGTCATTTTCTTATGTTCTCGGTATGACCGCCTCGTATTGGTTCGAATTTGGAATACGGTTGCATTGGAATCACCTACCCTGGAATACTGAATTAGAGAAGAGACGAGCAGCACAATCGCTTTTGCTTTAAGTACCTACAACGCTTATTTCTTTTTAATTTATAGGTTCAATGTTTTCCGCCAATAGCAAACGTTTAGATTTAGTATTAGAGAAGAAACGTTCTGTATGTAAAATTTACAATAAAAATATTGTAAGTAACTAAATTCATAACGCATCGTCATTCGTTGTTTTTGTTCTAAAAATCATCTGTAGAAAATGTCTCATTCTCACCACTGTTAAAAAGTTAAATATCTCAGAATGTGCATTTAAATAAACGTCTTTTCCTTGTTGTTTATTGCACATTCAGTTTCACAAGGTCATTTAAACTGTGCCACTTTTAATTCAAGGCGTCTCTCTGCAGCTAACCTACAACTGTTGGGTCGTTGGTAACGGTGATTCTGAGTTCTGACCCACTAGACGGGTTTTGTTTAGTATTAAAATATACGTCTTTTTTTTTGTATATAAAACTAACGTGTATATAGATCATAACTGCAATATATCAACGCATATAAGAGCTAGTAAGAAAGGCTTAAAGTCAAGGTTATAAAAGTATTATAATTATAAAGCTATCATATTATTAAAATGGGAAATGCTTTCCAAAAAACCAACTTCAAATGCCACTACAAAGAGTGAAATAATTTTTATTTAAATTTTAGGTACCTACACCAATTCGAAGTCGGGCAATGTTTCATACAATCCCTAATAGTCCTTCTTACTTACTTGATGTGCGAAGAAATGACGAAGTCATAGACAATCGCCCGACTTCGAATTGGTGTAGGTACCTAAAATTTAAATAAAAATTATTTCACTCTTTGTAGTGGCATTTGAAGTTGGTTTTTTGGAAAGCATTTCCCATTTTTATTTTATACTTTTTAGTGGAAAACAATAAAATGCACAAGGCGTTGTAAAATACCCAAATTGCTTGAGGTGTGTTCATAAAATCTGAAGAGATACCTCAAATTCACCAAGATCCCATCATCAGACCCTGACTTGATGACTTTAGTCATCAAATCAGTATCTGCTAGCAAATGCACCAGTAACTATAAAAAATACCCAACTCGCTTTAAGTATGCTAGCAAAATTTGAAGAGTTCCCTCGATTTCACCAAGATCCCATGATCAGATCCTGACCTGATGACCATAGGACAACTTGGAAAATATTACTCTTTCTAATAATACTCAAATAGTTTCATGTGTCCATACAAAATTTGAAGAGTTCCCTCGATTTCTCCAGGATCCCATCATCAGATCCTGACCTGATTAAAATGGGACCATCTGGAAACAAAACCCTCTTAAACAAAAAAAGAATTTTTCAAATCGGTCCACGCGTCTTCGAGTAATCGGTGAACATACATAGATAAAAAAAAAAAAAAAAAAAAAAAAAAAGATTCCGACGAATTGAGAACCTCCTCCTTTTTTTGAAGTCGGTTAAAAATCTGTTTATCTTCGTGATCTAAAATTGGCAATTTTAACAAAGTTAAGTATCTAGAACGTGGATAAGGAAAATTACGTGAATCTTTATGGCTTCTGCATATTCTTCCCCTTTTTATCATATGGCTGAACGTCTTGCCAGGAAAAAAGGTTTCGAATTTTACAATCGCAAGTCCCGTCTCAATAGTAATAATTTGTGGATTTAGGTAAAGTGGAGTCGCCTAGAAATTTATAATTTGCTAAAAGAATGAGGAAAACTAAAATATTGAAGTGCGGGCGAATTTTGATCAATGGCCCACGACCCACGACCACTGCCGTTTTTAACCGACTTCAAAAAAGGAGGAGGTTCTCAATTCGTCGGAATCTTTTTTTTTTATATACGCAGCAAACAAGGGGTCTCCCAAATTCCTGATTCGCCACTGAGAAAGAGCTCCTTGGGTGTTTGCTGCAGGACACTGTGCAGCTGGATTTTTTCTTCGTTCAATCCCTCTTCTTAGTCGTTCACTCTTGACAGAGTGGTCGTGGTTATAATTTCGTAGTTACGATGTCTTATTCATTCTTCGTTCAATAATGGTATCGAATCTGTTTGTAGCGTACGACCTGGCGACCCAATGCCCGTCGCGACGCGCGTCGATGCGGCGTCACACCGTCACGCACCCAGCCTGCCCACCCACCGATGGCGCGCAATCGCTGCCACACTCCAGGTTAGTACATTTTTCCTACTTATCTACATCCGTGCCAAGACGGTGTTATGGGAGAGATGGTTGGATTATATGATATTCAAAACTTAAAAGCAGCCCTGAAGTTCTTCCAACTGCGAATAAACTGATCGCGCTAGCTAGTGGAGTCTCAATGCTGACTTATAGGCCATCTAAAGGGACAGCTTATTACAACAATAGACCTAGAGCAATATGTTTCACTCGTTACCAAATCTCGAGAAGTTTCACTAGTAGGTACTAGGATCAGATCAAAACTCTTTGTCTCTTTGTAACCTTTATAGCCTCATTAGAAGGCTGTGCCTGTGCTCATATCATGTTAGTTGCGATCATGATTCAGATTCGAAGGCTTGAAGACATCCACTATTACTCTAAATAGTATTAGTATCAACACATTATGTAAATTAAATGGTAGGTATAGCTCTTGCAGAGTCCGTCAAAATTAGGACCAATGCATCAGATATTCGGCCGCAAAGCAGTAGGTACCTAATTGCGTACTTACTGTTTTGATTTGCACTATCGCTGGCGAAATTACTTGATATCGTGGTTCTTTGTAACTGATGTATCAATCACGTAACAATCGGTCTTGCTTGTCTCGCCATTATTTTCCATGAACTAACTGCAATGTCGCGACCCGCAGGCCAGGCTCGCGGGCGTCGTGCGCGGGCGCCGCCTCGCTCGCCAGCAGCGACGCGGACGCGCAGCTGGGCGAGCTGTCGTGGTCGCGCTCCTCGCTGCAGGACGAGCTCATCAAGTCGGTTAGTGGCAGCCCCACGCATCCGCATGTGAGTTGCTACCCGCATAGTAGCATGGCTTGATTATTTTCTGCATATTATATAAAAGGACAAGGTGACTTACGTACCTACTGACTGTTTTATTAACGCACAGCTCGAAGCACTGGACGGATCGAGCTGAAATTTGGCATACCATTTTGACGTAGGCAATGAGCATCCACTAAGAAAGGATTAGGATGCAGTAAAATTTCTGAAAATTTAATACTTCTTACATCTATAGCTAGTAAATGCTAATGAGGAGGAATTTTGTTTGAGTGGAAATTGTAAGTGGACATTTTTTAAATCGTCGATAAATCTTTTTTTTTTTCATATCGTACTGTCTAACATAGTATGGTATTACTAATCTTCGCTTATTGATGGAAAATAATTTCAATATAAAACTCTTTATTTTCCCTTCGTTCTTAGTGCAATTTCTCTAATACCTTTAATTAATTATCCAGGAATTTCCATGACTTTTACCAACCCTTTATTTAATGCAAATTCTGTAGTCTTTTTTTAAACCTTTGCTAATACACCTATTTTTAATGCTTCTCAGTTCCGGATAAATTGACAGACTATTTGGTCGAGATAATTTACTAGCGCTATTTGAAAGTAAATTTTACATGTAAGTTTTAATGACGACGATAGACGATGTGTAGCAAAGTAGTATTATGTACCTCCACAGTAAAAAATATAAGTACTTGAAGCATTTTCTTTTTCACTAGCACTACCATAATCCTAAATTGCTATTCAATAAAATAACGCTCATTAGTTTTTTCTGAACTGGCCACGAAATGCAACTATGCTGCTTTCCTTTTTTTATTAGAATAATTTGCTTTAACTTACTAATTTCTTTGATATCTTTTACATACCTAACATATTAATTTCTCTCCCTACACTATACTATGTTACAGATTTTTGCGTAGATACGTTAAGAACCTACTCGTACTAGTTTTAGAATAACCACATTAATTATTGTCATTAGAATTTTTGAATTTTCATCCTCCTTTTGGTGTTTTATTCTATGTTTTGGGATTTCTTCGTGAATTAATTTGTTTATGATACCCCGCAACAGAAACAGTGGCAAGACGCGATAATGTCCGACGACCGCCTCTCACTGACGCTAGAAGAGATTGTTCACATCCGGTCTGTGCTGACCAAAGCGGAACTTGAGGTCCTGCCCGTTGAGGGCAGGGTCAAAGAAGATGTTGAAAAGAGAAGGGTGAGTTTTTACACTACAGATTAGTACCTACTCGACTTCTAGTTCTAGAAGGTAGAAGATGTTATTGGACTATATTGGAAGGGGTTAATAACTCCTAAAGGTTGTTGTAAGTAGTAAGATAGGGTGGTAACTAACTACGGCTGAAACATCCCGTCATACCAGCCCTAAACTAATTCAGAAATTACAAAATCCCAAAATGATCTGTGCAAGGACTCAAATCCTGAAACTTAGAAATGAGAGTAATTTTTTCTTTGCCATAACTAAAGTAAAGGTAGAGTTCACTAGAAACGTAATTGTAATATTAGATAATATTTTTTCGTTTACAGGTATGCTTCCTATGTTTGAAGACACGGTTTGGCATATTCGGCCCTTGGGGGCAAAAGTGTAAACTTTGTAAGAAGACTGTCTGTCAAAAATGTTGTTCAAAGGTAAGAACCACATAAAATAACACCCGTAAGCATTTGCATATTAACTTTCAACGACTCAATTATTATTCCAATTAGCTATCAATTTTTGTTTGTATCCATTTTCACTGCGTTAGATGACTTTCAAATATTTTTAAATACTTACACCTGGTTTCTCCAACTAACTTTTACTGATAAGTTAAACTAAAATATGATTGTCTAACCCTGATCAGACCGCCATATTTAACTATTACTTTTCAGTAAAAGTCAGTTGAAGAAACCGGGTGTTACACGACAACTAGATTTTCAACAAAATGCTATAAATAAATGATGAAAATGTTTCTGAAAAATCTAGTCCTCAAGTTTGATAATATTTTCACCAGGAGAAGGCAGTTCTTTTTGGGAATATTAATTGGATCTAGAAAAGACAATCTTGAATATTGATTGGAGCTAGAGAAGAAAATGTTGAATATTAGTTGGACTTAGAGAAGATAACCTTGAATATTACTTGGGGTTAGAGAAGACAATGTTGAGGTGTGATAACGTTTGTGACAGATGCGGATCCCGACGGAGCACTTCGCCCACGTGCCGGTGGCGCTGCTGAGTCCGTCGCTGCTGCCGTCGCCGGATGACGAGCAGCAGTCCTTCCCGCGCTCTCTCATGGCGCGGCTGGTCTCGCCCGAGCACAGTGTGAGCATGCACATCACGTTTGTAACAGATTTGGATCCCGACGGAGCACTTCGCCCACGTGCCGGTGGCGCTGCTGAGTCCGTCGCTGCTGCCGTCGCCGGATGACGAGCAGCAGTCCTTCCCGCGCTCCCTCATGGCGCGGCTGGTCTCGCCCGAGCACAGTGTGAGTATGCACATCACGTTTGTAACAGATTTGGATCCCGACGGAGCACTTCGCCCACGTGCCGGTGGCGCTGCTGAGTCCGTCGCTGCTGCCGTCGCCGGATGACGAGCAGCAGTCCTTCTCGCGCTCCCTCATGGCGCGGCTGGTCTCGCCCGAGCACAGTGTGAGCATGCACATCACGTTTGTAACAGATTTGGATCCCGACGGAGCACTTCGCCCACGTGCCGGTGGCGTTAAAAACTCATCGGCCTCGACATAGCCGCACACACAACTTTGTTACCTATCGGTTCTCCTCTTTTGATAACGTTTTAAAAAACCACCACCATGGACAACCACCGAAAGCTTAGTTCGCAAATAGCTCAACTATTTGCGAACTAAGCTTTCGGTGGTTGTTTTCGCTATAGTTGTAAGGAGAAATCAGTTCCGTTTCGTTTATTCGAAGCGAGTCGAGTTTATTTGAACAAAAACCTAATTAACCCTAATGAATAAATGGGAATGTCACATTATCATCAAGACGGTCAATTCCAGGCGACGGCGGAGAACAGCGTGGGCTCCGCGCCCAGCAGCCCGGCGCCGGCGCGGCGGCACGCAGCCGCCTCCGCCCCCGGCTCGCGCGGCGCCTCCGCCCTGGGCTTCGCCGAGCCGCTGCCCGCCGTGCGCGTGGACGGGCCCGGCAGCATGCCCTGCGTGTCCACCCCGCTCTCCTCGTTCTCTACGCTCGAGCGAAGGTAAAAGTACAACTGCGTCACAACTTTGGAAGTCCACTGCTAGACGTAAGCCTCCTAAAGGGATCTCTGCCACGTTGTTTATTACGAATCTCCTGATGGCGCGTCTTCCAACGCTGGTATCAGTCCGGTATCATACGTAGCTAGCAATTTTGGTAATTCGTTTCCAAGAGATCTTGATGATGATCTACTGCTTCTTGCTAATTTTGGGGACTTGGCTGATGTACTTTTCTTGTGGTTTGCGTGACGTTGGGCTTAGACCGACCCTTTATTCACCATAGTCTTAATCCGTCTGCTCCTAAGGGGTTTGACCTATTTTGATATTTTTTGTGATAGGTGGTTTTTACTTCCAGTTTCTTTGGGATTTGACTGAACAAAATCTATCGGGACAGGTACCGTCACGATTTAAGAGCGCCATGCGAAAGTAATAAGGTTTATTTCGGGTGGCAAAAAATTGACTCGATATCCAACCGCAAAGAAATGCATGGTCAACTCGTCACAGGCACAGAAACGGTTATAGTGCCCGTTGAAGGAGAGCGCTCATAAATCGTGACGGTACCTACAACAGCTAAGCAATGTATTGTTGTTCCAGAGCGCGGTACGGTCGCAGCGCAACGGGCGTGTCGGCGGCGGAGCGGCTGCGCGGCGTGCAGATGGCGGTGTGCCACGACTGCAAGGCGATGGTGCTGCAGATCATCAAGTCGTCGCGGGCGTGTCGCTCCGCGTCCCGCGACCGCGCGCTGCGGCATCTCACGCTGGACCTCGCGCCCGTCTACACCGCCAACTGTTAATGCCTGCTCCACCAAACGAAGAAAAAACGGATCGACTTAGACTAAACTTGCTGTACTATGCATTCTTTTAAATAAACGGCGGTGATAAACTTGCGATCGAAATCCACCTGCTATACACGCAAAGCGCACTGCGCTTGATATTGGAAGACATTTTAGACCAAAAAATGTATAGTCGTCTCACTGCTCGGACGTCCACAGTTGATAGTAAGCATCTTGAAGGGATCCAACCACCAATGCCTCCACAAAACAAACACCATCTCGAGTCCCTAACAGTACATCCATGTCTTTGTATTATTTTTAACGATCATGTTTTGGACCCGTAAGTTAGCACAAGCAGGATAGCAGGTGGATTTTCGCGGTGAAACCATTCAAGTTTGGACGAGCTACTCGTAAACTTTTACTATGGTGACAGTAGTAAATATTACAAACAAGCCGGCTATAATTAAGAATTTCAAGTTTGGCGAAAACTCGGTCCGTCAGTTTTTCTATACCCTCGTTCACTACGAGAAACGAAACGACTAGAAGCGAATGTGCGTTTTTTTTTCAATTAATTTTCTGTATTACCTGATTACAAATAGCAGCTTGATCGAGCTGTTATTTGTGACATATCAATAGACCTCAAGGTCTACCTAGTTCTCCCGGTATTTTTGGACAATTCGAAGAAGCAAATTTTTGACCACAGTATCGAGTTAGTATATCCGAATTATTCGCAAGAATTCTCGAGACTTGCTTGGTACTTTAGGTCTATGAATTCTATATTACTTTTCGTTAAATAAAATGTTTCCTCCTTCTTTTACTAATGAAATTTTAAGTATGAAGCAAGCCTCTGCTGCCTTGTTGGTTAACTCAGTGTTGGCAGCTGGTAGTCTGAGCCCCATATTACCTTTAATGACAAACAGCGGTGCTCTATCCGTACGATAAAGGCAAAATCTTAAGATTCGATAACTTTTCTGGACAAAAGAATCATTCAAATTGTCTGAAATGACCTCTAGGTATAGCTCTAGTATATTATACCTATATATTATTGTGCATTTTTCAAATACTGTGTTTTTCGTTCTGGTTTGTAAAGTGAGGGTAGTAACAAAACGTCAATCATTGTATAGAGAACATAAAAATCCATAAAGCAAATTATATTGAGTAGACTCCGTTACAAATAAAGAGCTTTGGAGGTTGTGTAGAATCTATATTTGAGTTTGTAGATGGACTGTGATCCGCCACATAGACAAACGACTTGACAATACTCTATGACTTTTGACAGATAGTGGAACACTTTCTTTTTAATTGATCGCACAAAAGTAACTATTTACAGAAATCTGTTGTAATTCCACACAATTCCATATACCAATACCTAATAATACTTATATTGAGTGATACATATTATATACCTAAAATTTAAAATCTACTTCGAAAATTATAAGATATTTTGTCAACATAATATGTGTAATAATAAATTATAGAAATATTTATATACTTAGGTATATTTTTTTCGATATTTAAAGAATTATTATGTCTACAATTTGAATGTGAAACTTATAAATCTGTGTTCAATTTAAATTAATAATGCTATGAATGTTATCGTATGAAAATGTAATATATTAATGTTGAGACATTATATTCCATGGTTAAAAATGTATAATTATCTCAAACTTGAAGCATACCGTATTTTTTTCGTTTGCGACTTATTTGTAAAGGCATTAAAGCCACGCTTTGTTTGACATTTACATGCAAATAAGGCCCACTTGCGCCAGCTAGGATTAGTGAAATTTTTTTTAACACAGAGTTAACACGCTAACCCAAACCCAGCGTAAGTTGTCAAAATTGTCCAATGAGAGACGTTAACTCTAGGGTTAAAAATCTAAATATTTAACCCCCGTTTCGCGCAAGTGGACCTTAGTGACTTTTTAAGTTTTTAGCAGAATGCAATTTATTTTCTTGTGCCATATAATATGAACAGATATCATTATCATTTAGACAGGTTCGGAATGTAGCAAAATGCCGGCTGATTCATTGGATCCATGGTATCCATGGTCCTAACGAAGTAAGAGCAAGGAAGTCTAAGGTGATTGTAACTAAGTATCTAAATATAAAAGTTGCTAAATTGAATATTGGCCACCCAAAATGAAATCAGAACTGTTTTTTTTTTAAATCAATAATTATAATCGAGTCATTAATTAATAGTTCTGCAAAATTATGTTATTTTTGCTGCCATGAGCTGAAAATAATATTAATTTATTTACATAATTATTTTGTTTTATATCATTGAGTGTGTATTCTGTATGGAATTTAAAAACTCAATTTTGAATAAAACCTGAATTTTTATCGAGTAACAACACTTCTCCCAATTTATTTATTACGAGTATAAATTTCTCATGTCTTGTATTTGGCATTTAACGTGCTAGAATCAAGTCATCTTAGTTTACTTTCGAACCTTAAAAAATCAGCTTAGATTATAGAAAAGTAGGCACTTTACCTAATAGCTATTTGTAATAAACTAATTTTTACCTCAGATTTTAAAATCTATGATTTATACGTTTAAAATTTAAAGTTGTGTAGCCAATATTCAATTTGTGGGTTTGTTTTGTTGGATAAAACGATTCATCTTTGTGTTTCCATTTCATTAATGCCTTAGATTTATTTAGATAATACTTAAATTATTTTGCCAAAAATGTAACCTTCTCATATTTTGTAAATATAGATTCATTTAGGCTCGGTTGCTTGACTTGACTTTAACCGAAACGTTATAGTTAAATATGGCGGTCTGTCTCTTATGTCTTTCGAAATAAGAGTCAGGCCGCCATATTTAACTATAACGTTTCGGTTAAAGTCAAGTCAAGCAACCGAGCCTTAGTGTCAACTTTGAATAATAACTGGTTACTTATCAAATTAATTAGTCATAGATTTTGATGTTTATTATCTAAAACTGTTACTTTATCCTAAGCATTTGAAGAACTGGGATTTCTTCAATATTATAAGTCCTTTTGAAGTAACTGTTTATTCTTTTACGGAGTTCAGTTTTTGTAAGATATTGATCATGAAAAGATAAAAACATTATAATTGATAAACCAGATTACAGATCAGAGATATTAGTACTGATGGTTATTTATTTCTTAATTTAGTGATGTCACACTTTACTTAAGTACCAGAAGTAAATACGTAATTTTTTTACAAATCATGACAATTAAGTTTCTTACATTTGTTTACATTTCAATTAAATTTGAGTATGATGGCTTAAATTGAGAAATTTCGGATATTTTGTTTATTTTACGTAATCTGTCCTATACTAATCAATGTAAACTTTTTGTATTACAGTATGTTTTGAAGATTATATTCATTATGCCTAATTTGGAATTATATTGGAAATATACTACATAATATATATCTTATAATTATTAATTATATTATTATTATTATTGAATTCCCAGTTATACAACTTGTAAATGTATGTAAATTCTTAGTAGATTACATTAGATGTTACGTATATTGTAACCTTCTAAAACAAAAAGACAAGAAAAAAAAGAAATCGATAACGATATTAAAAATAATTACAAATTCAACTGTTTTTTTCATTATTTCACACCTTTATTTAATGTTCTAAATTATTAATTAATTATAGTTTTTTTCTTCAATTCGAATTGCTTGCACCAAAATTTGAAATTAAGAGTCCTGTGAACTATAATGTCTCTATTCATTCAAAATACCAAATCATTTGTAATTCGTGCATATTTCGATCATGTTGTGGTGTTATTCGGATTCATATAGAGATAATCTATGCCTGGCCATATTTGGTTCGGAAATACTTCTTTAAAACGAAATAATAATCAATTTAACTTTGGTCGAGTTCCGTAATACCAAAAAACTTTCTTTATTTACTGGTGTTTTTCTTTAGCTGGACAATAAAAACTGTGCTCCTGAACTAATGCGACGTGAGATAGTGTTGTTTTTATTACAAAACATAAGCAGAAAACATCTCCTTGACATCATTGTATAAGCAAAACTAAATTCGTTTACAATTTCGTTTAGCAAAAGTATTTCGGAACCAGATATGGCCAGGAGCATAGATTATTACCATATGAACCCGAATAACACCACATGATCGAAATTTGCACGAATGACAAATGATTTTGGTATTACGAATGTATGAGAGACATCGTGGGTAAGCAGACTCTGTCAGCATGAAATATCACTCCATACAATACTTGTTCCTACATTATCAATATGATCCAATATAAATTCATATACATTCAATACCTTCTGATTTAAAGATGATATATATTTTATTTAATTTTAAGTCAGAATTGAGATGATTAGGAATTGGAATTGGTAATCGAGGTTATGTTTTGCCCATCTCTTCCTAAGTTAAAATCAAACGCTGTAGTTATTACATTAAAATCACTTTAATTACAATAAAATCACTTTTATTGGTATCAATATGATTTCTAATGTTGTTACAGGAAAAGTGTTCTTAGTGATAAATAAATTGTCTAATAAATAACACAGATTAATAGTTGCTTAACCTACAACAAGGATGCCACCGTCTAAGAAAGAGTGTGGTGGTACCTCTAGGTTGAGCGGGGCGGGGCCCTTGCGGATCCTTCCGGAAGCGTCGTAGTGAGAGCCGTGGCAAGGGCAGTAGTAGCCACCGAAGTCCCCGGAGTTGGCGACCGGTACGCAGCCGAGATGCGTGCACACGCCGAGCACGACTAGCCATGCGGGGTCTTTGGTGCGGACGTCGTCGTGTTCTGGATCGCGCAGCTGGTCCACTGGTACCGCCTTCTCTGTGGCGATTTCAGCTGCAGTCCTGGAAAATATAAATACATTTGGTTATTGTAATGTAATATCATGTTGACATATTATTATCAAGAGTAACAGTGTGTAACCGTGTACAGAGTAGTGTTACACTGCAGTCGTCGCAACCACATTAGATTGAAATATTGTCGAAGCATCCTTCATAAAAAATCATGGTATATATTCATGAAATGCACATAACAACCAAAAGATAAGACATGGAAATTACCTGTGACGAATGAACAGTGGCTTTCCACGCCACTTGAAAGTCACAGATTTTCCTTCAGGGATCTCGGCCATGTTTATCTCAATCTTGGCTAACGCAAGCACATCAGCAGCAGCTGACATGGAGGTCACAAATTGAGTGACCACCGACTTGGCTGCGTATGCTCCAGCAACACTGCCCGCTGGAAATTATGGAAACAAAAAACTTAGTATGAAAGTATGTAATTTCTTTACACTAATTTTTAAAAAGCAAATTGATATTATTTTAAGCATTTAAAATTGATATTATTATTAATTTGCTTTGTCAACAATGCCTCTAAAATTATGAAAAAAAAGCTAAGTGTGAAGTGCAAGTAGAGAATGCAATTCCGGGATACCGGGATCCTGCATACCTTTAGCGGGACTAATCCCGGTCTAAATTTTAGCGGGATCCCGCGGGACTGTCGGAATTGCAAAGAAGCGTGGTTCATCATTAGTGGAACTGGCTGGGCTAAACAAAACACACAGTTCTGGATTAACTGCCCAACAGCCTAGGTCTGGTAATATAAGCAACCTCAAGGTGATGAACTATTTCGAGTCCGGTGGATTAAAAGGCATGTACCTATAATTCACCTATAATTTGTTAATGACTATTGCGTCAACCAGCGTGGAAGCTGAGCTGATAAACCATATAAAGTGTACCATGAAGCTTGTTTAATTTGGGTAGTAATTAAGACCATGAAAACGAAACGACTGATAGACTTACTATACTATACTGATACTTCATTATGATTAAAATTTCAAAAGTTCAAGTATACCCTGCGGGATTCCGCAAAGACTGGGATCCAGCTGGATTAACATAGTTCAATCCCGCAAATACCGGGATTGAAATTATCTGGCGGGATTGCATTCACTAAGTGCAAGCAAAGATCTAAAAGTAATAATTATATGAATCTTAATTCTTAGGAATGGTTGAGTAACTATAGATAAAACGTTATGTGAACAAGTTAACCAACATCTTTGTTACACTAAATTATAGGTAGAGTAAGGCATAAAATTTTTTTCATTATAGACTATTATAGTAGATCTTTGTATAGTCGCGGAATGAAAAGGTCTGTCACCTAAGTGCCGATTTTCCCTTGCACTATAGCTTGACCGCTATAAACTTGGCCCTCCCATGGTCTGTTGGACACGGGGTGGGTGTGCTATTGGCTATACACGACACGATGTAATTACTTGCATCTTGAGAATTTGCCTATGGTATTTTCTTAATTATGTATGGTATCCACATCGCAAGATTAATATCATTGTGTGTAGCATAATTCATGTCAGTCTATGACAGCTGATTAGTAGAGTGCACTGATCCCTATTCTATGGATCCACAATTAATCTAGCCTGAATTGTGTAGAATGTTTAATCCATAGAGTAGAGATCAGTGGTAGCTGCCGCCCCGCGTCCTGCAGACCATGGGAAGGCCAAGTTTATAGCGGTCTAGCTATAGTACTGCAAGATTCTATAATGTCAACATACCATAACAATCGACTAGTGCAAACGAATCTGTTTGAAAATTGACGAACCTTTTCGTTCTCTTACTGTACAAAGAAGTTTTGTAATCTTTGTGTTGAAATTTAAAAAATTAAAAAAATAATTTAATTAGTTTAAACCTTTTACCATGAACAACTTTTCTTCTATTCTAAAGCTTATATTATTCAGTAGTAAAAAAAGACAACACAATTTAATTCTAGATATATGGGACCTAGGCATCATAATGTTATCGGTCTAAATGTGTACTTATGTATTGGCTCAGATGGTGAAATATAGGGAAAAATAATAGAAACTAACCTCCAGCGATGAGGTAAGTGAACGACTGGCGTCCATCAACATTTTCGTTGGCCTTGGTCGTCGGGTCCAAGGTGTCCTTGCGGCGGTACGCAGAGAAGTCTGGCACCGCAATGTCGGAGTGTGCGAAACGTACTTGAGTCACTGAAATTGACATAAGCGTTATGTAACACGGGTTTTTCACAAAATCAATAATACAAGGGGTATATTGTGCTACTTACTACGAGGTGCACGCGTGATCTTCAAGTTCTGGACAGGCAAGGCTCCGTGTAGAGACTGCACGGTAGAAGTCTTCGGGAGAGGTTGAGACACCAGTTTGTCCGTAGGAGTCGGAGCCACAACGAGGGGCTTCAGGCCGTTCGCTACGACATTCGAAGTGGCCTTAAAGTATGGCGCCAAGTGCCCAGCTCGCGCTACGGAAGTCATTTTGCTTAGAACCGAATTTACGCAATAAAATTGCTTTTTATTTTTCGTGATCCGATGACTCGAATGACGTTTCTGGAATTGAAAGTTGAAATGTCAAATGTCAATTTGAAGGCTGACCATAGATTTGCCATAGATCATATAGATTATAGATCGATACTTGACAGATGTTAAGTGACGTGACATTGTTGCCCTTGTTGTTGCCAAGTTGTTGCCCTATTAGATTTAATAAATTGTGCCATCCCTATAATAATATTATAAAATCACAACTTGTAATTCGTGAGTCATTGCAGTCTCAATATTTAGTAGGATGTAGCGGACTCCGTATTATTTCCTTACCTCGATGATTATTTCCGATTTATCGAGGAGTTCGAGAACTAGAACCATAGTTCTGTAACACGTTAATAGATGTCAGGAGTAACTCGCGAGTTGCGATTAGTTTTTTTTACTCTTTAAAAAACTGTTTTAAAACTCAAAAGATTTTTTATTAAAATGTTACAATAAAACTTATTATTAGCTTATTCTAATTACTATACAAATCTTGCCCGCGTGGAATGGTGCCAAGAATACTGGCTGCATTTCCGCGTTGAACAGCTAGGCTGATACGTTGCGCAAAAAATGAGCCAGCCCTTCTGTCACCAGTTGAGGCTATTAACCGCGGGGAAAGCTCTCGGAGGAATTTTTTGGCAATTTTTGTTTTAAAATATATTTTATATTTTATATTTAATATACAAATTTTATAACTATATTTTATATATATTTTTTATATTTTCAAACAAATATTTGAATTTGTGAAAAATTCCTAATACTTAATTATTTCAATTTCCTATTAGTTTTTCGTAATTCAGCGGCTCTAGGTTCTGGCTATTTTATAACTGTTCTCAGCTTTCCCAAGTTCTTAGCAGCTTGCCGGCGCCCTCCAGGTTTTGGCCTTAGGCCACCGCCCACCACAGGGGCCAAGAAATGTGGATTAGCGGATTTCGCATAACTTTGACACCATTATTATAATTAATACACTGCTAATACAAAGCCCACAGTTCACACTAACTCACCTATGTAATTTATATATTATAAATTATGTGATAACGGAAAATCATGGCCTTGCAATTAGGCAGCAGGGACTTGATAATATTATTATTAACTGTTGAGTTTCCTTATTATGATCAAAGTGCAGCTCTTTATTATAATGTTCTTAGTAAGTACCTACCTACGTACCTATTATTGTACAAGTTTTAAGTTTGGACAAGTTATACAAAAATATGCATTGTCTCAGTTTGAACCTACCTATACTCAAAAAAAAATTAATTGCGAGATTCCATTCGATCTGAATTTCGAAAAATCTGGGATTAAACCATCTGCTAATGACTGGGATAAAAATCGAATGACTGGGATTAAACCATCTGCTAATGGTTTAATCCCAGTCAGCCTCGCTCACCATCTGCGGCGACTGGGTTTCCGTGGCAGTTCACTTGCGGCCAAGATGCAGAAGGCGGTGGTGCTCGACTCGGCTAGGATAGTCCGTCGGTTTCTTAGCCTGTCGCCCTGACCCCCGGCCGTTTGGTCTCCCCTGCCGGGGTGTAGTCCTCCGCCCGGTACATATATGTATGTGTGTAACGTTTATGTAGGTTTATTTAATCTATGTGTTTATAAGTAAGTTTAGTTATACGTCTTTGGTTTTTATATATATTTATCATGTGCCGGGTGTGAGAGTTAATTTAAATATGGAAATAATAATAATAATCAATTTTATTCACAAGCAACATAAATAGAACATCTGCGCACAGCTTTCTAGAGGTTTGGTTGAATGTGAACCTTTTGTGAAATGTTTCAATTTTTCCAGAGATGGCGTTGACTCCACGCCGTAGAGAAACGTAGAGATAAAATACTTACACATTAGGCTACGTTCAGATGACAAGCGTTCAACGTGCGTTGAACGCGCGCTAAATTTTGTTACAGTGTTCACATGACACGCGTTGGTCAGGCATTGAACGCGCGTTGCCGCGGCTGCCATGGTTCAGTAGAGTTCTTGCATTTGCCGAAGATGGACGTAGAAACAGTTTTAACGGTGATTTTATACCGACGGCAGAAACGACGCGACAGAAAACGGAGATATTGTCAGAATGAGGGATGGCTATAATTATGAAGATACACTTTATACTCCACCACTGCAAAATCTAGCCTCACATTATACTGGCCGTGCTGTGCGACAGGCGGATAATGTTCGAGTACATTTAACAAATTATTTCATCAACGAAGGAAAAGTTGGTTGGCTGGATCACCATATTTAATTTGTAACACAAACTAATTGTAAATGTAAATAAATATATTATGTTATTATGTGAGTTAAATATATTATGTTATTATGTTAAATTATTATGTGAGTTACTCACATAATAATTTCTTCTTTTCTTCACTGTCATCTCCTTCACAGAATATGAGGACGAGTTCAAGCTCGTCTCTTTAAGTTCCTATCTGAATAATCGCTACTTGTCATATCCCATATCGCAGGACGTTTCTCTACTTGATCTATAAATAATTCCGTATTAAAAGCTTCGGTTTCCATTTCGAATAACTTCTAATACGGTTGAACCCTAAAATACGTCAATCCGCGTCGAAAGCGCGCGCTCAACTGAACGGTAACATAGAATTTAGAAATCCAATGATCTCAAAGCGCGCGTTGACGCGCGCTGACAACAGTCGAGCGCTAGCGCAGCGTTCAACGCGCGCTTTGTTAAAACGCGCGTTAGCATGTGTACGGCCTGAATAAATCACAACGTGCGTTAAGCGCTTGTCATCTGAACGTAGCCTTACGTTCAAAATATAATATATCTTAGCTCGTTGATATAGTGTAGTTTGTTACTTGAACCAAACAGTTGGATGGGTGCCATCGGGGCGCGAAAATTGAAATTTTATAATTGTAATTATTGAAAACATGTAGATGTATAAATACTATGCTCGCTAGGTAAACTCATTGCCATAAACCTAGAATGTGTAGTTCGTCTAATATTTGCGAAAAACTAAATTAAATTTTAATTTCGCGGGCTACCTTACCTTAGTTATATAGCAAAACTCGTAGGCACCATAAAAGTAGGTAGGTAGGTACTTCCAATTATACCAAAAATTCTTACCTATTTCTGTTTGTTCCTTAGAATAGAGTATTCAGGCAGACGACATACTCGTATAATATAAGTATTTATATAGAGAACACAATAGTGCTCCAAACCTCCTAAGTTCTTGGGTATGGAACCCTAAGAACGATAATTTTAACTTAAATTCTGGAGCATCTATTTAGAAATCACACACAGTCTCTTATGGAAGAATTTCCTGAAAAGAAAAGTCGATATTATCATAGATACAAGACATAGATCTATAGGTGGACACCCTATGAATTTTTATAGTGCTAGGCACCTAATGATTTAACTAAGCTAAGTACTTAGATATTGAAAATATAAAAATACTAAAAACAAAGTCAGGTAGGTAAGTACTTAGGCTGTCAAATGAGCATCTACCGACCTCGAAAAACTCCTACGCCTATTTATAGTATACCTAAACATTGCCATGGCCATTGAGTGCGTTTTGTTCCGTCTGTGTCGGTGACTAGCTGCTCGCGAGCACCTAATGCAGGCGATGTTTGTGTGTGTTCACTGTTCACACATCAACAAAATCCTTGATGATAACAAACTCAACTATTTATTAATGTTGGTCGTGGTCGTAAATTAATAACGCAAACGCACAAAATCCAACGGCCTTGCTGAAATGCTAATCACATAAAAGCATTATTGCATATATATATAACATTGGTGTTTTACATAATTAATATACTTACCTACTTAATATGTGTACTTATAAAACATTAGAAAAATTGCATGAAATAATAATATTTCCGCGATGGATAAACCTACATTAGTTTAGGTAAGAGGCTCTACTTTAGGTGAGCACGGTGCAGCTGCTTCTATTATGTGGTAGAAGGTAGAATATGTATCTTGTACCTAACTATTTTAACTAGTTAGGTAGGGACTTACTTACGATTTTTTAAGATCTTAAGTGTATTGTTAGGTACGTAAAATAGCGGAGAAAAGCATATTCGCAAATACCTAGCTACCTAACATGAGCTCCTGAATTTTCTGAGACTTGTATAGTGAGCTGTTAGTCTGTAACTCTGTAGCTGTGCTCTGTAGTTCTTGCACGGGGCATAGATAAACTAAGATTTTGTCTCTTATTCAATCTAGGTACATTAGGTACCTACCTAGGTACGTATAGGTGGGTAGGTAAGCTGCACGGTTATTTATTCAATCTAGGTAAAAAAATTAAAAGTTACTTTAGGGCTACTTTTATGTCGTTTGGATCATTTTGCATTCGTAGATGTTTATCTAATACCTACCTATATAAAGTTCTCGTCAGACAGTTTTATTATACATACATAGAAACTCAGTGAGTGTAACCAAACTCCTCCAAAACGGCTTGACCGATTTTTATGTAATTTGTTTTCTACATTCGGTGACTCTGAGATCTGTGTGGGCCTGACGGCAAAATCACGATTGCCGCGGTAGCTAGTATAATATAAAACACAGATATAAAAGCAGTCTGCGTTCTAAAGCAAGATGCGTTTCTGTTTATAAGATCGTAGTGGTTAGATAATCGAGCGATGCGCGGGGCGCCGCAGGGAGGGACGGCCCAATTTAACCAGCTTGCTTCAGTGGCCGTAGCCGTCCCACAATGAATTTATTGCCATTTGCCGCAGAGCGCATGGCATACCGCTGACACACAACTCACAAGTAGGTACCTCTCTAGTCTCTATGAATGTTTCATGATCATCGACATCACATCGGCAATGCACGTAGGCCTACCCAGGCGAGCACGCCGCTTCCCGACACCGCGTTAATCCAACGAGCTGGAATGCTGGAATGCATGAGGGGCAATAAATACGAGTATGTACTTACCGTAGGAAGATACCTAACACCGGCAAAGAGCCTACACCCGTAGCCATGCTTCGATTGCTATATGATGATGGATCACTATTTAAAATATGACGTATGGCAATGACATATCCGATCCACAAACTGATCGCGTGATTTATCTGTGACAAATGTTATTCTCGTGAATTTTTTTATATTAAACAAGAAATCACTTTATTTATTCCAAATGCTTATTTAAATTTATCACGTTTTAGTAGGCAGAAAAAGTCATATTTAATGGGAGGCAGCTATTTTGAAAAATCGCTTCAATCTTACGAATATTTATTTGTTTTGAAATGAACTCTGAAACATTTATAGTTCTCACTTCAGGAAACGCATTTAACTGCCTAACAACTAGACATTGCAAATTCGTTCAATGTCGGTACATACCTACTTAAGTAAGCGAAGCGAGTGAATCTACGTGATCAAATTGGAAATGTGAAGATTAGTAAAATGGCAAGAGCATCCGTCACAGCTTAACGACTTAGGAGTCGCTAAGTTTAGCACCTATCCTATACCTATTATCTACCCAGTTTGAAGAAGTTGCAGACGGTATCACCTCAAAAAGTTTAGTTCATAACGGAGGCACCAGTGTAGTGGGTGCAATGCACAAGCATCTTGGAGTGCCATAATACAAATTAATAATATGTTTATACAGCGTTTTTGGATGATATCGAAAGTGTCTCACGTCCTAAGCCATACACACGACTTAATTATTTACAATCGTCATAGAAACCTATCCTAACCTAACCTTCACAAAATATCTCGGTAAGTATATGAGAGCAATGCGTGCATACATACTGATCACTTATCGAAGATAACAGCTATCATTCTCACTTTTTTTGGAATATATTTATGAAATGAGGGATACGATTCTATTGTGATCATAGATAATTCATATGGCTAAGGCTGATGTATATCCATCGGCTGAAATGCGACAACTAAGCATAGGAATATTACCTATTTATAGTGGACTTATTGTCTACTAACGCAGTGACGTCAGAATATGGAAGAGCTGATGATACCTTTTTGTTTTATAAATAACAAAAAAATGAAAAATGCCACTTTAGGGTTAATTTAAAACGCTTTTATAAACTATCCTGTTGAACAAACAGAAATGTGTATGTACAAAGGTAAGCGGAAAGTTTTGCATGGCGGCGTTGCCAACCCTTCTAGCGCGAGTCAATCGTCATACAAATTAGAAAATGCACTGCATAATCTACGAATAGAACACTGTCTGATTTTTCCTTGGCGAGTGTCCAAATTGAATGATCGTTTTGTATAATTTGGCATGTTTTCCGCCTCGCCGCCACCTGTCGTCACTGCGGTGCGCGAAGTTCAAGTCTCTTCACGTCTTTATGTCATCATTATCTTCAGCTGTTAAGTATCGACAGTGTAATATGGATTATTCTTTCTTTGGCTATTTGCATTCAGTCAATAACCTCCCACCATATATTTGCTATCGTTCCATACAAGTATCTAGAAGGTTGGTTGTTGGGAGATTTTTTTTATCAGGACATTACACACGTCGGAATCTAGCCGCAAAGTAAGCGTTAGTTTGTGTTATACATATGTACATACATATTATAATAAACACTGAAAAACACTCATGCTCATCACACAAACATTACCAGTAGTGGGAATCGAACCCACGACCTCCGAGCAGGTTCGCTACCGCTACGCCATTCGGTCGTCTAAGGATTATATTACGAAGGATTGTCCGAAGTCATTGCAATTTTTAGTGCTTGTAGCAGCTTCCTTTATTAAGTTAGACACCCATCGTCAGTAAGGCGGGAGGTCTACAGTTCACTCTGTTTAGTTCACGTTATTGATAAATGATATAATAGCTTATGAGACTCTCCTAAATTTTAGGAATGATTCGGTGGATGACTAAGTAGTATGAGTATGTACGAGATAATTGGGAATTTCTTTGCCTACGATCAGAATTGTAATCTGATTTTTTTTGCATATTCCTGAAATAGAATCCAGGATAGCATGATTCGCTTTCGAACAATCAAACCAAATCAAACTAACGAGGCATTTTTGTCAATGAAAAGAAATAAAACCATCTAGATGATCCCAAAAATACTTCTCTCAACAAGCAACAGTTTAAAAGCAATTTATATTTCATTACGAGCAAAACGTCGCCCTTCCAAGGGAGCATTTTGTCAGCTCCGCATCAATCTATCTCATTAGAGATGACCTTCGGGCGGGCTTAAAGAGCTTGGCTGTCCTTTGATTAGACTATTTAGCGAGATGCCTAATAATGATTTACGGCTGTAATTAACAAACCCATCTATCCTAATATATGATGATGATGTCCTTTTAATTTGGACCTATAGTAGAGATTCAGCATTTGAACTTTTTTTTAAACTTTATTGCACCACTTAGAACAAATGCAACTGAGGTTTATCTGCCAGTCGACCTTAGGAATAAAATAACCTAACTTTAATGGCATGGAAATGGATGCATAGATGTACTTGCTACAAAATATATAAGGAAATTAGATGTTATTAGGTAGATTTCCTATCTGATAAAAATATAGAAAACTGCTCGACCAATTTCTATATCATTTTTGGGTGTCCGTGATTTCTGGGCCGTCCGTGTCGTTTTGGGCGTGACGGTTTATAGTCACAATAAGTAGTATAGCTTGTCTAAGCTGAAAAGACGCGCTCCGCTACCTCATTTACACACAAGCAATATTAAAATACTGATCCAATACAGTGAGCGTCGTCGGTTTTATCACGTACCTATTCCACTGTTACACAGTTGAATTACCTCAAATAAAATCAATTAATTAATAAGTAGTGCGGCGCGTCATTTCAACTTAGACAAGCTCTACCAAATAGTTGATTCCCCTTGAAAAGTTACGAGCGCATTTCCTAAGTCACGACATGGTCAATACGCGTAAAATTCTTTGCAAGGGTAGTTTATTTACGTCTAAAACAAAATTTATTAAAAAAACTATACTGAACAATTTTTGTACTATTTTTATTTCTGAAGGAACCGGTTAGGACAATATGTAAGACGTAAGTACATGACAAAGCGCTGCGAGGGCAGAATAATAAAGGGCAGGGTTATAAAGGAGTCCTTTTTGTGTTCCTGTACTTGATGACATTGTGGTGCTGTAGGAATTTCTCATCTTGTAAAAAGGGAGATAATGTACAATCTAGCAAAACGATTGGACATACCCCATAGCAATATTGAATCACTTTCAATTAGTAGGTCCGTGTCTTATAGTACCTACTACAAACAACTCCTACACGGTTTTTTTTTCTAATTGTAGGTACCTATTAGATGTTAACAATATCTGATTTGTAGTAGGTACATTGATGTAATCAAGGGCTGTGCCTCCTGCGGCCTCTTTAGTAGGTAATTGCAGAAAGGATCCTATTCATAAACCTTCTCTTATTTATTTATCTATAGGTAGACTCTTAATTTATAATAATGATGCGCTACCATAGGCAATTTATTATTATTTGTTTTAAAACCTATAATATTTGTTTGTTATAAGTATCTTGTCTCCTACTCCAGTCCAGAGCTTGAGAAAAGTGACTCGCACTTAGCCATATTAATTTGCTTGAATTCATAATCATAGCTCTCTGTTCTAGCGACACTAAACTCGCCGGCATATTTAGCGGAACATAAAAAAAAGGTCCATAATTAAAAAAATATGGTTTTATTTTAAAATCTACTTACTACACTTCTTTTGTTATTTAAAGTTTCATTTGTTTTTACTTAAAATGAGATCACATTAAGAACAGATTTTGCGAGTAAAGGCTATTTGTGAAAAATGGTACATTTTTGAACTTTTCATGTAACCTGGAAAAATGAAATTTAATATTAAAATTACAATTAATTAAATTAGAAAAATGGTGATTGATATCGCGTATTTCCTCCACGTGCTCTTATTAAAGTTTCTACCCGTCTAGGCATACTGAGAATGATGTTATCGATGGCCTCCTGGGATAGTCTCCGCCATTCCTCAACTACGGCGATTCGCAGTTCTCCCACGTTGGCAGGAGCTGGAATTCTGGACTTAACTTTTCTTTTCAGCAAGCCCAAACGTGCTCTATTGGGTGATCTATCCGGTGATCTCGCCGTCCACTCCATAACAGTGATATTCATATCATTAAGATAAGCTTGAGTTACCCGAGCGGTATGCGGCAGAGCATTATCCTGCATAAAAACAAAATCGTCACCGATATATGGGGCAAACGGTACGACATTTTCTTCTAAAACTTCTCTGATATAGCGGTCTGCAGTCAGACTCCCTCTGTCAATCACTACCAAGTCTGTGCGAGCTCCCAAACAAATGCCCGCCCAAACCATTATTGATCCACCACCGTATGCAACTGTAGTTTCAAAATTTGTCTGAATGTATCGTTCTCCTTTGCGTCTGTATATTCTTTGCCTGCCGTCAATTTGATTTAAGAGAATTCTGCACTCATCACTAAACAATACCTTACTCCATTGGTCCGCGTTCCAAAGTCGATGTTCCTGAGCAAAAGTTAACCAGTTTCTACGATAATTTACCTCGAGCCTTGGAGCCTTGGCGGGCACAAATGAACCCAAACCAGCTTCTTCGAGCCTTCTTCGTACCGTACGCTCACTTACGGTTACACCCCGCACTGCTTCTAACTCATGTCGGGCTTGGACGGCCGTCAAACGGGGGTTCCTACGTACACGAAGCCGAATGAAACGATCATCCCTACTCGAAGTGCGTCTTTTTCTGCCTTGTCCTGCTCTTCTCACATAAGTACCGGTCTCCCTGAACCGTTGGATACTGCGATGGATCGTTGAAACTGGTCGACGAAGATCTCTGGATATCACTCTGTAGGTTTGACCATTTCTTCGCATTTCGAGTGCCCTGACAATCTCCGTTGGGGCTAAGTCAGGCATAATTCAGTCATCAACTCCAGAAAGATACGCGATTAAAAAAAACTAACAAAAAACAGTATTTCAATGAAATTTTAAATCAAACTCAGAAGGAAGAAATTCTCGAAGTTCGCTCCAGATAAGGTGTATTTGAATAAAATTAAAACAATTGCATAAAATGTGATGTTCAGTTGTTTTCTTAATTTGAAAATATTTCTTTTTAAATTAAATAACGTATAAACCAGCCAGCCTTTATATGATACTGATATCAAACCTTTTTTTTATGTTCCGCTAAATATGCCGGCGAGTTTACTTTCTTAAAAACATAGATAAGGTCGTTCAAAGGTAGTAGAAGTACCTACCTAGAGAATTTATATTTAGGGCTGATCTTACACAGGTACGTTGTAAACGAGATGTAAGATGTACTTATCATTAAAGTCATTTCGATGATGCGAGGTTCGTGGGGCCGCATGCGGAAATCTTCGGTCCAAGGACAGAACCAGTTTAGATCGGTGTCATCACAAAATAATAATACAAGGGACTCTTGATGCCGATGCCAATGCTTTACGGAGGATTCAAATTGTTGGTTGTATCATTTTATTGCATTTTGGTTTCGTGTAAAAAGCTGAAATAAATGAAGGATAGGTATGTGAAGGAGGATGAGTGATGTGACGGATTGTTAGCTGCAATTAATAATTTAATATTGTAAGACCTTTGTAAAACTAATCTGCAAATAAATGATTTGAATTGAATTGAATTTGAATTTGAATTGAATTGAATTGAATGAAGGGAATAAAGGAAACTGATACAGTTTCATAAAAACTTCTAGTTATTTTAAGTAGGGGCTACTTTCATTAATAAAGAAGAATGTCAGTCCCGTTTGTATCAAGTCAATTATGCTTCTCTAAAATGTGGTAAAATATAGTATATATTCAGTAAAATATACTCGCGAATGCCGGGCGCGTCTAGCGTACATATTTATTTACTATTTACGTTTGATAAAGGGTGTTTTTAATAAAAAAAAAAATTAAATGTTTATTTTTTTTATTTTTAAAAGGGGATAGTAGCCATTGGGTACTTTCACTGGTTTGCTTTTATAAGACGATAAAAAAGTCACCGTGTATAAAATTCTCATGCCAATTTTTGTTACCAAACTCCTCCAAAATGTTCGGTGGGTCTTGGAGTAGGTAGGTAGCTATTTTTTTATGGCAAAACTCAGCTAGTAAGCCAATAAGAAACTTAACAATTCAAAATACCTATTTTAATTTAAACTTAAGTATCACCGTGGCTGGAAAAACTATTACTTCGCCATTTTCCCACATTAATTAAATTTAGTTAAAAATTGTCCTTAATTATCTGTATTAGGTCATGGTTTCTGAAATATTTCTCTATGAAGTGTAATTCAAACACACCATACGTCAATCACAAAATAAGTCAAATTAATAATAACTATGATTAACCCCGGCTCCACACGTTGGCCCCAACTCCACTCGCCCAACATGTGGATCTAGGAAATAGCCTTGGCCCCAACGTTAGAGCGCGCTGTTTTCTAGATCCACACGTTGGGCGAGTGGCGTTGGGGCCAACGTTGGGCCAACTTGTGGAGCCGGCCTTATGTATCAGACCATACCACTTGCGTGAAGCTTGAGTATAATTATTATTAGTTCTTATGCCTAACTAAAATTCAAAGTGTGGAACGTATTATTTTAATTTCTGGAACTGGTTGGTGGGGCATCGCATTATATTGTAAACTATTCAACGTCTTTGTGCAAGTTGAATTGGAACATGAGGCCGGAGGGTCACGCGCAAATGGGTCAAGGTGTGCTATGATATGGAACAGTGCCACTCGACGGACCCAGATGTACAATGTACATCATACAACGCACACAGATGCACTGTTTAACTACTGCAGGGAATTGAAGGGCACAAAATTTGGGGAAAAAAACACAGACTTTCCAACGAAGGTTCTGCTCTTCCATACAAAGAATAACATTTTAAAACTGACAAAGTTTTATAAAATTTTCTTCTAAAAGACAAAAAAAAATGTATGCAGTGTGTGTGCTAAACAACGATGCAGCCGAAATATCGTAGCTAATCGTAATCTTGGATGTCGTAAAACTTGGAAGGAGAGATAATCCTTCTATACAGCATTGCACGGTAACTCTAAATAACTTGGCAGAGCATTTTAGTTCATAGGGAGCTAACTAGCCACGACCGAAACCTCCCACTAGACTAGAGCTAAACCATTTAGAAATTGTATAATATACGTTAATTAATTAACAAAAACAACCGGCTTCAACTCTCTTTAAGCTACTGTTGAATACATCCTTTCCAATTAAAAATTTAAGACTTTTACGCTTTTTTCTGGATACCATTATCAGAACTGGCTAAATTGAAATGGGACCACACGGGAAGCGTCAACTTTCTAATAAAAAAAGAATCATCAAAATCGTTTCACCCAGTTAAAAGTTATGAGGTAAATAGCATAAAAAAAAACATACAGTCGAATTGAGAACCTCCTCCTTTTTACTACACGACTGCCCAAAAAAAGGAGTGTAATGTTTTTAGGGTATGTATGTATGTATGTGATGTTTCTTTATTCCTCCATAACTTCTGAACGGCTGAACAGATTTGCACATATATAGGGTATCGTTAGAATCCTTGGATCCTCTCGAGTAACATAGGCTATATTTTTTTTTGGAAAAAAATCAATATGGCGGATGTGAGGCGCCATTTTCAAAAGTGGATAGCAAAATTTTTTCTTCAACTATCACAATATGGGTATCAAAATGAAGGTATTGGAGAGTAGTAAGAGAAAATATATATATATTTGATATATAATTTTCATAGGTAGGCATCACACACAAAAAAAAAACTTTTTCATACGACTGTCCACAAAAGATTGTATGCATGGTATAAGTATGTACGTAGGTTAGTTTATTTCCATTTACCATAACTTCTGAATGACTAAATACATTTGGACATATTATTATGGGTTATTGTTGAATCCTTGCTTCACCTAACTGCTGACCATCACTAAAAAATATAAAATAAAAATAAGTAATTAAAAAATTAAAACACACGACTGCCCTGTTATAAAACGAACTAAAAAGTAAGAAACAAGTTATTTTAGTTGAACAAATAAATTCATATAGCAGTCGGGGGCTGTTCTGAAGAACAACTTCTATTCTAAGAGTTCCCCCGACTGCCATATGAATTTATCTGTTCAACTAAAATAACTTGTTTCTTACTTTTTAGTTCGTTTTATAACAGGGCAGTCGTGTGTTTTAATTTTTTAATTACTTATTTAAAGTCGGTTGAAAATGCTAGTGTTGTGGTAGAAATTGAATTCTTCCTATTCGAATCCGAGCGCGACGAAGAATATTGTCACGTGAAGTAAGGGTAGTATATTCTCCGTTGAAAATTATGAGATTTTGGAAAATTATTATATCTACTTATGTGCTACGTGTACATAAGTTTTCAAAAATAATTTCTCTACATAAGTACCTGTGTTTCGATTAAAATATGTTGACTCGACAAAGATTTTTATGACGCAGTTGTTGTACAGCGCAACAAAAGGCAACGACCAGTGACTCCGTAAATATAAAATAGCATATTTATATATGTATAGGGATAGGATATTTTTGCGCGTATATAACCACTTATGATGGTACGAGTGCAAAGTAATTTATGCGCTTGGCTAGGAGTCATTAGCACGGAAACATCTGCTGTACACATTTCGTTTGCAATGTGTTCACTTGTATCAAGTAGGTAGTTACATTAATATATTCACACAACTACGCATTAATAGTAAATACCTACAGGGCTTATAACGACGATCGATGGTTTAAAAGAGAGGCGAGTTAATATTTTGATACGAAACCGGGAAACTTATTTATACAATAAATAATTAAATTCAGCATAGTAGTCCTTAGTAGTAATTTATTAAGTTAAGACAAATTATTTAGTGCATATTATGTAAAACTACAAAATATTAGTAAATAAATCCTTCATTTTCAAGGATATTTACTAATTTACATCGTCGAGTTTCATCGATGCAAAAATTTGCACATGCAATTTCGTAGCACGCTACGTTTTTCGTAGAAACGTAGCTGCATTGCTACGGTGCATTGGTGCATCGTAGCGCAGCGTAGCGTCGATGCGTTTCGTAGTACCGTAGAAATAACTTCAACGAACCTGTATTTCGAAAACAAAAATAATCTCTATAGATTGATAAACTCCTCCATCTTTCTGACCACCTAATTAAAAATAAGAACACAGGTATGCATAAAGAGTTAGGCCTTGACAATTTCCCAACGTTTGATGAAGTTATGGATTAACAACATCGATAAGAAACCTGAGGATATGGGCATCCGAATGATTTACGTAAGTAAATCTTTTTCGTACAAGCAAACAGTAAATCAGTCAAAATACTATAAGTGACTGCTGAGCGTTGGCTTACTGCTGGTAATAAAACATGCATTTTCGGCACCGGTAAACTAACGATTACTTTAAATATCAACACAACTTAATGCAACTTTAAAACTGATCAATCAATAACATCGCTATCACGATCACTCGGTAATTTCTGAACGATGACTAAATTCACAGTCTAGGAATAGCAGACAAAGACCAGCCTTGCAATCCGTCAAGTTGAATGAACTTGAATTTTAATGTTTTTTTGTTTGTACTCAAAACTGCCGGTGTGGCCCGTGCCTTAGTAAAAAAATAGACAACATTTTGTTTATATTATTTTGATTTTTTAATAAACAAATAAAATTTAAGTCGTTTTGAATATTGTTATTGGATTCGTCATTTTAGTACCAATACATGTAGGTAATTAATATTTATACCCATTAGGCCATTAACCATGCCAAATAGCTTATCCTAGCTGGTACTATATCTCAGTTAGCTAAGAGACAGTACCAGAAAGCTATTTGGCCGCGGACGGACGAACGCGCATGGCGAAACTTTAGTGGTTCTTAGTTTACTAAGGTACCCTAAAAACTTGCTTGTAGAGGCCTTGGTAAAATGCGTTTGCTATCACTACGCAGACTGCGCAGAAGCCTACATTCCGTAGGGTGACGTAAGCTGTGGACGTAAGACGACGACCACAGGCGTCGACTGCGCGTGACGCCCCTAGTAACAGAGTGCGTTAAGCCCTAATCTTTTCTTATTATAATATTATCACTCAAAATTTACTCTATAGAACACACCCTATACTAGATTAAGAGCTGTGCACACTTACTTATGTATAAGAAAGTTTTTAGAGACAAGAGACATCTGAAGTCTGACCAAACTAGCAATGGGACTGTTTTTTTGTCTTTCAATCAAACAGTAACATAGGAAATCAACGTAATTAATTGCAGTTTCATTTATTGTTATTGAATGATTTTATTAGCGAGCGCTAAAGAGTGTTAAGTGTTAATGCGTTATGTTAAACAAGCGATACGTCTTAGCCTTTTATATTGTATTTTTTGTGTACAATAAATGTGTGTGTGTGTGTGTATGTAAAGTTAGTAATATAAGTAACTTTCCACGAATATGAGTAGGTAGATACAGACAAAATAGTAAGAAGGGTTTTTTTTCTTGTTTTAATTTGGAACTCTAATAAATTAGAAATGTTTAATAGGCAAAGACATAAAATATCGCCAATTTGGACGGCTCACCGATATCATAAATGAATAGGACAAAAAAAAATCTTTCTCTAACATAACCTGTCGAGGGCAATGGCCGAATAGGCAATTTATTGCAGGCCCAGAGACGCAAGTCATGTATGTTTTAATAAAATTATCAGAAAGCATTAAGATTTGATCATTTGACAGTTTTGAGATTTATTTATTTTTGAGATAGGTATACTAGAAGTAATAAAATAAAATATTGAATAGATAAGCAGATGTAAAGTTATCTCTATAATTGGTTTAGTCCTCGATGTCTGTGCTCAAGGTATCACCATCTCTTAAAGCTTAAAAAAATAAAAAACTAAAAAATGTTACATAAAAGGAAGCCATCTGGTGGCGAAACGGAGTTCGCCGGGTTTGCTAGTATTGTATGAAAATGTCAAAAAATACTGCACCATAACAAAAAATACTGCTTTAAGAGATGGTGGCAAACCACAGGTCTGCCTGATTTATCTTTTTTTACACATCGTAATTTAGCCCCAAAGTTAGCGATAACTGATGTTATGGGTAACTTAAATATACATTATACATAACAAAATACAATTTATAGACAACTACCCAGACACTTGAAAACATTTATGCTCATTACACAAACATTTTCCAATACGTGTTGGAATAATATTATTTCTCTATTTTCAGTTAGTAATTGTTTGTATCGTTTGTGTTTTGAAATAGGATTAATTTTAAAACTATCATTAACTTTATATACGAGTATATAACTCCCGTTCTCACGGATCTTGCCATATGCATATATTTTGTATCTATACTTTGGGTTTAATGAACTTATGAGTCTAGCATTAAAACATGACACATGTTTTGTGCACCGAGTGGATTGCCAGTTGGCTACGCTTTTGCAGCATAAACATATTTCTTTTATCAAAATATACAGATCTCTACATTAAGTATATAAATAATATATTCTTTTAACATGGTTCTTGCTTAAAAGATTTCTACCTTTATTATGTAGGTACATATAATAGAGATCAATTAATAATATCTTTAGAGATAATAGGCTCATCAATACAATAATATAACGTTAAAATTAAAATTTCTGAAAAACCTAGTAGCTAGTTAGTAGCAACTAGCAAATTAGTCGTTTCGACAAGATTTTGTAAGATATGAATCAAAATCAATCTCTGAGGTTGTCCAGTTCAGGTACACAAAATATAAGACGGTATATCAGTATCTCGTAGGGGGTCAGGAGCTTGAATTCCAAGCACTGAATTTTGGGGTAATCTCCACAACCGTTGGCACTTATACAGCATAGAAACTTATATTAATTTGGCACTAAGTGCAAACTTTATCAATAATACCTAATATTTGTGGGCATTCACGATATATTCCGAGCGTTGCTACAATTTGCGTGTTCAGATGTTAATCTATTGTCACTGTAGTCTGTAGGGAGAGGGCAATGACCGGCTCTGAAGATATTTTTGTACAATGCGAGGTAATTGACATAATCCGCAAACGTGTTCATTGTACATTGCTAACCTAGCTACATTCTTTTGCTCTGAAATACTTATAAGAAAGAAATTCATACTCGTTGGTAATTATAATTGCTTATTTTCTAATACATAAAATACTTGTGTCACGGTAACAAAAAATTGTAACGAAAATCCTCTGAAACGGCTCCACCGATTTTCATGAAGCTTTCTGTGTATATTCGGTAAGTCCTAGAATAGGTTGTTTATTTTAAATATCTCTAATAGCAAAACAACGTTTGTCCAGACAGCTATACATATTATATAACTTATAAATATAACAAGGACATAAACGGATACGATTTTAGGGTTCGTACCTCGGTACCTAAAGAGTAAAAACCATGACGAGTATTGCAAAACACTTGTATACTTAGTTGTACCTATTTGTCAATTACTCAGGATACATTATTATATTTAAAATATGCTAATATTATTATTACTATACATGACAAAGGATAACTTAAACTGGAGTGAAATTGCCACTATAGAGAACTTAAATAAGAATAAATAAAGAACTTGCCAGTCGCTAGCTGATCGTATTATTCATCCAGTTGTTGGTGACAACCCTAGGTGAATTTAATCCATTCAGCGACTTTCAATAGCAGATAAAAGTATTCATTTGCAGCTGCGGCCGCTACGATACTCGCACCTGAAAAAAAAAAGCTTTGTTCAGTTGCACTGAAAAAATTAAATCACCTTCAAACTTCATTATACTTAGGAATTCGTACAATTTAGGATTTTTTTAGTTATTGCAAAGTATTTGGGGAAGGCTGCTATGATTTTGGACAACTATACTTTACGACTTAAAATTATAAAAAAAATAACTAGGATAACTAGGATGGAGTAATAAAAAAAAAATAATATTACGTAAAATAAAACTAGGGGCTTATACTTGAAATAAACATAAACTTTACACCCAATAAAAAGAATTAGGTATCACTGGGTTTTTGGACTATGGTTGCCGGCTCAATTGGACCACGCGGTTGCCTTCAATGGACTTCGACTTAATTGTACTAGTTTTCCAATGCTACCTCCATTGAACCACCAGTACAATTCTAAGTCAAAGTCAAAATTTCTTTATTTCACATAGGCCTGACGTACAGGCACTTGTAAAACGCCAATAATATGATATTTTTCGCATATGTATGGTGATAACTACAAAGCTAAGTTTACGAAGGTTCAAACGCGCCCTGCACTCAGAAGAATGATGATGAATTAAAAACATTAGTTAAAATTAAAAATCATTAATTAATTAAGATTAATTGACCCAACTTTTTAGCATTGCCTTTCGATGACATTAAGAGAGGTTGTAAACCTAATCAGTAAATTAAGTTCAAAATCTACATAGATTCCAATTTGTTAATCGTAAAGTTATTATTACAAAACACCTTTGTAAAATGAATAGTTTGTTCAAAATGTTTGTATTACCTACGTATCCCAATTAAATAGGAATTAAATTTAAAGTTGAGCACGTACAGTAGGCGTAGTTATTAATTGGGTTCAAATTTAACAGACGGGGTACTCGCGGGATATTGGTTAAGTGCTTTCAGTGTTTGGTGACCGTGTTATGATTGCGCGCCGGGATGCGGGGGAGTGGATCCCCGGTAGACTCGCTTTCCCTGGTTCAGCTCCCGGCTCACCTTGGAGAGTAATTATAATGATCGGCGCCGGAACCCCAGTCTGGAGCGGGAGTCCTTCGGCCTTCCTGGAGGAGAGGCGTGCCGGCTGCCGGGGGTGGCGCAATACGCCTACCCGGCGACCACCCCGCTCGCACCTCCCCGCGAAGCCTATACGAAAACTCCTCTCTCTCGCTCCCACGTCCCGTCTCTACCACCCACGCCTCCCGCACAGTAATAACCCAATTTGTAAGAACCCCCCATTTTCAAGGACGGCCGTCGGTCTTTATTGCGGCGGCGACGGCGTTGATTCCCCGACCTTGTTTATTTCAGTTTTTCTTTTTGTTTAGGAACTGGCTGGCACTTATTTTCGTACTCAGCCCTGTGTTTAGTGCAGACTAGACTAGCTGAACTTTTTAAGGACAATAGTTTTATTTGTTCCACGCCAAGTCCAATTTTCATAGTAGGTAATATTAATTATTCATATACTTATCGACAGATCAGAACGATTTCGTACGTTTTGAATACTATTTCGTATTAAAATTTGTTAATATTTTAACAATATTGTCATCGTACGGTTCGTACCATACCACTAAGTTGATAAGGTTAAATCTGATCTTAAAGGTTCGTTAAGGTTTTTACGAAAAACTATTGGGAAATTCATTTTATTGCACTTATTGTAAATGTATTGTATGCTATTTTTTGGTAGAGCAATTCAAAAACCGTTTTTAGGGTTCCGTACCTAAAGGGTAAAAACCGGCCAATTGCGAGTCGGACGCGCGCACCGAGGGTTCCATACCATAAAAGAAGTAAAAAACTGAAAGAATCACTTTTGTTCATGAATTTACGAGTTATATTTTACATAATATAGGTACTTTTGTTGGCGAACCGCAAACCTAATTTTGTTTTTGGCGGTTTATTGTTATTATCAAAAAAAGTATAAAAGTTAGAGAGTTAAAATTATTTTTCCTGTAAAATATACATTAATTTCTATTGATCATAATTATTTCAGATTTTTTGATTGGTAAACTTCGGAGATAGGGGGGGGGACGGTATTTTTTTCGACAGTTTACCCAATAAATCAAAACTTATCAGACATAAAAATAAATAAAAAATTGGTTTTAGAATACACAAGTAACGCCCTCTAATATTTTACCCCACTCAATATTGTTATCTCATTTTGAAATTTCAACAACCCAGTTTTCCCCCATTTTTAAATAGAAATAAAAAAGATTTTCAATTTTTAATGATTGAAATGACGGCGCAATTATCCGCAATTATCTACAACTATTCCAAATTTCAGGTTGATAGCTCCAATAGTTACTGAGTGTGACAGACGGACGGACGGACGGACGGACGGACGGACGGAGAAAGTCTCACCATAAGGGTTCCATTTTCACCATTTTGGTATGGAACCCTAAAAAACGAGACATTTATTTATTGTTTAGAATTATAAGAAAATTATTGGTTGTCAAACTAACATGTAGTTTTAGATGGCAGCTAATAATATCTAGCTTAGAAGTTATTACAAAAACATTTATGTCCATACTCCAGTATTGAGTTTCAAAAAGGTATTTTCTTCGGCAAAGAAATTCCATAGTAAGTACTTATTACATGTGACCCATTTTGTAGGATAGCGGGATGAAATAAAAAGTGACGAAGGTTGCTCATTTGTTTAAGTCATCTGAAAGTTCAAGGGCGTGGGCGCCCTCACCAAATGTACCTATAGGGTCGTCTAGACGGTATCACACCTCCATCCCTTTTAGGGTCCAACCGAATTACATGTTTCGGATTCATAAGGAAGATGTTTTATTTACCAAAAGTTTTGTTTGGTAAACTTTTTTCAACAAGATAATCAGTCGTGCACAGTAAAATTGGAAAAGTTCTACGCGCGACGATTTTAATAGATATACCTAAGTTTATTTTTATACTAAAGAAAAGTCGTTTGCGCATTAGTCCAAACAAATTTTCGCAAATTTGATTTACCTAAAATTAAATAAGTATATCGAATCCAATAGACGATTGTCGACTGAGTGCTTTTAAGTTACCTAATTGTAAAATTAACTTTGGACAACTTTGATTTTAAGAAATAATTAAATTAATTATTATTGGTATTATTGTAGGAGAATAAATAAATATATATAAGACATTGAGGATCTCCAAAATAAAACACAAATTGTTTCTCTGAAATAACAAAGTTTTGTTTTATTTAACAAGTCTACAATTATCAAGTTATTATCAAGTTACGACAATTACACTTCTATCTCACCTGAAATAACAAAGAAACGACATTTAAAGTTCACTATATCTCGAGTCCTCAATCACATTCTTTCTATTAGTTTTTATAACAATGAAATGCACAAAACAATCTGCGCGTCCCACGCCATTTTAAATCATCGACACAGATCAATATCATAGATACGCGCCAGACAGCTGATACGCGAAGCGCGGCAAATTCAAATGAATGAAATGTCACTCATTTCATTACATATATTATAATCAATTGTATAGTGTAAAAAAATCTTTTTATTAAATGGTTTCTCCTCTTCTAAGTATTTTATATACAATGAGTCGAATAGGGATAAAACTATTGCACAAGCTTCTTAATGGGACTATGAAACCCACTAAAATTCCACCCACTTTTAATAGATACAGTTATCGTTTCTTTCTTTCAACAAATGAATGTATTTTTGTTCTATACTCCAAGGGCTGAGCAATCTGTTATAAATAAGAGATGGTTATAAATACTGAGGTTTATTTTAACTTATACATAGTTCCTACATATAAAACTGTACCATACAGGTGTATTATTTTATATTTAGAACTATTTATTTTAATTTTACCTTAAGACCAGCTTATACTGGACAGTCGATGTCCTGTCCTTTAAACCATTAGAAATAATAATACCTAGTAAAAACTTGTAAATTATCTAATTAGTAATTTTAGCTAGCGTAGTATACTTAGTGATGATAAAGCTAACTATTTTATATTTCTACTAGCTGATGCCCGCGACTTCGTCCACGTGGGATAAAAACTATTCTATCTTTTAAGTTGGACCAAATGACAGATATTCACGAAGTTTGAACTAAATCGGTTCAGTAGTTTAGGAGTCCATTGAGGACAAACATTGTGACACGAGATTTATATATATTAAGATGTTTTAAAATAGGTGAACTATTCTGTCTATATGATTGAAAACCAGTTTTGATTCATCTATAAAACTCTTGACCTACTACTGGGGACGGACTGCTGAATAGTTGGATTTGCCGAAGTGCGAGTTTGCAGGCTTCTCACTACATTTGAGATAATTAAAGAGAATTCCTTCTAGATATTTCGGACTTTAATACCTACCTACCGAGCGAAATTCAGTTTCATGGCTAAGGTGACACAGAACACGAGTACTTAAAAACCAAACCCTAATTAACCCACCCTAAAGCAAAAAGTCATAAGGATTATTTATCAAAGAACGATTAAGAATTTTTTATGGAACTCTCAATAACAGGGTTCTATTTTTAAAAGTTTAATTTTTTCACAAGCGAAAAGGAAAAGGCATTTTTTGTGTTGCGTTTTTTAATTTACTCGCTTTGAGATAGGCAAAGATCAAAGATCATAAAGCCTACTCAGTCTTAAATGGATTCCCTTGGAATTTGTTTATACTGGCAGAGCCTGTTCACAGAAATTTAATAGACAATATAAGCAGTGTCGTCAGTAGATACTTAGACTTAGTTCCATACTTAATATAATAAACCTCTAAGCTCTTTTGATTTAGGTAGTTTCTATTATGTGCCGGGTTTTGTTGAGTTTGATTCCCGTCACGCAATAAGTGGTATCAGATTTTTTCTGCGTTGGATATCCAAATGTTTTAGATGGGCGATGATGACTTAGTAAGTAGGGACTGTCTTCTAAAAGATATCTGAACTAGCTTTACGGATAGTGATACGGATACCGGACTTATGGACACCGTATCGGTTAAACACAGAAACGTGATGGTCTCAAAACTTCTTATTATCCTCTTTTCTTCTTTTTTTCCTCTTCGTTCTTTTTTCATTATTTTCCCTATGCATTTTTCAAGGACAATGTTCGTTGTTCATTTTCTAAAATTTAGTTTATCTGGTTTCCAGCGTTAATTTCCTCAGTTTCCTTCACAACCATTCTGTCTATCCTCATCCTATCTTATACCGTGAAAAAAGTGTCTCGCATCATCCCTATAGTTGAATTCAATTCAATTCTCGCAGGGCAATCCATGATATTATGCTTCGTAGGTATATCCAATTAGACACTGTTAATTTCTTCAGCCTTGGGTTCATCTGACCTTAGTTGACCAGTCCCTCTCGTTTTGCCATTTCATGAGCGTATCCTCTTTGCCTTTCTTACCACTCCAGCGCCCTTAGGGTTTTTCGTTTGCGTTATTTCTTGAACCAGTAGGTTTACTTAATGGGTGTTACATTAGCGAGTACAATGACTGCGTCAGGTATTGAATCTACGTTAGCACCTTGTGTAAATTGTAAAATTAGGCTATCGTCAAAGGTTATCTTCAATAAACTTTAAAGTGAAAAAGCGCTGAATATTGACTTTCAGAATTTCTCTCATATTAAACAAGTGATTTTCCGAGTACCCGAGAATTTCGGAGTTTGGTTCGCTTTTAAATTCCAATGACCTTCAGCCTACACGTGTTTTGGCCTGAATCGCCAGCCCCAGGCCGCCTGCCACCCTCAGGGGTAGGGTTTCCATGTCGAAATAAAAGAATCGCCTGGAAAATATCGAATATTTCAATATAGGCAGATACAGCATTGTACTACTATTATGTAATGTCTATAATTGTAGGCGTGAAATTTCCTATTTAGTCATTACGAATAAGTGTTAGAAGTAGACTTTTATTTACCTAGTTCACGCATGTTTATTCCCAGGGTATGATTTTGTTAATTTAGGTAATATCTTGTGACCTGCCAAACCCTGAGTTTTGAAGCCTAATAACTATTATCATATTATTGTCATATTTATAGGTTGATAGTCAATAGGCACGCAGCCGCCCTAGAAGCCGGCTGACATATTGGTCTGAATATATATTAGCTGCACAAAACTCAGCAGAGTGGGTTATAATTTGTTGCCAAAGTATTTTTTACAAGTTTATATCTAGGTACACAAAATTAATTAAAAAAAATCAAAACCCGACAGCAAAAATATTAGCTTCTAAAGTTATACATAAAGTAATACATTTAAACATACTCGTATGACTAGGAGGAGGAGATTTCATACAAACACAACAATTTATTTTATTTACTTGATAGACAAACCAGGTTTGTATGTCTACCTACCTAGTAGGGATGGATGTAAATAAAAATACTATGTTATACGAATGTACTTTCAGATCTCTCGTTAAACAGAAGTTATAGAAATACGATTTGTAAATTGTAGCGCGACATGGAAAACCTACTCCGTCTAAACATTTCAATTGTGGACCAATAAGGACCTATAAAGATTGCATTATGCATAAAATCATTGACTCAGATTCTTTTTCTTGGATTACAATACGCTATAAATTCTGAAACTGAATGAATTCGGCTGCGACTTGCTATCGTTTGTTTTGTTTTATTATTTCGATGAATTACTTTTCAGATGTAAACCTAGGATATATACCTACTGATTTTGCGTGTCATTGAGTTTGGCCGTGTTTCTTTCAGTCATCAGGAAATGTTATTCCTAGAAAATATGTATCATGTGATTGTCAATTACTACGGTCAATATTAAATTTTTTGACTAAGTAGTTAATTTTTTAAATATTACTCGTATAATAACCAAGTTCATCAAACAGTCACTAAACGCCCTTTTAGAAGGTACACACACCTACTTATGGTCAGAAAGTAATTATTGACGTTTAAAGTTGTAAACGTGTGTTACGTAACTTATGGTAATAATTCCAAATCTCTCTAGGATATAGGTATCAGGTACCTAATCCTTATCTAAACATTATCAATTATCATCAAATCTATCCAATCTAGTTCTCTATCGAATCAGTAATATTCTGTATGAGACGATTTTATTCTAATGGGGTTATTGCTACTCCTAACTCCACCTAGATAATATTAGGGTAGATAAAGACAGTTCTTTCGCTAGAATTATTTCTTTTGTGGACCATTATCTTCGTATTGAATATATGGGTACTGCAAAAAAATAAAACATCCCACTAGGACCACCGTCCACCACTATTACGAGTACTCAGGTTGGTCATGACTATTCAACACGATTCTTCGAGCAAATATTTCCGTAATGTTCTCAACGGTATGTAAAGCCTGGCAATCCGTGCTCGTCTTGTGGGAAGACCGGAGAGGTTATGAAAAACAACTCGTATATAATAATAATAGATAGGCATATGATGGGATACGTATATACTAAGGTGGAGCACTCCAGTAACTGACTTGTATTTAAAAAAATATGATGTGCACCAAAACAATAGAGAAAATAATATGAACCTACAAAACAGCAGTAAGGCAGGCTGAAACGAATTTTCTGCAGACCAAACGCCTCAAATGCGGGGCGGAATAAGTTATGGGCGAAAGAGCGGCGGGAATCGAGGCCGAGCGGCAGTCTACAAAGGAAACTGGTATGAGGCACGCACGGTACTCACGCAAGTCCGGCCGTATTCCCAGCCGACTGGAAATAGGCCTCGTTATGCTTATATCCGTTGGGAACAGAGCTAAGTTACTACTAGATATTAGTACTAACTTGTATGTTATCAGGACAGATTAATTTGTTTTGCTATAATCCGCTTCTTGAAAATATTCTTTATGGTACAATATGCAGGAACACTAACCACATTAAAGACCACACACAATTTTCCAATACTTTCCTTGTTTCATCCCGACATCCTCAGGAGATATTGACTTCACAATGCGAAATCGAAGATGCTTTATGTAGAATCGTTGACTGTACGATGATTTTGCATTCAATAATTCAATAGTATGTTATCATTTACTTAATAGTAACTTGGAGACTAAGTCCAGATCGAACCGCGGCGGAATGGAATGGAATTTAAGCGACTTTTCTTACATAGCAGAATGAACTTTATGTCAATTGTATAAGATACAAACTAAATAAGAACCAAAAAAGAAGGAAAAACTTCAGGGGAAGCCTCGCGCATTCTCAAAAATTTTGTATCTTTTGCAATTGACATAAAGTTCAACACACACAAGTGGCTTCAATTCCATTTCGCCGCGGTGTAAGTTGACCCTTATATATAGATCCGAAACCTGGTTGTATTGACTAAGGACCTAAGGGCGACAAAGTCTCACAGCATCCTGATTCGGGCATATGCCATGGTAAAAGCAAGAAGAAGAAGAATAGAGTCACACGAAGCGATAGAGAGCTATGTTCAGAATATTTTTGCGCTGTCGCAATAAAGTCGCAATTAATCTGGTGCGTATCAGTTGATCCCCTAATCCCTATTGTTTTGTTTCATTACAATTCAAGGGTTGTCTGTACGTTATTTTAGTTACATTACGTGCAGCTTATTATTATGAATATAGGAAATGCATTATGCTTGATTTGTAGATAGGTATGACATTATTTTCCTTAACTCTAGTAGCTGTACGTACCTACTATTTACATTGTATTCTATGCGGGTGGTCTAAATTCTGACCTAATCGGATTCAAGGCCCAATGCATGTTGGTTGTACCTACAAAGCCTAACGCATTAGAATCTTACAAAAACGCTGAAAAATTAAATAAGAAAACCTTTATTATCAAGAACAACACGCGAAAATAATCAGTAACTTAAAGCAATAAGCTCTATTATCGCGTGACTTTTGCGCAGAAAGGTCGACTGTATTAGGGCTTCCTTACTGCTGTATAGGTTTCATTGTCGTCTAGATTTAGGTTTTGTCTGCACGCGATGGAGGGAGTCCAGGCATACACCTTGTTTGAGACCTCTTTGTGTGATGATAAATAGGGCTTTCGTTAGGGATTTTCTTAGAAAATTGAAAAGTCATTTTAGGTATATACATGGGCATAAAAGACGAAAATTTCAATAGGTACATACTTACTAGATTTTTTCAAAGCCTCATTTTTTGCAACATTCAATCAATTCAATCTTTTTAGTATAGACCAGATATCTATGAAAATTCTCACATAAAAAGGTGTTTCTAATTGAGTCTTAATCAGACATTGATGCGTAGGCGGAAAAATCTAGATCTACAATGAGTTTTGAAACTGCAAAGATCGATTATTTAAAAAATCATGAGCATGACTACCAGGCAAGCATAACAAGTTGAGAGACTGATAAATAGCTCATTGTTTAAAAAAAGCAGCGAATCACGCGCCGCGACCGAATGCAGTGCGAAGCGGCCTTGAAATTAATGTCTCGTTATTGTTAGCGGTTACAGCGCTTTATCATGAAATGTTCAACCTCGATTTTTCAGGGAGGGCGATCCGTATCCCCCAGAAAATTATCCACATCCTATATTTTAGAAAGTTGAATCTATTTAAATTCTATGACCACCTAATCGATTTGAAACATTGACAGTTAGTCTAAACTCTTAAAGTTTAGTTGCCTACTTTTAATTTAAAATATTTTATTTACTTTTACCGTCGAAGTAATATCGTGTGTACGCCTTCCTACCGACCGAATGTTTCATTTTTTTTCAAGAATTCCAGTGACAAAATAGATAATAGTTTTCTTCTGTAACTAAATAGGCAGTCGTTTTGGAGAACGGCCAGTAAGTATAATGCGAATTTGTCGTTGTATAATGCCCGAAAATCCGCTCGAAACGCTGAACTGGGTTAGAGCGAACATTAACGCGGAAAACGCGTCGCCAAAAATGTTGGCAAGCGCAAACTGATAGCGTGCAAGTAGACGGGGGTAATGCCCTCCCCATTCCAATGCAAGGCCACCCAGGGCCGCACTTGTAGCTATGGCGATCGCGTAGGCGCGTTGCGAAGAGACGCGCCGATCACCCCTCCCGTGCCGCCCGCCCGCTCCGCTCATTTCAAGCTCTTTTCAATCTCTTGATGGTGCTCAAATCTTTGCCCAAGGACAGGTATCAATTTTGGAAATATATAATGCTGGCTGATGCCACCGGTTCACTCTAAGGAACTATGGACTTTTCGGAATAAAAAAAGTTTCTTTTTAACCGACTTAAAAAAATCTTTGTTTTATGTCGGTTAAAAAGAAACTAAACCAGTAAAAAAGAACTTAATCCAGTGTCTTATCTATCTCCAATCAGAAATTTAGCCAAATAAAAGCGCGGTAGTTTTAGTGTGAAGGAGTAACAAACACACGCAAGTTTCATAAACCCCTAAATAGTTTTACTATTGAATTAAATATTTGGAGATAAATATTTCTTGAACAATTTTATTTCATTGACTGACTCAGACATTCAAATCAGAATTTTCATTCCGTAATCATTATAAAACATTTAAACAATAGTAAATTAATTACTGGCAAAGGATAAAGCAGCATGTCTCTACTAGTAAACTTGAACCAAGAGCCTCGAGCTAGAAGCTCGCTATTTACATTGTTTCCTGTCGAAGGCATAATAACACGGGCAGGCTAAACCTTGGCCTTTTCTGGGAACGAAATTAAGAAGGCCTTGGTGGGTTTCTGGGAATTTCAATTTGTGATTTCCGTATGAATCAGACGGTGGGCTTTTTTCGAAAGGATCGTAAAATATCTATAAAAGGAATGGGTTGAAACTAGTTTAGTCTAGTATGGTATGTCGTATTTTTGATCTTTTCCTTGAAAGTTTTAACGGTGCTTAGGAATTTCGAATGTGATACTACTATGAATATTTTTGGAGTTACAGAAATAACCAGCAAATCCAGAATATTAGTTCGAATACGGCCCTGGTCAGGAAATGCCTAGACTAGTTCTATTAATGTCTGCTGGGTTAACAGATCTAAGCACAATAATTTATCCTTGACTAAATCACTTACCTAATGGGTAAAAAAAGTTTCTTTGTGCTTGTATTTATCTAATAATGTAGTAGATAATATTATAATATTGTTGAATATTGCACTTATGTTCAATCATGATTATATTCCTTAATATTATTATTATTCCTTATATTACATGAAATATATTATTTTATTTAAGTTAAAGAAAAAATATAAAATTTGCAAATTCAAAATTCTAATTCTCACTTATCCCTTATCTGACGAAGGAAAATTTAATGCGAAATTTGGATTTTGAGGACAAATAGTTTGGATGATGAGTCTATAAGTAAATGAATGATGACCCATATAAATAAAAGTCATCATCCATCCATCCACTTTTATTGGTCTTTTACGTCTGGTACAGCCCCATAACTTTATAATTATAAAGAATCAAAATAAAAATTACTTCAATTTTAACAATAATAATCATGAAAAGATCAATACTTTTCATGATTATTATTGCTAAAAACCAGTGATTCCATAAAAAAAATATGAGAAAGCCAACCCATAAAAAATACCAAATAGAAAAATAATGGGATTTTGGAGCGAATTCTATTAATTTCTATAGTCTTAAGTTGATGTGCGCGAGTGCGCCCCTGTCTGGGAAGTACACTAGCTAGTCAGTCTCAGCTACGCCAAGTCGCTGTTTGCTATTTGCGATCACCGGGCCTCCGAACTCCGACCCCCCTGCCTTCCTCGACCCCCCTGCGCCCACCTACCAACTACTCAGTCCGCTCCGATAATTCATTTAATATACCTATTCACCAAACATTTTCGTACGGTGATAAACTCTGATACTTACATGATATCAATATTTGGAAAAGGGCATGGACCTGTTATCAAATCAATGCAAAAAAGTGAAGCGATGATCTTTTTGACTCTCTTTTTTCGCGAGACTTGGCAACTCTTATCTCTTATTATATACCTAGTAGGATGTATTCTAACCAGGCAAGGTCTCTACTTAGGGGATGCAACATCAGAATAATGTTTCTATGGCAACAAAAATAGTGAAATTTTTCAAAGGGAATAAATGCAATGTTCGCTACTACGTGTAATATAACATCTTGAAACGAAACTAGGTTTTTAGGGTTCCATACTAATTTGGTGAAAATGAAACCCTTATGGTGAGACTTTCTCCGTCCGTCCGTCCGTCCGTCCGTCTGTCACACTCGATTATTTCAGTAACTATCAAAGCTATCGACTTGCAATTTGGAATAGTTTTAGGTAATAGTGACCCAACGCCATTGCAATCATAAAATATTGAAAATTGTTTAAATTTTTATTTAAAAAGGGGGGAAAACTAAGACTTCGAATTTTCAAAATGAGATAACATATTGAGTGTGGTATCATATGAAAGGGCGTACTTGTGTATTCTAAAACCGATTTTTCTTTATTTTTATGCCCGATAGTTTTTGATTTATTGAGGAAACTGTCGAAAAAATACCGTTCCCCCCCCCCCCTTATCTCCCAAGTTTATCTATCGAAAAATCTGATATAATTATAATCAATTGACATTAATGTATATTTTACAGAAAAAATAAAATAAATTCCCTAACTTTTATACTTTTTTTGATAATAACAATAAACTACCAAAAACAAAGTAAGGTTTGCGGTTCGGCGTTCGCCAAGAAAAGTACCTACCTACATGTATAAATTTTACTCGTAAATTCATGAACAAAAGTGATTCTTTTAATGCTTTACTTCTTTTATAGTATGGGAACCGTCGGTGCGCGAGTCCGACTCGCACTTGGCCGGTTTTTTTTCTTTGATATTAAATGATGAATTACGCAAGTACTGACGCGGCTGGTGACGTCATGGGGTCTAAAGGTGTTAAGGCCCTACCAGCCCGCAAAACTCATTGCCTACGGTATATAATTAGCGAAAAACTAAATAAAATTTGAATGGTACCCATCCAACGTGAGATGCTGAGTTTAACAAAATTTTAAAGTCTCATAACTTTTTAAATACGTATCGGATCGAAGTGAAATTAAAACCAAAATAAAATCTTTATAAAGCTGTTATAAACTAAATTATCTATAATTATTTATTTTTGATAAATACATTTTCTAACATGTTTCCCAAGCTCATTGAATCATTTTCGGAAAATTTAATCACGCGCCACTTAGGTACCAGGAAGGACGTTTTCAGTGCATCCAAGATACAATTACAGAATAGAAGGAATCAATCAAGATCAATGTTGTGAACAAGTAAGACACTGATATATTATATCATCAATAGGTATATTAAATATTAGCTATATAACCTAGTTGATGTCTATGTTCCACACTTCACATACTATAAAATGCATTTTCAATACTAATAAATAATAATTAATTGGGGTTCAAATACAGCAGTCTATGAAGACAGCTATGTAGCCTCGTATCAGCTGTTTTTTTGCACGACACTAATATTCCGATTTCTGATTGGCGGTTACAAGGTCAATAAACTCTACCCAAGCTTCCCATGGTATTTAACTTGCAGGTGTATTCGTTTTAATTTTTATTAATAGAATATAAAGGCATTAAATAAGAATAATTATTATGATTAAATTATATCATTCATTATAAATTATTTATTCATTCAGAACTAGTTTTATAGCGCGCATATTATATGTAAACCGAAAATGCTCATTTTTAGGGTTCCATACCAATTTGGTAAAAATGGAACCCTTATGGTGAGACTTTCTCCGTCCGTCCGTCCGTCCGTCCGTCCGTCCGTCCGTCTGTCACACTCGATTATTTCAGTAACTATTCAAGCTATCGACCTGAAATTTAGAATAGTTATTATGTTAGATAATAGTGACGCGACGTCATAGCAATCGTAAAAATTTCAAAATTGTTTTTATTTTTATTTAAAAAGGGGGGAAAACCGGGTCGCCAAAATTTCAAAATGAGATAACAATATTGAGTGGGGTATCATATGAAAGGGCGTTACTTGTTTATTCTAAAACCAATTTTTATTTATTTTTATGCCTGATAGTTTTTGATTTATTGGGCAAACTGTCGAAAAAAATACCGTTCCCCCCCCTTATCTCCGAAGTTTACCATTCGAAAAATCTGAAATAAATATGATCAATAGAAGCTAACTTATATTTTACAGGAAAAATAAAATCAACCCTCTAACTATTAAACTTTTTTTGCTAATAACAACAATCCGCCGAAAACAAAGTTAGGTTTGCGGTTTGCCAACAAAAGTACTTATATGTAAATTAAACTCGTAAAATCATGAACAAAAGTGATTCTTTTAATGTTTTACTTCTTTTATGGTATGGAACCCTCGGTGCGCGAGTCCGACTCGCACTTGGCCGGTTTTTTAAAGATAGGTGCAAATATTCATAACGACGCGTTCGACAGATTTAAGTCGTATTTTAGGGTTCCGTACCTCAAATGAAAATACCTAATAAGATCAATTTGTATTCCTTCTACCCGTTACTTATGTAAGGTACCTATAACAATAATTATTAACCCTCATGAAATAGATATTATAATAAAAAGACGGTTTGTAGGTTGGTCAAATATGCACAGAAAAGATACTTGTAGTTATATTAATTAAATAAATAATTAAAATCTTTGATTGTACGGCACCCTAAAACCGTTGTCTTGCACTTCACCGGTTATTCAAACAAGGTTTTCCCCATAGCAACGAATATATATGCCCATAGCCTATGTAGTCTATTCCTACGCATAAGCTCTCAGTGTCTTATGCAAAAATAAGCTGACGAAGTTACTTTGTAAAGGTACCACTACATAACCATAATATATTCCGTAAGGATGAAATTTACTCGTGCAACTCTTATACTTTCATAAAGCAGTGTTCTCATGAACGAAGGTGTCGCAGTGATGTATACTCGTAGTCGTAGGTACTAGTTACCAATAAAGATGGGCAATATTCGCCAAAGTCAGTCATTCTAATATTGTGTTCAGTGTTAAGTTATATCTGAACACTTGTTCAAACAAGTAGCTGTTTCTGGCGCTCCGCCCGCGTGAATTTCGGTTTTTCAGTAATCCGCTACTGCAAGAAATTAGAAACTAGTAACAATACTACCGAGCAGTGTATGTTTGTTATGAATTCACGCCGTAATTAAAAAACTGATTGGGCTATATTTCAAAAAATTTCACTCCCGAAAAATCATGATGACTGTGTGATCTTTATGCAGATAGGAAAATGTTGCGGCAGGCGGCAGACGATAAATTCGCTCGTGGAGACTGCCCCTAACTAGTGTTGCTTGAATTCTAAGTGCGGAGTCAATTACAAAGCTACCTTCGCCAACGCAAAGAGCGTACGTAAAATTGCTGGATTCACGTCTTCTTTACTTTCAGTCGCAGACTGGAGACAACTGTACAGTGCAATTACTAAATAGTATACGTATACATATTATAATACCTTTTTAAAAGTTTATTATTTTATATATTATAAGAATATAATACTGCATATACATCGGTATCTTTTCCCGTGGAATTTCAAAAACTTACTTCCATGAGTGTTAAACATGGATGACTGAAGTGACGAAACTTAAGAAGAATGCCACATAAGCGTGCTGTGCTGCTAAAGCGATAAGCGAATGTAACATGTATATTCGATGATTTCCTTTCTGCCTGGGCCCTCAGTTAAACTACTGACTTATAAAGACACTTTTTGGCGGGTTTCACTACTACCACTAGCATAATAGTGATTATCTGGCTAAGGTGAATGTAAAAAAAATAAAACACCTGCCATGACAATATAAAGGCCCACCAAATCCGTAGTTTTGTCTACAGTCTGCTGAACTCTCCATATTTTGTATTTGACCCTGAGAAGTTCAGCAAAGGGATCGTTGTCATGGCAACGCGAGACTCGTAGATCTTAAATTAATAAAGCTTAATGATTTTATACAGTTTATCAATTAATATTATTTAGAAGACGAATGCCATCCGTTTCCAAGACCAATCCAACTTCAGCGACAGGGATACATCTCTCCAAGGTTGTTTACTGTGGCGTTGGAGGACGTCTTTGAGCTATTGGATTGGAATGGATGTGGCATCAACATCAACGGCGAGTAAATTAAACACTAACGATTTTTCGACGAAATAGTCGTTACGGCAAAGAACCTGGAAGATCTAAACAATAACCTCAGCAGTATTTCTCTATAGGTTAGACTCAAAATGAACATGGGTAAAACGAAGATTATTTCGTAGGTTTCGAGAAAGCGGTGAAACGCTGAATCCAACTCGACTGGGCAGCATTTGGTGAACTCTGCGATGCCTTCTCGTTCTAACCTAAAAAGCGGCGATTTGCGATTTGATGAGAAAGCCATTATTATTGTTTTAGTTTTTCTGTAGCCATACGGAACCCTCGGTGCGTGAGTCTGACATGCACTTGACCAATTTTTTACGTAAACAAACTTAAAAGGGTTTAATCAGTTGCCATCATTTCCCTATAGGACCAGGCAAATACTTTTCGTGAGTCCGCCATTTCCGTGTTTATTACGATAGGGATTAGGCCGATAGCGGCTGACCTTTGCCAGCCGTGACCATCAAACGTATCAAGTTCGTTATGTAACCACATCTCCGACGTTGACGTGTAAGGGCATGCGCACACGATAAACGAATCGGGCGAAATACTATGGCATCACGATCTAGAACAACTGTGATTTCGGCTGATGGTATGATGAAAGTAACTTCAACAAAATAAGGTACGTATACGCCCCAAACCTTTAAGATGATTTAAAACATAATGTTTTGGTACCCAATTACATTCATAGCTACGAGTAGCAGTTCATATCCTTCCTATTGTGTTAAAGTTGTGTTTTCCGCGTGAATTTCGGCTATTCGCTAATCCCGTGGGAAATATGGACTTTTCCGGGATAAAACGGTAATAAGTTAATCCGGGTTATAAGCTATCTATGTTCCAAATTTCAGCCAAATCGGTTCAGTACACTTGCGGTGTGAATGAGTAGCAAAGATTCACTCATCCATACTTTCGCATTTATAATATTATTATGATTGTAATTTAGTTACATAGGTCTGTGAGATAATTTCGGAAAACTATAATACAAACCGTACAGTGAATTGCTGTTTTCTAATTTTCAGATGCATTCCATTAAAATACAGCAAGTAATCGTCCTCTATGTATTTTGGACTTTAGTATCTAGATGTTTTAGATCGATTAGGTAAGCGAATTTATTTAATGAAACGCATACATAGAGAAACCGTAGAAGTGCTAAGATATTCTCCAGTTCATCGGGGTGTCTTGAGTTCAGTCAGTAGGAACTGCATCCTTAGACTAGGACTAAAGCCCATTCGCACATGGGTCGTAAGCGTAGTCGTATCGTAAGCGTATCATTATGACGCTACGCGGACGAGACCTGCATGGTGTTGCACAAACGAATTGCAAAAGTTTATGGATGTAATTTTTAAAATAAAACAAATGATAGAAAAGACAAGCGGCAGTGGTGGTCTAATAAAAAAGTTACATTAAGTATTTAGTTCCAACCATTATAAAATAGGCGGAAGGACGATAGGCAATGTAGCGAGAAAATTTTTATAGCATAACGTTACGACGTGTTACGTGACGTAAAGCCGATGGGAGATACTGCAATTCAAATTTCTGCATCTGACATGGAAAATCCGTAAGCATTACTTTATCAGTTGGATTTTGTATTCAAAACCTCTACGGCCTACGCCCTTGGAGGCACAGGTCTGTATTAGTATAAGAGCTATCACTGCTGGAGCATTGCATTGCAGTGCTGAGCACCTAGGGGTACTCAAATACCCGATCGCTTAGTCACGCTAGAACAATGCCATGCGTTGATTAAAATTGCTATTAACGGTCCCGCTCTTTGTGCTGTGGCATGCATGAACAAAGAACATCTATTATTTAGGCTGCTTATACGCGTATCAATTATATCAATATTTTTAAAACATTGCGATCCAAGGAACAGGCGTGTCCCCTGATGCTAAAGCTCACTGCACGCCCTTGCCCACGAAATTCTAAGTACAAGATTAATTTTTTTGAGCTATAATACGTCAGTCTCACTTAATACTTCTATAATTAATTTGGTTACTTAATTCTTCTTTAGTTAATTAGTTTACCTGATAGTTTTTTTTCTATGCATGTCTTTAAATCATAATTTTTGCTTTCTGCTCCCCTTCTTCGTGTGAACTCTAACTCTGCTGTCTCACTCTTCTCCGTGCGCACAGTTTGAAACATTCAAAGATTTTTCTTCACATGGGTATAGATCGCCTCCAAAAATAAACTCCCCTCTACGTGTTAACGCTTACACCTTGAAAGAATAATGTAGTGGAGGGGTGTTTATTTGTAAATTAGACAATCTATACTCATACGTTGAGTGTGATACCCCTAATGGCGAACATATATATGGCCACGTGTAAAAAACGCCTAAACATTATGCAATTGGTCGGCCTTTTGTAACGCTGACGTCAACCACTCCGGAGGTGGCAGGTTCACGGACATGAACCAAGTTCACGTTTTCGGCTAGCATAGCATCGGCTGTAGCATGCGAGTACCTTGTACCTACCATACCTACCCACACGATACGGGTATTATACCTACTTGCCTACGACTACTTCGTTTGACGTTTCCACTCGCTGCGTCGCTTCACAAAATACATAGGTGGTCGCGTCGTGAGTATTCGTTACTCAAGTGGTAACTACCTATACCTACTCTTGTTTATAAAAACAAGTGATAATGTAATGTTACAAAGTTTAATCGATTACCTATACAGGTTATATATGTAACTGATTTATGAAGTTTGCATAAGTTCTTAAAAAACCTCTAATTTCTCAGAAATTTAGTAGGAAAGCAGTTAAACACATTAAATATGAGAGGATACTGACCATGTATGGAAGCCCCGTATGAAGCTAATTCAGATCTAATTTTTTTATTAACATTCGGATTCCAAAGTATAACTTGCAAATAATTATAAACAAGTGCTTCTCGTAAAGGTTCAAAGTATCTTTTACCCAAATATAAAGATAGTAACTTTTACAAACCCTGCAATAAATAACGTTGAAACTGCCTATTGCACACTATTTAGTTCAGGAAATAAAATTAATTAATATTTTCCTCATTTATTAAATGTTTTTATAGACACTTAGATGAATAATAAATAAATAATAAATAATGTAGATAAAATATTCTGCGTAGAAATCTCCAAAATGTTGCTTCATTATTCTTATTATCTGTTATAGCTAACTAATCGCGAAGGCCACGGCTCTAACCGCCTAATATTGTAACATGAACCTGCAAAACGAGTATAATTTCGGAAAAGGCATCACAACTAGTTTGCAACTATTTTGATACGCAAGCGGTTTGGTAGTGGTACCATGTACCAAGCTCGTTGCGTCTTTTCTTCCAAGCTACTTATCGATTTTGTGATGGTTTCTGAAATTGTCACGATTTCTGCTGAAGTTCTGATTTTGTGGAAGGTTTCTGGCACGACTGGTAACCACTCCACCGGCAAAGATGTGCCGCAAAGCAATTTACCGCTCTTGAACGATGATGATGCTGTGCCAGCTGTTAGGGGTGAATTCTACCCTTCCAAGTTAAAACCATGACATCTATTCGTCTTCATCATCACTTATCATCCAAGTTTGTTCGTAATATTTACCTACTTAGTATTCTGTGATTCGTATGATATTGCAGTTACAGAAACTACTAATTTACTCGTTTTCTTTATCTGATACGAGATATACTCAATGAAACTCCTGTTATTATTCTCAGAACTATTTTGAAGTTTTATTCAAATTACATACATGGTTTTTAATCGACTTTGTAGAAATAGAGGCGCCTCTACATTCTACTCTTGTTTCATTATGCACTAATTTTTTCTGTAAAGGAAACCTTTTGCTCTTCCTTGTGTATGGCGTTAGTAGGTACTCTCTGGTTAAAATAGGTGACACTGATGGACAAACGAATAACATAAAAATTCTTGGAAAATAAAATGAAAAGTCTCAAGAGCCCTAAAATACAGGAAATTCTTATGCCAGCATTAAAAAAGTACTTCGTTCGTAATATTACGAAGCTACTGCATCATCACCCACCATTATTTGAGATTATGATGGTCAACCACAAACCTGTTTTTTTTTATATCCACCACTGAACTGAAATGCCATCGATGCTAAATAGCAGTGCGTACAAGGATGTATGCAAACAAGTTTTTTTTCTTATAATCGAGTTCGAATAATAACGATAGAATCGGTTAAATTGGTAGGTAGCTTCGTTCGTTTGATTGAGGCAGGTAGGCGGTTTTTGATCTTTACTTATTAAATAGAGTAGGTTTTCTACGGAACCCTAAAAACGAGATGGTTTTCATAGTCAAAATAAAATTAATAATCATCTGCGCACATTACTTGTTTTGCAGCCGTAGCCATACGATTTATCTATTCTATTTCTACGATTGTTATGACCCCATACATTTTTCAAATCTTGATCCAATACCAATCTTAGAAATCTGGAATAGATAAGATGACATAGTCTGCTACTGAAATCTGAATGCAATGTTGTTCGAATCGCACCCTCTGACGTATCCTATATATTTTAAGTAACCTTTAACGAGCAATTCTAAATATATATTTCTACTAGCTGATGCCCGCGACTTCGTCCACGTGGGATAAAAACTATTCTATCTTTTAAGTTGGACCAAATGACAGATATTCACGAAGTTTGAACTAAATCGGTTCAGTAGTTTAGGAGTCCATTGAGGACAAACATTGTGACACGAGATTTATATATATTAAGATATAATCTGGATCTCGGAAACGGCTCGAACGATTTTCATGAAAATTAGTAGGCAGGGGGTTTTGGGGGCGATAAATCGATCTAGCTAGGATTAATTTTTAGAAAATGTCGAATTTACCAAAAAAAATAAAAATGTGACTCCTGCTGCCATCTATTAGACAGTAGTTAAACTACCGAGCGAAGCTTGGTCACCCAGATATTTGCATATTATACAAGTCGATGTTTGCAGTTTGATTCGATCCTCTAAAATCTATAGAATATAGAGCCTCCTAATTGGAAATTTAACGATTCCGAGTTTGGGTGATAAAATTACAGTTTAATTCCATCCATGAAAAATTAAATAGAGACTAATTTAAATGTTTGACTATTCTTTTACGCTAATTTATTTCATTTGGGCTTGACCGATATCATCACTTTAAGGTTGCAAAATGAGCAAAAAGGCCCACAAACTTCGCTAATCTTTAGTGTGTTTCAGTGTTTTTTTCAGCGAGTCAATCTGAAAGGTGGCTGGGGCCTCTCGATCGATCGCTGCAGGAGGCCGCTGCGCCCAGTTTACGCGGAAGTCGAGAATTTTCCCCTTGCACGTGTAATGTGTATCTAGCCTGGCAATGTGTGCGTCAAGCGGCTTGCAACTAGTCGCCCGAGGTCGCCCACATCTGATCTGTGCAAATTTCGTGCGCTGAGGTCGCTGCCCGGCTCCAGGGTCGCTCGGCCGTATCTCTCAAATTTTGCTTGTTAATTATAAAAATAATGCGTTATATAAGGTGTCGCCTTCTCGCTCCCGCTCGTGAGGATGCCAGCCGAGTGTCTCGCTCCCCCGCTGCTGCGGCGCACACAACAACGTGGCTAGAAAAATACATTCACGAATTTCGGCTACAATGCGCGTGTGTGAGTGAATGACGTTATCGTACAATGGTATTACAGGGCTGGATTGGAATTTTTTCTGTTTATATTCGCTTCGAAGACGTTTTCAGCGATATCCGCAACCCTTTCAGAATGTCCAGTTACCTTAATCGATGTAATTGTCGATTGTCTTGACGTTTCCGTTGCGTTTTCGATTGAATTTGCGACGGTTTGGGAGATATCGCGTTAGGAAGGATTCGGAGTGCATTGAATAAGTTGCCTCTTCAAATTCGGCACTGTGCTTACACGTGCCGTGTTGTTGTCCCCTGGATGCGATCTTTGGCAGCATTGTATGCAGTCATCGCGTATTTGCGCACTAGAGCCCCTCCCCGCGCGTCGCCGCTCACCCCGCGCACATTTATATGCATGCGTTTATGAATCTTATCGTTCAAGGCATTGAGCCTACGGTCCCTTGAAATTTTTTCGACCACCGCGTTCGCACGCACTTAGATAACTTGGAGGATGACTTTATTATGCAAATTGTAGGTTTTTGTGTGTGCGTTAAGCCACATTAAACATCATTATGGTTTGCAGTTTAATATTTAAACACTTCCGTGTATCGTGGTCTCTAAATGTCATTGGAAGTAGGCACGTATGTATTGATTTATGTCGTATAGAGTAGGTAAGTAATAGGTATTGTGTCTCTTTTAATAAAATAATTTAGTGGAAATTCACGGAGGAGTTTCTTAATTATATTCAACCGGTGTACCTATTTAACTGTATTTTTAACCGACTTAAAAAAAAGGAGGAGGTTCTCAATTCGTCGGAATCTTTTTTTATTGTTAGGTTTATTTATTAGGTACCTCAGAACTTTTAACTGGGTGAACCGATTTTGATGATTCCTTTTCCATTTGAAAGCTTTCCCTGTGGTTGTATTAAAGTTTAGTCTGTAGTAGTTAGTAGTTTAAGAGTGGGGTAACATATTATGAAAGGGTTTTACTTGTGTATTCTAAAATCAATTTTGATTTATTGAGCAAATTTTCCCCCCCCTTCCTTTCAGCGAAGTTTGCCAATCGAAAAATTGAAAATAATTATGATAAGTAGAAATTAATGCATATTTTACAGGAAAAATAAAATCAAGTTTGTATTTATTATCCTTTTTCTGGTATCAACAATTAACCTCCAAAAACAAGGTTTGCGCTTCGGTAAAAAAGAGATTTTTCATGGTTTTAAGAGTCCGACTCGCACGGCGCACCTAAAAAATTATTTTAATATTATAATAAAGTGCAGTTTTCTTTGCGCGCCTAGGCCTCCAGCTTGCGTGCCATTCGCGCAATTCTAGTAAAGGTGGGTCTACGCTAGGCGAATCGAGCACAAACCGAGCACGAGCGGAGCCGTTTCGCTTCGTCGCTCGCGCCTCCAAGTGTGGACGTACAACGATCACTGTCTTCCAATCCCTTTGTGTTCGTCAAAAAGCCGAACACGAACGAAATTGGTCTCGTGCTCGATTCGCCTAGCGTAGACCCACCTTTATGGCACCAATATCGTCAAACCTCAATATCGACAAACACTACGCGCGCAAATGATATAGTCAGGTATAAACCACTTATCAGTGACACTGATTCCTATACCAAGGCGCCATTTGCACTTCTGTCAAATCCCAATACATATCTTATCACTACTGAATTTGATGAATTATAATAATCTTGTTATCTCGATCGTTTTTACTTCCTAGACTAGAAGTAGATGATAAACAATTTTCGTTCCTCCAAATCTTATCCTATACCTTTAAACGAGTCCTATACCTTTAAACGAGCAATATATATATTATATATTATATCCTATACCTTTAAACGAGCAATTCTTGTATATATAGATATTTCTATATAATCTGGATCTCGGGAACGGCTTTAACGATTTTCATGAAATTTAGCATACAGGGGGTTTTGGGGGCGATAAATCGATCTAGCTAGGATTCATTTTTATAAAATGTCGAATTTACCAAAAAAATAAAAATATAACTACTGCTGCCATCTATTGGCCACCGAGTGAAACTCGGTCACCCAGATATTTATTTTTTATGCAGCATATGCCCACACGTGAGTGTCACACTAGGAGTGATTGATGACGTGTCTGATGAAGCCGCCACTCGCAACTGGGTTGTGGTTATTTAGAAGTGGGTACAAACATATTATTTCATCTCACCCGCTCGGAAAAAGAGATCTTTAATTTTCAAAATGCGGGCGGAAAATGCTGTTATATCCCCTAGGCTGAAAGAAGCATTTCCAAATTCAAACAAATCAGGAATGAAACGGAATTTTTTCGGGTATGAACGGGAATGTTTCCTTCTTAAAATAACAGACACTTTCAAATTTATTATTATGATGTTTTGAAATAGCAATCCAACGTCTGCCGAGCCAGTCAGTATATTATTACAAAAAACGATTGCATTATGAAATCCAACAGCTTAGAAGTGGGGGCATTAGGCATACGTGAAAAATGGCGCGAATCGACCTACATTCTACGCGTGGACTATTTTTGCCGATGGTTCGCAGATGCAAGCTTTGTTAGTTTTAGTTAGAGATCAATCGATCATTTGAGACTTGAGAGGGATTTTAGGGAACGGCAACGAAATTTTTTCACTTTTTGTACCTTAGCGATATACTTACAACATATACGGATAAATGCAAATTTTACAGGAAAGGCGGTAATGCGCAGACTGAAACTTTCAATGAAATTTTGACATACATTATATGACAACTTGATACTATTTTTAACCGACTTCAAAAAAAGGAGGAGGTTCTCAATTCGTCGGCATCTTTTTTTTTATGTATGTTCACCGATTACTCGAAGACGTGTGAACCGATTTGGAAAATTCTTTTTTTTGTTTGAAAGGGTCTACTTCTACCTACCTACTTTCAAGATGGTCCCATTTTTTTTGGTCAGGATCTATTGATGGGATCCTGGAGAAGTCAGGGAATTCTTCAAATTTTGCTTATATACTTGAAGCGATTTGGGTATTTTTTTATAGTGACTGATGATAGGATCTCGGAAAAATTGAGGGAACTCTTCAGATTATATAAGCACACTTCAAGCGATTTGGGCATATTTTTCAATGCCCTGTGCATTTGTTGTTTTCCACTAAAAAGTAAAAAATAAAATGGAAAATTCTTTTAAAAAAAACCGACTTCAAATGCCACTACAAAGAGTGAAATAATTTTTCAATGTAGGTACACCAATTCGAAGTCGGGCAATTCGTACAATCATAGTCCTTCGTATTAATCGCCCGACTTCGAATTGGTGTACCTACATTGAAAAATTATTTCACTCTTTGTAGTGGCATTTGAAGTCGGTTTTTTTGAAAATAATTTTCCATTTTATATTTTATAATGAAATTAAAATTTAATTATCGAATAAAATAGTTAAAAAATTAAAAAAGTTTGCAAGTTTTTGGCTTTCTACCTAACTTACAAGTCCAAGTCTTGTGCATTTCACAAGGTTAGTAAGGACATTGATGATTTGTTCACGGGATAAAGAATTTTTTTTATACATTCCAACAGTTTTATCCACTTTCTGAGGAAGGGAGTATGGATGGAGATAAAAATATTCTCGGTGGATAAAACAAGGTTAAAGATTTCTTCTTTCCCCTTTTGCCGTCTTTTAGTCGGTGGAAATATTGGTCTTATACAATTTGCATTTAAGCTTAGGAGAAAATAGAAATAACTCAATTGCCTCAATGTTTTGTACTCTATCAACGATTGATGTCGGATATACCATTTGGATCAATTGGATATAGATATTTAGGATATTACATAAAATCCAAACTAAAATGAGCCATTATCGATCGAAAAAAACGTGAAGATGGAAGCATTAGTAGTGCACGCGCTGTAACCGGGTCACCATGGCGTAGGTATGGCGAATGCAGCTGTACTATGTTGCCGAAATAGCTGGCGAGAAGTGGGTCAGACGAGCTGCGGTACTACTATTTTATATAGGTATTTTTTTTTTAACTTATCGGTCGCTGCGTAATTGCAGGACAAAGATGGAAGAGATTGTAAGAAGATGTATACATAAGTAGTAGAGAATTATTATTTATTAATTAATCAAATCAAAATCAAAATCAAATCAAAATATCTTTATTTCACATAGGCCTAACATACAGGCTCTTGCGAAGCGTCGGTAAGATATAATATGTTGCATAAGAATGGTGATAACTACAAGTCGACTTAAAACTAAGTTTACGAGGGTTCCAAACGCGCCCTGCCGTTGAGAAGAAGCCCACAACAAACTCAGCCGGGTATTTTTTTATGTTATCACCATTTAACAAACAAAGTATTAATACTAAAATATAGGCTAGCAACGATAACAGAGGAATCTACCCCCTATCAGTCAATTCCAAGGGTTTGTGTCGCTAATATAGTCCTTAATATTGTAATATGCCTTTTAAATGAGTTTAAGCTTGACAAACCCTTTGAATTTATTAAGTGACATTTCAGATACTTACATGATGTGGTAACTTATTATAAAATCTTATACAGTGGCATGCAAATGATTTGCTAATTTTAGATAATCTTGTGCTGTTTAACACGAGCTTATGCTTGTTCCTGAGATTAATGGTATTGAGGTCACATTTCTTAGTAAACTTATTAATATTCTTATGTACATAAATTATATTTTCATAAATATATTGACCATGTATCGTCATAATATTAAATTCCTCAAATTTATCTCTGAGGTACTCTCTTGGACCCATTCTATAAATAGCACGAACAGCCCTCTTCTGCAGCACAAATATCGTATCAATGTCAGCAGCATTACCGCATAATAATAAACCATATGACATAATGCTGTGAAAATAACTAAAATACACTATATAGTCTAGCAGTCTGAATATCGGTCAGCTGCCGTATCTTTTTAACCGCGTATGCAGCAGAACTAAGTCTGTTCGACAGATTAGTAATATGAGGGCCCCATTGAAGTTTGACATCCAACGTTATTTCTAGGAATACGGTTGCATCTACTAGTTCCAGTTCCTCATTGTTAAGTAGTACAGGCGTTTTGACCTGTTTAACATTAGGTAGAGTAAATTTAATGCACTTGATCTTTTTACTATTTAGAAGTAAATTGTTAGCCTCAAACCACTGTTTCACATTATTGAGAGAGTTGTTTACATCGTCAAAATTAGTTTTATGTCGATTAATTTTAAATACTAGTGATGTATCATCAGCAAACAATACTATCTCATGATTGTCCTTAGTAACATAAGGAAGGTCATTGATGTAAATGAGGAACAGGAATGGTCCTAATATGGACCCTTGAGGAACTCCCATTTTCACACTCGACCCACAGGATCGCTTTCAATAAACTTCTACTTTCTGAATTCGATCACTTAAATAGGAGCTCATCAACTCTAGTCAAACTCAAATCGATGTCCCGATTAACTTGCTTTATAATAAGGCGTTATACTAAGGGTGTTTAATACGAGTATGTGTCCTTAATGTAGAAGGATATACCTAATAACTGTTTGTAAAGACATGTCAAAAGTACTTTTTTTTCGCTCAATATCTACTGCTGAATTCAATTTATAAAATATTGATAATGGAACTTAGCTGAAAATTATGTTTCCATTTTAGATTAAACAATTTAAAAAACTTATGGGTGGTACCATGCTTGTTTTGAGAGTACTGGCCATGGGAAAACTCCTTTCGTATGATGTAGGTAAAACAGGATAAATTTCCAGAAACATGCGCCGTTTGGAAACCCTATACCTACTGAACTGAATGAATACCGTGAAACCATAAAAATTGGTGCTTGATCTCAAAACGAAATATACAAACCCACCAACCCGCTTACATAATTGCGTTTCTCAATTTAATTTGCGAGTTTTAATTGTTAATTTATTTTTATTAACTCAATAAGTAATTATAAATTTCCATTTAACTTGACTGTTATACATGTTTGTTTAGATAATTATATCTATTTATTTATTTACACTGTTCAACCTAAATTTTTTAAATCTTTTAAGTTGAATGATTTAAGTCTAGTGTCCAACTATGGACTCAAATTATTTAACTTTTTGTAAGTTTTTAAGGCCCGTTATGCCTGAACGGCGGGTTAATTAATATTTACATTTCGAAAACAGAGTGTAAGTGTAATATCATTTCATTTTTGACAATTTCGTTTACGTTTTTTTAATTTTTCGTTAGAAAAAACATTGAAAATTTAAACCGCTTCGTGCAGTAAAATTAAATTTTTATAGCAATGCAATTAAATCCATTTCGATTTGGATTTAAATATATATTAATCTCGAATACTAGATGATGTTCATCCGAACAATGAATGATGATGTGATGAACATGATAAATATGAAGTATCCAACACAAAAATAATTCAACAAAAATAAATCAATGCGGACTAGTAGATCCTGAGATAAGCGCGTTCCAACAAACAAACGAACAAATTTTTCATGTTTATAATATTAGTGTAGATTTGCAGAGCAATTTGTGGGCAATAGCTAGAAAATGATAAAGAATCAGATGGGTATCCAAATGTCAGGGCCATGCAAAGTCTAAAACCTTCGAAGGTCAAACAAGTTTTGGAGCATTTTTTGTAGCTTAAAGAATAATGTAAGAGAATAGTAATAATGTATGTAAATTGAATATTCATTGATTGATGTAAATACATATTTTCCGATTCGGTCGAATCGAATATTCAGACTATGCTCTTTATTTTTAAAACAAGACCTAAACACCAAATCAAATAAAAAAGACATAACTCTCGTCTAAAGTTAAAAACCTGCTTCTCTATCAAGGTATATTAATTACTCTATGTTCTCTAGACTTCATATGACTGGGTTTAATTAAATAATGATCGTTGGTAAATATCATAATGCTCAGCAATACTCCAAGATATCCTACGAGACGTAGGCCTTCCTTTAGTTCTGGACTCTGGGAGTGAGCTTGGCTGTCTGAAGCAAAGACCCGTATCGGTAAAGTATGCGCGCTACGGGCGAAGTAATCGCTCAATCATGGAAAAGTCTCAGCAACAGAATAAGAAGTTTACTCCATTGACAGACCAAGAACGTGTTTTTTTAGATTGCCTAAATAAAAGATTAATTTCCCGAAAAAACTATCTGAAACAGCAAGCGCCAACCTACCGATTAGCCATATTTGTTTGTCTTTCATAGAGAAAGTTGCACTCTTTTCACAAGGCATGAAATTCAAGGGCCCCATTTTCCGTTCATCGGAGCATTGTCACCATTTTGAATATCGTTGATCGTCACCCATCCGACGCAGGTGGATAATTGATCGGGCAAACAGCGCGGAATTCGGCAAAACCGTTACGCAATGCATTTTTTAGGGTCTGGTGGGGGGTAGTCAGCGCTTTTCAGAAATTACAGGGCGGGAGCGGGGTGCGAACGGCGGGAGATGACGTTCGATTTAAAGGGTACCGGGTAGGCTGGGGCCGGAGGGTCGACCTGCAGGGCTGTTGACGGGCGGCCCGCGCGTGCGCGCTGCTCGCCGCCACCGCCCGGTTTCCGCACGAGCGTTGACAGTTCCTCCGGACTTCCTCGATCACGCGCGTCCGCGGCGCTGAGGTTGACCCGGCGAAGCAGTGCGCTCGCCGCCTGGCCGGCACACCGGCACCTTCCCGTGCGCCCAGCGACGCCGCACATGGCGTATTGACCCAATCATTATTCACACGTAAGTTACACTCCATTTACCTGTGTCGCAGGATTACCTGTGTCCTAGGATTACCTGTGTCCCAGGATTACCTGTGTCCCAGGATAACCTGTGTCCCAGGATTATATGTGTTTCGGTCGTGCACGAGCCACAATTCAGCAAGATTGCGGTCGGAAGAAGACCTAGAAGCAGCCTCAGCGCCCATTTTCGTGCCCGGTGCAAGTGTTATGTGCTCGGAAATGTTTTGTGTTTGTAATCGTTTGTGAAATGTTTATTTTAAGTGTCCGCTGCGATTTGGTACGGTGTTTTTTTTTTTTATTTTATAAATACCATTTTTCTTGTATTTTTGTGACTGCTCATTAGGTTTAGTTGGGTTGCTTAGTTTACCGGCCTATTTTTATTAACTCTGTCGTGTCTGTTTGCCCCTTGATGTTTAGGTACTCGTGTAGGGCTTAAGAAATAGTTTCTTGAAGTAGATTTTTCATTTTTTAATAATATTTCTTACTGATCTTACATTTTAACTAATTATAAGCAATACGTAAACTAACAAAACAATGCAAATAACAACATTATTTATAGCAAAAAAAAAAGATAAAAAAAACTCGCACGATAAATGGTGTTTTCATACTGCTAAGTCTACAGTTAAGTACAAGTACCTATAATATAATATTAATTATTGCCATTGATATTATTAAAAGATGGGTTTTACTTACGAGTATGTAATAATATGTCAAATAAGGAACTTTTGTCTGTAAAGACCTAAGTTTAAAATACTTATAGCTTTTTTGTCACAGAATACCATAATAATAGTACCTATGAGGAAGCAATAACGAGGATACAAACGTGATTTGCACTTTGTTGGTTCAATGATGATGAATTATGGTTGAAAAAATATAATATGCCCGATTTGGCGTTTGAGAGAGACCATAGCATGTCACTTGGAACGAAACTGAAAGAAACAATAACATCATAATTTATTACACAAAGTGTTTTCAAAACCAGTTACGTTCTCAGTCTTTGTTTTTTAATTTTAGTGTTGTAACTTGTAACCACTTAATGACAGCATTTCACCAGCTTCATTCGATTTTAATATTAATCGAAATTGTTCAGTAAAGATTACTGAAAAAAAAAGCTTGGCGACTCTGATTTCTATGAATTTCTTTGACCAAGCCGCAAGCGACTGAGTGAATGTTTATTGAAAGAATGGAATAGTACCTAACTAAAAATATTATATTAAAAACTAATTGAGCTTTCGTATCGTTCTATCATTTCAAAATACCTACAATATTAAGTTTAAGTTATGTGATAAGTACTTTAATCCCGTGCACTTTACAATACATTTATTATGACACAAACTTGAATCGAATCATCGTGAGTATCGACTATCGAGTAGCGAGTCGTTTGGTTCATTTCTAGTCTCGTCGCGATGACATATGCCAAAACGGGTGTATTAAATTTTTGCACCGTATGCGTAGCCAACATAAAAACATATTATATTTTTATGTTGTCTTGCAAGTACCGTAATCACAGCTCGTGAAATTTTGGTACCATTGGCAAATCAAATAAAATGGGCAAAGAAAGTGTGAAATATTTTGAAAAGGACGTGTTGCTTAGCAACTGCCAACCAGGAATAAACCTTTTGATGAATGGCAAACAAAAAAAAACAATTAATTGTTTGGACATATTTTACTGTATTTTACCTATTTTACCGTATATATTGGGTGAATATCGGTTTTTGTCGTTCAAAAAAATGGAAGAAACGTCATATACAATATACATATACATATTGTAGCATATAGCATACCAAACGTGATTTAATTTAAATTTCTGTAGGCATAACATTCTCACACTAGGTATGTGTAGGTATGTGTATTGTGTACTCTATCTCTATTATTGTAGTCGAAGGTAGAAGGTTCGATGCATGAGTTTGCTGTTTGGCATTGAACACCGCGCTGGTATACGCATGCGTGGATGTTTACTCAGATGTTATATTATAATCTGTTTACTAGTTACATAGGTAAGAGTACATACTTCTCTTGAAATCTGTACGTCTTCTCCTTAAAGATTATTCAAAAATAATGTAAAGTTTAGAATAATTATAGTTGTCTAAAAAGGAACAAAAATCTCACTATGGCAAAAAAAGAACTAGTAAACGAATACCTAGTTATAAAATACATCACCGGCAATCTGTATAATCCGGTATTGTCTACAATAAGTACTAAAGCAATGCATAGAATGCCTAAATCGTTCAAGCCAAGTACTCGTATAAAATATTTTATACGAGTCAGGTATTCTATACAACTACGGCCAAGGTATTCTATACAATACTGAATGCGCTGCTGACATTGTGTGTAAAAGACCATAGCAGGGGAGTGGAGTGTCCAAATCTGATAGGTATGTGATAGATTGACAGCTCTAAAGTAGGAACTAATTCGGATCTGTGTCGTCTCCGGCGCTGCGGAAAGCTTGCAACCTCTTCGTCCTTGCTTAGTAAAGCACAAGTCGCGAGTCTGCAGAGGGCATAGGCAGAGGCTGGTCACCGAAGTTACCTATTTAATAATAATAATAATAAATAGCATTTATTTGTAAAAACTCAAAATTACAATGAAATTTGGACTCCTGACCCCTAAACTAGGAAAGCCCGTATCTTAGGGGCCAGTGCCTTCCCATTCGTTGGATACATTTCAAACTTGTTAATACTTAGCTAACTACTAACTAGAAATTTTACAATTTTAATATTAATTTGGTTCGAGTAAGTTTACAAAAAGAGAGATAGAGTAAAAACAAAATTAACAACAATAAGATTGCATGCAGCATTTTGCATAGTTCATAGATTGCATGTGTGTATGTGTTAGTGCGTGCGTGTGCGTGTGTTTGTGAATGTGTGTGTGCAATACAAATGTGCACCCCAGAAGCCCATATTAAATTGATATGCAGTTCTTTGGTAAGGATATCAATAATTGAGAACGGCTGAACAGATTTGGCAAAAATGTATAACGATCTTGATGTTAGATTCGGGAAAACTGAAAGAAAAATATGTATATAGGTACTTTTAAGATACGAGAAGATCATAATAACACAATTTCAACAAAATAAAATTGTTTGATATTTTTTAAAATATCAATACCGCTTTTTTTAAAATTCAATACCGCTTTTATTATGGATCGAAGTTTTCATCTTGGACAGACTTGGACATTTTACGACCGCAACCAATGGAAAAGATCGCATGTAGAATCACCCTAATGTGGAAACATTGCCGCTGCGTCAGTAGAGGGCTTACGGAATTAGGAAACCTTTTCAGTGCACACAAGGCACGAGGATGCGACATTCGAGGATACGTAACTTGCGGTTATATACATATACTAAAGCCTGATCTGAAAAATAGAAATCCTGTTTTGAGGGGGCCACAAATCACAATACACTTTACATTAGAAAACTAATTTCTTAAGAAAGGAGTAATTCGTATATTGAGTTTAACGTAACTCATGAATGGCAAATGTTTTATATTACGAAAGTTGCTTTTTCCATTAGGGATATATAATAAAAAATAGTGTACGACCTTTTTCAATATGCACCAAGAAAAATGGCACCAAACTTTAGAATCAAGTTAAAGATTGACGGAGTCGGGAGAAAAGATGAAATCATAAAGATCATAAGGATGATTTAAGTCATTTAGTAATGGACCCTTAAACATGAAATCTATCAAAAATAATAATACTTAAATCAATGAAACTTATAATATAGTGTAGCCGGCAGCCGCCTCTATCGCGGTAATAATTGCGCGTTAAAACTTTATGACCGCCATTAACCGACTCGCGTTGAAACATTCCAGGGACAGTTACGATACTTTTTTAATATTATACACTTGAATGTTACCTGTTTATTATTAGATAATCATAAAACTGCTTTATAAAGACCAACAGTATTTGTAGTGAATTTCTTAAAAAAAAACATTTTATTCTTGAGTTGGTTGTCCGATCTACATCAATCGATTGGAGGAAAGGTTTCAAAATTCAAGATTCAAAATATCTTTATTTCACATAGGCCTAATATACAGGTGCTTATAAAAGGTCCTTATGATATTTGTCACATTTGTATGGCGATAACTCCAAGTCGACTTAAAAGTAAGTTTTAAAATGAATACCAAATTAGGCAGATACTATGTATATTATGTTGAAGCTAGCAAATAATGTTAGGCTAATAGTAGTATTGGGACGATTCTAACGGCATTTCTATCCACAAACACATTTTCATATCTGACTGAATGCATATATTATAAAGAAATATTCATGAGCCCCCTAATTGTGTGAAAAAAGTGTAGATCGGTCGTACCTAGTACTGCGATCGGAATTATTCGTTGTTCATATTTTTCAGGCTATAATCTTCGAACTGTGCTATCTGATGTGAATACCTACGCTTTTCCTACACAATAAACTCCCAGAAGTGAGTTAGTCGAAGTGGTGGTAAAAATCATCTATACCTATGAAAATTTCAAGAGATTAATTTTTAAAGGTTAGAACGTAAAATTTTATAGGCCTCATTGTAGTACATACCTACTTTGTGCGCAGCAAAAATTATATCAGATACGGTATAGTGCAGTGGAATGGTTCGATAAAAATGATTAGATAACCCTTTAAGAATTTAGTAAGCCCTATTACAATATACAGGCATATAAGTAAAACTTAACTTTACAAAACAGGCGGAAAAATAAAGTAGCTACTAAAACATTGTACAAATATCGTATAATTAGCTATGGATTCACTGTGGGAAAAGAGCTATTATAAAAAAGTGATTTCAAAAGTCAAGACAAATGTCTAAATATTTTTAATTTACATAGGCCTAACCTACAGGCTCTTGTAAAAGGTTAATACGTAAAGTATGTATTTGATGATAACTAAGTACTAGATGACTTAAAACTAAGTTTACGAGGTTTCTACACGTATTTTCTAACGCCAGCTTTGAGAAGAAGCTATGGACAAAAGAAGGTTTTGTCATTAATTTTAAGTTAGTCTGATATATCTATTATTGATGTCAGAGATGTAAGTTAATGAAATGTTTGGATTGATCAGTAACTAAAGTCTTTTCAACGAAACGCGAGACCAGACGTAAACAAAAGCCGATCATTTAGTAGTAGCGACGACGGAACAAACAAAATATGACTATCTCTTTCTATCTTGTTTGTTTGCTATCTGCCGCACCGCTCACGACTTTCGCTTTCAAGGTCAAAGCATGTCATGGGGGTTATCGTAAACATTTGGATAATATTTTATATTTTATTTTGTTCCCCTAATCATAAACCTAGAATAAATATTTTAATTGACGCGTGATATTGACGTGTCACTTGTCTCAACATTCGAAGCGATTGTATAGAATAGCGTCCATTCGCGTGGATGGCGTGGCGCTGCATGACCTGACGTGCCACTCAGCGTGCTTCTAGTGAGGCACTGAAGTGGCGCGTAACACGAAACTTTCACTTATGTTAAATCTAGTTTCAAGATATCATTAAAAAAATTCAAACAATACGATATTATTGTCAAAACATAAATTTATTTTAAATTTGAAAAATTAGTATACGTTAAAAAGGTTGCGCAACCCTGCTTAAGCGAATGACCTGGCAGTCGGTTTGTTTACGTCTGGTATCGCTCGAGATTGAATAGACTTTAGATGAGTTTTCTTATCACGCGGAATTAATTAATTATGTTGGGTATCCGTTCCAGAAATATAACAAAACTATAATTTCAACCAAAATGTAGGTATGAGATGAGGAATTTTCTTCATAACATTTTTTCAATTTCAAAAATTTAAATAGTTTTCTGCTTTTGAGATGATGAGAGAAATCCAACTATTCAAAAATCTTAAAAATCGCTAGAGCCGTTCTTGAGCTATAAATGGTGTAACTAACCTAACATTGTCAAAACTATGCAAAAGAAGATACAATAATAAGTAAGTAGGTACAAGATAATTGTTCTAGTATAAAGGTGCAAAGTAATAGGCTTTTAAAAGGGATTTTATCTAATGTTTGAATCTGTATTCGTGAACTTGCCTTGAACTTGTCTTTCTCGCATTTTTATTTATAAATTCGCATAATTTAAGTTATTTTTATGGTTTCCTTAGCGAAACTAGTTTTTCCTTTCATATTATATTTACTGAAGAAATAGTTCTACCTCGGTGTTTAACATAAAATATTTAAAAGAGGTTGAAATAATATTATTATGAATTTCTTCATTAAATACCAAAGAAGTGTTTGCTTAAACATAGCTACAATACACAATTTAATTAATGTATGTATAATAATATACTTATTTTACGACTTTTACGCTATGCTCTCTACTTTACTACCTATTCTTTATTATGCTATAATAGTTACGTAAGTAAAGTAAGATAAAAAAAGCAAAAGGTAAAGTAAGAGATAAAGTGCTTAGCGATTCGCTGTTTTTTTTTCAAAACTCAAACTGTCGATCATTATAGAGTATAGACAACATAATGTGCTAATTACTGTGTATGTTTTATTACTTAGGCACATTTCTAAGTCGCTGGATAACCTTTGACTAATTTCCATAGAGTTAAAGGACAGACATCCAATTTTCAGGTTGTTTCTACAAAGATTTTTCAAAATGTTTCCATTGCCGATATTAAACTGTGTCCTTGGAATTTGAATTTAGATTTAGGTTGGTAGCTTTGGTTTTGAGACTCTTCGACTCAAACAAAATTACGTCAAACGCAACATTTTTCGGAACATCCTGTGTTCTAATTCTGACGTTATCATAGCTCACGCGGCCTTGCTAACGATGATAAGGAAATAGTCGCTGTACCGAATTATGTTTCCATACTTTTAGGCAATGCACATTATTATACAGATAATACAGATCATGCGAACAGCATCGAAAAGCTCGTGGTTATGGACAGATCTAAACAAAGGGACTCTAAGAACGTGGTCTGTAACGCGAAAAGATAGTAAAGATAGAAAAGGTAGTAAAGCTAAGGCGAGTCGAAAATTATTAGCAACGGGGATTCCGTATCATCATCATCATAATTTTACTAAATTATTAATCCCATTTTTAGTTTCATATTAATTAACCGCTGTCTTTTTCAATCCAGCTGGATCCGGACCGGATTTCACCCATCCGGCCGGATCGTTATCGTAGATGTGAAATGACGCTGGATCCGCCGGATTACAGGATCCGGTTTTCCGGATTGCAATCCCTAATTGACGCCATTTGAAAATGAAACCCTATAAATACATACTAACATACTGCAGTTACAAAGTATCACAAGTTATTACGAGTATAATATTTGCGTGGTCTATGCGTAGTGCTGTGAATTGTGAGGAACTATTCCGCAGTCGGCGCCAAGGTCGCTCAATCTTCGTTGCGTCTCAAGTCTGAAGTCCCAACTGCTGCATCATTGTTATTTGAGGCGATCGATTTGGTACTATCATTATGCCATTGCAGCGATCAGTGTCGTCTCTGTTAGTCACTGGATTCAAGCGTAGATCGTGAGTACAAAGTAACAAACAGTTGGTAATAAGTATAACTTACGTACTTGGTTATATACAAGTTAAAAGTTACGATTTGATGTTTTTCTTTCGTATAAACAGGTTTAGTAAGACTGGTATTCTTAAGTGTATCAATGAGGAATTATTTGAAATATCTCAATAAAAACAAATATTGTAGAGGTTCAAGCAAAAACTTCCTAAAAACCTGCGATATTATATTATGTAGTGTAAAATAGTGTACGTAATTTAGGTATGTATTATTGAATAATGTGTAAAGAATTTTACTGCCCCTTATATAAGTCACGTTTAGTGTTTGAGGAATGAGGAGTATAAGAATTTGGCGTAAGTACCTATGGAGCAAGATAAAAAGCCAAAATATAAGGCATTATAAAACAAATCTTACAGCAAATGGGAGGGGAAACCACCTGTCTCCTCTATTTTATCTTTTTTAGCTCCAATTTCATCAATCATTTAAGACCTCCGATTAGTTAAACATTGTAATAAGTACTGTTTCTCTTTCTTACATTACAAAATATGAGAATTTCAAAAAAGAGAGATACAAAGAACCTTAACTAGGTACTTATAGTAAATTGCTTGATAAAATTGGGGCTTGGCTTAGCAAAATATAGAGAACCGAGGTCACAGGTAAACTTGTAATGAAAATAGTGACATTTGCTGTGACAGCGTGAAGCACTGGAAATGCCGTGTGAAATGGACATAGGCATTGGGCAGCGCTGCATGCGGCGCCGCGGCCGCAGCGCGACTAGCCGCGAGGGGCGCCGATCTAGCCATCTTTTTTCATTTTGCGACTTGCGTGCGTCTTTTTTCGGCAGCGCTAACCTTGAATTTTTTCATAGCGAAGCCGTTGCACGTACGCGCAAGGCGAGTTCGAATAGTCATAGAGCGTCCCCCACCAAATTTTCTGCATTCGGACGGTGTGAGGAGTTTTCGGCGGTCGCATTTGCGAGCGAGTTAGGAGCGACGCGGCCGTATCTCGACTTGCGCAGGCGGGCTCTGCGCGCGCGCTGCAACATGCGGAAGTGAGCAAGACTCAGTGTAGTGGTACAGTCGCCGTACGCAGTGAACACTCAGTGATACGAACTATGGTATATTTGTGCACGGCTCGCGAAGAGCGCTGATGGTTTTGTTTTGACAAAAAAGAAAGATTATACTAAAGGACTGTGGGAATTCACATTCATGGAATCGAGGAAAGTATTGTTGTTTACAGTTTACGTTCCCCTTAGATTAAGCTATAGGTTACGCTGCGGCTCGGTAGGTACTTTTTCAGGCTCGGTTACATATGCCGGGTGACCGCGCGTGAGGCCTCATTTGCGAGTCAATCCAGCCTCCGATACGAATCTCAGTTCGCGGTCGCTGAAAGATATATTATGTTGACACGCCACGGTATGCGATAAATAGGTAATAAGAATTCGAGGAGGTACCGCAGATTGCGCCTTAAAATGTCCGCTGGAAAGGATATTTTCGCACACATGTCGCCCGCCGGGAAGGTTTCGCATACACGTGTTGTCGCTCCGGGGCTATTGAACTTGATAATGAGGCAACCGTATTTCCTCTTTTTTGCACACCCATAATAATGCAGCACTAGATTTTTTGCACGTCCCGCGGCTTCAAGCTTTGCATAGTTCATAGGTATTTTCCGACCGCAACTTCGGCCTGAATGAGTTCATACGCGTAGATAAGTATATCCATTCCAACGGCCGTCGCGCGTCCTGTGTAGTGGTGGAACATGCTTTTAATGAATTCACGATGAAATCCAGTTTAGAAGCGAACGTTCGGTGATGATTATGGGAGTGAATAGAGCGTTCGCGAGTAGGTAAGCCCGGAACCACTCCGCGAGGCGAAAACTGGTCTCGCAACGCATTTACATTTGCATAGAAACTGTCATTGATGTGGCCCCGTGGTCAGCTATTACTGCTATTAGCGCCTCCCGCGGCCGAGGCGGCGCGTTAGGCAGAAGTACCCACGGCGCCGCGACGACGCGACGCGGTGCGTTCCGCGCGGCGGAGCGAGGCGAGTGCGTTCGCGGCACGCAATGCGCGCGCGCACTCGTTCGCGCTGTGGTTCGTATGCGGCACGTAGTATGCTATACGACATACGTAGCTACATGATACCTACTTACTGTAGGTACTATGTAGTATGTACCTTGAAGCCCGCGGCAACGGCAACCTCAATTGGAGTTTTCATTAATGCTTATTGCTTTGTCATGTTAGATTGAAGACTGCATTTAATTGTTATTGTTATTTTGTTGTTTTAGAAACACTACCTAGTACTTTATTATAGTTAAGTATTTTCAGTTTAGAGATGAATATCTTGCACTTGCTATTTAAGTAGTTACCTATCACACTATGAACTTTTTAGCAATTATAGAAAATTTTCAGTTTCTAGGCACCTAATTTGGTGACGTTCACTCTATGACAGTACAATGATGATAACATGAGTAAGACATAATTTTGACAGAAAAAAATTACCGATTGATCCCATTTCGATTTTTAAGGAAATGCATTAATTTAATCTGGAGAGAACCTAATCGAAACCGATATTATGAAGGTTTATTCTACAAACCTTAGCAGTAACTATCATAGGACCTATTACTGTAACATAAATTATAGGACACTTTTTAAGTAATGAAGATAAAGACTTAATAATTAATTTTATTATTTAGTATGAACATACATAGTAAGTACATACCTACTATATCTGCAGTCAGATAACCTCAGCTGCCATAGGCATAGTGTAGAGATAACGCCGCGATTAGAAGCAACATTTATTATCGAAACTAAAAAAAACCTAGTTGAATGCCAGTGTAAATATATCTTTTTCGCACTTGAAACTGCTTTTCACTGTTGAACGTAGGTAAATCACGGTTGGGCCTCGCCTTCATGCCTTCAGTTTTAGACTTAAGTAGTTTAGGTACTAAGACTAACTTAAAGACTGTACAACGATAGTAAGAGTTGTTTAGAATTGAAAAATTGAAGTTGGAACCTTTAAATCATCTCTTAGTACTCTTATAGCTAAGCTGGCGGTAATACATACAGTTCTTATATGAGGTACCTATTAATTATCTAAATAAATGGGCGAGTATTTCCTTAGATTTGCACGCTGAACAAACTCTTCATCTTTATAATATTGGCAATATTGATATTTAGTATAGTTAGAGTACAAAATATCAAAGTAATGTAGGTGTTAAAAAAGTCAAGTTTCTAAGATGTCTAAGTCAGCGAAATCAAAAGCTACGAAGCTATTACCGCTATGGTAGCTCGCAAACTCATCTATCAAAGTTCACTTAATAAGGTACCATCAATAAAAAAAAGGCTATATAAGTAGACTAGTAGGGTGCGTGTGGGCGCGGGCCACATGTGGCCCGCGTGCTGTCTTCCCGCCTATAAAAAATCGCCTCTATCTCGAGTCCATATTCGTCATACATTTTCTATGGAAAAATAAATTCCGCCATTTTGAATTTTTTTTCTATGCATCAAATAGATCTTCGGGCCCTGATCACTTCTTGTCAAGAAACCATTCTTCCATCTTTTATACTTTCCGAGATATCGGCGAAATTCGTATGGCGGCCATTTTGAATCCGCCATTTTGAATTTTTTTTCAGCTCACTGGCAGTTGGATGACATTTCAAATGACATTTGGTCGAGCACCCCCCACCTATCTTTAATACCCTCCCCGTGCTCTTCACCCGTCTTCGAAATCCTCAATCATCAGCTCTCTCCATATTTTTGTTCTTAATGAATTTTTCCCTTCTATACGGAGTGGTCATTGAAAAAAAAATGTTTCATACAAAATTGTTCAGGAGAGGTGATCAATCAGTGGCCAATCAGCACAAGCAGCTATATATATAGTAATATTGTAAACAAAATACCTTGGATGCATTCAGTAAATCAGTACATACCTATATTACAGAAATATTTTGAACTTAATGATGTTGCTTAACGTGAAATCAACGGCTCTGCCCGCGAAATTCAAAATTTTCGTGGTTTTTTGCAATTTGTACGCTAATTAGACGTGATAGGCTTATGGCATTCAATTTGCGAGAATGGCAGTATCATCTTTACATGATTATATCAAAATCTTTGCATAAAAATGTGTATCCTAGGAAATTAATCCGAGTATCGAGTTTTATGTGAGTAACTCGGAAATCCTGGACTAATTTCTTTAACTCGACACTTTCGAGCAGAGATTTTTATATAAACACGTGAAGAAGATATTGGGATTATCGCAATTTGACGGCCATAAGCCTATTATGTCTTATTAGCTTAAAAATCGCGAAAAACCACGAAAAATATGAATTTCGCGGGCACACCCGTGGTGTGCTCCTTAATGTTGTTTAAGTAATATGGATGTTTGAAGTTGACCGTACAAGTTGACATTACCTATCTCATGAAAGCCAGTTTTTCCTTACATTTAGAGTTATCTATTAAAACCACTGGAAGCAGTAAATAATAATAACTACTATCTGCACCTATTTTGTGTGCACGCTTGACTCTTAATAACTTAGTAGTTGCTCTATGTCATATAATAGAGTCGTGGCCTTGGCAATTATTACGTAATCGACGCATGAGGTGGCCCTCCGACTAGGGTTGTCACGCGCGATTGAAAAATAATATAGAAAAAGAAGCGATGTTGAAAAGATCCGACTCAGTCGCATTCATTACTGAAAGTAGCGTCCGCAAAGTGCCTGTGTTGCGTTCTTGATGACTTTAGTTCCATACAATGAGTTTTCTTGATTTTCTAATAAAAAGAGGATGACTGGAGGAGCGAAGGACACGAAAACAGTCTGACTGTCAAAATTCTCGATTACATAATATCTCGCCTGAAAAGGACTCGTTTGGCCAACATAATTAAAGAATAAAGACATTTTAAAATGAAGAATGCTGCATTAGGTAATACCTAATGCAGCATTCTTCATTTATGTGCAAAAGCCAAAAATTTCATTATAAGTACTTAGATATCAAATCTAATTATACTTAAAAGATCGAAGATCTCAGGTAGGAAAATTAAACAAAAAATTAAGATTTTGCTTTGTTATCTTCTTTAATTCTAATATGTCATGTGTACCGTTGTGTCGATTCCGCGCTAACGAGTCAGTAAAGTTCGTCTTTTGGTGTATGTATATAATACCTACTTAGGTACTTTCAATTGCAGCCGCCTCGTTACTGCATTTAGTTTTGGTATAATTTTTTTGGCAACTTATAGAATCTTGTGCGGGTGAAAACTGTCAACCCTACCTCCAAAATGTCTTTTGATCGCTAGTATGCATAAAAAATTTGTTAAGTGGGAATCGGCCCCTCTGTTTCGTTCACGGGTTTCTACTGTGGCATTTAGTTATCTGTATTCTGTTTTCTATTTTTCAGTTTGTAAATGACCATTTTACTAGTGTCTAAGTGAAATTAGAATTATTTTTTTTCGTAGCTAAGTTTTTTTTGAGAATTGTCTGAGGTACAGTATGGCGACGCGAGTTAAATGATCATCATCTGCGAGGGCAATGCAACCAACGACTGCATTGCAATGTCTTTCGAGTCACTGCACTGCATTCGTTATCCTGAAACATTAGTCTTGTCATTACTGCTGCTGTATCTGACACTGCGGTGGTTCCGGGCAGACCTGTAGTTGTTGCTATGTTTTCTGTTACAAAATCTGAGTAATTATTTCTATAATATGAAACGTACTTTTTGACAAACATGAACTTTTTTAAAAAGGTTTGAAAAAAATATGAAAATGATAATTACCTCCAAAATATATTTAAGGTTTATGTAGACACTTGAAAGCGTTGGTACTTAATACTAAAGAGTATAGAAAAAGTAGTATTTAAAATAAGCATGATTCATTGGTAGAATTAGCCGCAAATCGATAAAATATATTTTGTGTGTATTAAGTAATAACTTTAGGCCTTTATGTAAAGTTTTGTTCCAAAACAGTTGTTCTTAAGCGTCATATTATGTCATAAATATTAATATTTCTTATGTTTACAGTACTTATTTATTTTAGGAGTGATTATTTCTATTAAATTTTCTGTCGATTTCTACAGTAGGTATTTTGTACGCATGTTTGTTCTTTAATTAGTAGGTATACCTACTATCAGTTTATATAATCTGTTTCTGTTCGATACGTTTGTAACGTAAATGTTTTCTAAATATTATGAGGCAAAGTAAAATGAAATTCACTATATTTATATTTTTTAAATACTGGAAAAAGAGGGAATCGAGTAAAAAAATAGATTTTTATTTCAGGTATTTATTTTCATTAATAGCAATGAAAAAAATGAAGCTTTGAAACTTTGGTCAAATGCGCCCAAACGTGACTAAAGCACGTTGTTACGCACTGGTCTACCGCGATCATGTAAACATTAATACCTAAGCAGTAAGCATCGAGTTCTGAAGCCGCTGCAAAGACCCCTTTGTGTTGCCTTCCTTGGCTCTAATGTAATGTAGTTACTTAACTCATGGACCTATAATAATAACATAAATTATTGTATCAATAACTACGAACTTTCGGTTCAGTTAGACAAATTCACTCAAACAGTACGACAGTACATAGTATCTCAGTGCTCAAACATGACTAAGAAGAACGTTATCAAATTATTGTATCTATAACTACGAATGTTCGGTTCAACTGGTTAGACAAATTCACTCAAACATGACTAAGAAGAACGCTATCACCATAGAGGTCCAAGATTGAGTCCTCGACTTCAAAAGTGCGGCAAAAAATATTTTGCTTAAATTGGCAAACCCGAAACGTCGCTTCACAATTTTTCACGCACACTAACACCCGCGTACCAAATATATGGACGCACTGGAATACCGCTGAGGCCGCTGTAAAAAGTCCTCTTGTTGCATTCCTTTGCCCTAATGTATATATAACTCTTGACCCGAAAGTCAAAAAAATATCCCAGCAACAACTACCTATGTATTTTCAGTTCAACTGAACACCTAACATGACTAAAGCAGCACGTTGTAACGCACTAGAATACCGCTGAAGCCACTGTAAACAGTCCTCTTGTTACCTGCCTTGGACCTTATGTAGCCTAGCTACCTTTTGAACCTGAAATTGAAAAAAAATATCCCAGCAACAACTACCTATGTATTTTCAGTTCAACTGAACACCTAACATGACTAAAGCAACACGTTGTAACGCACTGGAATACCGCTGAAGCCACTGTAAACAGTCCTCTTGTTGCCTGACTTGGCCTTAATGTAGCCTACCTACCTTTTGAACCTGAAATTGAAAAAATCCCAGCAACAACTACCTATGTATTTTCAGTTCAACTGAACACCAAACATGACTAAAGCAGCACGTTGTAACGCACTAGAATACCGCTGAAGCCTCTGTAAACAGTCCTCTTGTTGCCTGCCTTGGCCCTAATGTAGCCTACCTACCTTTTGAACCTGAAATTGAAAAAATCCCAGCAACAACTACCTATGTATTTTCAGTTCAACTGAACACCTAACATGACTATAGCAACACGTTGTAACGCACTGGAATACCGCTGAAGCCTCGGTAAACAGTCCTCTTGTTGCCTGCCTTTGCCGAATGTATCTACGTTGTAACGCAGTTGTATAGCAGTAAGTTGTAACGCACTGGATCTACGCGACCTTGTGTCGTTACATGTGCGTATCGTTACGAAGGCCCTGTAAGGCGTCCTTGTGTCGTCTCCCTCGGTTCTAGGGTTGCTACTTTTGGTGGTAAAACAAAAGATAAACATTAAATTGATTAAAACAATGATGGGTTTATTTGGGCGCATAAAACAATGATGGCCGAAGCCTCGTAATCTAGTTATCATGTTGACTCTTAGAAAACTTTTTAAACATTTAGTTTATTTTAGATTCAATATCTCCTCCTACGGCCAATAAATATATATCAGTGCATTTGATTTTCATTAATTGTTGAAAAGAAGGGTGCTTTTCCAACAAACTCCCAATTAAATTATGATTAAAGTGTAGTCATTTCAATTTCAATTTTCAGTTTCGTGAGTGGAATTTACATAAGTGAAATACCCGGCTCAACTCCCGTCCGGACAATCCGGACAAAACGAGTAAACTGGGCAAAATGGTAAGTGAGTTAAGCCGGGTGTTTAGTAATCATGATGTTATCATCGCAACAGATTTTTTTTTGAAAAAATAAACGGTAAAATATAATTACTAAAAACAAATCCTACTCTGTTTTATTATGGCTAAGCTCCTTAGACCATTTCCGAAATAAAAACTTTTACTATAATAAGCGAATTGCGGTGCAATGAATGCCATGCAATTTCGTAGAACTGGTCATTCATTAAAAAAATAGTGTGAGTGTCGTAGGACACTCGGCATAAACAAAGTTTGGAATTACGCCCAAAACAAAACTCAACTTTGTATTTTCATGTGCGATTTCACCCAGCGCTCAATAGTTGGCGTTATCTTCAGTTACTGGCTCGCGCTAACGAGTACAATACCAAATCTCTATAGGTGATTGCATGCGTGCTTATTCTACTGACTAGTAAGAGAAATTTTCGCTCTAAATTTTCTTAGATTTTGTTTGTGACGGGTTTTTGTTTTAAGAAACTTCGTTTCAAACCGCGTTGGTACGTTCTGCCGAACATTTAAGCACGTGTTACATTTAATTCCTCTTTCGGCCTCGGCTAGTTACGTAATCGTCGCGCGTCGAAGGTCCTGCGGGATGTCCTTGTGCGCCTTTACCCCTCCCCCTCCCGCCCCGTTGGATCCGTGAGGAGGAAATGAGCATTTCACGAACACAAAAAACTTCACGGCTCTTCCGGAAAAACTCCGGAAAATTTTTAACACACTCTTGAGATCACTTTACCGTTTTAAGCATTTTACTCGTATATGTTGCTCATATTGTCTTCAAATCTGTCATCGTCGTTCAGACCGTATCACACAATTTTTCCAAAATCATTTTCCCTTATACTACTGAATATTTTGTGAATATTTATTTTTTTGGTTGTCAATATCCATTATATTTTCAAACATAATTTCAGATTTTAGAACACGATAGTCTTACACCCAATGAGCTTAATACATAGAGAAACAAACCTCATTCAAATACGTCTAAATACGTGTAACCACTTTTTAAAAATGACGACGTAGCTTTGAAACCTCTTAAACATTTGAAGGTAAACAGGTAAACATATATCTGTCTCACTCACACAAGTCGCTAAAACAATTCCGTCGCTTAAAAAACAAAGACCGCAATATAATCACACAATGGCGCGGAATGGGGATGCCCACCTATGCGAAATTTTACCCAATTTTTGAAGCAAAATATAAACAAAATGCGGCAATCAAAATAACTTTAAAATAATTTAAATAGTTAAAATATATGAAGAATTGCTTAATGGATGTATTAGACGTCTATAATTAATAAAATAACTATGACATTATCTTTTTTGTATTTTATATTAAAAATGTATATCTATTTAGATCTATATACAAAGGACATCACTCCTTTTTAGGGTTCCATACCAAAATGGTAAAAATGGAACCCTTATGGTGAGACTTTCTCCACCCGTCCGTCCATCCGTCCATCCGTTTGTTCGTCTGTCACACTAGATTATTTCACTAACTACTAAAGCTATCGACCTGAAATTTGGAATAGTTGTAGGCAATTGCGTCGCAAAAAAAGTCCTTTTCTTTTTGAAGGTTTTTTTTTATTCTTCCATCAATTGCACCGTTTCTTCAGTTTGACGACCTCCGTGGTTGAGTGGTTAGCGTGCCGGTTTTCAAGGCGCTGCCATCTCTGAGGTTCCGGGTTCGATCCCCGGTCGGGGCAATGTAGAATAATAAGTTTTCCACATTGGCTCGGGTCTGGGTGTTGTGGTACCTACCTTCGTTGTTTCTGATTTCCTTAACACAAGTGCATAAGCTACTTACTAAGGGATCGGAGCATTGTATGTGATGTTGTCCACTATTTATTTATTTTATTATTATTTATATTTTCAAACATCTAAATTACAAAAAACCGGCCAAGTGCGAGTAGGACTCGCGCACCGAGCGTTTCATACTATAAAAGAAGTTAAACATTTAAAAAATCACTTTCGTTCATGTCACGACGTTCATGTCATGTTACGAGTATAATTTACAAGTAGGTACTTTTGTTGCGAACCGCAAATTATCTTTGTTTTTGGCGGGTTATTGTTATTATTAAAAAGTATAATAGTTAGAGAGTTGATTTTATTTTTCCTGTAATTTTTTTGCGTTTATTCCTATTGATCATAATTATTTCAGATTTTTCGAACAATACACTTCAGAGATACGGGGGGCGGGGGGAACGGTATTTTTTGTAGTGCTGCATCTTTAGGCACTCTGCAACGTTGTGATTATTATTAAAATCTTAAAACAAAATCTCTTACTCCATACTCAATTAAAAATTCTCCCATAAATGTGGGAAACTAAAACTAAGTTTTTCATGGTAACACTGAACCAATTTTTTTTTATTCATTTTATTTTCATTTTATTTTCACTTTATTTCTTAAATTTCTTTTTTTTTTATTGATACAACTGAGAAATAATAAACTTGCCCGTGGAACGTAATTCCAGTTGATTTGTTAAGTTTTTGTGTTCTTGAATCTCACTCTTTCACTATACATTTACCCATTTTGAATTATTTTTTCTCGCGCGTCACTCGTTTCAGCTCGTTTGGCGTCACATCGAACACTAAACTGACGTTAGCTACGAGTATGTCTGTGGACCACTCTTCACTGGCTACGCTTCGGCGCGAAAATTACAGATCTAGTGTAACATATTACATCAATGCTTACACCCATATTCTCAGTCGTTTCCTTCAACTCACCTCACCTCCACTCAACCTGCCTTGAGCAATATTTGTATTCTTAAATGTAAAAAAACCTCCTCCACTTGAGTATTCACTCATTCGAGTCGAGAGAGAATTGAGGAATGAACTGTCAAACGTAAGGTACGTCGCCATCAACCTTACAGCTGCCAAACCCGTATTTAATAGATTTTTTAACGAATAAAGTGCGAATAAAATGTATTTCGAGCAGTTTATTAATTATGTATATGATGATTAATTATGTATGTGATACAAATAGAGGAATTTCTGTGCCGCCGATGATGCAATTATTTGTAGCCCTCAAGTTTTACGCTTCAGGGATGTTCCAGGTAAAATTCTATTACTTACTTGCCTATCTATGTACCTACGTAGATAAATATAACCCGTTGGCAGAAGCTTTGCCGATGACTTCCCCTCACATTGCATACCACCGTCACCCGCAATCGTCTGATAACGGACGCGGGTGGCGGTCGTATGATGAAGTGGGAAGGAAAGTCATCGGCAAATCTTCTGTGAGCGGGTAGTATGTAGGTACCTATCATTATGTGATGATTTCTATAAATCTATAGCATACTCAACTGACGTTTCTTAAGTATTCTTTCACAATGATTCTCTTAATTTGGTTATAAATAAACTATTTTTTTTCATAGACTGACTTTGGAGACGACGTCACGGACGGAGAGGGCATGGTTTCTAAAAAACTGGCAAAGTTTTCCAAACAATTGGCTATGATAACGCCACAATATATAAACTTTCCTTCGATTGCAGAGATGAATGCAATTAAGATGGAGTTTTACATAGTTAAGTGGACTCACAGCACTCAGGCTGAGAACATGCGGACTGTGGAAAGAAACTCACACAGGCCACACCAAAATACTACATGAAATAAAAAAGCCCTTACATATGGATCTGTGATAAAACAAGGAAGGAACACGTAATGGATAAACCATATAAAATTTTATCAGCCCTCTGTGCAAAACCTGCATGAAGGAAGACGAAACACCAGCACGCGTACTACTACGGTGCACTGAAGTATCGGATTAACACGAGACCTACTTGGGCTCCTCAGCAACACTTCAAGATATCCTGTGCGACCTGGGAGGCCTCTTCGGATTCTGGAGTGACTTCATGCGCAACGGACAAAGAGATCAAATCTTGACTTGAGCGGGTGTAATCTGGTGGCTATTTTAGTACTGCTAATTTTGCTATCTATTTTGTATCAATCTAGTAAAAATTAGCATAAACTAAGCTCAGCGTAATAAAAACATTTTTGAATGGAACAATCATTTATTTTTTATATTCTCTAAAATTAATTAAGCAGCTTCCCTTTCTAGGCAAGCTTTTTCATAACTTTCCTCAGCTTCTTTCACCAGCGACTCCCTCTTGGCTACTTTTAATATTTACGTTATTCTTCTTCGCGTTCTTGAGCTCTTTTATAAGACTCCTCCCTTAGCGAGAACTTTTCTTGAATTATTTGGGCTCTAATATTTCCTAATAAATGCGTAACATTAGAAATAATGAGACAAAACGACGCGTAGAATTTATGTAAACAACAAGTTTTGGCAGTTAATGTGACATTAATTTGTAGTGGCCAACATTATAACAATAAAATTACCTCGAAACAATGACGTCACGTGTGACGGCACACCTCCACTCGACTTGACTTGACAGAGTTTACCTCACTCGAGTGGAGGACAAAACAGATTTGAGGGCCAACTAAGAATACCGATTTCGAGGTTGACACTTTTGACAGTTTTGAGGCTTCCTCGATTGAGTTTGAGTGGAGGGATGTTGAAGGAAACGACTAAGAATATGGGTGCTAATCTCGCTGTTGCATTGTATTTGTAAACTTAACTACCATATAGGTAGGTAAAGATGAGTGGGCATCATTTATTCTGAGCGAACTCATGATCTCTTTGTCAAAATTTTATTTACGTCTGTCGACTCGACTGTAGGTATAAAAAAAACCCTAACATTAGCACATGGTTTTTAAGCACATTTATAGTGAGCCTAATGCATGTTATAAAACCTAAAATGTAGTGTTGAATTGCATAACAAAAACGATAAATGCAACAATCGGCATGTAACCTGTGGGATACAAACTTGAATACTGAGTATTTAGGCCAAGGATATCTTGATATACAAAACGGGAACTTCCATAAGCGTGCTATAATTGCATTGTAAAAGGAACACGGAACTCGGCCCTTCATTGTCCAATCTGGGGACACGGTAGTGTCCCCGCCAAGACGAGCCAAGCGAAGCGCGAGGGCACTACCTATCTTTTCTCGAAGTGTTTCGCCGTATTTTTAAACCCTTATAACTTAGGCCGGAATTATTTCAGATAATCAAAATTCTCGGAAAATGATGTCGCCAGTGAACTTATTAAACCTATAAAGTTTCAATTTTATAGGTCTTATACTTTAGATTTTATTGACGTCTAAAAAACCCAAATTTCGTCACTGACTGACTGACTGACTCACTGATGATCATCAAAATTCCTAGGTACTTCCTGAAGACCTAGACAGCTGAAATTTGGTATATAAGCTAGTATTAGCACACAACCCACAAAAAAATTCCAAAAGTTGGAAATTTAACCCCCCAACCCCTTAAAATAGGGGATGGAAGTTTGTATGAAATTACCGCAAATATTGATGCTAGAGGTCTCAAAATTGATATAGGGACTCTTTGTAATAAACAATTAAATACGTGTTTCAGGATTTTTAGTTAATCACCCCACATCCATAAAATTAGGGGGTTGGAAGTTCGTATGGGGTTTCCCATAAGTATATAGGTATAATAAAAACTTAATTTCTGAAATTTGGTATATAAGCTAGTATTAGCACACAATCAACAAAAAAATTCCAAAAGTTGGAAATTTAACCCCCCAACCCCTTAAAATAGGGGATGGAAGTTTGTATGAAATTACCGCAAATATTGATGCTAGAGGTCTCAAAATTGATATAGGGACTCTTTGTAATAAACTACAAATAAGGAAAAAAATAAACTAGGTGAACCAAGGAGGGTTCCCTCATTTAAATGATAGAGGGGGGGGATACTTGATTCGGACAAATATCCACCTTGCAATGATATTCAAGAAATACACCAAAGAAAAGGAAATTAACCAAATAAAAAATATAGTCGTAAACAACTTACAAAAAGAAGTGAAATCCCAGCAAAAACATTTTCATGTAAAATGTTGCCAAGACGAGAACATGTGGCTCACACTATCAAAAAGTTATCAGATCTCATGTAGAGCAAGACTTCTAACTCTACACGCCCTAACTCTATAAATCCTAACTTTATAAACTCTACACTTTAGTCAAAGTATATTATGTCTTGGCTGTTTCATTACTGTCACATGGGTGTAAAGTAAAAATATTATTCACTGACTTTGTACTTTTCTGATATACAATACCTAGTTTCTGTAGTAACGATTATTTATTAGATAGGTATTGAGTGTCCTCAGAAACTGCACTTAGGTTTTACTAACTGCATTGGTTTCAAATACTTCATCACACTTTGCAAAAGTGTGTTCCTTTGCTTTAGAGGATATTTTTAATAAATGGAAGTTTTTTCCCATAACAATGGTGATACCATTTAATTTTAATGTGAAATTTCTTGAATTTTGCATGGTCCATTATGCCACTTGCAAAACTCTATTAGAAAAGTACTGAACAGTGAATAAATTCTTCACTTTACGCCCATGTGACGGTACCGAAACAGCCAAGACATAATATATTTTGACTAAAGTGTAGAGTTTATAAATTTAGGATTTATAGAGTTAGGGCGTGTAGAGTTAGAAGTCTTGCTCTACATGAGATCTGATAACTTTTTGATAGTGTGAGCCACGTCATGTTCTCGTCTTGGCAACATTTTACATGAAAATGTTTTTGCTGGGATCTGGTTATTCTAACAATGCTTCCTGCAGTGACCATATAGCCCCACGGAAGATGCAGAGAGTGGTCGCCGAGTCAAACATTAATACCTTTCTAAAATAAATAATAATAGGTACCTACCTACATTGAATTCGGTCACGTAGTAGATACACTAAGGGTGAAAAATATTTTGAATGAGTATAAAAATACTTCAACTGCGGTTATCGTCTTTTAAGGCAACCCAAAATGAGGAGGCACCAGGGTTCTGATTGCGTAAGAAAAACATATTCATCGTTATTGTAATCGCTAGCGAATTCTGCCCTACGATTGGCTGACGCTAATCAGGAACCCAATGAGCGGGCAGAATTAGTAAACGATTACGATAACGGTGAATACGGCTTCTAAGACAATCTAGGCTGGACTACCAACGTTTACGTGAGCTGTCTGTTACGGTAATAGTATTGCGAGTTCTATGGTTTTTTCTCATCTCAAAACATGCCCATTCGCTAACGCGCCCAAGAATTTTTCACTTTTTCACTGCACATAAATGAGCTATTGATTTTCAACTTGCGACGAATAAGTATTAAGTATAATTCAATCGATTATTGCCTTGGTCAAGTTGTGATAATATCGAGTTTCCTGTCTGTCTAGAAAATAACTGAAGTCTATAACATATCCAATTAAATACTTGAATTCAATATTGTCAAACTTGATCGCAAGACTATAAGATATCGTAATAGTATCTTCGTGAAGTATCGAGTATCCATTAACAAAACGTAATATTATCCAACGTTGTGGAATCGAAAATTATGAATGGACAACTAAAGTGGGCCACCGAAGTTGCAGCTGAGTGAAAGGCTGTTGTAAAGATTTGTGTGTGTGCTTTTAAATCTATCGATAATGTTGTAGCATCTCTGACTGTATGTCTAAAGCTACCTCTACACAATGGCTTGTGATGGGCCATGCTTTGCAACGCACAACTGTAGGCCACGATCACTTGGTGTTCACACAATGGCGCATGGCTCATTGCTGCCTGGTGAGGCACTTGCGATGGACGTAGCTAAATAGTTACGGCCGCGGCTATTTATCTTCAATATTATTCTTTGTTGAGATTATTTTAAATACAATTTTAACTAATGATTTCGAATATATTTTGCAAGAAATAAAAAAGAGTACACTATCCGTATCAGCGGTCAGTGACGAACTAAGCAATGGGCCATTGTGTGAACACCACCGACCACGCAACGCCACGATTCCTTTGAAGTGTGCCCCAAAAACCGACAACTTCCCGATCGCGCGCCATCGTTGACCATTGTCCGCCACTGTATACCATTTTCCCCTGTACACAATGGCGATGGCCTGCAGTGGGCTAGCATACGCCATTGTGTACTGGCTACTTTAAATGACTATTTCTCTGTATCACTGATTTTATTAGACTACTCTGCAACTTCCTAGTGTAATAAACTCTACCTAGTGCTAAAACTGAATGATTATTTTCTTAACCTTATTTTTATCCAAGTTTTTAATAAATAAATTCAGAAGGAAGTAGATTTTACGAGTTATGTACAACATCTACGCGAAATTAGCCAATTAATATAATTTTGTGAAATTTTGACCCTTTTCTATCTCAGTTATTTTGTTAAAGAAACCATCAAGTTTTACTTCACGATACAATGTTAGGTGGGTACCTACGAGTATATGACCGACTTTTCGCGTTTATTAGAATCATCATAACAAAGGATAATGACCATGAATGTATGGAATCCCATATGATTACGCACCGCGCCTGTGCACGATGAATCAGCGGGCAACTGCCGGGCCCATCAGAGCAGTCCAGCGGATTCTCACAGGCAGCGGCGGTGGCGGGTCGAAAAAGGCCCGCCAAAAAATTTTATTAGGCGTTTTGCACTGGGTTTAATCCCGCGGCACAGAGTGACTTACTACTAGGTACCTACCTGCGCAGGAGACAGCCAGCACGTGGAATCCGGGGAGTGTGTTCGTGTAGGATGAAATGTGGTGTGTGGTGCCTGCTGTGTCAAATGCAAAGAAACACACTCGCCCTCCTCTGAAGGGTCTTTCGCGGCGGCGGCACGAATTCGCGGGTAGCGAAGCGAGTCCGCGGCGGCGTGGTATCCAGATCGCGCGGGAGCACAAAAAACAGTGTTCCGGATCGTCAAATGGGCCCGCGGCGTTCGAACGAAGCGGCGGACAACACAACACACGAAGGAGCGCAATAAATAGGGCTCGTAAAACTAAACGACACGGCGTGGCCGGCAAATCTTCAACGCGGGCAACGCGGACCTTGGGTATGGACCGTTTCGATCGGCTTGTAGCACCGGACTGCGCGCGCGTCGCCGATGCGGGGAGGCGCGATGCGCGGGGGGCAGTGATAGCCGACCGACGCGAGGCGGCCTAGCGTAAACTGGAGTGCTAGCGTAAAGCGCGAACACCCCCGCCAGTGGACCCATGGATTTGGAGTCCACTAACAATTGGGCAACCGGGATAAGGAAGAGACGGCTCGCTGCAAAACCGAATCTCCGACCATTACCTCGGCAACTCTGGGAACCCCATCGGATCCATATATCAATTTAAGAATGCGTCCACGACGCCAGCACAAAGGCAACAAATTAGGCTCCTTAACTAGGACAAGATCACCAACCTTAGGTGGGTCGGTCTTGTCTGACCACTTAACGCGCTGCTGCAAAAGATGCAAATATTCTAAATTCCAACGATGCCAGAAATTTTGGGTCATCTGCTGTAGCAATTCGAAACGAGACAACCGTGAGACCTTCACGTCCCTGAAGGGGTACTCGGGCAGGGCGTTAAGGGGTTCACCAATTAGGAAATGACCGGGGGTTAAAACTTCCAGGTCATTGGGATCGGACGATAAGGGGCAGAGTGGCCGAGAATTGAGGACAGCCTCAATCTTACAAAAAACGGTAGCGAGCTCTTCAAATGTCAAAATGGTTTCACCTATCACGCGTCGGAGATGCGTCTTTGAGACCTTGACGACGGCTTCAAAGATCCCGCCCCAGTGGGGACAAGCTGGCGGGTCAAAGGTCCAAGTTATCCCCATCTTGGACATTGCCGTGCCGAGGCCTATCTTATTTTCATTCAAAAATTGGACGACTTCCTTCAAATATCTATCGGCACCCTTATAGTTGGTCCCACAATCCGATCGGATCAGGTGCGGATATCCTCGGCGTGAAACGAAGCGGCCTAGCGTGGCTACAAAGGCTTCGGTGCTGAGGGCACTCACCAGTTCTAAGTGTACGGCCTTGGTAGCCAGGCAAACAAAAACGCAAAGGTAGGCCTTGAGGGAACGAGCATTTCGGAGGCTGGAGCTCTTGACGAAGAACGGCCCCGCAAAATCCGTCCCGACCGCCGAAAAAGGGCGCGAGGCCACGACACGGTCGGTGGGGAGGTCCCCCATAATGGGCTGCATGGTGCTGGCCTTCAGGCGGTAGCACGGAATGCACTTAAAAATGACGCTTCGGATGGAGCGTCGTCCCGATAAAATCCAAAATTCGCGCTGCAATATGGCCGAAAGGGCGTTGCAGCCAGCGTGGGCATTTTTGACGTGGTAATGCGTCACCAACAATTTTACAAAAGCGCTATTGTTCGGAAGCAATAAGGGATGACGTGCCCCATAGGGTAAGTCAGAATTCCGGAGGCGTCCACCAACGCGTATCAATCCGGTGTCATCCAGGAAGAGGTTTAAGCGGGCGAGCGAGCCTTTCAAAGGTAAACCTCGCTTCAGTGTCTCAATAGCGGACTCAAAATGCTCCAGTTGAACCAAACGTATCCAAAAGGTCCGGGCCTCCTGTCTCTCCAGGGGCGACAAGACCGGGTTCGACATTTTGTCGCGTGGGTTCCGAGCGTTGTGGGTGAAGCGCTGAATCCAAGCCGTCACCCCAATCAATGTATCAAGGGAACTGTAGCGTTCCTGAAGATAGCTCAGCGAATTGGCTGGCTTATCCTCAACAACTCCGACTCGCAAGCCAGGTAACACATCGGGCTCGGAGAACCTACTCTGAGGCCAGGCGGACTCATTCCGAGTCAGCCAGTCAGGGCCCCACCAAAGAGAGTGGTTGACAAGGTCGGAAGCTTCACATCCGCGGGAAGCACAATCTGCAGGGTTCAGGTCCCCTGGCACATGTCTCCAGGTCAACGGGGTTTCCGAATTCTGGATTTGGGAAACCCGGTTGGCAACAAAGACTTCCAAGTTGTGGGGAGCGGCTCGCAACCAACAAAGGACAATTTCGCTGTCCGACCAGGCGTACACGTCCGTCAGGTCAACGATCGATAGGAGGGACGTACGCACATGGTTGAGAAGGCGCACCAAAAGAGCGGCTCCAGACAACTCCAATTTGGGTATCGTCAAGCGTGACCGAATTGGGGCCACTTTACTTTTCGCCAAGACAAGATGGGTTGCGACCTCGCCGGTGTCACTGACAGTTCGCAAATAGACCACGGCTGCGTACCCTTTTTCGGACGCATCACAAAAGCCGTGGAGACTGGCGTGGCACCTTCCGGGCGGTAGGAAGCAACGAGGCATCGAAATCCGATTAACATTCGGAAGTGAGGCCACGAGGGAGAGCCACTCCTGTAATAACCTCCCTTGAAGGGGCTCGTCCCAGCTGACTTCAGCCAACCAGAGCTTCTGCAGGAAGCATTTGGCCAAAAATATTACGGGGGTGATCCACCCATTTGGATCAAAGGTACGTGCCACCGTGGACAAGACCGTACGTTTGGTCCAAGTCTTAGGGGGGATCCAGTTTGACCCGGTAAGTAAAAATGTCCTGCACGGGCTGGTATTGTATACCCAAGACTGTCAGCAAATTAGGATTTTCGGGATTTTCGAAAATGTGTGGATCCTGCTGATCTTCTCCCGGCAAGTCCCTTAAGACACGCGGGGAGCTCGAGAGCCATTTACTCAGTTCGTATCCACCCGACTTCAGAATGGCAATCAACTCATCCCGCAAAATCAAGGCTTCCTCAACACTGGAAGCTCCAGTACAAATGTCGTCCATATAGACTGACGACTCCAAAATGGCTGAGGCGCGAGGATACTTCAGTCGTTCCCGGTCGGCCAACTCCAGTAATGACCGGATGGCAATGTAGGGGCTGGACCGAAGGCCATAGGTGGTCGTATTCAGCTCGAACACTCGTATGGGGTCACTCGGACTCTCGCGCCATAATATCAGCTGATACCTCCGATCATCACGATGCACCACGGTTTGGCGGAACATCATGCGGATGTCGGCCACAAAGACCACCTGGTGCTGCCGAAACGTCGTGAGGATGTCGGAGATATCCTTGATCAACTTGGGACCGGAGTGTAGACACTGGTTGAGAGACACTCCGTTGGACGTTGGAACAGAGCCATCAAAAACCACACGGATTTTCCCATTCGGGTTTTTCAAAATGGCGTGGTGGCAAAGGAAGTAATGCTCGTTCGAACGCCAATCAAAGTTGGACGGCGACATGTGACCAAGGTCTTCATATTCCCGCATGAAGGCCACATACTTGCTACGGAAGGCCGGGTCCCGTTTCATGCGCCGTTCCATTGATAGGAGCCTCTTCTCAGCGAGGGCCCGCGATTGACCCAAGGGGGGTCGTGCCGCCAGGAGTGGCAAACGGGTTACAAAGCGTCCGTCCGTACGGCGCCCCGTGTTATTCCTGTAAAAGGACTCACACTCCTGTTCAAGGGGGCTAACCCGAGCGGCCTGAGGCGGCTCTTCAACCTCCCAAAATCGCTGGACAACATCGTTCAGCGACAAGCCTGCGACCTGGATGGGGTCAGGCTCCGGGGAGGGGCTAGACCATAAAACCGGACCGAAGAAGCTATTGCCAAAAATAGTGGGCAAAGCGCAAAGGCCATTGGTCTGCAGGGCCCTAGCTCCCCCAGTTATGATAAGACCCAGCACGTCGGAACCCAAAAGAAGGTCCATAGGACCGGGTTCGGACCAGTGGGGGTCAGCAGGGGCTAAACCTGACGTACAGCGCACTGCGGCGTCGGTTACCCGAACTTGCGGAAGGGGACCTAAAATGTTATCCATGACGGTCACCATAATCAAAACCCGCAGGTTTCCACGAATAGGACTAAACATTAACTCAGCCTCTCCCTTGTGCGATGCGGGCGTGGCGCCACCGACACCGATGACACGACACTCGCGCGGTCTCCAAGGGAGCCCTAGCCTTCCCACCAAGTAAGACGAAGCTATGGAGCGTTGGCTACCCAGGTCCAAAAGGCAACGAACGGTCATAGATTCACCATTAGGGTTATACACCTTCACTGAGGCCGTCGGCAAAAGTATGGTCTGACATACTGTCTGCTGTAGGTTCAGAGTCTCAGGGGAGGTGGCTACGGTGGGAGCTAGGGTGGCGGATACCTAGCGCGGCGAGGGTTCACCAGCGGGATCCCACTGACGGGGGTGCTCCGGCTGGGGCGGCGCTAGAGAGGTGGAGGGCATTCCGTACGGAGAGGTGACGAACATGCCGTACGGGGACCATGCACCCATCCGGGACCGCACCATGCGGCTAGCGTCCGGCACCCGGTAGGGATTGCCTCGACCTATGGTGGGTGGATGGCGCTCCAGTCGCGGCCACTCGTGTAGTGGCGGCGAGAACCGACGCGGGACGACGCTCAATGGGGCAGCCGCGATATCCCCGTCGTAATGACGCGAGGGGGATGTGACCGTGACGCGGGGGGGTGAAGCCCTCCTCCGGGGGGCGGAACCCCTACCTCCACTAGGAGGTTGGTGGTCCACCGGAGAACGCCTAACGGGACTGGCCGGGTGGCCAGGACTAGCGCCCCCGCCCATGGGGGGGGTGCGCGATCGAGCGCCCCCGCCCATGGGGGGGTGCGCGACCCAACCGTCCCGGCGACCGGAACCACTCCGGTTAGCGCACAAGAGGGCCGAATGGGCACCGCCGCAATGTGGGCAGGGCCGCTGGCGCGGGCAGTCTCTTACGAGATGCTGGCCCAGGCACGAGAAGCACCACTGGCGTGTCGACACGTATTCTCTCCGGGCCGCAACCGGTTTGGCCAGGAAGTGCGGACACGAGGAGACCTGGTGGCCGGGGTGCCGACAATAGGCACAGGGGGAGCTTCGTTGCCACGGCCCCGCTGTACTGTGACACCCGGCGACCTTCTCTGGCGTCGGCTCCACGGCCTCGCCGGTTGGGGCCGGTCCCCGCCGAAGGGCCAGTCCTTGCCCCACCCCCTCGGACATGCTCGGACCTCCCAGGGGCCACTCGAGGGCCGGTAACTCCAGAGTTATCGGCCTGGAGGCACTCCTGCTCCAAAAACTTCAGGAGGTCGGAGAAAGGGGGCAGGTAGGTTGCACCGTCCCCTCCGAAGCGCTGCTCGAAGCGGAGCTTAAGCTCCGACGGCAGGCGGGAGAGCACTATGTGCAACAACAAGAAGGACCACTGGTCGACGGGGAGATCCAATCGACGGAGAGCATTGGTGGCCACAATGCAAGGGTTTAGCAAGGCCTCTCTGAGGCCGGCCACCCCGGTGACGGCGGGCAAGGCGAGTAGCTGGGCTACATGTGCGTCGGCCAACCGGCGCACATTTTCATAGCGCCTGGCCAGCAATTCCCGGGCCGTGTGGTAGCTCTCCTCCGAGAGGTCGAGGTGCCGCACCACGTCCAGGGCCTCGCCCTGTAGCGAGGACAGTAAGTATGTCAGCTTCTGGGTGGGGGACAGGTCCTTCCTGGCGTGGACAAGACTGTCGAATAACGCCAGGAAGCCCATCCACTCTTGAAGCTGCCCACCGAATTTGGGCAGCTCGATCGTGGGCAGTTTCCCGAGTAATGCCGGCTGTGTGGGCGGTCGGCTGGGGGAGTCTCTAAAAGCGCCACTTCGACGCCTTTCATCAGCGGCGGTCCGGATCCCATGGGCGGCCTCCACCACCGAGTCCATCAGTTCGAAGAACTGGTCGTAATCGGCCTGAGCCGTCCTCAGTACCTCCTGTTCGGGACCGAGGGTGAGCAGGTCTTGAAAGGCCTGCTCCACGGAGGCCTGCCGAGTCCGCACCTGGTCCGCTCGGTGTAATAGGGCGGCGGTTCTATCTTCGCGGCCTATCAAACCCGCGGCGGACGTCGCCCAGCGAAGCTCCGACTGTATCTGTACAGCTAGCTTTTTTATGTTCGCGGACATTCTAACAAATTAAATGTAAACAAAATGTAAAAATAAAGTAATAATAAATTGAAAAGGCGGCCGGCAAGTCGGCGGGCGGCGCGAGTGCAAACAATAATAAATTGAAAAGGCGGCCGGCAAGTCGGCGGGCGGCGCGAGTGCAAGCAATAATAAAATTAAAGCAATAGTAAACAAGTCGTATCGCCGTCGCGGTCGTACCGTAGTCGCAATGAACAAAGCGGCGCGACCGTAGTAGATACGCGTGTTAAATTACGGCGAGCGGGCGGTACCGGCACGCAAGCAAAACTTAAAATAAAAATTAAACTTATAATTATAATAAGCGGAACGCGGCCGAAACGCGGCGTTAACGCAGCGGAACTGGCGGCGATTGCGGAATTTCCGCTAACAGCGCGGCGAACGACACGGCGCGTGGCGGAAAGCGGGATTTATGCCAGCGGCGCAGAAAACGAACGGCGCGGCGGGCAAAACCAGCGCAAAACGCAAAGCGAGGTGTAGACAAACCGCGCTCACTGCTACCAATAATGATTACGCACCGCGCCTGTGCACGATGAATCAGCGGGCAACTGCCGGGCCCATCAGAGCAGTCCAGCGGATTCTCACAGGCAGCGGCGGTGGCGGGTCGAAAAAGGCCCGCCAAAAAATTTTATTAGGCGTTTTGCACTGGGTTTAATCCCGCGGCACAGAGTGACTTACTACTAGGTACCTACCTGCGCAGGAGACAGCCAGCACGTGGAATCCGGGGAGTGTGTTCGTGTAGGATGAAATGTGGTGTGTGGTGCCTGCTGTGTCAAATGCAAAGAAACACACTCGCCCTCCTCTGAAGGGTCTTTCGCGGCGGCGGCACGAATTCGCGGGTAGCGAAGCGAGTCCGCGGCGGCGTGGTATCCAGATCGCGCGGGAGCACAAAAAACAGTGTTCCGGATCGTCAAATGGGCCCGCGGCGTTCGAACGAAGCGGCGGACAACACAACACACGAAGGAGCGCAATAAATAGGGCTCGTAAAACTAAACGACACGGCGTGGCCGGCAAATCTTCAACGCGGGCAACGCGGACCTTGGGTATGGACCGTTTCGATCGGCTTGTAGCACCGGACTGCGCGCGCGTCGCCGATGCGGGGAGGCGCGATGCGCGGGGGGCAGTGATAGCCGACCGACGCGAGGCGGCCTAGCGTAAACTGGAGTGCTAGCGTAAAGCGCGAACACCATATCAAATTGATTCAAATCCGAACTTTGTTTTTATAGCCTACAGTCTCTACATTACCTTCCACAATTTCTTTTTTATTAACATCCGAATTCCATAGTTATAGGAAAATAAGTTCTTCTCAATAAAATCTGTATGACAGGAAATGTGCATTGAAAAGAAAGTAACTTTTTGTATGCAAAATTAAATTCCGGACATGAAAAACAAATTCCTAGTGGCAATGGTACGTACATTATTTTATTTATCTAGAATATTTTGTTTGTGTCCATGAGAAAACTAGGTACCACTTTTGGTCATTCTGCTTTCTAAACATTGCATTGCAATGTCATTCGTTGCACTGAAATGCGTTTGTCATCCTGAAAAATGAGATCTTTGGTCTTTTATCCCCACTACCCAGTAGGTATGTGGTCAACGGTTAATGTCAGACAAAAAACACAGTTAATGTCATACGCATTTACTGCTTTGCCAAAGTGAGTATATGACAATGCTGCAGTGAGTCTCCATTTAGACGAACTGCTGAGTTCTGTTTCACCACTTGGTAATTTCGATAGATAACATAAGTGTTACGGAAAAACCGAAAAACCAACCTGTATGCCTAAATGTACATAAAGTGCAAATATTAATAAAAGTTAACTAATAGATAAAATTGACGTATCCGGTATCACGCTAAAGTCGGCAAAACTTTGGTGACTATTTCATAAATCACACCAATTGGATTTAAAGTGATAATTAATTACCAAATAATTTATTAAAAAAAACTTGAGAAGGCTACATGTACGAGTAAATCTACAATCTTGTTTTTCGATGTTAACATCCAATAATAAAATTAAGTTATCACGAGCAGACACCAAAGTTTATGCCGATTTTAACGTGATAAAACCAACTTTAATTTTATCTATTACATTTGTATTAATCACGCAGGTAAATACCTGCATGATTAATACAAATGTAATATGTATTTCCTGACCGATTTAAAAGCTACATTTTGGATTTCTTATCCTAAGACATAGATATAGCATGCACAAAGTATATAAGTATTTGATCTCGAAAGAAAACCTCCAGTATTATGTAAAGGCCGAAATTAATAACCTATCTATCTTCTATTTGCCCTACTAGAGATATCAATTTGAGATAAGCTGTATACAAGTTATGTCAAATTTCTATCTCTAGCAAGGGAAACCATGGATAGATAGGATATTGGGAACGGCCGTAAGTATGTAGTAGGTACTTACACAAGTACAAACCAGTGAGTGAACTTTTTAGTATTCGTGTTATAGTTTGAAAACAATACGTCAAGAAGTCAATTATTCAATTGAAGTTTGGTGTGTATATCCTACACTAAGCTTCACTGAAAAGCACAGTGAATTCGACAATAATAAGATTGGGGCGGGGTCGCATTTGCAAAGGCCGAAAACATTCCTTTTGTATGCAAAATACACCGAACTATAAGAATAATAGTTGTACTACTAGTAAAATAATTATTATCCATGACTGTGTCATGTATTTGAACACTTAATAAATCTAGATATCCCCGAATATAATCTTCGGAGATCACAATTTTTGGATCTCCGTAATTGGGAGAAAATTTACACTTAAGTAACTTAATATCACTTGCTTCACGATGAAGGAAAACATCGTGCGGAAACCTATATGCCTGAGAGTTCACAAAAATGTTCTCGAAGGTGTGTGAAGCCCGTCAACCCGCACTTGGCCAGCGTGGTGGGCTATGGCCAAACCTTTCTCAGTCTGAGAGGAGACCCGTGCCCAGCAGTGGGACATAAAAAGGGGTTGAGACTATAAAGATACCAGGAAATTTGTTGTAACTTGTAAAAAGCAGCTTTTTACAAGTTACAACAAATGCTTGCTGAAGTATTAAATTATCTTACCTACACCTACCAGCTTAGGCTTCGAATGAAATAACAACTTGGTTGTGGGTACGTTTTTAACAGCGAGTTGTATGGCGTAAAGTTTCCTTGGTGTAAAGACAGGTTTTACAGACTGCTTTATTACGAAGCTTGTGATAATTAATTATTACAAAGAGACTTTATGATAACCTTTTGTAAGTATCAAAGATAAACCTACTTTGCTTTTTTTTACAAAGCCTCTTTAGAATTTTAGAATTTCTAAATTGGACCAGGTCAGGTCCAGTGCGGAGGCTTCAGCAGTGACTACTTACTAAGCGATTTAGCTCCGTTGCGATGCTGTGTATAGAAACAGTTTCGGGTGAGTTTACTTACCTCCCAAGTAAGTACGATAACGTATTTCGATGCATCATTACTCATCAGTTGAGATCAAAGTCATCTTCTAACTTATAGAATTTAAGAAAATCTCGACCGGAGAATACGTTTACATAGAGTCAATAGAGTATCCGCGGAAGGCTTTGTCCCACCTCTAAGTTAGGCGGTACTCGTATTGTGAAACGCAACGGTGCGTATACGCAATGCAGCCATTGCAACTTTCTATTTTGGCGGCCCCCCGTCGCCTCACCGCGCAGCTTCGTGAAAAGCGATGCACTAGAAAGTTTTTTTGTTTGTTACTAGTTAACATGTGATTAAAATAAACGTTTGCTTTTGTTTCTTTTGTATTTGTAACGGGGACTTTGAAAATCCGAATTTGGTGCTGACAAAAACAAAAAAAAAATTATAAAAGTACGGTATTGTTTTATAAGCCGCAATTTTTTTAGTTTTTATTTAACAAATATATTTCATATATTTATCACGATATATTAATTACCCACGACGAAATGGAGCAAATGCATAATATACCATTCGTACTTCGCATATGCATTTGGAGGTGATGGACGTTTGTTTGTTTATTAACAACTTAAAATGGCGTGTGGCACTCGGAGACTGCCGCGGTAAAGCTATTGCATAGAATTTAAAGTTATTTTTAGTTTTGCCATCAATCGAAAAGTAGAACTTTTGGTACCAGGCTACCATGAAAGCAGTTTTGAGTTTTTAGTTTGCCACCTATCGAAAAATAGCAGAACTTTTTAATTACTTTTTGAAATATCACCATCTATCGAAAATAGCAGAACTGCTTTCGTTCTGCTATTTTTCGATAGATGGCAAACTAAAAACTCAAAAGTTAGTGGAGTTGCGCTCTCTGCTTTCATGGTAGCCTAGTACCAAAAGCTCTACTTTAGGAGTGCCAGGTTATTTTCGTTACGGAATTTCTGGATTTGGTCTGCACCGTCAAGGCCCGCGATAGAAGCTATGCAATAGCTTAAAAACTTCAAAACTGTAATCAAATAGCCAATTCAATAAATCGCCTTTGGCCTTGAGAGAGCTTCTGTACCCAACGAAAACCATAATTTATTATTAGGAAGGTATAGGTACCTACTAAATTATTTTAGGTAAATCATCACAGGAAAATAGGAAGAAAAATAATAGAATTCATGCAAATAGATTAAAGCAATTGCGCAAATTGAGTTGCTATTCAGGGAAAATATGACGACTATGGATGTATGGAATTCCGTACCAAACTGATTCAAATGCAATTTTTTTAATAGACTATGATCTCCACATTAACTCTTAAATTTTTTTTTTATTATTATTATCCGGATTCCAAAGTTATAGGCAAATAAACAAGTTATACTTCTCAAAAAAATCTGTATGACAGGAAATGTGCATTAATGAGGAAGTAACAATGTGTATGCAAAATTATATTCCGGATATGAAAAACAAATTCCTAGTGCCAATGGTTCTTTAAAAACAATATTTTTCCTAGAATATTTTGGTTTTGGCTCATGAGAAATTTGATACCACCTTTGGTTATTCTTCTTTTAATTTTATTGCTGAACGTCGCTTCGCCGGCGTGGATTTTCATATCCCGCAGAATTACGCCAAATTCCATTCATGTATGAGTGTATACGTTATCGCTCTTCTCTTTTCTTCTTTCGCAACCAATTTTAGGTTGTGAAAGAAAATGTTTGTTATAGTGAAACTATATCGGGGCGGGTATATAAGCTATCTACATTCCAGCCTTATGGGTTTAGTAGTTGTGGTGTGACTGAGCAACAAACATTTAGAACATACAAAAAAACTTCTACAGTTATAATCCAAACGCATTACATTTACCTACCAAGAACGGGTCTTTCCTAAATGCATGTAACGGGAAAACTACTTAATAATAGGTCAAAACTGGAAAATAAAATGTACCTGCTTAGGTACTCATCCGTTCATATGTACCAAATTGTTCATCCCATGCGTAGTTATTAGCATAGCATAGTTAATTATTACTGTTATTCTTTATTCAAAATGTCGTATTACAATTGAGGAAAATATTGTAACTATTCAATTTAGAAATTACAATATTGCTTTCCACTAGTCCGCCCGGATCGGTTACCACCGGTGTCAGTTATTCCACCGTAAAGCTGTATTTGAGAAGCATTTACTGTGTTTTATTGGGCGTGGTGAGACGCACATTTCGCCCCGACCTCGATGCATCTTCGAAAGATGTTCACAATAATACAAAAAATAATATGGTGTAGATTTTTTCGACATCACACCGACTTTAAAATACAGTCATACACAGGTAGCTACATATTCTATGATCGGGTCAAACTTTGTCTGCTTTTTTTCTAGTTAGAAAATTATTCGTAATTCATCAGGAAGGTAAGCTATGTTCCTCAGAGACATGTTAAATAATCTTAAAAAGTCGTAAGCAACTGCGATTTGATAATAAAACGGATAAACCAGTGACACTAGGTAAATAAATTGCGATGCTTAGGAGATAATAAAACACAAACTTACGTAATGAATGCATCTAGAAACGCCTTGGAAATTTAGAAAACGAGTCTGCATGCGTCTCTACAGCTTGTTGCATAACGGCGTACTGGCTAGAATATAAACTAGGCACACATCCTATCTACTATATATTATTTGCTGTATATATTTCTAATTCTTGAATGTAGTTTGCCCAAAGACAAACTCTCCCTCTTACAGCCTCTTACAGGCAGGACTTTTATGATGTCACTCTACAGATAGAACTTATTTGATGGTTGTACTACAGAATACCAATAGTACCTTATGGTTGTAGCCAAAATCTTGGCAGACACCATGTTCATAGTAACTCATTGGCAGACACTATATTTGTTAACAACAACACACTATTATTTTACATATTTAAAGGGCATAATAACATAAGCGGACATTTTTTCCCGTAAATAGCGCTGGTACACGATTTACTTTATTTATTAAGAAAACTTCAAGGAAATGCGTACATATAAATGAGAAGACAAAATTAAATGTCTACGGATATTTTCTATGGTGATTTCATAAAAGTTTGATGCTATTCTCGCTAGAATAGTTTTCAAGGTTATTGACCTACGCTAATTCTATTTAGATACCTTTAGCCAAATCGTCTTTTCAGTGGCTCGTAATCATATTTAATGTGTTTTCATATTAATATGTGGCGATACGTAAAATTACGTAGAACTTACGTTTACGACAGCCACAAGATATAATATTGATGAAATGATTGTCTTTAGATTTATGTGCTTTATAGAGTTACCATTCGCATGTATTCCGGTATTTAAACACATCTCGCGGGAACACTAAAACTTCCCGAGAGGGAACTTTAAATGACAGATTGTCAGATTCGTGCAAAACCTTGTAGTTTTAGTGCATTTAATGTATTTTACGAAAACCCAAAACTTATACTGTTTACTTACTCATGAGTTACGAAAAGTTATCAAGCCTAGAGTTTTCTTATATGAGCATATCATTTAGTTAATATATGTCTGGTTATTTTGGGGTTTTCCTGCTTGGCGTGTGTAAAAGTAACTTTATGCAACTTTTATGAGCCTCGCGTGTGGCACTTCTTATTACTGTAGTGTTCCATTTAAGGCGAATAACTGACGCAGTTTTATATTCAATGGACAAAATTGGTTTTCTATGGGTAAGTATGTATTATTATCAGTCTATAATCAGTATGGCGCTCGTAACTCTTTAAAACTTGTAAGCAAGTTTTGTTTCAACGCCAGAACATCGTTAGATGGTATTCAAAAATAATGTGTTTTTGAATAGAAGTAGACGTTACTCTGCTGAGAGCGCTGAGATGTTGACTTCATAATACGAGATAATATGATTGATTGATTGAAAATACAATTTCGCATTGTGAAGTCAACATCTTCTGAGGATGTCGCGTGGTCGGGGAAAACTAGCGTCGAGTGTTGAAGGGTTGAGTGTAGTTAGCATGTGAGTTGTGGTTGCATTTCTTGCTTGTTAACTTGCCTTTGTGCTTGAGTGGGAGGGCGGGCGGTGCTTGGCTTGGTATTGTATGATAAACCATACAGATTTTTTTCAGGTAGCGGATTATAAAATAACCAAATAATTAAGTAAATCTTTTTTGCTAATAATTTATAATGTCACTTCTTGCAATGAACACGTCCTGAGGTTACGTTATTAATAGGCTACGTTAGTAATATTATATGTATATATTATTCGGCAGTGCTTCGGCATCGGAGCCAAATGCATTTTTTTTAATTTTTACCGACTTACAAAGATAAAAGTAAGAATATCATTAATTTAATAGTTATGGCACTAAATTATGGTTTATAATTGAACTCTTTCATTATGTAAGAAGATATCATGATGATCTATAAATTCTTAACCTTACGATCTAGTACCTATCTAACTACATAAAATACATTGATTTATTGTTCGAGGTAAAATGGTGCTATCGCCACACAAAAAGCTGACAAATGGCTACCTACTTAATTAAAATTTCTTATAAAACAGAGTGTGAATTCACCTTAACGATTACTTTCAGTGTTTTCCAGTCAAGGTCGAGCTTCGAACTGGCTCGGAGAAAAACGTTTTATAGCAAATGATTGTACGTAAAATGAAGGAAGCGTGACGTTACATAAAAAGTGTTTTTTCTTTCTTTTACGAACACCGCACGCTATGTACTTGTTGGTATAGTATTTTATTATACAGAAGCACACTATAATAGGTACTATATAGGCGAAAGTTTGTACAAACATACATTGTGTAGATGTAGGTATGTTTGTTAGTTCTTCACGCACTCGCTACAGTTTAAAATTTCAAATTAAAGTAAAAAAAATGTTTATTCTTCCAAATAAGTCTAAGTGCCTATAACTTATAAAGACTACTGGATTGTAGTTTTACACCGAGAAGAATGGGCAAGAAACTCTACACGAGCTCTTTTGTTCTTGAGCTTCAAATGTCACGATATCCACATTTATTCCGGATTCCAAAGAGATAGGCAAATAAACAAGTTGTACTTTTCAATAAAATCTGTATGACAGGAAATGTGCATTGAAAAGAAAGTAAGGTTTGTATGTAAAATTAAATTCCGGATCGGCAAATGCAAATTTCTAGTGCCCAATGGGTTTCAAAAAATACTTACTTTAAGACAATGTTCTCGTAATTACTCATTTAAACATTCTTGTACAGTGGAGCTATTTATTGAATTATTCCGAAGTAGGTTAACAAGCACGGACTAATTCAAGTACAAAGCAGTGCTGTGTGACACAGAGCGGGCACTTAAAATAGAAAAATAGGTCAGATGCACCATGTGTCGACATTATTATCAAAATGTCCCTATTTAAAATAGCAGATCAAAATGTATTTAAAATTGATGTCAGTCAATTTTATTGAAAACTACCTGATCCGGCAAACGTTGTTATAGCTTATTACGACCTACTCCTCCGTGGTTGAGTGGTTATAGCGTGCCGGTTTTCAAGGCACCGCCATCTCTGAGGTTCCGGGTTCGATCCCCGGTCGGGGCAATGTAGAAAAATAAGTTTTCTACATTGTCTCGGGTCTGGGTGTTGTAGTACCTTCGTTGTTTCTGATTTACCTAACACAAGTTCATAAGCTACTTATTAAGGGATCGGAGCAATGTATGTGATGTTGTCCACTATTTATGTATTTATTTATTTACTCTCAAACCTACTGAACATCTCATAACAATCGATCGAGCCGTTTAGGAGGGGTTTGGTAGCAAAAATCCACCAAAAGAATTTTCTTGTAAAATGTTGCCAAGAAGAGAGCATGTGGCTCACACTGTCAAAAAGTTAACAGATCTCATGTTAATGTCAACAAGCCCTAACTTCACAAACTCTACATTTAAGAGTCCACTAACCCACGATGTCTCCCATACATTCGCAATACCAATTTGTAATTCGTGCAAGTTTCGATCATGTTGTGGTGTTATTCGGGTTCATATAGTAATAATCTATGCTCCTGGCCATATCTGGTTCCGAAATTTAATTCTTTTATTTAACGAAACTGTAAACGAATTAAGTTTTGCTTATTTTTATTTCAAAGAGGACATGTTTTCTGCTTGATTGTTTTGTAATAAAAACAACACTATCTCACGTCGCACTCGGAGTATATAATATATAGTATATAGTACGCATAGTCCTGAAGCCAGGAGCACAGTTTTTACTGTCCAGCTAAAGAAAACCACCAGTTAATAAAGAAAGTTACAAGTTTTCATTCATAATTTTTGGTATTACGGAACTCGACCAAAGTCATAAATATTTTGATCAAAATTGATTATTATTTAGTTTTAAAGAAGTATTTCCGAACCAAATATGGCCAGGAGCATAGATTATCCGAATAACACAACAACATGATCGAAATATGCACGAATTACAAGTAATTTGGTATTTTTAATGAATGGAGAAATCGTAGTTCATCGGACTCTTAAGTCAAAATATATTCTTGGCTATTTCGCAGTAAAGTACTAAACAGTGAATAAATTTAATTTAATTTTATGCCTACAGCGAAACGGCCAAGCCATACATTTTATTTTGACTTAGGATGTATTAAGCAAATATAAATATATATATTTTTAATTATTATTATTTTGGATGGACAACTGAAAAGACTAAAAGCGCGTAAAATTTTCACGGACCGAAATGAAGTAATATCTACGTTTCTGAAAGTTTTCCCGTTTACCATAACATTTGAATAGGGAACAGTCTTGATTTTCGCGGTTCGCGAAGCATGTTAACCCAAATAAAGGGCGTACATTGGCACAACCCGTGAATACTGTTTTTCTATTCTTGAATAATATTATTTACTTGAGGCGAATTTACGGGACTTTTATTTGTGTGCAGGAAGTTTTTCTTGATTTAAAGTTACGGGTGCGTACTTTCTGAAGTTTTAATAAGTAAAATTATAGATGCGTTGTTTTTAAATAATATGTTTATAATATGTGGGTTTTATTTCAAGTTCTTATTTATTGCAGTATATAAAATAGTCGGAACATAATTATATATTTTGGAATAAATGGGCACCATGCCATTAAGCGAGCATTTGGACGGTGTATACTTTTTGTAAATATTTTTCAATTTACTATTTTTTTTAGTTTAGTTGTACTTTTTAGATTTAATTATTATATAAGGAAGTTGGTAACAATAATAAAATTGTTCTACCAAAATGGAGATATTGTAAAATAAATTAAGAAAACATACAAATTTTGGAATGAATGTAATTTTAATATTGTAGATATTTTTACTTATAAAATGAAATACACATAACTTTTTTTAATTCACGAGTAAAAGGACTCCTTATGTACTTAAAAACGTTTACACAAACTTTAAAAAAACCGGCCAAGTGCGAGTCGGACTCGCGCACCGAGGGTTCCATACCATAAAAGAAGTTAAACATTGAAAGAATCACTTTTGTTCATGAATTAACGAGTATAATTTTCATGTAGGTACTTTTGTTGGCGAACCGCAAACGTAACTTTGTTTTTGGTGGTTTATAGTTATTATCAAAAAAAGTATAATAGTTAAGGAGTTGATTTTATTTTTCCTGTAAAATATACATTAATGTCTATTGATTATAATTATTTCAGATTTTTCAATTGATAAACTTCGGAGATAAGGGGGGAACGGTATTTTTTTCAACAGTTTGCTCTATAAATCCAAAACTATCAGGCATAAAAATAAATAAAAATCGGTTTTAGAATACACAAGTAACGCCCTTTCATATGATACCCCACTCAATATTGTTATCTCATTTTGAAAATTCGAAGTCCCGGTTTTCCCCCCTTTTTAAATATAAATAAAAACAATTTTCAATATTTTATGATTGCAATGGCGTTGGGTCACTATTACCTAAAACTATTCCAAATTTCAAGTCGATAGCTTTGATAGTTACTGAAATAATCGAGTGTGACAGACGGACGGATGGACGGACGGACGGACGGAGAAAGTCTCACCATAAGGGTTCCATTTTTACCAAATTGGTATGGAACCCTAAAAAGACAGTCACACAGTATATCCGACAGTAATCGATAAAAAATGCAAGCGCTACGAGTACATGCATGGAAGAATCTGATTAGCTTTATAATATGCAACAGCGGTTTTATTGAGTTATTGAGGTGCTATTCAATGACAGTCAGTTCAAAATTTTAAGAATTCAAATGTCATTATTAGCGGTAGTATATACGTTCTTTAGTCATCTTTATTCGGTTTGTAGAGATGATATTAGTACTAAAAGTTTTTAATATAAATTTAAGTAAAGTAGTTTAACATAAGTTAAAGTCAAAAGTTAAAGGTTTTAATATAAGTAGAAGTCTTTTTTCTTGCGTGAATTATATTTATGTGTGGGTAAACCTCTCATAATATGCACGGATGTTCTGATGTACAGTGCGACAAGGGTATTTTGGCGCGTGGCCAAAGTCTGAACTAACGCCGCTATCTTGCGTTCGTTCGCTCTGTCAGTATATCACTATTGTATGTTATGTTGTTTTTGCTTACTATTAACTATTTTAAACTAAAATTGAAGTAAAATTGAGGAGATTTTATTTTATGGCTACCTTTGTTTTGCAACAGCGCCCTCCTTCAAGTGCCAAGAGAGCCTTGTCGGACTGTATGTAAATTGTAAAGGTTTCTCTAAACCCTTTACATTGTCAGTTCAATTAAGTATAACAAATGTTCGAAAGCTGGCATTATAAATAACGCCTAATTCTAATCAGACGTTAACAACCATTTCATTCGTTTATAATATTTTGCTGCAAAGCTTTTCTTCGGAAAGGCGATTATCAAATTATATTTTGATTGCATACCACAGCATTAAAGACACTTTGCAATATATCATTTTATCAAGCTTAAAATACTCGTTGAGTAAAGTAAAGTAAATAATACATAAAGTATACTTACTCAATAAATATTGCAAAATGTCTAGGACTAGCTGTAACCTGCGGCTTCGTAGGCATCTCCCAGAGAGCCTTTGTTTTGACGGGATATAATAATATTATGGTAGCCAATCATTGGCATATAAATCCATGGACCCCGGGTGTAATACAAAATTCTCGAAAAAAGTGTCCCGATAAAACCTATATAAACGAGGATACATGTGTGTTTTTATAAACAAACTAAAACATTGTAATTTATGTCTTAAACCATTATTGAACAGCCTAATTTTGCTTAAGTGCGATTGGGACTCTTTTCGCGTTTTGGCTTTCGTTAGGTTCGGACACTTTTTAGCGCTGACCTGAAATTCTTAGTTTATATCAATGTAGCCAATGTTAGATGGAGATAGTGTGGTACCTACATGATTTCAAATAAACCTATCTATAATCAAATATATTTATTTTAAGTGCATTTAGAAAAAAAGTAAAAAATTGAGTACTAACAAAACTAGTAACATTTGTAAAAAATATATATATAAATAAAGGCTATAAATAAATAAATAAAATACTCAAGTACATCTAGAGTTTGACTACTAAATTATCAAAGAGTCTAAAAGAGTGTTTGTTCTGTTAATTGCTTAATAAAGTAGGCAGATACCTAATTATCTATTATACAAAATAATAATTCTAACATGCATGAAATAAAATATTGCGTTCGATATTTTCGTTCGTTCATTTGATTAATTAATTAATTACCTATTATTAATCCACGTTTTTTTATCAATTGCTATTATACTAATATGCATTTTATTCTATAAACTGCTACTATGCAAATATAATAGTTCAGGTATTTTGCTTATATTTTATTTATTTTATTTTCTTAATTAACATTTTTCGACAAACGTCATTGTTTAAACCAGTTTCATTAATAAAATTAGAGCCTCAAAGGTTTTTCAATATTTTACTCGAAGTAGAAATAAGGATGTTTTATCTATGTATATTTATGTTTCAATATCTTAACCTACGTTCTTTTAGGTTGGTACTTGTTTTGGCCGTTACTCATCATTGATTTTATGCCTTCACTACAAGAACACTGCAAGTTAGTGCTTGACTGCGATCTCACCTGATGGTAAGTGAAGACGCATTTGTGTTGTTATCGTACTACGAGCTTGGAAGGAGTACCGAGTAAGTAGCCCCTAACGGTTTCTACGCAGCATCGCAACGTAACGCTAAATCGCTTTGCTTTTGCTTTGCTGATAGCGTAGTTACTAGCCACGGGTGAAGCCTTCACAATAATCATGCTGATCGAGTGTGAGTTGGCATGCTTCACACACTTTTGGGATCATCATACTTATCAATAGGCAGGTTTCTGATGTTTTCGTCACCAATCCTTCTTCTTTTCAATTCGCTACTTCATTTTTAGTACGCATGGCTAAGGTTTGGAATTCTCTCCCTAAATCTGTTTTCCCCGCATGTTACGACCTGGGTGCTTTTAAAAAAAGAGTGAATAGGCATCTTCTAGGTAAGCGCGCTCCATCTTCGACCACGTCGACACTTTCCATCAGGTGAGATTGTGGTAAAGCGTAAACCTATATAGTATATAAAAAAAAATAGTTATATTTTATACACACAAGTCGTTTCTAAACATTAACTACTCTACAGCACTGACCGTTGCCGCGGCACTTTGCGCAACTCGCTGCAACTGAGCCCCCCCTCCCCCCCACTCTCCAGTACGCGTGCGCGTGTGCTGCATTCCGGAACCGGGTCGCAGCCGAAATTCCGCTCCCACCGACGTAGCGTGGCCTCCCCCCTTCAGCGAGGTCATAGCGCAAATAATAGGCTCCAACGGCTCAACGTAGCCTGGCCCCGTATACGTGCACGCATGCAAATGTACAGTTAGACTGTAACGGAGTGCTTGGGAATCAAATCGATACCGTATCGAGTCGCGGCGGCTGACGCTGCAGGCCATATGGTCCAAAATTATATAGCACGGCGGGATTTACGAGGCTCCCGGTCCAACAGGTATCTTTGTTACCGTTTGTTGCATTGCTTCTGTTTGTATTTGATGTTTGATGATGCATTTGGTTGCTGTTGGGTACTTTTGTTACCGTATGTTGCATTTCTTATGTTTGTATTCGATGTTGCATTTTGTTTTATAATCATCGCAAGCAAATGAGCGGGCGGGTCACCTGATGGTAAACGATCACCGCTGCTCATGGACATTTGCAGCACCAGAGGAACTTCAAATGCGTTGCTGGGTTTTAATAAATTTGTTTTTTCGACCCTTGAATAACCCCATGTTATAGCTATAATGAGGGAACACTACTTGCTATTGGGTACCTTTGTTACCGTTTGTTGCATTCCTTTTGTTTCTATTCGATGTGTGATGTTGCATTCGATTGCTGTTGGCTAGCTACGTAACCAGACGTTACTATGATTACGTAATATCTACCTAATTATAAAGAATTATTCACCTTTAAAAATTCACATAAGATGCGTTTGCGAGAACTTGTTACTTGCGCTGGTTGAGTCGTCTTTGTCTTTGTTTACGTTCGTAGCGATTTATGGCTCTGTACAGTTGTATGTACGCTGTTGCCGCAGTAACAAGTGGGTGGAGTTTCTGTGTTACACAATATGCATAACGACAGAGGACAAAAATATGCACACCTACGAGTACAAAAGAAAAAAATATAAATTAATACAACGGCGGCTGGCGGTCTCTATAAAACGATATAAGAAAATAAAGCTTGTATAAATATGCTCCCAATCCCTAAATTAATGTCCATCAAACTATACAAAGAAAATTAGCTACCTACATATCCAGCAATTAGCATGAACATAACACTCTTCTTTTGAAGCACTCATATAAAAAGTAGGAACGTAGGTAAAGTCAATAAGTACATTAGAAAGCCGTCTGCAATTTCATTTGATCGAAAAATAGGTATAAGAGACCGACCATGTTCAGCTTCAGCTGTAGCTATAAATCCAAAAATCTATGTATCCGATTACTAAATAGATCACGTGACTTCCATGCAGACAACTGTCATTCTGTAAACTGACAACTGTCATATCAAAAAAATCACAACGGAATAGATATAAGTCGTATGGCTACAGCTGGAGGCATACTTCGGTTAGCCTTCACGTAGGTACATGTAATTTTTATGGTTCCGTACCCAAAGGGTAAAAACCCTACCCTCACCCTAACCTAAACCCTATTACGAAGACTTCGCTGTCCGTCTGTCCGTCCGTCCGTCCGTCTGTCACCACGCTGTATCTCTTGAACCGTGATAGCTACAGACTGGAAATTTTCACAGATGATGTATTTCTGCCGCTATAACAAGAAATACTAAAAACTAGAATAAAATAAATATTCCCATACCTACAACAAACGTGATTTTTTTGCTTGTTTTTGCTATATATTGATCGCGGTAACAGGTAGACGCTTGAAATTTTCACAGAATATTTAGTTATATATTTGCTGTAGAAATAAATAGCGCTATAACAAAAAATACTAAAAACTAGAATGAAATAAATATTTAAGGGGGCTCCCATACAATAAACGTGATTTTTATGCTCGTTTTTGATTTAGTGGGCAGGGGTGTTTAGTTTACTTTAATAAGTATAGAGAATGGGAATATACTCTTGATGGTACGGAACCCTCAGTGCGCGAGCCCGACTCGCACTTGACCAATTTTCAGTACTACACTTTACAGTCTGCATCAGTCGATAAACATTTCTCCTTCTAATAATCGAATTAATAAATAATGCCAGACAAACGTGGAAGCTTGGCAGCTGTTAGGGGAATCAAAAATTTACACGGTACATTGTTGGTATACCTACGCTATCGATTCTAAACTGTAAATTCATTTACCTAATTGCATGGACGTCACAATAAAATTTGAGAAACTAAACTTATTTTTCTCCTTCTGACTCTTACGAATACGTTAGTGAGTGCGATGCGACATGCAGGGTTGCGGAAGAAAAGAACAGAAAAACTATGTTTTACCCAATTAATAAAAAACTAAGCCAGTCATCAAAAATCCGTTCAGAGAGTTTTTGGATATTATTATTACCGACACACATAAAAACAAAAATTACAATTATTTCCACTGTATTTTCCTATAAAAAATTAGAAAAATGGAGATTTTTGAGAAACTCATGTGGGGCAATTTTGTCGAGAAAATTTTATCCAATCGTGTTTCGACTTCACAGCGAATTGAGATTGAAGACCCCTAAATACATTATGTTTTTTGAAAGCAATTGTTTTAATAGTTTCAAACCTTCAAGTCACAAAAAAATAAAAATGCTTAAATATACCTTGTTTGCCACAAAATAATTAGTGATTTAATGGTTTTAATTTGGCGAAAACTAAACGAAATAGTTGAGAAGTTTAAAATGACGAGTGTGTTTTGTTGGTACAGGGCAGGTATCCGAGGCGGCCCGGGCATGGACACCCAGCAGCAGCAGTACTGCCTCAAATGGAACAGTTTCGGCTCCAACCTGGCCACGTCGTTCGCGAACCTCTGGAACTCGGAGAGTCTCGCCGACGTCACTCTGTACTGCGAAGGTGAGCGTTTTACTTGATACACCATTGATTAAACTATTCAAAACTGTAAAATGGAGCTAATGTAAGCGACTGACAGCGGTATGTGCTGTCAGCGGTCCCGTAATGTACGACGCGCGACGCCATATTTGAGAAATTTTTGGCTTCAACATACGTCACATCTTTCCCGTCCTCTTAGCTTACCTAGTGTATTTCGTCATTGCCATATACTTTTAAATTCCTAGGTATTTAAGTATTTAACATAAACATAATACATATACTGTCGTACTTTTTCCTAACGAGTCTGCCCGTGAAATTGAAAATGTTTGTGGTATTTTGCAATTTGTTTCATTAAGTACATATAATAGGCTCATTGCAGTCAAATTGTGGATCTATTGGTTTATAAAATGTCTTACTAGCTTAAAAATTGCGTAAAACCATATAAAATGAATTTCGCGGGCACACCCCTTAAAGAAGTTCAGATTCCCAGGTTGTGGCAACCAATTTTTTTTAATAATATCTTAGCCAAGTGATACTTACGCTCGCTTCTTTTCTGTGACAATGGGAATTGAGGATAATTTTCTAAATGCTACAAATAGGGAGCAAGCGATGCCAAGAAAATTAACAAAGATTACCTCATCTTTTCAGTAAAAGATGAGGTAATCTTTGTTAATTTTCTTGGCATCGCTTGCTCCCTATTTGTAGCATTTAGAAAATTATCCTCAATTCCCATTGTCACAGAAAAGAAGCGATTGAATACATGAATGTATTCGAAACAAGACACCGAACATATCCAAGAAATCGAGAAAAACAATGTTGCTGATTTATGTGTTGAACTTTACATTTATTCAGACATTCATTTTACTATTGTTTTGCTGAATTTCAAGTTGGAATATACTAAGCTGACGTGGGTGATATAAGCAGTGTTAACGTAGTGCTTTCTGTTCGGGTGGATTAAGGTTCAAATCACAGGAAAACTTTTGCATTGGGGTTACGTCCGTTTTATGTGTAATAAGTGTCACTTGCTTAAACAATGAAGGCATACTACATCACGAGGAAACTCAATGGGGTAGATGGGGCATTCGTATGAGAGAGTTAACAGAAACAGTTGGCTAGAGCAGAGGATCCCAATTTTATTTGGCTACGGATCATACTTTTTTGGCGGAACCCTAGCCTTGCTATTTTGAATATTTTTAATAATAAAATTTTGAATAACTAAAGCATCTTGTAGTTATAAAAATAAGTAATTTAAAGAATTAAATAATCGCTATTTTGAATATTTTTAATAATAAAATTTTGAATAACTAAAGCATCTTGTAGTTATAAAAAAATGGGAAATGCTTTCCAAAAAACCAACTTCAAATGCCACTACAAAGAGTGAAATAATTTTTATTTAAATTTTAGGTACCTACACCAATTCGAAGTCGGGCAATGTTTCATACAATCCCTAATAGTCCTTCTTACTTGATGTGCGAAGAAATGACGAAGTTATAGACAATCGCCCGACTTCGAATTGGTGTAGGTACCTAAAATTTAAATAAAAATTATTTCACTCTTTGTAGTGGCATTTGAAGTTGGTTTTTTGGAAAGCATTTCCCATTTTTATTTTATACTTTTTAGTGGAAAACAATAAAATGCACAAGGCGTTGTAAAAATATCCAAATTGCTTGAGGTGTGTTCATAAAATTTGAAGAGATACCTCAAATTCACCAAGATCCCATCATCAGACCCTGACTTGATGACTTTAGACATCAAATCAGTATCTGCTAGCAAATGCACCAGTAACTATAAAAAATACCCAACTCGCTTCAAGTATACTAGCAAAATTTGAAGAGTTCCCTCGATTTCACCAAGATCCCATCATCAGACCCTGACTTGATGACTACAGTCATCAAATCCGTATCTGCTAGCATATGCACCAGTAACTATAAAAAATACCCAAATCGCTTTAAGTATACTAGCAAAATTTGAAGAGTTCCCTCGATTTCACCAAGATTCCATGATCAGATCCTGACCTGATGACCATAGAACAACTTGGAAAATATTACTCTTTCTAATAATACTCAAATACTTTCATGTGTCCATATAAAATTTGAAGAGTTCCCTCGATTTCTCCAGGATCCCATCATCAGATACTGACCTGATTAAAATGGGACCATCTGGAAACAAAACCCTCTTAAACAAAAAAAGAATTTTTCAAATCGGTCCACGCATCTTCGAGTAATCGGGGAACATACATAGAAAAAAAAAAAAAAAAAAAGATTCCGACGAATTGAGAACCTCCTCCTTTTTTTTGAAGTCGGTTAAAAATAAGTAATTTAAAGAATTAAATAATCGAGTGTGACAGACGGACGGACGGACGTACGGAGAAAGTCGCACCATTTTTACCATTTTGGTATGGAACCCTAAAAACACGACTGCCCAGTTATAAAACGAACAAAAAAGTAAGAAATAAGTGATTTTAGCTGGACAGATAAAATTCATATGGCAATCGGGGGTCCTCTTAGAAGATATTTCTCAGAACAGCCTCCGACTGCAACAAAGAACAAGGAATCAATATAAATGAAAATATATTATTGTAAGTTTTGAGGAACCCTTTTTTATTGACACAGTAATCAGTACAATATACAAAATCATTATTTAATTTCAATGTGAAGAATGAAATTTCACACATTTTCTTTTGATAGCATTAAAATCAGGCTTTATGTCGGACAATTGAATGCGAAGATCTAGAGCTGCATCCAATCTGGTTTCTCAATTTGTTTTTAGTGTTAGCGTAAGCTGAATAAAATGGAAATTTAATTTTTTGCAGTGGCATTTGAAGTCGTGTTTTTAAAGAATTTTCCATTTAATTTTAACTTTTTAGTGGAAAACAACAAATACACAATTCATTGTAAAAAAATGCCTTGTGTATTTGTTTAAGTATACTTGTAAAATCTGAAGATTACTTTAATTTCACCAAGATTCCTTGATAAGTTCCTGACTTGATACCCATAGGACAAACTGGAAATTATAACTCTCCCAAACAAAACCCAAATCGTTTCAAGTGTCCCTATAAAATTGGAAGAGTTCCGTCGATTTCTCCAGGATCCTTGATCTGACTTGATTTTGATAACAATGGGACTATCTGTGAAGTAATCCTTTCAAACAAAAAAAGAATTTCCCAAATCGGTCCACGCGTCTTCGAGTAATCGATGAACATTATTGTATAATATGAAGAAAAAAAAAAGATTCCGACGAATTGAGAACTTCCTTATTTTTTGAAGTCGCTTAAAAACTAGTCCCACATCGGTAGGTTGACACAAATGGAAGAAGAACTAGGGTGGGTTTCTCAAAGATTGTAGGATAATCAATCATCCTTAATTCCAATGCAAAAGTCATTCAGTTCACACAACGGTGCTCTGCGGTTATATTTTGCCTATCAATCTTGAACGACTCTGCCCGCAAATTCAAAATTTTCATGGTTTTTTGCAATTTTACGCTAATTACACATCAGAGGCTCATGGCAGTCAATTTGCGAAAATGGCAGTAGCATCTTTACATGATTAAATCAAAATCTTTGCATAAAAATTTGTATCCTAGGAAATTAGTCCGAGTATCGAGTTTTATGTAAGTAACTCGCAAATCTCGGACAAATTTCTTTAATTCGACACTTTCAAGTAGAGATTTTTATATAAACACGTGAAGAAGATATTGGGATTCTCGCAATTTGACTGCCATAAGCCTATTATGTCTTATTAGCTTAAAAATCGCGAAAAACCACAAAGAAATTGAATTTCGCGGGCACACCCTTGGTGTGATCCTTAAACTCTACGGCAGACCTCGGAACCACTGTAACCCCTTTCACGGAACCCCACGGTTCCGCGGACCACACTTTTAGGAATCGCTGGGCTAAGGCACTAAGCACACTCACTTATTTGTGACGCCTCGCTTGTCTCCTACCCGATCTGGGTACAATTTTACAGAACACATCACTTATATAGAGTGCGTATAAGAAGGCTTTATCTTTGAAGCATTTTCAAGGCCATCGCTAAATAGATTTCACAAACAACTTGATAGCATAATGCATGCTAATTGAAGAGTTCATACAACTTCACGATGGATTTTGATAACGTATTGTACTGTTTATTGCGCATAGATATAACGTCTTCTATCATATTCTTCGATGTTCGCGTCATATATTTTTTGCCATTTTACGTGAATTTAGCCTATAGGTATTTATTTTTAGTGGCAGTATGGTTGCGGGTGTTAATAACTGCTTTTATTTTACCTCTTTAGCTATACAAAATATTCAAAACTAGTAATTTTACTATGTATTTTGTGACTACACAAATTACAAATAAATTAGTGAAAATTACCATTGAGAGTATTTGAAACCACAATATTATTTAACTGTAGTCATTGATATATAAACTAAGGATTTCGGGTCAGCGCTAAAAAGTGTCCGAACCTAATGAAATCTAAAACGCTAAATACTTCCAATCGCACTTGAGCAAAATTAGGCTGTATAAAAATGGTTTAAGACATCAATTACAATGTTTTAGTTTGTTTATAAAATACACAATATCATTTATATGTATAGGTTTTCTCGGGACACTATTTTTGTGAATTTTGTATTACACTCGGGGTCCATAGATTTATATGCCAATGACTGTAGTACTATGTCTATGTTTTTGGAGAGTTTATACTTCTTTTATTTTGCATCTGTCCGTGACAATAATATTTTTATTGTTTTGCATACTAATTGGCATTAAAACATTTTATTATAATAATCTGTTTTTATTTTGCTACTGATGACATCTTGACCTGAAATATTAATCAAATGGTGATCTTATTGACAATTTTGTCAATAAGTATATTTATTTCAATCACGTAGACCACTTTTTCCCTGCAAAATATTGACGAGATTTTTTATACCTAATTGAGTTATTTAGTTTAGCACATTATAAAGTAGCCTCTACACAATGGCGTATGCTGGCTCACTGCAGGCCATTGCCATTGTGTACAGGGGGAAATGGTATACAATGGCGGAAAATGGTAAACGATGGCGCGCGATCGGGAAGTTGTCGGTTTTTGGCAAAGGAATCGTGGCGTTGCGTGGTCAGTGGTGTTCACACAATGACCCATTGCTTATTCGTAACCGACCGCTGATACGGATAGTGCACTCTTTTGGCGATATTTTTTTGCAAAATATATTCGAAATTACTAGTTAACATTGTATAAATATTTAAAATAATCTCAACAAAGAATTATATTGAAAATAAATAGCCGCAGCCGTAACTACTTTTACGTCCATCGCAAGTGCCTCACCGGGCAGCAATAAGCCATGCGCCATTGTGTGAACACCAAGTGATCGTGGCCTAAAACAGTTGTGCGTTGCAAAGCATGGCCCATCACAAGCCATTGTGAAGAGGCGACTTAATAGTTTGCCCATGGACAGTACAGAATAGCATAATACGAGTATTATGGTATCTAGTATCTACACCTAAAACTCTTTTAAATTATTAAATCTCAAATAAAAATATATGCGTTATTTGCTAGTGACGTTACATTATTTTTAACCATTTGAGGCTTCCATATCAAATTGATAAAAATGGAATCTTTATTGATATCCTCGAATGCTGGAACCATATTTTCTACTAATATTCTCATGATATTTGGTTGTACCCTAAATGTTGGCCGCCTGTACTTTCAAGACAGCTTGTCCATAGGTACTAGAATGGGCATTTTTCTTTGACGGAGGCATTTACTGAACGGACTCGCACTTGTATACAAATATACAACTCAACAAATTATCGCAACTTATCACAATTAGACATTAGCAGCGTTGTTACCATTAAATACTCAGTTAGGAAGAGTGGAAAAGCTAAGCTACGTTAGATGTATCTGTACGAGATAACAGATATATTATTGTATAGCATTGACAGCACGGAAAACAATACTAATACTTAACGGAACGGAAGGTTTACTCCACAAGATGATTTTAAGAAATAGCGACCCTAGTACTGACGCAAAAAAGTGCAATTTAGTTCGCAAAAGCGCGAGGCTCCGCCTCTGCTATGCACCTAAAGTTGTGCTCTCTTTCTATCTTAACTTACTAAGGCTTCCTCGTAATCGGGCACACGCAGCGCGTGAAATAGACCGTACAAGAACTAACGCCGGTAACCTAGCCGGTGCGCGGCAGCCGTCTGAAATCGGTCCGTGATGACGGCTACCTGTAGTGGTCTTGATCACGTGACAAGTGAGCGTAGCCTGTTGACAGCCGTACTTGATCACTAACGCTTCGTCGGTGCCTCCTACCGAAACTTTGACTTTTACCACGTAAAACGGAGCTCAATACCCTCTCCTGTTAGCTGAAGACTTAATGGTATCGTAATTCGGTATGCAAGCCCGAAATCTTGCTGAAATGATAGCGGGGTCAATGACACGAGCCCGTGATAAAAATTCGCGTCTCATTACCTACAAGAGTTCAATAAATTGCTGCATTTTATTATTATAAGCTGATAAGTTACACGTGTAACTGTTTTAAATTATCTGCATGTATAAGTATTTAGGAAAATCAAGTTTTCTGTATAACTCTAACTATAAAGTGCTCTTAAGTGATTTTTCCCTTTATGTGCATAGATAGTCCCTCAAGAAATGGACTATCCACCACAAAAATAATTTTTCATTTCGAACTACAAGTTCCTGAGATTAGCGCGTTTAAACAAACAAAAGAATAAACAAACTCTTCAGCTTTATAACTAAGTACTAGCGGACCCGACGGACTTCGTCCTGTCAAAAAGATTTTTATTGTGGCGATTTTTAGCTCCTACCTATTTTATAGTCGGGGCAAAAAATTCTCCTGAACAGAACCGTCACCTGCTGATAGGTGTTCTGATAATATACAATACACTAATACAGTACATCAAAAAAAAATTTTTTTTTTTTTTGATAGATATATATTTTGATAATTTGCATATTGACTCTTTGACGTTAGGAACACACCTTCATTGCTTAGACAACTCAGTGAGTGCTTGTAATTTAATATGAACTTCAATAAAGCTCAAATTGACTATACGTTTTAGTAAGGAAACATTTGTATGGGAAAAAGAAAAGTGCTGTTTTTAGAGTTTTTCCGGCAATTATTCGAATTTTTCTCGCCGTAAAAACCATCCTTGAACTTCAACGAACATTTGAAAAAAAGAATTGGCCGAATCGGTCCAGGCGTTGTTGAGTTATGCGCTTACCAACACATTTTGCGATTCACTTTTAACCGACTTCAAAAAAAGGAGGAGGTTCTCAATTCGTCGGAATCTTTTTTTTTATATTATAGATAGATTTCAGTCGCCACTTATTTAGGAATGTCCAACCTGCACGGGGTATGCTATGGGTATGGGTGATAGGCATAGCTATTGGCTAGTTTTTTTTAAAAACATGTAGATTGTAGATGCATAAATTTTGTGCCCGCAAAACTCATTGCTATAAGCCTACAGTATAAGCCAACTATTAGCAAAAAACTAAATAAAATTTGAATTTTCGCGCCCGGATGGTACACATTCCCCTTAATCGAACAAGACAACACAAAGTAAAGCTGCTTTTTGTTGCCATTTAAGTATGTTTTCAGTACTCTAAATGACACGCACACGATTTCCGGCCATTCCTATTACTGAATTAGTGCCCCAAAAGTTCTAATACTAGGAAAGCGTAAATCAGAGGGGCGATCGGCTAAAAATGTATCAGTCATTAAAGAACTACATATATCAATGTCAAAACGTGATTTTCAAGCGTTGTGATTGGTCAAAACCCATGTTTTGACATTGCTACAGTTATTGACACATTTTTAGACGATCGCCCTGCAGGTTTGGGTTTTAAGTTCTGATTCATGGAAAGATAACGTTATCTTTGTCCATACATTAAAATTTCCTTAAAGTTTATAGTCTTGTTATGATTGGATGTAAAGATATCAGTTTTATTGCGTATTTTAGAACTAAATCATAGGAACGCGATGGATATCCTTAATAGGTAGTTATTATTTTCCTCTCCCTTCAGAATTATTAACAACATTTGAATAAGAACAAAATTTATTTTGAAACTACTTATTTTTAAATGCCGTGGAAACTATGCATTTTGGATATTATTTATCATACTTATTTTTATTGAAAAATCGGTCAAGTGCGAGTCGGCCTCATGCATTAAGGGTCTCATACTAACAAACCGTAAATGCTGCATTTTTTTGGATATGGATACAAAAATTAAATAACAAAGTCGTTAAATGAGACAGTCATCAGAGTGCATTAGCACTGAAATTATTCAACTGCGAAAAAACTTACACGTGCCATCTTTCTTATCAGTGGAAGAAAAAGCGTACAAAACAAATGACGAATGCACTTGTTATCTCCGTACTTATACAATAGGTATATAAGGGGTATATAAGGTAGGTATATAAAATACATTTGTTTATATATATTGTACTATTCACATTTGTAAACCCCACACACCCTTCCCAATTTAGTTTACAAAGAAGAATTACCAAAGGTGTCCAGATTTCTCACGAGTGAAAACCAAAATATCATAGGAAAAAAAAAAACAGGATTGGCACTATGAATTTATTTTTCAAATCCAAAATGTAATTATTTTATGTACAAAAAAGTTGCTTTCATCACTCGGTAATCCGGATTTTTATTAAAAATAAAATAATTCTAGGAGTTAACGTGAAATCAACGGGTCTGCCCGCGAAATTCAAAATTTTCGTGGTTTTTTGCAATTTGTACGCTAATTAGACATGATAGGCTTATGGCAATCAATTTGCGAGAATGGCAGTATCATCTTTACATGATTATATCAAAATCTTTGCATAAAAATGTGTATCCTAGGAAATTAGTCCGAGTATCGAGTTTTATGCGAGTAACTCGCAAATCTCGGACTAATTTCTTTAACTCGACACTTTCGAGCAGAGATTTTTATATAAACAGAAGATATTGAGATTATCGCAATTTTACGGCCATAAGCCTATTATGTCTTATTAGCTTAAAAATCGCGAAAAACCATGAAAAATTTGAATTTCGCGGGCACACCCGTGGTGTGCTCCTTAATATAGAGACCGTAGTCTATTAAGAAAAATGGATTTGAATTAGTTTGGTACCGGATTTCATACATCATAGATTCATCATTGTACATTCAGTAAAATTCTAAAGATCCAGGAAGATCGCCTTTGGCAATGTTTGCTACGGGTAATGCAATGCATGAAGTTTTAATATGATATTTTCAGAACGCATTGAATAATAATAAGGTAAATCACGTAAATATCGCGTGACAAACTTATTCCATAATCCGAAGTTTCTAGAAATGCTCTGAGAAACATAAAAATACCAGTGAATCATTTTGTAATTGTTTTGGTGCGTTGCGCTAGCTGCAACGAAAAAAGTTGTTATGTTCGATAACGTTTAACAAGAATTAATAAGGTAGACATCATAAAAGTGCGACTTATCATATCTCTTGGGACTATTTGCAAATTACTGGTTTATGAGTAGCGGTAATTTCTGATTCTCTTCAACTTATTTTAATGTTTCATTACAATATTACACTAACCCAGTCTCACTTTTAATCTTGAGAAAAACAAACAGTTCTAGGTACGGATTCGCGATTAGCAATTAGTCTAAAAACTGGAACTAAGAAGAAGCTGAAATGGATTTCAATGAAGTTTCCAAGCAAAATTATGGTCTTTAAAGTCATCTCTTTGGTATCCCCAAGTATTCTAATACTATACAAACGAGTTAAGCAAGCTCCCAAGCAATGGATTCCAATGAATTTGTAAGAAAGAATTTTGGACGATGAACATCCATCTGAGAGACGTTTTAAAAAACCCAAGTAAATTATCTAGGATCCATAATATATTAACATCAGTGACAACAGCACTGTTTGTAGACTTTTTTTTGGATCTTCGTGTCCTTTGGAAACCAAAATTCATCTATCAGAAACTGGAACCTCAAACAGCTGCCTACGCATTCCGAGCTCGAATCAGCCAGGGGTTCATCCGTCGTAGCCTAGATTTTGTAGATTTCGACGCAGCTAGAGCGCATGCGATCACATCTGCAATCAATAAGTACATTCCGGTTGGCACAAATTGTATAGCGATAAGTAATTAAAATCGATTGCGAGATAATTTTAGTCCAGTGTAGTAAAGGGATTATAATAATCGTCGATATGTATATTAGAATATACATTGATAACTGAAAAAGCTCCGTAAACGCTATTTATTTCATTATTATTTGTCTGTACTTTTATACCTATGCTATAAGTAGTTATCACTACATTACTGCAAGACTTCGTAATTTACTCTCGAAAGATACTAAGTAAGCCTTACATTATGCTGTCGGGTCACATATGCGTATTTAACTTACGTAGCCGAAAATTTCACTGTAGAATTATTGGTTGTCGTTATGTGTGTTTTGCGAACTAATACTACTAATACTTAAATGAAAGATATTTTAGCCGTCGTTTCAGTGACGTAAATTGCGCAGGTATGTCCTTGGACTTAGATTTAAACTACCGATTTCATCGGCTGAAAAAAGTCTGTTTCAGACAAGGATAAGGCAGATTTCTATAAGAGGAATATAATTTGATTTAGTAGATGCTACTTTTATATTTTTTTGTTATAAGTCTGTAGGTTTAGATTAACTCTTGTCCACGTCGTCGTTCGTGTGGTTAATTGTTTTAGATATTATGTGAATATTCAGTCCAGATACTGTTCTAATCCCGAATCTCAATTAAGCTAGATCTGACAGACTTCTGAAAAACTATGTCCTCATATTTATTTAGATATTTCTTATGAAATCACAGACATAGGTACACCTGTTCATGTTCATTAATATGGACTATGAATATGGAATATTTGGACTATAATACTGTCTAATTTACTTCAATAGATGACTTATTTTCGGGCCTGAAGTTATCGAGGTCGTATTTAGAGGCGGGAGATGGGGGGAGGCTGGGGGAGGCTCGAACCCGGCCTTTCAAGGGTTGTTGTGTTTCATAGGGCAAGGTTTATGCGTGCACGGGTTTGATACGAGTAGCTGAATGAACATCTATATCAAACTTATATTGAAATAAAGGAAAAATGTGTTTAGGTGTCGATGCATATTTGTCACGACGTATAGGAACGGTGTTAGATAGGCTATTTTTCATCCTGGAACAGTCAATGGTACAAAAATTCACGCGGATTAAGGAAAGTAGTCTTATGTAGTTTAAAGGGATAAAAAAGATGGTAAAAGGACAAAAAAAACAGTTTAGAAAAAAATGATATTAGAAACCTTTTTGGGATTGATAAAAAAATGACTTTTAGTAATACGTATGGGGAACCCCCAAAGCTTATTGGATTTTTTATTGTTGTGTGAAAATCTAAATGCGGTTCACGGAACACATTTACTTACCAAGTATAGTATAGTTCTTATAGTTTCGGGAAAAGGTGGCTGTGACATACGGACGGACAGACAGACAGACAGACGGACATGCCGAATCTATAAGGGCTCCGTAAACCTTAAAAGCCATACTTAAAAAAATACCTGTGTAACAATTTACACTGTATATCGAAATAATTAACTTTTGGGGAAATTAATTACTGCAGCGAGAACTTCACACGAAACGTGCTTACCGTAAAGCGTAATGCAGATAATAAATAATAAGGCGCAAGGCGTAGGATTTCGAGGTCACGTCGAGAGGAGCGTGGGCGGGCGGGGGCGCCGGGCGCGTCTGGAAATTTGCCCTATTTCTCAGAATTAATATGTTTTTCCGAAACTTATTTCATGGACCGCGCTTTCTCAACTGTGCCGAATTTTGAAAAGTTTGACGGCAAGTCAACAATTAAGTTTCTCATAGAAGTCGAAACAAATGTTCATACGTTTAACATTATTAGGTACTCGTATTATTATAATTTTGTAACTAGTAGGAGTGATAAATTATATTGTACCTACTTATTTCGATTTTTGGATAAAAAATTTGTACCCAGATTTTTTTTTTGAGTGCATTATCTCCTTAAAACTACTTTTCGTGAACCTTATTGGTATCTTTTTTAGGGTTATATAAAATAGGTAGGGTATAAGAGGTGTTCAGAAAACTCGTGAAAATAAAATCGAGGGATAGAGTTTGGTTTTGTTAGTAGCTACTCATTAAAATCCACCACTTCATAGCCGAAGGATCAAAGAATTCAAAATATGTATTTGTTCACGTAGTTGTCTCTCTAAAAGGAGATCCGTGCCCAGCAGTGGGACAAAGGGTTTGATGATGGTTCACGTAAAACATACATCTACGCAGAAAAACCCTAAAATTTCAGATAGTTGAAGACCTTGTTATATTAGATAGAATAATTGAAGTGAAGTTAGAAACTTGGTTTCAGAGGCAGAGGGAAGTTCATTACACGCATGGCAAACTTCGTCTTCATATTTTTCGAGAATGCTCCTCGCATTCTCACTTCACTTGAGGTTTCCTTCTTTCAACGTACGATTCCATACTTATTTAGTGTACGATCCTTCAAACTGTTTGATTAATAAATGTAGCCTGTACCTATCTTATTATTTCATGGGGTTTTTACCTAATCTTTATTGAAAAAAAAATCCGGTGGGTGGTTATTTATAATTTCAAATATCTACCCGATTCGGAGATTTTGTGCATTTTATAATATTTTTCATTTCGTACCCCTTAACGGCATATAATGCAGCCCTGATTCTTATAACATGCATATTTGATACTTATCTAAAAAAAATACGTTAATAAAATGGAAAATTCTTTTCAAAAAAACCGACTTCAAATGCCACTACAAAGAGTGAAATAATTTTTCAATGTAGGTACACCAATTCGAAGTCGGGCGATTAATACGAAGGACTATGATTGTACGAATTGCCCGACTTCGAATTGGTGTACCTACATTGAAAAATTATTTCACTCTTTGTAGTGGCATTTGAAGTCGGTTTTTTTGAAAAGAATTTTCCATTTTATTTTTTACTTTTTAGTGGAAAACAACAAATGCACAGGGTATTGAAAAAATGCCCAAATCGCTTAAAGTGTGCTTATAAAAGCTGAAGAGTTCCCTCAATTGTTCCGAGATCCTATCATCAGAACCTGACTTGATGACTATAGCCATTAAGTCTGCATCTGCAAGCAAATGCACTAGTAACTATAAAAAAATACCCAAATCGCTACAAGTATACTAGCAAAATTTGAAGAGTTCCCTCGATTTCACCAAGATCCCATGATCAGATCCTGACCTGATGACCATAGGAAAACCTGAAAAATATTACTCTTTCAAACAGTACTCAAATCGTTACTAGTATCCATATAAAATTTGAAGAGTTCCCTCGACTTCTCCAGGATCCCATCATCAGATCCTGACCAAAAAAAATGGGACCATCTGGGAAGTATACCCTTTCAAACAAAAAAAGAATTTTTCAAATCGGTTTACGCGTCTTCGAGTAATCGGTGAACATACATAAAAAAAAAATAAAAATAAAAAAAGATTCCGACGAATTGAGAACCTCCTCCTTTTTTTGAAGTCGGTTAAAAAATGAATTTCTCAGAGCAATTCCAAAGCCAGCCAATCCACGGCAAAGGTTAAAACGGCTAAGGTATTAAAACATAACAACTTTCACAGTGCAATTTCAAAATCCTTTGTTTCATAAAGAGTCCCCTATCGTAGCGGAGCGCCTCAGCAATTCAGCCCCAGTGCGTTTCCGGCGCGTTTCCAGGCTCTATGCGGAACGCATCGGCGCCACTCTATCGACCGCGCCGCTATGTGTGTCGCGAGGCCGCCCCCGCCCCGGGCGCTGCCGCCCCACCCGCCGGCCAGCTGACACAACGCACTCTGTTACTAATGTGGCCATGTCTGCGAAGTATCCTGGACTTTTGTTAAACAACAACAATGAACGATGAGACGAGCAAAACATTCTCCTGATGTTAAGTACCTAATACGTAGGACCATATCAGATGCTTTGCGTCCCATAATTTTGCATCGCAATATCATACAATACTCTGCATTGCGCTTATCATTCAGAGATATCAGCTGTTAAGTCTCATTTGTCCCAGTAATCATGTCAGCGCCCTTCAAACCGAAACACAGTAAATACATTACTGCCACACGGTAGAATTAACCGGACCGACCCCGCAAGAGGTGGCCATTCGTACGACCATTTTGTCTTTCTTCAGCGGTGCAGGTTGACACTGACAGTCTAGTATCTTCTAAGTAAGCAACTGAATTCCTGAAATGTCCCAGTTAAGTGGTTTATTAGGACACCCTATTTTTGGCGCGTCACTCCGTACCCTTGATTTTCGCCATCGTCGTTATCTACACTGCAGCATTTGCAATTTGTGACAGCCCTACGGAGATTGCCTTTTATTACAATTTTTCCGAATTTACGACGCTAGTGTTACTAATGTTGAATGCCTCGTGAATATAGAAAAGGATACTATAAGTATAGATCATATAATCTTAAAATAAAAGAACAATGTAATGGAGGGGCATTCATTTCTAAATTATACGATGTACAATTTAGAAATGAATACATGTATAGTTTAACTATGCGTATATGCGTGTTATAAATTTTAACAATCTTATGTGAAATACTAGCAGTGCCCGCGGACTCCGTTCCGCGTTAGAAATATTTTTGTCCCGGCCCGTTTGTCCCGCGTAAGGCTCGGTTTCCACAAAAGCGGAGCTGTTTGAATAACCAACCAGTATTCATCATTTCGGCATCTCTCCCCTCAGTTTCGGAGATGTCAAAATGACAAATCTGAACAATTACTTAAATACAACTCCGCTCCGCTTCGCTTTTGTGGAAACCGGGCCTTGTACCCACAGCTCACAGGACGCAAGGTATTTGGATAGATAACATACTGCCTATACTTGCCTATCGCCACGCAACGGCCGCGGCGGCGCGAAACACGTTTTTATTTTGCTAATATCTTTGAAGATATTTGTTTAAACTGTATAGAGTAAAGGGCACAAATATTGTACATTAAATTTCCGTTCTAATAAACATATCTACAGAGATATAATTATGATATATATTAAAATTAATACCATATGGGCTAAATAAGCTTCACAAAATTTATTTATTTTTAATCTACAATTTTAACAGTAAAAGGAGTTATTGTGAGTTACCCGTAGGAGATAGGCATATGCTATCGCGGACTTTTTTACAGATTTTGATACGTTCTTTAATATTGTAGAACATTGTTTTGTTCTATCCTCAATAGTTTCCGCAGCGTACGCGATGAAAGCAATTTTCTTTAAGACTTAGATTACATTATCCAAGTTTAAGTAATCATACGTAATTAATTTTGGAAATTATTATAGCCTATGACACTCTACGATAACGTAGCTTTCTATTGGTGAAAGAATTTTGAAAATCGGTTCAGTGGATCCAGACCCCCTTACAACGTCACAAACTCACAAACTGACAAACTCACAAACATCGTTACGCTTCCTCTTTATAATATTAGTATAGATGAATTTGACACAAGTTCCCACCATAAGGGCGCGGGTTCAATTCCAAAAAGCTTGTTCAAAAAGCTTGTCTTGCCACATTAAGGCCTTGCTGTAGTTCGCTCAGCTGAATTTTGACAGATGACGCTACTGTTTGCTTGTATGAAAAAAGTTTACGTAAATCGTTCGGATGCCAATATTCTGAGTTTTCTTTATCAGTAATTGTGAAGAAAAGGTCTTCAAATATGTATTCCAAATACCTAGCAAATCAATTTCAGTTAAAACTTACATGACGACAATTCGTAGCAACGTGCTTATATTCTACGTCGTAGAAGCTATTCGTTACACTTTACTTTCGCGTTGGGTTTAGGGGAGGGCGCGGTGATTACCTATATTGCAGTTTTACGGCTTCACCCGCTCGTGTATATTTCGTGCTTGAAATGTAGGTACTTGAAACTGTATGAAAATAATATAATTTTATTTATTATTAACTATTGCACCCACAAATTGCAAGGAGAAATAGAAGAACAGAATATACATAGATATTGCCATAGCCAATCTCTTCGCAAAATGAAGCCTACAATTGACTGGTTTTTGAATCAAAGTGGAAATTTTCCACCGGGTCCGGTCAATGGGTAGCGGTTCTGTCGACAGATTGTTGCAATAGTCTCATGGAGCACCTGATTTTTTACCCTTTCAACGGCCAAGAAATCGCAGTAAGGAAGTCAAGCCTTAAGGAATTAATCGCAGTAAGGAAGTGGCCAAGTCTCAATGGCGTGCCAAGTGTAAGAACACTTGGTACGCCATTGAGACTTGGCAAATTTTTTACGAAATGTTTTGGTGGTATATCAATAGTACAGTAATAGTTAAGTCCGTAGGTATACCTTCCTCATTATTGGTATCTAGGATTTGCGAATGTTAAGGAAAATCGTTACCTAATTGATAATAAAAAGGTCATAATTTTACGCATGACGATAAAAATGGACTCAATTCTTCGCTGTAGTTTTTAAAAGAAAGATACTAGTACCACATATCATAGATAGGTGTTATCATAGATACGAATAGGTAAATGTAGATAAACGGTAGGTATGCGTTTTATTACATAATACAAAAAAATACCAAGTACGAGTTAGAATCGTACAACGAAGGTTCCGTACCATAGAAGCAAACCTTTATAAGAATCACTTTTGTACTCTTTTTTTTGTGCACCCTACAAGTTAGTACGTGTGATCTCACTTGATGGTACATGATGATACAGCCGAACATATTATCGTTCTCGTACTAACGTTGGAAGAGTTACCTCTTCCAACTCTATAATTCACTCCTTATATACACAGCATCGCGCTGGACGACTCAATCGCTTGGCCGTGCGTTTTTGCTGATAGAGTAGTGACTACCTGTGGCCGAAGCCTCCAACCAGACCAGACCTGAGTTAATTTAGAAATTATAAAAAGATTCGTGGCGGGAATGGAACCCGCGACCTCCCACTAGAACTAGAACGCGCCACTGCGCTAGGGATATCGTCAAAAACTAACTTATATGTATTCTCACCGCCGACGTAAAAAGAGGATAAAACTTCAGAGTACATGCATTGCAATACTATGCCACTGCACTGCGCCTATCTTCCTGAGATCTTAGTTAAATCTCATTATGTTCAGTATTTTCCGCTTCAAACGGAAACACAGTAATGCTTCGTAGCAGAACCTCTGGACATTCTGGCGGAATCTGGAAAAATGTTTTACCACCGCAGTACCTGTACCTGTGATATTTACATTGTCAGTGCCTAAGTATATCTATAAGTTCAAAATGATTTTCACGCACATATCGAGGTGGTTTAGTTTCCATCAGAAATCAAGGTGTTGCGGCCGGGGGAGGCTCGGGCGGGGTGGTAGCTACTGGCAACACCGCGACCCCCTACCGTCTATATTTAAGTGCATTATACGTAAAACAAAACCGCCCCATGGGGGTGCCTCCCGTGTAGTTGTGCATTTGGGCCTAATCTACCCCCGTAGGGTGCAGGGATGTTACTATTGATTGGGGTGTGTTAAAGGGTTAAATTCATGTGTTCTTTGAAGTTGCTCGCATGTGAATTTTCGGGGGTGTAATTTTAAGTTGTATAGTTACCCGTGGTTAGATTAGTTGTGAATTCAAATTAGTATTTCCGAAGATATTTGGAATATTATAATATATTGTATATTAAAATTTAAGTTTGTCTTTTTTTCAAAATACATAATATTATAACACTAAGATTTTACGTTATTAAGTACCTAGCAGTACTGACTTAAACCAATTAGGTAACAAAAAGCTGAAAAAACTGATAAGTTTCAATCTCTAAACCCTCTTTGAACTTTAGTGTTCTGAACTAAAAAAGTGGTCAAGTGCGAGTTGGGCTCGCGCACTGAGAGTTCCGTACTATCAAGATTCAAGACCAATTCAAATCAAAACACCTCTACCCACCAAATTTAAACGAGCAAAAAATCACGTTTGTTGTATGGGAGCTCCCTTAAATTTTTATTTTATTCCATTTTTTTTGTATTTGTTGTTATATAATAGCGGATACAGAAATATGTAAATCATCTATCACGGCCATTCGAGAGAGCCTACTGACAGGCGGACGGACGGACAACAAAGTCATAGTAATAGGGTCCCGTTTTTACCGGGGTGCAGAATCCTAAAAATTAATGAAAGAAACAAATACAACAAACAGGAAATATTTAAAAATACATTCTATTCCAATAGTTAGTTAGCCCGGGGCTCGGTGAAACGAGACATGAAATAAAGCTGACTGCACATTTCCTTCCACTTACGCTAGCGCTTGACGCACGCACAGGCTGAAATTCCAAAACGGTTCACCTAGTTTTCGCTCCCCCACCCCCTTTTCTTGCAAGATTGATTTTCACGCATTTCGCTTGCACTTTCGTGGGGGGTGGTGTCTCTCTCTCGCTCTTGCGGCCCGCACCGACCTTGAAACGGGAGGGGGGCGCACACAGTCGTCTCGCCGGATCAGGGTTGTCGATTTTGAACAACTTCGTAAACATCATTTTTATCCAAAACTTTCTTATACCAGCGCATTTTAAAGTTTCATTAACTCATCGGTATATGAAAATCCAATCGGTATATTACGTTACATTAGATACGGAATAGTTGTTTTTACTTTACACTATCAAATTTTTGTAAAACATCTGTGCGATAAATATTAGATAAGTTGGATAGACAACGCATTGAATAGTACTCATGTGCATTTTATTTTTTTATCTGGCTTCAATATAGTTTCCGTACCTATTTATCTTTTTTCGTCTAAATATATAAAAGAAGAAACTGACTCACTGACATATCAACGCACAGCCCAAACCGCTGGGTCTAGAGACTCCAAATTTGGCACACATGTTCCTTGTGAGGTCTAGGGGAGCACTAAGAAAGGATTTTTCAAAATTCACCCTCTAAGGGGGTGAAACGGGGGTCCAAAGTTTGGATTTTATCAAGTTAAAATACGTCTTCACGCCGCAACTACTGTACCGATTTGGCTAAAATTTGGAATAGAGGTATATTATATCTTGCATTACCACATAAGCTACTTTTCATCCCGAAAAAATTCATGGTTCCCGTGGGATAAGTTAAAAACCGAAATTCACGCGGAAAAAAAATCTCACGCCGCAAGTACACAACCGATTTGGATGAAATTTGGAATGGAGATAGACTAAATCCTGATTTAATAAATAGGGTACTTTTCATCCCGGAAAAATCCATGGGTTTTGCAGGAGAAGGGAAAAACATATATTCGCGCGGGAAAAATACTACTTCCCGCCGTAATTACTGAACTGATATGGCTGAAATTATGAATAAAGATAGATTATATCTTGGATTAATACGAAGGCTACTTTTCATCGCGAAAAAATTCAAGGTTCCCGTGGGATTAGTAAAAAACCGAAATCAACGCGGAAAAAAATCTTCATGCCGCAAGTGCACATCCGATTTCGCTGGAATTTAGAATGGTGATAGATTATATCCTGGGTTAATAAATAGGCTACTTTTTATTCCGGAAAAATCCATGGTTTTTGCAGGAAAAAAGAAAAACAGATATTCATACGCGAAAATACTACTTCACGCCGTAATTACTGAACTGATATGGCTGAAATTCGGAATAAAGGTAGATTATATCCTGGATTAATATAAAGGCTACTTTTCATCCCGGAAAAATCCATGGTTTCCACGGGAAACCTGAAACATTGATGTTCACACGCGAAAAATACTACTTTACGCTGTAATTACTGAACTGATATGACTGAAATTCGGAAAGGAGATAGATTTTATCCCGGATTATTACTAAGCCCACTTTTCATACCGGGAAATTCCATGGTTTCTATGATAATAATGAAAAACAGAAATTCACGTGTGAAAAATATTCCATCATGCCGTAATTACTGAACTGATATGGCTAAATTTCGGAATAAAGATAGATGATATCCTGGATTAATACAAAAGCTACTTTTCATCTCGGAAAAATCTATGGTTTCCGCGGGAAAACTGAAAAACTGATATTTACGCGGTAAAAATACTACTACACGCTGTAATTACTGAACTGATATGACTGAAATTCGGAAAAAAGATAGATTTTATCCAGAATTAATACGTAGGCTACTTTTCATCTCGGAAAATTTCATGACTTCTACGAGTATGATCATAGTGAAAAACAGAAATCCACGCGGGAAAAATATTCGTTCACGCCGCAATTACTGAACCGATTTAGCTCAAATTTGGAATGGAGATAAATTATATCCTGGATTAACCATAAGCTACATTTTATTCTAAAAAAAATCAAGTTTCCCGTGGGATTAGTTAAAAACCGAAATTCACGCGCAAAAAAATATTCACGCCGCAACTACTGAATCGATTTGGCTGAAATTTGAAATAGAGATAGTCTATATCCTGAATTAATGCCTAGGCTACTTTTTATCCCGGAAAAATCCATGGTTTTTGCAGGAAAAAAGAAAAACAGATATTCATACGCGAAAAATACTACTTCACGCCGTATTTACTGAACTGATATGGCTGAAATTCGCAATAAAGATAGATTATATCCTGCATTAATACGAAGGCTACTTTTCATCCCAGAAAAATCCATGGTTTCCGCGGGAAAACTGAAAAATTGATGTTCACGCGCGAAAAGTATTACTTTACGCTGTAATTACTGAACTGAAATGACTAAAATTCGGTAAGGAGATAGATTTTATCCCGGATTATTACATAGGCTACCATTCATCCCGGAAAATTCCATGGTTGATATAATACGAGTGAAAAGCTGATATTCACGAGGCAAAAATATTCCTTCATGCCATAATTACTGAATTAATTTAGCTGAAATTTGGAAGATATAGATTATATCCTGGATTAATACATTTACTACTTTTTATCCCGGGAAAATCCATGGTTTCTTTGATAATAGTGAAAAATAGATATCCACGCGGGAAAACATTCCTTCACGCCGTAATTACTGAACAGATTTGCCTGAAATTTGAAATGGAGATAGATTATATCCTAGATTAATAGATATGGTACTGGGAATCCACAATTACTGCGAAAATAGTGAAAACAAATATTTATGCGGGAGATATACCTACTCCTTTACGGCGCAACTGCTGAATTTTTTTGGCTGAAAATTGGAATGAAGACAGATTTCGTCCCAAATTAGTACAAAGGCTACTTTTTATTCCGGAAAATAGATGGTTCCCGTGTGTAGGGAAAACTAAAATTTGCGCGGGCGAAGCTGCGGGTTTCTGCTAGTACATATATATAAATTAAAAACATTATTGAAGTACATATTTTTTTAATTTTGATATAATTTTTCTTTCTATTTATTATCTTTAAGTGCTTTGTATGTGGTCTTAAAAGCGTTATTAGAGTTTACCTACGTGACTTTCAGTTTTTCACAAATCTTGCTGGGAATCATGGATTCTTATGAAATAAAATGCTCTGCCAATTCAAGCTATAATCTATCGCTATTCCAAATTTAAGCTAAATCACTTCAGCCATTATAAAGACGTGACAAACACACACATACAATTTTGACCCTTATAGTACTAGTGTACTTACATAACTAGTCGCTGACAACCCTACGTATCGTAGCGCGTTTACACTCTACGCAGTAATTGTGGAGGTGTGCCTGGAAACGGGGTTAGTGGTTACTCGATCCCCCACCCGTCGCTTTCACTTGCATCCTGTCACACACATACACACATTTACGCACACAGCCTAGCGAGTTTTCTGGCGAATTTTCAGGCTTTCTCTCAGGGCGGCAGACTTCGTTTTGATAGTTTGAAATGAATGTGATCGATATTAGACTTTATTATCTAGGTATAATGTTTTCTTGATGTTATTCAGTAGATTTGATAAATGAAAGTTATGAAATTATATTCATAAGTCCACATCTATTAATTTAACCATCCAATAGTTTCTTCTAACCTCTAAGGCTGATGGCTTCACATTTCTACGTCTTCTACAGATTACGTAAGTTCAAATCTTGTGATATTATACCTAATTACAAACCTAATATTTTCTCGATTATGAACGTTCATTAAATATTAGGTAATTTCGTAGACTACATCTGAGAATCGGAATCAGGATATTAGCGTAAAACCATACGAAGTAAATATTTACAAACAGGGTTTTCAATACTTTAGATTTTATATGAGATAGGTACGGGTAAATTATAACGATCTACATAAAATTCGTTTAGGGACCGTCGGTTTTTAAACTGACTTTTATGTGTTTATTATTAGACTCCTTTCGCCCTCAGAGTTATAGATTATGATTTAACGCTTCGCCAGTGTGATTTTTAGTTTTGTACAAATCTCGCGGGAACCATGGAATTTCCGGGATAAATACTAGCTTACATGTTAATACAGGATATAGCATCTCTATTTCACAGCCAAGTCGGTTCAGTAGGTAGATGCGGTGTGAAAAGAGTATTTCACCATGCAGACTTTGGACCCCCGTTTCACCTCCTTAGGGGATGAGTTTTGAAAAATCAGCTCTTAGTCCACCCCTCATAAAGTACCCACCATTACAATAAACTCTAAGTCGTATTTAAACGGTTTATTGTCTTGTGTTTGTTCCTTAAATCTGATACCGATTGATATCTTACATCTGAAATTAGTTGAAGGAGTGTCTCTGAGGGCTGACGTTTTAGTGACCACGAAGCTTTTATTTTATATGTTAGTGACCATTTATTCTCTGATCTGTGTTAGTGACACAATAATTGAGGCCTACGCGTAGGTAAATCACGTGACTATAGCTTCAATTTGATCACTCATTTCATATCATCGAATTTTTATCATCTAGCTAAACTATACTCTAAAGTCGAGAGTATAAGAGCGTTCACAATTAAAATATATAAAATAATCGATAGCCTTCAAGATTTCATTTTGTTAAACTATAAACCGCGTATCGCTGTATAAATATCCCAAAACTCGACGCTAGATAAGCGTTAGTAGGTCTCCGAATGGGGCCAATGTCGGTGTTGCAAGCGCCCGACCAATGTCGTGCGTCCATTTCCTCGTTACCGCCGCGCCGCCCGCGCCGCCGGCGCGCGCGCAGCCGCAGCGCCTCTTGCATCATGGGTGATGCATTCTTTGCTCTACGCAGCAACTTATGTCAACCATACTTCACAGAAATATAGGACTTTTCACTTAAATTCTCGAAGGTGAACTGGACGAGTCTGCCGGCTGCCCGGCAAATTCAAAACTTATAAAATTTTCCCCGACTATTCCCAAAAGATTTCCCACTTGATTTTCGTAGAAACATTGAAAATGACACTTCCTTCCTGCAATTTTACTGTCACAGGCCTACAACGGTTTCAAATTTGTTGTGCAATATCTCTAAACTAAACCAATTTGACGCGTTTTAAATAGTGCTATTCTGTTCCATGGGGAGCATTTTGAAAAGGATAAGTATTAAGTACCATTTTAAGGTGCGCAATATTTGTGCGCAGACTCTGGCCTTGAACCTCAATATCTTATCACTTTAGGAACTGCGATACTAACGTAATGCATTCATTATCAATGAGCAATTTTTGATCTATGTTCACGTCTAGGGTAACCATAGTTAACAACAAAAAAATGGATCTTTATAATATGTTGAAAGGACCGCGCTGTTCCTTTGGACATGTTCCCATAACATTTCTAGCACTTTAGTCCTCTTGCAAAATTCAATCAAGCATTCCACGTTGTAGCTTAGGGTGGCGATTATTTATTGTAATTAGGTAAGCAGGACATTTTTAATTCCCACTCTTGCAAACTTCGACCAAAAATAATTAAGTATCTTTTTTTATTTTATTTTTTAATATTTTCTATAGGTACAAATAGAAATATATATGCACAAAATAATGTAATAATTCAATGAAAGAGTTTTGAGGGTCTAAATTGTCTACCTTTGTAAAATTTGTATCTACATTTACAATATTGTACTTAATTAGAAATTGACAAAAGACAAAAATGTCGGTACTCAGACAAAGTAAAGCTCAATGATCTGTCTATTTACTGGACGTTTCAAAATAGCAAAGGACCCTTGATTCAACAGAAAATAAGTGTTAACTAAAGAGACAAAAGGCATACTTTCATTTTGATACTAAATTACTAGCGAAAAAGAAGATTGAATATAATGACTGTGATTCTTATTGTGATCTCTTCGTTTTTCTCAGTTAATCTAAGTCTCCTTTGACAAAATTTTATATTAATAGATGTTGTAAACTCTATCATGTAACTAACCGTGCTCATTGTCACACAATTTGTTGGTGATAATAAATTGTTCGTTCTTTGTCTTCACTGTAATCGCAAATGTAAGTGCTTGCTTGGGATCGAATTCCTTCCCTTGGTTATCATACTTTTTTTTGCAGAAGCATTTGTCAAAATGCTTTACAATTCAGTTTTGTAGTTTATAATACTCATAAAATCACTTTTTACAAAGTATCGGAATATTTTAAACGCACCCTTGAAACTATTTTGTAATTGTAAACTTGATTCTATGGATCATAAAACTAAACGTTCTAGGCCTAGGTCAGCTAAACTACCTACTTTAAAAAAACGGCCTTAATAATGGAATTGAAAATGCTAATTTACAGGTAAACTTTTGATATTAATCGATCATAATATTAAATCATATTCTTCATTTTTATAAAATAGTGTATTAATTAAACATGTCTTTAACAAATATTATCATTTTTGGGGTCAAGGCGACAACCAAATGAATTTAATGGGTCTAAAAGTCATAAAATTTGACATAGAGTAGGTTGTAGTTTAATTAACCAGGACGGTAAGTTGAAACATAAAATTTTGTCCCAAAAAGTGAAGTCGTGTTGCAAAAGACCTTGTGAGTAAAATACTGAAATAATCGGTGATCTACGAGAACCTAATCACATTAATACTATAAACGCGAAAGTTTTTATATAAATGTGTGTATATGTTTGTTAGTCCTTCACGCAGCAAGTACTGAACCGATTTCGTTGAAATGTGGAATGGAGATAGATTATACCCTGGATTAACACAGTCTACTTTTTAAACCATGGTATGGCGCGGGTGTCTGCTAGTACCCACAGCAATAGCAGCCTGAGTGTTTGACTGACTGATGCTCAAACTACTTTGGATCGGACTGGATATACAGATAGCTATAATGACGTATCCATCCCTAAGGAGGGCTTTTTAGGGTTCCATACCAAAATGGTAAAAATGGAACCCTTATGGTGAGACTTTCTCCGTCCGTCCGTCCGTCCGTCCGTCAGTCTGTCACACTCGATTATTTCAGTAACTATTCAAGCTATCGACTTGAAATTTAGAATATTTATAGGTAATAGTGACCCGACGTCATAACAATCGTAAAAATTTGAAAATTATTTTTATTTTTATTTAAAAAGGGGGGAAAACCGGGTCGATAAAATTTCAAAATGAGATAACAAAATTGAGTGCGGTATCATATGAAAGGGCGTTACTTCTGTATTCTGAAACTAATTTTTATTTATTTTTATGCCTGATAGTTTTTGATTTATTGGGCAAAGTGTCGAAAAAAATACCGTTCCTCCTTCCTTATCTCCGAAGTTTACCTATCAAAAAATCTGAAATAATTATGATCAATAGAAGTTAACGTATATTTTACAGAAAAAATAAAATCAACTCGCTGACTAATAAACTTTTTTTGATAATAACAATAATTCGCCAAAAACAAAGTTACGTTTGTTTGCGGTTTGCCAACAAAAGTACCTACATGTAAATTATAATACTCGTAAATTCATGAACAAAAGTGTTTCTTCAATGTTTTACTTCTTTTATGGTATGGAACCCTCGGTGCGCGAGTCCAACTCGCACTTGGCCGGTTTTTTAAAATTCAACCATTATGGATAAAGCGTCACGCGCAAAATTGCACTGTTTACAGCTCCGACACAATGTTGCCGGCTAAGCATACAAAACATACTTTGGCAAGTGTGCTCAGGAATTCCATGATCTTGTGCATTCTTCACCTCTCTACTACAGAATAGCAAGACGCCGAAAACGGTACAGGCATTCTTATGTGGTAGACATAGCTAACAAACTCCGACGAAACATTTTTCTTTCACATTTTTCTTTCTCTAATACGAATCGCTGAAGTTTAAGGCTTCGTATTCCGAGTACAGGTATAACTTGGGTGCCTTCAAGAGAAGAGGGAATAAGTAAGCGCGATTCAACCTAGACCTTCTAGATTGCTTTCCATCAGGCAATATTGTCGTCAAGTACAAGCCTATCTACATTAAAAAAAACTATTTCTTTATTATTATCACCTTCGTCAGCCTACTTATTTCCCACTACTTAGCTGTTGCGCGCGGCTTCGCCCGCATAAATTTCAGTTATTACATATCCAGTCAACCTTAAACGATAGATATGTGGTGATGCGGACTTTTTTTTTTTAGAACTTTAATCGTTTACGCAGCGCACTCTCAAAAGGGAACAATTTTTCACGTTTTTGAAACATTGTTCCTAAATGCTCCGCTCCTATTGGTCCATAGCGTGATGATATAGCCTTTCTCGATAAATGGTCTATCCAACGCAATAATAATTACCAGTAGTTCCTGAGATTAGCGCGTTCAAACAAACAAACTGATCTGCTTTTTTAGAAAGAAGTTACATATTAAAAGCCATTTGAGGTTAGAGTGCAGCTATTTTTATTAAAGTATGGGATCACTGATCTCCATAGAGTATATAGAATATACTCTGGATAGCTTACTCCATACATCTGACAATTCATTTTTTGTGCCGATTTGAAGCGCCACCCCCGAGCGTCCACGGTACTAAACTGACATTTGTTGGTAGTGACCGCCATTGTGAATGTCATTATATTTTAGTTCCATGGACGCTCACGCCAGGTTACGCAACAATCAGCGCCTAAATAGCGAAAATCAAGTGTCTTCATTTTTACGTTTACAGTCAGCACTCCAGAGATATAGATAGAGCTCAGTGTATGGGATGAATGTTGAATTCAACAAAGCCGCTTCATAACACGGTAGATCTAAGATACGAGTGGAACACAACGAACAGATCTTATCCATTAGTACGTTACTGAGATGCACTCTATGATAAACCTTGTGTGCAAGCCTGGCATACAATACGAGCACAAACTATTTTGTCGTCTCAATGTTTCTATTTGCTTGTGCATCTAGAATCTACGGTAAACAAATATATAAGTATCTAGCTCACCTGGCAATCTTTGTTTTGCCATATTAATTATTTCTCATTAGGGGATATGAAGAATAGAATAGGTAGTCTTATTCTGAGATAAATACAAAAAAATCATATAGAAACACGTCTTGTAGGAGCTATGTTACAAACACTGTGACAGGAGAGTTTTATAGTATGTACTCGTATACCTACTAGTTCACCAGGCAATAGTTGCTTTGCGTTTTATGGAAAAATAGCTTACGACAGTTACGACCGATTCTCAGGCCTACCGAATCTAGACAAAAAATTTCATAAGCATGAGCATCATGAGCATTTAAGACAAGACAGGAGATGACAAGGTTTCGATTTCTCTTGATTTTTACGACGGTTACGCATTTGACGTATGTACGTTGGGTCATACGTTAGTATAATATTAAAATTATAGCCGGACTATAATGTGGTTGAAACTATATTTATAGCAATGAAAGATAGTATCTCGAATTATGAACTGCGGTAAATCGATAAGTTCAAATAGCGCAAAAACTGTTAGTATGTGACAAAGGAAAAAGAGCTTTTTTTATTGAAATATTGTCATTGCCATTATAGTAAAAGCACGTGATTGTCTTCCATCGTCGGCCACTCAACTATAACTGACTACGTGCTGACGACTGACAAAATGCTAATGATAGTGACTATACCTTTACTATACCTACACTTTTAGTCGAGTTAGGTATATCTGCTATAAGATAGCAGATATACCCAATGACGAAATACGCTACGCTAAGAGGATGGGAAAGATGTGACGTATGTTGAAGCCAAAAATTTCTCAAATATGCCGTCGCGCTTCATACATTTCGGTACCGCTGACAGCTCATACCACTGTCGGTCGCATACATTAGCGCCATTTTACAGTTTTGACAACTTAAAATCCGGCTTCAGGCTTTAAGCCTAAAAATGTATGCGTGGCGTAAGTGCTGATCCTTTAATAAATTTGTTTAATCAATGGCTATAAGTTATAACGTAGGTATTCATCACTTTTGACATAAACACATATAAACATAAAGTTTTATTAAGGAAGTGACAAAGTAAGGCCAATGCCAAGGCTACTGACGTTCAGTAGATTACCGAATAGTTGGAGCACATTACGTAGTTTTTTTTTGTAATTGTTCCTACGAGTTGTATACGAAAACATCTTTAATATTATTATTAGCTTTTGCTCGCCCGTTAGATAAAGGCCGTAGACAGTTTTTATTTGTGTCTTCCTCGCTCTTACAAATACGAGTACGTTGGTGAGTGCGACAGGTACCTAGCATTGCGGGAGAATACATAATTATGACAGAAAACGAAGAACGAGAAAATACAAAATACAGCATAGCTGACAGCTGAGCACAGATAATGTTAAAATTGGCGTAGACACCGCGTATGTTTTTTTCATAACTAAATTGTAGTTTCCGATAAAAATTTAAAAACATGGAGGTTTTGGAGCAACTTTTGGGAAAACTCTCAAGAAAATCACTATGCAATTGAATTTTTTTCAGTTTGTAAGCATTTAGTGAATAATAAAAACCATTTAGATGGAAGCAAGTAAGTAATTAAAACAGTGCCATCTCTTGGCGCAACAGTATATTAGGTGTCACAGTAAAGGTATTAGGTGTGACAGTAAAAGTTTTAGGTTCAAGTACTAGTAAGTATACATTTTAGTGACGGCGCTCTAAAATTATTACGCAATTGACATGACGCCAGCCCCGGCTGTAATGCGACATTCGACATGCTTAGGACGCTACAATAAAAGTTTAATTTAAAAAAAAGGCGTGTGGCACTCGGAGACTGCCGCGGTAAAGCTATTGCATAGAATTTAAAGTTATTTTTAGTTTTGCCATCAATAGAAAAGTAGAACTTTTGGTAACAGGCTAGCATGAAAGCAAGGAAGCGCATGTCCACAACTTTTTAGTTTTTAGTTTGCCATCTATCGAAAAATAGCAGAATTCGATAGATGGCAAACTAAAAACTAAAAAGTTGTGGAGTTGCACTCCTTGCTTTCATGCTAGCCTAGTACCCAAAAGCTGTACTTTAAGAGTGCCAAGTTATTTTCGTTACGAAATTTCTGGATTAGGTCTGCACCGTCAAAGCCCGCGATAGAAGCTATGCAATAGCTTAATAATAAATCTTATACCTTTAAACGAGCAATTCTTGTATATATATTTCTATATAATCTGGATCTCGGGAACGGCTTTAACGATTTTCATGAAATTTAGCATACAGGGGGTTTTGGGGGCGATAAATCGATCTAGCTAGGATTCATTTTTATAAAATGTCGAATTTACCAAAAAAATATGACTACTGCTGCCATCTATTGGCCACCGAGTGAAACTCGGTCACCCAGATATTGTTTCATAAAGTGCGATATCTGTGCGTTTGAGGGGTAAATATTAGAGCGCCTACATGAACACTGGTACGTCACACCGCGGAACAGAACATGTGACCTTGGCAGTTCCGTCACACGTCGGTTAGGCCGAATACAAGTGACTACTAGTACCAATGCAAATTGGGTGCATGTTGTTTTTTTGTTCCTTATGTTTTTGGTCTGTTCTAAGGGTTCTTGCAAATTTTCGTTTCTTTTTAGGGTTCCATACCAAAATGGTAAAAATGGAACCCTTATGGTAAGACTCTCAGTCCGTCCGTCCGTCTGTCACATTCGATGTCAATATTCTTTTTGTGATATTAACAATAAACCTATAAAAACAAAGTTAGGTTTGTGGTTTGCCAACAAAAGTACCTTCTTGTAAATTATACGAGTAAATTCAAGGCACAAAATTTAATCTTACGTTTTACATCTTTGATAGCCATACTATCCAACCATACTAACCATAGTATATAATATGTGCATAGTAACCATCGCACTTGGCCGGTTTTTTTATAGATAAGACACTTTGAAAACGCGGTTAAACCAAGTGTTTGTTACACTATACAACTCCTGTGTCTTGACCGATTTTGATGAATTTTTGAGTAAAAGTCTGAGATAGGACGTAAATTATTTTCATACAACTAAATGAGAAACAAATAATTTGTATGGCGAAACAATTTGCGTTTCAAATACCTAGTAATAATATGAAAGACAACCTATGCTTGCTACCAAGTTGCTTTGCGAACCTGTTAGTGGTTTAATTTGGCTGAACTTGAATTTTAAAACCGCTACAAAAGCCTCGTGCGCAAGCAGCCTAACAAGATAGTGCGTTCCGCTCCTATGAACTCTGCCCACGAATTATAAAACACTTCCGTGTTCACTATTTGTTTCGTAAATAAATTCTTGCATTTTACGCGCAGGAATACGTATGTTTTATAATTTAATTTATTTAATTTTCGTGAATGACTAGTTTATTTCTTGCTTTTTATAATATATTATATTATTATCAACAAAAAACTTGCTTGTGTTGTTTGTTATAAAACTCGTTAAAATATGCGATTGACAAATTTTGGTTTTGGATGGCGTTGTCCCAAGTAGTTAAATTTACCCATCTAAGTATCTATTTTAATAGTTATTGGCAATTAGGGCGCAATAAGTAGTTTTTTGGATAGTGTCAAATTTTAATGCTGAACAGCAAAGGGTTCTTGGGTTGAACTATGACCGTAGCGAATGTCGAGAATCATTGTAAATTTTATTTTTTTATGAGGAAACATCTAAAAAGAGTTTGAGTATTTGACTTTCAAAATATCCTTGCAGCCTAGCGTACCTATTAAATATGAAAATGCTTTTGAAGCCTCGTGAGTGCATTTTCCGCTCAGATTTCGAAGATTAAAGACAGTTTCTCCGATGGTTAGTTATGGGTCGATTAAAAAGTATTGTTTCTATACCCTATCGTCAAACGTTGAATAAGCAAAAGGAAAAGGAGTGATTTTTGTTTGTTTATATTCAGAATTCACAGAATACTGCAATTGAGCATCATGTACGTACTTAGATAACAAAATATAAATTGCGTCGTATATTTTCACAACAGACATCAGTTATTCATGAGATAAACTGTTAAAGATTACAAGTACTAGGCAAAATAGCATATCGAAAATTTTCAGGTCTTACACTTTTATTTACTTACACTTTTTTATTTATTTGCTACAGAGAATCAGAAACGTAGTATATTATCCGTTTCAGGCTTCAAACCTATTTTGGAGAAGGTATCCAAACGATGAATTTCTTTATCGACGGTCAAAATAATACTCAACTTTACTCAACTCACTTCATAAGTGTTCACTACTTTTTCATTGTTTCGTTTATGCATAGCCTTTATTTTGAATTGTGACGCCAACTCAAGGTTAGGTGTTTTTTGTAGAGCTGACGTAATGAGCCAGATGTAGGCGCCATACCACACAAATGCAATGTTGCATTAACAATGTTATTTTTTAAGCGTTTCTAATTAAAAAATTAAAAAATTTAAAGTCGTAGATACTGTGTTGTGTGGTCGTTTTACTACGCGAATGAGTGTTTGAATAGTATATTATGAAGTGTGTGTGTTCGTGTTTGAGATTTGAAGTATAGGCCTAACCTAACCATTCCCTTAAAAAAGAATTTTTAATTCAATCCTTCAGGAGGGAAACAGAATGTTTTTTTTTATTATTATTAAAGATAGGCTTGCGCTTGACTACTTACAACCATATCTGATGGACAGAAATGATGAGGTCTAGGATGGAGCGCGCTTGCCTATAAAATGCCTATTCACTCTTCTCTTGAAGGCACCCAGGTTGTACTTATGGCTGGGAACACAGAAGCCTGAAGGTTACGCGACTAAAGCACTGGCATCATTCAAATGTATTTTAATCCCAAGACTAAGACCTACAGGGTGTTAGGACAGTTTATTATTTGACACGCTTTGATATCACTGGCCAATTTATTTTCAACTCACTTCGGTGAATAGGCCTCTCGGTCGCTGCAGGTGGCCTGCTCGACTTACGGCCACGAATCCTGTTTGCGATCGTGTTTGGCACGTGTACCATTACCAAGAGATACTTACTCTTACAATTACTATACTAGGTGGCCCTGCAGATGTTCAACTATACTTTTTGCCAGTGTAGATTTATACCTATAAATCTATCAGCAGGTTCTGGTGCAAGATATAATAATGATAGGGGGATTCGATAGTTATTCGCTCTTGGTTAAACCCCGTTTTTATGGTTAATCGTATGGAGAATCTATCGAAATTTATCCAATAACTTGTATTAGTACTAACCCTCATAATTGATATTACTCGTGAAAAAACCAGCTTGCTTGAAAACTTCACACAACTTTAAGAACACAGTACAGTTCTTAAAGTTGTGTGAAGTTTGCTACCACTGCACGGCTAACACGTGGTGGGCTATTTTTTAATGCCAAGTTATGAAAAAACCAGCAAGACGTTCACCTGATGCTAAGTGATAAATCTGCCTGCGTCGAGTAAAGTGCTTCACCAAGACATTGAATTGTAGTCACACGTTGTACTGTATTGTTTTTCGGCCAGACATATGAGTTTTTTAGTAGCATTGACGCTGTAACTATCCGGGCGCATTTGCAATCAGGTTCTTATTGTTTCTAGCGGAGACCATCAGTAACCAATTGTAAAAGACAATCAACATCGTCATCATAATCATCATTTCAGCCTACGGACACTGTTGGACATATGGCTTCCCAAACACGCGCCACAACACCCAATCCTCGCCTTCCACATCCAGCCGATTCCCGCAACCCGCTTTATATCCAGTCCAACTCCAGGACTTTCCAGCTCCAACGGCCACGACATACGTGACCTGCCCACTGCCACGTCAGTTAGTGCAAGGCAATGAGATATGTGGAAGACGGGTATTGTTCTTCTTCTTATTGTTATCGCGGCTATGCAGGGCCATCCTTCATTCCCGGTAGCACGTTGACCGTCGCCGATCTTTTGTGCTCGCCGCTGCCTATAATTCCCCTGCAAGTCCAGTTGCCGCCAGAAAGAGCAGCACGTCCTTTACAGGGGTATATTTAACCTCCTCCGGGCGGAGAATATACCGTCCCATGAGTCGGCTACGCTTGTGCGTCAGGGCTGGGCAACTGTATGTGCAAAGGAGTTCCCTCCTCCTCACTGCAGAGTCTGCACATAACTGTGTCACGGAGCTTTAGGTTAAACATATGTTTGTTCAAACCACAATGTCCCGTGAGTGCCCTTGCCAGGATTCTGAGCTTCTTTCTAGCCGGGTATTAAAATGATGGTTTTTCATTCCAGGCCGCCAGTTCAAAGCACACAAGGTGATCCTGGCGGCGTGCAGCAAACACTTCCAGGAGCTGTTCGACACGGCGCCGCCCAGCCATGCCGGCGCCTGCTACGTGTTCCTCGAGGCCACCAGCGCCGACAACATGCAGGCGCTCCTCGAGTTCATGTACAAAGGGGAGGTGCACGTCAGTCAGGACGCCCTCTCCAGCTTTCTCAAGAGCGGGGAGAACTTGCAGGTAACCTTTTGTCTTCTTTCCAATATTTTTTACCCACGTTGCCTTCTATTGGCATTCACGCTGCCAAGACAGAGCGGCCATATACGATCGCTAATCCTTTTGTGATGTTGAGGCAGAATTACCGATGTAGCTTTTTGGTTTCCACATAACCACTTGTCACGATGTCTGAGCTCGCCGCAGATGCAATCATCACGTTATGGATCGCAACGCGAATATTTACTCATCTACCAAAGATAGAAGTTCCAGATAGAAGTTCTTAAATCTTCCAGAACTTATGAAAAATGTCTGTGGTGGACACAAAATGCATGTTTCATGGCGCTTCTCGAAAGTTTCATTCAAGTATTGGGTATCCGAATTCTGAAAGAAGATATATATAAGATACTTACGTCTAAAAGTACCTATCGATAATAATTAATATTTGTCCGTCTAAATGTATTTCGTTTCCAATTTCAGGTCAAAGGCCTATCAATGGAAATGTCCAATGACGCGTGGGTGAAGCAGCAGACTCAGCAATCCGCAGACCGTCACCAGGCGCGAGTTAAGACGAGTCCAGTCTCGGGGTCAGGGGCCTGCGACGTGCAGGACTCAGCCCAGCCGCAGCCCCACCCGACCACCTTCGCCCCAATGCCGTACGGGTACCCCAGCAGTGGGAGCATGGGGCGCTACGCCCCGCCAGCCCATTTGCCCCTACACTCGACCACGCATCGCAGACCGACTCAGCCCAAACCTTCGCCGTCTCAGAGTCCACATACTAGGAATTACAGGTAGATATTACGTAGGTAACCAATAATCCTCAATAGTAGATCAATCGGAAATCAAAATATAATCGTAGAGGGGATGGTTAAGCTTAGTTGGTACATGAAACTGGAATCTTTTCTTAAAAACTAGCTGACCTCTCCAGCTTTAATAGGGTGTTCCTGTAAGAAAATCACAAAATCTATTACTTGTCTTCTTTACTAAAGCAGCCTCTGAGAAAAAGTCCAGTTTGCTAAATCTGAAGATATCTAATTAGAGACACACTTCATCAGAACTTTTGAAAAGAAATTACCAATATTATAAGTACTCGTATAAGTAATACAATATTATTTTTGTAAATCAGGCTTGCAAGGAAGTTCTGATGTACTCTTGTTCTTCATAGGACTATGGACACAATAATGGACGCATAAGGCTTCAGTCTTATATAAATCCTAAATTACGTGTTTAAAAGTGGTCTTTATTGATAAAATTCAAACTCCTAAACTGTAATATCTGCGTCTTATTAGAAAATGTTTCGTATTTCAGGCAAAGTACGTCATCGTCATTCGTCACTACGTCTTATTTGAAAATTTTTCGTTTTCCAAGCAAAGTTCACCATCATCACACTACTTACGTCTTATTTGAAAATTTTTCGTATTCCAGTCACAGTTCATCATCGTCACACTACTTCTTATTTGAAATTTTTTTTCGTATTCCAGGCAAAGTTCATCATCATCATCACACTACGTTTTATTTGAAATTTTTTTGTATTCCAGTCACAGTTCATCATCATCACACTAAGTCTTATTTGATTTTTTTTTGTATTTGAGGCACAGTTCATCATCGTCACACTACGTCTTATTTGAAAATTTTTCATATTCCAGGCCCAGTTCATCATAATCACACTAAGTCTTATTTGAAAATTTTTCGTATTCCAGGCAAAGTTCATCATCGTCACACTGCGGCAGCGTGGCCGACGAGCCTGACACGCGCTCGTCGCCGGGCGCAGGCGCAAGATACGAAGACGCCCCCCCAGAGTGCACGTCGACGCTCGCCAACCCGGTGAAGAACAACGGATACGAACGGGCTGCCTCAGTCAACGATGACATGATGGACCGCTTGTCGAATGATCAGGGCGCTGAAGGTAAATTATGTTTTTTTTTCCGTGGAAAGAACATCAAGACAAGACATGCAACTTGTTATCCTGAGACACCTTCTTGCGGATAGTAGGGATTAATTATTATAAGAGTGCAGGTGGTCGACATCGCTCGTAAGAGAGAACTCGCCTGTCCAAACTGCTCAAGCTTCGTGTTGGAGTTACGAAGCTTTGGTACCTACTAACCCTTCTACTTTCATTTTGTTATTCCCAGCAAGTATTAAATGGTGAGTCTTCGTATTTAGTCGATTATGGTGAAGCGTTTTTTCATTATTATTATGTTCTACAAGAAATACTAGTACGTAAGTACGGAATAAAAAATACTTCAGTGCGTTCCAGGACCACTGCACCATACCATTCCACGCGGACAAAACTTGTACAATAATTAGAACAATATGTTAGCGTTTGGTTTTATCATACATAGACTCATCGTGTTGTGTGAACATTGAAGTAACTTCCTTAACGTCCTAATTCCAGATTTACGGATAAAAAGCGAAAGCGACTACAATGCCAGCGGGTACAACAACTCGCCCCCTCCCGCGGTGCCGATGCCGACGACAAACTACCACGACAAGCCGCACGACACGTCGCCCGTGCCGCCCAAGCCCAGCCCGGAGAACATATGGCCTGCCAAACTGATCACGAGCAAATCTGGAGGAATCGCTACTGCTGATGGTAACAATGTTTTATTTTCTAACTGGGACAGTATGAGGAAGTTTCAAACCATAGATTTATAATAGGTCGCGCTCCGACTAAATAGAGCCCTACCTAACAACGACAGCTCCGTGAGTGCGGCAACTCTTTTTTGTAGTGTGAGTGTGTCAATTTAAAATTTGTATTGTGCGCGGATGCCAGTGTGCGTGAAAAATTGTGTAGCGACGGCTCGGGTTTGCCAATTTGTGGCAAAGTATTTTTTAGTAATTAGCAATTTGCCTACTGGGGAGTGAGGACACTGCCTTAATCCGCCTACCCTAATGGAATCAGTTTCATGCAAGAACCATTTACATCGCTAAAGCGTTCTATACAATGACGAAGTACGCTACGTTAAAAGGAAAAGAAAAACGTGACGTATGTTGAAGCCAAAAATTTCTCAAATATGGCGTCATTAACGTACCCACAATAGTACGGTACCGCTGACAGCACATAATGTTGTCGCTTACATTTGCGCCATTTTACAGTTTTGACAAATAAAAAGGATGCTTCAGGGTGGAGATTTAATAGACATGCGTGATGTCAGTTAGTGCCGATCCTTTATATGTTTAATCAATGGTTCTATATCAATTTCCAGGTAAAAAACTAAAGTGTCCATACTGCGAGAGACTGTACGGATACGAGACAAACTTGCGCGCGCACATCCGACAGCGGCATCAAGGCATCCGCGTGCCGTGCCCGCATTGCTCGCGCACGTTCACGCGGAACAACACCGTGCGGCGCCACATCGCGCGCGAGCACCAGCGCCCTCTGTCCAATCACACGCAGTAATCTGTCTTTGATTTGAACACTTTTAACAACCGATCTACCTCTGCTCTTTCCGACGCGCGCGGGTGATATCGCACGAATTTTACTAGTTAAATACGACGAATAGACTATCAAATTGAAATACATTTTGTAATATGATAGTTTATTCAGTAAAAATTCGTGTCCCGTTTTAGAAACCGGAGTAGCGGTCACCCGCGTCGCGTCACTACTCTTTGTAACATGCGTACAATAAATTACCTCGTTGATGCATATTTTGTAACAGTAATCTACCTCAAAAATTGATCTTAAGATTTTTTAAGATTTTTGGAATTTTGCGATAATTAATTATTGTTACTTAATTTAATGGTTCACGCGTGACTTCGAATGGTTGCTCAGTGCTCGTCTATATGCGTCTGGTACCGTGTTTAGAACATATTGTACCTTTATATTTGCACCCTCACCATGTTTACGTACCTTATTTGACTGTGAGATAAAGTTACCTTTGTTAGACGATTTATGTTGAGCTCTCGGTCGAGTGTGACATAGCTTTTATTAAATATTAAACAGAGCTAGGAAATCTTTGAATAGCTATCGAACTTACGGTCATAGGCTTAGTGTATGTAAATAATAGGAGAATATTGTATATCGCCTTGGCCTAAGTCGAGAAGCGTTGGAGTGACACGGTGGCAAAATAACTCTATATTTTTATTTATACTTTTATATTTTTACTTTAATACCTCTTCTTCATTCATTACAATAGACTGGGTTAGGTTTACTTTATTCGAACACATCTGTGATACAATAGGACAGGCTCTATATAATATTGATTAGTTTTTGCCACTCTGTTTATTTTAAGACGAATTCAGATTACGTGGGATTTACAAAAGAAGGGTTCAGGCCGTGTCGTAATGTCCAGTCGGACGGTTTCAGTTTGTACAAAGTACAATTGCCCTAGTATAGATGCATAAGTAGGTAGGTAAAAACGTGTTAAAATTTAACGTGTAAGTTTGGACGCGTGGATGTGTTTACCAATAGTTCACCACCATTACCGTTCTTTGTTCCAGCTCGCCAGATCGGGTGTTATTATTGAGACCAAATAATTATATGTTTTTTCGCGATGGTGTCGATTTTAACATTCCGTTTTATTTTATTTTTGCTCTAGTACATAGTAGAAGGCCACTTATTTTATGTACCTAGTCATTTCAAGTGCAACCCGTTGAGATTTAAAGAATAATAAATAATTATTTAATAAATATAAGAGCATTCGACGGCTGTTTTTTGTATTATATTCGTTGAGTAGACGCCGTCCTTGCTCATTAACTATTTGAAATATATTAAATATAACATTTAGATTCCGAACTATAAGATTTTAAGTTGACCTTAATATGCAAAGCAAACGGGACAGTGCCAAATAAACCTCAATTTTAAGTATCACAATATTTACTATTTATTTTATTTTTGTTATTAAGCGTGAATGTAGCTGACTGTGTGTATTATTCCTGATATTTAGGAATGAGTTGCATTCATGATATTTATTATAATTATATTTTAGCGTATATTTGAATTTTATTTTATGATAAATACTTTTTACAAAGCCTCAGTGATGTTATTATTACTGTTGTAGTTTCTGACTTTTTGTTTAGTAGTTGGGAAAGGGTTCCTGATATTTTTACCTCAGTTAAACTTTTGCATTTAAGACTTAAGTATAATATTAAAGCAGTCCTTTTAGTGTCAGTATGGATGGGAATGTTGTACCTAATTTTAAACAGATAATATAATAATAAAAGTAAATTATATTTAACTGTCTCACTTGTTAGTATTCGTAAAAGATTTCCTGTATAATTTTCAAGATGCTATTTTTATTCTTAACACGATTAGTAGAATATTCAGCGGGGTTATGAGCAGTTTCTTTCTTTATAATGTTATATTTATTCTGCACTCTGTACATTCATTGATTTTCGAATTGAAGCAGGAATCAATCGCGTTAAAGTGCTGGAGTTCAGAAAATTCAGTTTGTACGCAATATACGCCGAAAGTTATGGCCTAAAACTTGTTGTTACGACAACGACTAAATACAAACATTAACTTGAACAATTCAGTTAAAAGGCAAATTATAATTTTAAATACCAAAGGCATCATATAAACACCACGTAAACAAATTTTGTACCTCGGTCAATGAAAATGACTTTTTATTTATCCATTGTTTTTTTGAGGTGCATTTGGAGAATAATGTCGGATGTTTTCGTGAAATATCTTTTATTTGGTCTGCCTTCAATTGGCACTGGACTCACTCAGATGAATTGTATAACGTTAAAAATACAAAAAAAGACGCTGACACTTTTGCTGTTCAGCAGACTACAGAAATAAACGAAGATTTATATTAATTACAATTAAAATTGTTTCACATTTTTGGCATTTTCGTATTAGGTTTATTGTTAAGAACAATTATTAGTGTTTTACTATTTTGGTTTAATTGTTAAATTTATTTTTTACTTTCTTTGAGAAAAGTTAAAGGATAGAAACCGAATATTTTGTTTTGTCCTTTAATTTTTCATATGAATTCAAAATTCATATGTGTGATTTCTTTCGACATTTAATGTTTATTTGTGATACGTAAAAAGGGAATTGCATTAATGCATCATGTTTTGAGCTTTTAATTTTTTTTTCAAATTGTTGCGTTTAATGTTTTATGTTAGGGGTATTTGGAGGATATCCGAAAAGTTGACACTAAGGGATCGCCACTACACGTCTTTAAGCATCACTTTTTTAAGGTACAAATTAAAAAAAATCACGATATCATAACGTAAATTTTGACTGTCTTCATTCTCGTATTGTTTAGTTTTTCTTTTTGAACTTATTTTTTTTGTAACAAAATGTCTAAGTTATGGAACATTTGAGATAATGTTGTGTAGCTTAAGTTGTTTCATTGTTAAAATTTAATGTAAGCGGGCCATTCTCTGATGGTCCCCAATAGTTTTAAATGTTGTATTTGATGTGATAAGGACTCGCACTTAGTCGGTGTATTGCAATCCCCTTCGGCTTTGGTCGATCTCTCACGTTTTTAGTGGTTGTAACTCTGTTTAGGAAACGTGCAAAAATAAGTTGTACCGTTTCATTTGTCGGCAAGTTGTCGATGATACTATATTGTTATGGATACGCGTAAATAATTGAGAAACGTTTATGTTCGATGTTATTGTTTGGAGCAAGTGAATAGAAGGCATAACATAAGATGTAATAAACTGACATCTAGATGTAACTAAAAAATACACACATAAACTAGCAAACAAAAAAACATGTCTTTTCACCATTCAGCGATTTATCAATTTTAATGCAATCATTACTAACTTATTATTTTTACCAAACCAAAAGAGTAAAAACAGATTTTCGTCATTGCAATAAAAAAATATAAAGGGCGAAAATCAGAAGGGAAAATTAAAATTAAGATAATTTATACAAAGTGGACAAACATTGTTGATCAAAATTTTGCTTATATAATAACATAATATATACAAAAACAGTAATAATGATTGCATTAAAATGTACCTACATCACTTGGAAGTACTTTTTCTGGTACAAAAATAATATGGTATCGTAAATTCTCATAATAATGTATCTACATTATGTATTTTTTATTTTATTATGTATTTTTATGTAAAAGTGAAAATTCCAGTTAAACTTATCGATAACATAGAAGTTATACAACTACGAGTACTTCAATAGAACTAATCCCCAAAGTACTGTGTAAGAAAATTTCAAGAATACTGACTTCAGTAATTATTGTTGGTAAAAGTCCAAGTGTTTTTTTTTTAATCTTCCTTATCGCTTCTCTTCCTCATTAAGAGAACCTTAGTGCAAAATTTCAGTTTTTCAGGTTTAGGTTGCGTGATGATGGGCCAGTTAATCGATTTCCGGATTTTTCTTCTCATTTATTCAGATTTGTACCTAACACAAAAAGCACTTCCATGAAACACCAACTGTATTATAAATAAATCAATCATATTTAAAAGAGTGTGTGAATTGACTTCTTTTAGGAGTAGATTTTCCAAAACACAAGCTTTTGCTACTCAAACCATTGACTCATAAGTGAATTTACGACTTCTTTGCTCGTAGTTAATGGCTCCTGGTTGGTAACAATATGTGGTAGGCATATTATGTTGTATTTTAACATAGTACGTAAGTTTTTATTTTCTGTAAATATAATTATCGCGATATGTCGTGATGGTAAAGCCAAAGATTGTTACGGGTATGGTGACCCTCTGCCGTCACATTGGCTGTGCTGTGACTTTACATTCAACGTGATTTGTCGAGAATCAAAAATATCGCTGGTCGAGCCCCTAGCATTGGCGCCAGTAAAAGTATTGCAGTAAAAGTTGAATGTAAAGTACGGCACAGCCCTACTAGTGCGTAAGTTAATCTACCTCGAGGAATATAATTTAGTAATAATTAAGCTTTTAAGTAGATTTTTATATGAAGAATTAATGTAACTCGTTCGATAAGGAAAAATGAAAAAAAAAATTAAAGTACAAATATGCTACCTCAGAATTCACATTGAGTCTAATCTAAAGTCTACGACCGTCGTCTATGATTAAATTAAATTTTGAATATTGTGTAGTTTCAGATTTTAATTAATAATTATTAAATTTGTAAAGTAATAATGCAGAACGATTTTATCGTAGAAAAGGAATATAAAAATAGAATTGTTCTGCGTTCAAAAACTTGTAATATGATTATTAGTATCAGTAAATATAATCCGTCATATTGATTGAATCTCTGCAAGGTGGTCAGTACTTTCAACTCGGTAAATACAGTCTTTGTCCACTTTACCGGCAACCGACAAATGACATGTCCTCGATCGGATATTTTGCATTTTAATTGCAGCATTTAAATTGTCGGATGTCGGATATCGTGTGGTCAGACGATAATTTAAATGCTGCAATTAAATAATAAAGGCCACTGATAAGTTGGTCGCTAGGTCGGGCTGATGATGTTGTCAGTTTATAATTTGCTCGCAATAAAAACAATTGTGAAGTATCCACTACATCCTATATCGTCATCATTATGTCTGTACTTTACTGTTCGTGAACTTATCGTTGTTATCGGTATAGTGGACAAATATGTGCTGACATCGCTTACCGACAGTCGTCAACTGAAGTGTCGGTTGTCGGTCACATTGGGCAAACGGCTTTTGCTCAAGCAAGGAATGCATGGAGACACGAGCGCAGTTACCTCTTAACTGAGTTGATAGTGTTATAATTGTTAGCATAAGTTAGTGTTAATTAGGTTAGATAATAATAATCTCATTGATGTTCTACCTCATTTTTAAACGCAAAAACCGTTGAGAGATCGGCCACGAGCCATTCAGTGTTTGTACCTTCGTCACTCTCAGGAGTATAAAACATTTTTTTTTCATAATTTTATTATTACTTTTTCCCAGTTATTTTTCTTGTGTTGCATAGATGTTACTATGTTTTAAGGAGATGAGAAATGAAAAATTATTGTTTGTTAGGTTTCAAGCGAATTAAAAAATGTAACGAAAACTATTTTTTTTGTTTCTTTTGTTCTTTTTGTTCCCTTATTTTCCTTACTTTTTCGTAGTATTATTTGTTTTTCTCGACAAGTTACACCCGTCCATCGTGTTTAACGTTTATTGTAATTTTAAGTACATTATTAATTAATAAGGAATTAAAATTCATATAATCATAATTTAGTCGCACTAAATTGGACAGGAATTGGTTTAAGGCAATCGTTTGATGTTTTATATGTAAAGGGTGCACCTGAGTCAATCGAGGGATCTCCCTACGTCTAGTAGGTATCTACGAATTTTATAATCAAAGTAATGAATTATTATAGATGTTTCTCCCATTAATAGGTAAGTGTAAAGTGACGTCATCATAAATAAATAAATACAAATACGTACTCATTATGCCCACCTGCAACGCGATATGCGATAGCAACCATACTAACCTTTTTTATATTTTTACGTCTTAATAATAGTTTTGGCTGTAAATTACCCTAATATTCAGTCATAGCCGTTGTTCTTTAAAAAATATTACAGAAATTATTAAAAAAGACATTAATCGAAACAAATATCTATATCCAAAAGCAAATTTTACAACCATAAGCATCGTAACTGCACTTGCGTCTTTATTAACAAAAAATTAAAACCCAACTAATTGCTATACATTTTTGTAAGGCGGTAAAATAAAAGAAAATGGATGTATTGCAGTTACACTTCTATAGGTGACTAGCAGTATACCTAAGTGTGCAGATATAAATATTATAAATGTCTTTTTGTTAGATAATCTCTTGAAGATTGTGTCAACCATACAAAATCATAATTTCATAACTGTAAATAAACATCAAGTCTCCCAAAACTCATCGAATTTGATCTCGTTAAGTTCTATTTATCTCGGTGTCACTAAAATAATGTTCTTGGTGTTGAAATTATTGTGTTAACTTTCAAGTCCTAGCTGTTGAGGCCACGAGCACTTTTCTTCAAGAACTAAAGTACAAATTGAAGTTTTAGCATTACTGTCAGTACAAAATTTAATTAAAAAAATAAATAAAAATTATGTCGGTTTTTATGTAAATGTTGCCAAAACGTATATTTTTGGAGCATCCGCCGAGGTTATTTTAACGTAGTGTCCTATCTGAATAGAGTACAAAATTTAATGGATACAGAATTAATTATACGTATGGTAGCCAGCAGTCTTGGATTGGGTAAACGATGATTGTTGTTTAATAAATAATTGATTTTCATTAATATTTATATGGGGGTTGAAATTTCTATGCTCGTCCTTTCATGACATAGTAGATTTAAGTATGGTAACTGAGAGGGACACGAAATTTTTACTTCTATCTTTTTAGTTAATTACTTTTTTTTTGGTAAATCTACTCGTGAGGAGCAAGGGTATACAAGTACCTTCTCTACAGAGTACAGAGGCTTAGGAAGATAGGTGTGTCGATAAGATTGTAATGTAAACCATCATGGTTGTAAAACGTAAGTAGGGTTTTGTACGTAGCTAACTAATGCTTAGTAAGAACTAATTGATCGTCGATGGTGTTTGTCTGTAAAGGAAAAGTGATTGTCTGTGATTTTTTTAAGCGACTTTTTTATATATATATGGTAAAAGAAAAAATATTGAAATTCCTTAACAGTAAGAATAGCACTCTTGTGATTTTACATTAGATACATATTTTATCATTTTTCCTCAGTTTTGTACGATACGATAGGGTAAAGTAGGGGGAGGTGTTTGGGGGAAGGGAAGGGGTTTAGTGTACATACATAAAATAGATGTACAAAATTGAATATTGGCATAAGAAGAGGGCATGTCAAGATTGACAATTTGGTAAGACCATGCGCTTGTTTGTGTTGAGTCGGGCGAGCCTCAACAACCGCTTCTGGAATTCAAATTCCAGGAGACCTGATACGAATTTACCCAATGAGGCCGCTCGGATCGTTAAAATATATTTAGCGAATTAAAGTGTATACACGGCTTTAGGCAATTTAATTACCTACATCGCTCTTGAAATTAGAGCGAATTATGCATTTTTATAAACAAGGCGTTTAACTACAAGTAAGTATGCCTTTCTTCTGTTTTTTCAGACTTTTGCATTGGTATTTTTTATCTTAGCTATGACATCAGGGGTATGATTGCGTAAGGAAAACGTACTCATCGTTATCGTAATCATTAGCGAATTCTGCCTCCCGATTCGCTGACGTAAATCAGGGAACCACTCAGCGGGCAGAATTTGTAAACGATTACGGTAACGATGAATTATACATTCTAGGGGCTGATCACGATATCTTATCTGCCAATAAAGCATGTTCTTACAAAACAGGGTAGAATGGTCAAACCAAGTTGACCCCTTCTATGAATCGGTCAATTGTGAAATAAGAACAAAACATTAAAAATGCTCATTTTTAATACGAGTAGAACAAACTACAGTCATTGAAATACAATTTGATACAGCACTTTTTTTTAAGATTGATTTGGATGATTTGTCAAGTCATAATGTAATATAAACTTATTACAACCTACGCTATATGTTTCTAGTTTTATTGCCTAAAGCCTTGTATAAACATAACAATCTTAATTTAATCTAGCGAATTATTATTAGAGCGAACATTATTGCGGGTTCATTTTGTTAGTTTAATGTGAGTAGGATGTATGTAATATCTATAAATGTTATGTTTGCTTTTAATTCGGATGGATAACGTGAATTGGATATACCTAGTGGGTGAGTTAGGTTTTGAGTGTGAGTGAAACAGCTCCACTTTAAGTGTTTCTGGTCTTTTATGGTGTTAAGCTTTGTGTTTTATCTTCTCACTAATAACTCCTTAAAAAGTGCGTGATGGAGTGTTTGAACTTAGTGACATAAAAAAAAACTATTGAGAACTTTTTTCTCAGGAAAATCTAATGCGGTTTGAAAAAACCAAGAAGCGGTGTGAAGTAGCAGAAAGATGAAATTTGCAGTAATTCCCAAATAATACTTGTGATATTTTAAAAAATTAAGGCACCAACGTCGCCCTGTATTGAGATTTTATTTAGTTTTTAGATGCAAACTGTAATCACATTGAAGGTTTTTATTAATAATTGCGGATACATCATTATTATTTTCATATGAAATCCATGGCCATCTCAAATAATATTACCTGTTAATACGTGTAGGTTATTAGGAACCTGACAATGAATTTGAATCCCAATGATTGATCTGATTGACTGTACAATGTTTAAAATATAATAATATCATATTTTGTTGTCTATGAAATATACTATTTAAAAAAAAGCGCAGATATAGAGTCAGAACAGCCAAAAACTTGCAACTTTAAAAAAATATTACGATGACTAGGTATATCAGATGTCTTAATTTTATCTGATATTTGTAATTAAAAAAATTCTCAAAGTTGCTTTTTCATAATCTTAATGATACCTTGAAATATTGTAGTCATTAATATCATTTAACGTATTTTTATGGACATCAGAAAATCAATTAAAAAATAATAGGTATAACTAAAATCTGTTGTATAAATAGTCACAACCCATTTGAACGCTACATCACGCACAACTCTTCAATATACCTACCTAAATGTAAAAAATCTGTAAAAATCGAACGTTGATACAGGTACTATAATAGTCCACGTGCACTAATTATTATATTAATATAAAATGCGTACTAATAAATCCCACAACACGTACCTACATTCTGACTTAGGTATAGATATTATATGGAAATAAAATTGTTCCATTGTGGAATTCTTAAATTAATAAAAAAATGTTGCTAAAATAAATAATAAATTGGTTTCATTTCACATTGTTTCTTTTCTGCTTATATTTTCCTAATTAATTTTAATTGTTCTCCATCTCTATAATCTTTATCTATATTACTACATCATCCTCTTCGATAGGTACTTTTTGTGACGTCACGTTCCGCCTGAGCCGAGCGTGCAAGAGAGAGCGCGGAACAAGCGATAGAGAGGCACAAACGGCCGGAGCGTTTGGCTTGTGAAGAGAGATAGATGTGCCTCTCGCATTCCATCATTTCTTGTGAATCGTTATCCACAGATGTAAAAAAGATATCGTCCGTCCGTCTGCGACATACCTACTCGATTTTTTCAGCAACTATTAAAGCTTGAAAATTGTAGTTATTATGTAGTTGTGAGTTGTGACCCACCTACCACCAGTATGTTAGTAACAATATTATTAAATGCTATTTATAACTAATATTTATAACTGAGTAGGTAAGTTTAACTCATAGGCTAAATAGGGCTATGATATTTAAAGTTAAAACAAAAAGACGTTTTATATTAATATTCTACTTTATTTACATGATCACATGGTAGGTATGCATATGTACAGATATTTACAGAACATTATTTACAGTTGCAAGAGTCCTTAGTTAACCCTTTACTTTTTGACCCAGTTGTTTAATGGGTAGCTGTAGGCCGAGTAACCGAGAGGGCTGGACCATCCGCTAGTCGAATAGTAAGGGGAAGTGTACCCGGAGAAGGAATTGTAGACAGAGGGTACAGAGCTGTATACTGAAGGTACAGAGCTGTATACAGAAGGTACAGAGCTGTACACTGAGGGTACGGAGCTGTACACTGAAGGTACAGACCTGTACACTGATGGTACTGTGTTGTAAACCGATGGGTAATCGTTGTAAGCGCCGTATACTGAAGGAGAGTAAGACGAAACGGCGGGAGTAGCGACGACGGAGGAGGCCACGGTGCGGGCAGCGACAACAGCAGGGGATGAAGCAACAACAGCGGGAGACGAGGCGACAACAGGAGTTGCAGCGACGACAGTCCTAGCCAAGGGCTCTTTGCGCACTACAGCGTTGAATCCATTCACGTCATCAGCCGTGTAGTCAACAATCCTCTGGGTGCCGTCAGGGTCTACTAGAGAGTACTGTCCGGAGACGGTCCCTCCGACGCGGGTCTCGACTTGACTCTTGTAGTCGCCAGTGTTGGGGTCCGCGACGTCATATGAGAAGCTCGACGAATCGCCGTCTACCTTTATCACGGCTGAGCTGTGCGCCGCAGCAACCAAGGCGAGAACTACGATGAACTGAAATTGAAAAAAAATTGATAAGATCCTCGTGTGTTAGATACATACTGATATTTTGGAGGATACTAAACAGCGGCACACGTGCTAATAAGGTGCTCTGTTGTGTCAAACTAACGCGAGACCTGAACTTCCTCGAATTTCAGAGTGAGTTCGGATGGAGTAATCCGGCATGAACCCGCACCGTCTTTATATGAAACCGACGAAGTTATGATTTAATCTCAGAAAAGTCCTAGGACTTTAAATTAAACGAAAGGAGAAGGCTATACCAAAAAATAATAATTAATTGAGCAATAATTAAAATCTGTTCTATTTTCAATTTCGAATTGCTTAAACTTTTTGACAAATATTGCCGAAAGATTTGACGTAAAATTTGAAAAGTTTAAAATTGAAATTCTTCTAAAGAATAAAGGGAAATATTCCATTTTTTGAGAAATAATACTGAAATAATGGAAGTTAAAAATATATTTATACGAAAAATATGAGCTTTTTTTTACCTTAGTGACCATTGTAGTTATTTCAAGTGATCCTGTCAAATGATGCAGTTTTCAACTCAATAGACGCTTTTATACGATTCTCATCTGGTGACTTGTTTCTAAATAGGCACCGGTTAATCTTTAAAACTCGGGTAATTACTATAAATAGTCATTAGACGTTAAAATAATAAATCGAAAATACAAGGTCACTCGTACGTTATACCAATTACTTCTTTATTCGGATGTACTATGAAATAATAAATCTAATAAAATTATTCTAGACTTCCGCAAATTTTAGACACCACACCTACTCGCGTATCTTTACTTATTTTGAACACTTTTTAAGAGAAACGAATGATTTAATTAATTTGAGAAAACTAATTGAAAAAAAATATAATATCTTTTAATTTTCTAAATATTTGTCCATAAATTATTGAAGTAATTAAACTAACCTTTGTAATGATTAAGCATCATTTGATCAATCAGCAATTAAACTAACCTTTGTAATGATTAAGCATCATTTGATCAATCAGCATTTTGTTTACGTCTTTAATTAACTAGGCATTCGTTTGTTCGGTGTATTCGAAGCCTACTGGAATATTGGTGAAATTATTGGTGGAATTTGGTGAAATTGTATTACCCTTGTATTAACCATAATGTTCTCCTTTGTATAGTTTTCCATAAGTATCCTAGAGTATTTAAGAAAATTGTATAACTTATATTTTTGAAGAAATAAATATATTATTATTATTATAAATATAAATATTGTAGTCTACAGCTTAGGATTGAACTACCATTTGTTTTATTTCAAAAAATAGATTGTCAATGTATAACTATAATTTTGAGATAATTAACAATTACACAAAAATTATACAACGTACCCTAAAATCTAAACAATCCCTTTAGCAGAGAGTACCATACCATAACATTATGAAAGTTAGAAAAAATTGCTTTCATTTGAGCCTGCTATCTCATATATATTATTTATTCTATAGATAGGCTTTGAGATCGAAAAACGTTGAGTTCTAGGATGGAGCGCGCCCGCCCAAATGTCTATTCACTCTTCTCTTGAAGGAACCCAGGTTATACTTGCAGGGAGCACAAGTTGGAAGGGTGTTCTACACCTTAGCGGTACCGGGTACGTATCAGAAATGTGGAAGGAAAACGTTTCGCTCAAATTTTCTGGACATGAACCACATAAGGATGCCACTTTTCTCGGCGTCTCGCGGTTCTGTGGTAGAAAGGAGTGTGGTAGAATTTTTCCAGAAAGTTGAAATTTTTCTATTATATCATTTTATTCACCGCGAAATACGAAATGTAAGTGTCCGGCATTATTATGAAGATTGATGATAAACTAACTTACCTAGAGACTCTCATGCTCTGTCTAATTACATTTTTCCATACAAGTTAGTAATTTCATAGACTGAAATCTCATCTGATGGTAAGTGACAATGCAGCCTTAGATACTAGTTAACTTAGACGGGAAAGTGTTACTCTTTTTGTTTAAAGTGGTTGCTTCAGAGCATTGCTCCAAAAACGAAATCATAATACACACACTTACTTGCCTGACTTACAGGCGCTTACGAAATGTCAAAAACTACCGCCGCTTTCAGAAAGCAGCTCCAGAACGCTGTTGATATACATTGAAGATAATAGACAAATACATAGGACCCGGCAGTTAGTGCAAAAATGTAAGCCAAACCCTGATGGCTGATTGTTTATGGACCGCGGTCCTCGCCAATGATCACTACTCGTATTCATTATAGGTACTTGTTATTAGTCCGGACACGCATTTCCACCATATTGTTATAGTATATTAGCAGGAAATTCGACAGATGGTTGGATGGCACAGATCACCAAGATAAGTTACGTTCATAGTCAATTGCGGTTTAAATCTGTGCCGAACTACAAACCAAAGCTACACGAACACAGTCCACATAATTGTAATATATCATTTAATGGCTTATGGCACTGATCATCATCATTGACAGATAGTGAACCCTTTATCTTGTATGAAGAAGGTTTACGTATAATGTTCAGATGGGCTCATCCTTAGGTTCCTATCGGTGCTGAAGATATTATGATCAAGAATTTCGATGATAGATGCGAATTTTTTTTTATTGATTAATATTTTGTTTACTTCGTGAGAACAGTCGATCTAGGTCTACTTAATAGCTAACAGTCAGTCTTACTAAGATAATTTTTCGGAATATGCCTGACAAATTCTTCGAGATAAATCGAACTTGCCCCGGCCAATCAGCGACTGCAAAAAGTGGTATGAAAATCCATATCTGTCGCGGTTTAGTGGTCGTATAAATAACGTACTGAACTCATAGTTGCCGTGTTCAAAATATGTCAACCAAGGAGCTAACTTAACAAAGGTTTTATTTTAATTTCGAATTGCATGATCTACACGTAGACTTTTGATTTTTATAGTGATATACCCATAGCCAATCATCACTAAATTATACTTAAAAAGAAATTGTAAGATATTGTGTGTAATTGTAATTTCCTGTACTCAATAAATAAATAAGAAAAGTTCAATTTCTATCTTTTCTTTCTCATAAGCTATAGGACTACAGTTTCTTTTGCACGCAGGGCAGTTATAGCTCACTTAAATGCATAATATGTATATTTATAAACGTCTGCTGGCGCTCTATACTTATATGATTTGCAAAGAATTAGCTTGAGAGGATAGGAAAAGGATTATTATTGAAGTATTATTCTTTTTAAAAGTAATAAGTCATGTCTTTTATCATTTTATACTTATAATTTATTTACAAATTGTTTTATTTACATTTATTGTACAGAATATTGTCTACATCTTGATTAGTAGACCTAAAGCTTCGTGGCTGACTTAGATTACGAATTACTTTCAGTTCACCATCTAGTTCACCAGTAGCCGAGACGAGCGGTAGGGTAACCGTAAGTGGAGTAACCAGGGTACACTCCAGAGTAGACGGTGGGCGCTGCGCTGTAGATTGAGGGGGATGCGGTGTAGACTGAGGGGGATGCGGCGTAGACTGAGGGGGATGCGCTGTAGACTGAGGGGGTGACGTATGAGCCCGAGTACACAGCGGGGGCAGAGACGACGGTACGCGACGCAACGGGCGGCAAAACCTTCGGGCGTGTAAGGACAACCGTCTGCATGCTCCAAAAAGGTCCACTTCTTTCTATGCTAACTCATTTACTTGTAAGGCAGTTACGCTGTGGAATGCTCTTCCTTCTGAAATACGACACTCAAAATCCCTCTCTATTTTCAAAAGTCGTCTATATGAGTTTTACCTGTCGAACCCTCGTACCTAATTAGCATACGAAACTCCACAAATGTTGTAGATTTCTACTTTTACTCGCTATAGGTATACTAACTACTCAGTGTTTATATGAGATACTATATGTATATATTTATTTTTATAATATGTATTTGTATTTACTATGTATGTATATGTATTAGTATATATTATTATGTATATTTTGTAAAACTATATTAATTGGTATAATATTTATTATTCTCCACACAATGTGCACTAGCCCACACTTACACTATATTCATTTATCTCTCACCAGAAGGAAAAGGTTGTCTGGAAGAGATTGCCTATGGCAATTAGACCGCCTTTTGCGCATCACGTGTCTTATATATAGTATATGTTTCTTATAATTATGTTTCTTTGTGCAATAAAGTATAAATAAATAAATAAATAAATAAGATGACTAGGTATATCAGATGTCTTAATTTTATCTGATATTTGTAATTTAAACATTCTCAAAGTTGCTTTTTCATAATCTTAATGATACCTTGAAATATTGTAGTCATTAATATCATTTGATGTATTTTTATGGACATCAGAAAATCAATTAAAAAATAATAAGTATAACTAAAATCTGTGGTATATATAAATAGTCACAACTCATTCGAACGCTACATCACGCACAACTCTTCAATATACCTACCTAAATGTAAAAAATCTGTAAAAATCGAACTTTGATACAGGTACTATAATAGTCCACGTGCACTAATTATTATATTAATATAAAATGCGTACTAATAAATCCCACAACACGTACCTACATTCTGACTTAGGTATAGATATTATATGGAAATAAAATTGTTCCATTGTGGAATTCTTAAATTAATAAAAAAATGTTGCTAAAATAAATAATAAATTGGTTTCATTTCACATTGTTTCTTTTCTGCTTATATTTTCCTATTTAATTTTAATTGTTCTCCATCTCTACAATCTTTATCTACATTACTACATCATCCTCTTCGATAGGTACTTTTTGTGACGTCACGTTCCGCTTGAGCCGAGCGTGCAAGCGAGAGCGCGGAACAAGCGATAAGAGAGGCACGATCGGCCTGAGCGTTTGGCTTGTGAGGAGAGATAGATCTCTCTCGTATTCCATCCTTTCTTGTGAAACAAATAAAATTGTAGTTATTATGTAGTTGTGACCCACCTACCACCAGTATGTTGGTGACAATATTATACAGAAAATACAGATAACACTTTCTTCCAAGGATAGTCAGTTAAATAAATTAAATATATTTTGTACATTTTAATTACATGCCTATAGTCATATAAAAAGCTTGGTTGCATTTTAAATTTATTTTTAGATAGGAAAATCATCTCACTAGTTATTCAATGATAACTAACCAAACTTTTTTATTAAATGTAGGTATAGATTAGGTTCCTACTGTTAGGTATTATTAGGTAATGTTAGGTATTTATTATTAAATGTAGGTATAGATTAGGTTCCTACTGTTAGGTACTATTTATCGTTCGTTCGTTCGTTCGTTTCAGCCGACGGACGTCCACTGCTGGACAAAGGCCTCCTGCAATGATTTCCAGCCGCACGGTCCTGCGCTAACTGTATCCAGCGCCTTCCCGCGACCCTTTTTTAATATCGTCAGTCCATCTGGTCGGAGGCCTTCCAACACTGCGCTTACCCGTGCGGGGTCGCCATTCCAGTACTTTGGGTCCCCAACGTCCGTCGGTCCTACGAGCTATGTGTCCCGCCCATTGCCACTTCGGCTTCGCGATACGTTGAGCTATGTCGGTGACTTTGGTTCGTCTACGGATCTCCTCATTTCTGATTTGATCCCGCAGAGAAACTCCGAGCATAGCTCTCTCCATCGCCCGCTGAGTACTATTATACTATTTATAACTAATATTTATAACTTAGTAGGTAAGTTTAACTCATAGGCTACATAGGGCTATGATATTTAAAGTTAAAACAATAAGACATTATATATTAATATTCTACTTTATTTACATGATCACATGGTAGGCATATGTACAGATATTTACAGAACATTATGTACAGTTGCAAGAGTCCTTAGTTAACCCTTTACTTTTTGACCCAGTTGTTTAACGGGTAGCTGTATGCCGAATAACCGAGAGGGCTGGACCATCCGCTGGTCGAATAGTAAGGGGAAGTGTACCCGGAGAAGGAATTGTAGACGGAAGGTACAGAGCTGTATACTGAAGGTACAGAGCTGTATACAGAAGGTACAGAGCTGTATACAGAAGGTACAGAGCTGTACACTGAGGGTACTGACCTGTACACTGATGGTACTGTATTGTAAACTGATGGGTAAGCGTTGTAAGTGCCGTATACTGAAGGAGAGTAGGACGAGACGGCGGGAGTAGCGACGACGGAGGAGGCCACGGTGCGGGCATCGACAACAGCAGGAGATGAAGCAACAACAGCGGGAGACGAGGCAACAACAGGAGTTGCAGCGACGTAAGTCCTAGCCAAGGGCTCTTTGCGCACTACAGCGTTGAATCCATTCACGTCATCAGCCGTGTAGTCAACAATCCTCTGGGTGCCGTCAGGGTCTACTAGAGAGTACTGTCCGGAGACGGTCCCTCCGACGCGGGTCTCGACTTGACTCTTGTAGTCGCCAGTGTTGGGGTCCGCGACGTCATATGAGAAGCTCGAAGAGTCACCGTCTACCTTTATCACGGCTGAGCTGTGCGCCGCAGCAACCAAGGCGAGAACTACGATGAACTGCAATTGAAAGAAAAAAAATAGATAAGATTCTCGTGTGTTAGATACATACTGATATTTTGGAGGATACTAAACAGCGGCACACGTGCTAATAAGGTGCTCTGTTGTGTCAAACTAACGCGAGACCTGAACTTCCTCGAATTTCAGAGTGAGTTCGGATGGAGTAATCCGGCATGAACCCGCACCGTCTTTATATGAAACCGACGAAGTTATGATATGTATTTTAATCTCAGAAAAGTCCTAATCCAACGAAAGAAGATGGATATACCAAAAAATAATAATTTATTGCAATGCAATAATTAAAATCTGTTCTATTTTCAATTTCGAATTGCTTAAACTTTTTGACAAATATTGCCGAAAGATTTGACGTAAAATTTGAAAAGTTTAAAATTGAAATTCTTCTAAAGAATAAAGGGAAATATTCCATTTTTTGAGAAATAATACTGAAATAATGGAAGTTAAAAATATATTTATACGAAAAATATGAGCTTTTTTTTACCTTAGTGACCATTGTAGTTATTTCAAGTGATCCTGTCAAATGATGCAGTTTTCAACTCAATAGACGCTTTTATACGATTCTCATCTGGTGACTTGTTTCTAAATAGGCACCGGTTAATCTTTAAAACTCGGGTAATTACTATAAATAGTCATTAGACGTTAAAATAATAAATCGAAAATACAAGGTCACTCGTACGTTATACCAATTACTTCTTTATTCGGATGTACTATGAAATAATAAATCTAATAAAATTATTCTAGACTTCCGCAAATTTTAGACACCACACCTACTCGCGTATCTTTACTTATTTTGAACACTTTTTAAGAGAAACGAATGATTTAATTAATTTGAGAAAACTAATTGAAAAAAAATATAATATCTTTTAATTTTCTAAATATTTGTCCATAAATTATTGAAGTAATTAAACTAACCTTTGTAATGATTAAGCATCATTTGATCAATCAGCAATTAAACTAACCTTTGTAATGATTAAGCATCATTTGATCAATCAGCATTTTGTTTACGTCTTTAATTAACTAGGCATTCGTTTGTTCGGTGTATTCGAAGCCTACTGGAATATTGGTGAAATTATTGGTGGAATTTGGTGAAATTGTATTACCCTTGTATTAACCATAATGTTCTCCTTTGTATAGTTTTCCATAAGTATCCTAGAGTATTTAAGAAAATTGTATAACTTATATTTTTGAAGAAATAAATATATTATTATTATTATAAATATAAATATTGTAGTCTACAGCTTAGGATTGAACTACCATTTGTTTTATTTCAAAAAATAGATTGTCAATGTATAACTATAATTTTGAGATAATTAACAATTACACAAAAATTATACAACGTACCCTAAAATCTAAACAATCCCTTTAGCAGAGAGTACCATACCATAACATTATGAAAGTTAGAAAAAATTGCTTTCATTTGAGCCTGCTATCTCATATATATTATTTATTCTATAGATAGGCTTTGAGATCGAAAAACGTTGAGTTCTAGGATGGAGCGCGCCCGCCCAAATGTCTATTCACTCTTCTCTTGAAGGAACCCAGGTTATACTTGCAGGGAGCACAAGTTGGAAGGGTGTTCTACACCTTAGCGGTACCGGGTACGTATCAGAAATGTGGAAGGAAAACGTTTCGCTCAAATTTTCTGGACATGAACCACATAAGGATGCCACTTTTCTCGGCGTCTCGCGGTTCTGTGGTAGAAAGGAGTGTGGTAGAATTTTTCCAGAAAGTTGAAATTTTTCTATTATATCATTTTATTCACCGCGAAATACGAAATGTAAGTGTCCGGCATTATTATGAAGATTGATGATAAACTAACTTACCTAGAGACTCTCATGCTCTGTCTAATTACATTTTTCCATACAAGTTAGTAATTTCATAGACTGAAATCTCATCTGATGGTAAGTGACAATGCAGCCTTAGATACTAGTTAACTTAGACGGGAAAGTGTTACTCTTTTTGTTTAAAGTGGTTGCTTCAGAGCATTGCTCCAAAAACGAAATCATAATACACACACTTACTTGCCTGACTTACAGGCGCTTACGAAATGTCAAAAACTACCGCCGCTTTCAGAAAGCAGCTCCAGAACGCTGTTGATATACATTGAAGATAATAGACAAATACATAGGACCCGGCAGTTAGTGCAAAAATGTAAGCCAAACCCTGATGGCTGATTGTTTATGGACCGCGGTCCTCGCCAATGATCACTACTCGTATTCATTATAGGTACTTGTTATTAGTCCGGACACGCATTTCCACCATATTGTTATAGTATATTAGCAGGAAATTCGACAGATGGTTGGATGGCACAGATCACCAAGATAAGTTACGTTCATAGTCAATTGCGGTTTAAATCTGTGCCGAACTACAAACCAAAGCTACACGAACACAGTCCACATAATTGTAATATATCATTTAATGGCTTATGGCACTGATCATCATCATTGACAGATAGTGAACCCTTTATCTTGTATGAAGAAGGTTTACGTATAATGTTCAGATGGGCTCATCCTTAGGTTCCTATCGGTGCTGAAGATATTATGGATCAAGAATTTCGATGATAGATGCGATTTTTTTTTATTGATTAATATTTTGTTTACTTCGTGAGAACAGTCGATCTAGGTCTACTTAATAGCTAACAGTCAGTCTTACTAAGATAATTTTTCGGAATATGCCTGACAAATTCTTCGAGATAAATCGAACTTGCCCCGGCCAATCAGCGACTGCAAAAAGTGGTATGAAAATCCATATCTGTCGCGGTTTAGTGGTCGTATAAATAACGTACTGAACTCATAGTTGCCGTGTTCAAAATATGTCAACCAAGGAGCTAACTTAACAAAGGTTTTATTTTAAATTCGAATTGCATGCTCTACACGTAGACTTATTGATTTTTATAGAGTTACCCATAGCCAATCATCACTAAATTCTACTAACAAGAAATTGTGTGTAATTGTAATTTCCTGTACTAAATAAATAAATAAACAAGAAACGTTCAATTTCTATCTTTTCTTTCTCATAAGCTAAGTATAGGACTACAGTTTCTTTTACACGCAGGGCAGTTATAGCTCACTTAAATGCATAATATGTATATTTATAAACGTCTGCTGGCGCTCTATACTTATATGATTTGCAAAGAATTAGCTTGAGAGGATAGGAAAAGGATTATTATTGAAGTATTATTCTTTTTAAAAGTAATAAGTCATGTCTTTTATCATTTTATACTTATAATTTATTTACAAATTGTTTTATTTACATTTATTGTACAGAATATTGTCTACATCTTGATTAGTAGACCTAAAGCTTCGTGGCTGACTTAGATTACGAATTACTTTCAGTTCACCATCTAGTTCACCAGTAGCCGAGACGAGCGGTAGGGTAACCGTAAGTGGAGTAACCAGGGTACACTCCAGAGTAGACGGTGGGCGCTGCGCTGTAGATTGAGGGGGATGCGGTGTAGACTGAGGGGGATGCGGCGTAGACTGAGGGGGATGCGCTGTAGACTGAGGGGGTGACGTATGAGCCCGAGTACACAGCGGGGGCAGAGACGACGGTACGCGACGCAACGGGCGCTACGACATTCGCGACGAGAGGGTCTTTGCGTACGACAGCGTTGAATCCGTTGATGTCGTCTGCAGTGTAGTCCACAACGCGCTTGGTGCCATCAGGGTCCACCAGCGAGTATTGTCCCCTTACAACTCCTCCTTGGCGGGTTTCTGATTGGCTCTTGAAGTCACCAGTCAGAGGATCGGCGACGTCGTATGAGAAGCTTGAGGCTTCTTCGTCCACTGGTACCACGGAGCCGGCGGCCACGGCCACGAGGGCGGCGAGAACGATGAACTGTAATGAAAGGATGACATAATTAATTATAATCTTGCGAATGATCTGTTAAACTGTTTAGTAGTTAGTTAGTTAATAGTTATCATCTGTTTTTGATCAAATATCCTATTGCCTTTACATCAGTGCGTGTAAATAATGCTCATTAATATATATATAGCTACTCGTGCTGATTCACTGACTGACTGACTGACTGACTGACTGATTATCACCTCTCCTGAACAATTTTGTATGAAATTTTTTTTTTTCACGGATGGGGTCTTATAGAAGAAAAAAATTCAATTTGAAGAAAAATACAGAGAGAGCTGATGATTGAGGATTTAGAAGACAGGTGAAGAGCACAGCCAGGGTATTGGAGATAGGTGGGAGGTGCTCGACCAAATGTCATTCGAAATGTCATGCAATTGGCAGTGAGCTGAAAAAAAGTTCAAAATGGCGGATTCAAGATGGCCGCCATACAAACTTCATCGGTGTCCATCTCGAAGAGTATTAAAGATGGAAGAGTGGTTTCTTGACAAGAAGTATTCAGGACCCCATGGTCTATTCCATGGATAGAAAAAAAATCAAAATGGCGGAGTTTATTTTTCCATAGAAAATGTATGAGGAATATTGAAGAGACTACCAGTTGGTAATTATGCAAGGTTGTGATGCGGTTTTTCGGAGAGTTACTAGAGAAAAATATGGAGAGTGCTGATGATTGAGGATTTCGGAGACGGGTGAAGAGCACAGCCAGGGTATCGAAGATAGGTGGGGGGTGCTCGACCAAATGTAACTCGAAACGTCATCCAATTGGCAGTTAGCTGAAAAAAAATTCAAAATGGCGGATTCAAGATGGCCGCCATACAAATTTCGTGTTGTTCTATCTCGGAAAGTATTAAAGATAAGAGAGTGGTTTCTTAGCAAGAGGTGATCAGGATCTCAAGTTCTACGGGATGCATGGAAAATAATTCACTGTGGCGGAATTTATCTTTCCTTGGAAAATATACTTACTATGAGAAGAGACAATGATCTAGGATTTGGATGATGATTGAGGAGCACTGTCATGGTTTTAAAGATAGTTAAGGGCTGTTTGAACAAAAAATATGCTGAACCTCATCCAATGAGGTTCAGCGTATTTTTTTTTTCGAACTGCCCTTAACTATCTTTAAAACCATGACAGTGTTCCTTGGTAATTTTTTCAGCTTACGGACGGCGATACCGTTATGGGCGGGAAGACTGCACGCGGGCCCCATGTGGCCCGCGCATCCACGCGCCCTACTAGTTACTATATATATAGCTGCTTGTGCTGATTCACTCACTGACTCATTGATCACCTCTCCTGAACAATTTTGTATGAAAAAATTTTTTTTCAATGACCATTTCGTATAGAAGAGAAAAATTCATTCAGAACAAAAATACGGAGAGAGCTGATGATTGAGGATATCGAAGACGGGTAAAGAGCACAGCGAAAGTATTGAAGATAGGTGGGGGGTGCTCGACCAAATGTCATTTGAAACGTCATGCAATTGGCAGTGAGCTGAACAAAAATTCAAAATGGCGGATTCAAAATGGCCGCCATTCGAATTTCGTCGATATCTCGAAAAGTATAAAAGATGGAAGACCGGTTTCTTGACAAGAGTTAATCAGGACCCGAAGGTCTACGCGATGAATAGAAAAAAAAATCCAATATGGCGGAATTTTTTTTTCCATAGAAAAAGTATGGGGAATTTTATGAGACTAAATGTACTACTATGCAAGGTTTTGATGCGGTTTTTCGGAGAATTACTAGAGAAAAATATGGAATGAGATGATGATTGAGGGTTTTGAAGACAGTCGAGGAGCATGCGCAAGGTATTATAGTTAGGTGGGGACTGCTGAAACAAAAATTACTTGGAACGTCATGCAATTGGCAGAGAGCTGAAAAAAAAATTAAAATGGCGGATTCAAGATGGCCGACATACAGATTTCGTGTTGTTCTATCTCGGAAAGTATAAAAGATAAGAGAGTGGTTTCTTAGCAAGAGGTGATCAGGATCTCAAGTTCTACGGAATGCATGGAAAATAATTCACTGTGGCGGAATTTATCTTTCCATGGAAAATGTACATGCTATGAGAAGAGACAATGATCTAGGATTTGGATGATGATTGAGGAGCACTGTCATGGTTTTAAAGATAGTTAAGGGCTGTGTTAAAAAATACGCTGAACCTCATCATATTTTTTGCTCTTACAGCCCTTAACTATCTTTAAAACCATGACAGTGCTCCTTGGTCATTTTTTAAGCCCACTGCCAATCGGATTCCAATTGGCGATGGAGATGACGGCGATACCTTTATAGGCGGGAAGACTGCACGCGGGCCACGTGTGGCCCGCGCACTCACGCGCCCTACTAGTTAATATATATATAGCTGCTTGTGCTGATTCACTGACTGACTGATTGATTACCTCTCCTGAACAATTTTGTATGAAAAAATTTTTTTTCAATTACCATTTCGTATAGAAGAGAAAAATTCATTCGGAGGAAAAATACGGAGAGAGCTGATGATTGAGGATTTCGGAGACGGATGAAGAGCACAGCCAAGGGTATTGGAGATAGGTGGGGGGTGCTCGACCAAATGTCATTCGAAACGTCATCCAATTGGCAGTGAGCTGAAAAAAAATTCAAAATGGCGGATTCAAAATGGCCGCCATTCGAATTTCGCCGATATCTCGGAAAGTATAAAAGATGGAAGAATGGTTTCTTAACAAGAGGTGATCAGGACTCGAAGGTCTATTCGATGGATAGAAATAAAATTCAAAATGGCGGAATTTTTTTTACCATAGAAAATGTATGGCGGATATTGAAGAGACTAAAAGTTGGAAGGCAAATAGGGGGGAAGACGGCACGCGGGCCACATGTGGCCCGCGCCCTCACGCAACCTACTAGTTAATATATATATAGCTGCTTGTGCTGATTGGCCACTGACTGATTGATCACCTCTCCTGAACAATTTTGTATGAAAATTTTTTTTTTAAAGGATCATGTCGTATAGAAAGGAAAAAATCATTAAGAACAAAAATATGGAGAGAGCTGATGATTGAGGATTTCGGAGACGGGTGAAGAGCACGGGGAGGGTATTGAAGATAGCTGGGGGGTGCTCGACCAAATGTCATTTGAAATGACATCCAATTGGCAGTTAAATGAAAAAAAATTCAAAATGGCGGATTCAAAATGGCCGCCATTCGAATTTCGTCGATATCTCGAAAAGTATAAAAGATGGAAGAATGGTTTCTCGACAAGAAGTGATTAGGGCAAAAAGGTATATTGAAAGGCTAAAAAAAATCCAATATGGCGTAAAAATTTTTTTCATATAAAATTGTATGGGGAATTTTAAAGGCGTTTTTTATGGGCGGGAAGACAGCACGCGGGCCACACGTGGCCCGCGCCCCCACGCGCCCTACTAGTTACAATATATATAGCTGCTTGTGCTGACTGACTCACTGATTGATCACCTCTCCTGAACAATTTTGTATGAAAAATTTTTTTTTTACTAATCATTTCGTAAAGAGGGGAAAAAATCATTAAGAACAAAAATATGGAGAGAGCTGATGATTGAGGATTTCGGAGACGGATGAAGAGCACAGCCATGGGTATTGGAGATAGGTGGGGGGTGCTCGACCAAATGTCATTTGAAACGTCATCCGATTGGCAGTGAGCTGAAAAAAAATTCAAAATGGCGGATTCAAAATGGCCGCCATACGAATTTCGCCCATATCTCGGAAAGTATAAAAGATGGAAGAACGGTTTCTTGACAAGAAGTGATCAGGACCCCATGGTCCATTCGATGGATAGAAAAAAAAATCAAAATGGCGGAATTTATTTTTCCATATAAAATGTATGAGGAATGTTGAAGAGACCACGAGTTGTAAAACATGAAGTGCTTTGATGCGGTTTTTTGGAAGACTACAAGAGAAAAATATGGAATGAGGTGATGATTGAGGATTTTAAAGACAGTCAAGGAGCATGGGCAAGGTATCATAGTTAGGTGAGGACTGCTGAAACAAAAAATACTCGGAACTTCACGCAATTGGCAGTGAGCTGAAAAAAAAAACAAAATGGCGGATTCAAGATGGCCGCCTATATGACTATGAATTTCGTGTTGTTCTATCTCAGAAAGTATAAAAGATAAGAGAGTGGTTTCTTAGCAAGAGGTGATCAAGATCTCAAGTTCTACGGGATGAATGAAAAAAATAAAATGGAGGAATTTATTTTTCCATAGCAAATGTACATGCTACAATAAGTAGGGAACTTTCCAAGGCATTGACACAGTTCTTTAGAGAACTGCCAGAGGAAAATATGAGAAGAGATGAAGATCTTGGATTTGGATGATGATGGAGGAGCACGGTCATGGTTTTAAAGATAGTTAAGGGCTCTTTGAACAAAAATACGCTGAACCTCATCTGATGAGGTTCAGCGTATTTTTGTTCAAAGAGCCCTTAACTATCTTTAAAATCATGACCGTGTTCCTAGGTATTTTTATGGCGATGGAGATGACGGCGATACCTTTATGGGCGGGAAGACTGCACGCGGGCCACATGTGGCCCGCGCACCCACGCGCCCTACTAGTTAATATATATATAGCTGCTTGTGCTGATTCACTGACTGACTGATTGATCACCTCTCCTGAACAATTTTGTATGAAAAAATTTTTTTTCAATTATCATTTCGTATAGAAGAAAAAAATTCATTCGGAGGAAAAATACGGAGAGAGCTGATGATTGAGGATTTCGGAGACGGGTGAAGAGCACAGCGAAAGTATTGAAGATAGGTGGGGGGTGCTCGACCAAATGTCATTTGAAACGTCATGCAATTGGCAGTGAGCTGAAAATTTTTTCAAAATGGCGGATTCAAAATGGCCGCCATTCGAATTTCGCCGATATCTCGGAAAGTATAAAAGATGGAAGAATGGTTTCTTGACAAGAATTGATCAGGACTCGAAGTTCTATTTGATGGATAGAAAAAAAATTCAAAATGGCGGAATTTATTTTTTCCATAGAAAATGTATGGGGAATGTTGAAGAGACCACGAGTTGTAAAACATGAAATGCTTTGATGCGGTTTGTTGGAAGACTACCAGAGAAAAATATGGAATGAGGTGATGATTGAGGATTTTAAAGACAGTCAAGGAGCATGGGCAAGGTATTAAATTTAGGTGGGGACTGCTGAAACAAAAAATACTCGGAACTTCAGGCAATTGGCAGTGAGCTGAAAAAAAACCAAAATGGCGGATTCAAGATGGCCGCCATACAAATTTCGTGTTGTTCTATCTCGGAAAGTATAAAAGATAAGAGAGTGGTTTCGTAGCAAGAGGTGATCAGGATCTCAATTTCTACGGGATGCAAGGAAAATAATTCACTGTGGCGGAATTTATCTCTCCATGGAAAATGTACATACTATGGGAAGAGACAATGATCTAGGATTTGTATGATGATTGAGGAGCACTGTCATGGTTTTAAAGATAGTTAAGGGCTGTTCGAACAAAAAATACGCTGAACCTCATCCGATGAGGTTCAGCGTATTTTTTTCTTCGAACTGCCCGTAACTATCTTTAAAACTATGACAGTGCTCCTCGGTAATTTATTCAGCTCACTGCCAATCGGATTCTAATGGGCGATACCTTTATGGGCGGGAAGACTGCACGCGGGCCACATGTGGCCCGCGCACACACGCGCCCTACTAGTTAATATATATATAGCTGCTTGTGCTGATTGACTGATTGATCACCTCTCCTGAACAATTTTGTATGGAAAATTTTTTTTTCAATGACCATTTCGTATAGAAAGGAAAAATTTATGAGGAAGAAAAATATAGCGAGAGCTGATAATTGAGGATTTCGAAGACGGGTGAAGAGCACAGCCAAAGGTATTGCAGATAGGTGGGGGGTGTTCGACCAAATGTCATTTGAAATGTCATCCAACTGCCAGTGAGCTGAAAAAAAATTCAAAATGGCGGATTCAAAATGGCCGCCATACGAATTTCGCCGATATCTCGGAAAGTATAAAAGATGGAAGAATGGTTTCTTGACAAGAAGTAATCAGGACCCGAAGGTATATTTGATGGATAGAAAAAAAAATTCAAAATGGCGGAATTTATTTTTCCATAGAAAATGTATGGGGAATGTTGAAGAGACTAACAGTTGGTAATTATGCAAGGTTGTAATGCGGTTTTTCGGAGAGTTACTAGAGAAAAATATGGAGAGAGCTGATGATTAAGGATTTCGGAGACGGGTGAAGAGCACAGCCAGGGTATCGAAGATAGGTGGGGGGTGCTCGACCAAATATAACTCAAAACGTCATCCAATTGACAGTTAGCTGAAAAAAAAATCAAAATGGCGGATTCAAGATGGCCGCCACACAAATTTCGTGTTGTTCTATCTCGGAAAGTATAAAAGATAAGAGAGTGATTTCTTTGCAAGACGTAATGAGAATCTCAAGGTCTACGGGATGAATGAAAAAAAATCAAAGTGGTTGAATTTATTTTTCCATGGAAAATGTGAATGCTACAATAAACAAGGCCTATGAAAAATAAGTGTTATTCTAGTAATACTCGTATGTGTTGTCAACATATTCCACCACATACATATTATACCTACCTACGTATTATGTGATAGGATACAGCACAACAACTCAAGTTCAATTCCAAGCAATAAGTACAATTTGTCCTCAAAATTCAATTAGTTTCATTCAGATTAAGAAGTGTAACTAAAATGAAGCAACATTTTCTTGAGATTAAAATTTAAAAGCAAAGTCATCTCGAACTTAAGTCTGTGCGCGTCATGTCACAAAGTTGCAGATTTTATGAAGCGTATTAAGTTTAAGTAAGTAGATTAACTCACTTCTGATGTCATTTCGAGTGTAATAGATGCAGTGAAGAGCAAAAAGCAAGACAGAAGCTAGACAAATATTGTTCTGAAGTTTATATTACGATGCTGTTGCCCTGAGCTTCGTATGAAATTCATGGCATGTTAAATTTTGTATGATTTTAAACTTGTAAACTGTATATAGGTGTAAGCATAAGGTTTGTTTACAGAATACAAGAGTAACTCGCATCTTAAGTTAATTATTGTTTAGATTTTTATGATGCATATACTAGAGTATACCTATTTTTTTTGTTGTAAAAAAATTAAGTTATTATTATTATAAGTTCATTACTTTACCTTGTTCATGACTGTTTGTATCAAAGATTCCCTTGGAACTGGATATGGAGTAACCAAAATTTGTGCTTTTATATATATTTCGTACGTCTGACACATATTATATGGGCACTGGTTGATATTTACAAACTTGTAATTATCTTCATTATATGGGCTATGTATCAATTCGTAATAGTCACTAAATTATTCCGGAAATATGAGGTCGTTACTCGTTTAGTCTATACTTAAAAATGTTAATGATGGCGCTAAGAATTAGGGTAAAGTCAACACAACTTGGCGCACGTCACACAATAAATTTACTATTGATTTAACTCGCACACATACTACATTTTGTTTTATGATGATACTGAAAGCTTCTTCTTAAATTAGTTCTTACACCTTTTTCTAGATTCTTTGTCTGGTTTTCTTCAGTAACATTTATATCAATGGTTTTCTTGCAGTAAAATTAAGTAAATATGTAAATAATAATATCGATATTCCTTGCTTTGACGTTATAGCTGAAACAATAAAACTTACGTATCAGCATAAAATCTTTTATTTTCCACATATCGCTAAGGTAAGGGTCCTATCATTATAGATCGCATGACTAGCCAGAAAAAACTTATTAAAAATGTACACAAAAACAATTAAAGCCATTATCTTTATTGACTGTATTTTTAATGACTGGATATATCCACGATGATCTATGATCACGAAATGACCTTCAAATTACGAATTAGAAACTAAGTAGATCAGATCTTCGATAAATCATTTTGAGATTGATTAATCAGATTATCTCATTCAGTATCTTCAGTTAAATAAGTTGCATAATTTGATATTTGTTTTTGTTAGTGCATAAGGAATTCATTGTTTTATAAAAATTTGTTCAAGGGACAAAGAACTATTCATTATATTTCATAATAATAATTATTCTGTTCCTATCTATTATTTTCGAAAGCCATTAATTGGTATTTGATTTGGTTGTTCCCGGGGTGACAACAATTTTTTTTTTATGAACAAAACTTTAAGAACCTACATTTTGAATACTAAGGGAAGGTAGCTTGGATTGGCACAAGGAATTTGTTTTTTATAGCTGGAATTTAATTCTGCATACAAAAAATTATTTTCTTGTCAATGCACATTTCCTTTCATATAGATATTATTGAGAAGTGCAACTTGCTTATTTGCCTATAACTTAAGGATCCAGATGCTCATTAAAAAATAATAATTAATCGTAGGATAATGTTAATTAAGTTAGAATTTGGTCAGCTTGGTACGAGATTCCATACATCCATTTTCAATGTTTTTTCTATCTCTATAGTAGGACAAATTTGGATAGGATAGGTCATTAATGTAGGCCGTAACATAGTTCACATTACATAGTTAATATCAACGCAGCTTATTTTCGCCACTTGTCTCTCTAGCCTAGCCGATAGATAGGTCCAAGCATAATTAGATTTATCGATCGTTTCTGATCGAAATCAGTTTGTAACCCCGGAAGAAAATAAAAGGGAATTATGTTTACCTCATACCTGTTTCGTCGTAGCACCTAAGCGAATGAATTGATTAAATTTCATTATTTTTTTGTATAATAGATTGAGTACCTTTGATTCATTGACTGTTCATTACTTGAGTATCTCTTTATCTTTTTTCATGCAAAAGGAGAATATTTATTCTTATAATTTCCTTGTCATTTTCAGTTCATTTTATCAGTATTGAGTACATAATGTAAAAGATTAGTACAGTTCAGTGAAAATTCAGAGAGAATGTTGTTGAAAAAGAATTACCTAATGTAAATACGTAACGTAAAATTGGCCCCTCATTAAAATATCATAAACAAGAAAATCAAGATATTATATTATATTCTTAAACCCCTAACAATATATATAAAATATTAAGGTATATCTTTATTCAGCATCAGTATTGACAAATTATGACTGGTTTTACTGTCTAAAATATAGCAGTCTACATAGGTCTACAAACATAATACCTACGTATGACAAGCAATCATAAATTAATCAGCTTTCACGGAATCTAACAAGTTAGCTCATCCAGAGGACATTGATTAGGTACTATACAGCAAAGCTGATTAGTTATGCCGGTAAATCTACGTCCGTCATACTAGTTTACCAGTTACCTATACTCGTATAATAATGTCGAAATCGATGTAACTATTGATTTTGACAATGGCAATGAGAGACATGTATACATTCCTGCTAAGGCTTCCGTGATCAGCATAAAAAAGGTTAACAGGTACACCCATCGATATAAAAAGTCTGTAGGAGTATTATGGAAGGTCGTTTAATTTATCATTTTTATAGTTTTTCTATCGTTACAATCAGACTCGTATATGTACAAAATAATGTTATTTACAAGGCAGTTTCATACATCTTAACATTAAGGTAGTGGAGCCTTATAAAGGCTTTGTAATGTTTTACCAGTAGTTAAGTGGGAGGGATTTGACGGCGTAGGAGTTGTAGTAAGGAGCGGCGTAGCTGCGAACATAAGGGGCTGAGGCGTACAGGGAAGGGGATACTACGGTGGGAGCGGTGTATGCTTGGGCAGAGACAACCGCAGATGGGGCGGATGCGTATGAGTAGTACGCAGGGGCGGCGATACGGGGAGCGTAGATCGGAGCAGCAGCAGTGTAGATTGCGGGAGCAGCAACGGTTTTAGCTACCACGGGAGCGGACGCGGCGTAGATAGCAGGAGCGGCGTAGGTGCGAGCGTAAACCGCTGGGGCGGAAGCAACCACAGTCGGAGCGGCGTAAGTGCGGGCAGCAACCACAGCCGGGGCGGACGCAACCACAGGTGCTACGGGAGCGGCGGCAACCACGGGATCTTTACGCACTACAGCGTTGAATCCGTTGACGTCGTCAGCAGCGTAGTCCACAGTGCGCTTGGTACCGTCAGCGTCTAACAGCGAGTATTGTCCTTTGACAACACCGCCGACGCGGGTCTCGACTTGGCTCTTGTAGTCGCCGGTGTAGGGGTCGGCGACGTCGTACGCGAAGCTTGTGTAGTCGGTGTCTGCTGCCGCGACTTGGGCCACTGGCACCACCGAGCTGTGGGCCACGGCGACCAGGGCGGCGAGTACTACTACCAACTGGAAAATTAAACAAGTTAACAATTTAAAAATTGTGCCCTGTAGTAAAACCACTATTTCCAAAAAAAATGTAGCCTATGTTACTCGGGATAGTGTAAGGATTCTAAGGATACTCCGTAAGTAAGTCCTCCAAATCTGTTCAGCCGTTCAGAAGTTATGGTGTAATAAAGAAACTCACATACATATATACCCTAAAAACATTACACTCCTTTTTTTGGGCAGTCGTGTAAAAAAATCTAAAGCAAATGTGACGTGATGAGGGTTAACTTACACTTTCTAAAACAGAAAATTTACCACAGATTTTTATTGTGACTTTTAAACGTATAAAGGAGATCATAGCTGCAGCAGCTATGGGACGGAGATTAAATATTATAAGACCGAGAGAATAAACTAGTTTACTGTAAGGTGTAATACAGATAATTGTGCATTTAGCTTATGTTAATCGTTTTTATCGACGTATTTTAATTAAAATTAATTAATCACGATTTAATTTTTGTTGCAAAAAGCACTGTACTAAGAGTAATTTTTACAGATAAGCAACAATGATGGTCTATTATTATTTTAACGACTAATATAATCGATTAATTATTTCTATATTAATCCAGTTTTAATCAGATAAAATGACACATTAAACGATAAAATTATTTCATTTTATATCCGCGAATGAACCTTATCCAAGAAGTACGTGCTTTTTCGTTGCATCATTTTTTTGAAACTCAACTTATTGGCTCTGAATATGAGTTTAGAATTTTAAGACGCTACCTCGCACCTTTAACATTCATGTAATGTCTAGACGACTAGGAACGTACGTAACTATTTTTTGCACAACAATAGTTTTTTTTTAAATAACACTAGTTTGAAAAATTACTCTAGTCGGTTATAATTAAACTCGATTATGAATGATTATGTTAATTATTTTCTAAATAATTTCTTTAAAAGTTGATTGAAGTAAAAGTGACAACAAAATACGATTAACGCACACACGCACAAGTGTCACAACACGACTGTGTTTTATCGAGCAAAATATTTAAACCACTATCGATATCGGCACAGCACTATAAAATATTCACCTTAGCTGCCATTGCTGCTTTGACAAGTGAATCTCGGGGAATGAGTACAGATCATACCTACTAGGAGCTTTTATATGGATCGGATATACGCGGGCGGGCTCGGTGTGATATTTAAAAACGCGTATGCTCCACAGTGGATCCGGAAACGCAAGGCCGAGCAGGAAAGTACAAAGAAATGAGTCGAGATAATATGTCATTATCTTTATGGGTTATTCATCATTATATGTATCATGTGATTATACTTTATAATATAAAAGGTTGTAGTTAGTTACTGTTTTATTGGCTAAAGTCAAAATCATACTTCACCTACAGTGGTTCTTGCTTCTGGTGCCTAATCTCACACAAGCGCACCTATGTCATTTATAGCAGCTATGATCATTTTAGCCCAATTGTATTACTTGCTATAACGGTGAAGGATATGTGAGAGACCTGAGAGGTTTTCTTATTAATAACCTATCACAAAACATGATTGAAGCCTTATAGCAAGCCACTAGAGCAAAGGTGGGACTAAGCCCGGAATCGCTGAAGTGGGCTGTACAGAATATTCAAGTGTATTTTATGTACACTCACTGTGCGAAGAAGAAAGGAATTGATATAGTTTTTATATGGGGGTCAAAGAAACCGAAAAAATTAAACAAGCATTAAGTTATAATCTATGTGATAAACATTCTTCGTTCTGCTTCTTTCTAAGCTATTCTTTCAGCTGTGATTGAATATCATCCAATCAGCAATTAAGAATCCTGAGCGACATTTTAGTGTTTTTCCGTCTCCCTGACGGCTTCCTCATTGGTTCAAAGCAAGAATGACAGTTGTCTGCGCGGAAGTCACGTGGTTAATTTATGGATCGATATGTCATGAGATTGACCACCATAATGAGAATATTTTTATTATGAATTTTATTCCATTTCAGTTTCGAAGCTTGAATTTGAAGTTTCTGCGATGATGATGATGCGCTAAGTCAGGCTCAGGCCAGTAGCCGTACCACCATCCCTTATTATAGCAGTATTATTGTAATATTGTTTTACAATTTTCATACTGACATTAATATGAAAATATCGAAATAATATAACAATAATACTGCTATAAGAGATGGTGGTACGGCCCCTGGTCTAGTAGGAGGGTTCGGCTGTGGCTGTATTCTTGATACCTACATAGTATAAGTGAAGTGTGGAGAAGAGAGCAGATGCTATTCAAAGAGAGTTCAGATTTCCTCTCAAACCTGCGAGTGGGTCAAGAATTTTTCTTTTGAGACGTTATTAAGTTCGCCTGGGTTGGGCGCTTGCAAAGAATTTGCATAAACGTTTCTGTAGCGTAATTTGCATTATAAACCTCATAATATAAAGCCAAGAGTAATAAGCTTTTGAAGCATCGTTACATTTTAAAAGGCATCATGTAGAAATTTTTATTAAAACAGTCTCTTTAATGTTTTCCATTTTTGCGGTTTTTATTACGATTTACCAACTAAGATAATATTGTGTGCCAAAAACAGTCACAACACGGCTTCTAGGGTTTGCAAAAAGTAAATTTATACTTTGCTAGATTAAAAGAAAAAGATGGATGGAGAACGTTAACGTTACGTGTGAAAAATAGTATAAGCCCCTTCGCACACAGCTCGTAAGCGTAGCGCAATCCTCGCATACGACGAGAGCAGTACGAGCACGAACATTTAAACTTGTTCGCAGACGAAGCGGTGTTGCAGCTAATCGTAGGAGGCGTAATTGTCATATTGTTATGCATAGTGTCATAACGATACGCTTACCTACGCTTACGAGCCGTGTGCGAAGGGGCTAAGTTGTACGTGGGTATTCATTCAACGTTATATTATCGTTCATACGATAATCTTACTACGATCATCTTTTATACGATAATAATCATTAAAACGTATAATCAGTTTCGTTTAAAATATCAGGAAACTCGCCGCAGGCGCCTCGTCTGTTGAGCTCTCCGTCACAACTCACACGTCACGCCTGACGGCTATAGACGCCGCCGGTCCTGTTTCCCCATTTTATTGCACCGCGGGCAGCGAGATATTTCGCCGACCGGTATAGTAGGGATGGTTGGTATTATAGTTACTAAAGCGGAATAGTAAAACATTTATGACGATCTGACGACCTCCGTGGCGCACGCACGCACGCTCGGATTCGAGTGGGAGGTCGCGGGTTCGATTCCCGCCACGGGCCACTTTGGAATTTTATAATTTCTAAATTGGCTCAGGTCTGGTTTGGTGGGAGGCTTTGACCGTGGCTAGTTACCACCCTACCAGCAAAGACGTACCGCCAAGCGATTTAGCGTTCCGGTACGATGCTGTGTAGAAACCGTTGGGGTGACTTAACTTACCCCTTCCAAGTTAGTACGCTAACATCTTCGACTGCATCATCACTTACCATCAGGTGAGATCGCAGTCAAGTACTAACTTGTACAGCATAAAAAAAAAATGATATTATTGTTTACAAAATCGGTCTATCGCCTCCGTTAGTCAGTGTCACTTTAGCTTTTGCATTTTGTTACCGCCTCACGTACGCGGTGCGTGTAGGAGCAAATACTTCAGAATAATAATAAGATACGAGTCTTACTATGTCCAATTGTTGTATCCACATAAATTACCATTTGTAGAGCTTTTTGCACAACCGACTTTTTTTAGAGTAATATTTCTGAAAATAAGACCTATAGATACCTAAGTATCTTTTTTAATTAACATGTTTAAGTAAATACTGGTCAGATTACACTCAAATAGGTCCGTATTAATAAACCGTCAAAATTGAAAATTCAAAATTTTTATTCTTTCACATAGGCCTAACTTATAGGCACTTGCGAAACGTTAGACTCTACCGCCTCGTTCGGAAAGTATGATATACGTCAGATGTGTAATAATAATTATTTAATTAGTAAAGCTAAACGCAAGCTCATCGATATTTTTTAAATTAAAAGTGTCATTGGAATTCTACGGTGAGGGATGCACAGTATTGCACTTGGAAAATTGACTCAATATCAAAATCCGTGCTGTAGTTTGACAGATACGAAAGCAGTTTCATTTGCAATCTTTTAGATACACACTTGGTGTTAGTACATTCTGCTAATGCCACTTGAAAAGTAATTTGCAATATTGTTGCATGTTGCAATTCGCAACCTTTACGCTATCTCTATTTACAATTATAAAATTATAAGCCGATGAATAATCATTGGAATTACTAGTTTAGGAAAACCGGTGCAAGGCTGGCCAGTTGTTAATCAACACTTACCATAATAAGCGTAACTATGTAACTAGCGGAAATATATGCCTATTATAAAGTTTATTGGACTGCGGTCTTCCGTGACAGTTCGTATGAGATAATAATTCAAATTCAAAACTTCTATAATTTTTTAAAATCCATTTCATCTCATACGCCCGGAACAAATACAATGTGTGCGGAATGTGCCATTTTCACTAGCCTACAGAAAAAATCAAATTCACACACAATTTGATAATTGATTGGGCCTATTAATTATTATTATTGAAAAGGTGACAATATATAAGTCTTACTCTGGTATTAATTCCTTTGTCAACATCATTTTATGCATAAATACAAAGCAATGTCTTTTAACATTTTCATATTTAAATTGTTAATATTTTACATTTCTGAACTGCATGTTCCTTTAACATCTCGATAAAAGTGAAAAATTGTGTTTTGTTTAGAAATAGGTTTTTCAAAACCGAAAGTACAAGAATAATTTGAAACGATAGAACGTGGCGGTATATAGTCAGGAATTTTTTAAGTGCCTTTGTGAAAGAATGAACATTTTTTTTATTTTTACTTTGAAAGTCTTCGTTTTAGATAATGAGATGATAGAGCATAATATTGTCGCATACCGACATAAATATACGAATAGTTTCAGTTTAGGAAATTGGATATTTTCACAAAGGCATATTTTCAAATTCCATGAGGCAGCGAAAATAGCTGTGTGTGTTCTTGAATTCCGCCCGAAGTATTTCCATAGCAAAGCCATGGATCCATTTAATGTAAAAATGTCAAAAGTGATTCGACCACTATATTCTGGCAAAAAACAGCCGTTTCTTACAGATATACCTCTCACGCGTATATTAATTTGTAGGTGTAAAGTAAATTAATTAATTAAAGGCACTGATTTAAAGAGGCAGTTCTAAATAGCAGTTTTGATAAGTTAAAAATTAAAAATGGCATGTTTAATAACCTAGTTCAGCAGTTAAAACTAAGCAGTAAAGTAAACAAAAATGAGTAATAAAAAATAATGAACTGGATCAGTGAATATATAATTGAGCAGGAAAATAATTAAATGGGTGGTAAAAAAAATTGAACGAGCGGTTACGCGTGGGCAGTAAGAAATCGGAATTTGTCGGTAAGAAATCTCATTCTAAGCAATTCTATAAACAATGAGGTGGTAAAATACAATAAAAAAAACAGTACTTAAATAGTAATGAAAAAATTAAATTACTTTTGCTTTGACTGAAGGAATGGTAGGTCTAGGACACGGGACCCGTTGCGGGGGGGGATGGGAGGGGGGTGAGGGGGAGGGGAGGGGTAGGGGGAGTCTACCCCCCCAAGCCAAATCGTACGAGGCCTAATACTTTTCGAGAAATATTTTTTTGAAATTAAAAAATCTTCACCTCTTCTCATTATTTATGTCTTTAATCTTCTTAAAGGCCAGTCGACGGAGCCCCGCTTCGCGGGGCTCCTATTTCTGGGTGGTCATAAAAGAAAATAACCACTCAGAAGGATGGCGGGGCCTTGCAGGCCCCGCCATCCTCTTCGTCACCTAACCCAGCCGAGTCGGGGTGCCCTCAAGTCCCGAGCTCGCTTCGCTCGCTCCTGGACCCTAAGTCGTTTGTGCAGTGATTTACGAAAGTTAGTGACAGTGTGATACAAATCTTTCGTAAAAATATTAGCAAACTGGCAAAAAATACGTAAACATAACCTAAAAAAATGTGATTTATAATAATAATTTTTCTTATTATTTCTCGTTAATTTGAGTTATTTACGAAAGCTAGTGACATTGTGAAGTGTATTACATAAAAAACTTTCGTGAAAATACCACTCGGACAAAAACTTCCTTTTTTGTCCGAGTGGAATGTTTTTAGCTTCAACTGGAGGTACTGCGTACTTCAGAGAACCTTTAAGAGAAAAGGAACCGCTCATTCCATCATTTTTACCGCTCATTCAGTTATTGGACTGCTAAATTATTTTTAGAATTGATATTGTATGATAAAATAACCGACTAATTGATTCTTTATTACTGTTCATGTTTTACTGTCGCAATAATTAATCAACCGCCATTAAATTAAATAACTGCTCAATATGTTTTCCAACTGATCATAATAACATCTCGAATATTTAAATAACAGCTCAAAAAATTAGTTCCCTTAATTAAATAAGCATTTATTAGTCCTAGATTACAAAACATAAAAATCAAATACTTTTTGTATAACTATTTCTGTTTAATGTAGGTACTAACATACTATTTATTAATTTTAAATCGTCCTGAATTGAGCGTTGAAAGAATTATTTAGGAAAAATAAATGCTAAAGCATAGCACAGGATATGAATATATAGGGATCTCCCCGTTTCTGACTTGTTAATAATGTGTCGTTAAAATATCAGTATTACCAGCTACCATAAGGATAAAAGGTTGTAATAATTACTTTCCAGGATGTCCTGTTATACTACAAAGTACGTCACCACAAGACAATATCGTTTGCCGGACGTAGAAACGCGTAATAAAACGTGTTTAGTGTCCTACCTCCTGCCATAGTAATTATTATCTAGTTTTTTTACTCTGATTTACTTTTATGACAATTCAATAATATTTTTATCAATGTTTCTGAAAAAATATAATTAAAAAAAAACACATTTAAAAATATTAAAAATTGAGTCCACTACTGCAGTGCTATTCTATAAAATGTCCATCTCTGAAACAGCTGCCAGACAGCTGCCAAGCCGAAGATGGCATGCAAAATTGTTCACAACTGACAAATTCATAGATGCAGAGATGTACGCTCGTCGCTGCTTTAAGTATTTTTGCAGAATAGCACGACTGGTCGCGGAGCTTTGATGGCCCAGCTATGGTCAGGGTTCCAGATTAAGGAGCGTCCTCACAATGCGTGCCGTCTTCAGGACCACTGCCTTCTGTATACGGCCCTTGATCCAACAGTCGAGCGAAAGCCTTTTAAGATGTTGGTCGAAGCTTTTCACTATAAGACCGTTAACTGAAATGACTATTGGAACAATAATAATCGTCAAGCTCACACTCCATATGGCTCATCATCTCATGAGCAAGGTCTTGAGAAGGAAGTTTTTTGATAATTTTTCCTTCTACGTTTTCACGAGATTATCTAGTATTCTAGTGCTTCGAAAGCTAGGATTTTAAAAGAATGGAATATACTATAGTTTTCCAGTACAAAATTGAAGGAAAACGTTCTAGCAGACGTCCACTATTTTTCTCCTGTATATGTATGTTTTTTTTCAGCCCAATCCGTCCAGTGGTTTGAGCTGTGTCTTAATGATTAACTGACTGAAAGGTCTGTCAGTCAGTTAATCAATCAGTACCCTTTTCCTTTCATATGCACGTGCAGACTGCAGTATAATAGTATTTTTAGCCACTAGGGAATGCATACCAACCCGCACCGCCCCCAGGCCTCCCGAGGCGAAGCCAGGATGAGTGACGTCCCCTCCAGGGAACCCGAGACGGCGGGGTGGGTATGTGGAACTCGCAGGACGTAACTATAACATTTTGTTAAAGTTATTGTTACCTTATTTAGAGTAGGTATCAGCATAATGTAGGCAGCGTTTCTCGTGCCCCAAAGAGCACGTCAAGCTGCAAAGGCAAACCTGCAACGCGAATGAATGGCTTAGTGTCAGCACTGGTCTGGTTGAAGGCTTCGGCCGTAGGTACCACCCTGCCTACCGAGTTTCTTGCTAGTTCTTCTCGGTGCAAACCTGCTTTCCGAACCTGGCGGTAGAGTCTTGACATTTCATGAGAGCTTATATCTAAGCCTATGTGAAATAAAGAATTTCATTTCATTTCCTGCAAAGACGCAGCCAAGCGATTTAGCGGTTTCGGCGCAAAGCTATGTAAGAAACCTTTAGGGATGAGTTTCAAGTTCGTAAGATAGCATCGCCTGCATACTTAACGTCGGGTGAGATCGTAGTTAAGTATGTACCTACTAATTTGTAGAGTACAAAAAAGCTGCTCCAAAGAGGCTTTTAATGCTTTAATATGTCTGCAGCAACTCAGAACAAAAAGAAGGCAGGTAGGGCGTCAATTTATCATGGGAGAGTTTAATGAACTACTTTGTCACAGTCATAATGATTAGCCGATTTGGGATTCTGCGAAGGTCAGAGTTTTTGCTACTTACAATCAGTCTGATTTTTATGCTAAACTTGCCTAACCCACCTACTTATCAAGATCTACATTATTAACCTACTTTTATCAAGATAGGTACCTACATACAAGTAATGAAACTTATGCAAAAATACTGGATTTTAATACCGAATATTATTAGCTTAGTTATTTCGCAAAAACTTTATTTCGTTTAATGTTGCCAAGTACCTACTCTATCAAAGATTTCTTATTAATTGATGTCAGAAAGTTATATTTTTGTTACGGAAAAGAAACGAAAAATCTAAATTTTCTGTCTACTTTGTTTATCGAGATCACCGAAAATTATTGTTACGAGTATGTTATGTATAAAAAATACACGATGTGGTAAAATCTTTTTATTCCACGTAGGTATGTACGTTTCGTTTCCACACCGGATCTTCGTCAGATATTGATTCGACAAAGTGTATTTGTAATAAAATGCTACTTATGATCGGAAATCACCCACACGGTCTTTTAGTCCTACCAACAAAGTAATGAATTAAAATTTAGTTTTATCTCAGTTTATTTGTTTTCTAATACGCTGCAAAGTAATGACAGTAAAATTGCGGGATTTTTTAATGAGTTATTTGGATCTAAATATGTGAAGATGATACTGCCATTCTGCAATTTTACAGCCGTAAGCGTGCTCTTTTAAATTATTCATCAGATTAAAATTTGCCAAAAACTAATTAAATTTTAATACGGCGCATAGACCTGTAAAGTTTACCTTAAAAGTTAACTTAAGGTTTATATAATAAATCATGCTAAATGTCTAGCGCATGGCGAGCAAGGTCGAGTTGATTCGATTGAGCTCGTGTAAGACGATTAAAATGGTATTACAGGAAGTATAATGGACGCTTGTGTTTTTTGTTCGTTAGTATTTTACTCGATTTTATCCGTAGCTCAAGATATATCGATGAACTTATTTGTGAGAACTATAACTTACTACTGAAGTATCTCCACATTATATCTTGAATGAATGCATAAATGAATAGGTTGATGGCTATTTTTATTCGGAAATATATCATGGTTCCCGAAAAACGAAATTTTCCTAGGTGAAGCCGCTGCTAAAATATAGCAATTATTCATTTTGAAAGTAATATAAATGTTATAGATGTGACACACACGCCCACGATCAAAGCCGATTGATGCATTGTGTTATGTCATCAGATAAACCATGAAGTTAGGAGAACTATAGTAGCTGGATATTTGTGCATGGTAGATATTTACATAAAACTCAAATTAATTTATTTACAGTTTATTCCATGAGTATTTTAAATATTTACACAATATGTAAAAATATGCCTCATCGTTCCATTGAGGTTCTTTGGATCTATAAGATTTGACTTCCTCAACTTATCAACTTATCGCCTATTAGTCACTAAAATCACAGTATAGGAGGAATCATCAACGGTTTACCAGCCGAGACGACCAGCGTAGCCGAGACCGTGCGCGCCGTAGCCGGCGGCGAGGGGAGCGGCGGCGTAGGTGTTGTAGGCCAAGGGAGCGGCTCCGTAAGCGAGGGGAGCGGCGGCGGCTCCGTAGTTGAGGGCAGCGGCGCCGTAGTTCAGGGCACCAGCACCGTAGTTCAGGGCACCGGCACCGTAGGCGCCATAGGCGAGAGGAGAGGCGGCGATACCGGCGGAGTAGGCCAGGGGAGCCACGGGGGCGATGGCGGCGCGGGCGACAGGGGCGGCGTAAGAGGCGGCCACGACGGGAGCAGCGGCGATGGCAGGTGCGGCGTAGCCGGCGGGGGCGGCGACGACAGCGGGGTCCTTGCGCACGACAGCGTTGAAGCCGTTGTGTGCGTCGGCGGCGTAGTCCACGGTGCGGCGGGTGCCGTCGGACTCCAGCAGCGAGTACTGGCCGACCACGTTGTCTCCGACGCGGGTCTCCTGCTGGCTCTTCACATCGCCGGTGTGGGGGTCTGCCACTCCGTACGAGAAGCTGCTGTAGCCGCCGCTGGCATTAGCTACCGCCACAAACAAAGCGAAGACTGCGACCTGGTAATATGGAGAAATGTTCTTTATTAGTTTCGAAGACACTTTCAAATTTCACTGTTTGTTATTCCAGAAAGAACAAGTTAGTACCCATACCCCATTTATATAAACGATTCAAAGGTTCTCATTCTATATAATTAACCTTGCAGAGGTTCTAAAGGTGTACTTCTAAAGGTTCTTTTGTAGTCTTTTAGACTTAACCTTGGCTAATGTTAAATACATGATATGATTTAATGTAACTCCATTTTATATTACAGCAATTACCTTGGAGAACATGTTGCTTTGTTTGCTGTTTCGAAACAACTGATGATTTGTGAACAATATAGAGGCTTTATATACTGCTTAAGTTTTAAAAGATATGCGAGCGCAACGTAATCAGATTTGTTGAAGGAACTTGTGAAAGACTCACGAATGTTGACCTACGATATGTTCACAAGGAAATTACATTCTTTTTTTATTACAAACGTATCCTATGATAGTTGTATTATATTAATTGCTACCTATATGTAAATCTATTAGTCAAGGCTGCTTTGATAGGAATGCTTATCTATTGATGGAGTTATTGGGTTTCGTAATAGTCAGCAAACAAAGAACTATTGGGCGACGCGGACGCGCTTATCTCGATGCCTTACCTACGTCTAAGTTAATTACTTATAAGTTTACTTATTTGTTTACGTTTTGACTGTATTGCAATACTGGATGATAATAATTATTATAACACTATTCATGACAATATTAATAAATAATATACGTTAATTAATTAACAAAAAAAAACTACTTTAACAGCCAATTCAACTGTGAACAAACTACTGTTGAATACATCCTTTCCAATTAAAAATGTAAGACTTTTATTATGGTTTTCTCATGGATATCATTATCAGAACGAGCTAAATTGAGATGGGAACAAATGGGAAGCGTCAGCTTTCTACTAAAAAAATCATCAAAATCGATTACCCAGTCAAAAGTAATGAGGTAACAAACATAAAAAAATACAGTTGAATTGAGAACCTCCTCCTTTTTTGAAGTCGGTTGAAAAGGCTAAAGTTTGTATGTAAGTGTGTATAATTTTTATGACTTTTTCATGCTGCAACTAATAAACCGATTTGAAATAGACGTAACACATGGGCTACTTTTGATCCCGGAAAAGTCCATTTTATCCATGGGATTTATGTAAAACCAAAATCACTCTACTACACGTGCTTACTAGTTCCTGAAAAATCGATAGGTAAGTACAATATTGTATTGATCATATTGTTTTTTATATTTTTATAAATGTACCTGTTTTTATATTTACATAAATATATATTATATTCTTTTGATTTAAATCATCCACCAACGTCTCTCTCGCACGTCCTAAGGTTGACTAGCAGAAAATGCTCATTTTGCATTAAGTCCACCTTGTTGCATTCTTTTTACTTTGTAAATGGTGCAATAAAGTTTAAAAATAAATAAATAAAATATTGTATGCATAGAAATGATAATATCGACTTGGTTTTATGCTACGAATATGTGATAGTAGCTGTTATTACAACTTTAGATTGATAATATCCCACCACTAAAAACTCTTTCACCAGCACACAACCAAAACACACACCAGCGGAATTAAATAACATAAAATATGATAAATTTTCCTACAAATTTTGATCCATAAATTCAAACCCTATAAATAAATTAAAAAGCTTGAAAAATAATAATTTCTTTACATTTAATTTAAAGCCAATAAAAATCAAATGCCTGTTTCTTTCGTATAGGTTAAAATTAAATATAGTTTGGCTTAAATTGATAGATTGTATACGTATAAGCGTAAGATTGCTTGAGTTGACGTAAAGCGAATTTACGTCATCAACATTACGTGTAACGTGTATTATTGTAGATCATACGAGGAGAGTTATAAATTAATGCCATAAATTGACACGTTTGTATTGGCCGTGGGTTCGATTTCCAAGCCGGTAAATTTAGCTAAGCTTAAGTTAGCTCAGATTTCGGAAGTTTGCAGTATGTAGCTCCCTTGGCCGGTTTCGGAGGCATGCTTACGAAGCTATCAGTCATAAATAGTTTCCTGCGTAGTTGGATCATATTGTTTTTTACACACATCGCAATGTAAGCTATAGTTTGTGTTATGGGTACTATATAACTGATAAATATCTTAGATACAAAAATATAGTATACTTAAACACCCATTCACTGGAAAGCATTCATGTTCATTACACAAACATATTTTTCCAGTTGTGGGTATCGAACCCACGATCTCCGACGCAGAGTGAAGGAGCACTACCGCTGCGCCATTCGGTCTTCAATTGAGTTTGGATACTGTAGCTGGAATTTTGTTGGTAGTCAATGTTATTATTAACTTACTTAATTAAATTATTTACATTTATAATTTATTCTCACTAGTTTGTAAATACCTTACATTGAAATGCCAAATGGTTTTAAGTAAGTAAAAATTCTACAAATAGAACGAAGCATTTTTGGCTTTTAATTGGGACAAAAAGACAATCGATCTCAAAAGTTCGTTTAAAATCCGCGCATTTTCGCAATAACACCACCCTCATATCAGAAGGCCCCACGAGTGTAAGCGATTATTACTCTTACATTCACTGTAGTAAGATACAAGTTCTGTTTCCTGCCCTGTCTCCAAACTTACTCTACACGCTGCGTTGTACTTATATAAATAGTACAAATCGGTACCTCAAATTAGTTGCACTCAACAGTCGACATACACACACCTACAATGGCTTCAAAGGTAAATTTTGATTCTAAATAAAATAAATTTATTATTTTTTGAATAAGAAGACAATGGATCATTCATAATAAAGCTTAAACTAAAATAAAAATTAAATAATTAAAAAAAAATAACTCTAATACTCAACTTTCTACAATATACTCGTACCTAGTCTGACGTATTTAAAAATGTTGAGTATGTGATATATTATATCAATAATAAATCCTTCTTTCTCTTATCCAGTTTGTAGTACTCGCTGCCTTGATCGCCGTAGCACACGCCAGCGGTGGCTACAGCAGCTTCTCGTACGGAGTGGCAGACCCCCACACCGGCGATGTGAAGAGCCAGCAGGAGACCCGCGTCGGTGACAACGTGGTCGGCCAGTACTCGCTGCTGGAGTCCGACGGCACCCGCCGCACCGTGGACTACGCCGCCGACGCTCACAACGGCTTCAACGCTGTCGTGCGCAAGGACCCCGCTGTCGTCGCTGCCCCCGCCGCCTACGCCGCACCCGCCATCGCCGCTGCTCCCGTCGTGGCCGCCTCTTACGCCGCCCCTGTCGCCCGCGCCGCCATCGCCCCCGTGGCTCCCCTGGCTTACTCCGCCGGTATCGCCGCCTCTCCCCTCGCCTACGGCGCCTACGGTGCCGGAGTCCTGAACTACGGTGCCGGTGCCCTGAACTACGGCGCCACTGCCCTCAACTACGGAGCCGCCGCCGCTCCCCTCGCTTACGGAGCCGCTCCCTTGGCCTACAACACCTACGCCGCCGCTCCCCTGGCTGCCGGCTACGGCGCGCACGGTCTCGGATACGCTGGTCGTCTCGGCTGGTAAACCGTTGACAGATCCTCCTATACTGTGATTTTAGTGACTAGTAGGCGATAAGTTGATAAGTTGAGGAAGTAAAATCTTTTAAAAATCCAAAGAACCTCAACGCAATGAAGAGGCAAACATTTTTTATACCTATGTACATATTTTTACTGAAATTATACTAAGTCAAATAAAATATTCTTTGACCTATATACACTTTTATTTATACCTATGATCCCTACCAGCAGTGCTTTTCTACAAAATGTCCATCTCTCAAACAGATGCCAGACAGCTGCCAAGCCGAAGATGGCATGCAAAATTGTACGCTATTACAACTGACGAATTCATAGATGCATAGATGTACGCTCGTCGCTGCTTAAATTATTTATTTTTGCAGAATAGAACGGCAGAACTGTGAACCAGTTGTTTATTGTGCCTATGACCATTTCTCGATCGAGCTTTAACAAGAATTTCACTGAAAAATGTTTTAATTTTTTTTTTATTTCGCTGTAACTAGTGCGTATTTAAAGTAAAGTTATACCTATAACCATGAATTCTTATCATGCTATCTTTACTAAGTATATTGTGCATTCTACCAATATACAATGTTAGTTACGCGGTGAAGTATAGGTAAAGGTATGGTTCATAATTAAAAAAATATCTGGGTGACCGAGCTTCACTCGGTACTTTAACTACTGGCTAATAGATGGCAGCAGAAGTCATATTTTTATTATTTTTTTGGTAAATTCGTCATTTTCTAAAAATGAATCCTAGCTAGATCGATTTATCGATTAAATTTCATGAAAATCGTTGGAGCCGTTGCCGAGATCCAGATTATATATATATATATATATACACAAGAATTGCTCTTTTAAAGGTATAGGATAGTTAAAACACTTAATAGATTAGCCAATTATACTTCAATTGGAAATGAGTAGGCTTTAGTGATCCGAAAGCCGTTAAGTCACACACGTTCTGGAGTCTAAGACCGAGTACTGACATACTCGCAAAAGTAATTGCATGGACCTGCTCGTAGCCAGCTGGACAGATCATTAGGAAAAGTCTTTGGTAGTGAGTGGATGAAGAAGGCGGAGGTCCCGGTATGGTGACGTACAATGTAAAACCGGTGTCCATCAGTGTGGACTGTACGTCTATAGGCTGAAGTATAATGTAGCTAGTTTCAAGTTTATGTGCAGACTCTGGGGTCATGGAATCATAATGCCAAGATTTCTTGCTAACCTAACCTAACCAAATTAAAGTAGTGACAGATAACCACTTGCTCGTTTTTGCGCAATGTACTCATCAGCCTAGTGTTAGAAAAACATATTCATGGCCATCATAATCGTAAACAAATTTTGCCTCCTGATTTTCTGGAGAAAATATTAACAACAGATTCTGCCAATCAGCGGCCAGAAATTGTGTACGATGAATACGGTTTTATTTATTATACTATTGCCCCAACAGTTTATAGAGCATTTAAATAAAAATAAATTAAAAAGATTCTTTGTAAACAGTTTTACGATAAACTGTTACACATTTTATTTTATGGCTGAATAGAACTCAATTGGTAGCATGACAAACTATCATAGTACTATGTAAATAGTGACGCCTACTAACAAAAAATCTACGCACATAATGATACACCCGGCAGTAAGACTGGGCGGGCTAGACGTCCATTAATTTTAACAAATCCATGCCACGTCAAGTAAAACGTGCAAATCACTCTGTCTTCTTGTTGACTTTGTTAGTTGACATGTTTTTTATTCTATACAAGTTATTAGTACTTGACTGCCAGTCTCACTTGATGTTCAGTGGCAGTCGAATAGGTAATCAAGACCAACGTGGTGGTTGTTGCCCTTAAAGTTATTTGTGAAGTGGTGGTAACAGAAAACAAAACCCGGGGCTGAGTTTGTTGTGGGTGTCTTCTCAGTGCAGGGCACGTTAGAACCCTCGTAAACTTAGTTTTAAATTGACTTGGAATTATCGCCATACATATGTGACAAATATCGCACCGACCTGTTACAAGTGCCTGTATATTAGGCCTATGTGAAATAAAGATATTTTGAATTTTTTTTGAAAGTTTGCTATCTCCTATACAGCATCGACCTGGAACGCTAAATCCTAGTAAAGTGATTACCGAACCCTCACCAGGACTATTTTGTCCCCGGGGAAAGGACAAAATTATCCCTTTCTACGTTTTTGTTTATTCTCCTTAGCATGGGCACAGAGGTGGAGAAAACACTCCTTTGATTAGTCTCGGGGGGTCCTATCCCCTTTGGCCCTGCTAAGGCGATCTTTTGTCTCCTTTATGAGGACATAATCGGGGGAATACGATTTTATCCACTGCCCGTGTTAGGGAGGCTGGCCATACTTGATATAAGTATAGTATAGTTTAGATATTGTTATAATATTCTAAGCTGGCCGTTGCCGGGAATCGAACCCGCACAAATCAACTATCAAAGAGATCACTTTAGTTAAAAAAGTCTCCTTAATGCTAAGTGTGATTTTAAACGGTGATTGAGCAGATATATCTGTTATCTGTCCGAAATTATAAATCCATGTTAAATTATCATCAGAGTTTGGAAAAGGAAAAAGAAATCATAATAAGTATTATAAAATGTAAAATAAAAGTAAATGTAAACTGAAAGTTAACATCTACGTACCTTTACGTCATCATTTTGTTTATTTGTATGCAAAGATGAAGTTGTCACCCTAAATATTAGAAAAAATTGGTTAAGTGCGAGTCGGGCTCCCGCACTAAGGGTTCCGTACCATCAAGATTCTCTATGGAATTGAAGTTAACTTAACACCCCTGCCCACTAAATCAAAAACGAGCATAAAAATCACGTTTGTTTGTGGGAGCACCCTTAAATATTTATTATATAAATATTTAATAAATATTTTTTAGTATTCGCTGTTATATATATTTTTAGTATGTACCTGATAGTTTTTAAGTTATTGGGCAAACAGTCGAAAAACATACCGGCCCCCACCCCCTATCTCCGAAGTTTATCGTTCGAAAAATCTGAAATAATAATGATCCTTAGGAATAAACGTATATTTTACAGGAAACTTAAAATCAACTCTTTAACTGTTATACTTTTTTTGATAATAATAAGAATAAACCGCCAAAAACAAAGGTTAGGTTTGCGGTTCGCCAAAAAAAGTACCTACATGGAACATGTTTCTACGCCGGAGTGTACGCACCACAGATATGGGTACGCACAGAGAAAGTGGAAGTAGGCATCACTTCAAACAGCTCTTCAGAGCACTCCGCATTGAACAACCGATAGAACACACAAGAAAGTTGACGTCTCTACTCTCTACGGTGTTCTAAAAGGTTCCAGCTTGATACTGAGCCTGGGGTCGTCAACAAGTCGTATTGCCCGCTTCTGGATCAGGTGTAATGGAAGTAGTTAGTAACCAGGTGTTCCAGCCCAAAGGTAGGAACAGTACTCCATAATTATTATGAGGCTGTGTTTTAGCGTGAAATAGCGCTTGTATCTATTAAGCATTAATTTTTTAAATGATTAATTTAGTACATAAGCAGGAGTAGATGATTTTTTTTATATAATATAATTTAATTTAACTGTTAATACGTTAAATTCATTATTAAAAATTAAACAAGAAAAGAATTTCATCACCAAAACCGACTAATCAATAATAATGACCTCTATCATTTTACTCACTGTTTCAAATTAATATGTAATAAATTGTATTATGCAAATTAAAACATTTAGATCCTTATTGGGCGCTACCAACTTGTCCACTGTCCATACATTCACTTCATTAAGATTTCATTTATCAAATACTCGTAAGTAGGTACCTATAGGTACCTAAAAATAGTGCATGCCCACTTCCTGACCCAAAATGCAGCTTTCGAGTCGATATAAATACTGTTAATCTGCGAACTAAAATCAGTCACAATCAGAACACGACAAAACTCACTAACAATGGCATCCAAGGTATTATAACTGAACTAATAAAAAAATCAAGACAAAATATTGCAAAAATAATAATAGTGAAGTGAAAGTGAAATTAAGAAAACTAAAAAGTTAATATGTACAAAAACATCGATCATCATCTCAACCCGTTAATTCCTACTGCTGGGCACGAGTCTCCTCTCAGACCGAGAGGGGTTTGGCCATAGCCCACCACGTTAGTCAAGTGCGGGTTGGCGGGCTTCACACACCTTCGAGAAAATTTTTTATGAACTCTCAGGCATGCAGGTTTCCTCACGATGTTTTCCTTCACCGTTAAGCAAGTGATACTTACAGCCGTTTTCACTAAACCTAGGAAACGCCTAAATCGAATGCTTAGCCGATAAGTGACAGTTTTCACCTACAACAACTGTCACCTTAGGGCTAAGCATTCGATTTAGGCGTTTCCTAGGTTTAGTGAAAACGGCTATTAGTTTCCTAAAAACATCGATACTTACAACTTAATTTGATATTAATTATCTAATTTAGAATGCCTGCAGCTCTGGTTTTTATGAATAAACACACTAAGTATTATGGATAAATATGAAATATAATCTACTATATAAAAATAAGTCGGGTTTTCCTTCCTGACGCTATAACTCCAGAACTCACGAACCGATTTCTTCGGTTTTGCATTCGTTGGAAAGGTCTCGGGCTCCGTGAGGGTTTTAGCAATTCAGGAAAAAAAATAATTAAAAATTAAAAAAATGTTACATAAAACGAAGCCATCTGGTGGCGAAACGGAGTTCGCCGGGTTTGCTAGTCGATAATAAAAACGGATGAAATATTTTTTAATGTTCGTTTACAGTTCGTAGTGCTCGCCCTCTGCGTAGCGGTCGCTCACGCCAGCGGCCTCAACGGCTACAGCAGCAGCAGCTTCTCGTACGGCGTGTCCGACCCCTACACCGGCGACGTCAAGAGCCAGACCGAGAACCGCGTGGGCGACAACGTGGTCGGCCGGTACTCGCTGCTGGAGTCCGACGGCACCCGCCGCACCGTGGACTACGCCGCCGACGCTCACAACGGCTTCAACGCTGTCGTGCGTAAAGACCCCGCCGTAATCGCCGCTCCCGCTGTTGCGGCTGCCCCCGCCGTCGTCGCTGCCCGCGTTGCGGCTGCCCCCGCCATCGCCGCCGCTCCCGCTGCTTGGGGATACGCCGCCCGCACCGTTGCCGCTGCCCCCGCCGCTTGGGGATACGCCGCCGCTGCTCCCGCGATCGCTGCTGCCCCCGCCGGTTGGGGATACGCTGCTCGCACTGTCGCCGCTGGCCCCGCGTCCTGGGGCTACGCCGCTGGCGTCGCGCCCGTCGCGTACGGTGCCGCTGCCGCTCCCATCGCTGGCGCCTACGGCCTCGGTGCCCACGGCATCGCTCGTGTCGGATGGTAAATTATTTGTTAGAACCACGTTGGAGTGCTGTGATTTTTTTGTAAATAAATGTACAGATAAGACCTTTGCGAAATAAAACTAAACACAATTTAAATTATACGTTTTATTACATATGCTTCATTCCAAATCATGCATGAAATTCAACGAACAAGCTAACAAACCAAAAAAAGGTCATTCAACAGTTGTTTCGTAAAAAGAGTAGAGATGTTGCTTAGAAAAAGCAGTCAGAGACTTTACAGAAAGTTTTATTATCTCAATCTCAATAATTAAACTATTATTATTATCTCATATTATGTTTGAAATGTCAAACATAATATGAGATAATAATAATAGTTCAATAATATTATCCAATGGATTATAATATTGTGGACCCAATATTCTATCTGTCCATTTAGGATTTGCCCTATTAGAAATGCAAATGAGAATGGCTTGAATGCATGTATTTTGAAACCCACTGATACCTCAATATTTACTAGTAGTTGTATAACGAGACAAAACCGCCGCTAAAAAACCTCAAGATAATGGACATCCGAACGAATTACCTACATAAGTCTAAAAGACTGGGAGAAAAAAAGATGTGTGGCACTCGGAGACTGCCGCGGTAAAGCTATCGCATAGCATTTTTTATCAACTTATTTTTTATCAACTTCTAACACCCTCCACTCCGTGGGGGGTAGGTTATTTTCGTTACGGAATTTCTGGATTCGATCTCCACGCTCAAGGCCCGCGATAGAAGCAATAGCTTAAAAATATAAAAGTGGAAGATTGTTAATCAATAAAAACGACAAAATATTTATCACATCTGGGGACACGGTAGTGTCCCCGCCAAGACGAGCCAAGCGAAGCGCGGGGGCACTATAGATACTTCCTGAAGACCTAGAAAGCTGAAATTTGGTATATAAGCTAGTATTAGCACACAACCAACAAAAAAATTCCAAAAGTTGGAAATTTAACCCCCCAACCCCTTAAAATAGGGGATGGAAGTTTGTATGAAATTACCGCAAATATTGATGCTAGAGGTCTCAAAATTGATATAGGGACTCTTTGTAATAAACAATTAAATACGTGTTTCAGGATTTTTAGTTAATCACCCCACATCCATAAAATTAGGGGGTTGGAAGTTCGTATGGGGTTTCCCATAAGTATATAGGTATAATAAAAACTTAATTTCTGAAATTTGGTATATACTTAAGCTAGTATTAGCACAAAACCAACAAAAAAATTCCAAAAGTTTGAAATTTAACCCCCCAACCCCTTAAAATAGGGGATGGAAGTTTGTATGAAATTACCGCAAATATTGATGCTAGAGGTCTCAAAATTGATATAGGGACTCTTTGTAATAAACTACAAATAAGGAAAAAAATAAACTAGGTGAACCAAGGAGGGTTCCCTCATTTAAATAATAGAGGGGGGGATACTTGATTCGGACAAATATCCACCTTGCAATGATATTCAAGAAATACACCAAAGAAAAGGAAATTAACCAAATAAAAAATATAGTCGTAAACAACTTACAAAAAGAAGTGAAATCCCAGCAAAAACATTTTCATGTAAAATGTTGCCAAGACGAGAACATGTGGCTCACACTATCAAAAAGTTATCAGATCTCATGTAGAGCAAGACTTCTAACTCTACACGCCCTAACTCTATAAATCCTAACTTTATAAACTCTACACTTTAGTCAAAATATATTATGTCTTGGCTGTTTCGTTACTGTCACATGGGTGTAAAGTAAAAATATTATTTACTGACTTTGTACTTTTCTGATATACAATACCTAGTTTCTGTAGTAACGATTATTTATTAGATAGGTATTGAGTCTCCTCAGAAACTGCACTTAGGTTTTACTAACTGCATTGGTTTCAAATACTTCATCACATTTTACAAAAGTGTGTTCCTTTGCTTTAGAGGATATTTTTAATAAATGGAAGTTTTTTCCCATAACAATGGTGATACCATTTAATTTTAATGTGAAATTTCTTGAATTATGCATGGTCCATTATGCCACTTGCAAAACTCTATTAGAAAAGAACTGAACAATGAATAAATTCTTCACTTTACGCCCATGTGACGGTACCGAAACAGCCAAGACATAATATATTTTGACTAAAGTGTAGAGTTTATAAAGTTAGGATTTATAGAGTTAGGGCGTGTAGAGTTAGAAGTCTTGCTCTACATGAGATCTGATAACTTTTTGATAGTGTGAGCCACATGTTCTCGTCTTGGCAACATTTTACATGAAAATGTTTTTGCTGGGATTGATATTTCTGATAGGGATTATCCGTAGATACATAGTTTATTGGAAACCTACATTACATCTCTATGCAGCAATTTCTTCCCTGATACTCTAACAGTAAATATATTATTTCAGTAAATATATTAATCTTATTTTTACCATAAAATTAAATTGATTGGATGTAATTAAAAGGACATTTGCTATTATTAACATACGCTATAGAACATAATATTAAGATTGTCTACCAAGGTATTTGACGAATACCGACACTTATTTCAATGAGAACCCTAATAAATTAAACATTGTCTCAAATGATACTTGCACTTTTAAATAAACAAAACTTTTTTACTTTTCTCCAAGTCCCAAGGCCGCATAATACAAATACTACAATGCAAGTTTCTTGTTTATATCTGACATGACTTGTTTTTATTCAATACTTCGTCCTCACACGTTCAGTGACATCGCGAAATAGCTTTATAAAGTAAAATACAGTGAACAGGCAAAGCATAGTAATCCACAGTAATTTATTAATGTTATCAAAATCACATGTTACTCAAATTGCAAGTTTCACGTGTGGGTATTGTCTATACTATAACTATTACTATTGCTATTACTATAATATTACTTATTACTGTGACTTGACGAGCCTTGATCCACTGACGAACAGCCGCACGGACTCAACTATGCTGAGGGACCATTTACACAATCCAAAATTTTTCGTCTTTGAAAGAAATACTTTTCAAAAAAAATCATGATCATATGGAATTTACGTATATAAGCAGTACCTAAGCAGTAAGCAGACGACATTGAAATTAAAACATTTTTTGCGTATTACATAGAGTCAATGAGCTTAATACAATCAATGCATAGAGTAGTTTACGTATGGCATAGCAGTATTGACATAGAACGTAAAATTTTATGCGTGACAATGACAATTGTGACAGTGGCGCCCCGAAGTTGGTTTCGCTCAAGGGTCCCTATAGTAAATAAAGCATGTGCTTTATTGAGGCAAAAGGTGCGCGTAGCGTCTCCTTCTCCGTCTATAAAACGTAGAAGCGTCGGACTTCAGCTCCCTCTGCCGTTCTGCTTCTTCCGTGAGATGACGCGTACGCTCTCACAGAGGCCGCTGTACTCCAGTATTCCTCGCTGGCGATCATCTCGTGAACAACAGACAGCAGAACCTTTCTTCATCAGGCATATTGGACGAGAAGTAATCATGGAACTCTTCGAACATTATAATATAGAGTTCGGAAAATGTAATATAATATATAAATACCGATAAACCAGATGGGCTGGTCACAGCGGTTTATTTATCTGAGTCTCGAAATTACACCTAATTCAATGGTGTTCTAGATATTTGTACAGTCAACAAAATAAATGCTGTAGAGCGGCATATTTTTAAGACAATCTTTTCTCAAAAGCTTCCGTTTTTTAGTTATGCGTTTTTAGCGTTTAGCGTAGTTTATAATTATGTAATTTGCGCGACACTCAAGATTTGGAGAAAATCACATTTTTTTCACTTGAAGCTCTTTATTAATATCTGTATGTCTTTGACTATGATTTTGTTAACTACAGATAGTAGAGACTTTTATAAATTTTTAATTCTACTGTTTTTATTAAAAAAGCATCTGTACTATCCGTACCTGTAGAAAATGTAAATTGCTATTAGCGATGTCGAATCAATCAAATTAAGCTATTAGAATGCAATTATTGAATGCGTGAAGCTCGATGCGCATAAATTAATGTTTATCAATAAAATATAATGTCTAACAAGTAATTCTAAATCCAAAATCTGAGCAGATATATAGTGAAGCAATAAAATACGAAAATTATATATTTACAATTTTTTATTTGATCACAGCAAGTTCAACACTCATCATTCATAACCATCGTCATAATTATTAATTACGTAGGTACATAAATAAATTCCTATTAGAGAGGTTGTCGGTTTAGTAGTGTCCGAGACCGAGTCCACCGTACGCTACGCGGCCCCAGGGCGCGGCGAGGGCACCGTGGCCGTAAGCCAGGGGAGCGGCGGCGATGGCGCGGCCGTAAGCCAGAGGAGCTGCGGCGGCGACACCCCAGGGAGCGGCGATGGCGCCGTGAGCGACGGGGGCGGCGTAACCTCCGTGAGCGACGGAGCTGGAGGACGCGGAGTACGACACGGAGGGACCGGCGATGACGGCGGGGGCGGCGACGGGGGCGACGCGTGCGGCGTACGCCAGGGGAGCGGCGGCGACGACGGGAGCGACGGGCGCGACAGGAGCGACGTGTCCGATCACAGCGGGGTCCCTGCGCACGATGGCGTTGAATCCGGTGTGGTCGTTGGCGGCGTAGTCCACGGTGCGGCGGGTGCCGTCGGACTCCAGCAGCGAATACTGTCCGACCACGTTGCCGCCGGAGCGGGTCTCGTGCTGGCTCTTCACGTCACCGGTGTGGGGGTCAGCGACTCCGTAGGAGAAGCTAGTGTAATCGGCGCCATGGATAGCGCTGCTGTGCGCAGCGGCTACCAAGCATGCGAGAACAACGAACTGGAAGAGAAAAAATGCGGTTTAGTATGAGGTTGAGAACATAGCACTGTTAGCTTAAGCATTTTAGAAAAGAATGAATATTTAGTAGATTTAATTATTAATATATTTTCATAATATTATCCATCATAAACGTTTGGATTTATTTTTCACTCAAAGCTTTTATATATGCTGAACACAAAAAAAAATATTTAGTTTATAGATCACTTTGTCTTAACAGAACACGAAACACAAAAGCACAGTAAGACCAACGTTTTTTCGAAAGCACATTTTCTTCCAAGAATTCACAATTATAAATTTTGATTTTATATCCACCGTAAACTTATTAGCAAGCCCATATATTTTAAAAGTTCCAATAATTTTCTCGATAAAGGGCAGTGTCCCTTTACCTTAAACCAAGATTTTAATGTTAGGTAGCGCTATTACCTTAGCTGACATTTTGAAACGTTTGTTTTTGCTGCACAGTGGACTATGAATGATAAGTCCCGGCGACTATGGGCTTTTATACGAGTCCTGTACAATCATTCGGCGCTATTAATAGGAAATAAATGACAGGCATGCCTTCTAGGTCACTCGAAGTGAATGCTTTTCAGAGTTCAATTTCGTTGGTCAACCAATAACGGCTATGCGGAACTTTGCTGCCCAGCCGCGATGCCCGGCCACGCCAAAGGAACTAGTATCGAAACAATGCTCGCAATTAAAAGCTTATAGCAAATTGAACTTTATCGATCGCAACAATATCCGTTTCTAAAGACTTGACCTTCATGCTAATTAGGTATTTATTGGTTTGTGCATAATGTTCGTGTTAATGAAATAATTTTTCACGTTACAGCCCATGTGTAATTTGAAAATTGTGTTTTCAATTTTAATAATAATCACTTTTCGTTTGTCTTGTAAAACAAAAGATAACACCTAACAAAATACACTATCTAAGCAATGGGATATTATATTATTTGAATCCACATAATATTAAATAATTCATACGAGTAGCAGTATATTAATGAAAATGAAAATTTTTATTTTTTTTCATAGGCCTAAATAATAGGCTTTGAAAAGTTAAAACTCTACCGTCAGGTTCGGAAAGCAGGTTTGTACCTAGAAGAACAGGCTAGATACTCAGCAATTGCTCTTTTCAAAAATGTCATTGTAATATAATACAATTTTTCTTAAAGTATGTAAAATTATTACATATTTTAGGAGATGGAAGCATATTCCTACCATTCCAAGAATCTTTATCGTTAAATAATTCTTCGATGGTATAGTCACCCTATTCAGCTCAATTAGAGCTTAAGATGATTCAGGCATGCTTTCTAGATTAGCTGTTGTTATTTGTACATGTTGGGGACACATTGTCGATATGTTACAGTAAAAAACAATATTTCGGGGAACATTGGTTTTATTATTTACAGTATTTACATGGTCTTACAGTACGAATTAAGAGTGAAACCGATGTTATTGGTCCTGTGATTCTGATGCGGGTTCAACGTTTAGTAGATGCGTCCGTAGGGGTAGCCATAGCTGTAGGGGTAGGCGCCGAATCTGGGGTAGGCGTAAGGGGTGGCGTAACCGTAGGGGTAGGCAGCAGCGGAGTAAGAGATCGGAGCGGCAGCGTAAGAGATAGGAGCGGCGGCGATCAGAGCAGGGTCCTTCCGGACAACGGCGTTGAAACCTTGAGCGCCGGCAGCGTAGTCGACTGTCCGCCGGGTTCCGTCGGATTCCAGGAGGGAGTACTGGCCAAGCACGTTGTTGTTGGCGCGGCTCTCCACTTGGCTCTTGAAGTCACCGGTGTAGGGGTCAGCCACGCTGTATGAGAAGCTGTTGTAGTTGTCGGCGAAAGCGACGGCCAATACGGCGAAAAGAACGACGAACTGGAAGAGAAATAAAAACGGAAATATAAGCTTAGGTACACATCTTCATTAAGTATATTGAATTAGGTAACTTGGTAATAGGAATAGGATGAAAGTTCTGTATTAAAAATAATACACATTACACTATTCATAATTAGGTACACTCAATAAAAATAAAAATTCCTCGAAAAATCACTGAATTGATGAGAGTTATGTTTGGTAACGCCCTACATGATGTTTAGAAATTTTCTGCTAATTTTACTGGCAATTTTAATAGGAAATTACGGTCATTATTTCTTGCTTTTCATTGATTTATTTATGCTTGAGTTTTAAAAACCCATATCTTGGAACCTACCTTCGCAACCATTTTGCTGTGGGATGATTATGTGTTGTGACTACGTCGAAGATCTGATACTGATGCTGTTGTTGATATTCCCTTGGCTTTATATAGTGCTTGCTGATTTTGATCCAGTTCTACTTTAACTTGTTTGTGATAAAAAAGAAATTCAGGAAACGTCTAAAAGTCAAGAACATTCGGGCGATGCACTCGGGTTGTCTTTACGATGTTATCGAGTACTACGAGTATTTTACGAGAAGCTTTTGCTTCATAGGCTTGCTTGATGAATGCCAGACCGGCCTTGGATTCGACAACGCCGCATAATATTGAGCGAAGCGAAGTACCTACTTGTAAACAGTATCTGGATTTTTATTGTTTTATTGTGATTGCTTATTAATTACATATTAAAGGTCAGTCATTGCTTGTTATGTAACACGTACCGTTCGATTTGGTTCAGTATAGCTAGTAATAATTAGGTACTAACTACTACCTACTCGTACTTAATCTATATAGCAAAACAACCCAAATGCCAGTGCTACTGCCAACGCATATTATTTTTTCATGAAAAGAGTATTAAGTTTTAGGGTCCTTTGATCTTTGATAAGGGTCAGGATGGATTGCCATTAAAAAAAAGCTTACATAGCTGATCGTTGGAATTGTTTAAAAAATTGTGAATGCAGGCAAAAATTTGGTAAAAATTTAGGAGACTGTCCTAATAGGAGCATTTTTCTATGATATTGTAAAATATGGATACGGTAAAAATGGGTAATGCTTTCCAAAAAACCAACTTCAAATGCCACTACAAAGAGTGAAATAATTTTTATTTAAATTTTAGGTACCTACACCAATTCGAAGTCGGGCAATGTTTCATACAATCCCTAATAGTCCTTCTTACTTACTTGATGTGCGAAGAAATGACGAAGTCATAGACAATCGCCCGACTTCGAATTGGTGTAGGTACCTAAAATTTAAATAAAAATTATTTCACTCTTTGTAGTGGCATTTGAAGTTGGTTTTTTGGAAAGCATTTCCCATTTTTATTTTTTACTTTTTAGTGGAAAACAATAAAATGCACAAGGCGTTGTAAAATACCCAAATCGCTTGAGGTGTGTTCATAAAATCTGAAGAGATCCCTCAATTTTACCAAGATCCCATCATCAGACCCTGACTTGAAACCCTGACATCAAATCAGTATCTGCTAGCAAATGCACCAGTAACTATAAAAAATACCCAACTCGCTTCAAGTATACTAGCAAAATTTGAAGAGTTCCCTCGATTTCACCAAGATCCCATCATCAGACCCTGACTTGATGACTTTAGTCATCAAATCCGTATTTGCTAGCATATGCACCAGTAACTATAAAAAATACCCAACTCGCTTCAAGTATACTAGCAAAATTTGAAGAGTTCCCTCGATTTAACCAAGATCCCATCATCAGACCCTGACTTGATGACCATAGAACAACTTGGAAAATATTACTCTTTCTAATAATACTCAAATAGTTTCATGTGTCCATATAAAATTTGAAGAGTTCCCTCGATTTCTCCAGGATCCCATCATCAGATCCTGACCTGATTAAAATGGGACCATCTGGAAACAAAACCCTCTTAAACAAAAAAAGAATTTTTCAAATCGGTCCACGCGTCTTGGAGTAATCGGTGAACATACATAGATAAAAAAAAAAAAGAAAAAAAAAAAAAAAAGATTCCGATGAATTGAGAACCTCCTCCTTTTTTTGAAGTCGGTTAAAAAGCTCTCCTCAAAATTAAAGGTTCATAATAAAATCAGTTTACAATGCACACATTTATTCATACAAAATACATAATAAATAACGAACAACATAATAAATATTCTATTTATCTACAGTGGAATGGCTGTGATATGCGTGAAACGTCCACGTATTTTATTAACAAAACATAATAAATTCATCAAATTCAACAATAGTGACTGCGAATAAACTAAACTACTCTGTAAAGCGACACTAGACAGACCACTACACCAAAGCTTCGAAGCTTCATAAAAATATTCAAATCCTAATAGATTATATACAGAGAGTCCTATTTGGAAGAATATTCAGCTAAAAATAACAACATGGGACCGTTCCACCACATTTCAACGTGTAATATCACGATCAAAGGGAGACGACAAAAAAGCGATAAGACGCGCTCGTGCCTACGCCGACATCAACATCGCTTCAATAAACGCATTAAAATGTGCTTCATAACGGCCCCTACAATAGTTTAGTTTATCCGCAGTTTATACACCGAGAATTGGGAAACAGAAGTTGCTTAGAAAATAAATGCAGATTGTGAAATTAAAGCCGAATCCGGTCCCGCCTATAGTCAAGTAACATAAACAATCTGTGCATTTAGAGCCAAGGATTGTGCCCGTTCGAGAAAGAGGGGTGAATGACCGACGAGGACGTCCTGGTGATGCTGACTGGGGAGGGAGTGACGCTCTGTGAGTTATCGGGCCATCCCTGAGGAGTGCTGTAGGACGCTGTGCTTGCGGTTTTGTACTGTAGTTGACCTTCTTGACCTCGGTTGGAAGGACGCGTGGTCTGCTCGGGCACGTTGTATCGCCTGTCGGATTGGTCCTGGTTCACATTCCTGACCTGATTGTTGACAGTGGCAAGGAATCCTGTGTTATCGTTAGCGGTATAATCGACAGTTCTCTTGACACCATCAGGTTGTACTAATGAGTATTGACCGATGACGATGTCCCCGCGTCGGCTCTCATGCTGACTCTTGATATCACCCGTGTGGGGATCGTTCACGTCATAAGCGAAACTGTAGTTCGGTTCTGGATACTGGCCCAGGAATATCGGTAACGGCGCTGGATGCAAGACCATGGAATGCGCCGCCATGATCAGTCCAGACAAAAGAACCAGCTGGAAATAAAAAAAAATTGGTATCATTTATTATTCTGTCATTGGATATACTTCTCAAGGAGCTCACGCGTATAATTTTATGACGCTCCTTGTTTCGATGTAGGGGGTAATTGGATATTCCGTGAGATCGTTTTTTAAATTTAAATTTCGTTCCGTTCCATTGGAAATAATAAATGAAGTTTGCTGCATTCAATTGGCAGATTTAAGAGCCCATAATGGCGCTCTTTACAAGTGCTTGTTGCTGACATTTTTTATTGGAATCGTGTTTTGATTCGTACTTATTACAAGTAAAATGTGGATATAAAAACGAGAGAGTTAAGATCAGCCTTGAATGCAACTTTCGATAGGGTGTGGTTATTTTTTTATAACAAAAACAAAAAAAACTTGTGTCATTCACGCTTTACCGAATGTAGGGATTCTCAAAGTCTTTTCTTATAATTATCTTGTCTGTTATTTCTCTATTATAAAAGGAAAATAAACTCTTATGTCTATGTATTCAACTTTCTGCGTTAGGTTTATAGGGTAGTTACCCTGATTGACTGGTGCGTTGATGAGTTATTGAATTATAACTATTCTTTTCTGATTAAAAAGATAATAGAGCAAAAAATTGTTATCATGATATCTAACTACTTAGATCGAGCCTCTTTTCAAAATTAGAGGGACTATTATAGTAAAGCCGATTAAGAATGCCAATAAATATGATTATTTAAAGCCTTCCATACAGTTTTTAAAGCTGTTACAGAACTTGAGAAAATTGGTTAGGAATTGTTTTTGCCGTAGGTATTTAATTTTCCGATATAAATATTAAGTTATTATGATTGAACTTTACCTGGTGGACCATTTCGTTGGTATATTTGATTGATGCGTGTTGTTCCTTGCCCAGATGTCAAGTGTGAATATCAAATGGATATCACTCAATTTATATATGAAGAAAATGAAAAATAATACCCTATTTCATAATGGATATTGAATGTCTGGGGAAGTGGAGCGTTTGTTAAACCTATTCGGCGTCTAGATACCTACCACCGGTAACCCGATAATCTCAGTATTATTGATTTAGCAGTAAAATTTATTTTTGATTGCGATTTCTACGTGGCAATGATTTTAGTGTCAAGTAAAAATCCTAAGTACCAATTATTTACAAAAATAAAATTAGATTATAATGAATTGTAAAGAGCAAGTCACGAGGATTTGACCAGTTCTTTTCAGTTCAAATCTGCTTTCAGAACAGAGTCGAATTCGTAGGTTCCTATAAATTAGGCCTGTTTGTAAGAATAACCTTTTTTATGGATATTTTTTTACACAACAAGGATATACATATATCCCTGGACAGGACGTACGGCGTGAAAAAATGTCGCCAGTTTATTGGTGCCAAAATACTTCTTTTGCCACAATCAGTACCTAAAGCCACGATTTATAGTTCGCTCAGCAGTCTATAGAATTTGTTCAGTGGTGCTACTGTTTGTTTGTACGATAAAGGTTTACGTTATTCGTTCGGATGACCATATCCTGAGTTTTTTTATCAGAGGCAACAAGTAAGTACTTGGATACCGGATTGAAAGTGATGATGCAGCCGAAGATGTTATAGTACTAACTTGGAAGGAATAAGCAGCCCCCTAACGATTACTACACAGCATCGCGCCGGAATGCTTAATTGCTTGGCGGTACGTCTTTGCTGCTCGGAGGACCGACGGACGTTGGGGACCCAAAGTACTGGAATGGCGACCCCGCACGGGTAAGCGCAGTGTTGGCAGGCCTCCGACCAGTGGACTGACGACATTAAAAGAGTCGCGGGAAGGCGCTGGATACAGTTAGCGCAGGACCGTGCGGGCTAGAAATCATTGCAGGAGGCCTTTGTCCAGCAGTGGACGTCCGTCGGCTGAAACGAACGAACGAACGACTTTGTTGCTAGGATGGATTTAGAAAGATTCGTCAAAACTCTAGGTCGGTATATAATTTCCTGATAGAAAAACCCAATGCTATTTATTGGCAACCCGGGGATCGAACGCAGGATCTCGTGATATACCTACTCACCACTAGACCAACTAGGACATCCATGGCTTTATAGATTAATCCATAGATTAATAGGTATGTAATTTCAAGCAATAATGTTATAATGAGATTAATAAAACAGTTATTGCATGCAATTTATAATAAGTATAATAATAATACTAGTGAACATGAAAAAAATGTAATGTAAGACTGAGATAATAAAAGGCTTATTTATTTATTTAATTTCAAGCAGATTTTGCGGCGTGTCTTTGCTATAAGCTGCATTATATGCATAGACTATAGAGTAAAATGCCGGAAAATGTAGCTAAAAAAAAAGATTCCGACGAATTGAGAACCTCCTTCTTTTTTTGAAGTTGGTTACAAAAGTCTAAAGCACATTAATGTTCAGTAATCATAACATCACGAGGACCATGCGAAGCGTGATGTAAACAAGTGTTATGCAACTCAATGTGGTAACCGTGAACTTGTGCTCAAAAACACCGGCCGTGGCAATGAACTTTTGAGTCGAACAGCGATGCCTCACATTCGAGCTTGCGTGAGACACACTAGCGATTAGTTGGGCGATAAGAAATTGCTAAATTAAAGCTATTATTGCTAAAACGATATCAATATAACTATAATACGAGTAGCTGCGTAAGATGGAAACAGCCCTGCAGAAATAAAAATTTTTAGTACAAAATTACCTCTTTAATAAGCAGGACAGATTAATTTGTTTTGCTATAATCCGCTACTTCTTTAAAAAAAAACTAGAGTACGATTCCCTCTACGATTTCGCATAGTGAAGTCAACATCTCCTGAGAATGTCCCGGTGTCGGGACGAAACGTGCGTCGAAGAAAGTGTTGGAAAATTGTGTGTGGTGTTTCATGTGGGTAGTGTTCCTGCATATTGTGCCATACAGAATCTTTTCAAGTAGCGGATTACAGAAATGCTAACTTTAAATATGATAAAAGAAACTCGGTTAGGTAATTCCGGGCGTTAGAGTTTTAAAGTGATTAAATTAAATGACTAACGTAAGTTAGATGCCATCCGAGGATTCGCCAGCGTATAAGTGGCCGTATGCCACTTTCCAGGTTTACAAGTTTACAACGATGTCTATGGAAAATATCACAAGCAAACCAACTAACTCACATTCACATAAATGTATTAGTGAGTATTAAATTAAAATCCACGTCTTATAAGGTCTCTGTTTTATAAAACGAGTATCTATAATCTGTAGAGGACGCAAGCGACATGCCTGTAATGCGATCTTGACCTAAACCTCTATAAATTGTGATGCCTCACGATCGTCGAAACACAGGTGACCTTTTTACAGTTACTCATCAGTCGTGACGTGTAAAGTTCACAGGACATTGAACTCTAAATCAATTTATTTAAGTTCATTTTGGATTCCGTTAAGTGGTTTAGTTTTGCTTTTTCATTCCGTAATCTACGAGCATAGGGATAAGTTTTTACTAATTAAAGTTATTTTATTAAAAGTTCAACTAAGCTTTTAAGTGCAGTATCGATATACATACTCAATTAGATTTCACACGATTGATCTATGAAAGATGAACGCTCTCATAATGAAAATGGACACAAAACTACGCACGGTTAAGGTTGAAAGCAACGGACGGCCCGCCAAATTCAATTTTTTTTTTTTCTTAAATAGTTAGAGATTAAAGGGAGTTTGATTGTAAAATTGTGAGAAGGGCAGAATGTTTTCACAGGTATATAAAAATCTTTTCTTAAAAGGGGTGTGATTCTCGAAAATATAAAATTGTACATCGGCCAACCATCGACGGTAACCATAGCAACGCCACCATCAGCAGCCAATTGTCGCCCTTGGTTAACGCTTGCGTCCGCATAACGGACGCAAGCGTTAACTAATCAGCGCATATAAATAGCTCGTCGTTGCTTTTATAAGCCTATTTTGTCGTACATGAGTTTACAAACTGCGAAAAACCAAATAAAATTTCAATTTGGCGGGCAGTGGCGTTCAGTTCACCTTAATCCTATCCATGTTCAGAAATGTAATTATAACATGACTGGTAACATGCAGAGACTGAAATAATACCTATTTGATTTTCTTTTCAAGTTAATTAGTTTGTTGACCTTAGTTTAGTTGGGACTTGGATATTTTCTATCTTACTAGAGAAGATAAGCCGATTTTAACCACGGCCGAAGCTTCCTACCAGATCAGACCTGAGCCAATTTAGAAATTTTAAAATTCTATAAAGGCCCGTTGCCGGATTCGAACCCGCGACCTCCCACTGGAATCCGGTGCGCGAGCCACTGCGCCAGAGACGTCGTCATTGGGATGTCACTGACATACGAGTACAGCACAGATTGGATAGAGAGCTAGAGGTAGTAGAGGATATTGGTGAGTTAATCAATGACGATGATTGCCGTACTGGCTTTCTGCAGTTCGCGTTATCGGCAGTCAGAAAAGCTGCCCGAGCTAATGGCTCCTTTGTCTAATTATTTGTACTACTTACTTAGTTTATTAATTAATTATTCTAATTATTCTAATGTGTTATAATTTTCAGAGTTAAGCTTGCCACTATGTAAACAGTGGCGATGTATTACGATCATAAAAAAAAAAACATACGAGTACAACGAGAATAACGAGGTGAAAACTAGGGGTGTGATTCACGAAAATATAAAATTGTACATCGGCTAACGATCGACGGTGACCATAGCAGCAACGATGCCATGAGCAGACAATTGGGTCTTACACTACTTTTGAATTTGATAAAAAATATTACTTTATTATAAACTAGGATAAAAATAATAACGTGCAGTGAAAGAAATATTAAAATCCAACGAAGATTTACAAAGTTACAGGCGTTTAAACTTTGGAGTGGGGGGATCTTCTATCCCTTTCTCGCAAAACGAAAATTTGTATGAAGCCGCACGAAGCTACTATGGCATTGGTAAAGTATGACGTCACAATTTCATGTTGCTATCTCTGTCTAATCACAAAACTTTAAATGCTTATAACTTTTTTGTTATTTGATCGATTTAATTAGTTCTTTCAGTGCACGTCATTATTTTAATTCTACTTTATAATAAAGTAATAAAAAAATTATTGAAGTCAAATACCCTATTGCCGCTTTGGTCGCTTAACTGACGCAAACATTAAGGCGAAATCAACGACTCTGCCCACAAAATTCAAAACATTCATGGTTTTTTGCAAGTTTTTCGCTAATTACACATCAGAGGTTTATGGCAGTCAAATTTGCGAGAATGGTAGTATATTCTTTACATGATTATATCAAAATCTTTGCATAAAAATGTGTATCCTAGGAAATTTGTCCGAGTATCGAGTTTTATGTGAGTAACTCGAAAATCTCGGACTAATTTCTTTAACTTTCGAGCAGAGATTTTTATATAAATACGTGAAGATGATATTGGGATTGTCGCAATTTGACTGCCATAAGCCCTCTGTCTTACTAGCTTAAAAATCGCGAAAAACCACAAAAAAATTGAATTTCGCGCGCACACCCGTGGTGTGCTCCTTAACCAATCAGCGCATAGATATTAGCTCGTCATTGCTGTAGGTAAGTATTTTTACAGAATGGGGCAGCGATATTTATACCGCGCGTCCGTCACGTCATCTTGATCTTAGTCAGAAATAATCTCATTCTCAGTGACAAACAGCCTAAAGGTACCTATAGACTTACTGAACTCTTCGATCTACTCACTATGTATACTCCTGAATCGTCTAAGACGAGATTACGAGAACTTACTAGCGATTGAATGAAAAATAGGATATGGAAGTAAGTATAAATTAATATTTAACAGCCTTTATGAATCACACAAGCAGCACTACATTTCCTTACAACTTTAAGCTTAAACGTAAGCAATAAACCAGTAATACAGTTTAACATTTATGATACATCCATTTCCATTTTATTTATTAAGTGCATTGATTCTTCGACACGTTATTATTATAACATGAAAACCGGGTTTACTTCTGACTTTAAAAGTTTATTTTTGTTTCGTATTCAATCAGTATTTTTTTGTTTTAATTAATTATCATTATTTTCGTTAAAGTGCGTAAGTTATATTCGAGGGTCTCTACCTTAGACAGCCACACCATTTTCTGAAAATATTTTTAAATAAATAAATGTACAATGTCTAGAAATCTGGAGGTATAGGTATGATAATTTGATTGAGATAACAGAAACGGCGAACAATTACTATTTCAGTTTTTTTGTTGTTATAATTAAACTTATCGCTAACTTATTCATAATACAGAAAAAGTTTTGCCCTCGTGAAATAGAGCAAAGAATACTGAACAGCTAGGCTGATTGCGGGAAAATCAGGATTTTTTGAAAATATTAAATTTCCAAAAAACATTCTTGTGTTCTTTCTGCTACCTATGCATTAACGACGTTTAAATATCTCGACTTTTTGTGTTGACAATCGTCTCGACTACCTCATAAAATGCATGGAATTGCTTCTGAAAAAGTAGAATTCACGCCACTTAACTGAATAAAAAGTGTAGTAGTTTCAAGGCTCAGCAGTCATTGACACGACTCATTAGGACATAATAAAGAATCAAAAATATTTTTTTGGAAGTGTCATTGAAATGACTGTTTTTAGGACTGCTAAAAAAGCAGGGTTACGCGGGTCAATAACCTAGAGTTTTCTAAGTTATAGCCTGAATAAGACAAATTAATCTATACTAATATTATAAAGAGGAAGCGTAACGATGTTTGTGAGTTTGTGAGTTTGTGAGTTTGTGACGTTGTAAGGGGTAATCTCTGGATCCACCGAACCGATTTTCAAAATTCTTTCACCAATAGAAAGCTACGTTATTGTGGAGTGTTATAGACTATAATAATTTCCAAAATTAATTACGCATCTTTACTTAAACTTGAATAATGTAATCCAAGTCGTAAAAAAATTGCTTTCATCGCGTGCACTGCGGAAACTATTGAAGATAGAACAAAACAATGTTCTACAATATTAAAGAACGTATCAAAATCTATAAAAAACTCCGCGATAGCATATGCCTATCTCCTACGGGTAACTCACAATAACTGCTTTTACTGTTAAAATTGTGGATTAAAAATAAATAAATTTTGTGAAGCTTATTTAGCCCATATGCTATTAATTTATATCTTTGTTAATATGTTTTTTATAAAGGAAATTTAATGTAGAATGTTTGTGCCCTTTACTCTATACAGTTTGAACAAATATCTTCAAAGATATAAGCAAAATAAAAACATTTTGCGCGCCGCCGCGGCCTTTGCGTGGCGATAATTAAGTATAAGCAGTATAATATCTATCCAAATGCCTTGCGACCTGTGGGCTGTGGGTATAAGGCCCGGTTTCCACCAAAGCGAAGCGGAGCGGAGTTGTATTTGAGTAACCATTCAGATTTGTCATTTTGACATCTCCGAAGACCGAAACTGAGGGGAGAGGAGATGTCGAAATCTGGTTGGTTATTCAAACAGCTCCGCTTTTGTGGAAACTGAGCCTTACGCGGGACAAACGGGCCGGGGCAAAATATTTCTAACGCGGAACGGAGTCCGCGGGCACTGCTAGTGGTTTATATAATAGTTATCTACTGTTGCCTTTTAATGTTATTTTAAATATTATGTTAATGAACAAAACATATTTCAAGGCAACACGATTTGGTATGTTTGAAATGAAAAATTATTTTTAGTCTTTCGCTTGAACATACCAAAACAATTTCAAAATAGAATGTTCAAAATAAAACTATGGTACTTTCTTCTAAAACTGTTATACCAATTTGGACCAAATCAAGCTGTAATTATAAGCTCTTAGAAAATTAAAAACGTAAAACTTCTCTATCAGTAACATACGATAATGAGTCATCCTCGTAATTTATACAATAAGGTTAGTACTTGTAATATTACGAGGATCTAGATATGAGGACAGGTATGGCAACTATAATACTTAGTCGGTTGGTAGGCTACTAGATAAGTTCCCACGCGCAAGTGTTTTACAAAATGTGATTCGAAGTACTTAGTACGCATTATATTATCACATAATAAAATGTATCACCCATATAATAATTTTTATAAGAACAATACAAATCTATATCGTTGTAACCATGAATGCTTCTTTATTCATCTATTATGTAATAGTATGATAAAAGTTTGAGGTTTCTGGACAAAACCTACTGAGGCGCAAATACCATTTCCAATGTTCCCGAAAGTACGGAAAGTTTAAAAATTGAGATAGTTACATTACATAGAAGCAAAACGTAAATAAATCACATTTTTTATAACGAATAAATTAATAAATAGCTGAATATTGTTTTTGGTTTGTTTTCCAAGAACAAAGAGGCAAATCTCACTACAGATGTAGTTTAATAGAATAGTGGTGTCTGCTAAATGTATGCCCCAATTTAGATACAAACTTATATAACACATCAGTTTTTAAGGCGCGGCGCTGCAAAAAAGCCTTCAAATTACGCACAGCCTTGAATTTATTGCTGAGGAAATAATTGTAACCAACAAGAATTACCAACTAATAACATGTAGGTACTACTAATCTCGACAACGATTAGGATCTGAAGTTGACCGCAAATGCCAAAGGTAAGAAAAACTAGTTTAATTCAGCAGGCACTTAGTCAAAAGCAGGAAAACATTAAATAAATTAAGTTATAAAGTTCTCGATAGTGGGTGGTTTTAATGAGCCCTGGAAAAATAATGAGAAAGTATTGATTTTTATACCCAAAGGTGACATAAAAGTACATTTAAAAAAAGAGGACAAAAAAGTAAGTTCTCTCAGTTTGAGGAAACATTTTTTCTGAACATACTTCAGTGATCCTTTTAGATTTTTTATTATTAATTTAATTTGGTTTTCCTACTACGAGTATCTTGTTAAAAGATTTCTCACGAAAATATAGTGTTTCCTTATTTATATTATAGTAGGTATTAGCGCTAGCTCAATCAACACCTCATCATACAAGTCTACATACCTTTATTTCAACATGCCATTTCTTGCAATGTGATTAATCAATCAGTAATAAAGGTGCCGGGTACGATCTAGTGTAGGAGTAGTATGTAAAAATAAACTATACATAATAATATCTTTCTGTGTCGTGATCCTAACAGTAGTTTTGAATCGACTATATTATTATCTATAGTAGACTGATCGAAAGAGCATATTTCCATCTATTGGGGTAATATCATACTAACCTAGAAACTCCTAGAATCTAGACTATATTTTAATTATGACTAAATTAGAAAGAGAAGAGGAAATTAATCAAAATAAAATGGTGAATGTTTTTCAAGAAAAAACCTGTTTCAACAGCTTATTATTCTTATTTGTTATTATCTATCAAGGATTTCTACATTCCATCTGCAGTTATTTGACTCAAAAGTTCGTAGATATCACTTTTTGTGATCATTTGGTATGCATTAAACGAACTAATTCTGATTATAACCAAACGTAGTATGCATGCATACTAACTGCTCGAATTAATCGTTTATTGCCCGTGGTACCCCCGATGGTCCCCCCGGGGTACCACGGGAAATTGTTTTGCCCGTGGTACCCCTGGAGCTTCTAGGGGTACCACGGGTAAAAAAAAATTACCCGTGGTACCTCTGCAAATCAAAAAATACAAAAAAAGGAAAACGCAATTAAAAAGCGTTTTAAGACAATCCTTTATGCTTAAATAGAAATAATTGATTAAAGTGACAAAAGAAAACACGAAACTTAAACTAAAGATGCAAAGTTTTTTTATAGTTCCTTAAACTTAAATATTTATTTATTTATTTATTTTATTTATATAACTTTATTGCACACACACAGAGAAACACAAATAGAGAGACAAAATACAACGGAACACAGTGAGCGCAAAGGCGGCCTTATTGCTAGTGCAATCTCTACCAGGCAACCTTTGGTGAGAGGATTAGTGTAATGAAGCGCGGGATGGTGCAATTAAAATAAAATAAGATATATACAATAAATAAATATATATAAATATACATATATATATATATATATACATTTAACACCCATATAATACATATATACATATAATATCTACTAATACATGAGCATTTTCCGTTACACTATTTGCATACAGATAGATAATACTGGTACAAGCGACTTTTGAAAATTGAGATGGATTTAGAGTGACGGATTTCATGCGGCAGACTATTCCACAGTTTCACGGACTTGCATGTGAATGAATCGCCGTAGTAACGTGAGCTACTAATTTATTTTGTACTCCTTTTTATTTAAAATAAACAATAACACTTAAAATTAAGACAACTTTTCAATTCCTTTCACACTAAAATATTTGTTACGTAGGTACGAGCCTTTTTATTTAAAATAAACTGACTAAACAAACAATTGAACGTAAAACAAAAAGACTTACATTATTTCAGTCTCTGAAACTAAAATATTTTTTAATACATTTGCTCAAAAAGAAGACATTTCCATGTACGCGGGAAGAGCCACAGGAAAGCTGCTATTTTTATATATTTAAGGAATAAATAATAAATATTACGGAACTAAAATAAAGTATGTTGTTTTTGTTTTAAGTTTTATGGTTTATTTTGTCAGTTTATTTCATATAAAAAAAGTAAGTAAGAAAGTTTGTCATTTCTTTGTGAGTCCCAGTTTGTTGACCCAGGCCAAAGGCGCGGTGGAAAATAAAAAAGCACTCGTGCGGAAAAGTATACTGACCAAACTAACAATCAAACGTAAAACAAAACAACTTCCATTATTTTAGTTCCTAAAAATAAAATATTTTTTTATACATTTGCTCAAAAGTAGACATATCCATGTACGCGGGAAGAGCCGCAGGAAAGCTGCTGTTTTTATATATTTAAGGAATAAATAATAAATAGTTACAACATACTTTATTTAAGTTTACGGAACTTAAATAAAGTATGTTGTTTTTAACCGACTTCATTGTTTTAAGCGCTTGCCTAGAAAATGCCTATTCACTCTTCTCTTGAAAGCACCCAGGTTGTACTTGAACCACACCTTAGCGGTACATAATATCAGAAACGTAGAAGAAAATAGTTTCGTCTGAGCTTGCTGGACATCAACCACATTAGGATGCCACTTCTCCCGACGTCTTGCGGTTCTATGGTAGAAAGGTGAATTAGGAGGTACTAGATTGTGGAGTTCTTGAGCACACTAAATACTACTAAATAATACTACATTTCAATATACTCGTAAGTGCGGAAAGTTTGTCATTTCTTTACGAGTCCCAGTTTGTTGACCCAAGCCGAAGGCGCGGTGGAAAATAAAAAAGGCACTTGTGCAGAAAAGTATAACTTTCCGCACACAATACACAATATCTACTTTAACAAAAAATTAGTTTCAGGAACTGAAATTATGTAAGTTGTTTTGTTTTACGTTAAATTGTTTGTTTAGTCAGTTTCTTTTAAATAAAAAGGCTCGTAATTAACAAATATTTTAGTGTGAAAGGAATTGAAAACATATAATTTGTCTTAATTTTAAATGTTATTGTTTATTTTAAATAAAAAGGAGTACAATAGTACATTTTGATACAAGGGTGGAAAGTAGGTTTTTGCAAACGAGCTGTCATTAACAAGCCCGAGCCGAAGGCGAGGGTTTTTAATGTCACGAGTTTGCAAAAACATATACACCCGTGTATCACACGACGTTTTTCAATACAGTTGTGAGAATTAGTAAAAAAACAAATCAAAGAGATAATATGTTTGCTCAAGATTTTGGGGGCCAATTTCCACCTTGTTTGGTTTTTACCTTAAATAAAATATCGAAGATCGAAATCGAAGGCGACTTCGAATTCGCAATCGAAAAGATAAAAGATAAAAAATAAAAATATAAAAGATAAAAGATAAAAAATAAAAGATAAAAGATAAAAGATAAAAGATAAAAGATAAAAGGTAAAAGATAAAAGGTAAAAGATGAAAGATGAAAGATAAAAGATAAAAGATAAAAGATAAAAGATAAAAGATAAAAGATAAAAGATAAAAGATAAAAGATAAAAGATAAAAGATAAAAGATAAAAGATAAAAGGTAAAAGATAAAAGATAAAAGATAAAAGATAAAAGATAAAAGATAAAAGATAAAAGATAAAAGATAAAAGATAAAAGATAAAAGATAAAAGATAAAAGATAAAAGATAAAAGATAAAAGGTAAAAGATAAAAGAAAACGAAAAAAAATCCTGTGTCCATCCCATTTTATTGTACAATGAAAACTCCTTGGTATCAAACGTTTTGCAAAAGTAATGATCGAGCTTGTAAAAGTAAGTTACGACCACGAAAAAGAAAGATGCCTGTGCGTAAAATTTAACTTTCGAATACTAATGACAGCCTCTGAAAGTGCGCCATACCATACAACTGTATTGAAAAATAAAAATTTAAGTTTAATGAACTATAAAAAAAACTTTGCAGCTTTAGTTTAAGTTTCGTGTTTTCTTTTGTCACTTTAATCAATTATTTCTATTTAAGCATAAAGGATAGTCTTAAAACGGTTTTTAATTGCGTTTTCCTTTTTTTGTATTTTTTGATTTGCAGAGGTACCACGGGTAATTTTTTTTTACCCGTGGTACCCCTAGAAGCTCCAGGGGTACCACGGGCAAAACAATTTCCCGTGGTACCCCGGGGGGACCATCGGGGGTACCACGGGCAATAAACGGTTAGGTTAGGGAAATGTCAGACCCCAACCTGTCCAAAACAGGACCAAAACTTTGACCTATTTGTCGTCGGGAAGCGATTGCATTTCCGGACTGATGAATCCGCTAAAAACATTCTGTGTTTTAGAGTTCAAAAAATGTCTTTTCAAAAGGTCTTATTTTCTTAACAAATTCGGACACGGTTTAAAATTTAAATCAACACAAAACTTACTTACTTGTTAAAAACTTGGGGTAGCGCGTAGCACACTAATATATCTGATAATATTACAAATCAATACTAGTATCATGAAGCAAAAGAGTTTATTTGGTAGAACGCTATGCTCTAGAACTGGTCCAAATTGAAAAACTATTTTTGTGTTCGACAGACCATTTATTGGAAAAAGCTATAAGCTATATAGCTTCACGTTATGACTAATAGCAGTAGCGGAGTATCAATAAAAAAAGTCGGAAAAACGGAAAAATATGTTTCCTTTGTTCCTTTAGTTCCCTTTGCCCTTGGAGAGTAAAATTCGCAACAGCTATAGGGATAAATAAATAGGAAGTAAGTAGCAAAACATGCAGTATACTAGAACTCAGAGTTTAGGATATGGAATAATTTCATTTACACTTCAAAATACTTGCAATACGGATTACGGAAACTTCTGTGAGCGATTACTACTAAGGGATCGCACTTTTCAATAACCTTGCATCATAAAAAATGAGTTTTTATTGTGATCTTTCGATGAATCGTTCAATGCCAGTCTAATGATGACGCGATTCATTCACGAGACTCATCACAACTTACAACTCATCTGGTGTCAGTGACCCGATGTAACTGGTTATACAGTTCTGACTTCTGCCATTTATGAATGACATAATATTATTATGATACTAGCTGTTGCCCGCGGCTCCGCCCGCGTGAAGTTTATATAATATATCCCCGATTTTTTTTACATAATATATCTTCCTACTGGAATTCCTTGTTTTTTCGCGGGTATCCGGTGTGATGTTGTACAGAAACTTCTTACTTCGCACGGGTTATCTTGTGGTGATGTTGAAAACTCCTTTTTCTTAATAATAATATAAAGTTTCATTAATACGTAGTTGAAAGATCAAAAGGACGATTTTAACTGTCAATATTTAGCCCCAGTGTGACCACGACTTGTACCAATGTATCGAAATATCGACAGTAAAAATCGTCCTTTTCATTGTGATTTTTATTCTGAAACCACGAAATATGTCAAAAATCATTAAACCATGTGAAAAGTTGTACTGGTGGTAGAACTCTTCTTTCAGAGTTCGGCCGGGTAGGTACCACTGGGATAAAATACTCTACTAACAATATTCCCCAGCCCAACATAATATAAGAGTCTTTTAAAAATCTTTGCTTCATCTCAATACAATCCAAAACATCAGAATTGGCAATGGCTATATATTTCTTTACGTATAAAAAGACCTTAGATGACAGTCAGTCGGTTAGGATCGATAAGACCTAAGAGTTAAAAATATTTGTGAACCATTATTTTACCCTTTCCATATTGCGGATGATAAAAAAAGACGCGGCACTCCGGGAATGTCGACAGAAGTGAAAACTGCCATCTTATTATAAAGTCAGGAAACAGTAAATAACTTGACAGTTATTATTATTTTAAAAAATTCGGTAGTACCCATGTAGCACCTATCTCAGAGTTTTACATTCAAGTTCCACATAAATTGTAAAGATGGCGCTATACGGTATAACGTAGCGATAACGCCAGTTACATGAATTTTGTTCACCCTAAAAGTGAAAATTTTTAAACCATACAAAATCTCCTGCTAAGCCTATTTATTTAAGGCTGTAAGGGTACTCCAGTCTTACTTGAGCCCTACGTCCTAGCCCTAGGTTCTTTGTGCATTCCGAGTTTCAAGTCACCTTACCTACTTACTTGAACTTAGCGCTAAAGGTTCTGATGTCTGTAATTTCTGAACTACAAAAGTGATGATGATAAGATTTGTATGGAATAATCTTTAAAGAACCTCCTTTCTAACAAAAAAAATAATGAATGGAATCGGACAACGCCTTAATGAATTATAAGTAAAAAACATTTGGACTTTGATGCCGTCTTCCAGGGAAACCATGATGAATTTCGGGACAAAAAGTATCCTATGTCCTACCTCGGGGTATGAACTATAATCATGTCAAGTTTCATTTAAATCCATCCAGCGGATTAGCCGTGATGCGCGGTCTTGAAACAGACAGACAGACAGACAGACAGACAGACAGACAGACAGACAGACAAAAATTAAACAAATTACAGTTTTGGCTTCAGTATCGACTAAATGGTGTCCTCCAACAAAAATTTTCAAAATATCTTCAATGTACAGAATTCGACCCTTTACAGTTTTATTATAAGTATAGATTAATAAAAGGTTAATAAAATCTGCATGATTCTTGCATAAGCGATATAATATTTTTAAACTGTATGATTTTGTAACCGTAAATAGTAAATAGTGTCGTAGATTTGTTACTGGACTTAATATTTAGTGAAAGTATACACACTAGATATAGATTATACTTTATTAAAGACGAAATTTCGTGAAGTGATTTATGGGATAGATTTACATACGCTACCAAGGATTTTCTAGTATCTTTATTAAGTAGGTACAATGGCTACTTTCTACTTATAAACGGGGATGGTCTTAGATATTGAGTTAGAATTATCATAATCATCTTGTTAGGTTGCGGTCATCCATTGGTCGACATAGGCCTTTCCAAGAGTACGACGTCACTCCCTATCTTCAGCGTTCTTCATCCAGTCGCTTTCCGCTACCCGCTTTGAGTCTCTAGTCTTACAAGCTGTGTGGCGCCTTACACTTTTATGTAGGTACAGTGTACACGGTTATAAAAAAGGGGCATAAAAAAACCTCCATAGGCGGTAGGAGTATTCATGGCATTTAGCTGAATATGCCTAAATAGGGTACAAGAATGTAAGATATTTCAAGTGAAAATTACTAACAAGCCCTTTTGTAAGTGCAAACACATTGTTACTGTCTGTAACTGAATTCCATTGCGTACGGTCACATACTACGCATATATCCGTTCCATAATATTAAGTTCTATATAATTGTAGAGACCACCAACTCTCTGCATTGTGTAGCAGTATGGGAGGCTTTAGCTCATAGCTGTTTAACGGCAGTTTTCAATATCCTGTCTATCCATGGTTTCCCTTACTAGAGATAGAAATTTGACATAAGCTCCATACAAGTTATGTGAAATTTCTATCTCTAGTAAGGTAAACCATGGATAGATAGGATATTGAAAACCGCCGTTAATCTACTCTTTAAGAGAAAGGTCTGTTGCCAGTAGTCAAATCTTCTTCTATCTTTTCCTAGGCCATTTTTCAAGCGTTGACTTTTCCATTTATTTATGATCACGATGCTGCTCACACCATTGCAGGATCGTAGCTCGCCCTAAATAAGAGTCTCGGGACAATACTTAGACTGTAGCTGAGGAGTTCAGGTGTGTTTTGCCGCATTTGCTTAAAAACAAATAAGAAAATTTTTGATATTGCCAAAAACTCTCCAAGATTTTTCTTTCAGTGTCGCTTCCTGAGCTTTTAGGATCGTGTCAACCATAGCGAAAAAAGGTAATTCCCTGGTCTGTGGTGTAAACAAATCAACATGACTTTTTGACGGTGCAACGCCATTTCCGTCTACTTGCAGCTGTGCGTCTACGCCTTCTTCTTTTGTTCTGTCCATCGTCTTGGGTTTCGTCCGCAGGGTCTCTTTCCCGAGAATATTCTAAAATAGTATGGAGTACCTATATATCCTAAACTAAGGGGGCGAACCGGGAGTAGCTACTTAACTGATTTGGCTGAAATTTGGAAAGAAGGTAGAGTAAGTTCTGGATTTGCACATAGCTACTTTTCAGTCTGGAAAAATTCGTGTGTGTTTGTGAAAAACCGAAATTCACCAAAAGGTTAGGTTAATAATTTATTATTTTTTTATAGAAGTTTTGAAAGGAACTATTTGAAAAGATCTTAACAAGTAGTCCTCGGAAACGCATACATTAGTTAAGGATAATTATTATTATCTAGCTTCATTTGCATTTACTCCATTTACTCCAAGGGCAGTGGTATTTTTAATTCTAATTATTGCTACGCTTCCATGATAGCGATCATTTTAAATTGCGGCCTTACTTATGACTTTGAATGGAATGCGGATCGAATTTGTTTAACGTTTTACAAAGGTTTTTAGTATGATTTCCGTTGTTTTAACCTAATTCACGACGGTCACTTACCTACTTAATTTTCAATGAAAAAATAAACGAAGGTTGAAACTTTTGTTGTTGTTATTAGGGGGTGGAAAATAAACGAAGGTTGAAACGTTTGCTGTTGTTGTTGGAAGGTGGAAAATAAATGAAGATGGATGCGTTTCCATCTTCATTCCATTCCATTCATTCCATCTCTAATTGCTATAGTCTAAACAAATACATCTCTTTTTACCTATTTTCTGGTAGCTTGCTTAGCAAACATAGGAAAACAAGGCAGAGTTTATCAATAAAAAATAGTATCAGCCCAAGTAATAAATCGAGGATTTTTTATAGCATGCTATAGTCTATACAACTATAGTCAGTTAACCATTTAAGCTCAAAAGTTTTACATTATGTCAGCTCTAATAAAAGCTATCAATGTAGCGATCTGATATTTGCTAAAATAAAAAAATAAACAAAGAGTTTTTTCAATATGGCTTCGCCCTGACCAGCTATTGCTTTAGTATTTGACATTTACGCTGAATTTGCCCAATGGTGTACGTATAAATTAATTATTGTAGATATAGGCAAAACATAGTCCAAGAGATATAACGAGAAAGAAATACCTTTTTGTAAACAGCTTCACTTGTTGTTGTTTGAGTTCGACCTGGTAGGTATCGTAGTTATTCTAACGTGAAGCAGTAATTTTGCTATAACTTTAGGTTTGAAAGGCACTGTAACATACACACACATCAGTACTAGGCTAAATGAGATTTGAGACTAATGTGTAAGGGTATGATATATTTTCAACGCAAATTTGTAGTGAGTAGGCGTATCATTTCATTTCACAACTGCTGACCAGCTTATTCGTCTCACCATTCTTTTGTATTAAAAATACAATAATAAACCAACTTATTGTTAGGTTAAGTTATCTTTATCAAAACTTTTGTTTTACTGAACTTCTGAATTACATTACAATGTTTCCTTGTCTTCTCATATTACTTGTTACATTACCTACAAAGTCTACTATTATTACAATATACTCGTATAAAAAAGTATTTTAACTTGTTTCATATTAATTAGTTTCATTTAGAGATAAAGGTTATTGGCTATTTGATCCTTTTTTTAATATTTCGGTTCGGGATCATATAAAAAATATCCATAATACACTGCAGCAGGGTTAGTACATATTTTTGTACAAATTTTGTACCACAAGCGGCCACATTGTGAACTAAACTTTCAGATTGTGTCACTAGCTGAAAATGTAAGAAGGAATCCGATCCTTTTAGTCGATGCGAGTCGACTTGGAATTTGTACAAGAACCAAGAACCCGTACTAACTCTTCTGAATGCAAAGGTATGAAAGTTGATAATAAAATTATAAAGGTACCTATTTTTAACCGTCATCTCTTGAACTAGCAGCACAGCGTCCTTGAAGATAATATCGCGGTAGTTTTAATAGCAGTCCTTATTCCTTACGGCTGCAGTGGTTAAAAGTGAGAGGTTCTGTGTTCTAGGTCGTGCGATTTGAATTAGAGCGTCGGCTACTTTATACTTGGCATTTCATTCAGATGACTCAGGGTGGTCGCTGGTTTTGTAATTATTATCTTACTGGGTATGTGAACTTAATAATAGAGTCACAAGAATGTTATTTCAGTGGTATTGTTTTGGAGATTTAATATTATGTATTTCATTCTAGTCTAATATTTAATTCATTTAAATTAAATCACTTTACCAAATTTCTTAATTTAAGTATTTATTTTACTTTAAGTATGTTATTTTTAATACGAAATAAGCTACACTACAAGCTTTTTGAGGTGATTTCGTAAGAGTCCCAAATAAATCGCTTGTTTTTCCGAAATAGAAGTAAACTTAGGTCTATTTAGTACGCTGTAGTCTACTAGATCTCTATTAGTAAAAGAATTTATATTTTTTTACACTCCACAAGGTACTTGATTGCGATCTCATCTGTTAGTAAGTGTCAATGCATAAGATGTTTATCGTACTAAGCTACAAAGAGTTAGTAACCGCTAATTATGCACAGCAAGGCATTGGAAAGCTGAAACGCTAGGTTTTGTGTCCTTGCTGGTAAAGAAACCGTGGCCGAAGCCTCCTACCAGACCAAAACCTAGAAATTAAAAAAATACCTTAGTGGCCCATGGCCTAGAAGTCTTTAAAAACAGTTCTAAAGATCTTTTACCCTTTATGGTCGCGCGTAATCCCTAAAATTCCCTATTTCCTTCCCGTTTCTCCAAATATCCCAGCAACAAACAAACCTATTTTACCTCTTTAAAGGTAATGCTGGTAGACTTTAATAAGGATTAATGGAAATATTTAAAAATGTAAGAAATGAAAGGCTCACCCCAACTGACGCAAAATGTTATTACTGATATTACAATTACGTGACGTTGCCAAAATGGAACCTGATCCTTGAGCAATCTGACTTACTCATATAATGAATAATAATTTAAAACGATAATCTATAACTATTTCATTAAGTATACGCAATACTGTTACTACGAGTATATTGTTCTCACTACAACAATTTTAGCCTTCTAACTTATGTATTCTATTAATTCTCTTCTGTATCATATTTTACAATAAGTTACCACATCATGTATCTGAAATGTCACTTAATAAATTCAAAGGGTTTGTCAAGCCTAAACTCATTCAAAAGCCATACAACAATATTAAGGACTATAGTAGCCACACAAACTCTTGGAATTGACTGATAAGTGGTAGATTGCTCTGTTGTCGTTACTAGACTATTTAGAATTTATACTTTGTTTGTTAAATGGTGATAACATAAAAAAATACCCGGCTGAGTTTGTTGTGGGCTTTTTCTCAGCGGCAGGGCGCGTTTGGAATTCTCGTAAAATTATTTTTAAATCGACTTGTAGTTATCACCATGCAACTATTATCATATCGACGTTTCGCAAGAGCCTGTATGTTAGGCCTGTGTGAAATAAAGATATTAAAGTTTGAGTTTAAAGGATTGCTTTTGGTTTCCTTATGGAACGAAACTCAAACAAAAAATGTATCGGGATGACATATCGGATCACAAAATACATTACATGACTTCCACGCAGACTACCGTTATTCTCATAGTTACATTAATTTTCTTAGATGTAAAATAGTCACGTTTTAGATATGTCAAAGATCATCCACAAGGATCCCCTAATCCTTCATTGGATCCTGGTGAACCTATCTGTTCATCAAAATCCTCTTTAAATAAGTTTTTAAAAATAAATAAAATGCTTAGGTAAATTAATTTTGTATAAAGAACATGATTGCAGCTGAAATGTCCATTTGTCATTTCGAATATACGTTACGAGGTACCATAAAAAATCTGAGTTTGAAGTGTATAGGCAAAACAATTATTATTAGGTATGTTGTAATTGATTTTATTGGCTTTGGTCAGCGTGTTATAGATTGCCTACAACAATTAAAATAATTATTATAGTCTACCCCGTATAGAAGTCTATACTTAGTAGTTACTTTATTGAAATAACTCGTATATTGGACAAGGCCAATGTGGGAGTTTTAATAGTCTAACAGTTAATTAAAATTTTGAACTGTAAGACTATTGTTAATAAAACAAAATAAATAATTAATACGAATGACTTATTTTATACGTTGTTAAAAAGCAGCCAACAGCATCAGCTGTTAATTAAATGACAAATAATATTCTGTGAAGAATTGCAGCAATTCTCATAAAAATATATCACTCATTAAATGTCATTTAGTCCATTACGCAGCGGTCCGCAATAACCTTGCACTTACTTCCTTGTATAGGGAAACGTGTGACGTGGATAAACCACATGTGTTTAATGTTAAGACAGATACACACTATTATAACACTATACTTGAGAATTGATACATTCAATTCGTATCAGTATACTGTATATTTTATTTATACTGAGTTTTAGCTACACTTGTGCTTTTGAGTATGGATATAGCTAAATAATTTAAAACAAAGTAACATCGATAAGTTAAAATTGGAATGATAACGAAGTTACATCGATAACAGAGTAAGTTTTATCTACATGGGTTTCCCTATAACTGGCGTTCTATATTTAAAATCGGGCGGGAAGCTCGGCTGAAACGTCTATTTCAGCGGGCATGTTCGTGGGAGGTGTTCTATTTTCGCATCTGATTCTCGAAGAACTCTGCTGGGGCCATGCTCGCCTGGTACATTGGTGCGCGAAGTGACGTTCGTGACGTAATGGACGTGAACGCGTCACTGTCATTGTCAGAAGTTTACGTGAAGTTTACGTGTTTCACGTTATTACGATCGAATTTAATGGAAAATTACAAAAAAATGGAGAGGTGATTCATAGAAGCTTACAATCCTATTTCGTTTTACTGGATAGTTAATAAAACTTATACCGTATACGAATGGTCACTGGTCAGGTTCCGTACATTGGCATTTATACCATCATTTGCACACACACGTGACAAGATGCGTTCAAAATTCCTATATTATAATTTTTAATATAATATATAAAAATGCAGTCAACGCTTTATTATCGAAGATCGATTCAAGATAGATGCTATTCATCAATAACTGTAATCCAGATTAATTATACTCCTAGCTCGTTGAGATTAATATAAAGATTTTATGATGGAGTCTCTGAATATTTGACGTAAGCCTTTGTCATACAAGCAAAAAGTAACGCTGTGCGTGATATACTTACACAAAGGACATGGCCGAAACTCGTATGGAGCTGTGCCCTGGAAAAAATATTCATGGTCATCGACAAACAATATGTCATATTAAAGCTTATAATTATGTCTTTACATTCGTTTAAGTTTTATGATCAGAGAACTAGCGAGAGAATCATATATCAGCATAACAATTTGCAACAAAATGCGCCTGACCGTTTTTAATAGCAATGATTTTTTTATAAAAAATTGCTATGCAATATGTTTACTCACTTTATTATACAAAAAATATGCATTTAGATTCATAAAAAAGTCCGATAAATAGCAACGAGAACCACAAAAATCAAATCTTGTTAATATTTAACCATAGTATTTTTAAAGAACTTGCGGTTGGCGCCAAAATATTGAATTCATTAGAATAGGTAGTAAAGGTAGGAAGGTAGAAATAGTGACAGATCCAAAAAACAGATGGCGCTTCTAACGTAAATGCATTCTGAAATTGATTTCGGAATTCGGATACACGCAGTCTTCACTGCTTGCGTAAAGTAACGTGATCATTTAGTGCTGTGCATAAAAAGCCTTGTTTGCGATAATCGTGAATCTTATACATACTAAAACCATAATTCTGACCGTCGTGCATTATTTTACTTAATTTATTATTTTGTTTGTAATATTTTTCGTTACTATCTGACCATAAGCGCTAAAAAAAAGCGTTTATACTGTACGTGTATCCAAACGCCAATGCAAAATGTACCTACCAATAATAAAAACAAACAAAAATAACAACTCACATTCATATTTTTTTGTGATTTTTCCTCGCTAGTTCTAGAGAAATATAATTATTGCGATATATTTTATTTAATTATAAAAAGAATTTTCACATATTAATAATTATTGACCATAAATGTTTTTTTTTGACGATTCGAGGGCAGAATCTGGCCATGTCATTTCAACGAACTTTACACATTTTTTTACCTATAGTTTAGATATACCAAACTATTTAATTAAGAACCGGCAGAACATTTGCAATTTCTCTGGTGCTGCAAGTATCATGAGCGGTGGAGGTGATTGCTTTAATTATGTAGTCGTGAGCAAATGAGCATTTAGTACTGCAAATTGTCACTAGCCAGCTGTAAAAGGGAAATAAAAGTTACGAAGAACTCAAGTATGACAGGATTTGTCACATTATTTTCCTCGCTAAGAAAATATAACAATAATTAATTGATTATGGGGTCGCGAAAGTGAATAACTCTTAAAAATCAAATGTACGCCTTGGGCTCCAATTCCGGACTTTTTGCCTTATAATGACGGCTTTGAATATGTTTACTCTAAGTTAGTAATTGAGTGCGATCTCATCTGTTGATATTTTTGATAATGCTACCAAAAATAGTATAGTAGCCATATAGTAGCTAACTTGGAGAGCAAGAAAACTCACACAGAATAGCGCCTGAACGATGAATCAATTGGCGGGGCGTCTTTGCGGTAGAGTGGTAACTATATAACTATATCTACGACCAAACCAGACATGCGCCAATTTGGAGGTTATAAAATTCTAGAGTCCCATGGCGGGAATCGAATCAGCAACCTTCCACTCGAATCTGAGGGCGCACCAATTAGTCTAAATGGTATTATTGTATTTCAAACTCATGCAGTGAGTTGTAAGCATGTTGTAAGTAATGCAACCTTTATAACTTCACTGAATAACAGAACAGTCTGCGAGATGAATATTACCTGTGACATTCCCGTTTTATACTCGTATCCATAACATACTCGTAACATACTCGTAACATACTCGTACAGTATGTTTACTCGGGGATTCCAATAATAATGTGCCCCAGATACTTGAACTTTTGTACCTACTTTATACTACTTATAGAGTTAGGTAGGAAGTATGTACCACAATAATAAAGCGCTTTTGTTTAACAGTAAGATTTTTTATTTGACCTAGGTCTATGTGACGATTCAGCTGTAGAACGTAACGGCGGTCGGTGTTTAAAGAAGCCGCTAATGTTTGCTACGCAACATCGCTCTAGAATACTAAACGGAGTGATGGTACGTTATTGCAGGAAAGGTGGTATAACTATTGAAGCCACCCACCAGACTTTGCCCTTAATCAGACTTCTGACGATCGCCATAAAAAACAGTCAATTGCTAACTCCTTAACCAAATGGAACGAAATTAAGGTAACTGTACCATATTACGGTATATTAATTCCAGTCTGTGGTCGACAGCGAAGCAGCGCACACGTATTTACACATCGCGTTAACATCTCGCGTGCGATATCGTGTGGGTACCTACAGTCATATTAGTGCTCAGTAAATATTGTGCAAAGTAATAATTATGTCGAACTCGCAACCGGATTTGTCTAAATTACTAAGCGACGACGAAGGAACCGGCGGCGCTTTGCGTATGAGCAGAAAGCGAGGTAGGGAGTGCTGCGATATAAACAGTTTCCGTGCGGAGATGGCGTCGCTATTTGAAAAACACCTCGCATCGATAAGTAACGATATATCGGCGGTGAAGAGTCAAATAAGCGACATTAAAGACACTACAAGCCAAATTTTCGTTGAACAAACTCAAATAAAATCACAAATATCGGAGCTGTTCAATATCAACAAGGATACACAAACGAAAATATCGCTATTACAAAATGAAAATAAAAAATTAAACGATAAAGTGTTGTGCCTCGAGAAGGATATCATTGAAGTGGATAACCGTAATAAACTGTTATCTGAAAAACTTCTACTGAAGGAACAACAAGGCAGATCTAATAACCTCGAAATCTCGGGAATTCCGTTTCAAAAAGGTGAAAATCTGCACAGTATTCTCAACTTAATTGCTACTAAGATTGGGTTCTCACTCCTTTCAACTGACATAGATTATATTCATCGTGTCCGGCGGTTTCCTCACAAAAACCTAAAGACGTCAGCGAATGATAGCACCAGGAATGAAGACCGAATTCAAAATATTATTATTCGTTTCACCCAGCGTCACCGCAAGAACGAAATGTTGGCGGCAGTTCGCGCTCGCCGCGGACTTACGACAGCCGACGTAGGAGTGAACGGTGCGGCGCGCCCTATCTTCGTGAACGAACACCTAGCCCCACATAATAAGATGCTGTACGGTCGTGCTCGCAATGCAGGACGTAATTTTGGATATAAATACATTTGGATCAATGATTGCAGAATTTTTCTACGTAAAAATGATAACTCTAAGGCAATTTTAATCGCAAGCGAAAATGACCTTAATAAGATAGAGTGACGTCTAGGTTTCTATTCTATAATAGCAATGGTATTCTGTGATTATATTCATTACTACTCTGTGATTCATCACTTAATAATATGTATGGTGGCTTTTAACAAAACAGTTGCAATAATAACTCTTTCATCATATTATCATAAAACATGGCACGTTAGATGCCTTCTTAAACAAGTGTATTTTTACTTTTCGCTTAAATGTTATCATTACATGTATGGATAAAACTAAACCGATATCCATTTACTATCAAAACGTCAGGGGCTTACGAACCAAATCTCATGAATTTTTGAGTAGTGTGTTAAACTCTGACTATGATATTATTTGTATTACTGAATCTTGGCTCAATGATAGTTTTTTCAGCAGCGAATTTTTTGATAGTAGGTATGAAGTATTTAGGCGTGACCGGGATCCCCAGGCGAGCGGCAGTGCCCGCGGCGGGGGTGTGCTTGTTGCGGTGCGGCGCGACCTGGAACCGTGCCTACAGGCGAGCTGGCCTGCGCCGCCACCTGCTGACGAGTTGTGGGTCAGCATACCGCTGCGCGGGCGCGGCGCGGCAACCGCCACCGGCCTCGCGGCCCTAAGCGCTCCCCCCGCGGCCGCTGCCGCTCACCCCGGCCGGTCCCACCTGCATATAGCATGCACATATTTTCCTCACGGTAACCAACATCTAAACTTATTGACATCTTTCTTTGACAGAACTTGCGATCTAATACACACCCATACAAACGATGTATTCCTAATAGTCGGGGATTTCAATGTAACTCATGCAGAGTGGTACTACGACGATGACCTGAATTATATGAATGTTAGACCGAGCAGTGATTTGTTGTCATGTCTCACCTGCGACTTTATGAATCTTTCTCTCCTTACTCAATTTAATTCAGAATTTAATATTAATAACAGACTGTTGGACTTAATTTTCTGCAATGAGATTTGTACAGTAACATCTTGTAATCATCCACTCGTGTTCGAGGATGGGCATCATAAATCGCTTGACATGCAAATAAATCTCTGTGTGAAAAATTCATTGAAAAGTAATACTTATTTAAAGAAAATGTACTTTAAATCGGACTTTGAAAACATTCGTCTAGGTTTAAACTTAATAGATTGGGATAACACTTTTTTAAACTTAAATGATGTTGAATCCAGAGTAAGTTATTTTTATGAGATTATCTACAATCTTATAGATAAATATGTACCAGAACGTATGGTAAGTAGTTCACACAAATATCCCCCTTGGTATACCCGTTCCCTTATAAAGGTTAGTAAAGAAAAACAAAAATATCATAAAAAGTGGAAAACATATGGAAATCAAATGGATTATTTAAAATTTTCTTGTCTTCGGCGGAGACTGAAAAAGATGGAACATGACTGTTACTTAGCCTATAATATTATTTCTGAGAATAGGATTAGGTATAATCCTAATTATTTTTGGTCTTATGTAAAATCTAAATATGGTAACTCTGATATACCTGAAAAAATGATATACGATGGTAAAATCCTGACGCAAGGAAATGATATCTGCTCTGCATTTAATGAATATTTTCATTCTGTATTTATTACGCATAATAATTATAATTGTAACACTGTAAGTAAATTTCCTATTAACTGTGAACACGACCCCATTATTGACATTCATTCTATTAACCTAAATGATGAGATCATATTAAAAGAACTTAAATCCGTTAATATTCGTAAAGGCGCGGGTCATGATAATATTCATCCTATTTTAATTTCAAAATGTGCCAACGAACTATTAAAACCTGTAGCCAGCATATTTCGGTTGTCTATTCAGTCAGGTATCTTTCCCAGTATCTGGAAACAAGCACTTATCACTCCTATACCTAAAAATAACCAAAAAAACCTAGTCACTCAATATAGACCAATATCGAAACTATGTATCTTGGGAAAAATTTTAGAAAAAATTGTTACAAATCAACTATCTTTAGTTACCCGGAATCATGTATCTGAATATCAGCACGGTTTCATAAAGTCACGTAGTGTCGAGAGTAATTTAATTTTATTTACAGACTTTTTGAGTCATTCGATGGATAAAAATATACAGGTGGACGCCATATACACAGATTTTTCTAAGGCGTTTGATAAAATTAATCACGACTTACTATTAGAAAAACTATGGAAATTAGGTGTCCACGGGAATCTGCTGAGATGGATAGAATCCTATATTAAAAATCGTAGCCAAGCTGTTTGTCTCAAAGGTTATCGTTCTACATACTTGTCTATACCTTCTGGCGTACCACAAGGATCCCATTTAGGCCCAGTGCTTTTCTCATTGTATATAAACGACATAGGAGAATTTTTAAATAACAGTAATCATCTTCTATATGCTGATGACACAAAACTTTTCATACAAATTACCTCACTTGATGACTGTCTGAAGTTACAAGCTGATCTAGATAATTTATCTAATTACTGCGATCGCAATCAACTTTTCTTGAATGCTGATAAATGTAGTGTTATATCTTACACTAGGAAAAAATCTCCCATAAAATTTAACTATAATTTAAGTAACAACTCCTTAAAGCGTGTAAGCCAGGTTCGTGACTTGGGCATTATCTTGGACGATCAACTTACGTTCAATTCGCATATAGACAACATCATACAGCGAGCCTTTCGGAATTTAGGTTTCATAAATCGCATAACCAAACCGTTTAGTAAGCCAATTACATTAAAAATTTTATACTTTGCTTTTATTCGTTCAATTCTAGACTTTGGTTGTGTCGTTTGGAGTCCATTCTACAAACATCATATTGATAGACTAGAAAAAGTGCAACGTAAATTTATTAAAACACTTGACTTCCGTTCTAAATACTACAACAGCTCTTATGAAAATTCTTTAAAATACCATCGCATTTTAAGCCTTTATAACCGCCGTAAGCAATTTGATATCATATTTCTGTATAAAATTCTTAACGGTCTAATAGACTGTCCTGAGCTGCTGTCTAAGTTAAACCTTTCATGCCCAATTAAACTCCCTATTCGCCCCAACCGTAAAATAAATTTTTTTTTGCCTCCCTTTCTAACAAAAAATTACACTCGCAACTGTTTTGTATCACGAGCAACTATGACATATAATAAAGAATTTTGTGATTTAGACCTGATGTGTAACTCATTAGCAAAAATTAAAATTGCATGTATTAAAAAGTACACCTAAGACAACGGTATTTAAGCCTAAGTTTATATTTTAATTCGTCATTTGTTATTGTAATACTTGCTTCAGCTGTGGTTCATTGTAATCTGTTATTTGATAAGCGCTTTTTCGGCAGTATTTGGTCTATTAACTGTTTTATGTAGGTAACTAAAATATATATTGTTATTAATGACTGTTATTGCCAGAATAAATAAAATAAAAAAATAAATATAAATAATTAAGGCTTTTTCAACTTTGAGGGTGATTTTAAGAAAAAGTACGAATGTGCCAGAACTGAAAACTGTTTTATTTTGTAGACAAGTTCTATCAGATGAATGTGGAATATTATTTTGCGCCGTAGCCTTTAAATTATATAAATAACCGTTATTTTGCGGAACCTCGTGTTTGTCTTTAATTCCGTACTAAAATTTGCCTCATGACATAATTCCGGGAATCTTTGTCCATAATTCCGTGATATTTTTATTTTATTTTTATAACGCATTACAAGTAAGTACTTGACTGCCATCTCACCTGATGGTAAGTGTGAATACAGTCGTGAATCCAAACGTACTAACTTGGAAGTGATAAGTAACCCCCAACGGTTCCTACACGGCATCGTACCGGAAAGCTAAATTGCTTGGGCTTACGTCTATGCCGGTAGTGTGGTTACCACTGGCCTTTTGTTAATTTGTGTCAATTTAATAACCCCTTTTATTTTTTATTTTATTTTACTATTACTTTCTACAGTAAATATAAAATTATATATTCTGTGAAAATTTTTAGCATCTACCTGTTACCGTTATCAATATCGAGCAAAAACAAGCAAAAAAATTACGTTTGTTGCATGGGAACCCCCTTAATTTTTTTTGTATTTGTTGTATAGCGGACGGACGGACGGACGGACGGACAGCGAAGTCTTAGCAATAGGGTCCCGTTTTTACCTTTTGGGTACGGAACCCTAAAAAGATATTGCATGGCCCCCTCCTAAACTTAGTTTTATTACTTATTAGTCAAAGATAAGTCAGAAAACGTTTCATTTTCTCTCCGAATGCTATATTTCGGTTATACCAGAATAAGGGACATAAGTGGAAAATACGTGCCACCTTATTGCGGTAGTCAAAAAAATGGTCTCTTTTTCATATTTTTAATAAAAAAATAAAGTGAACTACAAGCTAATGTAGTTTTTATATGCTACATAGGAATATAATTGGTTATTATATGATTTAGAAAATAATATTCAAGTAATTATGTTGACGTACTTAGTCTATTAATTCGAAAGTATGGCATAAAGTGCAATCATTTCAGACTCGATTATAGAAGTAAACATATATAAACTCATATACCGCACTTAGGTCACAGTAATCTGCAGTCATTACTAAACTTATTTACATTAAATATATACATGAATTTAACCCAAGTGAGAAAAAAAGACGGAAACATTTCGAAAGGATTTTTCTTTATTGCGTGATACGCACGCAATTAGATTCACAGTCTCAGAACTGTGAACATAATTACGGTAGTGAGAAAATTCACAAATTCTTTAAAAATATACTTTATAACACCTCGAATTTACTATAAAACATACTATTGATAACTGCTAAGCAATAATTTCATAAATTTCGATAAATTTAACTTACCAGCATCACATCATATCCTTATGAAAATTCCACTGTTGCCTTACGCTCACTAAGAACAGAAACGTATGAAACTACTTAGATAGCGACTTGATGCGTTCAGAAGCTCGGTATGGTATTTAGAACTATTGTTTATCTAAGTAAATCATGTTTTTTTGGTTGAACACAAACTATAGTTTATGTAGCATTCTATACAATTACGATTTTACTGATTGTTTTCTTATTTTTCGACGAAAATCAAAATGTCACGGCATAATGTACTATACCGGAATAGTGTACCGTTACCTTAGTAGAATGTATTGGAATTTCCGATCGATAAATTGAAATTGGTCAGTGGTCACGTTGCTTATCGAAGATAACTCAAACTATACAATTTCTTTCGATACAGAAACGGAATGTGTGATTCACAGATTTCTGTGTCGGTCAAAGATAAGTGAATAAGAATAAGGCTGCAAACCTGAGCCAAAAGTATAACATCCCAAACCATCGGGTTAGTATTTTTTGGTCGGGTTGATTTTATAGTTTTGGCTATAGTTCGTTTAGTTAGTAGATCCGCTGGGTGCCGAACCAAGGACCTCATGATGAAATCTGGCAACTGACCCAGGGTGGTCATCAAACTATGTTTTACGATAGCTCTCCCAGTACCGCTTGGCAGCGTTTCAATGCATTGTATCTGTGACCTCACAATCCATTTACCTAAATGGATTGAAAATTTCAGTATGCGCCATTGATATAGATTTGCCAAGTTTCTTGACCGGTCTTCTCGGTGCAAAACAGCTTTCCATACGTGGTGGTAGACCTTTCATGAGTGCCTGAAAATTATGCCTATGTGAAAGAATAAAACAATTCGATTTCTGCGTCGATTCCCTTGTCTGTGATCAATATTACCCGACTTCTAAGTAAGGGTTAAGTTTTTCGCGCATATCTTGTATATTTCCTTGTTTGTAAATTTATTTATTTCCTCGTATCTTTTGAACAGCTGGAAGGAAAGGAATTTGACATCAACAAAAGATGGGTTTTCTAAAAAAAAAAACATAATGGCAGATTTGTAATTGTCTTTCAGGGCATTGTTCGTAACGTAACCTTATCTATACTTATAATAAAACTGTAAAGGGTCGAATTCTGTACATTGAAGATATTTTGAAAATTTTTGTTGGAGGACACTATTTAGTCGATACTGAAGCCAAAACTGTAATTTTTTTAATTTTTGTCTGTCTGTCTGTCTGTCTGTCTGTCTGTCTGTCTGTTTCACGACCGGGCATCACGGCTAATCCGCTGGATGGATTTAAATGAAACTTGACATGATTATAGTTTATACCCCGAGGTAGGACATAGGATACTTTTTGTCCCGAAATTCATCATGGTTTCCCTGGAAGACGGCATCAAAGTCCAAACGTTTTTTAGTTATAATTCATTAACGCGTTGTCCGATTCCATTCATTCTTTTTTTGTTAGAAAGGAGGTTCTTTATAGATTATTCCATACAAATCTTATCATCATCACTTTTGTAGTTCAGAAATTACAGACATCAGAACCATTAAGTTCAAGTAGGTAGGTGACTTGAAATTCGGAATGCACAAAGAACCTAGGGCTAGGACGTAGGGCTCAAGTAAGACTGGAGTACCCTTACAGCCGTAAATAAATAGGCTTAGCAGGAGATTTCGTATGGTTTAAAATTTTTCACTTTTAGGGTGAACAAAAATCATGTAACTGGCGTCATCGCTACGTTATACCGTATAGCGCCATCTCTACAATTTATGTGGAACTTGAATGTAAAACTCTGAGATAGGTACTACCGAATTTTTTTAAATAAAAATTAACTGTCATGTTATTTACTGTTTCCTGACTTTATATTAAGATGGCACTGTTGACACATGAACAGATTTAAACTTTATCATCCGCAATATGGAAAGGGTAAGATAATGGTTCACAAATATTTTTAACTCTTATGTCTTATCGATCCTAACCGACTGACTGTCATCTAAGGTCTTTTTATACGTAAAGAAATATATAGCCATTGTCCATTCTGATGTTTTGGATTGTATTAAGATGAAGCAAAGATTTTTAAAAGACTCTTATATTATGTTGGGCTGGGGAATATTGTTAGTAGAGTAATTTATCCCAGTGGTACCTACCCGGCCGAACTCTGAAAGAAGAGTTCTACCACCAGTACAACTTTTCACATGGTTTAATAATTTTTGACATATTTCGTGGTTTCAGAATAAAAATCACAATGAAAAGGACGATTTTAACTGTCGATATTTCGATACATTGGTACAAGTCGTGGTCACGTAGTGACCACGACCTGTGCCACTTGGTCGAAATATCGACAGTTAAAATCGTCCTTTCGAACTTTCAACTACGTATTAATGAAACTTTATATTATTATTAAGAAAAAGGAGTTTTCAAAATCACCACAAGATAACCCGTGCAAAGTAAGAACAGGTTTCTGTACAACATCACACCAGAATCCCGCAAAAAATCAAGGAATTCCAGTAGGAAGGTATATTATGTAAAAAAATTGTAATTCACGCGGGCGGAGCCGCGGGCAACAGCTAGTAACTTATAAGTGACATTTTTGCAGACGTGTATTTTAATTTTTTTTATAATTATATAAAAAAAATTGAACTAGGATGTACATAACTAAAACAATTTAAAAATTGCAGTAGGCATAATTACTTAACCTTTTCTAGATATGCGGGAGAACTGATAGACGTAGCAGCAGGCAGGTATGTTGTCAATGCGTATCCCTGAAGGGGAATTCCTTGAATTTCAGTAATAAGGTTAGAAACACTAGGAGAACAGAAAGCATGGGGCGTTTAGAACCGCACTCGATTTCCCCTCGATACATCCGTATTCTGTGTACGCACCGGGAACACCTGTAGCTATAGTGTACGAGTATACACGTGGCTTGGAAATGTCGTGATAATAGACACTGATAGGGAGTCATGCAATTTGTTATCTATATGGGGTAAATAAAATCGTACGGAGACTCAGGGTTCAATTTTATTATGGTCGTGAAATTTGGGAGAACAATATCAAAAAACGCTTACCTTCTTGTTTTTGCTGAGGTACTCGTGTCTACAGCTTTGCCAACATGGACTTTATCCATCCTTGTTTCTGTTCCCTTTTACTTTCTATACCGCTTTCAAGGAAGTCTGCTATAGCAATGTACAGCTGTTACTAAAGAATACGCTGGTTTCTCTCATCCCAAGGGATGTGGATTTTTCCGGGATGAAATGTCCGGGTGTGATGTTAATCCAGGCTATGAGCTGCCTAAATTCATTTCAAATTTCGGTTCAGAAATGTTTGCATGGCTTATTCCAATATTCACATATTAATCGTTAAAGTGACACGGCCTGTATCTATATGGATGTTAATAATGAATCGTTATCTTTAACTAAATAATAGAAATTCGCGAGGCTCGATTTTCTGCTGATATGGAATCTTACGGTAGGGTGGGAAATTATTTAGCTAGGAGAGTAAGATATACGAATGTGTATAGATTTTTTCAGATACAGGGGCTTACGCTCATCTCGGTAGAACAGGATTAAGGGTAAGCTCCTAATTGGAAAGTAAGCAGATTCCTCCAAACGTAATTCGTCCGCACTGCGCCTAAACGGGACCGTAAGCTCCTTCCTAATCTTTCGAATTAATATGATTTCATCTGAAAAAAAAACAACATTATTTACCAATCTCTATATTAGATGTCTTTTTAACTAGCACGTTGTTTTTTAATTATTTTATGTTAACTTGGAATAATAGCAGTTGCTAGGTATTTGACTGTGATCTTTCTGATAAAGTAAGTTGCAACCGAGGATATTATCATACTAACTTGGGAGGGTTTAGCTTTGAATCATTTATTAAATTACTTTGAAACGACAAACCACAGATGCTGCAATATTATTAATGCAAACGTAAACTTAGTTCATTCAGCTAAGTGGCATCTTGAAGCTTTGCAACTTGTAAGTATAACTAAGTTACAAACTATATGGCTCGCGCTGGCGTGGCGAACCAAAAGCTAAATCAGTATTTATTAACTTTTCAGACTGCTTGGCGCGTCCCGATTTAGATTTCCCCGCCTCGTTCGCACCACTCGCACCCTTTATTTTTAGAATACGGGTGTCTCGCTCGCGCCGCTTTCCCCTAGGTTTTCATATTTCGGGCATGCGCAGTGAGAGCAAACACACGTGGTGTGCGAGCTCCTGGTGTAGTATGGTCGCCTGGTATCGGGCGCGCCTAGGGCGGCTGTCGCGCCGCCGCCCAGCGCCGAAAGCCGCCCAAGGGAAGGCTTCCCTCCCCAGAAGCGCAGACGAACGCCGCTGCCGCGGTCCGTTCCAACCGACATACAACGAGATTTTACACGTGCACGCATTTACGCGCGATACCTTTTCCACGCCATTTCCATCATATACTTTATTGAAAATCGATAAATAGTTTTGGATGGTGTTATTCTCATTTTCTACAGTTTCTCTTTAAAAATTTTAGTCATCATTTTTTTTCTAAAAGTTTTTTTAAAGTTACTGCGTTCAGTTTAGTTTAAGTGATCAGTGTGTCTCCCAGGTGCTGCTGAGTGGATGACCTCACGCTGACTCCAGCTCCAGACCAGATCTTCGAAATGAGAAGACAAATTTCTATGCCAGGTAAGTATCTAAGTACTTACTTACTTAGATTTAAGAAATGAAACTATCAATAAGTTTTTTCGAGAACAACTCATAATAATTATATTGACAGGTTTAGAAAAAAAAGATTTTTAACTTTTTACTGCAACACGTGATTTAAAAATTTAGGTAGGTACGTAAACTAAACGAATAAAATTGTAGAAATTTAAAACAACGTTTATTGAAAAGAAACAAAAGAACAAAATTAGTATTGTTTTCCGTTGTTCTTCATTGATTTTGGAAAGTAGGTACTTAATTGTATTTAATTTCCGCACACTATTTAGAAAAAATATATAGGTACCTATAATACTTGCCTTACGTATGTGTGCCTCGGTCCTCATTTACACGTTAGTCCATCAGTGCCTCTATTGCTGGCCGCGGTTGTAATTTTGTTAATTTTGTGGGCTATTGATATAATAGTGTAGATAACTCTTAACAATATTGCATTTAAAAATAACTAGGCGCATTCGTGTTTCTCAGAAGCAACTCACTTGAGGGGTCTATTTCTTGTTAAAAAGAGATACTTATATTGTATTCTGGGTCAAACACATTCATACTGTTTTATGTTTCACTAAAACACTACACTATTTACTTGGCACGATGCTTGGAACATAGGCGAACATTTGCATTTTAGGCATAAACAAATTAATGATTATAAGCAGAGTTCCAAAACTAAAAAGAATTGCTGCGTCTACAGCTATTTTATATTGAAGCCATTTCAATAGGTAGGTATCCATTATAGGTAACTTCTTCGGTACCTGAATTCCTTGTTGTTTTAATTTTTTTGATGATGAAAATCTTTGGAAATATTATATTAGACAAATAGTGTTCCCTTAAGTATTTAATTTTTATACGAATGTACGTTTGATAAGAAATTTGAAGATGATTTCTCGGTGTATGTTCAACTTATTTTGATAAATCTTTCTACTCATTCTAGGCTTTGTGCTATAATGTCAGTTTAATATTTAATATAGTTTGATGGTTGTTTATTAGTTTCTTGATACGAGTATATCTATTATAGTTCTATAAGTATAGGCATAGATCCACAGTCACGGGGATACCAACGTGCCCCGTGTCTCGTAAGAATCGTGTTGGATAACTAAGTCAATTTACGCCAACGCAAAGGTTTAAGTTGGTCCGCGATAAACCTCCGACGAACATTGCGAACCCTCATTTCAAACCTAAGGCTACTTATTTAAATTTTAATCGCAGTTTTAAAACAAAGTTTGCGGTAACCCAGGCTGACCCTATTTTATTTATCGTTTACTACGTGATATTTAGTAGATGTATTGATACCTACTGAATAAGTAACCTAATAAGTAACGGCAATATTTTTATTGTTTTTAAATTTTACTTGAACGAAATTTAATAATAATTTATTAATTTAAAAAACAAAATCACACTCAGTGGAAAATTATTAAAAGTGTTTCCTATATTCTAGTCTTAAACTAAGAGCACAAAGTATAAAAATTATCTAAGTAGTACCTAAGTTATCTAAGTAATAAAAAGAATTAACCTTTCGAACGTGGTTTTAATCTCATTTGAATCGCTATAAAGGAACAGACAGGTCGTTATAATTATAAAACAAATAGCATTTAAGTACCTATTGGTTGAGGAATGCGGCAAAAAAGTGACTTTAAGCTGATTCCCTTATTTGCTTTTGGACCCTATAAAAACTAGAAGAGTAGGTATAACAGGAGAGAATTAAAATATAATTTCTGTTTACTTATTAATAATATTTTGGTACAATATTGTTTTTTAAGCCTAACAACCTTGGGCATTCTCTAATTTACGGTATTAATTAAGAGTAAATCACAAGCTTTGGCCGCAAAAGCTCCGCTAGGTATATTTTCTCAGCATATTATTTTTAAGTTTTCTTATTTTTCTTTTAAATCATGAATATAATAATTGAAAGTTTGAATAGGTAATTACATCTGATAGAACTCGTTAAGAGTCTTGCTTATGCGCAATTTTTTTTACCTCGGCCAAACGAATAATTATTATAATTTATTTCAATATATGTTACTCGTATCTTTCAAGAATTATAGTATTTCATGGCTGCATAAATGAAAATTTGTATATTTCTGTTTACATACTAAGTAGTTTTAAGTAACGTTGTCAGGCGTCCGGATAAAGCTGGACATAGTATGGCTTTTTGATTTCGAACCCGGTCAAAAAAAACGGTGACCGGCTTGTCTGGCTTTTGTTAGGCTTTTAAAGCAAACTCCATGTTTCAGGAGTGTTTTCCTTTGCAAATATATAAATAAATTCATAAGATTTAGTATAGTAAAACCTGGTCAAGTGGGGGTGGTCTCCACCAGGATCCCTGAGAGCTCAAGGGACCATGATCCCTTTTGCTCTTATAGAGGTTTCTCACTGTCCCGGGTTCGAGAGTTATGAGGGCAAAATGACGGGACCTGGCAAATACTCTCACTACTAGGGTTTTCTCGCTTACCCAGTTCTCCCTTACTCAGGGTGAATTGTAGGTACTAGCAAAAGCATACATAGCAAATGAAATATTCGCTGCGGAATTAAGTGTTTGCTGTTACTTTCTAGTCTAACGTTGGAAGTAATGAATGTTGGTCTACCACTTTTACTTAGAATCGTATTTGCAGACGAGTATTTATTATAGTCACTGTGATTATAGTCTCTCTTATGATGACTAGACTACATGGAAACGTGAGAAATTTTTAATATTATTGAGCTAACTGAGCCGAGTTGCTCTTCAAATTTAATTTTCATTATTTCAATGTGTTCAGACTTACGTGAATAGAAGCGATTGTTAAAGAAAAATACATAAACGCGTCAAATAAACTCGGTGGTTCAGCGTTTATTACTTTTATTAATCATAAATAAAATACGTATTTATTAATATTTTTATTCAATTTGTATTGTATTGTATTTATATGAAATATTACGTAGGTATATTTATCTAGTACCCATAACATAAGCTATAGCTTACTTTGGGGCTAGATTCCGATGTGTGGAATGTTCTAATACCTATATTTATTTTATTGTTATTTATTTAATCGAGCACGTGCGGTTTGCCGATGATGACAGGATGTAAAGATACTTACGAGACGATAAGATAGCATGGAGTCCGGTGGAAGTGACAGGATGTTTCATCAGAAAAGCAGTTTTTATTCAACACCGTTAAATAGTGGGCGATGTTTTTTACGAAGCAATATCGTCGCACAGTTATTTGTCTATTTGAAACTGACAGGCTAAGCCGCAGATAAACCTCAAAAACTCTGATTCGTACGTGGATTTCGGATCCATTAACAAAATTCGGATCTCAAGGAGGATTCCCGTCAAAATCTTCCGACCTTCGTAATTCGTTGCTCAGATTTAAAAATACATAATTGTTTTTACAAAAACTCAAGAAACATTATAGTGTCTTTCTTTAGAATCTGCTTACCTATCTACTGGGAATATCACTAATTTATTTAAAATTTGCCTACCTAGATACAAGATATTCTCATCAGTTAGAATCAATTTGTATCCAGACTTTAACGCAGTTTAATGTTTTCATATCTCTTGGTCAGTACGGCTTCTAGCAGAGCCTTTTCTATTAAAGTAAAAATATTATAAAGAAAAATTATTAATTACCTGCTTTAGAAAGTAGATACTTACAGGAAATACAGATTATTTATAATGTGCGCCTTTGTTTTATACACACTAATTAGCGCGTATTTTTCCTGCGCTTATGGATATAAAAAACCCTTTTAGAATTGTAGGCTGTCGGTATTATTGCAAAAAATAAACCAGCCAAGTGCGTGTCGGACTCGCACACCGAGGGTTCAATACTATAAAAGAAGTGAAATTTGCTTTTAGAGGTTTATTGGTAAAATAAAAAAAGGTAGACTAGTTAGAAAGTTGATTCTATTTTTCCTGGTAATTCCTATTGATATTAGAAATATTTAAATATATCTATTCTAAATTTCAGGTCGATAGCTTTAATAGTTACTAAAATAATCGAGTGTGACGGACGGACGGACGGACCGACGGAAAATCTTACCATAATTTTCCATTCCATTCATGAGGTTCCACTTTGACCATTTTAATATGGAATTTTCTTGAGTTGTTTCCCACTATAGAAGCAAAAGAGCTATTTAAGTTCACAGACTCAAACTCTTATTTAATAAAATTTAAATAAAAAATTCCGAAGATGAGTTTTTTCTGAGAAATCGTCAGCTCACTTGTTATTAAATCTTAAATCTGTCTATTGATAGAATGACATTGAGGCTCCGTATTGATTTTTATAGCGATGTTACTGAAAGACTTATGTGTTATTTGTATACCTACCAACACAAATTATCCAACCTATTAAGTTAATCCTTTTAGTTAGGAAAGTCATGGTCACACACAAAACTATTGGTCTCATGGATCCAATGAAATAATTTCAAAGTTTCTATTTCTGACATACGAATTAACCCAATGTGGTACTTAGGGTTATTGCACATTCCATCATATGAGCGAGTACCACTGCAGTATCAGATACTCGGCTGTGAAAATAGACATATTATAGACACAACTGGACGTGGCGAACCGCGAGAAAAATGACGCTAGTTTTCAAAAATGTTTGTTTTGACGCCAGCAAAAAGGACACCATGAATTTCGCTCACCAGGCACTTAAAGAATTTTGACAGATTTTTGCTTGTATAAAAAAGGTTTACGTAAAACGTTCGGATGGCCTCATCCTCATGTTTATATCGGTGGCTGTGAAGCAAGAGGAAAATGCACATCATTACCTACCGAGGATCACATCATTATGTATGGTAGTGGAAACAAAGTTTATTACGCAATGTAACGTAATAATATAGGCAATGTTATATACGATTATTATAATATTTCTACTGGCATAATTGAAATATGCCCGGAGAGTAGGGTCTGGCCTCGTTTCGGGGAAAGTTTCGGGGAAAGTTTCGGGGATCATTTTGAGGTCGAGGGCTGGGGAGCCCATGAATTTCTTAAGGGTCTTCTCAGGTACTTCATAAACCTCCAAGAATTCATTTCGGTATGATTACGAACAACGTAGCGTAGAATGAATTTTAAATCAAAGACATGCCGAAGTTCATCATGGAAATAAAGCTCTTTTGAGATCAAAGTCTTAATATCGGAACAAGGACTCGAAGAAAAATCCCCTTTTTTATAAGCTAACGTAAATAATGAAAGAATTTTGATGCCACGAAAGTTATTAATTCTTTACCATTTTTTCAGAAATAAGAAAATGAATGTTGAATTTTACATTGGAAATGAACTAAGAAAACATATTATTTTTCTTTTTGCATTTTTTAGGCGAATAGTTAAACTACGAAAGCTAGATTAGGTTCAATTGGTTTAAATTGAAACATAAAGATTGCAACTTTCAATGTATGGCAAAAAAGTATACCCAGCGTAATTTAAGTTTATTTTAAAATTAGCGAAAATGAATTAAAATATCATAAATAATATGAAATGACTTGGTACATTTACTTTGGTTACTTAATCACAATATTACAGAGCCTATTACGTAACGATGTGGCAAAAATTTTTAGAATTAATGTTTTAAATTAACATCTATGATTTAATAGATTATTGTCGGGAAAATATTTTATCAGAGTATTAGTCGTAAAATATCATAAACCAAGTAATATTATTATTGCCTACGTCTTATTCTTTTCACAATATAAATAACATCGTGTATTTTAAGGTGTCGTATATTCCCTACTAACGACGCGTCGGATGACGTAATATCGGCCGCAATTAATCGAGGGCCATCAGCGGTGGCGATAAAATGAATGTTTACTTTGGTAATAAATAACTTAATGTAACGACGGACGGCTATACCGCTATAATAGGAAAAATTTGTTTTAATTAGAAATGCCTTGAAGAGCTCATCGATCATTACACTCGTACCAATGATATATCTATACTTATAATAAAACTGTAAAGGGTCGAATTCTGTACATTGAAGATATTTTGAAAATTTTTGTTGGAGGACACTATTTAGTCGATACTGAAGCCAAAACTGTAATTTGTTTCATTTTTGTCTGTCTGTCTGTCTGTCTGTCTGTCTGTCTGTCTGTCTGTCTGTTTCACGACCGCGCATCACGGTTAATCCGCTGGATAGATTTAAATGAAACTTGACATGATTATAGTTCATACTCCGAGGTAGGACATAGGATACTCTTTGTCCCGGAATTCATCATGGTTTCCCTGGAAGACGGCATCAAAGTCAAAATGTGTATTTAGTTATAATTCATTAACCCGTTGTCCGATTTCATTCATTCTTTTTTTGTTAGAAAGAAGGTAATCCAAAGATTATTCTAGAAATATTCAAGAGTCATCAGTTTTGCTGTTCAGAAATTACAGACGCCTTCGCCTTCGCCTGAGACTTTCGCCTTTATACTGTATAGCGCCATCTCTACAATTTACGTGGTACTTGAAGTCAAAGTCTGTCTACGGGATTTTTGTTATAGATAATTGTCATGGAGTAATCTACTGACAGATGCCTCACTGTGTTCTGAGATGGCACTGAGAGATTAATGTTGATAAATAATTTTAATTTTAAGTTTCTTTTGACATTACGAGATATAGTTTTCACTTTTGTCGACATTCCTGGAGACTGGAGAGCCAGGTCGTTTTTCACCAGCTTCGACCGAAGTGTACCACAGACCAGATTATTATTACCACTAATTAAAACTTAATTGCAATCTCGCTGATGGTAAGTGACCGCCAAAGATGACGGATTATAGACATGAACATTTAGCGTGAGTCCAAGTAACTTGGAACTCAGAATTGACAAAAAAACTATAAACGTATGGCTCATTTTAAATTGTTTCGTCTTTACGTAACGAAATAATATATGGCCATTCTGATATTTTGGATAGTATTAAGCTGATGAAGTAAAGACTTTTTAGCCTTATGTTGGGCTGAGGAATATTGTTAGTAGAGTATTTTATCGCAATGGCACCTATACCCAGCCGAACTCTCCAAGTCCTACCAGTTACCACCAGTATAACTTTTCACATGATTTAATGATTTTTGACATATTTCGTGGTTTCAGGAGATGACGAATAATGGATATAACATTCCACGGTTACTTACCTACACAATCAAAATTTGTGGGATTGTGTAGGTAAGTACAGGTCGTGGTCACTACGTGACCACGACTTGTACCAATGGATCCAAATATCGACAGTTAAAATCATCCTTTTGATGGTGCGACTATGTATTCATGAAACTGAAGGTACATTATTATTGTAAAGAAATATGAGTTTGCAAAATCACCACAAGATAACCCGTGCAAAGCAGGAACGGGTTGCTACACAGCAGCGAATCAGAACGCTACATCCCTTTGCGGAACGAACGATCAGACCTAATTGAATTTCTCCTCCACCTTACAATAGCTGGACGTTTCCTCTCAGAATAAGAGTAGTTTGGTTAGTAAGTAGAAAAAGAATAAAGAAGAGGTGGATGGATTGTGTGAAAGAGGATAACACGTTGACAGCTGATAGAGAGAATGGCTGAGAGAACGAGACTCCACTACTGGCCCGTCGAACTCGGGAACTTTTTTCATATATCCCGCGAAAAATAAAGGTATCCCACGGGATTTGCAAAAAACCGTACTTTACGCGTGCGGAGCCGCGGGTAACAGCTAGTAATAAATAAAAAGGAGCGACAAGCGCGCGCGATGTGAAGACTCAAAAATCCTACAATTGTAAGTTTCGTAGTTAGTCTGCGTCGAGCGCAAGCATATTGTTTTCTCTTTCGTTTGCGTGCTGTTTCGTATCTTTTGTTCTATTTATCAGTGAGTGGCAGTTCGGCACAGATTTAAAACGCAATTTACTATGACCGTAACGTATCTTGGTGATCTATAACTCGTACCTACTGGGACGCAATTCACGTAACGTGTTACATTTCGTGAAGTGAAATGTTTAAAAAGGTCATTGCATTTACGTGTATTATAAGCTATTATAAACAGATGATATTGAAATCAAAAAAAAATTGCGAACAATGAAAAAATAATTTAAAGTCTATTGGCGTAGAGCGTAAAATTGAATGTTGTTCAAAACGCAATGTTGTCGACAATCGTGAAATTAATTTTACTTTCCACGATAAGTTTGAAAGATTGTAGGTCCTAGGTTACAGATTACAACAATACATTTAATTCCACACCCTAAACCAATAGACGTAAAGTTCGTCAGATTACACTACACGCATACAGAGGTTGTGGCAACGGTAACGTAGCGAGTTCAATGGATTTTACCTAAAAAAAAACAACTTCAAAGTACCACGAGTAGATTCAAGAAAAATTCATTGTATATTTTCTTCATACAATTATTTATTTATAAATTCATCGCGAGTTTTCCCAAGAAATTCAGTTAAGACAAGGCACCATTAATTAAGCGAGATTCCGCTTAAATCGACTCGGGGACACTCCGAAAGCTCACAGACTAAGCGTAATGAAAGGTTAATTAGAGGAACGGTGCGAAATTTCAGCATAATTCACGGGAATTTGTTCATTTGTGTCGACAACAAAACAATTTGTTTAAAAGAACAACACTATCATACTTGGAACTTGATGTTACGTAACGTTTTAAATCTATCTTTATTTTCGTTGTAGGGGAAATCTGATTCTTATGTCCTACTACAGTCCGACAAGGCTCTCTTGGCACTTGAATGAGGGCGCTGTTATAGAACAAAGGCATCCAGAAAATCAAAACTCAATTTTACTTCAATTTTAGTTTAAAATTTTAGTTGATAGTAAGGAAAAACAACACAACATACAATAGCGATATATTGACACAGCGGACTATCAAACAGTAGCGGTAGTAGATAGCGGTGTTAGTACCGATTTTGGCCACGCGCCAAGATAGGCTTGTCGCACTGTAAATCCTCTCGGTCTCCGATGTTGCCATGTGCCTGCAACAGTGAAACTCAACAACTATCTTCCTTGTGTTTATTTTTCTCCCTATCCTCCTTCTTTTAGGGTTCCGTACCCAAAGGGTAAAAAAGAAACCCTATTAGCGAGACTTCGCTGTCCGTCCCTCTGTCACTCTGTTACACCAGGCTGTACCCCTTGAACCGTGATAGCTCTACAGACTTGAAATTTTCACAGATGATGTATTTCTGCTGCTGGTATAACAACAAATACGAAATACTATAGAAAAAAACAAATATTTAAGGGGCTCCCATACAACAAACCTGGGCTAGGCAGGGGTGTTTAGTTTACTTTAATATTATTGAGAACGGGGCTTGATATTACGAAACCCTTAGTGCGCGCGCCCGACGCGCTCTTGACTAATTTTCATAAGTTTTCGTATGTATTTTTCAACTAACATCCGTTGATTTTCCAGCATTTTGTTTTTAGGTCCTTCCTAAGTTAAGCGTAAATAAGCGGGGGTGCCCCCTGCTCAGTGATAACATTAAATATAAAAGCCGCTTCTTCATCTTTCTTGGTTTGTGATACATTGCTGTTTTAGTGAGTAAAACAAATATAACCTTTTGTTTATATTATATTTATATGAGCTCAGTGACTTTTAAAATAAAAAAATAAGAAAAAACAAAGATTTATCGTTGGAAAAAAACATTAATTTAAACATTTTATATAGCATTGATATATTTATTACAATTAATATTATTAAGTAGTGCCTATTTTTATAAGTTTTCTAGTACCCAGAACACGCGAGCTTACTTAGGGCGAGATAAAATAAAAATATGTATTTAATAAAATTTAAATATATATATATATATATATATATATAATATATTATGTACATAATGGCTGAAATCAATTTAGGTGAAATCGGCTTTCTGTATCTACAATCCCTAATCATAAAATATGATCGTTTTTGGAATCTCGTTTCTTAAGTTGGATTCAAAATCCATTAATCTAATCCGAGCAGAAATTGGGTCCATCTCACGAATTCACTTCCATCGTTTCAGACGGCCTAATTGCGTTCGACAAAAATATAAGTATAGTATTTAAGGTGGATGGTTAAATTAGTTCACCAAATTAACTTAAGTTGCATAGTAGACTAATTAAAGTAATGGAAGCAGCTACCATCAGCAGTGTTTGCTCGAAACTATAACATGGGTTAATCATGGGGTGAATTTTATAAAAATAGACTCCTTAATATCTGGGAACGCCGGTCACTCCGGTGCTGCAAATGTCCATGTGCGGCAATTGCTCATTTGCTCGCGTTTCCTAATATAATTAAATATTAATATCCGGGTGACCACAGACCAGGGAATTACTAATTTATATTGGGTGACCGAGCTTTGCTTGGTAGTATATCTACCCACCAATAGATGGCAGCATTGGTCATATTTTTTTGGTAAATTCGACATTTTCTAAAAATGATTAATCTAATTTTTTAAAATCGTTCGAGCCGTTTCCGAGATATATACATATATAAAAAAATGGCTCGTTTAAAGGTATAGGATATAGGATAGGATAACAATAATTGCACATTGTATTAATATATATATAGCTGCTTGTGCTGATTCAACACTGACTCACTGACTCATTGATCACCTCTCCTGAACAATTTTGTATGAAAAAATTTTTTTTGAAGGATGATGTCGTATAGAGGGGAAAAATTCATGAGGAGGAAAAATACGGAGAGAGCTGATGATTGAGGATATCGAAGACGAATGAAGAGCACAGCCAAGGGTATTGGAGATAGGTGGGGGGTGCTCGACCAAATGTCATTTGAAACGTCATGCAATTGGCAGTGAGCTGAAAAAAAATTCAAAATGGCGGATTCAAAATGGCCGCCATACGAATTTCGCCGATATCTCGGAAAGTATAAAAGATGGAAGAATGGTTTCTTGACAAGAAGTGATCAGGACCCGAAGGTCTATTTGATGGATAGAAAAAAAATTCAAAATGGCGGAATTTATTTTCCATAGAAAATGTATGGGGAATGTTGAAGAGACTAACAGTTGGTAATTATGCAAGGTTGTGATGCGGTTTTTCGGAGAGTTACTAGAGAAAAATATGGAGAGAGCTGATGATTGAGGATTTCGGAGACGGGTGAAGAGCACAGCCAGGGTATCGAAGATAGGTGGGGGGTGCTCGATCAAATGTAACTCGAAACGTCATCCAATTGGCAGTTAGCTGAAAAAATCAAAATGGCGGATTCAAGATGGCCGCCATACAAATTTCGTGTTTTTATATCTCGGAAAGTATAAAAGATAAGAGCGTGATTTCTATGCAAGACGTAATTAGAATCTCAAGGTCTACGGGATGAATGAAAAAAAATCAAAGTGGTTGAATTTATTTTTTCATGGAAAATGTGAATGCTACAATAAACCCAAAGGCTTATGAAAAACTATGAAAAGTATGAGAAGAGATGATGGTCTACGATTTGGATGATGATTGAGGAGCACCGTCATGGATTTAAAGATAGTTAAGGGCTGTTTGAATAAAAAATACACTGAACCTCATCTGATGAGGTTCAGTGTATTTTTTATTCAAACAGCCCTTAACTATCTTTAAATCCATGACCGTGCTCCGAGGTAATTCTTTTAGCCCACTGCCAATCGGATTCCAACTGGCGATGGAGATGACGGCGATTCTTTTATAGGTGAGAAGACAGCCCGCGGGCCACATGTGGCCCGCGCTCCCACGCGCCCTACTAGTTTTTATAGTAATGTTAATCGCGCAAATAACAGTTACACATTATACACGGTGTTGTTAATAAAAACTTTGGTCATAATTTCTCACTTACTTCATAATGTTTCCAAATCTGGGTAATTACACGATGAAAAGACACTTTTGAGAAAAGATTTAAAAACATGAAGCTTTGATACTTGTTTGATTAATCATTCCTACCATTGCCATAGTATTTTGTAGCTACTCTACTATTCGCAAAAACCTAATTAAAATTTAGCGGGATAATTTTACTGAACCACCTTAAAGAATAAGTATTGAAAGGCTTTCGCGGTAAGCATCCGTGAAAGGTTATTCAGTTCATTGACTCTGAATAAGGTATTTATCTTATCTGAATTTGGCCCCACTTTCATAATTTGTAGGAAATTTTGTAGACCTTTTTTCATTTTTGTCGAGTCGACGTCCATTTCGGGATATAAATACAGAAAAAGGACGATAAACCTTACTACCAAAAATTTTTCCAGGTATCACAAAAATAATTCGCAGCGTTTTTGGATTTTACCAGACACAAATTAGAAGAAAACATAATTTATAGTTTCTGATAAAAATTTGAGATTTTCGAGCAACTTTCGGGAAAACTCTCTATATAGACCATTTTTCCAATCATGTTTCTGCCTCAAAAGGGATAAGGATTAAAGACACAAAATAAATGACATTTATTGTTATCTTAATAGTTTTTAACCTGCAGGTAACTTAAAATTGGTTTAATGACCATTCGAACCCGTTTAATAAACGTTGTTAATCTTTTTCTTGTATCTGGAATAAAGTCTGAAATTATATATATAAGACATTGAGGATCTCCAAAAACAAACAACAAATTGTTTCTCTGAAATAACAAAGATTTGTTTTATTTAACAAATATTTACAATTATCAAGTTATTATCAAGTTACGACAATTACACTTCTATCTCACCTGAAATAACAAAGAAACGACATTTAAAGTTCACTATTTATCGAGTCCTCAATCACATTCTTTCTATAAGTTTTTATAACGATAAAATGCACAAAACATTCTGAGCGTCACACGCCATTTTAAATCATAGACACAGATCAATATCATAATGTACGCGACAGACAGCTGATACGCGAAGCGCGGCAAATTCAAATGAATGAAATGTCACTCATTTCATTACATCTCCCCCCCTAAGAGCGAAAATTCTAAGCAATATATCTGTAAAATGTACTTATAAGTCATCTTCATATTCATTATCATCTCCTTCATCTTCTTCAGCCTCTGTTATGACAGGTTGCAATTTTGTTATATGAAATAATGTTGATTCTGTTTTTCTGTTGCCTGTATCAATCCTATAAATGGAATTCGATATTTTCTCTATTATTTTGAAAGGGCCTATTTTTAATTCGTCTAATTTCTTTCTATTCAGTCTATTTCCATTTTCTACATATACACTGTCTCCTACATTAAATTCTTGCATTTTTCTATTTCTATCAAATATTTTCTTGTTATACTCATGAGATTTTATTGTATTCTCTAATGCCAATCTTCTATCAGCAATCCACTTGTCTTCCTTTTCCATCGTTTTGAATTCATTTGGTAGAATACTGACATTTGTACCATCCAGTAAATATTTTGGTGCAAAACCTGTAACGGAGTGTTCTGTTTCATTATATTTTTGTATACATTCTCTTGCCAGTGTTGTCCATGTTCTCTTATTATTTTTCTCATTCATTTTACACCTTATTTTATTTACTATTGTTTGGTTTAATCTTTCATTCAAGCCGTTCGAGAATGGTGTATTCACGGCTGTAAAAATTAGTTTAATATTATTTTCCTGCAAAAATTGTTTAAATTCTCTTGAATTTATGCCCGGATATTGATCTGTCAGGATAATTCCAATCTCATCTGTCTCTAGTACTTTCTTTGTTAAATTTATAAAGTCACATGCATTCTGGGTTTTCGAAGTCGCAATAAATGCATATCTTGTGTAGTGATCTACTAAAAGGTGTAGATATTTCTTTGTAGACCTAGATCCTCCAAATCCACCAATAGTATCCATTGACATTATTTCAAATGGTTTGGTAGCTGGTCCCAGTTGTGACATTAATCCAATTTTTTTTTGACATCTTGATTTATTTTTTATGCATATTTCACATGTTTTACAAATATTTATGATATTTTTTGTTAGGTTTATAGCCGTATATATTGAACTTATGTTTTTCTGCAGTTGTCTGATCCCAATATGGCATAAATCTTCATGCACCTTTTTTATAAGTTTTTTACTAAATTCTTCTGAGAGGATAATCTTTTCCTGTTTCTTTATTTTTTTATAATAGATATTATTTTTTAGTATTAAATTTTGTTTCTTTTCTCGTATTGTTTCATTTTTCTCTTGGTCTTCAACTATATCTTTTATTTGTATTAAATTAACTATTCTCAATGTTTCCTCTCTGTTATCTTCTGGTTCTAATACAGGGTTTCGGCTCAAACAGTCTGCTTCTACATTTTCTTTACCAGGTATATATTTTACGGTAAAGTCATACTGAGATAGGTAGTATGTGAGATCACCCAATTCTTCATCTGTCCTGCATTTAATGTTCATGTTCTCTAGAGGTTTGTGATCTGAGTAAATGGTGAATTGTTTTCCGATGAGCCAGTGCTGCCAATATTTAACAGCTTCTTTCATAGCAAGACATTCTAAATATATAGCCTTTTTCCGTTTTTGATGTTCATTCAATTTTTTTGAGAAATATGCCACCGGTTTGTCTTTACCATCTAGTTGTGTCTGTTTTAATATTGCTCCAATGCCCTCCAAAGATGCATCGGTAAAGATTTTGATTGGTAAGTCTTTGTCGAATATTTCCAAGACCGGTTGCGAACATAAATATCTTTTTATCAGATTGAATGCTTCTTCACATTTCTCTGACCATACAAATTTCTCGTTTTTTCGTAATAAATTGTGTAATGGATCTAAGATAATTGCACTTCTTGGTATATAGTCATGGTAGAAGTTTATTTTTCCCAAAAATTGTCTGATGTTCTTTTGCGTCTTAGGAGTTGGAAAGTTCCTTATTGAAATCAAATTGTCTTTTAGTGGTCTTACTGAATTGTTCTGAATTATATGGCCGAGGTATTTTACCGAGTCTGAAGCAAAGGTACATTTCTTAAACTTCAGTCTAAAGCCTTCTTTAATTATTGCCTCTAATACATTTCTAATGTGCCTTATATGTTCTTCAAATGTAGACGAATATATCAAAATATCATCAATATAGTTAACCGAGTATCCTGTGAGATTGTGTTTTCTTAGAATATTGCTTAAGATTCTCTGGAAAATTGCTGGTGATGTTTTCAAGCCAAAAGGGAGGCAGGTCCACTGGAAGTGGCCATCTTGTGTGACAAATCCTGTTTTACTTCTGTCTTCCACCCGTAATGGTATTGCCCAAAATGCTAAGTTTATATCTAGTGTAGTAAAATACTTGCAATTTCTAGTTTTAATAATTAGATCATCTATCAAAGGAAATGGTTGAGCTTGTGGTATAACTATTTTGTTTAACTCTCTGAAATCTACACATAAACGGGATTTTCTATTTTCACCTTTTTTAAACGCCAATGTCACTGGAGCAGCGAAAGGACTGTATGATTCTTCTATTAAATTGTTCTTTAGTAACATCGATATTTGCTCTTCAATTTCTAATCTATCTTGTATTGTACATCTGTATGGTCTTTTACTACAATATTTATTTACTTGTAAATCTATGCGAGCTTCATAATCTTTAACTGAACCTATATCATACTTGTCCTTAGCAAATATTGTTTTATATTCCTTTATAATTTTCTCTATCTCAATTTTCTTTTGATTATCTAAATGGTCTGTCATACTTATAAATTCCTCTGTTTCTATGTGTTCATTGAAATTTACTGTATATTTTTTTATATTATTATCTTCTTTCTGTTATCTTTAGACATCCTGTCTATTTTATTTGTTATTTTCTTTTGTTCTATCTGCAAGTTCTCATTTTGGGTTAATCTGAATTTCTTTATCATATCTAATCCGATTATGAAATTATCAAAATCTTCATTTTCTACTATATATACATCCACCTCTTCTTCTAAATCAAATATTTTAATTTTTATTGTTATCAAGCCATCCATCTTCTTCACACCATTAACCGTTTTCATGTATGCTATGTTCACATCATCTTTTTTTTCTTTTACTTTTATTAATCTTGAATTTATTATAGAAATCTGTGAGCCTAAATCATAAATACCACTCACTTCTAGTTTATTTTCTAATAAAAGCTTGATTTTTCTTAATGGTGTGCTTACTAGTTTTTTTTCTCAGTATTTATGTCTACTTCAATTATGGAGTTATTGTTTACATTTTTAGTTTTAAGAACTTTTTCAGGTTCATTTTTATTTTTCTTGAACCAACATGACTCCTCCGGATGATATCTAATTCCTTTGTCCAAAGACTCACAAGTCTTACATGACTTCTTCTCATAAGTTTTATTTTTATTATAAAATGTACTGCTCTTTATGTTAGTTGAGTTTTTCTTATACATCGTGCCTTCATATTTTCTTATCTCGTTGAACAAGTCAGTAGTGTTGTTGAGTTCATCCCTGTTTAACTTATTTAAGATAAATCCAGGTAAACCAGTTGCAATAAGATCTATCATTGTTTTGGAATCTATAGATTTGTTTATATCAAATAAAAGCCGTTCTTTTTTTATGGCATAATCAATTAACTGTCCTTCTTTATACCTAAATGCGAGAGCATATGTGACTATGTCCCATCCTTGGTTTTTAAAAGTTTCTAAAAACTTGTCTTTCCATTCACTCCATTCAGAATTTATTGTTAGTTTTATGATCATCGAGCTATACCAATCCAAACAAGGTTTATCTAAAAATAACCTCAAAATATCTATTTTTGTCTCATCTTTTGTTATATTAAAGCGCGCACACTCTTTTTCAAAAATTTCTATCCATTGCATCGCATTAGGATTTTTGCTTGTGAATTTTTCAATAATAAATTTTTCTGAGATATGTTTTAAGTTATGTTGACTTTCTTTCTTAGTTGTAGTTTCTATTAATTGTTCCAAGATTTGTTGCAAAGTGTCATTTTTGTCCTTTGCTTGTGTTGTGCTCACTTCATCTAAATATTGATCTAAAAATTGCATATTACCTTCCTCATCTACATATGTCTTCTTTAGATTTTCATCCAACTTTATCCATACTTTTCTACTCTGGTGTCTTTTTTTAATGCTATTTTTTACTTTTGTGAAAGTGTTCGTTTTAACAATATATGTATGATGACTCACCGGCTTCAGTTCCTCGGGTAAAACATAACATTTTCCTTCTTCAGTAGATATTGAGGTTATAGCTAATACATTTGATTTGCCATCATTTGAGGCTATCATCGTAAACTCAAACTGAAGCCGGTCCATATTCTCTTAGTTCACAAAAATGTCGTTTTATAAGACATTGAGGATCTCCAAAAACAAACAACAAATTGTTTCTCTGAAATAACAAAGATTTGTTTTATTTAACAAATATTTACAATTATCAAGTTATTATCAAGTTACGACAATTACACTTCTATCTCACCTGAAATAACAAAGAAACGACATTTAAAGTTCACTATTTATCGAGTCCTCAATCACATTCTTTCTATAAGTTTTTATAACGATAAAATGCACAAAACATTCTGAGCGTCACACGCCATTTTAAATCATAGACACAGATCAATATCATAATGTACGCGACAGACAGCTGATACGCGAAGCGCGGCAAATTCAAATGAATGAAATGTCACTCATTTCATTACATATATATTATAATATGTATGAGGTTCAATACATGTTTTCCAGAATGTACATAAATTCATAACATAAGCATTAATCTTATTTTCTCGTAAACTTATGAGCCTGTTATACGATACGAAAACAAAGTGAGGCTAAGTATCTGAGCATCAAGACATTTTAGTGCCATCTATTTACACGTTGACCACTCGATCTATGTCAGAGAAGAGTCAGAAATCTGGCCAGAAATATTACATAATTGGTAGGTTAAGAAAGAAGAAAATTATTTTTCATAACACCATGTTTCAACTTTTAGCACGTTTCTTTTTAAATCGTTAAAAACTCGTAAAATTATTGCTTCATCCTTCATTAAATACTACTTCAAATAAAAGTAAGTATGAAGCCCAAGGTTTTCCTAGACCTTACGAATTCCAGATTTTCCCTCGACCCTATGAAGTCCAGGTTTTCCTCGGTCTTATGAAGTTCAGATTTTTTCTCGGCCTTATGATGTCCAAGATTTTTACTAGCCTTAGGAAATCCAATTTTTTCCTCGGCCTTTTGAAGTTCATGGTTTTAATCACAACCGTGATTATGGCCTACGATACACGTAGATCTTCTACATAGTTCTTCCATTCTCCCACTCTATTTATTATTAAAAACTTATTCTCTAGTCCCACTCCTTCAAAACTCATACTGTTACAGTAAAGCAAGGGCGGTGTTGATTTTTTCCCCCCGGTTTATTTGTAAATACAATCTAAAGGGGCCATTTGCAGCGGAACCCCAAACATCTGTCAGAGAAGTGTCAATATTTGTGAGATCTGAGCGCCGTTTGATCGCTCTGAGCGATAGGCTCTTATTACGCGACAATATTTGATCGTCACACTTCTTTCAAATACCTATAACCAAGAGAGCTACTCGAAGTATTTCTATGCAATTACTTTAGAAATTACGAGATCCGTAAATAAATTGGAGTAAGTACAAAGTGCTGAGTAAGACTCTTTTGCAGACTTTGCCTGGATAAGTAACACCGCAGTGACGCTAAGTAATGATTTCTGTGTTTTAATTTGAAGAAAATTTAATAATATTTAGCTTATTATTTATAGCATAGTATGACTTTATAACTGTTGTCTCAATATGGTTTTATGCGTCTCAAAAGATCGCGTTTCAAGAAAATTTTACTTCAATAACAATAACAGTTGACATAACATTAGTAAGTAAAGGTGCGTGGTAAGTAAAGGTTGTGTGGTAACGCTGTCGCGAGTTTAATATGTTTTTCCCATCCCAAAATGCTTAACGTGTCTAAACAAGTTTTAACTACAAAAAAAGTTGTCCTGAGTATCCGGTATTGGTGTGAAGTATGCATATAGAAAAAATCTAATGCTTTAATGATATTGTAGAGTTGTACTCTGTAGAGTTGTGTAATTTTGTGGTTCATTGAACATTTATAATTTGAAAGATTGACATTGGCTTTGAATATCAACGATATTTTTTCTTAAAATCTTAAATCACAGCATACTTATTTCATTCCTTTCCAGATATAAATAGGATAAATTCGAGACCTGCCAAACATTTTACTGAGCTTTATCGACTGCTGTTTATTGCTTTTCGCTTGACTGCATTCGCTCCTGATAAGAATTGATGATACAGCCTTTATAAGTAGTGAATGAGTATATAAAATAGATATACAGTTTTCCTATTTAATAATTCTGACAAAAATGTAACACGTATGTACCAATATCTACCAAAATTCTTATGATTTTTTTTATAATATTATTGCTAGGCTTGTGCTTGACTACAAACATGCCTGTGCTGTCATCCCAATGATGAGGCCCAGTGACAACGTTTTAAATATACGAGTATCTATGGATGAGGCCTTTGGTGGAGCGCACTTTTCTAGAAAATGCCTATTCACTCTTCTCTTGAAGACATTCAGATTATACTTGACTTGGAACACGAAAACTGGAAGCGTGTTCAAGACTTTAGCGGTTAGTATCAGAAACATGAAAGCAAAATGTTTCGTTTGAGTTCGCTGGATATCAAGCACGCAAGAATGCCACGATATAATCCTTACTTTACGTATATTTCCGTAGCAGTAATTGTTCCGTAGCAACAATGAAGACTTTTAATGAATTTAGCAATCTCGATGCGTACTTTATAAGCTAATCTCGAATAAATAAACGTACTTAATATATTTTTTTTACAATTGATAGGCTTGCGCTTGACCACAATCTGTCCGATGGGCAGATGAGGTCGAGGATGGAGCTCGCTTGCCTAGAAAATGCCTACACACGCTTTTCTTGAAGGAACCCAGATTGTACTTGGCTGGGAACACGGAAGCTGGAAGGGTATTCCACACCTTAGCGGTTCGTATCAGAAACGTGGAAGAAAAACGTTTCGTTCGAGTACGCTGGACATAAGGTTGCCACTTCTCTCGACGTGTTGTGGTGTATAAAATAAATATCAAAATAATTTTAATAATCCCACTAATTCAGTCTCTAACCAACCTTTATACTACCGACGTCATTCATTCTGATACTTCAGTCAACATAGATGAAAACCCACAGGGAAATCTAAGCCGAGGATCGTCGTTATACCGTTAAATAAATAACAGGTGGAAACTCGAGGTGGTGATTCTTGCAAACGTACGGGCAAAAAAATGGAACGGAGATTGAAGAGTTCGTTATACTATGCGAGTCGGAAAATGGAGCATATTTTTTATCCGTCTGAAATGTTTGTACAGGTTTTATTTGGGCTTTGTACCTATTATAGTGCAGTGTGAATTTTTGGCCAAGTATAGAATGTGGTTTTCTAAATGTACTGGTGATAGGAGAATTGCCTCAGGAAACTAGGGTTTACATAACTTCTGCAATTATTTGGCTACAGAGTTTAATAAATGTTGCTTAAACAGGTTGGAGTGGGTTTAGGAATTACCACAAACAAGATAAGCTATAGTTACCTTAGCTCAATAATCATTATCTCAATGATTAAAACTTAATGATGCATGATTTGCATAATACCTTAAAGTCATTTAATTTGAAGTTGTTTGTCCACCTAAAATATCTATAGCAAAGCAATATCCAATTCTCTTGTTATTTCGCTTCTCATAATGTCAAAACCATTCCTTTATAGAGGCAATAAGTGAATAAAGCTCGCTCTGATTGTCTGGGTATATATCCATTTAGTATAATTTTATACAATAAGGGTCCATGCCCAAACCATGGGGCACATAATTCAATTTGTGTCCTAAAATAGTTGCTTATAGTAGGTCGAAATATTAAATTCCTTCCCTATACAGAGTCCCTGAACTGTAAAGAATAGAATAGTTTACCCTTGAGTAAATATCCGAAAGGTCTTTTCTCCTATATTGGACCCTCAAATATTTACTGTATAATTTATAATAATATAAGATACTATGTAACAGAACTAACAACTAGCTTCTGGCTATTTTGTCTTTTATAAATATACGCATGGAATATATTCTGTTTAACTAAAATGCGTCAAAGTTATTCTTTCTCATTTTAGTAGTTTAGGTTATAAAATTATTACTAGGTGTTACAAGTAGATACTGAAAACGAAATAAGTAAAATTTAATAACATGAGCGAACGACATCGTCTTTCAGTAAAAACGTTGGCATAGTGCGCTCGAACTTACGAATTTCTGAAATTTAGCCGTTTTTAGTAAATTTTGGCTTATTGCAATCCTTGTCATTATGATGACAAAAGCATAAAGATTTGGTTTAGTTAGGTTTCTCGTGATATTTTCAATACTGATTTAACAAATAAGATTTTACTTGAGTTAAAAGCCCTATTGAATCTTAGCTATCCACGATCGGTTCTGATCACTTCATTCTCATTATGCTAAGAGAATTTGAAATCCGTGGATATCAATGAATGGAGCCAAGCGATTGCTTCGCTAAAGACGCTCTCTGTAAGTAATCTCGTTGCGGTTTATATTAGATGCTTTTCAATCTAATTTACAATCCAAGTAGATTGAACGTACGCATTTTTTTTTATACCTTTTATTTAAGATGAAAGAATTAATTGATTCTAATGAAAGAATTAAATTGACCCAAATATTTATAGTATTTCTACTCGTCTAAATAGTCTCTCTCTGCCGGTGGTAGGACTCTTTTGCAGAGTTCGTCCGGTTAGGATCCCAGTGTGAGTTATTCTACTATTTTGGCTTTATTATATGCCGACGAGATTACTAGACAAAATTGAACCGTATTAAAGTCTGTCAGTGGAGTGTCTGTTTCGATATCGTAACGAAAAGCAAAGGGACGCAATGCATCAGACACGGGCAGACGCACAAACTAAGGAATAACTTTATATTGACTAGGCAGACGTATATTTTAACATCGAGTGTCATGATTTATGAGAGAGTCTTTTTGTATAAAAATGTATTAGAAAGAGCATCTGTTCAAAACTGCAACTTTGAAATTGGGTGCAGTATCCAATGGGCATAACATTCAGGGACCAAAAGGAATAACAGGAAGAAAGTGGCCTTCGAAAAGGATGACCTTTTCAAAGTCGTTTACAAATCCACAAAATAGGTACGAAGAATTCCAATGCTGAAAGTATTAAAAGCTTGATTTTGAGACTACTTTTCAATACCAAAACTCGGGATTTAATCTGGGGACACGGTAGTGTCCCCGCCAAGACGAGCCAAGCGAAGCGCGAGGGCACTACCTATCTTTTCTCGAAGTGTTTCGCCGTATTTTTAAACCCTTATAACTTAGGCCTGAATTATTTCAGATAATCAAAATTCTCGGAAAATGCTGTCGCCAGTGAACTTATTAAACCTTTAAAGTTTCAATTTTATAGGTCTTATACTTTAGATTTTATTGACGTCTAAAAAACCCAAATTTCGTCACTGACTGACTGACTGACTGACTGACTCACTGATGATCATCAAAATTCCTAGGTACTTCCTGAAGACCTAGAAAGCTGAAATTTGGTATATAAGCTAGTATTAGCACACAACCAACAAAAAAATTCCAAAAGTTGGAAATTTAACCCCCCAACCCCTTAAAATAGGGGATGGAAGTTTGTATGAAATTACCGCAAATATTGATGCTAGAGGTCTCAAAATTGATATAGGGACTCTTTGTAATAAACAATTAAATACGTGTTTCAGGATTTTTAGTTAATCACCCCACATCCATAAAATTAGGGGGTTGGAAGTTCGTATGGGGTTTCCCATAAGTATATAGGTATAATAAAAACTTAATTTCTGAAATTTGGTATATAAGCTAGTATTAGCACACAACCAACAAAAAAAATCCAAAAGTTGGAAATTTAACCCCCCAACCCCTTAAAATAGGGGATGGAAGTTTGTATGAAATTACCGCAAATATTGATGCTAGAGGTCTCAAAATTGATATAGGGACTCTTTGTAATAAACAATTAAATACGTGTTTCAGGATTTTTAGTTAATCACCCCACATCCATAAAATTAGGGGGTTGGAAGTTCGTATGGGGTTTCCCATAAGTATATAGGTATAATAAAAACTTAATTTCTGAAATTTGGTATATAAGCTAGTATTAGCACACAACCAACAAAAAATTCCAAAAGTTGGAAATTTAACCCCCCAACCCCTTAAAATAGGGGATGGAAGTTTGTATGAAATTACCGCAAATATTGATGCTAGAGGTCTCAAAATTGATATAGGGACTCTTTGTAATAAACAATTAAATAGGTGTTTCAGGATTTTTAGTTAATCACCCCACATCCATAAAATTAGGGGGTTGGAAGTTTGTATGGGGTTTTACCATAAGTATATAGGTATAATAAAAACTTAATTTCTGAAATTTGGTATATAAGCTAGTATTAGCACACAACCAACAAAAAAATTCCAAAAGTTGGAAATTTAGCCCCCCAAACCCTTAAAATAGGGGATAGAAGTTTGTATGAAATTACCGCAAATATTGATGCTAGAGGTCTCAAAATTGATATAGGGACTCTTTGTAATAAACTACAAATAAGGAAAAAAATAAACTAGGTGAACCAAGGAGGGTTCCCTCATTTAAATGATAGAGGGGGGGGGATACTTGATTCGGACAAATATTCACCTTGCAATGATATTCAAGAAATACACCAAAGAAAAGGAAATTAACCAAATAAAAAATATAGTCGTAAACAACTTACAAAAAGAAGTGAAATCCCAGCAAAAACATTTTCATGTAAAATGTTGCCAAGACGAGAACATGTGGCTCACACTATCAAAAAGTTATCAGATCTCATGTAGAGCAAGACTTCTAACTCTACACGCCCTAACTCTATAAATCCTAACTTTATAAACTCTACACTTTAGTCAAAATATATTATGTCTTGGCTGTTTCGTTACTGTCACATGGGTGTAAAGTAAAAATATTATTCACTGACTTTGTACTTTTCTGATATACAATACCTAGTTTCTGTAGTAACGATTATTTATTAGATAGGTATTGAGTCTCCTCAGAAACTGCACTTAGGTTTTACTAACTGCATTGGTTTCAAATACTTCATCACACTTTGCAAAAGTGTGTTCCTTTGCTTTAGAGGATATTTTTAATAAATGGAAGTTTTTTCCCATAACAATGGTGATACCATTTAATTTTAATGTGAAATTTCTTGAATTTTGCATGGTCCATTATGCCACTTGCAAAACTCTATTAGAAAAGTACTGAACAGTGAATAAATTCTTCACTTTACGCCCATGTGACGGTACCGAAACAGCCAAGACATAATATATTTTGACTAAAGTGTAGAGTTTATAAAGTTAGGATTTATAGAGTTAGGGCGTGTAGAGTTAGAAGTCTTGCTCTACATGAGATCTGATAACTTTTTGATAGTGTGAGCCACATGTTCTCGTCTTGGCAACATTTTACATGAAAATGTTTTTGCTGGGATTAGTTATTCGATTACTGTTATATTCTTGGATGGAGTTCCTCTATCTTTGTTAACTATCTACTGAATCAATAGAAACCTCGATCCCTAAATAAATATGTAAGAAATCCCTGTTGGGTGATTCTTAATTGTGACTATATTTTATTTTAATTTCTTTATTACCGTACTAGAGGGGTCATAGAAAATTCAACATAGCTGAAAAGCTGCAAAAGGCAATTTAGCTTGCCCAGGTCCATTACAAACGACTCGACTGCTACGAGCAGACCGCATTATTATGAAAATTAAAATTTCATGCTGAGCGGAGAGATTTTAGCGGAGAATTTTAGTGAAGTATTTTTGGTAACGTAATTTAATAAAGTTGGATTCTCACACGTTACCGTTTAATCAAGGTTTTAATGTGATTGAATTTCAATTTTCAAATCAGCCAGTTCTGTTTAACCTCTTTTTATAAGAACTTTAATGTAAGGGTGGCTGTTACTAGATCCATAAGTGGCCTGTATTCTTTTTACACGACTGCCCAAAAAAAGAGTGTAATGTTTTTGGGGTTGAAGTATGTATCTATGTATGAATGTATGTATGCATGTGTGTATGTGAGTTTTTATTTCACCATAACTTCTGAACGGCTGAATAGATTTGGACATGTGAGGTATCGTTCGAATCCTTTCATTATTCCGACTAACATAGGCTATATTTTTTTTTGGAAAAAGTCATGTTCTTTTAATTTTTTTCATAATTTACTTGTTCATATTATAAAATAGCTAAGATATACCTGACAAGCTCATTGTACCTGACCATGTCAATGTTTCAATGTAATGCTTGCATCGGTTGAGTCGCGCAGGCACTGATTGGTTAATTTTTGCATCGGTTATTATGCAGCCAAGGCGCCAATTGGCTAGTGATGGTTGCGTTGCTATGGTTACCGGCGATGATTGGCCGTACAGCCCAATTGCTTGGTCTAGAAACTCCAAATTTGAATTTCTTATTAGTTCTAGGTTCTAGTTATTGCACTAATGATGTGAAATACTTTTTCACGTAACTATACTTAACCGATTTGGCTAAAATTTGGGATGAAGATATATTATATTATCCTGATGAATTAACACATAGGCTACGTTTAATTATGAAAAAAATAATTCGGGTGCAGAAACCGCGGGCGGCCGGCAAATTAAGACGCTAAAAGTATGTAGAATGTTCAAAAGTTGTATTTGAGTATTTTTAAAATAAGTACGCGAGCGAATCTGCATGCGAGTATCTAGCTAACAACGTCGCACTTTGCAGTGAAAAACTGCTTTAATTAATCTAAAGGGCCGCAAAATTAAGTTCATAAGTAGACCACACCCCTCGTTAGAGGCCAGCCTTTGAAGCCTTGAGGGTCAGGGGATTCTTTTTAGTCTTTTTATATCACAAAGCTTTTGCCACCAAGTTGCCTTCAGGCTAAATTTTTAATATTATTATGACCTAAGTGTTTCTTCGCAAAATTTTTGGTTGGTGAATTCTCTATAATTATAACTTGGGACGACAACGGTTCGTGCGATACAGACATTTAATAAATACAATATTCTAAGAATACAAAAATTAAATAACTACATTCTTAGTAATATTTTATTATTATTCAAGATAGAAACAGACTGATTGACATATCATCATCACCCAGGCCAAACACTCAGACCTAGTAAGCTGACATTTTGCACAGAGGTCCTCTTAATAATGTTAACAAGGGATAAGAAAGGATTTTTTTAATTGGCTACAGTAGCACACTCACGAAGCCGACGGTCAGTTTGCGTGAAATAAAAACTTAGGTATTCTAAAGATTATATCTATGTAATCGAAGTAAATAATTTTTCGATCAACGTCCAAAGACCTCCTTCAAATGCGTGTTCGAGAAATAGATTCTTTCCACCTTAACTCTCCTCATGTTATGTTCTAAGCAACATCTTAGTGAATTCATAATAATAAACTCATAAAGCGTGTTAAACTTTTGTTTTCTCTGGTAAGACTTTCTCAGTAACCGACCGGAGTTTGGAAGTTTGTTTTGTTAGATTCGATGCTTCGGATACGGGTTACCGTGTGAAATTTTGTGAACACTTTTAATATTCGAGTATGAAGTACCCTCAGGCTTGCAAGATGCATTTATATACTGATTTTATTTTTGTCTTTCTCACTCTTACGAATACGTTGGTGCGACATGCAGCGTGCAGCGGAAGAATATAACAGAGAAACAACGTTTTACCTAATTACTTAAAAAAACTAAACCAATTATTATCAATAATCTCTTTCTGAGCGTTTTTGGCTGATCCCGTTTCCGATAAAAAATAGAAAAACTCAGATCTTGGAGCACCTTTTGGGAGAACTTGCTATCGAGAAAATTTTATCCAATCGTATTTTTGCTGTGAATTTAGAGTTAAAGATCCAAAATACATGAAGTTTTAATTTGAAAGTAATTGTCTTTATAATTTTTAACTGCAGGTCACTGAAAATCGCTTAAATAGCCGTTTACGCCATTAATTTTATTATGTCATCTTTTTCACTATACTCACAGATCACCAAGATACGTTACGTTCATAGAAAATCGCGTTGATATCCGTGCCGAACTGCCGAACAATTTATTTATTTTCACGACGCTCGTGCTTGCGCTCGACGCAGACTAACTAATCACGAAAGTTGCAATTAGAACTTTGTCGAGTCTTTAAAACGCGTGCACTTGTCCCATATATGCCTCTTTTTATATTATATCATTGACTCTACTACATCATCACTGCTCAACACTTGGGTACCACGATATATTTTTAGGCTTCTCACGTAGATACAGCAAATAAGGGATTTATCCCTTGTTTCGTTGGGTCTCAAAAATAGTATAATATCCGCTTTTCTAATTTCATACATAATAACAAAACGTTTTCGGCTTGAGGAAACATCAAATTACATTCCGATCACACAATACACACACGCCGGTCGTCGTTGCGCGTGGCTTGATCAGTACATTGCTATGCGTTTATTTCAGTCGTTAGACGCTTCGCCGTTCGCACCGCGCGAATATTCGCATCGGCGAATGCCCCGTGGCCAGGCTGTAAGGGCTAAAGGGCTTAGCGGTCGGATAACTTGTTAGCCTTGCATATTCGTGATTCTCCATTTTTGGTTTTGCTACTTACTATAGGTACGTAGATACTCAGCGTAGATACTACTTTCCAGTTTCCTATATTAACGGATTTCATAGATACTGAGAATTTGCATTCTACATAATATTATTATTATATAACTGTAATTTAGATATTTTCTTTTCAGAGACTTTTAACTTGAATTTTCATGATTCTTTTACTTCATGTACGTGATTTCTGTAGCCAATAATTAGTAAGTTACTAGTCTCTTTTCTTTTCAATTTTTTCTATCTTTTAGATTTATTCTATCTGTACCGGACGGGCCTGACCCTTGCTACTCTTACGCGTCGGCCCTTTCAGACAAAAGGAAAACGGTAGGGCCGCGCCGCGAAAGCGGCGTTCGAATGAGCAAGGGAGGCTGACGCCCTGTACCGGGGGAGTGCTGGACCTGAATAAAACGAATGGTTCGAGTACGTCGTGAAAACGACGCTCGGAGGCGCTGCTCTGGTTCGCGGAAAACTTGGTCTCGTCCGGAGGTCGTGGTACCCGACTCGCTGCCGCTCGACGAGGAAGTGAGGCTTCTGGCTTCTAATATGTGCTTGAACTCTGGTGTTCTCTGGGTGCCTTCTTCACCTTCTTCTCTCTTCTATTTCTTCTTTTCTTCTTGTTGCAGACGAGCGAGCGAGTACGATTTGCTGATTTTACTCGATTATAATGGTAAGCTCGGAGCTATACCTTACAGAGAGCCGCGCCCCCGCGCTTCGTTTTTTATCTTTATTATGTACTTTTGTACTATCGGTACAGGCTATTTTGTTACATAACTGCTTATGTATAGGGGCTACGGTAATGAAACTGCTCCCTAAGCTAGATATCGATCCCTACTATCTTATTACATAGGAATTTACATTCTTTCTAGGCTATTCTAATATTTACGAGCTAAAATACGGTGCAAAACCTCTTGTTTTGCCCTAACCGAACTTTATTAATTCGACATTTTACAGTTAAAACTGTTTTTATACGTTATAAAACTGCTATTCTAAACTATATTACTCACGACCTAACTAATTTACAAATAATTTTCGACTTTACGATTACTAATAATTAATTAAATTCAAATAAAAGCGACTCTATATAAAAATATTGGTCGTGAGCACCTATTACGTACTTAATCTATTCTTAAGTAACCTATTAGCAAATCAATTCTTTATTTAAAATCTTAAACTATTATATACGTTATCTCTATGTACATCATTATTTAATTTACATAGATTCTTCGGAGTTGACGGTCGCGAACACTATCTTACAACAGGCACTTATTTATTTTATCAGAGTCAATAATCCTTTGAGGACAGACAAACACAATAGGTATACTATCTTATTTAAAATAGTTTGGTTAAGAACCTATACTGTGACGCTATATTGTGACATGGGCCTATACATTTTATGAGTGACGCCACAGTCTGACGTCACAATATAGCGCAGATTAAAGACCAAAGTTGAGTCAATTCAAGTACTTATATTGGGTTATGAGTGAGGTTCTATAACATAATGAAGGTGAATACGCAAAATATGAGTTCTTTTGAAAACCTTTTGCAGAGTTCCAACTCCAAGTTCCTAACAAGATAGCGGCTTCTGTGATTGTACCTCCTATATCTTTTTAACGACTTTCTCAATTCTCAATAAAATATACCTTACCTTGAAGAAATATCATTTTCATTTTTCCCCCTAAGGGAATTTTTACCTTGTAAGTAAAATTACAAACCAAGAACTAATGAAGTTAATATTATTATGACATTTTGTTTTAGTTTAGTTTTCCTGGTTCTGGGGGCTTTTCGTTTGTATGGGAGGTCTCGTGGTTCCATCAGTGGGCTCATTCTGTATCAACCTGTACCTAAATTTGCATGGTATCATGTCAACATACCATTCTAGTTGCTAAATCGTGCAGAAAGAATACAAAATAGTAGTTTATGGTACAAGTGAGTAAAGTTGGTGATTACCGCTGAGGCGCCATTGAGACCTGAGCCGTTAGGTGAGGTTAGGTGATAGCCGAGGACGGTAATCATCAATACTTACGTGTATCATACGACGTTTTTCAACACACTTGTGAGTAAAATAATACTACACTAATTTTATCTAGTAGATAAAATTGAAAAAAAAATTCTAACTTACTAGTGAATAATAGTAATGAAAAAGTCATAGTTTGCGATTATAGGTGTCATTATGTGCCTAATTGCGGTGAAATTGGAGCCACTTTATGAGTAAGTGTGTTGAAAATAACATTATCGATGAAAACTGTTACTTTAATTTTGTCATCTCAAATTTTTAATTTCGTTCCACAAGAGGCTGCTCATTTTCTGGCTCAAACGCAATCGTAGGCTGCTCATTTGGCGGGAGGCTTTGATCGCAAGCAGTTACCACGTACCGATGCTGTGATTGCTACTTATATAAGATTACTAGCCAACTCAGAAAACGTTGATTTGTCATTAGGGATATAAAAAATTCCTTACGACCTACTCTCAGACCTACCGAAGAAAATTTCATCACAACCGATGGAGCCATTTCAGAGGAGTTCGGATACATATTATCTCAAATTCAGTTAAAATATAATTTAACATCTGTCTCGTACTAACTTTTATCAATGTTACCATCTATTATTGTAGGTTAGGTTCTAAAATCAATGGTTTAACTGTGGTTCCATGCATCGATAGCCAAGTCCACACTATGGCTTAAGAGCTTCCGAGGGTGCCGCAAACCGAGTGTTCTATCAGTGGGAACGTGCTTCGAGTGTATTAAGCTGAAGCAATGTACTGCAGTCGATAAAATCCGAAGCACGTTTTACGGGCCGTCGCGCTTCTTAGCTGAATGCGCTATATTGATAGCCGTACGTAATATTGAGGGTACTAAGTTGTATGACATACGGATAGTAGTTTGACGACCTCTCTGGCGTAGTAGTCGCGTAAAGAGGGAGGTCGCGGTTTCGATTCTGGGTCTGTCTTTTTAAGGGTTCTGTATCCAAAGGGTAAAAAGGAACCCTATTACGGAGACTTAATAGCTGTCCGTCCGTCCGTCTGTCGCCAGGCTGTATCTCTTGAACTTGATAGCTACTTGAAATTTTCACAGATGATGTATTGTATATCAGCTGTTGCAGCTATAATAAGAAATAAAACTCAAACTCAAAAATCAAAATCACGTAGGCTCTTGTAAAATGTCAGTATGGTATTTGTCACATACGTATGGCGATAACTCCAAGTTGACTTAAAACTAAGTTTACGAGGGTTCCAACGCGCCCTGCAAAGACAAACTAAGCAATTTAACGTTCCAGTGCGATGCTGAGTAGCGGCCTTTAAAGATTTTTACCCTCTTCCAAGTTTTTAATAACATGTTCGGCTGCATCGTGCGCAGTCAACTACTAACTTGTACCTACTGTGAAATTCATTAGTCAATCAATCAATCAATTTACCTATTAGTAATTAGTATTAATAAAGCAGATAGTACTTGCCGCGCTACTTTTAACCTGGAAGAGTAAGAAGAATGACATATAGATTGTACTGTACTATTCTTGTCACCCTGCGATATCGGATATTCACTAAACCTAAAACAAATTCGTTAAAAAAAGAACTAATAAATTTTTTGATCCCGAATCACATTTCCGAGTTTAGTTTGTGTGGTATACACAATAAAATAGCACGCAAGTAATCAGTGGCGCCGCGAGTCAGTTGCTATCCGCTAGCCGGACAAGGCAGACGCTACCGTTTATTTGAGTGCACTTACTGTTTACAATTGGAGTTTATTATTTAATAATCCCTAAATGTCCTACTGGACATCACAGTGGCGACGAGGTTAACGCGCAGTAAGTAAAATTACCACTCAAATCAAGTACCTGTTTGCGGAAATTGGTCAACAACAAAACATAAAGTACAAAATCTTCAGGAAAGAGAATAAGGTACGTGACTCATCAATGCTTAGAAATGACTAAAACGGTATTCCAATCAAAATTAAAAGGAAGATAAAACATCGCTGAAATGCAATACTTCAGTTTTATAGACTTATAATAATTAATTATTAATCAAACTACCTTCATTCTCCTAACAAGATATTTCCAAAAAGTTTTAATTCTGCGTAATACGGATAGTTAATACTTTACATGATTGAGATTGTAGGTAAGATCCTTTCCACAGAAATGTTTTCGTTTGCAAAAGACGTGGAAAAAAGTTGAAAACTGTCTTCGGTTGGCTAATGTGGATTAGGTTTCCAAGCATGGAAGTTAAAAGTCTAAAAATTGATTATTGTAGTAGGTACTATGATTTTATCAAACCAATAACGAGAACGAAAAAATAATTGTATGTACGAGTATGTTGTTTTTTAGTTCTCAAAGTTATATTCAAAGGTCAGCCGTGCCGTGAAATACATTGAACATTGGAAATACCTATTCACGTATTATAACACATAGATACTTTGTGTAAAAGCAAGGTATTTCAAATAGTTTTATCTGTTGTTGATCAATTCCGTTTACAAATATGATAGAAATAAACATTTTTCTATCAAATAAGTGCCAAATGTACCAACGATGAATCGTTAAATTCCTGTTAAAGCAAAGTAGTTACGAGCACTAAACTGAAAAGAGCTCTTTAAAAATGAACAATAACGTTCCCGTTTGAACATATTATAACTTCAATTTGAAATTATAAAAATGTATGTACCTGTTCAAACGAAGTGACACTGACTTAGAATTTGAATTCCATGGATTAAAAAATGGTTATGAAAACTCTTAACTGAATGTTTCAATGACATCCGTTAAATGAATTCCTGCTTTAACAAAGTACTACTTTGATTAATTCGAAGTTACGTGATTGTACCAGTGTTGTCATGATGTCAAATGCGTTGTGCCCTGTCAAATGAAACTCAAATGATTTATTTGTTTCATATAGGTCTTACTTGTTGGCTCTTATGAATAGTCAGTAAAATACAATTAAGTATACTTATTTAGTAGTCATACATTATTTTACGACTAAAAAATAAGCTTACGATGGTTCAAACGTGCCCTGAACTGAGAAGAAGCTCATAAAAAAAAAACTCAGACCATCAACCAATAAGTATTAACCATTAAATATGTCTGTCGCCGAGTTTCAATAAAGCCCGCTAATTATTATACTTTATGATTGATTGCATACGTATCTCATTATAAAATTAAGTATCTAGAGTATTAAAATACTACTCTAAATTCGTTTACAAAATTTCAGTGATAAGTAGAAAGAAGGAAGTTGTTCCTGTTTCCTGTGTTAAGGGTTAATCCTTCATACAACTTACAACAAATTAATTTAACATCTAATTATCATGGACATGAAACATACCTGTATAGGTACGCAAAAGTGAAAGGCAACTTAAATTATTAGTGCCTATTTAAATATTTATTTTTCCAGCAATTATAATTTGTGTCTATTATGTACCTACCATTTTGAGTGTCGTTGTGATTCTAAAGATTATTAAAAGTAAACGAGAATCGCTGACCATTATTTACAGGTAGTCTATCATGTCCCAATCACAAATACACACAAATGTGAAGTTGACACAACCTTCACAAGTTTACGTTTTAAAACGAGGTTTAGAGATAATATTATATTGCAGCCACCAACATCAATGACCGTTCACAAGAAGCGTGCAGTATTACTGCATTCTAGAGGTTTGGCACTAAAATAATATAAGTATGAATTGTACTCTCAAGACTGACGCTGACTGACTAAGAAGATATCTATGATATCAATATTAAGAATTAAGATTATTATATTTTCCTCTAAACAAAGTAATTTATTGAAACGGCACATCTTTAAGTTGATGAATTAAAAATCAAACGAAAAGTAAAGTTATTGATTCGCTTGAGACGGCATAACTCGAAAATTCGATTTTGCTAATAAAGATGAAAACCTACTTATAGACCAAATAAGGTTAGTTCGAATAAATTTATGAACAATATTTTGTTACTTGATATACAACTTTTGTTACTTGGATACAATAACTGAATTGAATCAATTCAAATGGTTTATTTCATATACCTAAGCTTAACAAGTACTTATTAAAAGTCAGTAAATACTTAAAGTTATCAAATAGTGATTAAACGACTATTTAACGACTTTAAACTGAATTTATGAGATACAGGAAAATCTATAATATTTTATCAGAGGCAAATTACGTTAAAACTGTACAGCGACAATAAAATGAGTTCGGTGATACAATAGACAGGACACAAATGCAACAACAAAATTGACAGCAAAGTTAAAAAAAAAAAAAAAAAAAAACAATTTATTACCAATACCTACCAAATTAATTCCTGTTGCTTATGTGGCGGTAAAAGTCACAAAAGTGACAAAAGTTCCTGCCCGGCAGTTATAGTTCTATCTGTTTCACAGGTTATGGAATCAAGGGTAATTTCAAAAAAAAAAACACTGCAGAACAAGGGCCAATATAATAATAATGCCAAAAATAGTACTAATAGTGAGCAGTAAAGCTAACCGAAAGTCTTCCAAAATAATGATAGTACATTAGTTGATGAACTCCTTTAATTCACGTTCGTTATAATTTACGCATAGATGACGATGTGACAATCTAATGTGAGATAAGGAAAGTTAATATTTTGCGATGCAGAATTAAATAGTGGTTCCAAATCGTTAAAGTCAAAGTTTTATGTCATATCTAATATGTAACTTCTATGTTATGACAATAATATGTAATTAACAATATTTAAAAATAAAATTCATGAATTAATGAATAAATAATATTATTACATAAAAGATTATATTACTGACAATAACTTAAATTTGTAATAATGATTATTATAACAAGCTATTTATGTCATTCTTATGACTTAATTGCATATTGTACCTTGTATCCCTAATTTAAGAACCATTTCAATATTCATACACCAGTTATAAATGGTAAAATGTAATCGGCCTATCTCAATATTGTAACATCAAATTGTACGTACTTACATTTAATGAATAAACATTCTTCATTTCTTGGGTAAAAACTGCTATCACTATTAATATGGTACAAACAGATTTTGATGTGAATTCCATAGAAGAAATTCAATTTCCCAGGTTCAACATCCAATAAAGATCACCATTGGCAAATAAGTTCCGCCAGTTCTTCAAACTTATGAACGAGTCCCACTTCCTTTGGAAGCAAAAAAAAAAAAATATAAGCTGGAAAGAATGGATATCATTGAACTTGTAAATAAACTGTCGTCAAGGATTTCTCCGATGGCGGCGATTTTAAAGCCTGCCGACGATATTCGTATCATCGTTCGTTTAGTATGATTCGTTCTATACGAGTAGTAATAAAGCTGATATCATCCGTGAAAATCATACATTATCCACAATTATGTATAAACTTACCATTAAAGCAAAAGCAAAATTGCTCAAATTGGATATTAAAGAACGATTTTCATGGAACTGAACGTGTTACGTTCAGTCAGTTCAGCCCTGAAGAGAATAGTAAAGAAATTGCAACATTCATTACAAGCAAAGGGCTTTACAATTACTTACAAAAAATTGACGTTCGAAATATCGTGTGACCAGAATATTTAAAAACAATATTACAGTAAACTAGCTGATCCGGCAAACGTTGTTTTGCCAATAGGGATATAAAAAATAATTTTAAACAAGAATTTGATATATTAGATGTACTGTTTGGAACATGTTTTGTTTGTGTTTAAACATTTTATTGAATAAGAACTTTAATACACAATAAGTCCGCCTCCCTGGTTACAGCGCCCTTACGGGGTTCCTTTATTTTAATGGACATGTAACGAAATAAATGAATAAATGAATGAATAAGAATAAAAATGTTTTCAAATTAAAATCTATTGGCCCTCTGGTCACCTATGAGATTTCGTTATCAAAGATTAATCCACTTGAAAATTTGCATACTGTAATATAAAAAGTTTTTAAGATAAACATTTAGGGCACCAAACCATCGAAGAAATCATAAGTTCCCTGGGTTTAGTAAATTGCGTTAAAGTTGATTCCTAATTTATCTACTTTCACTGAGCCCAAACGAACAGTAGCACTTCGGGAAAAAATATAAAAAACTAGCAAACCCGGCGAACTCCGTTTCGCCACCAGATGGCTTTCCCGCTTTTCTGTTGAAATTTTTCCTGAATTTTCTTTGCGATAAACCTCACGAAGCCCGAGACCTTTCCAACGAATGCAAAACTGTGGAATTCGGTTCGTGCGTTCTGGAGATATAGCGTCAGGAAGGAAAACCCGACTTATTTTTATATAGTAAAAAATATATAAGGAGAAGTTTATAACGAATTAAAAAGTCGTCTTTCCAAGTTTCCTACACTTGGCTATTATGACCAAAGGTCGTGTACCCATGTAATCACAGGTGCAAAGCCTGTGAATTTAGAATTTGTACTCCTTAATTGCTACAAATTCGAAAACCGCGACCAATAGTGTTATCCTTTAAATCCATTATTTTCATTATCCATTATGAATACTATGAATTTAGCTTAGTAAAAAAAAGGATTTAAAGGATAATGTTTAAGAAATGTGTTAGATAAAATAATTGCAAGTTATTTGAAAATGCACATTAGTTACTTGATAAATTGTTATAATTAGATATTTTCTTAAAGAAAATAAATAAATATTCATTCCAACTATAAAATCATTAGTAGTAAGTGCGAATTTCATTCAAAAGCCTGCATGAACACAGGTATCGATTTTGTAGCTCCAAGTGAAGTACCAGTCGACTTTTTATAATCATCGACATTACACTTCATACAAGGAAATTTAAATGATGAGATATTATATCTCTTCACAAGAGACCATAAATGCTAAAAAAAATCTTTTCACTAATCGCTTTTCATTACACTCGCTTACTGGGCTCAACAAAGCAGCGAACTTTTGACGTAAAACAGTGATTTTCTGAAATGATTAAGAATCACTCACTAAATGTGATATATCTGATTCGAAAAGTGACTTGTGAAATGATTTTTTGACTTTCAAATCATTTATTTTTACATGCAAGCATACAGTGGATCTTGTTTGCAAATTTTATATCGACTTTCGACGATATCTGTACTTGTAACTAATAGTACCTCAATTTTCTACCGGAAAATCACCTTAGAGCAATTTTAAGAGAGGCAAATCAGGAGCAAATAAGCTTCTTTTAGCAAAAATAAGAAGAAACAAATAGCGAAAATTAAATTTAATAAAGAAAATAAAGCTGCCCATACACAATCAGAAATTATTCAGCATGTTAAAGTTTAGAATTTAAACCTCATATATTTGTCATTTATGAAGGGAATGGAAAACAACGATGAAACTAATTGCCATGATGATGATGAAGCCAAGAAAATTGGTGAAGCAGTATGCAACCAAAAGAGGTAGAAGGTCAATGGCAGTTTGTCAACCAGCTAGATCCGAATAATTGACAGGGTTGATTTAAATATTGATATTGTTAGTAATAAATGAAATCACAATTCTTGAATACAATGTCTACGATTCTTTTCAATGCAATAGTATTTAAATGTTGTATTTAATGTAATTAATTATTTTTGTATAAAAAGGAAGAGATGTGGTATACACAATAAAATAGCACGCAAGTAATCAGTGGCGCCGCGAGTCAGTTGCTATCCGCTAGCCGGACAAGGCAGACGCTACCGTTTATTTGAGTGCACTTACTGTTTACAATTGGAGTTTATTATTTAATAATCCCTAAATGTCCTACTGGACATCACAGTTTGTATGATTTAAACTGCAATGAGCGTAAATTATCTGCAATCACTTTTTGTTTTGTTTATGTTTGGGATAAGAATTTCACCGAAGACATACGTCGCGAGAAAATCCGCCTATTACAATAGGGATTCTGGCTTACGAGTAAATATTATCCAAAATGTGTCTGTGTGTGTATAGAATATGGAATTTCAGACTCAAGTTCTAGCGAGAAAAGTGCCCAGCTGAATTCGTCCATTATTAAAAGAGATTTAGGTATGACTTTGGTTGGCAATGTTTGTAAGCATAGCAATTCGAACATATATTATATCGCCTGGTATAGATTTTCACCGGAACTGATGCGAAAATGATAAATTATGCGAAATTGGATGTCAGACAGTGCTTCAAAATTGATTGCTTTTAATCTGCAAAAGCTTATAGAAGGGTATCAATCACTACATCAAAAATATGAGTAGGTATGTGATATTTTTGAACAGATTAGGTTTAAAATCGTAGTTTTCTTAGAAGAGTTATTATGTTAAATTCACTTATTTGCGAAAACAGGTAATTATTAATATCATCTTATTGTTACAAAAGCTATAAGCAAAAAAGAGTAGAAAAATAGGGTATCTATACAAAAAAAAATGATACTAGATGAATTTACAATTAGATTGATACGTATGGCAGTGCTTAAAATTCAGCAATTTTTCTTTTTAAATGAATCAATATTTGAAAATGTAAAACTTAGCTAAAATGTCTTGAAACTGAACTATTTGCTTGCTTTCCTGAGAAGTAATGACACCAATCTAAATAGACCTTCCTCTTTTTACGTGTATTTTTGAAGTGTTCCATAAATATGCGATCGATTGCAGCAATGAAAATTGCTAGCAATTGATCACCGAGGCGCAGCTGCATCGCTTTTAGCAAATTGCTTTGTACAATGCGGCTTCAGGAGATGGAAATATTTATTGTGTGACGATTCTTGAATGTATAGCGCACCGTCGGGTAATGTTTCATACAATCCCTAATAGTCCTTCTTAATGAAATGACAAAGTCATAGACAATCGCCCGATTTCGAATTGGTGTAGGTACCTAAAATTTAAATAAAAATTATTTCACTCTTTGTAGTGGCATTTGAAGTTGTTTTTTTGGAAAGCATTTCCCATTTTTATTTTATACTTTTTAGTGGAAAACAATAAAATGCACAAGGCGTTGTAAAATATCCAAATTGCTTGAGGTGTGTTCATAAAATCTGAAGAGATACCTCAAATTCACCAAGATCCCATCATCAGACCCTGACTTGATGACTTTAGTCATCAAATCAGTATCTGCTAGCAAATGCACCAGTAACTATAAAAAATACCCAACTCGCTTCAAGTATACTAGCAAAATTTGAAGAGTTCCCTCGATTTCACCAAGATCCCATCATCAGACCAATGACTTTAGTCATCAAACCCGTATCTGCTAGCATATGCACCAGTAACTATGAAAAATACCCAACTCGCTTAAAGTATACTAGCAAAATTTGAAGAGTTCTCTCGATTTCACCAAGATCCCATGATCAGATCCTGACCTGATGACCATAGAACAACTTGGAAAATATTATTCTTTCTAATAATACTCAAATAGTTTCATGTGTCCATATAAAATTTGAAGAGTTCCCTCGATTTCTCCAGGATCCCATCATCAGATCCTGACCTGATTAAAATGGGACCATCTGGAAACAAAACCCTCTTAAACAAAAAAAGAATTTTTCAAATCGGTCCACGCGTCTCCGAGTAATCGGTGAACATACATAGATAAAAAAAAAAAAAAATAAAAAAAAAAAAAAGAATCCGACGAATTGAGAACCTCCTCCTTTTTTTGAAGTCGGTTAAAAAACGGTTTAAATAAGCATTAATCTAAATAGAATAGAATTATAGTCATAATATGAGGATATAGAATATAACCTATTCTTCGAGTATATAAGCTGACTTTGACTTTTATTATTATATGCGTTCATGGCAACCAAAAACACATAACATGGAAGGAAAACTTCCCCATAAAGCTCTACTCAAAAGTGTATGAAGCCTATACCACCCATCATTTGTTTATTCGCGTGCTTAACTTTAACCAAACCTTTCTAATTCTACAGCTTTCTTGTAACTAGTATGCCGTAAAAATTAGTCGAGACAAAATAGGTCCATGTTCAGTTAAGTACCCTGACTTAGGTTCGTAAGAAGAACTCGAGATAGAATTTGATAAAGTACCATCATTAGCCACATAATAAGAAGACGTAATGTCAGCCATTACAGAAGAGATTTATAGGATTGTCGGCAGCAATATGTAGGATTTGTTCGTAATAGGCAGTTATGAAGGTGAAATAAATCATAAGGTGTTACTCGAACTGAGCCACCAATGAAATATGGACACATAAGATGATCTTTTTGAATTAATTTATTTGCTAGTAATATCAAAAATGTGGAACAGACGCCAAAAATTTCAGGTGGTCGTTAAAAATAAGCTTAAATCAATGTTATGGCATTAAGTGATTTTTTGATAGGTAGATACAGTTATCAAAAGTGTGT